>CM032878.1:18481666-19862500 GCA_019176425.1 Megalops atlanticus | reverse complement strand
GAACGATAGGAGGAGTACGAGAGAGCTGAAAAGGGAGGGGGAGGAATGGAAAGAAGACCCAGCGAGACAGAGAGAGAGAGAAGTCCTGCTGTCCTTGTCTCTTCACCAGTAAAGGTTCTCATTAACATGTGAAACCCATCTCTGTCATCTCACCCCCACCACAAACCCGTCCCCTCTCACTACAACCCCATTGATCACTGTACAGGACACACACCAACAGAGAGCGTGCATGCATGCATGCACACACACAGACACACACGGCAGGGAGAGGAATTGTTGAGTCTGAGAAAAGGAGCAGGGGAAAACAAGCAGACGCGCGCAAACTCTCCTGACGGATGAAATGCAATCTTAAAGTATCATTCCGCTATCTTTGCATAGCGAGTAACCACACACCGCTTAAGCTAAGATGGTAGTTTGGATTTCTACTTACAGTCAGCTACCCTGTTCATGCTGGAAATCCCTCTACGCCCGGCTAAAGCCGATTGTTTCCAAATAATGAAACATCAACAATCTGTTTTCAAGATCGACACGAAATCAATCAGACAGCTAGCCCAAATCTGCTTTCTGAAAGCATACGAATACGTAGTTAAGATTGGAATGGAGAGCACTACGAACATTTTCAAATGTGATTGCTAATCCACATTAAATAATCTGTTAGTCAGTAGGGAAACTGGCTGCTGTGGTCAGGTTAGGCTAAATACGGCTCATGAGACTGGCCGTGGGCCGAGAATTTATCGAATGCGTGGCATCCCAAACCCGCGTTCTCACTTAACCCGGTGCACAGATTGCGGTAACCAGGCTTTTTTAGATTCCACAATCGACTCCTGGAATCGTACGTATTTTACGTTCCAAGTTGACTCGGGCTAAATGTGTCCACTACGTGTGTGTGTGTGTGTGTGTGTGCGCGCGCGCAAGTGTGTGTGTGTGGGGGGGGTGTGCCTGCATGCGCACGTCATAGCCCTGCACGTCCCTGTGATACCATTACATTCCTCAGATACTGTTACAAGCAAGAGGCCGGAGATGTTCAGCCAGCTACTTCCGCCTGGTTCTGTGCCAAACACCTGAACTTGCGCGCCTGTGGCCACACGAAGGTGCAGCAGGGACAGGTGGAATCACCTGCGCAGACAGAAGGTGCAGCTGCAATTACGCCGGTGGAGACACTGCTTAAATCTGACAGCAGTGCAAATAGAAACAAATGGAAGGCCAGCAGCGCTAACAGGCTCACAGAAATGAGCACAATCCCAGTCTCAAGCGTGCAAATAAAGGGATCCCCATACAAGTGAGATAACAGCCACCTCTGTTGTGGCGATTCTGTTCCAAGACAACATGAAAGGCAGACCCTTCAGGCTTTGTAACACAACTTGACTCAAGTATGAAAAAAGACTGTGTCCAGTGGAGGGTGCTCTGAGATGGGGAGGGGGAACATTACACAGCAATTCAAAGTATGCTGGCCTGTGCAAGTCTGATCCTAATATGAAGGTCGGGGAGAGGTCAGAACTGGAAAACTCACTGTGGATGAACTACAACACGAGGGATGAACTGTAGTGCACGTTTATCACATTTTTCTCTTACTTCACAAACTGGTTAGATGACATAAGTCACGTTAAGGGGAAATAAAAAAACCTCTCTGGAATTGGCAATCAATACTGGCTTTTCAAAATGTTGAAAGTAGTACATAATCTGGCTCCAATGCTGGGACTCGCCCACACCTACAGCGATTATACACTCTGTGGCCTGACACACAGGTTTTGCCACAACGATACCGGCCGAGGTCACAAAGCTACAGCCCTGAAGAACAGAGGAGGCCACCTGAGAAGCTGGTTTTTATTCTTCTGAGGCGTGAAGGACATGAGAGTGCTGACAAAACCTGCACGATTCGTAAATCTCAAAGAAATTTCTTTGTTTGCAACTGATGGGCTGCTCACAGTGCCTTTAACAGAAACTGAGTGTGCCCTGCTTTAAAGGCCCCGATGCAAGTCACCAAGAAAGGTGACTGAATGAACAGACCAACATCATTTACCACGAACCAGCACTGAAAGCCGGACGCGCCAAAAACGATCACCGATCCGCTCTCTCGAGCTGGCGGGAACCACCGGGTCGATCCGATCCGCACTCGTTTCCGCGCGTTCCTCTGCCGAGGATCACGGCGGCTGCGGGAGCTCGATTTCGCCACCCCGCGCAGCTGCCAGAGAGGGGCAGGGGGGGAGAGGCCGGGGATCGGTCTTACTGCTGACTCCAACACAAAACCCGGGAGCCGGGCCCATCCCTCCCTGACGGCGGCTGACTCTAACTGCTACTGGGCGCTCAGAAAAGAAATGAGATTTGTTTTCTATATATCCCTGACCCCTGTTTGACTCCTCTCCCCCACTCGACCCCCCCCAGCGTGGCCCGGCAATGACCCCCCATTAGAGCGAGTGAGTGAGCCCGGGCGGCGCGTGAATGGAGCGGTCTGACACAGTAATTCTGGTGCTCGGCGCGCACGTCTCGCTGAGATGGGGGTCAGGGCCAGTGCGCCACGCCGCACCTCTCTGCCGGAGCCACCGCCACCTGCGCCCGTGCCAGGCGTGCAGCGGACGGCACCCTCGTCCGCCAACTTAAAACGCAGAGAGGTGCCGGTTTCTGGAAGCGTATGCTATAGGCACTGGTCCACTACGAGCAACTTGCTTCTAATTCATTTGTAATTGATTTGAATGGGTTTTAAATAGCACGCTATGCTGCCCAAAACAGGCATCGGCTGCCATACCTCCCACTTTTCTTGACAACATGATTTGTAACTGCACAGGGTGTGCGACCCACGCAAAATCTGACAAAGTTCATGCAGTTCAAGGCAAGGTCTATTAAGTATATTAAGTCCAGTCAGAGTGAGTATGCATTAGAGTGCACAGTCCTCTTCCACGGGGCGCAGTGAGTGTAAATGTGTGAATGCGTGCGATGCTAACCCGGCTGCTCACAGCCTGCTTTGTTCAGGATCCGATACCCTGAGAGCCGTGGCGCTCGGGTCACGGGGCTGCCTCACATCTGCTCCGGCGAACGGGGCGTGTGGAACCTGTAATCCCGCGGCCGACCCGGCCTGCAGACGCCTCACGCTGGGCGCTTCAGATACATGTCGCGGTCAGCAACTTAACGCACGGATCGTAGCCCAGATGGAAGTGCTGACATTCAATATGGCGTGCCTCCGACTGCCCCCCCCCCGCCTCCCCGGACGCTGGCTCCTCCCCGATCAGCCACTGACAAGGCAGGAAGGCGCACGCGCGTTTCGCCACTCCCGGGGGAGAGAGAGGCGGCCGGGGCTCGGTTGCCGCCAATCGGGTTTCGCCGGAGGGCGTGTTCGCGCGCTCCTCTGTCGCCTCGGTGTCTGAGCAGGGCTGGCGCGCTGCTTGTGGCAGCCAGAGCTCTTCCTGTCACACCAGTGTCCAACAGCGCCTCTAACCCCTCCTCCCTTCTCACTTCTCCCTGACAGAGCGCTGCCTTGCGGGCGATCCGAGGCCTGTCAGGCAGGACGGGGCTCTCACGTGACCCCCCCGCCCCCGCCACCCCTCCCCCCGGCCGCCATGGCTCTCGCCGCGGGCGGGGGCTGGAACGCTGCCCCGGTGGCCGCCCACGGTGCTGTGGAGCTCTGCACTCCGCCGCGCGCGGGACGGCCGAGAAAGGGAAACTGAAAGCTCCTCTCGTCTGTTGCGGGACAGCGGTGGCGTCCCACCAAAGCACGTACGCACTTGTTCTCCCGAAACTGGCCGATGAAGGAGGGAGGCATGCTCCGGTACACGCCTCCTCCGGCGTGGCTCTTTAACGATCTGAGATCAAGGGCCAACTACAGGGAAGCCCTCGCTGCACTTTTCACAGCGTCTCCCTAATGTTTACGCTGTTGGATTATTTCTGCTGCTAGTGCATTTCTGAGGACCAGGCTGTGCAACTCTACAGCCGATCTATCTGATGTGCCGTGAACTGTATAGCACGCCTCAGCCTTCATTTGCATCATTTCTGATGCATCTTTGATGAGAAAAATGAAATTCATGTTGATTTCACACTTTAAATTGTCTAATACTGATCAATCAGAAAAATTCACTCTGCGTAACAGGGATCTCCACATGGCCCACAAACCTATCTAGATATATGCTGACGTGCCACCTTACTTCCAACGTCCAACTTCAAGTTAAACGCAACATTGTGACAGCTGTCACTTTCTGCTTTTGTCCCAAAACACTCATCCATCTGTCTTAAACACATTGAACCTTAATGAACACACTGGCTCCAGAGCCCGTGTTTGTTTACTACTGAGCTGCGGTTTATATTTGGACAGCGAACGACAGAGGGACTACTTATTTTCCACCTTCACCTTGCAGTGTGTGTGTGTGTGTGTGTGTGTGTGTGAGAGGGGAAGTGCAGGGTGGAAGTGGAGGGGGTGTGGGAAGGAGGTTTTCAGCCCTTACCTTGTCCTTCTCGTGTGGCAGCAGCCGGACGGGAGGAAGGGAGTCCAGCGACAGGCTGAGGCTCCCCTCAGACTGCAGCCCCCTGCCGCTCAGGCGGTACAGCGGGCCTTGCTTGACCAGCCGGCCGTGGGCCATGGCGCGCTTCACGGCCACCCGCAGCTGCTGGTGGAATACAGCGGGCCCCATGGAGCTGCTCCCGGACAGGTAGGCCGCCACGTCCCCCTGGCACTTCAGGAAGCGCTCTATGCTCTTGAGCGAGGAGCCGCCCGGCTCGCGGAGGCCCTCCAGGGCCCGTTTGATCAGTTTGTTCCAGTCCAGCCCCGTCCTCCTGCCGGAGTTGGAGCCGCCGCCCGCCCCGGCGCCGCTTCGCGGCTTGGAGAAGGCCAGGCGGCCCGGGTTGTCGGGGTCCTTGTAGGAGTTGAGCCCCTTGTTGGAGACCTTGAGGATGGAGCCATCCTTGACGCTGAGCTCCAGCTGCTCCAGCACCGTCTTGCGGTCCAGGCCATGGGACATAGACACCGCATTGCAGATTCGCTCCTCCGACGGCCGCTGCTTCTGCTTCTTCACCTTCTTGATGGCCTCAAGGATCCAGTTGGTGTACAGCGGGTTGGCCAGCTTCACCATGGCTGACGATTGGCTGCGGCGGCGGCCCGAAGACACGCCCATCCAGGAAGCGCCCGGCCCGCGCCCTCACGCCCACCCCCTCCTCCTCCTCCTCCTCCTCCTCCGCCGCCTCCTCCTCCTCCTCCCGCTCCGCCCGGTGACTATCCTTTGTCCCGGGGGCGCACAGAGAGTCCCTCAGAGCCTGAGCACGAGCAGCCCGGCAGAGAGCAGCTCACCATAGCATAGGCCCCCTCCCGCCCCCAACGGAACCTGCTCCACCAGCTCCCCTCTCCCCAGCAGGGTGAGCGGGCCGGGGGCGATAAAAGCAGAGGTGTGGGGAAGCGGAGTCTCTGGCCCTGTGACCCGTGGATCTTCTCACACCCGGCCTGTCACGCCAACGCAAGGCAACCCCAACACAGCAAGTGCCTTCACACACACGAGGCCCTGGACGCAAACCGCGAGCCTGTTGCTTCAGTACCTTTGGCAATAAAGGCAACAACAAGTAGTATCTTTAGTGTTAGCTGCGAAATGCAAACGCCTTATTCCACCTCCAGATGCTTCAATTGCTTGTAGTGTCAAAGACAGGCCACGAGTGGCGGAAGACGCCAATTCCAGTTATGATTCTTCTGTAGTTCCCCCACAGAGGAAGCAGAGGGAAGAACGTTTATCCACGCAGCGTTGCTCCAGCCGTCCTCCTCCTCCTCCGCTGCCTCCTTCTCTCTTTTTCTCTCTCTCTCTCCTCCTCTCTGCTCCAGTGGCAGAGGCTTCTCTCGGCTAGTGTGGAACAGATATCTCACCCCAGGGAGTAGCGTAGGCTGATCACCTTCATGCCGACTGAGCTTCAGCAGCGCGTGCACCCTGCGGAAACAAAGGACACAGACACACCGCAGGGTCAGAAACACACACGCGCCACACGCGGGGTTCAGCTGCGGCGGCACGGACGCCGACCGCCATGATCGCCAGTTTCCCCGCGCGGCGAAAACTCAGCCCGCCGCCCATCAATTCAACGGCGTGGGAAAGGGATAACTACCCTAAACAGCGCTGTCGCATTGCCTTTACGTAACCGGCCCACGAACAATGTCTGTCACTTAAGGGGGTGCTTAGCATTTCCTTTAAGAGTACATGGCAGCGATGAGTTGGGCACCTGCATCTAAAATCTCGCTGCAAAAGTCAGATGGTTGAAAATGCAAGGTGTACTCAACACACCAGCAAAAAAAGGAAATTAATTCCATTCGTTAAAAAGAGACAAAAAAGAAGCAAGTGGACAAATGCGCGTTCAGTGCACGGAACCCGCTCTGTAAAATAATCTTGATGCAGAGGTGACAAAATCCCCACACCACATAAGAGTCGGGTGCAAACTGCTGAACACGGTTGGATGCACCTGATGTACCACCACACAGCGGGCCAAGAGCCTGCCAGCTCCCTGCCTCTGCCAGCTGCCCCCCATTTGAAACCGGAGCGCTCTCTGACGGACGGGTCACGCTCGCCAAACCGGGGTTTGCTGCGTCCCCCACCTGTCTCTTCGCCGTCCCGCTCAGCGGCCATCTCGGCTGCCTCCGCTCACCTCTCTGAGCGGGCCAGCTTCTGACACCAACAAACTGCTCTCCTGGGCCGCCGGCAAATATGAGCCAAGTCTCACTGACCCCTTAAACTACAGACCTTCACAAAGGGCTTCTTTACACATCCACTGCATTTATGACTTACTATGTCCAAATACACCTGAGGGCAAAACTTACTGAATCATTTTTGGTAAAGATAACCGTATGGTTTAGTGTGGCAATGCACTTCCTTTGTTTGTTTACTTGAGTATAATATGTGACGTCACTCACCAACAAATACCATATTGCGCTTGGTAGACAGGAGAGTGCAACGTGCCTCTCCACAACACTTGGTCGGCAGCCCCACGAAGTCTGAGTGTTTCACATCTGCACGAATCAAAATAGTAGGGGCACAGGAGCCCATATATTTTTGCTTTGACTAGAGAAATGGGAACTGATGCGTGACTAACCAGTAAAGCGTGGCTCAGTTGTGCTTTCAATTTGAACTTAGTGGCTTGCTGTCTTGCGAAGTAACGTTAGCTCTGGGTTGCATACTCAAAACGACCGGGCAAGATCAGGCAAACCAATGTTTTGAAAACAGGCAACTGCACGTCTTTGCATTGTTTACTACGGTCACCTTCCACCCATACACAGTTAGCCGTGCAGATACTACACTATCCCGCCTGTTTTCCAGCCTGTGCAGTTCAATCGCAATATTTATGTTAGTGAACACAAAAGCAAAAGTGACATTGACTCTCCATGTGTAACTATGAAGTTAGAGTAGCTAGCAACCAAAAGGCAAGAAAAATCGGAATTTCCTAATCCATGTCTTCCCCTACCACGACCACTACTGTGCAGCCAGTGTGTTTACATATTGCCAGTTAGGTACACTTCTATCTACTAACCTCTCGCTACAAGATTCAAACCATCCCTCCCAGTGATGCGATTTACAAAATTAGCTGTCCGAAACAGTGGGAACGTGCAACGCGGGATCAGGAAAATAGTGCCTCGGTACAATCAACAATGACGTGATTCCAACAACGCCCGAGGTTTCAAACAATAACAGGCAATCCTTACAAGCAGTTTTCTGTTAAGCGAGAGCAAGCTCGCAGGTTACACGGCCTACAAAGACACAATGTACTGGTGGCCACTAAGGGTGTCTGGGTAGCTATTCCAAAAAATAAGGATTTCTTTAGAACTAACAGCGGGTGATATATGGCCGCTCGGCCTCGGTCTCAGCCTCGGATATGAGTAAAAAATCTGCCCGCTTTTCGCGTCCCAACACACGGCTGGTTTGCTCCCCCTCCTTCCACTTCCTTCCTCCCTATCACCCACCCTCCCACGTAGTGCCTGCGGTGCGGTGAAGACAAGGCCGTTGGAGCGAAGTAGGCCTCGGCTCACTCACCCCCCTCCTCTCCACCAACCCCCCCTCCGTGCCCCCCCCACTCTCTTCATCTCTCTCCGTACCCCTTTCCCTCTACCTCTCGCGGTTCCCAGAAAGCCAGGACGGGTCCAGCTTGGGTTGTAAAGGGTAGCTCGGAAACCCTGAATAATCTGCCTCCCATTCCTCGTTACTCACCGGGATTTCGAGTCGAGTTGCCGGGGAGAATGTGCCAAAAATCATTCGAAACAGAGACAACAACAAGCCCAAAAATGCAGCCAGAGACCAGAGGCTCCAAAGCTGACGCCATCTTTGAGTGAAACAGGAGCTCAGCTTGTGGGGGAGGGGGAAACAGTCGGGCCAAGGGAGCGTCTGCATCGTACAATCCCTGTACTCATCGGAGAGGACGGAAAAGAGGCAGCAAGGGACCGTGGGGGGATAAGGAGGTTGTAACTGTGAAGGGTGAATATCCGTTGTGCACATGAAATGGAAGAAAAGGACAGATGGTGAAGCGGAAAAAGGATAGGTGTCTCACTTGCTCTCGTGTGCACGCACACAGCAATACGGGCATGTTAGGGACCGTCTGAATTTTTCTTGCAGCTGGCGACGTGGTAAGAAAAAAATCAAAGCAACGGATTGTGGTTTTAATGTTAGAGGGTATTTAAAGATCAAAGAGAGACCCCCCTCCATTCCGCCTGTTTGGCTTGGCATTATATTGTAGACGTCCCTCTTTTTTAGAGCAAGTGAGCGGACCAATGAAAAATAAAATAAAAAATAGCTCGCTGGATTTTGAAACCGTGTAGCTAACTGGCATACGTTTAGTGAACTGAGCACCCCTACGTACATTTAAGCAAGACGTGCTCCGTTCAGTTTAGAGATAATGTGTTAATCTGTTGGCAAGCATATACGTTGCTGTATAAAACGAACTGCCATGGGTAGCGCCGTTCTTGCACGCGCTACATGTGGCTGCAGGAAGGACGGCAGTGGACAGGTGACTACACACACACGCACACACACCTTTCCCGCCAGTATGCCGCATTTCAGAGGTGTGCCTGTGATGCATTAGTTACTTTAAGTGCTAAGATTAAGCTAATTAGAAAATGTCAGTGAAGTGAGGCACTTACCTATTTGAATACATGAATCTGGTGTCTGACAAGCCACAGTACGCAGTTATCAGTAAATATATATTCACAAATCACCAAGCGAACACATTTTTGTAAGAAAATTCATTATTTAAATATAGTATTGGATATACATAACTGAACTAAACAAATCTGTATTGATATTGTCTGTGCTGACCACTATGCTGATCAAAATAAGTAAAAATGAGCATATTGATGTAATTGTGCAATAACAATAATTTTTTATGACATTATATATTTTACATTTCTACTTTAAAATTTGTAGAGGGTTTTCATTTTTAATGCTGAGCTGTATGTAAAACATACATCAAAGTTCGAATATGCTGGTAGTATTTTAATGGTAAGGAGATGGGCTCAGGGGTTGCTGGTTCAGTCCCTCACTTGGCACTGCTGTTGTACCCTTGGGCAAGGTACTTCAGTCAGAATTGCCTCAGTAAATACTGAGCAGTATAAATGGGTAACATAAAAAAAATTGTAACCTATGTAAGTCATGCAAAATGTCTACAAAGCAACTAAATAAATATATGTAAGTTTTTCTTTGTAAAAGACAACTCAATAATTAGAAATGACAGGTAAGTTAAGACTGAACAAATTTAATATGGTCATCTAATGACAAATCAACAAATGTTTAAAAAATGACTGGAAAACATAGCCTTTACATTCTTCCTGAAAAATAAATATATCCAATCTTTCAATTTTTTCAATTTTCAATTTTCACCTAAAAAAACATGGTGCTGTAATGGTCTTGATCTTGCACTTCTAGCATTGTGGAAAGTACTGTATTTATTATTGTGTATCTAAACAGATGTACAATGAGAAATGGTGTGAATAAGACACAGTATTTGAAATGGATGGTTCTCTCTAAAAAAACTTTAAAAACTTGGTCTTTAAGTGTTAACATTTGGACTGGCTACTTTAAAGGTATGCATAATGTTAAAGACCATTCTGAATTTGTTTTGAGAAGCCTGTTTGTTATGCACTGGAATGACCCTTTGACACAGGTCCCAGTATTCCCAAGGGAAAAGATGAAGATGTGACCTCACCCATTTGGATGGATTCTGAGGGCTTGTGTGAGCAAGTGGGCAACCACCTGCACATTCTGCTTAACATCAGATAAAAAGTGTAGCAGACAGCAACCAATTTGCTCTGAATTATACTCAAAACAGATTTACAAAATATGTTCAAGACTACATCAACACATGGAGAGGTGATAGATAATGTGAGACCCAGTTCCAGCAAGCTGTTGTTTCAGAAGTTCATCTCATCTTAACCACGTAATTCAATGTGTTCTAAAATAAAAGTGTGACATCTGCTGGAAAATAAATGGTCTAGGACAGGATATCCTATCTCTGGTCCTGGCAGATGCCTGCGTATGCTGCTTTTGCCACAACCAAATTCCCGGGTAATTAGGACAATTGAAAACTGTAACTGAACTGTTCAGTGGAGGGTTTCTTCTTTTTCCTTTTTATATAATTGAAATGAATGCAACAGAGCTCAAGGGAATGCATGATGTGATTCTATCATATCAGATCAAAATCAATTATTGTATTTTCATACAGACTTATAATGACTTATAATTTGCGAGGTACATATGTTACACTTCTAGAAGCTGACCATGAGCATGCCACTCATGGTTTGTTAACCGGTGGGTAAGTGGAGGATGGTATGCAGTTAGCGGCAGCTAAATGTGCCAAGGAGTGCTTCAAGGAGCAGTCTTGGAGGAACTGAAAACAGAAAAAAAGCATGCATTGATCAGAAATGATTACCTGTCATTTCATCTGTATTTCATTGGTAAAAGTGTATTGTTAATTACCTGAAAATATGTTATAACAATATTCACCTTTGCAGTGTCACTGCACTTACCATATACACCATTTATGCAATGCATAGCACAGTATCAGAGCAAAGGTAATATGGCCCTGATAATAGTATATTGAATTATTGACTATTTGTGATTGCCGTCAATCAGTTCAGCGTTGCAGAGGAAGAAATTGTGAACAGTTCCTGTTGGGGGGTTGGGAGAGGGTTGTTGAGTGCTGTGCAGATAGCTAGGCTGCTATGGCTGCTTTTGTCTGTGTGAACTAGGGAGCTTCCTGCTGTGGCTGGCATACCGCCAAGCCCCAAACCCCAACCCCACAGCTCACACCCCTCCCATCCTGGAATGGGCTGAAACACACAACGGAAATTTCCAGGCCTGTCCGGCTTAGAGTGCACCCCCACCCATTCCCATCCCCCATTCCCTCCCTTCCTCAATCCAACAGGGACAGACAGCAGCTGGAAGGTGAAGTGCGGCCTGTTGGAGACAGAAAGCCTAGGGCTTGCCTGGACACTCACCCTTAGGGCTGAATTCAAGGTTCAACCAGCTCTTCTCAATGTCAGAGTGCTGAAGAATTCTTTTTTTCCCCCCATTTTAATCCCCCCTCATCAAAACAAGTGTCCCATCACCTGTTTTTACTGACAATCTATTGTTAGCATGGCTTTTTTATTTACTACATAATCTTACACCAAGTGCCTTCAAGGGCACTGACCTATCAACAAACCTCTCACTCAAATGTAGAGCAAAGATGGAGAAAATGGTGATTGACTTGTTTGTGTGTTACTTTAGAATAAAAACTCTAAAAATCTATCACAAATAGAGTTCTACTGTTCAAATTGAAAGGGTGATTAGCAGATTGAAAAAATTCAGTGACTGTAATTAAATCAGCAGATTTAATTGATGAGGTGTGGTTCTGCTCAAGCCTCTGTGTTAATGAAACTGTTGTGCTTCTTTAAAACATCTCTACAAATACTATCTCAAGTAGATTGAAACTCTTACTTGAGGGAACACCTGTTGGTATCAAACTCAATACTTTACTCTGGAACAGCATATGCTAAATTAACCACTATTTACATCATGTGCAAAAGACTGTCTTTCTGGCAGCTGCAATACCAAATCCAGCCAGAAGACTTTATTTGGCCTGGACACTATTTCTCACACTAGTGGCGATCTGTTGCCAGCCTCTGAATACCATCTGCCAGCACCGATCTCTGAGACAGGTCAAAATCCTTGAGATGAATTTGTGAAGTAATGCAGATCGTTTACATTCAAGTATCATGTCAAAGAAGAGAGATTATCCTATTGGAAAATGTTGAGGAAAGGACACAGGGACCTCTGTTGAGGAGATAAACTGCAGTGTGCAGTTTTTATAGTGGGAATCTTTTCATTTCAGGTTTCCTGCCTCTTGGTCCACTCATGGTGTGAAATCTGCTCCCTTTCTAGCACAGACACTAGCCAAGCCCTGCCCTAGCCTGTAATTGCTGATAGAGAGGCATATGGGCCAGAGTAGAATAGAATCCCAGTGAACTACCTGGGCAGGTTTTTGTGCAGACTTGTATTTATAATGCAGGATGCACCTCAGACAACAATGCAGCCACCCAGACCCTTCTGCATTGTGAGACTGCTGGAGGGTATCTAACCTCTGCAACTCAGCGGTCACAGACCGGTCACTCTTCACTCCCCTGCCCTCTTGGGTCATGCATACTCCCCTCAGTGTTTTCTTTCCCTTTGTTTACTGTTGCCTCCACCACATAACCTCTGTTCCTGACAGAACTGTACTCAGGATCCTGTTTAATTTGAGCTACCATCTTCTGAAGGGCTGGTTTGGATTGGAGGACTTTAATCTTTCTTCTGTAGCATCTCTCTCAGCCTCATGCTGAAAATGGAGGCTAAAACATCCAAAAACTACACATTATCCACTGTATTTAAGTGGTAATAATTCTCTTCTTTATAACAAAACCTTGTGTGCCTCCCCTTTTAGGAACCACAGATGTCTCTCCACAGATATTCCCCCGCCCCACTCACATCAATGCATGGTTCAGATTTATGAATCTTTAACAGAACAGTTTAAACTGGAACTTGCAGGAACCAGGGCTAATGGCCCAGCTGGAACTTGAGCACGAAACCTATATGCCCCAGGGCTTCTCCACTGCCTTTCTGAAATGACAGCTGACATCATGCTTAATCCCAAAATGCAGAATATGGAAGTTTGCTGTAACAACAACATGACCATGCTAGATTGAGTGGAACAAATGCATTATCCAGCATCAGCACAAAACACAGCGGGTGAAACATTTCAATGTTCCACTGGAATGTTTTTGACTTCAGTTCAACCAGTTGATTTGTGGTGGATATGGCATTTTGAGTAATTCAGAGCTTCTACATAAAACCCAAATGACAAACAAGCTACCTAATGAAACACATGCATAAATATCCTTATTTAGCTAGCTATAAGACATGGAATGGGCAGATTACAAGGAACAAGTGAAAAGAGGAAATGTATGGATGTCACAAGAGTATTTCACGTTACCTCTAAGGACATACAGCTGCTACTTTCCCAGTTAGGTAGATAACCAAGAAGTGGGCAGCACAGGTAGCTACCTTGCTAACAAGACAGCATCAAAGACAGGTAGTAGTGAGCATTGCTTTTGTTAGTTGGTTTTACCATACCCTATCCCTTCTCATAAGATGAAACAAGTTTACACAATGCATTTATGTAACTGCCATGACAAACCCGTTGTTACTGTTTGAGAGCTTTAAAAAAATCTGCCTTTCAACCATGTTTAATCAGTTAGGTATAGAAATATGAATAAATGACCTGGTTAGGTCTGCATTTTGTCAATTAGTCTAGCTACATGCTTGTTTTTGCTCAACTTTTGGTAAGATTAGCTAATGTGGAAAAACTTCTCACTTGTTATTGGCCAAATAAATTACTAGCTTGCAGTCAGCAACATTGCTATTTCAACATTGTGTTTAAATAAAATATACCCAGAGATATGAGGAGACAATATGTAGCCTCAGGCCAGCTAGCTCGCAGTGTGAACAACGTGAATGAAAAGGAAGACATATAATCAATTAGCTACTGTAACAGACTACTATAATAGTCTGCAAATGCAAACAAAGGTGATGAAACATCCAAAGGTTAAAAGATAAGTTGCAAAACTCCTCAGGTTTGCATGGAACAGAGCCACGTACATTAACATTTTTTGTAGCTGGTAATACATGTATGCAATCTCTTCCTTGTTTATAGTTGTTCATTAACTGCAGATTTTTCTTACAGTATTGTGTACAGTATGTCTCCCCCCTGTGCCAATAGGAGGAAACTGAAAGAGATGTGAGGAATTATTCAGTTAGGATAATTAAAATATATGGCTTGGTAAATCATATTAAGCAATGACTATTCTTTTAATACAATAAATATTTAGAGATGAAATGTTTGTGCATGAATATTAGTTCTTAAAGTAGTCTGTGATCTCTGAGCTACTTCCACAAGACACCCCACAAGAATGTGATCACTGGTCCAGTTGAACACTGATTTACTTGACTACACACTTGTTTGAAATTAGTAGCCCAAATACAAGGATGTAATCACTGTGGAGTTACAAACCACCCACCAAATTTCATGACGCTTATTTTGAATTTGACATGACTACGATTGGTTCAGGGATTACATTATAAAATCTGGTCCTCAGATGAATAATTCCACATGAAAACAATCATGAAAGATCCATGTTCTTTAAATATTTCACGTTGGTTCCCTGAATTTGGACGCGCTATGTTACACCCAAACTGTAAATCCTCACATTCACTCTGATATAATTCAGCATATCCCTTTCATTTCATTGTGATTGCCTGTAAGTATAATAATATGATGCAAATTCATGTTGCTTTTGTTAATCAGTTAGGCTCTACATTCCATGTAGTATGATACAAGTAAGAAGTTTTTAATGTCATGTTTTCGTTTTACCACTTCCACCTTCATGACTATTAATTATAATTTGACTACTATGCATGTATATTATTGTTTCTGCTGTGATGTTTATCATGTATATCAAACCTCTGGATAAGAGCCATATAAATGCCTGTCATACAGAGAAATGGTTACAATAGAGGCCATTTCAGATGATTGCACCTGAAACACTTCATCGGAATTTCATCTCCTTATTTCACAGTAAATCTTGAGATCACGATAACTCATTTGCTCACTTCAAAACCCCTGATTCATTGTGTTTCATGTACATTTAAGTACAACTTTCAAAGCTTGTAACTTACCTTGACTGAATGAACAATAAGAACACTTTCGAAATATTTTTTCCAACAAAGAAAACAGTGCTGCAAGGTCACTGGCCCTAAACGTACAAACCACCTGACTGTTCATCACTGAAATTTGCCCTAGGCCAATGAAATATTAAGAAGTTGAAACTGAAGATCAGTTACGGTGAGAATGTGACTTTATGTTTGTTTAATATCAAGTGACCCATGATTTAATTGACCCACAGTTAAAATGTCATTCCATTCTGCGAACCAACTAAGCTGAAACACAACAGGCAATCTTTAACATTACATTTCAGCATCATTACTATCACATTAACAATCACTAACAGCATAAGATTAATCTGCTACTGTTTAAACGGGGGAGCATTCAAGGCCTCAATCCTGCCATACGCACTTAACACGTCACATACTTAATGCCCAAGTAAACAGTCACTGGGGTCACAGCTCGTTCACTGTAAATACTTGCTGCACTGCTGCAATGAGTCCCATTCAGTGTGCCTTGCAATCCTGATGGGGACATCACTACAGTCCTTCCCCTGTTCAATCTGTCGCCCTGCCCTCCTTAGCTCCATGTTACACACATGCTGTGCAGAGGCAGAGTGACGCCACAATGCATTAATAATAGATAATGCTGCTCAACAACCCCCTCTA
The DNA here is from genome assembly GCA_019176425.1 of Megalops atlanticus. Lineage (NCBI taxonomy): Eukaryota > Metazoa > Chordata > Actinopteri > Elopiformes > Megalopidae > Megalops > Megalops atlanticus. The sequence goes on along the minus strand of CM032878.1, from coordinate 19,846,664 downwards.
ACACTAAGCCTGAGAAGCTGGGCATTCCGTTTGCCAGCTGGATGATCGTTATACAATATCATAAATTACACTTCATATAGGAAGTAGTTATACATGGACAAAACCGTATGGACAAGCAGCACTGTCGGTCTGCACTCTTTTGGTGGTGTAGCAAGTGGAGCGACGCAAGGGGAAGAAAAATGAGAAGAGGTCAACCCAATTGGCCTTTTCTTCTGGTAAACATGGTCCCCAGAGAGCAAGAAAAGGTCATGTGTAGAGTGCGGACTGAACTGTGTGTTGATACAATTCAAATCAAAATGGAGGAACACAAGTCACACTCCTGACCAAAACATTTGCCAACCCTGTAAGAGAAGTGACAACATTCAGGTCTTGGACAACAACCAGCAGTAGAAGTGATCATAACTCATTGAATATTTCATGACCTTAAGGTTATGACTACTATAAATAGGATGTTAGCCTCTTTACAACTGTGTAGTATTACTGTATAGTACAAAGTACAACCACCTGGTCAAGGCAGACCTGACATTTGCCAGACACATGAGGTTAACAGTAAACAGAAAGGGATGAAAAGGATGCCTACACATAAAAGCAGACTTAATGTGCTGTCATAAATTTAAGAAAGAAATATGAGTTTGTTCCAATTGTTTAATGAAAGGGTGTTTTATGAAGGAAAAATCCATTTCTGATGTTAGCGTACAGGTATCAAGTTCTAATCTTCGTCTCTGCAACGTGCTTCAAGTGGTGCACTTTATGAAGTTGTATTGTATGAGATGGTGGTAGTACCTCCATTTTACCTTCCACTTCAGATTTTTAGAACTTGACGTCCATCTTGGTAAGCAGGTCATAGGAGCTGACACTGGGACAGCTGGGAAGTGTGCAGAGTAATACATGCAGTCTAGCTGGGGACGGCAAGTGACAGAGCTGTAGGGATGGTGAGAGAGCCCTAACTGAAAGAGCTGGACCTCGTCTCTGTAAACTCTCCCCCTCCAGCTGTCAGCTAGCCCTCTATCCCATGGGGGGTTGCCACGGTGACAGGAGGCCACATGTCTTGGGGGCGTCGTCTTGGTCAAAGGACCCTATTGTTCTTGAGCTAAGCCGTCTTCACTGTGCCCGTCTGTCAGGGAGGGGGGCTTCACACCCTGACACACACTCAGGGAAAACACACTCAGACTTGTAGGGAGATACACACGCTCATGGCACACAGACTCATGGCACAACACATACACTCACACTCAGTCACACTTCACACGAACACAAAGAAACTAGAGCACACTTGTGTATTAAGAGATACTCATACATATATATTCATAGTTAAGGAATACATTCTGACTCAAACTCTCAGTGGTGCAAATACCCTGGTACAAAGGTATCTTAAAACAGAATAAATAAAACCACTAACTGCACAAAAATCTCAACTGTGGAAACAGAAATGCAAGATTTCAGTTTCATAAAATGGCTATAAAACATTTTACCAAATAAAATGTAATAATTATGCCTTTAACTCAGGTACTGAGGGACATCAAGAGGGAGACATAAGAAGTAGTCAGATTTTTGTGGCAGTATGTGTGGTCTCATGTCCACCAGATGGCGACATGTCACCACAACTGCACTAATCACAAGACTACAATTAATCAAGGCCAGTCAAACATACACTTTGCAAGCAAGCAAGAACAGCCACTCCATGAATTTAAGCAGTCCAAGTTTAAATCACTGTGATGGTGCAGTGATGTTGTAAGTGTAGACACCTCTGGGTAGAGCTCCAAAGTTCAGTGTCATGGTAAACAAGATTAACCGACTTTATAGTCCTGGCCACCAGAAAGCCTTTAAAAATTCTTTCAAATTATGTCCCATAAAAAGATTACGATAAATTAAACTGATCGTATTACTGTACATTTATTTAGCAAATGACAGTGCATCAACTGCATTGCTGAGTGGCAACAATCGCATGTCTCACAATCCTGCTGAGAAGTAATAAGCAATGTAGTCTGTTGCACATTTTGCTGAAAGAACTCAAACCTAGTTAACAAGAATTCTGACCAGCACAATATCCCAAAACATGACAATTATTTGAGGCAAATTTTCAATATGTTTAAGCAATCTTATTCAATGAAAGAAGACAGCACTAATGCATTCACTATTATGTGCCCTACTTGAGTTTTGATTAACAACACTACATGAGTTCCATTACAGCACAAGGACCACTTGCACACCATTGATGCACCAGCGGAATGATGTATTTGTCAAGTAGTTTTTATTTACAAATGGCAGAACCCTTGTCTCCAAAATGAGTTTATGCTTGTACACTCCTAAAATGATTTTAGCTCAGATGTCGTTAGTGAGAGCCTCACAGAGGGACTTCCTCTGGGATGGCGAGCGTGTCGTGAGCGGTGCTGGAGCGTCCCCTCGGGCAACCCCGGGTCCTCCTGCGCGGTCCCCCTGTGGATCTGCGCAGGGCGGGGGATGTGCGGGGCACCCACACCAGCCCGGCCCCTGTGGGGTCCTGCTGCGACTTGTTCCTCAGGCTGCGGCGCACGGAGGCCCGGCCCTTGGGCAGAGGCTGGAGGACGTCCTCGATGAGGAAGTCCGCCTGCTGCCAGGGGGGGAGGAGGGCATCCAGGCGCTCTGTCCCACTCTGCGAGGGCTGGATGGGGAGTTTCCCGTCCCTATCCGCCACCGCTTCCCTCCCCTCGGCCCCTTCCCCCTCTCCCACCACCTCCTCCTTCTCAATGATTCGTGCAGACAGCTCGCAGTTCTCTTGTCTTTCAAGAGATGCAGCGACAATGTCCTCTTGGGCACCCTGGACAGCGCCCTCCTCCACGGTGAATTGGGGGCGTAGGAGAGAGCTCCTGCGACCTCGAGGCCTGCCCACCGCCCTGCCGCGCCTGCCTTCGTTTGGCTTATCTTCGCTTCGCGAAAACGCCTGATCTCTGTCTGACTGAAAGGAGCGTGTGGTGTCACAGTCAAGTGTCGCTCTGCTGTCTGCTTCACAGGGAATGTCACAGCGAGTGTCAGCGTCCTCATTCGTGTGACCGTCTCCCTCTCTGCTGGTGTCACTATCTATCAACGGGCCTCTCTCGGGCGCCCCGGCGCCGTGCGTGTGCGCAGAGGAGCAGTCGGCGTCGGTCTTCGGTCCGTTGACTGGGAGATCAGTGGGGCTGGTATGGCTACGGGATGAGGACTCTGCTTTTATATCAGTTTCATCCTCCCTGTCTGTCCATTTGCTGCTGTCATCTCCAATCTTGTCCTCAGTTTCAAAACTGTCAGCGCATGGCACCTTGTCCTTCTTCCCCTTCCCCCGACTCCTCCCTCTGGGCCTGCTCACCCTGCCAGCTCTTTCCTTCACCTTCTCCTCAAATACAGGTGGCTGCAGACCCAAAACCCCACTGGCCATACAGTCAGACGTGGAGCCTGCTGAAATCACAACGTTTTCTGAGGTAATGTCTTTAGGGCTTGCAGGAGAACCTGACGGACAGTCATCGCTTGCCTCCTCGATTTCGTTGGTGTGGTCGCTCTTTAGCTCCCTCTCCCAGGCCGGGAGGCAGAACCGCCTGCGCCACATGGCCGCGGCTGTGGCCACATTGGCTGCAGGGTCACCATGGCCCGTCTCCCCCCATGGAATGCTGGGAGCCTCTGCTGTGGGTGAGAACATGCAGTGGTTAGCGCCATAAGCCTGTGTGTGAGTGCAGATGTGTCTTGGTGCCCCGCAATGTCACGTTACCTGGGAACGACCTTGCAGCGCGATGTCGCTGTGGGGTCGGGGAGCGGCTGGTGGACGACAGGGCCTCGGTGATGGGGCTCAGTGTAGGGTTCTTGGAGGCGTAGTCTCTCTTCCCGTACAGCGAGCGGTCCACTTCCTTGCTGCCCCAGCGCCTCTTCCCAGCAGAGTCCTGCAGCGACACACAGCATGTTCAGTACCGGCACACGGGCACACACTTTGGCGGAACCCAGAGATATCACACCAATCACTCTTACAAAGGAAGGGGTCTCCCATGAAAAAGAAGCAACACCTCCTTCACTATCCCCACCATACTAGTTATCTAAACCATATCAGTATGCAAGAATAATACAGCCATTTGCGTCACATACTGAGAAATGAGTGGCTAGTTCACCGCATTGTTTTGTTCAGTTTTTGTGTTTTATTGGTCATCAACCAGCCAATAAGAAATTGGTGGGTAACTTCTGTTCCAGTGTAGGGTAGAACAGACCGCTATATGCAGCTTTGTCACATAGCCTGTGAGGAAAGAGCAAGACTTGACGCAAAGTTGTCTCTACGGTATCATTCACTCATACTGCAATGCCTCACTTTAACCATGTCATGTTAATGCTGTTTATAAACTGCTACAATATAAGCTGCCAGGACATCAAATACAGGCATAAATGTATCTCTTTCAAATTTGTTGCTATACAGCTAAATATAGCTATATAGGTATACCCACTGATATTGTGTCATTGTTCAATGTTTAAAAATGTGACACACTCCTCTGTCATTTTCTACTAACCTTCATTGTGAAAATGGCAAGCCTTTGTTATTTTTGTTGGCCAACTACTTAGCAATTAGAACATTCCTCCTTACTTCCAATTTTTGTCAAAGCTTTGGCATGACAAGGCACTGCTCTGAAATTCTAATTCCACAATATTACTAGCTGCCTCCTTTCCTGACGAGCTTGGATTCCAGACTACTTTTCCATTGTCTTGGAGGCTTGCAACGCATTAGACCAGGAAGCAATTCTGGATAGCAATGAAGTAAAGTTTCTTTATTCCCTGAATGTTTGTTATTCCATTTCCTATTTTATTTTTCCAATTATTATTTTGTCATTCCATTTCATTATTCCAAAGACATTAGACATTTCTGTTCAGTCAGATAAATAAAAAGGAACATCAAGGGGGAAAGTAAATTAACAGCTGATGTGCTGACATTTGAGTTAAGCCTGCACTGTGCTTACTGTAGCAACACATTTTTACAGCATTGCAGTTCCACTGGTTTGTTTTGGCTTCCTCGACTTCAGCTGCACCTGAGATGGAATGATTCCAGCAACTGCGTTTCCATGAGCTCCAGGTGTGTGGCAAAAAGTGTGCCGGTCTCTGTGCAGTTATATTTGAAAGGGTGAATACTGCTAAGGCATGCTGGGTGGCAGAAGGTTATGACAGCAATTAAATGTGAGATGCAAGATTCCAAACCAAAGAAATAATATTAAACTCCATTCTTATTTAACAACTTCTCTATTGCATGAGCTAGACGCTACACATCCCTGTACCCACATAATTTAATTGCATGGATGTTGTGATTTGCTAGCTATCTAGCTTATGTTATTTAAACACAATAGCCAAATATTGATTTGGTAGGGTATACGAAAAGGAGGGCTATTTGTTCACTAGCAATTCTGAGTTGAAGACTTTGTAACCATATGTAGCTGGTTGGATAGCTTTGGCTGGGGGATCATACTCTAGTTCAAAAACGTACCCACTAGGAAAAAACATTACTTGGATCTATAATGAAAGTGGACTACACTACGAAGTAAATCATGTGGAAAAAAAAAATTTTTGTATGCAGAGTATGAAAATGTAAACATTCCTCACACTTCAAATCTGTTTTCCAACAGGTAGCTCAAGGAAAAATTAACCTCTGTCACTAAAATACTTCTGGGGACTGCAAACGTTCCTGAAAAAACAACGGAAACAAGCCACTCTGGGAGAGAGAGGAAAAAAAAAGCCTTCTTTAACTGACTGAACCACCAGAGTACAATTCAGGCACAGCTGACCAAGGCACATGGAAATATGGCACACAGCCACTGTTCTGGAGCTGAAGCCACTGGTCTGGTATAAAGGGAACATTTTCCAGAGGGGACCATGCTTTTTTGCCTCCGTAATAATAGGGAGAGAGGAGAAAAAAAATACACTTTGCCTCATCTGATGCCACGACATCAGGATATTCTGCCATGTAAAGCACTTTGAAGCATCTCCAAGGCAGAACTCACAGTGCCGCCTTGTTCTCACCAGCCATGCTGAGGTGTGGGCTAGACCGCACCACGCTGGCTCATTCTCATCCAAAAAGGGGATGTGCGTCTTTGCATGGTTTTGGGGTCAAAAACATCTATGGAAATTCAGCAATCCCCATCAGAGCCAATCTGCGCTCTGATGTGCCACATGTTAAGACACCAAGTAGTACTTGCAAATCTTGTATGCTTCCATACTACTAACAGCTGGACTTGTGCAAGCCAGCTTGAAAATTACAATATGAAAACAGACTTAATGAACCAATAAATGATATTGCCAATCTACAGTTTGCAAATACTTCTGGCAGGCATTGTGTCTTAATTGATTACTCCAGCAAAGTTATAGCATCTCATTTATTCAAGATAAAGGTGCAGCAATGAATTCAGAATAATATTCCGAATGCAGTCTTCCTGATCACATGATGCACACGGCCTCAGAACTGTACATCTGTAGCTAGCGGCTGTTCTGCCCAGCCTCTATTCCCTCCTATGTCCCAATATTTTCTGCAGTAACTTAATAAAACATTAAGGCCTTTCTTTAATCCCCTGTTTATGGGACGCAAGCATGAATGAAAACAGTATGATTCAACAGCATCACAAACACTCTCTTCGTCCCTCCTCTGGCCACATACAGGGGGAGCTTAGAGGGACCATTTTTGGCCCAAACTGTGGTGCACCTGGAAGTCGTGTAAACATGAAAAAACCCAGCCATGACAAGGTATACAGACATGCTGATTCATGTGTCCTTGGCTGTCTGCACATCTCACCACCCACCAATGCAGCTGGGTGCAGTCAAAATCCTCACCAGTGGAGGGCAACAAAGCACTTCAAACTGAGCTATTCTGAATTTACTGCAGACAATAAATGCATGTACCCAGACAGATTAAAATACTGAATACTTAATATTTACAAAATCTAACAGGACCAAAAGTACTTAATTTCAAAAAGCAAATTTTCTGGTCAATAGCTTGCTGTAAACTAATTTTCTGGTGATTTAGTCAAGATACAGAAACAAATTCAACAAGCCAAATAGACGCTTTAGTTTTTCAATCCTTAAACATTACCTGGACAACATACAGGCCCACAATAACAAAAATCATTTAGTAACCTAACTGATAATCTCCTCAGGAGATCTGATTACATGATTCATTTTATTAGCTATATATTTCAACAGAAAACATATCTCTGAAAATGATAAAGAAGCTGTGAATCTTTCTGCTGAAACTGTAACAACTGAGTCAGACCGTTGAAGCACAACATTAATCTAATTTTCAGCTTGAACATGTTTCAAAGAAGAGTGGAGTAGCAAGATAATATTCTGAACCACGTTCAAAAACAATCAATTCCCCATTCAGATGCTCTGTTCCCTCTTTTGTTTTCCATTCAAGAACATGAGAATTTTAGCGCTAAGAGAGACAGGATTTTGTCAGATTACTGGTGGGACAATATTTTGGAATCAAGGATGTGAAGAGGCTTCAGTCAGATATTCTAGGCAGGCTTAGTTTGATAATGTTTGATGTGAAGGGACTCCTTGTGACCCATTCACTCCCACAATATTATATACTAAAGCAATCCTGTTGTCCCCTTCTCCACTCAGACTTAAAACTCACGGCTCATAAAGTTTATTTGTCTCAATGTTGAAATGCTCAAAAATAAAGCTGAGACAGTTTACAGATTCCTGCAAATTGTCACATTTACAAAAAATGTGAGAAAAGGAAGCATAGCTGACGTCAATCATCTGAAATGATTAATTATCACCTAGATGTGTGAAAGGTCTTCCATCAAGTCCAACAAGCTCCTATGCCCCTCCCCATCCTCTCTACCCAAAGACAAAAATACATCATAGGCAATGTGGACAAAAAAGCAATCCTACATAATTATTATTCAACATAACGAACTGCATATTAACTTTAGGTCAATTTGAAACAGTCAGAATGCAATCAGCAGTGTGGTCAAGTGGTAAGCAGCAGGAGCTTGTCACCAAAAGGTTGCTAGTTCAATTCCCATGAGGGCCACTGATGTTGTATCATTGGGCAAGATACTTAACCCCATTTGCTTCAATAAATATTCAGTTTTCTGAATGGATAATGTGTAAAAAAAAATTGTAAGATATGTGAATCCCTCTGGATAAGAGTGCCTGATAGGCAAATGTAATGCATCACTTCAACCCCCTGACACCTACTCTGAGAAGGCTTCCCTGAAAACACATTTTCAAATTTGCATTTTCAGGAAAGTTTAGACAGGGGAGTGGGAACGGACATTACTGGCAGCTCATAATTTGGAGACCCTTTTCAAAACTGTGCCCGATGCCAGTGCACCTCTAGCGTATTCCTCACTACATATCTGAGACAAATAACAGCCCCACTGAAACTCAACTATCCCCCCCAAGATCCGCGTGAGAGATAAATATGAGCTTGCTAAATTAATATCCTGGTAATTTGCCAGCTATAGCTCACCCTGAGATTTAGCTATGCTCAGAGGACTTTTGATACTTGAATTACTCTTTCCTGTTAAGCTACATCTGAAACAAATTAATCAGTGAAAACTACTTTGCCCCGTTTACAAATGAAACAAAAAATTGGTCCCTTGTGCCATCTTCCAAATCTTCACTTGATCAGCGTTTGCTAGTAGCTGTGAAAGGAAGCAATGGGACTGACCTCACTTTGAATACTTGTAAATAACAAACTATTAGAAATGTCAGATGCAAGGGATGGTAACCCCACACCTATCCCCTTCCCTATCTATGCTCGACTCCATGGTGTGAACGATCCCTGCTGTGAGACTTGCTTTCCCCTGGCTGGAGTGTTATGTAAGACCAGTTCACAATAATGAGAGCAAAACAGTGGCTAAGCCCTTGCAAATTACATCCTTTGGATTTATATTGATTTCAGTTATTTAAACAGACCACAAAGGACCCAGAATGGTAATATCAAATAAAACAGATCTCTTACTTCAAATACAATAGAGATGAGTTTGTTCAAATAAAAAACAATGGTTAGTTCAGAAAACAGATTCATCCTTCGTGATCTATGCGAGCGGGTCATTATCAACTCATTAAAGACCTCAGCCTTTTAATTTAAGCGAAACCCCCAAGCTATGGCAGCAGTCAACAGGAGTGGCGTGTTCTTCTGCAGAGTTTTGACATGTTCTGGCATTCACTACATGCCAGCAGCTTCTCCTGAGCGCTCCGCCGCACACAGGAGCAGTGACTGCAAGCCAAGCGGCAAAAATTGTGCCATCGACCTCCGATAAAGCAGGCACCCGCTGGGATCGCTTTTGTGTCACACAGCCACCAACAATTATTAGAGGCAGTGTCATCCCATACTGCGGCAGACACAGATGATTGCTCCGCTGCGCTCGTTTGCTGTGCACTGGAGAGGTGTGTGAGCGCTGGTAAACTGGTAAAGGCTGCTAATTATGACAGCTGGAAAGCAAGGCAAGCTGGGCACGGCAATCTTTGGAGGCAAGGGAAGGCTCTGGTATCGGAAAGGATTTGAGCTGTCAGGGTGGGGGGCTGAGAAGCATCTTAGGGAAACAAGAGAATCTGTCTTCGTTATGTCTAACAAAATGTCTCTGCTTTGGTTACTCAATCTGAAGAATTTCATTTTTTAAAACACTAACCGAACAGCAAACTGGCAGATTGCATGCCCTGCTTTGAGTCAGGGAAAATCTGACTTTATCAGTGCATTACATTGTTTCGTTTGGACCGCTCTGTGGAATTGATTTTTCCTTCCCCAAAGGAACTGTAAAAACGGGTGCTCTACAGAGCGTAGTACGAAAACTGAAAGGATGGTTATGAAGTCAAAATATTCAATATAGATATGTTGCCGTGTAAAAAAATAATTGCTGACGTTACCATGACAATAGTGTTATTGTATTAGGCCTACTTAATGTGTCCTGTGCAGTATAAAGTATAGGAGTACACTTAAGGAAAATTGTGAGATATTGAACAGACCCAACACCCACAAAGCCAACTGTGTGGGCAGCAGTGTGGTGGTGTGGTTAAGAGCAGGGGCTATAAACACAGGGTTGCTAGTACTTAACCTGAATTGCTTCAGTAACTATCCAACTGAATAAACTGCTCTGGACAAGAGCGTCTGCTAAGCAGACAATGTGATGATAATGCAATAAATGCAGGAAACGAGTTTGCTTCTCTTATTGATGAGGAATAAAGAGCTCCATGCGCACAGTCTACATGCTATCAAGATTGGTCCTACAGACACCCAGACCTACTTGAAAGTCATTTATATAATGGCAGTCACTGTTAATATAGAGGACACTCAATAGGACTGCCAACTCATCACAACATAAATTTTTTTATTAAGTCTGATGTACACGAATGCAGAGTGTATACTGTAAACCGCAAACTAATGCTACCAGCATAAGGTTCATGTGTGCATCTAGAGTTAATGGTGATTCTATACAACGTGTCATTTCAGATTAATTTATGTGCCTGTACCATTCTCTGTGTTCGCCATGTTTTACTTGTTACCATGAATTCAGAATTTCTGCTATGTAAATGACCTACTTGAAAACATGTCGGTAAATTTTAGCTGATGTTCTGCCTTCAACATGTCAGTTTAGAAGTGTCTGCAACCTGACGGTGGCCTAGTTGAGAAATGCTTGCAAATTAAAATATTTTGATATTTTGGTTACAATGGGATCAGTCCTGCTTGAAGGTGTTCTAAGGCATGACACGGTTTACAGATGCTTACTGCTGTCTGAAAAATAGTGAATTAAATTGGTGTAACATTGGTGTTAAAATTAGGTATAACAGGCAGTCTTTACAAGGAGAAGTTTATAACCTGCTATTAATAGGGGTAAGAGAAATGGGAGATGGAGCGATTATGCTGACAAGCCATGTTTGACCTAGACTATGGCTGTCATATTTTATTTAAAGTCTTACTTGATTCAGTGAAAATGAGTATGAAACAAACAAGCTATAAACAAACAATGCGAACTTCGTGTAAGATCTTAGCAGGACACCAACAAGCAATTTGCTTCACTCTGCATCAATTACAGTTCATGTTTTATTCAAGAGACTATAACAAGATATCAGCTTTTGTTATCTAAACACAAGATAAACACTGGCTCGAATATAAGGCAGTCATGATTAGAAGATGACTCTCCCTTTCAAAGAAACGAATTTAGAAAACTGATAAAAATGCACCCTCTCAGACCAAAACACAGTGTGGACTAGGACTCCAGCTCTACTGAACTGCTGACAGCTTCTATGTTGAACAAGAGAAAAAGTTGCCGAGACAGATGCACAGTGTGTGACGTTTGATGCAAGTGAGTTTATGTGATGGATTTATATTGAAATGTGCCCTGCTTCAGCGCTTCCCTGCGCACGTGTGGGAAGGTGTCCTGGTACAATGAGCTTAATGCTCAAAATATGATTCCAAAGTTGGGATGAGAAAGTACAAACAAAACAATGACCTTCAGCAGTCATGTCTGCCAAACAGTCACTCTACTGCTGACACTTTGGCTATTTGTGCAATGCTTCATCACACAGAATTAGCGTATCTAAATTGACTTGCCCACGAACATAGAGCATAGAACATAAGATGCATTTTTGTACATATTTCAGGGACAAAACCCCAGCTTATATTTGGGACAATATTGCATTGTCATTGAGCATTCCCCCACCCTCACCAACCATTGCAAACAGAGGACTGAAAATACCACTTCGGTACAATCTAATGAAAGCCCCACCGTAGAAACTAACACTCACCCCATCCACGCTCTCGCACAAATCAAGACACTATTAAAAACCTGCAAACTGAAAATAGCAACTGGGAGTCAGTGGCATGCTTACACGCGAGCCCCAAATTCTGTTCAGTGCATTGTAAATCCCCCTTCTTGCCACTGCCTTAACCTATTGCCTTGCATTGAGAGCAGGGCCCATGTAGGGTAATGCAGCGTTTCTGTTCCAGCAGAGGAGATACAGGGACAGGGGCACAATAATCAGACTGCACTGACCTTCATCTTGCCAGAGGCGGAGATGGCAGCCGAGCGGCTTGTCCTCTTCCTCACCGCACTGTTTTCATCAGGTAGCTGTGCAGTGAAAAGGGTAAATCTGAGAACCTGAGTGAAACATTCATAAGACTGACCTAATCCTATTACTCTTTAAGGTTGGGAAGTGTATTAATTTTTAATAGAGATTCCGGTGCGGTTGACGTGACCTGGCAGTATCATGGTGTGACCCACCTTCCTCTTCCTGCTACGGGAGCGAGCCAGGGGAGCCACACTGACAGGCTGCTCGGAGATAGGGGCCGGAGCTGGCTCCATGTTTGCACCTGCTGTAAACAAATCTCATCATTAGCCTGTACTGTGACGCTTACTGATGCCAAACCTTATCAAGCAGTGTAGCACAGTGGTAAGGAGCAGGGCCTGTAACTGAAAGGTTGCTGGTTTGATTCCCCCTCTGTGGCACTGCTGCTGTACCCTTGTGTAAGGTACAAAACCCACAATTGCCTCAGTAAATATCCAGCTGTATAGCTGTATAACATGTAAAAACTGTAACCTATTTGAGTCACTGCATAAGAGAATCTGCTAAATGACAATAATGTAATGTAATGTAATATACAAGGCAAAGAGGAAGAACCACAGAGAACAAGAGAGGACATTAGGGATGAGAAAGGGGAAGCAAGGGAAAGTGATACAGAAAATGGGAGAAGCAGTGAGCTATGAGACGAGGGAGGGGGGTGGTCATCGCACCTGTCTCTGTCTCTCTGGAAGGGCTCTGTGGTACCACAGGGGTCATGTCAGGTGGTTGAGATTCACACTGGGCTATATCCTTTGCACACACTGGAGAGGCCACATCTGGGGTTGGAAATAAGACAGTTATACACACCCCAGCCAGCAGGAAGGCTGAGGTGAAGCCACAGCTGTCAGCTTTTGTATCAACACTGAAAACAAAGGTTTCCTTGTCCACTAAACGCTGAGTGAATGTGACAGTTACCCGTGACCTCCCTTGAACGGCGAGCCTCTTTTGCCACAATAGTGGGGGTTACCTGGGGACACAGAAAAGTTGATTTGCAAAACTTTACAGTACTATTGTTACATTATTTATCTATTCTGCACCAATTTCAACATAAATCTGTCACAAAAAAATAATCCCATTGAAATTGTTCAAATACATGAGCCTTGGGGAGCTTTACCATCTGTATGCTAGGGATACATCAAACTCATATTTTAAGTATCTGCCAAATATTGAATTGTCCTGAACTTTAAAGCATATGTTATTCCCAATAAAGAATCCATTTGATTTAGTAGTCTCCGTCAGAAGTCTCACAGTTAAACTGCACTTCTGTGATCATTAACAATCCATTTAGAAGTCAAGCTGATGTCAGGGTTACCATCTGGTCGGTATTCAATGGGCCCTGTCGCTGTTTTTAAGGGCTCTACACTACTTGTTGGAAATTTTGGATGGTTGCCAGAATTTACAAGCAATTATAAATGCAATTATATGCTGTTTTGAGTGCATGTGCATCAAATTCAGTATTATACCAGTGTCAAGTAACATAGCAAAATTCAAATTAGCAATACAACTGTGAAATTAACTGGATGATGGAATAAAAGTTAAAAGTTCAGAACAAAGTTTGTCAGTAAACTTGAAAGAAATACAATTAAAGCAAGACATTCTTAACATTAGCTTGTATTGCCATTGCACATATTCTTCCCCTCAATGAATGTAGAAAATATGTTTATATATTCATATTCATACACATTTAATTGGTAATTGCTGAATTTTAAAGGTGGCAACTACAGTTAATGCAAGCCCACACAATTGCATATCCATAGGTATCGCCTCCAATTACATGTCAGTTGTTACTATAATTATAACCATTTTTCCACTGCACAACGACAAAATTCAGTTTATATAAGTAAACCACCACAGGATCTTGCATCACCCTTAGCTACACTGACATGCATCAAGGCACAGACGTTAGACTCTGGTTCAGCTCCCTTGACCCCAGATAATTGGCTGTATCAGAGCAATTCTAAAGAGCAGAGTTTGCCTGCTGACTGGGTGTTGGATTTGGTGCATCCCTAGCCTGCACAGGCTCACCACGGGACTGCTACCTTTTCTTCGTCCTCAGCATGCGCCATTTGTGCCCCAGCAGCGCAGCTCCCCAGAGAGAGGGGTGGAGAGGCTCCAGTCACGGAGGGGCTGTTGAAATTGGGCTGGGGAAGGGGCGCCATGGACCTCTGGGGGGTTTTTAGGACCGAGCGGAGCTGCGACCCCGCAGAGGATGGCAAGTGGGCCGGCGTGCCCCCTTTTTGCAGGGGTGTGCTGGGGGGCAGCCGCTTGTCAAAGAACTCGGGAGACAGGGGCACTCCAAAATGCACACGCTTCTTCTTGCACAGCACGGAATTCCCGGCAGGCTCTGCCTCACCTGCAGCTTCAACAAAAGCGCTTTCATCAGCACAAGGTTACCTTCACTCTAGGGTTTGTAGCTTTCCTCTCACAAAGCTATTATCCTATTGTGTTAGTGTATCCTTCATGTGCCTTTAGCACAGGGGAACTTTTTCTGGGTTTAAAAAAAAAGAAAAAAGAAAAAATTAAATTCCATTGTAATACATGATGCCTTATACACTGGCCCTGCTAGCACAATACCATTTTCTGTTCTATATGATAAGCCCGTTTGGGTACAAATTGCACCAGTCATTTGGTGATTTGTAACAAACCAGGGTAAGAATCCATCCGTACCCTAAGGGACCGCCCCAAAGACCACCCAAGGGGACCAGTACCCAATTCTGGCATGGAAACACAATGCAACAATTGATACCATTGTGTGCAGAGTCACATGCAAACTTTAGCTTGGGAGATGTGTCTCAAACACCACCTTCTCCTCAGCTTCCCTCAGCGGCAGTGGGACAGCATGTAATGATAAAGTCCATCCAGCCGTAATTCTATGCTAGACTGGGCCTACTGGCATCCACAACACCTTGGAATCAGAAGCTGCTCTCATGCTTCACCGAATAGAATATAAATGAATGTTAAGATACAAGATGCTAAGATATCTACAAATATTCAAGTTCTTCTACTGCTCTGACTAAAGCGAAGTATGAATGTTTAATGTGGAATACCATGGTTGTACTGAGGCAATGTAAATGAATCAATGCTAAAGCCACAATTCAATAATGTCTAAGTAGACTGTTAAGATTTGTTTGCATTTATTAATTTGTCATTTTGTGTCTGCAAAGTATGTGAAGGAAATTCCTCTACTACAGCTATTTTACCGAGTAAATATGCGGCCTTGTAATTACTCCCCCAAAGCGGTTTCTTAAAGTTCCCCATATTAAACTAATGTCAATACTGGCAGGGCTTTTTTTAACCATTGCTTTGTCTTTCAACATAAGCTTGGCTGCTGTATCTGGATCCACAGCGTCAATAATTTATAATGGGGTTATGCTTTGGCTGTACTGAACGTCAGCCTTGAAAACACTGGAGGAGTTTAGTTTCATAAATGCACTGTTCAGCTAAATCATACCTGCTGGTTGTGTAGGGAGGGGTGATACTGAGGGGAAGGGCACAGGCTGAGTTGATCTGATGTCTTCAGGGTCGAATAGTAAAAGAACGCTGGGGCTTTGGGGTTCCGAGGAGCATGTCTGCAGTTGTAATAAGACAAAAATCAAATGCAATTTACAATACATCCTGAATTGAATCTGAAATGAATGCCAAATTAGCCCAGTATTCCAGAAACACAATCACCTTTGCAGACATTTTAAACAAGGAGACAGGCAACCAGCAACATGACTGGAATTCATCTTACCTGCTGCTCCTTCGTAGGAGTGCAGTGCGCCAAGGAGAAGGGAAGGGGGTCATGATTCAGGATTCTTTGTGGCACAGGGGGCTGAAGTGGTGACAGAAACATTGACTTTTCTGCCTTGCAGCTGGTGAGTTCTGGGCCACTGGGTGTCTGAGGCTCTAACTGGGTCACCTCCATCTGCGCTGACCCCCGAACAAAGGAAGCGCAACATGCAGAGAATACAGTCTGCAGGGAGGAATATATGTCAGGTGGGTCCAAAGACAGTAGTTTCAGGATGCAGAACCACAGTATAGCTCAGCCACAGGAGATGTCCACTAGATGCCTAGCTGCTAATCTTTATTTATACAAACACACACTCATAGACAGCAAGCTACTTGCCTACAAGTCATGGAAACACTGCAGCAAACTAGAATGCATTCCAAGGGAAATGACAATATTATAGTAGTTGGTAAAACACTAGCAGAGGAACCACAAAGACCTGTTCTTTCTGTTGCACAGTCATCACACATATATCAAAACAGATCAGCAAACTCGTAAAAATTCCCTTCACACAAGCTTCCACTCTGTCAATTACCTCCTCCCACTGACCAACTGCGGGAGTGTGAGTATCGAGGGAGTGACTTCTTTGCTCACCTGTGTGTTCTGTCCTAAGCAGCGAGGCCTCTTGGAAGAGGGGGGTGCAATGGAACGAGGGCAACTGTCAGGGTCACTGTTCTCCTTCCCCCCTGCAGGGGTGCTCCCATCTGAAATAGGTTGACACCTTTTAGCAACTGCTCAGGTGCCATAACGTATGCCTCTTAAAAGGCAAACTGCTTACTCAAAGCCCAGATACAGCTACCTCTTGAGGAATATCAGCAATACCTGTACATCTACATTCTACATAAAACTGGCTACAGATAAAGAAAAATTGGCATGTTGTGGAATGTTACTTCAATGCCCACTGTCTGTTAGGTAACATTTTTATAGACAAGACTTCACTAGGATCTGTGGATCAACTCATTCACTAGTGCTACTCTTCCTTGGACTTACTGACAGATAGATAAGCTGAGTTTTCACAGGTCTCTTTTTGGCACTCCAGTGTCTGATTTTCTTTCACTTCCACCAGGCTCTGGAAAGATGCCATTTTTTCCTTCAGCATGCAGGGCCGTCTAAAGAAAGGGCTGGCTTGCAAGGACTGTGGAGAGAGGCATCATTAAAGCAACCCACAAACACAGCACTACAGACAGACATGAGACATCAGCCATTCCATGCATGACTGAGCACCTCTGGACCACTGCACACCTTACCTGTGGGGTACCAGTGGAAGCTTCTTGTCTGTTTTGGGCTATGAAGCGAATGAGGGAGTTGGTTTCTGGAGAGCCCCGCACCCCGATTGTGGATCTTCGTTTCCCCTTCAGCTGGGACAAACGGGACTTATCTACGGAGAAAGGCAGAAACAGTCAACACTTAAGAGTGACCAGTAATTACAGAGAATTCAAGCTACTAAGAAAGAATGCCTATTTCTTGTGGGAAGGGGTATGCCTTACTGGAAGAGATAGATGGGACACCGTCAATATGAGCAAAGATATGTATGACAAACTATGCAAGTAACTACAGATGGTAAGCATGACAAAAACCACACAGGCAAGCATTTAGATTACAACAGGAAGTCATCTGGGACAATCCTCTGGCTAAAAGTGCTCAGGTTTTCACCTTTGTGTTGACAAGAAGAGATGAAGCTCTGTGTTGTGATTCCCAGTTGCGCGGGGGTGACCTGGGAGAAGTCTAGATTGTTGTTCTGTGGCGTGGTAGGCGGGGTTAAAGATGGTAAAGCGGAAATGTCCGTGCTCAAGGTCGGCCCAAACTCAGTAGTATCAATCTTCATCTCTGTGCTGGCCATCTCAACGTCTGCAACACAACAGCAAATCTTAGGAGCCCTTACTAACAAGCTGATCGGGCAGCACCAAAATACCTGGTACATGTGCGACACCAGTCATGTACATCTTCAGCTAACGTTACTAGGCTACCTACTAAGCTAGCTAATTATCGGTAGAAGACCTTTGACTGTGTCCATAGCTCAGAGATAACCAGTTAGGCAGGTATCTAACAAGCAAGTTACCGTTACAGAGTCATAACTTATGCCATTTGAAGGACGGAATGTGTATTGTCAAAACTAACCACTGTCAAAACTAGTTTTCCCTCGCTTGCGTAGTTAAAGTCACAAGTGTGGAAAGACAAATCCACAAGTCAGGTTGTTGGCTAACTCATGGCAGTTGCACGCATATGTGCATGTTACCATACAGACAAGAAATTCACGTTAGGTGGGTGGTAACAGCTCACTGCCCACAACAACAGAAAACAAATTAACCTAATTAGCCTTAGCTAACAAGCTAACTGCGATAGATAAGTAGCTAGATATCAAGCCAACCGATCCAGCGAGCACCTTCATTAGAAAATCTTACCTTTAAAATAAGTGACTATAGCGACATACAAAAAGCAAAAAGTAAATGCTTGTGTACAAGGATATAAACAGAAAACTTAAAACTGCTATCAGCAACGCCCCACACTCATCCAAGAATTCAAACTACGCTCCACGCACACTTTGCCGGTGATAGCCGAAGTTATCAAAATATCCTTCCGCCAAGCCACACATTAAACTCAAACCGTCTTCACTTAGTGTACAAACCTAAAATACAAACATGATAATGTAAAGTATATTAAAACAATTAAAGTGTTTTATAAACTTTATAACTGAGGACAAACACTTATGAATTGTAGAACTACTTCTTGTCATACCATAAGTGAAGGTTAAATGGCGTGAAACGTCCCTCGCTTAAGGATCTTCCATTCGAATAGACGAATCGAGTGCGAAGAGATATGTCACATGCCTTCAAGCTGTCCAATGATATTAAAGTAACGACAGCATTTTATTTTCGAAAAAGGACTTTGTTTACCGTAATGTTCCTAACATTGTGCGAAGGACTATAAGATTGTATTCATTGTTTAAGTGAGGAAGATGACATTAAGCGTTGTTATAAACAAACCACTGGGGGGAAAAAACACTAGGGAAAGAAGTCGTTTGCGTTTTGCCTATAATAGAAGTGACCTAGAGCGGGCTACAAAAAGAGTGAAAAGTCTGGTTGATATTAAACTAACAACGCAAATGGCTGAATTTAGTTTAGATTGAGCAAACGGTATTTTGAATCTCGCATGTTAACACCTTTCACACATTGCAGTTTTTCTGGAGTTTTTTCCCCATTATTTTAAAAAGGAAATCTGTTTTGTCTGTAGACTTGTTATTGCATTGCTTCTGCTTTTACCATGAAATTCAACCAATCATATTTTTTAAAAAACCCTGCAGCTACAAGGGCTGATTAGTGTATTCAAATTATACGTCATAACTGTGAAGGAGAACCTACATCAGTCTCCCAAAAACTGATTTAATTAGTAGTTTTGCTGATGTATTAAGAATGTGTTTTTAATGTTTAATTGAAGATTTCCACCTCAGTTTTCCACCTGTCACCACTAACAATAGTAGCTCTCTTACAATCAGCTTCATTTGAAAGCTGTTAATTGCCATTGTCTGTCTGTGTGTTTGTGTCTGTCTGTCTGTGTCGTGTTTAGTTGAATGATGCCAACTATTGGTTAATGAGCCATGCCTGAATGAGTGGCCTGCCTGCTATTTGATTCTTTCTGTAAGTACTGTTTTTTTTTTTTTGTTTTGTTTTTTTTTAGTTTTTTTTGAGAGGTGCTGGCCAGCTTCTGCACACAGGCAGTTTTGAAACAGAACACTAATGTTGGATGTACAGAAGATGTTATGTTGGATGTACAGAAGATGTTTTTTATTCATCCATATGACAACTCTTATCACTATCATGAAATGGCTTGAAGGATTTTGAACATACATTGCTTTACCTCTGATTGGACACTATTTACCATTAAGGCAGTTATGTTAGATTGAAATGTAAAAATCCTCATGCCTTGTAGTGTGATGTATACATTTACATCAAGTCAGTGTTTTTAATATGAGAGACTGTTTACATAAAAATTCTTCATGATGATTACACCATGTTAGTACAGCTTAGATAAAAATGTTTTTATTAGGTTAAAACACCATGGAAGAGTGAGGTTTCAGCACTTAGCACTCTACCAGCAGAAACACGTCAGTACAGTATATTTTGCCTTGCTCTCCCTCTTTCTCCCTTACGGAAGTATTATAGAGTAAGAGAAATCAGAGAGGCGGTCTCTTGGCTCGAAATGTGTGTGGAGGTGGATTTCTAGATGACATAATCTTTTCATTGCTGCTAATTACCCCAGGGCCCAGTTCACAGTCCATTGTCCATTGTTGTGTGCCTGTGTCACTGCGCCATGACCTCATCCGCAGCAGGGAAGTAAGGGTCTGGGCAATGGGGAGGCGATTGAAAGAAGCGCTTGAGGAAATCGGAGAAGGCTCAGATGAAAGGATGCTCATGGCTGCACCTGTTCATCTCATCTTACACTGCCGTCATACTGCGGACCCCAGAATCTCGGGGATCATCCTAAAATACCAGGTCCATGAATACGGGAAAGAAATTAATCTTTTCAATCAAATCCAGCTTACTAAATGAAAAAGAGAACAGACATACTATGTACTGATCCACCACAAAGTGCATCAAATTACCACATTGTGCACATAGAAATCCCAAATGTACAATACTGTAATATACATGCTTTTTAAGTTAAAGTAAGGTAATTTGGCATTAAGTGCTTGTACTATATTATTTTTTAAATTGACTCAGGGTGCTCTTGCTGAGCACTATTTAAAAGTTACAGGAAGCCAAATATTACCATGAACCCATTTTCCTAAACTTCTGTTAAAAGTATTTATATTCTGGCTTTTGGTATTTTATCCTTCAAGACTTAACTATTTCAGAGTGTAACAACATTCAGTGATAATTTTTTTGTTCTTTTCACACTGTGTGTTACTAAATAAGTTGATAAAGGCAGGAGGGAACTATATAAAATACAGACAATCATCTCTGACAACAGATTTACTGCCCCACCCTAAAGAACGTTCGACTGTATTGTTCTTTGATGTCTGAGAGGCCCAGAGGGACTCTAGGAGACAGAGGAGCAGGAGGGTGGGCTGGGGAGAGAGGCTACTCCACTCACCATTCTAATACACTCCTCTCTCCTCTGATCTTCTGCTCACAACACACTCGCAAAACACAGCTGCAGTCTCTATCTGTCTTCCGTGTGTTCACAGTTGGCCTGCTAATTGTTTTCCTTTCCCAATCTGTCAGGCAGACAGGTCGTGGTTACTGTACAAATCTGTTTATTCATTTCCCACAGAGAGAGAGAGAGAGAGAGAGAGGGAGAGGGAGAGGGGGGAGAGAGATATGGGTGGGCGCAAACGGAAACACTCGTTTACAGCAATCTGATCAACTGTCCTTCCTCTACCCTCTGTCCTCTGATAGTCCGTCTCTATTGGCCAGTACAACTACCTCCTCGTCCCTATCTCCAGATAAGCATCCCTCCCTTCCTGTTCCTCCCGGCTTTCCCTGACCGCCGAGAGCTGGAAGAGACAGAGATGATTACTGACCTATAAAGGAGGGATTAGCGCAGTTGCTGTGGCCCAGCTGTGTGCTTCGCGACACCACGCTCGGCACAGCAGCACAATGCCACATGCAGCTGGGGCAGCCACACTCAGAGCATGTGGCCCCCTTGTCACCGGGCTGTGTTGCAAGTGAGAGACCACGGAAACAGGGCTGTGTGAAAACACGCACATCAGACGTCGGTGTGATAATACTGAGTATAGGAACTGAGAACGGATCAGGGGAGATGCGTGCATGCACTCACGCACACACAGAGAAGGAACTTGCAATAGGCTGGTGCAGAGACAGAGCTGGTGCCTGGGTGCAGGTCACAATGGCAGGCTGTTGTGGTTGTGTTTAATATGAGAGACACTTTCAGCTGTGCGACAAGAATATTCCATTACTGGGATTCTAGACTCCCACAGAGACATTTTCCTAAAAAACAATACTTTTTATGATGGCAACCACAACACTGCGGGGATGAAAATTTTATATCACTGTCTTTGTAACAGGTACTTTGTTGAAACCCCTAAGACTCAGTGTGGTGAATTAAAAGTGAATCAATCATGGTGAGTGTGACTGATATTTTGAGCATTTTTAATATAAAGAGATCACAAAGGGTCTACATTATGATATTGCAATATTTGATACAATTGGGATCATCAGAGGCTGAATGAATTGTGCCATGATATATTAAACCAAGATTATTCTGATGTCTTTCAACTGCAGAAACTCATGAAACTCATACCACAAGACACCACACAATCCACACACAGTATCTGAAGTGATCTCTACCTTTATTCATATATATAAAAAATAAGGAATTATGTACAGTGATAATAAATATGGACATTTTGTACAGGCAAAATAAGTTACTACACAACATAAACCTGTAAAAACAAAAAATTGATAAAAACAGACAACTTAAAATTGAAATGCAACAGAAGAACAATTGCAAAACAATGGTAAAAAGCAGAATTAAAGCTGTAAGGAAAAACCAATATTCAAATGACTTGTGTGGAAGGCCTTATTTAAACGAGTGTGGTGCATAAATGTGTAGGCATTTCCAAGGTTATATACCCCTCAGGTAAAGGAAGCGTACAGCCTCAGCAAAACTCTACCTCTTTGAGCCATTTGCATGCCAGCCAGGCATTTTTATTACAAGACACTTCACTTATAGTCTAAAATCAACACAAATGTAAATGTAAATAAAACTGCTTCATTTTCACACTAAACTAATTTTTTTAGAAATAACTAAATAACCGCAGTGTCATTTTCACAATTATCTGAAGCAATATATTTGAAGTATTAATAACCCTTTCAAAATCAGACTGGCTCCCTCAGAAATACAGAGTTCTCCTTTGCCTGAATTGTGAAACATCATTGTGTTTCGTAAACCAGAGCAAGTGGCATGCCGTGCAGTGTTTCTCTTTACCTGAAAAGCATAAAACCAGAGAGGGAATAAGCAGAAAAAGAACAAGTGTGTCACAAAGTCAAGTTTTGCTTGGTGTCATGGACGGACTTTCATAACTTAAATACAAACGTAGGAAAATAAATAGGAAACTGTCTGGGTAGCAATAACAAACATCTGCAGTCTACTTTGGCCCATTCTGTGGTGAAGAGGTACTTTGGAAGTAAACATGGTAGAATGTTTCATTGCATTAGTAGCACAAGGTTGAGAAAACTGTACCCCACTCTAGTCAAAGCATGGCATATTTGAGCAGTTATGACCATGTCATACGTGTACAGTACGTTCGTGGAGGATGATGCAACACAATTACGAACCACGGTGACTATAAACCATTATGTACCTCTTCACCTGGGATCTGTTCAATATTCTACATCCCCTTCTATTGCTTCCTCCTTGCGAAGGAAACAAATGTTAGCATCCTACATCCCCTTCGTCTCGTCGTCTCGTTTTCAGGTCCCTGTGGCTGTGGTTCCAAATATGCCCCTGCAAGAAAAGACCAAGAGAGAGGGGAGGATTAGAGTGAGTACCTTAATATCCCAGCAAGAGAACACTGTGATACACAGCAAGGACAGTTCTTTCAAAACCAGATAAAGGACATGTGAAATCCTAACTACCAATGAATAAAAGCCCCCATTAGAAACCAAACAGCTTGTGTATGGGGAGTCCATTTAATACCCTTGGCCCAAGGGTACGACATGCTTGTAATTCTGTCTGCCTGTCTCTGTCTGTCCATATCAAAGGATCAAAGTAACAACATTTCAGTGGTAGACACTGAGGTAGATTAAAACCGGCGAGAGCCTGCAGTCCCTGAATACACCTGTTTATATCAGCTCGCTGCTGAATTGTGTCTAGCATGTTTCATTCATTTTTGCTAATGTAAACTGAACATTTGACTTTGGATACTCTAACGACATGCATCAGATGGATTGCCCAACACTACTCCTTCAAAATCAGGGATGTAGCATGTCTGCTAGGCTGGACTGGTCAATTTTGAGAAAGAGTAGTACCTGGATAGACAGGCTGTCAGGTCATCACTGTAGTGTTCATCCATTTGTCTGTCTGTCCAGGTGCATCTCTGGCTGTCCTCCTTCAACAGAGTCCTTCCATTCCCTACATCCCACGAGATGGAGGACCTCAGGCGTTGTCCTGGTAACAATACCATCATCACCTTGCCCCTCCAGGTCATACTGTACACATTATTTTGGCATACAGGGCGGTCCAGGGGGAGGGGTCATTTTTTTTGGCAGCACTAGCCATCTCCCCCAACCAAACACATACAATAAAGCACTTGTTGACACATCCAGTACAGTCGCAATATAACATTAAAATCGGGTTTGCTTACTTTCCATTTGCTATTCCTGCCTACCCAGTCTATCCTAAAGCCTGAATTCATACCTATTAATTGGCTTTTTGTTTCGGCTTGTGTAACATATATCTATACCCCGACCATAAGGGTACTTTACACAGGTTTGTTTGTTTAACATAATGTAAATATTCACATAAGAAAAAAAGGCAAGTAACATGCATACAGAGGTATGCAAGACCTAAACAATGAAATCTTTCTGAGGATTTCAGAAGGCTGGGAAAGAACTATGGCAGGCAGGAATAAAGGTGGGAGGTAAGCACTCCCACATACTCATTCAGAATGAAAGGGTGCTTTAAAGCCATCGGTCACCCATTTTGCTTCCACTGTCTCGTAGCAATACAAAATAGCGGTTCCTTTGAAAAGTGTCTTAATTAACATCATCATAATATATTATTATCACAGCAGGGGCAGAAGACAACCTCAGAGGAAACTGGATGAAAAAAGTACAAATAGAAATGCTGAGAACGTCTGAGCGCTGTCCTTCATTTAAAAACCCTGTCTTTTTCTCTTGTAGCTCATTTTGTTCTCTCTCTCCATCTTTCACTTCCTCTAGCTCTCCTCCTCTCCAGGTTTGTCACCCGGAGGGAGTTCATGATTGTCGTCTTATTTTCAGTTTTGATGAGTTCTTTGTATTTCTGTCTCTCTCTCTGTATTTTTCTCTCTTCTCATAACAGGGCAAACAAGTTCAAACTCGCCCTTTAAGTGCAGAACGCTTAAGAACTTCAGAACATCATAAACAAAAGAGGTGGTCCATTCCCATGCAGCCCTTCTCGCTTGCTGATTGGCTCTGCTGCTCGCTGGTCCAAGAACCTTATCAGATCCTGATTCATCAACAGAGTTGAGTCACAGACACTCCAGCCAGTCTTGCTGTAACAAGGTGCCTTGCGTTTTCAGTCCTGAAACTCCTCTCCATTCATTTGACAGCCATGCTTGAGGAGCAGTCCTCTGTCTTTAAATACAGAATTTACACAGTTGTATGAACTCGTTGAAGGATGGGACTGCGATGCTTGGAGCAGAAAGCGCAGGGCGAGGTGCCGAAGTACAGCGTCCCCCGAGGGCCGTCCGTGCACGAAGCCCCCCCGATGGAGTGGGGCAGAGCGGGAATGGGTCGAAAATGAGCGAGAGAGCGGAGTGGTGAGAGAGAGGGCTCCGCGGAGGGAGGGAGGTAGGTCAGTTGCAGTTGTCTTTCGGAGTTGCAGTCGTCGCAGGCGGTGGGTCCTCCCCCTCGCAGGGCTACACAGACGACTCCTCGGGGTTGGCGTCGGGCAGCACACTCCGCTGCTGCAGGGTCCTGCGCAGCTCCTCCTTGAAGGGGCTGGAGTAGTCGTTGCCGCCGCCGAGGCCCCCACCGCCACCCCCGCTGCCCCTCTCCTCCCCCGCCGTGCTCAGGTTGAGGCGGATGTAGCCGTTGCTGCCGGAGCCGCGGATGTTGGTCAGGCTGAGGCGGCTGGGGGAGTGGATGGGCTGTCCAGGGATGGCGCTGGGGGTCGCCGGGCTGGCGCTGGGGCACAGGGCGTGGCCGGGCACGATCTTCAGCGAGCCGTCCGAGTAGTAGTAGTTGGCGCCCGTCTCCCAGAAGCGGTCCTCATCGCTGGACATCTTGCTGGGCACGAAGGTGGGCGGCTCCTTGGGCAGGGTGATGGGGTAGACCAGGGTGCTCTCCAGGGGCTTCATCTCCGCCCCTTTGCCCAGGGCCAGCTTGAGGCGGCGCCGCAGGTAGAGGGCCACGCCCAGCAGCAGCAGGCAGGCCGCGCCCAGAGTGATCACCAGCACCCAGAAGAGGCCCATGCTGCCGTCGGGGGCGCGGGCCTCCATGAACACGGGGGCACTGGCCACCACGGCCACCTGGTAGCGCTCCGTCTGGAACTTGACGCCCTGCTCCTCCGAGAAGCAGGTGTAGCGTCCCGCCTGCTGGGGGCCGGCCTGCGGGACCACCAGCGCCCGCAGGGCCGCGTCAAAACGCGCCCCCGCCGCCCCGTCGCCCCCCAGCGGGAGCTCCCGGTCGTTCAGCAGCCAGGACGGCTGCGCCAGGTTCGACACCAGGTGGCACGGCAGCACGAGGTCGGACCCCACCACCACCGTCACGTTCCGCAGCCTGGAGGGATCTGGCCGGGGGAGAGGAGAGCGAGTCAGCGCTGGTTTTACTTTCCGATTCAACCACATCCGCGGCGGTCAGTTACTCTGCAGCTCTCAGATACAGACACCTGGGTGTGATGTTGCTGTGACTCACCTGCGCTGGGAATGGTGAAGGGCTTGTCAAACTTGGCCTTTCCCCGGTTGAAGCGTTCCAGCATGAGGTCTTGCGTGAGGGTGGACATGGAGCTGCAGGGCAGAACACAGGCATATTTATCACAGTTATCCCCTATGTTATCCCCAGTTATCCCCTAGTTATCCCCAGACTACACTGAGACTGCAGGGTAGAGGCTCTGACTCAGTGCTGTGAGCAGGAGCTCACGGTGCTTGGCTCACCCGCGATGCAGGTCGATGCGGACGCAGACTCGCCCCTCGCTGTCCCAGCCGCAGTAGGGGTCCCGGGACAGCAGACAGTCTGGGCTCGACTGGTAGCGGCTGCAGTTTGCCAAGGGCAGCTGGAGAACTTCTGAGCGGGAGCCAACGTACAGAAACTTCTGTGCACAGAGAAGGGGGAGGGGGAAGGTCAGTACTTGTCAGAGAGGCAGGCAAAGTGAGAGATGAAGTCTCTGTGTGTGAAGGGCTGTGTGTTACCTTGGAGTGGGAGATGGTGAGGCTGTCCACTGGCTGCGGGGAGTCAAAGAGCTGGATCTCCTCAATCACATGGGCCTCAGAGCCAAGAATGACAGCTCTCTGTAGCCAGCCATCCGCTGGGAAAGGAAAGAGACAGAACAATAAAAAAAGCCCAGCTATGACTGCCTCTGTGGCGTAGATGTACGTACAGTCGGCCCCCAAGCACTGACCCTGGCTCAGTTTCCGCCTCACTCGTAATGCTTCGGGTTGAGATAAGGGCTGGGTAAACTGATCCTAGCTCTGTTGTAAAAGGAGGATAAAAGTACCCAAGTGCAGGCCAGTTCTTATACAGATCATGACCAGCTTTCAGAGTCAGGGCTGTTCCACTCTGGCTAATCCCCTATCCCGTGGCCTTTTAAACAGTCCAACAGATTTGGTCTGTCCGCATCAGCTGTTGCCCTGTAGTTAAAGGCTAATCAAGCTTACAGCAGAGGCAGGGCATTGGCAGAGAGCTCTGGAGAGAGCCTGTTGAGTTTGCGCCGTGAGGCACGCCAGCAGAAGGATGGAAACCCGGCCAGAGCGCAGTCTCAGCTTAGTGACAGTCGGCAGCCTGCGCTACATAGACGATCGATACAGTTGTCAAATAAACAGACTGCCGCTCCTCTCTGTTATGTGTGGCGAATCAGATTGTGGCAGAGTAATGTGTAGAAGTCTAGTAAGAAGAAGCGGGGGATGGGGGATGGGGGGGCAGCTGGTGAGGCTGGCTTCTGAGAGGAATATATCTACCTGTCCCAATGAAGAGCACGCTGTAGGGCCTCTGGTCCATGGCGATGACTCTGTCCACAGCCAGCCGGGTGAAGTTGACGCCCTTGGTGAGCAGCAGGGGGCGAGCCTGAGCGCGGTTCTCCATCAGCGGGTGCTTCTTGGCAAAGTTGAGCGTGGTGTCGGGAAGCTGCAGGGAGCTGTTGTAGCCGTTCTCCCTGTGCCAGCTCGTGATGCACTGTGCCATGGAGACAGGCAGACAGGCACAAAGAGACAGAAATAGACGTTGTTAGTCATGATTTCTGCTGCCGTCTGTGGCTTTTCTGCTAGTCCTCTCCTGCCGCTCCCCTGCACTCACCGCGCCAGGTCGCGGGCTGGGCACGGGGCCGGTGAACCGGCCCCACCTCTGGGACGCCTCCTTGTACTCCTTATAGGGCCCGTCGAACACCTTCTTCACCTCGTCGATCTGGTACTGACACACGGCTGACACGTCCACGTCACCCCTGACAAAGAGGGACAGAAAGGGAGAGAAAAGAAAGGACAAAGAAAGGGAAAGAGTGAGAGGGGAGAGAGAGGGATGGGGGGAATGAGTAAGATGGTGGGAGAGCAAGACAGTGGGTAAGTAATGCTCTGTCACTTGGAGCCACAATACGTAGGCAGAAACAGAAATGTGGTCTGACCAGGAACCACACAGGCTCTTGAATTCAGATGCACACCACGGTGGTCAGTCTGAGCTGGACTCACCACTGGGCATGGAAGATGCCGAAGAAGGTGGTGCTCCTCCATTCAGGGCCGGGCAAGGTGAAGACCGCACGCAGGTTGTTAAAGGTCACGTGACGCTCGGGGAGAGAGCACACCAGCCGCGCCTTCTGGAACGTGGTCCACTTCTTCTGCAGGGTGCGTGTTCCACCCTGATCGCCCTGATTATGCAAACACGTACTGTCAAAAACACTGAAAGCTTACTTCCAACAGGCACATGTACCTCTGTATGCCAGCTTGTACATATATCTATGTACTGGTTTAAGAAATTGTGTGAATCAGCAAGTGTGCTTGTGTGTGTATTTGTGGATGTGTGCACCTGTATTTGTGTCTATGTGTGCATGCTGGTGTGTGTCTGATCGCTTGTGTAACTGTACGTGGGTGTTTGTATCTGTGTGTACATATGTACTTGCGTAAATGTGTGTGTATTTTTGGTGTGTGTGTGTCTGTTATTGCTTGTGTGACTGTGTGTGTGTATGGATTTGTGTGTGTGTGTGTGTGTGTGTGTGTGTGAGCGTGCATTTCTGTGTGCATGTTTCTTTATTTGCTTTATTTCTCACCTTGCAGACCCGTGCCACTCGAGCCACGATGAGCTCACTGTCGCAGTCCAGCTCCACGGCGCGCTCGCTGAAGAAGAAGTAGATCTTGTCGTCGTCTCCCTCCTTGCTCCCGCTGCTCTCCCTCACCAGTGCTGACCCCACAAAGTCCGGCTCTGGGAAGGAGGCAGCAGAGAGGATGAGCACAAAGAATGACTCCAGTGGATCTACTCCCCTGGCTTTCTCACCCGCTCTTGTCCTCTCCCTCAGGCTCTCCTACACTCCTACCCCTTCCCTTTGATCCTTTTCCCCTTCCTCCTCTTGGCCCCTGGTCCCAGCCCCTCACATCCTCTCCCACAGCTCTCCTGCACCCCTACCCACCCCTCCCTTCTGTCCCCATACCACTCATCCTCTCCCCTGGCCCCCTGTCCCTCTTGTCATATCCTGGTTCTCTCTCCCTCTTGTCCTCTTCTCCTTCTCTATCCCTCTTGTCCTCTCCTGCTTCTGTCCCTCTTGTCCTCTCCTGTTGCCCGTCCCTCTCTCCCCTTCCCCTTCCTCACCGTTCAGCCAGGCTGGCAGGTACTCGCTCTTCATGCTGTAGTGCTGCTGCCCCAGGTTCCTCAGGATCACCGGCTCCGTGCCCAGGAAGTTATTGAGAGTGGCTGAGTACAGCTCCTTGTCTGAGAGACACAGATGTGGCGAGTGCTGATTAACCTCTCTTTGATGTACGCACAACAAATTATGCAAACACACACACACACACACGCGCGCACACACACACACACACACACACACACACTCACCCACTATCAGCCCAGTGTGGCCCTTGGCTGGGTCGTAAGGACACTTCCCCTTGCCGTCCTCCAGGCTGGAGCTGTAGAGGGTGAAGTGATCGGCGTTCTGCAGAGTGACAGAGGAGGCCCGGGTTAGGGAGACAGCCCCTGCCGCGTGACGCAGGCGGTCTGAGTGACGCACGCCGTCGCCGTGCTGCTGGCCGCATCTGGCCGCGACAGCTGCAGACGGGGCCCGAGCAGCGCTGCAGACCCTCCCGCGCCACAGCGGGCCGTCAGACGCGCGGTTAGGGGTACAGCGGTGCGAAAAGAGAGGCCCATTTGTATTAGCTCCGCCGCGCTTGATGCAGCAGAGCCACATATGGCATCAGCTCGGCAGGGCCCGTAGCTGACCCCAGAGCGCCGGCTTCAAAAACAGATGCCAGGGAGCGCGGCTTGTTGATGCTGCGAGCACCGGGTCTCACAGCACCTTATCTGCAGTGAATAACGGCACTGACACCAGCTAAGCTGCCAGCAAACCTGGCCCGGCTCGCAGCGGACACTCACAATGTAGGTGCATCTGGGCTGGAAGGCATAGGTGCCACAGGTGTACAGGTGGGTGTGGTTGTAGCTCTGCAGGAAGCGGATGTAGTTGAAGCACTCGGTCTGTTAAAATGAAAGAGAAAGAGATTCGGGGAAGTAAAGTGTTGCATTTTTTTTTTTTTGATATTTCTTTAAAGTATTTTGTATTTTTCACATTTGTTTATATGTTACGTATGTTATGTTATGCATAACTGCTGTCATGCTGAGGCAGCCAGATTTAATCCTTGTGACTGAAGATGAGGACTGGCTGAGGCTGGCTATAAGAGCACTGCGACCGTGAAATCTGTACCTGGTTGTTTTTGCCCTTCAACACGCACTCTCTCTTCTTCTCAACGGGGGCTGGCCAATCGATCTGAGAGGGCAGAGGAGGAGAGGGTCAGGTGGTGCATGAGACGCAGCTGGATGGACTTACTGACCACAACCAGTATCACTCTGCACAGCCCAGCTGACCTAATCTCACACACACACACACACACACACACACACACACACACACACACACACACACACACACACATACACACACATACACACACACACACACACACACGTTATTCACACTCCCCAGCATTAAAACACTGAAATGCAAATTCAGCCACTGTTCCTTCAGGGGGAGCAACCAACCAGGGGACACGGTGACACAGACATGCTGACTCTGCACCGGTTGGCGGTACCTGTGGTTTAAGCTGTCTGCTGATGTCGCTGGGGTCCAGGGCAAAGAGCGCCTCCCGCGCCCCCACGTACAGGACCCTGTCATGCTCCGCCAGCGTCACCATGGTGTAGTTCCACACCCCCGGCGCCCGAAACTTAGCCATGCTGTCACGCACATCTGGCACAGGGGACGAGAGGGGAACACAAACGCTCAAAGCCTTTGTTATCTCCTGTTTTCATGAACCGGGGCTTAAAGAGCCAGAAAGGTTAGAAGAGCTGACACAGCCTTTGGAAGAGGAGAATCTCCATGATATTAATTAATGTAAATGTGTTCTGTTCATCTCAAAGAGTTCACTAATTTACGACTGACTGAACTCGTATAATTGCGCTGTTCTTTCACGCAAGCCTGGGCAACAGCTAAATCCAAAAGTCAGGTTATATTTGAGGATGTGTGTGAGATAGAGAGAGAGCCAGAAGATGGTGGGTGAGGGGGAGGGGGGGAGGAGAGGAGAAGAGAGAAGGAGAATACAAAGAGAGGAGTATAACAGGGAGGGGGAGGAATGAGAAAGAGGAAGGAATGAGTCAGTTTTACGTCCAGAGAGATAAAGACGGTAGTGCATGTGCATCTGTGGGACAGCATTGTGTGCATTATAGCAGGAGATGCGCTGGGAGGAGGTGTCCCTCAAGTAGTTGAATGCACATCTGTTTGGGTTCCACAGAGCCGGAGTTGCTGTCTGATGAACATACACACACATCACACTCACAAACCGTGTCTCTGGGTGCCTGCCTACAGACTGGAACGTGTCTCCAGAATCAGAGAGACTATGGAGACTGTCTGAAACTATGATTCAG
This sequence comes from Megalops atlanticus, assembly GCA_019176425.1. Classification (NCBI taxonomy): domain Eukaryota; kingdom Metazoa; phylum Chordata; class Actinopteri; order Elopiformes; family Megalopidae; genus Megalops; species Megalops atlanticus. The sequence goes on along the minus strand of CM032878.1, from coordinate 19,814,867 downwards.
TACTAACATCAAACAAAGAGAGGAGGCGAATGTATCCTAACTCGCCACATGAGGGCAGCACTGAGCCTTTCTCTGGCATCAGTTGGGGGGGGAGGGTATTTGGGGGGTCCTTTTGTTTCTTTCTCCATCCTCTTGCCTCAGTCACTGAAGTGGCAGGAAGAGATAAAAAGTCTAACAGGGACTTGAACATGGAGGAGGAGGAGAGCAATGCCTGAAAAGAGGCTTTGTAAGTGGCGAAACTGAAGTACAAAGCACAAAGCACAATGAGAGAGAAAACAAAACTGTAGAACCTGAAGGATGTAGTGAGACCCTACTCTGAAGACCGGCACACTCCTTGAACCTCTATTTGTGGTAATAATACTGAATGTGTTGTCCTTCGAGAGACCTCAAGTCTGGAGTGGAATAGTGTCAGGATGGTGGAAATAACTGGGCAAGAGAAGCAGGAAAGGACCGGTTCTCATTTATAGCTCCTCAGATGTTCCTGCGTGTGCACAGTTTGAGCCATTTCACTGCCCCATTCAGAGAGCGTTTACTATAAATACAGCCAGGCTCTGCTTATAGCTCATAACCATGGTGGAGCTCACACACTACACTGTAATTAAATGACTATTTTAAGCTCTTTGAAGCAGCAACACAGACGCACAAAATCACTCCGGCAAAGACATACTCTTATAAACACACAGACAGACAGACAGACACACACACACACAGACTCAGACAAGAGGGCTCACACAGAGGAAAACAGTTTAAACAGTTTCACACATGCACACACGTAAACCCCCTCACATAAAAATAAGACGACTCATGAAGGCAATCTCAGAGGAGACCAGTGAGACAGAGTGAGAACAGAGGGAGAGATTTGTCTGTCGAGATTGGAGGTGCTGTAATTGCTATAGATTAGCAGAGGGAGTGGTGAGGGACAGGGGGAGAGAGGGCACGAGAGAGAGAGAAAGAGAGAGAAAGAGAGAGAGGAAGAGAGAGAAAGAGGGAGAGAGAGAGACAGGGAGGGAGAGAGAGGAAGAGAGAGAGAGAAAGAGAGAGAGGGAAAGAGAGGGAGAGGGAGAGAGAGAGAGAGAATGAGGGAGTGGGTGTGGAGGCATGAAGAGGAAATGGTAAAAGTGGGTAAAAAAAATGGGCAGAAAAATAAAAGGGGCTGACACTTGTGGCAAAAATTAACATAGACCGGGAATTGTGTCCAGCCAGCGAGGGTCTTTAGTTCATACATATAACAGGAAAAACAAACATCTACACTTCCAATTCATTAATCTAAGGAAGATTTTGTTTCCCTAAAATAGTACTGGAACAATTTATTTTCTCCTTTGGCTCATGAGTTCCAATGGCAGGTGGGACCGGTTACGAAACGGAAAAAAACATTTTCCTAAGCTTTCTGGATAAGGGCACCTGTCTCAGGGAGAATGAATACCGATGAAATATGGGCTAGTTTCGTGCACAGGGGAACATAGGCGACACTCGTTCATTTCCACCAATGTGCCTGTCCTCCCACTATCACGCACAGTGCAGCCCCGCCCCCGCCCAGCGAGGCCTGCCCATGCAAACCGGTCATTACTGTAATTGGGGGGTAGAGAGAGCCCTACTGGGAGAGCATCCCAGTCTCCCCTCGCTCTCCCTCTCTCTACTCTCTCTCCGTGGCTCTCTGGGTCCCTCCGACTTTATTATGTTTGATTTTACATAGTCCCTCTCTCCCTCTCTCAATCTGGTTCTCTCATTCACTCTGCTTTCTCATTCCCGGCTCTCCTCTGTCTCTCTCACCCCTTGTCCTCTCCCTAGATCAAAGCCTGCATTAGATGCCTGAAAAAGCTCAGTTTTTTTTTTTCCAAACAAAAAAGTCCACTTCTTCCCTCTCTCTCTCTCTCCCTCACTCTGACCACAGCTCCTAAGCCTTGCTGGGGCCTGGGGTCTGTAATTTTGCATGTTGTAAGCGAGGAGGTGGAGCAGAGAGAGAGAGAGGGGGTTGGGGGTTTCGGGCAACTCAATTTTAACCATTCAGAGTGTATGCGTTTGTTTTGGCACATTTTAGACGTCACATATTAGATTCACTGGTGTTCTTTTGAGCTCAGAAGTTCACAGAAAATAACCAGTTAATGATTGTGCCAGTTTAGCACGGTTTTCCGACTGGAGCAGGCTGAAAGAACGGGAAAGAGAGAGAGGGGTGGAGAAAGAGAGAGAGCGAAAAAGAGAAGTAAGCAGTTAAATGTGTTTGTGTTTCTTCCCCTTCAAAACGCAAATTACTTTAGGCCACACATAATTATAGAGGCGGGGTCTGTGGAGGGGGGCATTGGGGGAGTAAATATTATCTCTGCTCCCATCTCCCCTACCCCCCAAATGACTGAAAGCACTAAATCCCTCAGACTGCAGGTCTAAGCATTATACACACAGTACTCTCTCTTTCTCTTTCTCTCTCTCTCTCTCTCTCTCTCTCTCTCTCTCTCCTGCTGACACTCTCACAGGCACAAAGTTATTGTTCATATGTTTAAGCACACACAGACAGATGCACAGTGCACATGTGACACATAACTCTATATTTACAGTCTCATGTGTGTGTGTATTTTTATTTTCTGTCTCTTCTCTAGCCCCCTTGCCGCTGAAGTGGTTTCCTGTCCTTTTAAGGCAGTCTGTGCAGAGCTCCTGCTCTCTCCCTCTCACTGAAAGGAAGACTGTGTGAGTGTGTGCGGGATTGTGCTTGCGTGCACTTGCGTAAAAGCGTGTCCCTGTGATTGAATGTTTGAATGCATGTGTGTGCATGCATGCATGTGCCCATTTTGTTTTTTTTCCGCTTATGAGAGTGTGTGAGTAAGAGTGTTTGTGTCTCAGCGAGTGTTTGTGTTTTTCCAGTCCAGTATTGACTGCGTGTCGATTGTTTTTTCCATTCCCTCTCTCCCCACCCCTCACCGTTGCGAGAGAGGGAGGGACAAAAAAGGGAGAGAGAGGAGGGGAAGAAGGAAAGAGAGTGCAAAAGAAACAAGGAAAAGCAAAAGATGAACAGAAAAAAAGATACTTTTAATTTGATACCACTCCTAGGTAGAGGGGGAAATATAATCTCCACTTAGAGGTGGATAAGAAAGGGCGGGGATTTCTAAAGGAGGGATGAAAGAGAAGGAAGTGCAGAAAAGGAGAAAGAAAGAAAACAGAGGAAAAGAGGGAACCAGAACAGAAATGAAAGAGAGTATAAATACCAGTGAAATGTGAGAAATAGTTAGGGTATGATAATATTCCCAAACAGATCAGGTATCTTTCAGTGTGCAAAAACTAATCTAGTCTGACATAAAATTATCAGTGAAGAGTACTTCAGATGGTCATATTTTATGCATGTACAGCAAACATTGGTTACTCACCACTATGCTTGACAGTCTTGCGGGGGATTGGGTTCCAGTTTATACACATAACCGTTCCCCAACCAATTAGAAGTGAAAGCAGCAGGACCTTTGCCCCGCCCATTGCTCCAACTCCTCCTCCTCAAGCTTACTGGGGTCACTGACTGGGTGATGAGTGGCAGGCAAGACAGATGGTGGACACGGCTCCTGTCAGACTGTTTCAGAAGTAACCTAAAATATACATATAAAAAGAAAAAAGCATCAGCAACAATGCTTTCCCAATGATACACTGAAACTCTGTCGTAAATGTCACAAATTTTACAAATACAAAGTCAAGGCATAGCTTCATAACAGATGATATTCTGAAATATCCGCAGAGGAGAAACTGGCGCTACTGTTTCCTTTAATTTTAAAGGTAATACATTCTGGCTGCAGAGCAACTCAGTGCAATTGAAAAGCTTCACAATCTGCTTCATGTTGTCTGATTAGCAACATACTGACTTGAAAAGCCCAAGGTTAGAAAAAAATATTTTAAAAATTATATTCCTTCCACTGATAACTATATTAATGAGTTCACAAGTGTAATTGCAAGGCCAAAGGTGAAGCATTAGAAACAAAGCTACCATTAAACTCCTCCCAATAAATTACACTTTCTACACTATCTGCATTCTGCACCTGTTTCAGTCTGTTAAATAAACTGCCATTTCATAAAAATGCCACCCACTTTTAGATGTGCACAAAATGTCAAATGTGTTTACTGCTGGCGATAAAACATAAAACACGCTGATCTGTGGAACTTCGTCTCCTGGCCTCAAATGTTATGTGAACTCAAAGGTCCACATGAATGAGCACGGGTTGCAGCAGTGCGCCGGCGGTCGGCCATTTACAGAATTGCTATATCAATCTGGGACACATCGATTTTGCTTCGCCAAAGTAAGAGGGGTGCACTGACGAAAGTCCTGGATCATCAAAAATCTTCTCGAAATGAGCTGGCTTTAGTGCTTGAGAGGGATAAGTCTGCTCGATGTCTCGTGGCTTGCAGTCCTGACTTTCTTTTATTGGATCGATTGAATGCCTTTGGCAACACTTAGGCTCGTCGAAGTTCGCGTTTGGAGATGTTATTAAAAAAAGAGTCTGGAACCATCCACACCTCTGAATTATAAAAGGCGGGCAGAAGGCACTCCAATATAAAACAAAAACTGTTTTGTGAGGGGGAAAAAATGGAGCGGAGATCTGGATGAGAAAGAAAACCACCATGTAAACAGAGGGGGATTCAGAGGCCTGCATCAAAAGACTCATACTGAAGAGAATGGAGCAAACCGCAAGGCCTAGAGACACGCTATCTTACTGTAAAGCCTTCTCTGGAACCGGTTCTGTCTTTTTCGCAGGAATTATCAAATGACCTTTAATGATTAGTTAAGGGACTCGTTTCCGCAGTCTTACTAATTAGGCTCAACAAATTAGAAATGGCATTCAATCAGACAAATAATATCACTCTGTCTCAGACAAAGGAAAGTAATTAACAAATATCAAATGAAAACGGCACGTTCCATTTACGCAGACACTGCACGCTTTGGATACAATGGTTTCCCTGAGGAATGCCCCATGGCTTGGATGTCAGGAAAAAAGGTTAGGGAGCTGGGACAGTCCCTGAGTCTAAAGCTTTTTCCAGCTCTCTGTGCTCCACTTTCGGCCCCCTTCCTGTCTCTCACTTCCTCCTTCCCCCGTTCAGTCAAGGTCTGTTTGTTGAGGAGTCCCTCCGATTTAGACACAGAGCCTCACAACCTCCAACCTCTTGACCTTTCAAAAGGGTACAGGTGTCCAGGCAAGAAGAAGCCACGGGGGAGGGGAAGTGAAAAATAGACAGTGTGCTCCCCCACACAATCGTGTAGGTGAAAACGTGTAATTAGCCACAGCATATGGGCAGACAGATGCAGGAAGAGACACACTCCCCGAGTTACACAGTAGCACATGGTCAACTCTCTTCCTTCCTTCCTCTTCTCTTGTTTATTGCCTCTCCTGCTGTTGGGATGAATCACATTTCACCTCAACTGCTGCCAGAACGCAGGAGAACGATCAATTACCCCTTCCAAACAACACCTACTTTCCGGGTAAGGAAGGGAAATAGATAAAACCATGAAGTAAGAAGAGCAATACTAAACCCTTTTTGATCGGTCCACTGAATATTGGTGTCTTTACCACCATCTAGCAGTAAAAAGTTACTCTGGGGGAGCTGCTTACTCAGTCAGTCTGTAAGGGCCACTACTGTTTCTTGGGCTGCTTAGCTGCAGTCAATCATGGACTCTTCTCAACAAATCATGGACTCTTCTCGATAAATCAATACAATGTACACAGCAGGTGTGATCAAGCACGGCTGGAAGGGCATTAGTCTAGTCTCTGCACATTGACCAACACAGGCATGGCGCTGATGCGTTTCAAGGACGGCCCGCCTGAGCGTGGTGGTCGCGCCCACCCATCAGCTCCGGGCCAGGTCAGGAGCGGTGCCCCACCTCTGAGACCCGCCGCCCTCTAATCGCAAGAGCAGAGCCCTGAGTACTCCTGCAGACCGGCCGCAGACGGAGGGGACGCAGCCCCCCGCGGCGCGCCCCCGCTCCCATCCCGGCTTTTATGGCCCGGCTGGGCCTTTGATGTGGGGACTGGGGGCTGGGCTGCCGTTTCACAGCTGATCCCTCCAGGCCTGTCGCTGTTTGCCCAAAGCCTGGTATCAGCAGCTGGGAGTGTGTATGTCTGTCTGAGTGTGTGTGTGTGTGTGTGTGTGTGTGTGTGTGTGTGTGTGTGTGTGTGTGTGTGTGTGCTGGCAGATCGGACTCTGTGTTTGCCCAGGAATCAGCTCTGACGCAGTGACAACAATCAAAAGGGGTTTAATCAGCTGCAGGCTCCCCTGTTCGGAGAGGAGCTCACAGAGGAGAGGCTGACACCTGGGTCCAATCTCTGAAGCTCTATCAGTATCAGCACCAGCAGACGCGGGCCCCCGTCTCGGCACTGTCCGAGGTCCTATCCCTTTCCAAGGCCCCACTGAAGCTGCAGGCGACACTTTGCCTGCATGCATTAGCGGTGCTGGAGTGCGAACGGCATGATCAAGGCCATATTTGCTTTTCATCATTCCGGAGCCTGCACTTCATTAAAGCTGAAATGTATCAAACTGCTCTGTGACCAAAGAGCTCATTTCCATCACTGCCTGGTAAGGTAGACGGATTGAAATTCTACTGGAAATCCATCCGTCTCTCCCTCTCTCTCTCTCTCTCTCTCTCTCTCTCTCTCTCCCTCTCTCTGTACTGAGCCCTCTCTACGACCTTGTGTTGTCAACCCTTAATGACATGTCATGTTGCCGAGCGCGGGCGCGGGCGAGCGGGGCCGGTGCGGCTCACGTGCGCCCTGCCCTGCCCCCCGTCCTCTCGCTTGATGCCGCCGGGCGAGTGCTTGACCTGTTATCGACGCCGCGCTGCCGCGGGCCCCCAGGAGGCACCGCGTGTTCGCGACCCGATCGCGCCCCTCTGCCGCTGCTCCGGTCACGTGTCCGTGGCATCTCTCACGCAGCTGCACAACGCTCGGGGACCGCAATCACACAGCACCTGCATTCAGCTACAGGCTGCAACGGCGCCCACAATCACCCAGCGATCACAATCACACATCACTATCACCATCAACTAAAGATCACAATCGCACAACATTCACAATCTCCCGAAGGACAACCCTCGAAAGCACCAGCCAGCACCTGTATAATATCAAAAATCCCACTGTCACCCAATCCTCACAATCCCCAAACACTCAGAAGTCACAATCACACACCAATCACCCGTGATCAACCTACACTGATAGCCAATCCCCAAACACCTGCACATTCACGAACCCCTGACGCTCGCTGGTGTCACCAAATGCCAGCAATCATCCAATCACCTGAAACCCCAAACCGCACAATGATTCAACACCCACAATCATACGACACACTCATATCTACAAAGCAGATGTAATCAGCCTCTCGTGGCTCTCTCTCAGGGACACTTCATCCTCTGTTCGGGTGTTTGCATAACATTACTTATTTGCCTGGCAGACGCCCATACCCTGCGACTTGCACGGATTACATTTCTAAAGCTGCACATTTGCTGAAGAAACTCAGGATAAGTGCCTCACTTACGGATGCAACGGTAATGCATTCCTGGGAATCAAACTTGTAACCTTCTGGTTACAGGTCCAGTGCCTAAACAATTATATTGCAACTATAGTGCAATGTCTGCCCTAAATGAAGGCATGACTGAAATAAAGTGTGTGTGTGTGTGTGTGTGTGTGTGTGTGCTTTGACTATATGCCTTCTTGAATGCTAATCTCAAACAACAGACCGCCCACCAGCCTCCTTGGGGGGCTAATTGTCCCGAGCCCCTCCCACACACCCCATTCTTCCTATCTGCCACCTGACCCTTCCAGAGTTAAGTGAACCGAGGCCTCGGGAGGCGATGAGAGGATGGCTGACTCTTCAGGCCCCTGATCGCCCACACTCCTTTAAGAGAGAGCGAAGAAAGGCTGAGAAACAGCCGAGCGTGCTGGCGGAGCCACGGTTCTCTGCTAATGCTGCTTATATTAAACACATTAAAAGCAAATCGAGCTAGGGCTGCGGAGCCGATTCGCTGCTGTGAGATCCCCCTACCTCTCGACACTCCAAACGCGCTGCTCTACAAAATGCAACACCACCTCCTGCACGAAACACAGACAAAATCAATAGTACTGAACAGGTACAGGCGGACTTTAAGGTAATACAACAGGAAATGAGATATCTGCTTCCAGATGTACCTAGTGACGGCTTGACTGCTGGAGCCTCAATGCACCATGGGAGGAGGGCAGAGCAAGGTTTCTAGTGTCAGGGATCCCATTTCTACATGCTGACATGGACATGCTTGTGCATCACCACCACACCCAAACAGTTCTGCTGCTTCAGTAAACAAAAGCTCCCACTGACATTTACCTCCCCCCCCTTCCTCATCCACTGAATCCTCTCCCCTCTCATTTCCTGCTCTTCTCTGACGAATCCCCCCTTATCTCTTCCTCTCCCTCACTCGTTCTCCCCTTCGTTTCCTCCCTCCCCCTGCTTTCATCCCCCCTCTCCCTCCCCCCACTTCTCTCAGCATGCGAACGGGTATCCTGTCAGTGCAGAGCTATTTATGATCAGCACCCAATATCCTTCTGTTTGATTCCTTCCCCCATCTCCCTCCCTCCCACACACACATACACACACACACACACAAATGCGCACACACACATACAAGCACAAAGACTTTGCCCGAGGCTCCCTCTCTCCAGCTGTGTTTCACACACAGATCTTTTGTGTCTCCGTTTTCTGGAGGTTCCACTGGTACAAATTATTGGCTTATTTGCTTGACACCGTTATCCGAAGCAATTTACAAAGCCTGGAATGTATCCAGGCGGCCCTTCACTGCCACAATCAAAGCTCACAACAATGGTGCGGTAAATCTGTGCCCGTGACTCTGCACTCGCACTCCGACCGCAGCCGTCCTCACAACCTTTATCAATGATGAAACGCGCTTTCAAAAAATGATGCACTCCTCTCCTCTGCCGACCAGCCTTTGAGTGCTATTTTTTGAGCCTGATCATTTCTCTCTTTGTTAGTCTGTAAAATGTCTATCATTTTCTAACTCTGTTTGGTCTTCCCCTCCCCCTTTTCTATTTCCTTTATTTTCCGACTACTGTTCTTCCGTCTCCTCTTTCTCCTCATTTCTCCTTTTTTCCACCCTCCACCCCCACTCTCTCTCTCTCTCTCTCTCTCTCTCTCTCTCTCTCTCTCTCTCTCTCTATCTAATTCTCTACCTCTCTCCCTCTCTGACTATCTAATTCTCTCCCTCCCTCCCTCTGTCTCTCTCCATCTCTCCAGAAAAAAAAGCCGTCTTTCTTCTGGGAAGTCTCTTGGTCTGCCTGTAAAAGACGCCCCAGTGTTGTTTTTTTTTTTTGCCTTAAGACTTCCTGTGGGAGTGTCAGACAGACCAAGCCCAGCTCACTGAAGGTCACATTGGGCTGGCAAGGGGGTTGGGTGGGGGTGTGGGTTGTGGCAATCTGCTTTCAATCAGGTTAATGTCCCTCTCAAAAGACCCAGAGATCACACACGCTCTCTCTGACACATACACAGTCACAAAAGGAGCCCAGATAAAAGCGCAAAGGTCCAAATTCATTCTGAATGCTCTCTCATGGTCCCGGCTTCAGAGCGAAGTTCAGCCAGAGCGGCGTATCATGTAACTGCCACACAGCACAGCGCTCCTCTGAGCGCAAAACTGAAGGGATTCATTCAACATCAATGGCTTCATATAATAATGGGAACACAAAGCGGCTGCATAACACTTCTGCACTGTACAGGGTGCTGTGCGTCTGTGTGGTACAAAAGAGGAGTAAGACACATCGGGGTGCAGCGAAAATAAAACGGAGCAGCTCTGGGTGGCTGTTTTCATGCAGCACGAGTTCCTGCAGCTACTGAATAAGGGCAATACTCTAATGTGTTGTGACACGCAGCACATTGATACATATAAATTTACATTGCGCCTGTGTGCGATGCTGCGTGAGACAGCTTAAGTACTGCTAAATAAAAACACTACACTCATGCATGCATGAATGCGCATACACGCTCATACACAGACGAATGGCATAAAAAATTGAAAAGCATCTCAGCGATGCTGTCAGTCTAATGGGCAGTAAGCTCTAATGACCAATTCAGCAGTTTTAGCCCACAGGGCAATCGTGAAATGACTGATCCTAGTAAAATGCTTAACCCTTCAGCAACAGTGTTCCCCCAAAGCTCAGACTGAACCTACAGTCTGGCACTGAGCATTGTTGCTGACCAAAACCAGCACCATGCAGGTTTAAAACCTGTCAATCAAATCTTCTGCACATATTATGCAGAAACATACAGTTTGCTGCTGGGAAATAATGCTACAACTAAAGGACAAAAGAGCAGACACAAACACACACATATACACACACACACAAAAGCACATGCATACACACACTCACAGTCAAACGGTACATGTGCTATTGCACTCAAAGTGGATTTTGCTAAATAAACAGCCCATCCAGGCCCCCCCTCCTCCTACTCAAGTGATCCCACCCCAAATGCACTCCACACACCAAGAAGGGGGGAAGGGTGCAGGGTTAAAGGAGCAGGATTTGAAAAACACCTGCACAAGGCTCTCCGCTTTGTTCCAGCTGCTGTTGCGGTTTTTAGTGCCCTGATTATTGGACACACTATGACAGAAATAAAACCCAACAAACCGTCGGTCATGTTTTCCAGCCTTTGCTGCAGAATTAGGAGTGTGACAAAACTGTTCACAGATTAAAGAACTTTACAGTGACTGGCAAAAGCCTACTGCACTCTGAGCTGGCCTGTCCCGCAGGGTCTTTTTCAAAGGCCTCGGTCACGAATGCCCCCAGACGCACTAATGAGACGCCCCGATAGCGGCGAAATTAATATGTGCCCAGACGCAGTCTAAACATCCACATCAAAGCTCTCTTTGAAACCGTGACACATTTCCTTTGCATTCTCATATCAACAATGACAGCATCATAATCAATGTTGGTGGTGATGTACTACCTCAATAAACAGCTAGTATATACAATTATTACATTTGATGGAACCTCTGTAAAACACTGTTTAGTTTTTCACTGTGCTGTTTCATTACAGGTACTGCATGCAGAAGAGCACTGCCATTGTCATACACTCTGGGGTGTGCGGATTTCACAGTGTGCTGTGGGTCCTTTGACTGTCTAGAAGTGAAAAAAGTGCTCAGAATAACTCAACTCCCAATCATTAAGACTGGTTCTTATAGGGTATTATCCTGATTAAATGAGTTATACGGTAATTGGGTGTGTGCCTGTACATACTATGGGCAGCTACAGATTTGCTCCTAAGAGACTAGCTTGGAGTGTGTATAAGAACACAAGAGAATGATAAAACTAGCAAAGATAATATCACTGCCTACAAAAATAAATACAAATATTAAACTGCCCTGCAATTTTTCCCACTGCTCAGGGATTTGATTTCTGCTGCCTAGAATGCAGATTCAAATATTAAAAACATTGAAATTATATACAAAGCAACAGACCTCATCACTAGGGATTTATTTCGGACAGTAAAGCTATAGCAAATGCGTGCAAGCTCTCCTTGGTAAGAAGCACTAAACCAAAGTAATGTGTAGGTTATGGTCCAATACTTTTAACAATGTCAGTTTACTGTGTTAACGGTATTGGTATGCGGCCCACGCAGTTACATGCCAGATCCTCTCAATCACACAATCCATGGGTTTAGCCCGCGGGTCTGCTCCTCAATCGAGTATCTGGGCTTGCTGGTGTACGATAGGGAAGATAGAATGACACATGAAAGAGACACATCTGACAGATGCATGACTGCCGTAGAGAGAGAGTAAGTTTGCTGAGTTACCTACAAAAATCCTATTTTGAATAGAAATGGGCGTACGTGCAGCATACATCAATACCTGTTACAGTAAAAATATCTAATTGAGAACATTTACTGCAGAGACATCAGTTCCTTTAAATGTGTTACAATGTAGATATACTGCACATTGACCTGTATGGGTTAAAGTAGTTCAAGGAATGCCCCCAGAATTTAGCCTTTGATATCATAATCAATCAGCGGAAAAGTCCTTAGAATGTTTTCCAACCAAAAAAAACCCTACAGCTCTTTCAGGCATGGAGAAAGGCCATTGTTTACTGTAGTTCACCGGTAGGCAACGATGTGTGCTTTGCCCAGTAAAAGTCGTTTAGAAAATAACCTTTAACCTGTCTTTCTTAAGTGCTTACAATTATTCACGGGTGCAGTTAGGTCACGGCTATTGAACGCAGATGGTGCCCGTGACTGCCCCGTTCCAGAAAAGCCGTGGCAGACCCCGATAATCGACCTGGTCCTAAATCTACACTAAAAGCTCGCGCGGTCATCTGTCATTTGAATGCGTGAGCCTCCGCGTGGGCTGTTCGTTCCGTCGCGGCTAATGTCTGCACATTTGAGAAGATGCCTGCGCTCTGCGCGGCTGTATCGTTTTCTGAATTAATGTTGGCTCGGCTGCCGCGGAGCTGCTTGCGGCTCTGGTTATTATTCCTCTAACAAAGCCAATGTGCTCAGAAGACAGGCATGAAATACTCAGCACCTGGTGTCAGTGCTGGCGTGTGTACAACAGCCTGCAGCTGGGCCAACCTGGAGCTGCCCACAGTGTAGGACTGATGTTCTAAAGGGAATGTGTGTGTGCGTGTGTGTGTGTGTATGTGTGTGTATGTGCGTGCGTGTGTGTGTGTGTGTGTGTCTGTGTGTGTGCACATGTGTCAATAGGTGGGAGTATCTCACATTAATAGTTTGACTTCAGCATTACCCTTTATAAGAACAGGCCCCAAGGCTACAAGAGACTTATCGGTATATCCTCTTCTGAAAAAACAGTGAGGACAAACAAAATCACATTTTCAGAAACACCCACTGATAAAACTGCTCCGTTCCCAGGCTTGCAGTCAAAACTGGACTCACTCCACTCCTACTCCCTGAGTATCCCTCTTCCTCAACTTCACATAAAAGCCTGTGGAACCTATGGCCTCCACTGCTACTAACCCTGCATGCCCGTTGGTGTGCGCTGAATTATAGAGCACAACAATGATAAAATGACTGTTATTTTCTTGTTTTCAGGCAAAAGGTTACACACAGCCAGCATACATAAAAGGCAAGGCAATATTTGTCCCGTAACTCTATTACCAAGCATTGCATTGGTCACAGGCAGATAACCCTCTGAATCAACAGGTTTCCAAACCAGTAATAATTAGTCCACACGTGAGAAGTGCTGGGAAGGGTGTTATTCTGGGTAGGGTCAGTGAAATCCAAAAGTCTACTGTATTTGGTGCTCACCCAAGCTCGAGAATAGCTCATTTCCGTCCTCCCTGAAATAGCGCACCGGACAGAAGGGGGAGCGCCCATGGAAGGAAGAACCATTTCTGGATATTTCATTTTTGGTCTGATTCGGCTCTACTCTTTCTATTCTCTAAGAAAAAAATTCACGTAGGGCATATATATAATTCATATAATTCCAAGCCTTGGATTAATGAAGTCACACACCCATACACACACACACACACACACACACACACACACACACACACATCAGCGAGTGATGTGAGTGCAGGTGATCTCATGTGTTTGCTTGCTCTCGTTCCCAGCGGGATCGCTCTCTGGACAGTTGAGACACCGACAGAGCCGCAGCGCTGGGGTGATGAGATAATCCCCATTTCATCGCGTTTTATCCCCCTCACTGCTCGCCCTGCCCCCGCCGCTGCGGGAGCAGGGGCGCGACCGGCTCTGCAGCCGCACGGGGCAGGTACAGCACAGGAGCGCTCTCATTCTAACACAGCCGCGAGGCACACAATAGGCAGAGAGACCCTGCAAATGAAAGGAAGTGCTCCAGTGTGTGCAGAGAGCGAGAGAGAGAGAGAGAGAGAGAGGAGAGAGCGACTGCACGGACTCAAAGGGCTGCGATGAAGTCATTTATATTAATAACGGCAATAACAAAAACAAGCCCGGCATCGCACAAGTGCCTGGAGTAGTGTCAGCCTTGGATAACATTATGAGAAAACACCTCAAATAAAGAGCGCTCCCTGCTCCTGGCTTCTGCAGGTTATCTGTCAGTGTTTGATGGTGCGGGGCCTGCAGAAAGCCTCTGGGGGGCAGTCCACAGATGATGTGAGTGCGGCAGACACCACCACACAGTTGCACACCATGAAGGTGGCGGAGCAGAGCTCTCCATTGCCTTACCCTGGGGGAAAACGGGTACGGGCGGGAGTTGAGGAGCTCGGGGAAAGGCGCTCTCCGCATACAGCTCAATGGCAAGGCGGAGAGGCCTTGTCCAGTTGCTAGGGCGTGACCACAACATGGGACCGCTGAGCGTATGTAGGGCGACACTCAGCCCGCCGCACCAAAGAACCTGACCTTCGTCCCCTTGGGGGTGACGTCATTGTCCGCGCCAGCCTCATGACACACACAAACGAGGCACGAGACATTTTCTCCCAGGGCGATGAGGCTCTGGAACAGACTGCTGCAGCACGCTGACACAGAGTCTATGAAACCGACTGTGAAACTTCAGGACCTGACCGCACCTCCAGGAACATTATTAGGCCGATGGTGGGGGCCAGCTCAATCCAAAGGGAATGGGCTTCCCACTGCAAGATGTATTCACACTCTTACAGCTTCCCATTTTAACATCTGGACCCTTCTCCCCTTAATTCATTTATTCGGGCCTTCAATCGATGACCTAGCAACGTGTTAAGAGAGGCTTTTAAGAGTAATGCCCGCTATTAAATTGTTTAAGTTGTGAACAGATCAATGGTGGAACAAATGCAGAGACCCGAGAAACTGCTCTTTAAAAGAACAGCGGTCGACTTCCAAATCGAGGAGGGGTCGAGAGGCAAGGCCGCGGCTTGAGCCGAAAAGTCGATCCCGAGCGGTCGCCGGCTCTTTAAATAAAGACGGCCCTTTTGTGTCATTAATGGAGAGGCGAGGAAAAAAGCACGGGGGTGGCCTGGTAAACACAGCAGAAAAACAGAGCGCCAGAAGAAAGGCAATAAACAGCCTGAAGGTCGACCTGAAGTCACCCGCAGGTGAGAGCACAAAGAGAAATAGACCTCCCCTCCAACAGAGAGAGCTGGATAGCTGCCCACACCAAAGTGGTGCTCACCTGTGCGGGCCATTGATCTACTGAGCAACGGGAGCCGGCCCAACGTCACGATCTCCGGCTTCCCGATAAATCAATAAACCAGGTTCCAGGCAGACACCAATTAAGGGAGCGCAAGAAGCTACACGGAGAGCCTTTACAGCGGGTCTCTTTTCATTACCCTCATTGTCCCGCCGGTGCCACCTCTGCCCCAGGTAAGACAGGTGCTGGGGGGGTCTCTGGACAGACCTGTTGGGCGGGCACTAGGGAGTGTCAGCCCACAGTTTCGCCCAGGGCCCTGCGTGTGTGTCTGTTTGGGGGTGGGGGGCGAGAGCTTGCCACCCACAGTCCGCATGACTCAGTCAATCAGCAACTCTGCAACCTAATTTGTTTTTCGGGTGGAAAAGAAAAACAGGCTTGCCAGAGCACTTGTCGATAGTTGACTGCTGAGCTGCAGACACAAGGCGGGCACTGAGCGCAGAACTTGGCCTCCTGAAGCAGCACAGTCCTATATGTAGCAGCACTACACTTTCAACAGAGCATGGCACACAGGCTAAAAACACCGCAGCGTAGCCTTACCATTGAAACTGCATCACAATAAGGTACATTCTGAAAGCTCCTGCTCCTGAGAAGCAGGGTGGAGCGTGAGCGGGGGGAAAAAGCAGGTCTAAAAGAAACAAACACTGATGCAAGCATACACTGAATAGCGCTCACAGTCCCAGATTGCGCGCGGCATTGAGAGTCAATTTGTTGCATTTTCAGAGCACAACAGAATGGTGGAGTACAGCGCAGGCAACAAAGCACCCCGCCGCAGTAAACAGATGACAATGCAATTCAATGTGGGCCAGCACAATAGAATGCACAGTTCACAATACAATGCAGGTAACTGAGCAAGAGTGCTGCATGTTCTGCAGACCGCCGTAAAGAGCGGGACAGAACCACTCCCGTGTGGCACGGCACCAGTGCCACGGGGCCTGGCCACTTTGCGCATGAATACAAATGCGCACGCACACTCGTTTAATTAAAATTCGCTTAATGAAATGTGTTTTCACAGATATGGAAAGAAATATGAATTCAACGGCTTTTATCCGAGCAAATAAATCGTGGTACTTCAATAGACACGGCACTGGGTAGACAGGAGCCTGTGACTTTTACCGAGGGTGAGGGTGGGGGGTGGGGTTGTGGGTGAATTCATTAGTTTTATAGGGTGGGACGCCCACCCACCCCCTTGCTTTGCAAAGAGAGGAAATAGAGGGAGAGAGAATGTGATATGAGGGGGGGACAAGAGAGAGGAAGGCAATGGGATGTATCCATCTGCATCTCTACCTCACTCCTATCTGTCTCGTCCCATTATTTCCCAGACCCTTTTAAATGATGCTTTATTGATTTTCCTGTGCGTAGAAGCGCAGGGTTTAAGAGCTTAGCAGGAGGGGGCGCAGACAAAAGAGTTCCCTCCCAGCAGCCGCACTGCCTCCCCTGCACTGGGCTGGGCTGCTTGTAAAGAAAATCATAATAAAACCAGTTTGCCTTTCTCTCACTGTTTTTTTTTTTTTTTTAAAAAAGACTCTGCTTAATAGGCGCAAAAAATAAGCTCCTAGATAAACTGTTCCATATGCCATAGGACAGGGGGAGAGGAAGAAGTGAGGGAAGGAGAAAGAGAGAGAGAGGGAGGAGAGAGAAAGGGAGAGAAAAACAGCACTGTGTAGCACCATGTTGTAACTGAAAAAGAGAGCAAAAGAGTGATCAAGAGGTGGACAAGGGGGGATGGAGACGGTAGAGATTGATGGTGTAATTGTAGGCTGCTGGTTCAGCTTTATCTCTGTTTCTCAGGTTCACTGTTAGGTGTGCAGCCCCCCCATCCTTCTCTCCCTCTCTTTCTCTCTGAACTCCCTCCCACCCCCTCCAGTTTCCTCTGCCCGCTCCTTCCCCCGATACAGACAGGGTGCAATGGGCTGGAAGGGACCGGCGGGGGGTCGGCGAGGCACAGTCCGCCTGGGTCAGAGGTCGCCTTGCTGCAGGCAGCGAGGACGCGGGGTAAACACAGACACACTCAAGCACTCGGGAGGCCCCCCGACGCAGGCCCCGGCCCCTGCGAACCTCGCCACCCTAACAGTCCCACTATTGTGCCAGGGTCAGGAGTTCACGCAGCTGGCACCAGTGTGCAGGCAGGCCAGGATGCCAGCGGGAGGCGCTGGCCTGCAGAGCCCTCGGACCTCCCCAGCCCCGCCCCGGGAGCTGGCGGTTTCGCTCAGCGGCAGTAAAGGCTCTAATTGGATCCCGCCTTGGCCGAACTGTAGACGCTGACCCACACCTTTCCTACCCCCCACCCCTGACTCTCTCAGGGCTCCGCCCCTGTGCCTGTCCCCTGCCCCTGCTGAGGGGCCGGCTTTGTTTTGCCTTTTTTTTTTTCCCCTCAACGTTTTTTCACAGCATTTCCTGTTACTAACAGCTCTATCGTGCAGTCACACGGGAAGGCACACTGTAGCAGACCCAAACAATGCCAAAAAAGGCACTAATAAAAACAAACTGTGATCCCGAACTGGGAGAAATAAACTTTTGTCCTGCTGTTCATCGGCCGGAACACGCTGCAAACTCCACACACGCTGCGCTCAGCCTTCGGGGCAGAATCTCAGCGGCTCCGCGCAGAGCTGGATGGGCGTTATTCAAACTGCAAGTCTGAAAACCCCCCGGGTGGGCACCGAGAACATAGGGCAAGCCCGTCACGCACCGTATGGCTGGTGCACGGTAAACAGAGCTGCGTGCAAAAACAGCACCACATTCAACTGCCTTCACACACCGCAGTCAACTGCAGCACTGTGTGCACAGCACATTGCACGCCACACAAAGGCTGAAAGTCAGACTGACGCTCTGCAAACAAGCCATACTCAGCACAAACAGGGGGACATCTGGATGGGACACTTCACAAGTGGCGTGCACACACAAGCACATCCGCCCACATTCTAAACAACTGTTTCTGTAAACATGTTGCCAGAGGAACCTATTGGGCAACAACCAACACGAGGGGAATCATTGCCCAACAATCTAATCCATTCCAGGTTTCACCTGCTGCAGCCCATCTCACTGCGTGCGAAGCAAAATGGGGCGCTGAAAAAGAAACGAATACTAAGACACAAACACACATGTGCAGGCTCACACAAATACACAAATACATAAGCGTACACGCAAACACAGACACAGACACACACACACACACACACATACAATAAACCCACACTCACACATGCACTGACACACAGACACACACTCACGCATGCAGACACAAGCACAGAACAGAAATCACCAACAGCAGATGGTCAATGTTGGTCATCTGGTACTAAACCGTCCACACCGAGTCCTGTCTCACAGCTCCCTTTGAACCAGGCTGTTGCTCTCCACACCTTCTCCCACATGGAGCGCTCATCTCCACTGCTGGGCACCAAGACGGCTTAATGCCATACAGCTGGATTTACTCATTAAGTGAGGCAAGATGTCTTAAAAACAAACAAGTTCAGGGCAAATCAATGCATGCGCCCCCACTCTAAGGTGACAGCACACAAGTCCCTGTTCGGAAAAATGGACTGGAAACACGCATTCGTTCCACAGTCAGTACTGGGGAGTCCAGGCATAGGGATTGGTGCAGTGGCTTTACACAGGCAAACAATGGGGAGGAGGGGGGAGTGCGTTTGCTGTGGAAAAGGGCAGCCACACTTCGCAGCCCCATGTGGACGTGTCACCGTCGGCCCCAGGCCACAGCTGCGTACACACCACATGTCTCTCTCAACCGCCCCCCCCCCCCCGCCCTCACCCGGGCGCGCAGTCACAGCAGACGGGAAATGCGAAACGGCAGGTCCGGCATCTCTGTTCAGCGCCTTTCACCGAAGCGATTCGGGCTCCAAACACCTCGCTCCTGCGGACGTGACGCCGTGTCCCGAACCCCCGGTGCCTTCGGTGGCGGCAAATTACCCATCTACCATTCCATGCCTCTCCTATTAGGCTAACTGCAGAGGACCATTACCGTCACGCCGCGACTCGGCTCCTCCTGGCAGACCTGCTACAGAGCTGATGCAGGGTCACTCTACTCATTACACAGGAGGATGGGGAGAAGAGCAGAGGGAGAGAGAGACAGGGAGAGAAGCTGGCAACAGAGAGCAAATGAGGGAGGCAAAGGAGGGAGAATGGCACAGGCATCCGTTTGTCAAACCAGACTGTAAACTGAGAAGCAGAGTCAGGATCACAGCAGATCCATGACTGTTACTGTATCTTCATGCAGCAGAGTTCGATCCAGCTGTTGGCTTCACTGCTGACCGCAGAACAGTACTAAAGTTTCACTCTGCATTCAGAATGACATTCCTGCACCATGGACATTTTGGTCCTTTTTCTTTACGTGGCATTATGCAGCATCCAGAGGTGAGGTGTGGCAATGGTATAGCGAAGGGAAGCCAGCACACCTCAACCACTACCACTGACTAGTACACACCTGGGGGACTTTGGCAGCCATTTTGCACCAGAACGCTCACTCCACATCATCTGAGGTGGACAGAGAGTGAAGTCTTAGGCCAAGTAAAATGGAGAATTATTAGATAACCAGATAGAAAAAGCCTGATTAAAAACTTGGCCAAAGAGAAACCCCCTCATTTTTGCAACTGGAACTTCTTTAAGTTTAATGTATCATCTGAAAGATGATTTATACAGCATATATGTGTGGGTAGACCATGGTGTTCGAGTCCACCTCCCATGATCTCTCATTTCACCGTTATCAACTGCGTGAAAAAGATTATGGTCTACCTCCACTTAGATCCCTATATGGTTGCTTCAGGAACACAAGGTATCCACTGCGTTCTTGTGGCTCAGATGGTGTTGGTGTCAAGTGTTAAGGACATCTGCCGAATTGCGTCATGGACAAACTTCACACCTTCCACAAACACATAGCAGGCATGTATAATCATATCATTATTCATCATTAATATGATTCCAGAACACTCTATGTGCTAAATCCCCTTCAGTGTGTGAATCAGCATACGAAGGGCCGTGGTGAGGAGTGGGAGGGAGCTCAGGATGCGGGGGTCCATTGTGCAACGACAATGAAGAGATCAACCCTGCAGGAACCCAATCTGACTTTCAATACACAGTTTAACATCTGGGCTAAAGTGTTTGCACCATCACCCCTCCTCCCTGGAAAAGCGCAAATCCACCCCCTACCACACACACACACACACACACACACACACACACAAAACTCACATACACCATCCAACAAAAAGTCTATTTCCACTTGGATAGCATGAAGCTGTTATTTTACACTGCAGAACTAAATACACCGAGCACAATGGACATCAAACACTCGCTTGACTGACCATACTTTGGTGTCCAGAGACATACAGCTACATATCACAGATCTATGTTACAGATTTTTGATTGAAATGTGCACAACAGACACTACCACTTGTTAATATTTGACCTGAACCTCTTGGCTCAGTGGTTTCCCCCACTCAAACACTGGGGTCGAGTCCCTGTGCTTTAGTCCGGCGTAGTTCCGCCGTCCTGTCTGTACCGGTCACGCTGTAATTACTGTAATCACTCAGATGCAGCTAATACTTATTTCATTACCGTTTAAAAGAAAGCAAGCAGAAAGAAAATACACCGTGTTTACGCTTCAGGTCGCCAGTGAGAAGGATTACTATAATAACTGTTAAGATAAACTCCGCAATCAAGCTAAACTAAGTGGGGAAAAATCATGGTAATTTTTATATGTGCTCCTTCAGCTAGAAGATTTCCAACGAAAATACGCCACCAAACACTCGTCTCACGTTTAAAGGTACGCGGTACATAAGCGCAAATGTAATTGTTCACTAACCCATGTTAAAACCATATTGCCCTTATTTTTACTATGGTAAGTAGAATAAAATACACTATAGACGTGGCATCAATAACGCGTTTAGCTTTAATTAATTGGACTTAATGTAATTATTGTAGACGACCATAGTAAGTAAATCGGCAAAGACTAGTCATTTTCTTCTACTGCATTGCCAAATTACTTCACACTGTTCGTATGTGCGTCGAATTAGGACACCTTCGCCTGAATAAACAAAAATTTTGTTGTGGTTTTTACGACAAAGAGAGGATTTGAGTGGCTTCCAACTCTCCTGACCGCACTGCGCTACGTTTATAGAGGACGACTTAAGATAAAGTTACAGCTAGAATAAAAGAAAAAATACGGATTGAATGTTTTTTATGCACATGCAAATACTTGACTTTAATGCTTTTGCAACAGTTGGAACACAGCCCGACCCCGATTAACAGTCAACCGACTGTATCGTGTTTTTTGCCCTCCTCTCCCTTTCGCATTATATTTACCTAGCTCACACAGTAGTCCAACCATACGTATTTCATACCACCTTAACCCGGTAAACACATTCAGTTATTGTTAGGGTATTTTGTTACAGATAAAAACAACAAACTTACCTTAGCGTGTGCTCTCTGTTGCACGGCGGTCCGTGTATCAGCTGCCTCTGTAATAATGCAATTTTCACCCTGTCTGGCTCATCTGCACAGCTCTGTCCGTAAACTGACGTCTAGCAGATATCGCATCCGTTTTCCGTACGTTATCTCTACAGTGTCCAGCAAAAATGTAGTAACCTAGATTATTCCATTTCTTTCACTACTTCTTAGTTTTAGTCACCCACGTTGTCCCTTTTGTTTTCTTTCAAAACCTCGGGAATCAAGACATACGATGCTGTCAGTTTGCATAGCGGAACTCTCTCCTCCGTTCACTCCCTCATTCACCAGGCTTTGTAATACGAGATCAGGGCAGAGAGAATACATGAACTCGATCCACTTCCAGAATACACGCATACTCACTCTGCCCCTCTGTGCTGTGTACAACTCCCAACGTGTCTCGGAAGTTACACAGAGGTTTATTCCTACAGTGACAGAGAGGACGATTGACTAATCGTGGCGCTCGCGAGCTTGATTTTTTTTTTTTTTTTTTAAAAGAGCACCAGCTCGTCCGGTGTTGCATCAGATTGGGCTCCCCTCTTCAGAAATGATTCCCCTTAGGGTTAGGGTTAGGGTTAGGATTTGGGGTTTGGTTAGAGTTCGGGCTCGGGCTACAGTAGAAAGAACTGTATAAATCAAGCGGGGAGCACGTAAACAAGCCTTCCTGTATGATGAAAGATTAAAAGAACCAAATCTGACAGGGGAACTCAATTTGGGGCAACACTTGTTGCGACACTTGTGCGCACTGCAGCGTAAATTTGGATTTCCACTTTCGAAATGTCGGAATGTTTATTTACGCACTCTTCCATGTTAGTTATACCACCTAACCCTAACCCAAGCCTTCACCCTATTCCAGCCCCTAATCTTAACCCCAAGGCTGACCCTCACTCTAACCTTAACTCTAGAGGCCACCAATTCTGATAGTCCTCATTTTATTGGTATAGTAAATGAGACCACGAGGATACAAAGACAGTCCCTTCACTGCTCATATTGTCTAGTCCTGCATAAAGGAAATCCTCCCAATGCCACTAATGTGAATATATAAAATGTTCCATGGGTCACCTATGAATTCTAAATGAGACATCACAGTAATGGAGACATAATCTAATTGTCCTTTTGGCATTTTGAAATTTCTTTTAAAAATGAGCCTATTGTCTCATTTGCATGCTAACCTTTGCATTTGCTTGAAGTACAATGAAAACATGAAACTAAAAATAACTGTATGATGAAAAAGAGAAAAAAGAAAGTCTTAAGATAAGGCAACACTTCTTTAATTATTACAGCAGGCAATCACGGTACAACTGAATCCTTTTTATATTTTGTAAAATGCCATGAAAGGGTTAAGATGAAACAATAATGAATAATGGATGTAAAAACAATAATAAAACAATGAAAACTGAAGATGTGGAATTATGACAAAAGGATTTAGAGGATTAAATACAATGCAGACCTCCACTACTAATCCTGATAGAATTCCACATTATTTGATAAGAGACCAAATCCAAGGCAAAGTTTGAACAGTGGTCAGAAAGGTTTAATCTAGCCTATGTAGGCATTTTGTGTGTGTGTGTGTGTGTGTGTGTGTGTGTGTGGGTAGGTGTGTGTATGTGGAATATATGTGTAGGTTTGGTATGAATCCATTTGTTTGTGAATCCATTTGCTTGTTAAAAGAATATGTGGGCCACTTAGACTGGCTAGATTGTCTCAAGATAATACTGATATATTTTTTTAAACCTTGTGAAAATCATAGGACAGCTGCAAGGAATCGGCCTGGTTTAGATCCAGATCAAGGCAAGACTTCACATGCTGTTCGCAACTTGTAACCCAGTTCAGGCAGTGGATCACATAAAACTTTACAGACTTGGCTTTTTGTATTTTAAATCAGTTTGAATCATGCCCCAGTACATTTAGGTTGAGAAACTCCAAACAACAGATATATGTAGGTTCTGTATACAACCACAGTTTTTGTTAGAAAGTTGCCAGTGGTAGCTGCAGTCTCTCTGCTGACAGAACATTGATGTTGATGTGCTACCAAACAGGAAATGTAGAGGGGGCTAAAAAGCCCAAAACATTCACTCAACGCTAGATTAGATTATGTAGAGTTCAGTAAAACAATGTAGTATAATTTCGATACAAAGAAAGAATCAACAGGAACTACACACAAGAAATATGAAGTAATCATATACAGAATTTTAATATAGCTTTAATTCATCACAAAATTCTTTAATTCATCACAAAATTCATCACAAATTTCATTTTGAAATTTTTGATAAACTATTGCCTTATAAAATTCCTTATATGTTAATTTTTATTTGTTGTGTGTGCTTCCCATAGCTTCTTTCTTTGTACTTACTCATTTCTGACAAGATACTAGGTCCCCCAAACTAAGCATTTAATTTCCTGGGCTTGCTTAAAGGATTTTTGAATTTTCAGTATAGGTTTGATTAAAAAAATGCCTGTTTAGGAAAGCATTCAATAGTGGTGCTTCTACACTGGTTCAGGAGAGCAATGAAGAGTGACTGGATGTGCATGCTTCAAGGAGCCTGGAACCGAAAAGCAAATTCTTAAAGACCAGACAAAGCTGTGGCACCAGGTGCAGGACCAATATAACCTTTGGTGCTCTCATTCCACTGATGGTAAACATTCTCAAGAGTGTCTTACAGACCAATAAAGTAATGTACTCATGTCATAGCAAATAGTGTTGTCTATCCTCAAGTCCGACATTAATTCTGTCTAACCGGTGGCTGAGTACAGTTAATTACATCTGAAGCCAACTCCAACTGGCATGTGCATCAAGCTCAATTTATAAATAATGTCTAAATGATGCCTGGTTACAATTTTGTTGGAAAAAAGAAAACACACGTGGTCATCTGTACAAATTTACAACAAAATGATGAACTTACTATATACTGCCAAAATATTTTGAACTATGTTCCTTAAGTGGTTAATTAAAGAAGTAAAACAAAATGTATGACAAACAAATTCAAGAAAACAAAAAATTATTTGAAAGGAAAAGCAATTCATCTTGGCCACAGCGGAATACGAGTTTTAGAGTACAGTATGATATCTCTGGTGACAAGTGAACAAACACCACGCAAATAAATGCCATTTTTGTTCTCTGCAGGAACCAAAGTATAGTCTGAGCCAAGAGCTGAGGCGAAGATTCACAGTTTTTCCAATCAGGACTCCAGTAGGTAATCTATGGATTACTGATATTTTTAGGAATCATTAATTAAACAAACTACCCTGACCCTTACTATCGTCGCTTGGCTTTGGTCTATAGCTGAGACCTGACATGAAGACATTCTTCAATTCACATCATGTCCACACCTACCACAATGGAAATATGATGAGAAAGAGAGAGAGGGAGGGAGAGATGGTGGAGGGGATGAGAAGCTATGCGCTGGTCTATAAATTATGGACGGAGGGTATAAGAAAGACTGAGGTTAAATCCCCTCTCAAAAACATTTCAGAATGAAAAAAATTGCATGTGCCTGATCATAATACACAAACACACACACACACGCACACACACACACACACACACACACACACACACACACACAAAACACACACACACACACAAATAAATTCACAGAACAATGAAGCAAGAGCACAATGAAGTGATTTCAGACACCCGTGGGGATCATCATTAACTACTGCAACATGTGCGTTCGCTCTCTGACACGTTGTCACTAATACACACATCATTATCTCAGAGAGGAACTGCAACACGCTCCAATTAAAAACAAAGTAACAAAGCATTATCTTCTGCCAAACAATAGCACCAATAATGGAGGTTAAAATCATTGCCAGAAATTCAGTGATGAGCCAAGAGATTGTCTGTGCCAAGAGGGTCAGCAATCCACTGTGGAAAGGAAGGAGGGATTAAGACTGGTGATTCACAACTACACAAATCAGGTCAATCTTCCCAGCAACAAGGAGATTTGGGCTGTATTGATGGGAATTAAACCCCAGAAGAGCTTCCACTTTAAGGGGGGAGAGCACTTGCTAAGACAGCAGAAGGAAGCTATTACACAAAACACTGTAAAGTTATGCATGCCTTATGGGAATAAGTAAAAATAATTCATTTGAAATGCAAAATTAATATGTTTTATGAATGAATACGTGTTTGTATTCAGGGACACTTGGTTTGCTAGCTGCCTGAAAATAAGCCCCAAAAATGCTGCAACATGGTAAATTTCCACCAATAAGGGATTTTTCAGTGGGTTGACAATAAGAAGTCACATTCCATTGCAGTTAATGGTGCATACTGCTCGTACTGTTGTCTTGCAGCGCTCCTTGCTAGTTGATTGCTCAGATTGGTTCAATTTCTGTTGCATCAATTCCCCCTGCAATATGCTCCAATTAAAAACAAAGTAAACCTAGATTTACAAACATTCAGATCATACTGAATGTTTGCAGGCAAACTGAGGTTTGGCAGTCATACAACAAAATCTTAAACAGTGGCCTACAGACTCTTTACTACAGGGTCTTAGGTTCATATTGCACAGGTTACAGTAGGTATATGTCCTTCACTGCTGCAGTTAAACTCCATTTTGGGGGTTTAACAAATGAGTCCTTCATGATGGATTAATTAATGTTTAATTTAAAGTGAGAGTTCAAAACATAGTCAATGACAATACAGCATCATTACAAATTACCCTCTACCTTTTCTTTCTTTTGTACAGTAAGTGATTTTAGGAAAATTACTCTTTCAGTAATAGTAGAAGTGAAAACCTTCACTTAAGGCTTCAAGAATGCCATTAATTTGGTTTATCAGAGTTATAATCTGTGATTAGTGTGTTTTGACTTAAGAAACATTTGAAATATCCCTGGAACAAAAATATGGTAAAAATATCTCTGTTATATAGTATATGGCTACATAATGCTGAATTATCAAGTTTCTATCCTAGAACATAGAATATCTATTCATTAAATACTGAAATGAAAAAGATTCATCAAAATAATGTGTGACAAGATACAGTTCTACTCTAATTACATTTCTGGATAACTTCTGTTTTACACCAAAGTCCTCATGGCTGTTTTAATAAGCTGTTCTGCAACATTACCCTTTCGACAGGAACCAGTCTCTTCAAATGACATGCTGTCATATTGCATTACCCCATATTCATGTGTAAACATTCGAAAGTGAGGCGAGTGGCACTTGAATCGAGAGAAGCCACACAATTGCCCAGACATCATTTGAATTACTGTGCCACTAATTTTTTTTAACTGGATATTACATACTATGGAAAAAAAACACACGAGATTGGCTTCTAAACCTGTCTGATGAGATGAGCTGTACCCTTCTTCTTCAGCAGAAGGAGATTACAGTGCTGCGCTATGTGATTTCATTTGAGTACTGTATTCATAAAAGATGATAGGCCCTGACATACATATTTAAGTGCAGGGGGGCTCTCAGGACTGAAAATTATAATTTGAATAAATTTCTTTTCTCACATACACTGATAGAAATCAAGAGCAATTTTGGATTTCAAGTGCAAGGAAAAGAAAGCGCTTTGAAGAGCGGCAGTGTCCGGAATTTTATCACACCGTAATTATATTATCAATCTTCAGCCTTGCCACGAAACAGAAATGATTCTGTGTCCTTACAATTTTCATAATGAAGCAATTCATTTGAAAGCATTACTAATATTAAGAGATAAACACTGAATGTGTATGGAACTTTCTTCTGTTCAGCTTGACAGAACTGCATTAAGAAACAGTTTGGTTCCTTCAGAGAAGCAAAGCGAGAATGTGCGGATGAAAGTGCCCATGCATTGTGTTCTTTTTTTTTTTATGGTGTAATGGTATGCTAATTTCTTCTTATGTAAACAGAAAAGTTTTGCACTGTTAGGTGCACAAAACTCAGAAAGTGAGCTTCCCCGGGCATTTTGCAACTTGAGAAAACTTGCTGACGGAAGCAAAGTGCAGACCCAGGGGATGCCCACCAACAATCAGTCCCCCCAGAGCCACTGAGTCGCACATAGCATCACTCCCATAACGAGTTCGAAGCTTGCAAACATCACTGCTTCTCTCCTCCTTCCTTTTTACTTACACCATAAAAAAGCCTAATAAAACCTCTGCAACCACAGGAAACTGCCGTTTTCAACTTTATGACAGAGTCTAAGTTCACCAAAGATCTCCTGCAGCTAGTCCAATGTGGGAAACAATCTAAATTCAACAAGAATTTGAGAATGCGGGTGAAAGGTACCCAGTTTTCATAGTGCAATAAAGGACTTATGGTTACCTCTCTTTAAATAAAGCAGTCTTTGGAAATAATGGCAAACGCAACTCTTCACTTTGTCCATCATCCAAAAAGTTGTCCCACACACCCTGCCAGAAAAGGTGGTATCTCCAATAAATGTTTTTTACTACAGGGCTTTTCACAACCAGCTTCCTGGAATTTGGGTGTGACATATTTAGATACTCACTTTGTTCCATGACATTACAAGGGCATCCAGAGGAATGCATTAATTCAGATAAGTGTTTACAGGGCATTTGATTTCAATTGAAAGTCTGTACAATGATTCTGGTGGTTTAAAAAACAGCAGAGGAGCTCAGTGAATAAAATGTCTGGGACACATTTTGGACATTGCCGTGCGCTCTCAGCACATATGGCATACAGTAGTACAGATGCATGAGGCAGTTCTTGCGCTGATGTGTTCATTGACCTCAGTCCTCCCATTCCCCCATACATTCAATGATCTTTAAGCAAGTAACTTCGGTATTGTTGTGTTATATCCATCAGTCCCTCAGCCTACACAATAACAAGCAAATGTGATTTAGCTGCTTGCTGCTACTGAAATAAATTCATTTGGATGTGACTTGTGTGACTGCTTATGCCGCTTACTCAAGGCACACCATTCGTTGAGGGTCTGACAGCTGCCTCTTTCAGATAGCTAATTTTATCCATCCATCTGGTTATATCTCAATAAAACCCTATCAAATCCTGCCAGGGAATTTTTTTCGGAATTAAAATTTCATTACAGAGTCCTCACCCCACGCCCGTTCCGCACCTCACGAGGGCATTTTCCGTTGGCCTGACCCCCGATGGCCCTCGGTTCTGTGTGTACTGAGGGAGGCACACAGTGCTGCTGTCTCTCTGTCAATACCGGGGTCTGTCACTGGGGCTCGGGTCTGGATTCCAGACTGCAGAAGGCGGAAGAATGCGCAGACGTCTCCAGAATCTTCAAGGGCAAATTACTCAGCTGTGGAAAACATATTTCAAATAGTCACATTTGCACTGAATGCTTATGAGCGCCACGGTCGAACTTGCTCGCCGTGTCCCCCGAGAGCGTGTGCATCAGTGTATGGGAGCGCAGGCGCTGGCTTTCTGTGGAAGGAGGCTGGGAGAAACAGAGGGGCATTTTGTTTGGAGTCATCCGTTAATAACATCTTTTTATCACTTGGGTTGAAAGTGCTGATTGCGATCTTGCACAATCCAATACTGCCAAGGTGACCATGTCGTAAACGTGTTCGATCTAATTATGGCATCAGTCATGGGATTCATTCCAAAAAGAGCCTGAGGTTGTGCTTGAACTCATTCAGGCACAGAATTGTTGGCCTTTTTAGTGTCCCAGAAGCTTAGACACGGTACTTTTTCTTTCACATATCTAGTATCCATGGATGTCACTGTTTATTATGTCACATTTTACCATGTGAACATGCCAGATTGTATCACTTAATACATGAACTGCATACTGGACCTATATGTTTATGAGGTGTGTGGTCTTTATTGACTAGTGAAGGAGCAGTGGCCGTGTTTACAGTTTCGTTTGGGACCACCGCATTTGAACCGAAAAGCAAATTAGAGCACAGTTGATGATATGGACAACCATCAGGTCTTTTATATCCTGTATCCACACCTCCCAAATACACACCTACACACATACTGACATACTGCCCCCCCAACACACACACACACACACACACACACACACACATACATACACACACATACATATACGGCACCCTCTCTGTCTTTTTCTGTCTCTCACACTAACACACACACAGATACACACACACACTGCACTCTGACCCCTACTTCAGAGACACACTAATACATACATACTTTACCCTCACCCCACACACACACAATATACACACACACATACAAAAAAAATCAGTCACACACACACATAGAAGCACACACAGAGGTACACGTAACGTACTCTCACAAACACACACAGCTTTGTGACCATCTCCCCATGAGGACAGCAGTTCTAAAAAGCTCTCTGTCTCTGAGTCAGTGAGACAGTCAGTACAGTACATAACAGCACAGTCCTCTTTTGTGCAGGGAATGAATTGTGCTTTATTACTACTTAAAACCCCTCCCCCACCGCAATCCTAATAAAGCCTGGATTATTATTATACCGTGCTATATGGCTGCTGACTTTAACAGAGCACTACTGCCCAGGAAAAGGCTGCCTTTTGAGCTCTCCTCTCCTAAAAAACAAATCCAAAACTATCAATAAACCACCTTTTGCTGGGAATGGAAAGAAAACAGATTGACCTATTCCCCTCCTTGTGTTAAGAGTCTGGCTTGGAGTTATCCAGCCCCTGGCCTCAAACGAAACAGCCCACACCTTTGTGTGCATAGAAATGGTCTTTCTGTCTCCTGAGATGGATGCCTGCTTGTGTTTTCAGAGAACGTGTCAGGGCTAACCCTACCTGGGAAACCGGGAGTGAACATGGAGAACCTTATCTTGTTTCCAACGATTTGACATGGCCAGGGGCTGGAAGTGTGTTTGCAGCTACGCTCATTCTGCTTGCGAGGGCAGATGGAGGATGGAGCGGGGCAGACGTGGAGGCTGGTGCGAGGCAGCCCCCTGAACGCTGCCTGTGTGGAACAGGGTCCTGGTGGGGGAAGGGGAGGGGGAGGGGGTGGGTTGCTGCATCAGCATGTGTGCAGTAATGTGATAGCAGGCCTGGCTGCGCAAAGAAAACACAACTGCTCAAACACTCCCAGCCAGGCCCTGGGGAAACACCACTGCGGTAATTAGCCACACAAAGCTGGACCTGTACCATTGCTATGCAGGGGAGGTGCGCGGCGCTGTGGCACGGCGCTGCTTTAGAGATGCCGGCTCTGCCGCTTTGCGGGGATGCTCAGCAACACATGCGTGTGTGTTTTTTCTCCAGCACGCACACTTTATGCCAGAGCTCCAATCCCACCGCCCCTGTGACGACACCCCCTTCTGTGTCTCACCTCACCCCCCCCTACGGAATAGCCTCTCCCTCAACGAACAGGCAACACACTGACGCAAAAGGCACAATGCGCCTTTAAAATGGGGATATGTTGCCTGAATCCCTGCAGATTAGTATGGGAACGCGGCATAACAATGCTCTGCAGGGCACAGGTAATATAATGGATTTGCAGCATAAAAAGGTCATTTGATAGCAGAAACTACAGGATTGCCGCGGAAAAGGTATCTCGCGGCAGGTTTATCCCGTGTAATTACCGTGATCAGCTTGATGAGGTCAAGTGATACAGGGAAAAATTCCGCTCAGACGTAACAGGCCCAAGTCTCCACTGGGAGACCTGCTGGAGCCTGCTGCGGCTGCTCACACGGGGTCTGCTGCAAACTGTCTGTGCGGGAGGCCCGGTGCGTGTCTTTATACTGATACTGCTCCCTTTGAAACACAAGACTTCACCAACGCCGCAGTCCCTTCCAAGAAAAAGGAGAGCGGCCCTGGCCTGTTGTTTCAACCGCTCCGGGTACCTTCGGTGGGTCTTCCTAACAGAGGTCCCTTGTTGACAGGGAGACGTCATGCGCTGCCCTGCTGATTCGGGAGCGAGGTCAGACGGGATGCAGGGAACACTGCATCCACAGACACGGGGCTGAGTGGCAAAGCTGCTTCCCCCACATCCATGACGAGTCAGAGCGGAAGGTCCGGGGACCGGATGTTGGCCTAATGCATGCTCCCGGAATCGGGCAGCAATTCTTCTGTATTAGATTGCACGGTCATCAGCCGGAGGGCCCTGGGGAGACACTAATATGTTAAACAATCTGACTCCCCCTCACTAAATGAAGGAGATGGAGAAAGAGGTAGGGATAGAGAGAGAGTGCAAAGGGGAAAAGAAATAGAGACACGAAGAGAAAAAGATTTGGGGGCGGTGTTTACATAGTACGTACGGAAAGCATTTATTAATGTCTAATGAGATAAGGGGCCAGTTGGAGATTTACTGATACTACATGAAGTTATACAGGAAGGTAGGCTAGGCTAATGAGCTATTCAGGGAGAGTGGAATGACTGTCCTGGGAAAGCCAGGGTGGTGAGTAGAGGCAGACTGTTCCCATAGGAGGCCAGAAGCTATCGGTGCTCTCTCCACATTTACCTCCAGGCATGTAAACCAATCAGAAGAGGTGTCACCAGCTTCCTAAGAGTGGCGACTCAGGTGGTGACCACAGCACACACCAACAACACTCTGCTAGACAGTGGGTCCCCCTATTTGAGCTTCAGCTACTCGTTAGAGATGGTGGCGTGCATCTGCTGATTAATTTGATCTATTGCATGCTTCAAAAAACCAATTGGTGGCCCCCGTTGGCTGTGTTGCATGTGCTCTACAGTTTATGGCTTATCTGTACAGAATGTATAGTGCTTTCAGGCACATAACTACAATAACTACTATAATCACTAATTAACATTTTCAGTAAAATGAAAAAGCTTGTTAGAAACTACTATCAAAGATAAGAAATACAGAACACCCAGCCAGAAATGCAGAAGATACGAACAGGAAAGCCGGGCTCACACTGGCACTGTGGCCATGTGAGCTTTGTTGTGTTTCCGTTCGCTGGCTACTGGCAGGGTGTTGGATTTCCAGTCCATGAAACACAGCACTGGTCGAGCCATCTCTCCTCCCTCTCCACCAATCCCACGGCTTCTCAGCCCTGCACGCTCTGACAGGAGAGGCCATCTGTCCCCATCGTTCTCATTTAGACAATGGCTGGCGTGGACAGACAATGCACAGCTGTCCTCCATGCCCCCTCACGGGCGCTGCCCCGCCGCCACCACAGTCACCCCCCCATATCTGACAACATCTGCTGCGCCCACTCACAGCATACTGCGTACAGACTGACACGCAAAGGGAGAGGAGGTCAAATGCATTTGAATGCAAATTCAAACGACTTCCTGTTGTTGGCTTTCTTTCCAGGAGGAACCGGGAGTTGAATAGCCTTCTGTTCTGGACAAGCTGTTGAAATGGCCACTTGAAGTGCACCCACGACCAATCGGTGGCATGCTGTTGGACTGGGGCGGCAGACCTGACTCTGCTCCAAATAAGCAGAAATTGCACATTCCCCTGAAGGCATCAGACATTCTGTTCTTCCCACGCATTTAGATTCACTCTGGCCCTGGTTCAGCCTGATTCACTCTGAACTTGCCTCCATTTGATTCACTCTGGACTTGGTTCAACCTGATTCTCTCTGAACTAGGCTTCGTTTGACTAATCATAGGCTTGGTTCACCTGGGCTTTGTTCACACAGGATCTTTTTATTCATTATACACTTAACTTACATTCATTGGCATGGGAGAAAATGGGGCCAGCAGTTGCTGCTCGACTTGACACTGACAGAAGTAGTGCTACCCTCAATACCACATCAGTTATACTGACATGTCAACAACTACATTAAGCATAAGTAACATAGCAAACACTACATCTGGAAAAATACACACTACACTTGATGCTGAATGTCACAGCACCTGCAAAACTACACATCACATCATGGTCCACTACCTGTAACATGTTGTACAGGCATTATGTAATGTTTTGTAACGACGAGCGGGCATACTGCAGCTGTGCAGTGGGACATTGTGTCTTTGGATGAGGGCAGTGAGATATGGCGCAGGGCTCCTGAGAGCTGGCCCAGCTGCGCGAGAGTGCTGCGAGAAGCACACACGCAGCGCACCGGGCCGTGCTCTGCAGCGCCAGGGGACAGGGGACCGATTTTAAAACGGGCAGGGCATGAGGGCAGCTGTGGCAGTGTGGCGGACAGTGCCAGGCTCTCTCAAAGGCTCCCTCCCTCGACGGCCCGGCCTCCACTCATGCACGGTGCCGAGGCAGAAAGTCTTCTGCCCTGGCGCGCATACAAGAGTAAGAAAAAGAGAATCTCCGTGCCTTGGCGGTTCCCTGGATGGAGAACAGAAGAATCTGCAGAGCCTCCGCCTCACTGAGTACACAGAGAGAGGATCTCCGTGCCCTGTGTTGCTTTGCTGGGCTGGGAATGAGAGTCACCGTGCTCTGCTAATGTAAGGGCAGAGCCAGGGGAAAGGGGAATGGAAGGGATTATGATATGACGCCATGGTAGAGAGAGAGGTGGAGAGAGGTTACTGGCAGAAAGGGAGAAACAGCCATTGAGGACGGATAAATGTTTGTTTGTTTAATTTCCCTAATTTCTTGGCTTTTAAAACCCTTTGGCAATACAACGCCAGCCTTCCAGCCAATGACGCAGTTGAATTAGTGCTGCAGGGGAGGGGAGGGGAGGGGAGACGCTGCTGTGATCCGGTGTCCTACAAACAGTTAAAGTGCGGAAAAAAAGGATTAAAAAAAGAAAAGTAGGTTGGAGGAAAGGACTGAATTAGAACAGGACCCCTGAGAAAGAGATCAAGAGGAGAGGAGGAGGGAGGTGAGACAGAGGGAAGGAGAGGACAGAAATAGAGACAGGAAAGACACCCAGATGGAAGAGTAAGACAGAGACAGGAACAGACTGAGGTAGTAAGGTAGTGAGAACAGGAGAAGGAAACCAAGGGGTAAAAAAACAAGGGGACAGACATTCAGGAAGGCAGACATTGGGAGACAGTGGAGAAGAACTGGGAAAATATAGATATTAATGAACAACAGCCATGGGACCAGATTTTCAGAGCACAGCTGTGGCACAACATGTGCATCTCAGCATAATGCTGGACTGCAAGAGCTAGGATAAGCTAGTATGCCTAAACATAAGTGCAGAGACCACCCTCATAAAAATTTACTGTGATGATCATGGCAAAGCAAGAGTGAAGTACAAGGGAAGAAGAAGGATATTGTCAGCTCGAAAGCATGGAAAGCAATAAAGCCAATGAGGAAATGACACAACTACGTCATGATACACGAGATTGGGCATGAGAAATCCATCAAGTTATGGGTGTCTGTTGGACAAAGATTAATGCTGACTTGATTATTCTATTGGTCATTATATTTAAAGGGGCATTCATCCAAAATATAAGTTCTACTGTACTTTTATAATAGGTATACATTACTTCATGTAATATAACAATTCCAAATGTGCACGTCATTGTGTCTGTGTATGTCACTTGGAGCCTAACTCTGTGTTGCACTGTGCTGTGAGATTTACAACTTCTGACAGTAAAAAAGTGAGAATAGTTTGTAGGGGCTCTGATACCAAATTTGCCTACCTGGCTATATAAATCTTTTGATTCTGAATTGGTATATATAAAGTCTGTTCACATGCATATTTTAATTTTTACAGAAAAATGCACATTCAGCTTGCTGCTGAATTACAGGAACTCACAATGGGAAAATAAAACAGTTTGGTGACGGCTAGCACAACAACTTTCTGCACAAAACAAACAACCATCGAGGGGAATCCGAGAGTGATAATAAATCAAACACAGCAACTGAAGGTTTGATTTATCCACTCAGTCAACACATTAAATAGTCAGCTGGTCAGTCATTCAGAGGGTAATGAATTCAATTTACCTATCACTCAACTGGTTCAGTGGCATCCTGTCCAGGGGACATGCCTGCTTGCCAAGCTGCTTCACGCCACAGAAATCTCAATAATCTCTGACCCTGTAAGGCATCCAGGCTTGAGCTAGGCTTCTGTGCCATTATTAGCTGCAACAGTGTATATATCACTTGGCCGGTCCATGTACCAGCATGTGAGTAAGCCCCTGTCAGCGAGGTTGAGGTTAATGTTTATGTGAATCAGTCAGCCATTCCAGTCAATCCAGTGTGACAACAGTTCACCATGGTAAATCTCAGTGGCCTCACACCTCCAGGCATAATGAGTGAACTTGAACCATGATGCAGGGCAGAGCGTGTTGCTGTGTGCCAGCGTGTGGCAAAGGAGGGTATTTACTGATCAGAGGATTAACATCGCGGGGGGAGAGAATGACAGCAGGAGAGGCAGCGAATGATTAGACTCGGCTAAGCCAATTGAGTGCCAGGCCCAGGGCCAGCCAGACACAGACAAAAGGAGGGAGAGGGAGATAGAGAGACAGGCAGACAGACAAGACAGACAAAGGGAGGGGGAGACAGAGGAATGGGCAGACAGACAGAGAGACAGATGGACTGCTTCTGAGGTTCTTAGAGAATGAAGGCAACCTAGAAGGCTAAGATCCAAAACATCCAAATTCCAACTCCAAATCCAACTCATACAATTCCAAACTGAAAAATAACATAGCAATGATAACAGAACTGGACAAATGAAGTAAAATTACAAAAAAAGTAATGCTTTCAAGCACTAAACAAAGACCCAAAATAGAACACCTATATCTGACTGCAGAAAAGGTCAGATACAGAGAGCCCTGGACTACAAGGGAACAGCTGTGCAGTCCCTGTGAACTGCAGGTGACTGGGACTGAGATGCAGTTCCTGATTTCCTGCTAAAAATACACAGACATAAGGGAGGATTATATCCCAAAATATGAAAAAAATTAATACTCACATCCCTCTGGGAAGGAAAAGCAGACCAGATACAGGAATACAGGAGGTGCTGTTGTTGTATTTGTTGGTGGTGTTGTTATAATAATTATTATTTCAGTATATACTTGCATCTAAAGTATTTTCAACATTACTATCAAAATGATGATTGTTATTGCTGTTATTGAATCATACATTTTACATTAGCAGACTTTGTCAACACTGAATGCATTCCATTAAATCTTAGTTATGGGTCTAGGCAATGCTTTACCCTATTATATACCCTACACCCTTAGATACCACATTGCTTTTGTTACAATTACAGTATTATCTTTCTGCTTCTGTGCATTTTTCCCTCCACTTTACATGCATTGCAGAGTACTTGTATAACTCCACATTTTCTATCTACAAGAATGGCCATGTTGGCAACAGATTCACAGTCTGTGTGTGACACCATAAACATTCTAATTATCAATAGTCATATCATCATATCATGATCTCACCATGATTCTAATTGTGAAATCATACATACATCCTAACCATATAAATTACATGCTAATAACATCATGACTACACTCTAATATTCATGGTAATGTCACTCAATATAGCATTATAACCATGCTCTAATTACATTCTAAACATTTGCCAATCACATTTTAATGTCCATTCTAACCAAAATCTATAAGCACATTCTAGCCACATTCACAAAGACAACGTGATTTTTTAAATCTAGGACAGACAAAGAGAAGGAATAAGAGAGAGGGGGAGTGAAAAGGATCTGTATTATTATTTGTTGATATTTGTTGTTTGTTTTCTGTCACCTCTGCTTTGGCAATACTGCCTCATGCAATGTGAATAAATCACCTTGAAATTGAAAATTGAATTGAGAGACAAGGAAGGAGAAGGCCAGAGGGAGAGAAAGAGCAGACAGTCTGGTGTGAGGTAAAAAGCATGGCATGGCCTGATCTTTTGGTATTTACACTGCTCAACATTTGCCCGACCTCTCATATTCAGCAAATTATACATCTGATTAGGCAGAATATCAAATATTTGTTTCATGGAGTTAAATATGCATGCACACCACAAATACACGAAGGACTGTATGATAATCAAATCATACTTTATCATAATGTTGAGTGAGACAAGATGTCAGAAGATTACACTTTCTGTTAAACATCGACCTCTGAGGTTAAACCTCATCATTTAATGGGAATAGCAAAGTTTGGGTCTCTGCCAAAACTGTTGACACTGTTGGCATTGTGTTTTGCGGCATGTGCGTAAGTACAACCAAAATTGATCACCAAGAACTGAGATGAAAGTGGAATTGAACTGTGGAATTGACTAAACTCAAGGGCCTGGATTCAAGAAAGCACCTTTCCAGCAAACACTAATAGGGCCACAGCAGTTTCTTGCCAACTGCAGTCTATAAACCAACTCCACTGAAAGCGAAAGAACAAAAATAGTTTCTTAAGGATACACACCAAGTAGGCAAGCACTTTAATTAGTAGAGCATCATTTAGCTCATGTCTTTACTTTCCAGCTGACAGCACAGAGACCCGAGCTAACGCAAGCAGCTGAAGAGCAGAGGATGTGTACTCTGTATATGAGGGGTTCACGGCATGACCGTTCACAATGACCCCATACAGTTGCGTACAGTGCACTCACTCACCGCAGGAAACTCCCTACATTATTCTCTAATGGACAGGTAATTATGCTGACCTTCTCTACAACTGTGCATGAGACAGCAGGGGCAATGTGGAGACTGGGGGAGCAGGTAGAGGGGGGTGTTGATGCAGAGAAAGGAGAGAAAGGAGGAGGAGGGAATGACAGAGCACACAGGGAAGAGAGGAGAAAAAGAAGAGGATATAAGCCATAAGGAAGCATGACAGGGTAGAGAGATAGAGAAGAAAAAGAGACAGAGGACAGGAATTGAGTAAGGAGATAGGGAGTAAATGGATGAAATGAGAGGAGAGCAAAGAAATAAGTAAGCAGGGGAGCACTAGTGGGACACAGAGATGAAGAGTTACAAGCTTCAGAGCAGACAGAGATGAAGGGGAGAGACCGAGGGAATGAAGTGAGAGAGGGGAGAGGGAAGGTCAAAAAGAAAACTGCCAGTAAATATAGCTACAACCACCTGGGGCATAGCAGAAGAGCAATGCAAAACAGAGCAATGAAAGATAGGTGGGTGAGCAAGTCTATCATTTGAAACATTCAGCGTGGAGTTGAACAGAGCACACCAATCCATCTGAGAAATCGTATACGGCTCCCAACTAATGTACCACAATAGCGAATCTGTTGCCGACACGGTCATTCACATAGATCGAAAATGTGGAGTTATACAAGTACTCTGCAATGCATTTAGGCTACAACAAGCAAAAAGAGAGTTGCTGATATACACAAGAGAGACTGCCAGCAAAGCTGAAGGAACAAGAGGGATCCTGAAATTCCAGTCAGGTAATTATAAGACTTCGGTTTAGGTTGACTATTTTTGTAAAGTTATTACCAAGTGCTAATTAGCGAGAAATCTAGAGAGAAATGTACAAGAAATTTCCTTCTAGGCAGTACAGGGTTTTACTAGGATTGAACAATGCACATGCACACACACACACACACACACAAACACACACACACACACACACACACACACACACACACACACACACACACACGCACGCGCACACACACACACATACACACACATATATATACATGAAAAGTCTTCACTTTGTACACCACATAAATACAGTAATTTGACAGATTCATTGTTTTTATTTCCATTAGTGTAAGGGTCAGCTCTGTCACTGCTTGTTCAATTTGTCCTGGTAATAGCATGTTCACACTTGAACTTGATGAAGTACACTCAGAGATGAGGGAGAGGGAGAGAAAGAGAGAGAGAGAGAGAGAGAGAGAGAGATCAAACGTTCTGAAGAAATGCTGACTGGCAGAAAGAGATTATCAGGAGACAGTGTGAGGGAGGAGAGAGAGGCAGGGAGAAGAACTCTCCGAGAGTAAATATGACAAGTAGTCTCTACAGCATAGAGTCTGGTTTTCTCTGTGTTGTATAAAACAGCCATGTCACGGGGGGTTGGACCGTGGAAAGGGAGAAAGAACGGAAGGGCTATTATACATTTTTCATTAAGTTTCCAGGCACCAAGCCACATCAAAGCCTCTTGTAGAGGCAGAGAGGGAGAGAGGGAGAGAAAAGTAGGCACAGGATGTTCTAATTAACTTCACAGCCGCCTGCCCCCCTCCTCCCTCTCTCCACTCATCCATTCTCTGTGCTTGCCCGCTCACTGTCATCCGTGTGTCCTGCAGATTCATCACTGCCCGCAAGTGAGGTCCACTACAGGGAGCTCCATCTTTGCTGCAGGAAGTCGGAGAGGGGAGGTCAGGAGAGGGAGGGAGAAAGGGAGGAGCTGAGGAGGGCCAGAGGAAGGCAGCTTGGAGGTGTGGCCCCACCCTAGGAAGGCCTATAAGCTGCCAGAGGGACCCACCCCTTCCTCCAGTTTGCTGTCACCCCCTTTCTCCTAGCCCCTCTCCCTTGTCTTGGCCCCTTTCAAATCCCTAAATTTCCCTTCGCTTTCCAGAAACAAGTGAGTCAACAGGAAGTTCCCAACATTACATTACACACATGCCACACAGTGTCAGTCATACTACTGCATGACCTCTCTTCTGTGAATCAGCAGTCTCCATTGTGTGGGAGGGTGTGTGCGTATGTGTGTGTAAGTGAGTGTAGGGTTATGTTTCAGTATAAGTATGTGTGTGTATGTGTGTAGTGGGACAGTGTTGTGTTTTGTAATATTTGTGCATTAAGAAACATTAAACAACAAAAGCACAACAGTTGATGACAGCTGATGAGGATACACTGACAAATAGATAAGAAACCCACATGTAAGGAATCCCCCCTTTACTGGTATACAGATTAATAATGACACTTCGTAAGAACTTTCACTTACTATTAAAGCTATTTGTAATCAGTGAAGAGAAATGAAAAAAGAATTAACATTAACAATCATGATTTTATAGAAATTACTTTTAACATTTCACAGAACCTACACAGACAGTGAAAGCTTAAGCCAGGCATTGCTAGCATAGGTGTTTCCCCTCACACTAACTGTAGAACTACACACATAGCCCATATAGTGCTCCAGTAGGTGTGGCTTCCTACCTAATTTTGGCCATGGCTAAATCAACTTGGGCAAAAGAGGGTTTCCTGTGGCTGTGATTTTATTTCAGACACAAAACTAAAACACACCAGAGAGGGCAAACAAATCCAGCCAGAAGCAAGAAGAATGTGTATTTTGCAGGAAAAGCCAAAAGAATTGCTTATCAAGATGTTTTATGATTAATTCATAAAACATTCTGATGGCAGAAGTCACCATGCTGGATAAATAGCCTTCTGTCTGAAAACGCCTGACCTTCCACAGTGCCATATTTATGGTAATCTTTTGATAAATTCATATGGAATTATAACATTGTGTTTCTGGTGTACCTAGTCTTTGAACATATTACTGATGTTCTTGATACCTTCAGTCTCTCTTTTTCTTTTGATTAGTGATGCCTCTACATTACTGTAACTATTTAATGTAGTACTCAACTCATGTGGCTATCTACAAATAATACAATGCAACATGACAACAATTCAATATGAGCTTCGACAGATTCACTTACTAAAAAAAACCTCTGTGCACCAAGAAAGACTATAAATTCTCAGCACCTAGTTGCACCAAATATATGTAAACAATAATGAATTAACTACGCTAGATAACTGACTTTTGTGCAGAATTTATCAGACATAATTTACT
Source organism: Megalops atlanticus (assembly GCA_019176425.1). Taxonomy (NCBI): domain Eukaryota; kingdom Metazoa; phylum Chordata; class Actinopteri; order Elopiformes; family Megalopidae; genus Megalops; species Megalops atlanticus. Next base: position 19,773,877 of record CM032878.1, on the reverse strand, counting down.
TTGTTATGAATGTTTTGATAATAATTGATTCAAGGAATCAGTGAATATCTGTTTCATTCATCAAATTTTTAATTGCAATCCATGCTTTCCCATACTGGTGGGAATAATCTATTTGATTTTGCCACTGTATTTTATAATGATGGATGGTAATGATTCGTCTCAAAGGGCGAAACTCACACAGGTATCCCTGAGGTGAATGCCAAGTAAATAGGAGAACTATTTGAAAGGCAGGCTGTTATTCAACTGCATCTCAAACTACATTACATGGCCTGGATTTCATGCACCCACACTTAGCATGTGGAAACATGGCAAAATGACTGTACTGAAGGGCAAACACATTGTGCTCAATTTATCCAACACATTTATGAGAAATAAATTAAAATGGTATGTGTACACATGTAATGTGGAGGATTATTTGAGAGATTGCTTCTTGGACATCTACTGTCCATCTTTTTGTAAAGCAATAAGATTATATTATTTAAACTGACTGCACAAATACCCTTCACTGGAATCAGTTACTGTGGCTAAAATCTGGTAATAATGACAGGAAATCCATGGTACTAGTACATGTATATATATTTAGTTATTTAATTTATATGACCACAAAGATACTATCATAGAAACAAATTAAATAAATGCAATGGTGGTGGATGTAATAAACATCTGTCAAATACATAAATGTTATGTTTATGCCCAGGACAGATTTCTTCACATCATGTAACCACTGATTTTTCTCTCCATTTCCCTCCATCTGTCCCTCTTATCATTGCCTCCACCATTGTTAACATTTATTGTCTGTTCCTCTCCAAATATATTTCTCCGTGTTCCAGTTTTTCCTTTGCCATCTCTTATCATACGCTTTCACTTTTCCCCTCATAATATTTACACTCTTTCTCAATTCCAGCATGTCTCCCCCTCCACTGCTGTACCCTCTCCCCCACCCCCATCATCAGATATCTCTGCAAAGTAAAGTCACGTCTGTCTGACTTCAAACGCTCTTCTGAATACTCCTCCCATCCCTGTGTCGACTGTGTACAACCCAGGGCTCCAATTCTTTCTTTCTCTCCTCTTCCTCCTCCCCCCCTCTCAATTCAATGCATTTTCAAAATGCTTTATTGGTATGACATACAGAGCACATGTTGCCAAAGCAACAACCCAGAAAACAGAGAATGAGAAATCAGTCAGTGAAAAAAAGCCAAACAAAAACAATACAGAAATAATTATGATAATGAATAATAATAACTATGAAAATTACCATAACAGTACTACTACTACTACTGACAATAATAACAGTTGGAAGCCATTTTGGTGTCACTCACTGTCTCTTAGGCTTTGACAGGCAGAGATATACTGTGCTGCTAGGCTCACTCCACGTATCTCCTAGCAGAATTAAGAGTTTCTCTCCTTCAATCTTTGCGTTTTTTAAGTTTTGAAGAAAACTTCTCTTTCTTTTTCACATTTTTTTTTTCAGTTGAAAATAGAGTGTTGCTCTGTCCTCAGCCTCCTTTAGTTGACATCTTGAGCCCAGACTTTCTTCTTTGGTCTGCCTGCAACAGTCTGTCTTTATGGCTAGGCAGTGCTTGCAGAGTCTATACTTTGTCAATGTTTTTCTTAGTTCTAAAATTTTTTTACCGTGGTCAGATCGCCTGCCATGGTGTTCTCTCTTTTTAAGGCCAGATAACATACTACTTTACTTTGTACTTTTGTTTGTGTACCAACATAACTTATATAGTAATGTAGCCTCAGGACAAACTGACTTAGGGGACTCTTCTTTGTATTTCAGAGCCTTAGATAATAATGGGGTTCACTAGTTTATAGGTATCTCCAGAATTCGATGCATCTTTTATGAATATTAATTAGTAACAGTTATTGGCCTAATTCTGTCTTGCCTACATTTTTAAGTGTTTTCCTCTTTACATGAAACATATATTTTGCAGAACTCCACATGCAGGGATTCTATAGGGCATTTGTCGCATTTATCAAAGTTTCGATGTGTAAGCAGACCCCATACTTCAATGCCATATAATGCAGTTGCTTCAATAACTTTTGAATAGTTTGAGCCAAATTCTAATTAGTACATTTACATGAAATTGTCTCTTAATGGCATAAAATGCTCTGCATGCTTTCTCTGTATTGCCTTTCTCTGCATTGCCTATCTCTGTCTTTTTACCTTTACCTGTCTCTCAAGACTCAAAATGTACATATTTTAACTTCTATATTTCAATATTTATGATTTTTAGAAAGAATGAATGAATGCATGTTGCTTTATTGGTATGAATTTACAATATGCATATTCTTTCAAAAAACCTCTCTTTATTTTCTCTACTTCTGCAGTCTATGCCTAAAAAGTGAAAGAAACGTATCTTGCCGTATTTAATTCAGGACAACAGGTACTTCAATATTATTTTAACGTACTAAGTATACAAATATGATCCATTGTAGTTTTTCACTGTAGTGCTTTCATGTGACAAAGAAGTGGTGTTATCTGTTGGTGGTATTTCATGTCTGAATTATTGTATAGACCGATCATGCTGATAACAAAGCCGATTAGGGAGGATTTAGAAGCAGCCATTTTTACGGCACCACTCTTCTCTACAAATTGGACTGATGAAGCAAATGATGCCAGTGTAAGCCCTGAAACGCTAATCTAGCTCCATTCCCATAAATGCACTTTGAAGTGAGGTAGCAGGCATGTGATCTCCAGCATCAGGCAAGGCTTGGCTTACTGTTGCCTCTAGCAGGTGACACATTCCCTGAGTCACAGTGCTGACTAATGGGAGTCTAATTTTTGTATCTGAATGTGCATACAGCATGTTATGCAAGATTACTGAAGCTCTAACACTTCCCCTGTAATGGACTAACTTTCAACTTTCAATCATTACTGTGCCTGGTGAGATGTTTAAATCTTTCACATTTCCAGAAAAGACAACGCACACTGAAACCCATTTTAAGATTGATAGCTCCTCACCTCATGCTAACAAAAAGGGTTTGACCTTCTCTTTGAGGCATAATTTCTTTTTCTCAGAATTTAAACCACTTCTCTTGAATTGGCTTTTGTTTGTATTACCCGAGAAAAAACCTAACGCTTCCATTTTTACCTCAGTATGAGATTCACAAGGTACCAAGTCTGAAGTCAGGGGTTTAAAAACCTAGTCTGGTGAAGTAATGATAGGATCATGATGGGTTCTTATGTAACACACATCAAATTTGGATCATGATGGGTTCCTGTGTAACACACATCAGATTACCATCAGACACATTAAGATAACTTTTCCCCACTCATGTCACATTTCTTTTAGAGCTATCTATCATCCTTGTAACTGTACTTTTTTACAAGGTAGTTGCAAAACTTAAAAAATGTAGCTAATAACGCTAAATCGAGATTTTCAAGCTAGTGCCTCAGCAAACTGTTGAAATTGATTGGCAAAACATCCATTACAAAACATCAACATCACAGCATTCCAGGCATCTGGTCATATTAAGTAAGATAGCTACTAACATTATGATGCATTTCAAAGCTAATACTATGCATATATTACTGCCATTGTAACAGAAATCAAAGATTTAGGGTGACAGGCTACAGTAAAAGGGAAGCCATTTGATCTGATTATAACAAATTCAGGAATTTAATTTCTCCCTAACCAACTGGACATATTCAAACCTTCCCAAACCTGTGGCTTTGCCTGCAACCTCTCCACCTACGTGCAATGATCCTCAAAATTTTTATTTACCATCTGACATTTATTGAACTATGTGTTACTGTACCTTGGCAATGACACATCTTGTCTTAGATCTTTTTAAAAGGAAGGTTGGCTGGAGACATGTGCATCAGTCTCTTCGGTTAAAGGTAACAATCCACTGCCCATGTGTGTCAATTTCAGTGTGTAAACAAGAATCTAGCCAGCTGAAGTTAGTTCACAGAACTGTTTGGCTTTGAAACTATGTCTGTGCAGAGCTGGTATACATGTGACCATCACTCATGTGATTTCTTTTATCTTGGTAATTTGGAATGACTACTGGTAAAGGCACAACAACTTAAAAGTGCAATCCCCTCCGCTTCTTTCTGCACTTTGAACATCCCAGCACATTTCCACAACAAGGGTAGCCTGCTACTGTATATTGCATCAACTATTCCCCCTGAAAGACAACTCAGTTCCATTTTCCCACAATCCCTTTCCTGCACCGACACAAGTTGACAGCATGATTTCAGATCTTGTGAGACTTTGCTCGTGCTGACAGTCTCCCAACCACTCTGCATCCCCTGGGATTTGTTCTCTTGCCTTTGTCAGACACAACCACCCCATCGTCCTCCCTCATGTGCTTCTTTTAAGTCCTGATGGAACAGATGATTGGTTCCAACAAGCAAACAGGGAGCACTTGTTTATTTCCTTACAACGAGTAAATATTTTACACACTTTGCCTTCATGTCTAAGATTTGTGTGTGCACTGGAGATGTCCTGACAAGTAAAAAATAAGTAAACAGATGGAAGACTTCTGAATCAAAAGAATTTGGTTCACGAGCAAAACATGGCACAGCTGAATAACAGCACTTTAGCTTTCGATCCTTTTGGCTCCGACTGGAAGAGGAGTTATTGGGTTGGATGAAACCCCAGAGTTTGTGCACACAACAAACAAGTAACAAACCCCTGCCATGCAACAGGGTTTTAATTGGAGGCTGCATGTTTGTTGGCCAGAGGAATCTGTGTTATTTAATCCATGACATGGCACAAAATGTTCCTCTTTTTCCACTGCAGAGAGCATGATTAGATTTCAGAGGATCTGACACCGACACAGGCTCTACACTTAACTCTCCAGGTCCCTCTCAGAGCAAGAGTGTACTGTGGTTTGATCATTGCCATTACTTCTTCAATACTAGTATCTGGTTACACTGGGGGAGGAAACAGTGACATTTAGCCTAGGCTTGGTGTCAGAATGTCTGAGATGGTTTGGGGAGAGAGGATTCAAATTCACTTTGGTTTGTTGGAATGAAAAAATGAGTGTGGTCAAAGGCCTTGTGTGACATAAACAAATGTGTTGTAGCCCTCTGTGGAAATGTTGCTATTCTGTCTCAGATCAAATTCAGTAACCCATATATCTTTTTCAAACGTTGTGTGTGTATGTGTGTGTGTGTGTGTGTGTGTGTGTGTGTGTGTGTGTGTGTGTGTGAGTGTGCCCATGTGCATGAGGATGGAGAGAGGAGACCAATTCACAATTAGTGACAGAGAACCACCCACAAACACACACAAATACATGCATGTGTGTGCACACCCACAAAAGCATACACACATGCACAGGTACACACACTCACACACTTCACTTCAATCAAATCAAATGCGATCAGAAGAAAAGACCTCTGGACAGTGATGAATGATCCAGCCTACAGAGCAATGTAGTGAATCCAGGCTTCAATAGCAGGTATGAAGAGAGAGATGCAGCTGGGTGATGATAGAGTATTGCAATTGTCACCTAAAATCATGGTATGCAAATTACGTTTCCATTTTTTTAAATTTAAATCTCATTTGCTATCTTATAACGTAGTTATTAAGCAGCCATATATATTAATTATAACACAGTGATGAACTTGCATGTCAAAGTGATTGATAGCATAGCATTAGTAAACAGTGAGCTGTTCTCCAATATTAATGCATAATAAAAGGCTAATTTAGCATGAATAGAACGTGTTATAAATGATTTAACAAATTCTAAATTAAACCCGTCGTCCTCCAAGGAAAACTCTGAAACGGTTCTGTACAGCAGCTCTGTACATTACAAAAAACAGCATTGAAAAATGATATCCAAACTTCAAAGGAACTTCAATCAGGATACATTTCTAGGCTTGATGAATAATTGAGGAATTTTCTGAACGGCCTTGAGTTATATGATTTTTTTGCAGTGGGTTTTGCATGAATAAAACAGCTTTCAACTCGGGGTGCTGTCTGCACGCCGATTTTGCGGCTGGAATGCGAGGGATGTTCAGACTAACACACTCTTCAATAACTCATGAGCAGGACCTCAGCGGCGAATTTAGTGTAGTCTGATGCAGAGAACATGAACTTGTGCATTTGCCTCCTCTGTTCATCAACGGCGAGAGGATCTCTGCCGCTTACAGTAACCAAAAACTGACGTTTGGCGAATTTCAACATCCACATCTCATTTTTTGACTGACATGGATGTCCAAACATTATTGACGCCTGCTAAATGTGATATCCTATTGATGGCTGCAGTTCAAAGAACCAGACATGAAAGGTATTCGGCTCAACGTCAATGAATGTTATGTTTATTTGAAGTCTCTGCACAGTGATTTCTGTGTTTTGGGATGCTACAGTGAGAGCCCACAAAAAAAGAAAAAAACAAGATAACAAGAACAAAAAACAATAAAAGGCTTTTAATTGCTGAATTTGCAAGAAAAGGCCCTGCTTTCAGGTGTGCCCCAATATTTTGCCAGTAAGAAAAATAAATCCAAAGTGGAGGCAGACTTTGTTTTGGTGATATGCCTGACGCCATCTTTAAAATAATCTCTCAGTAATACTCCATTCAGTGGAAAGAAATTCCCAAAGGAAATTAACTGACAGTATCCAATAAGAAATGATACATAAAAGAGATAAAGCATACAGCAATGGTTAATGTTATCTATGGCTCTGAGTCTGTGGAGGTGATCACTGGCTGAGGCTCAGGATGAGACTGATGATCTCCTGTACATATTAGGAGAAAATCTGGACAGGTGGAGAGATGGTGAAAAACAGCTGACATAATATAGGTATAGGGGATTTTTATGGACTTGCAGGAGAAAATAAGCCTTTTTGGCAGTCTGAAGTTTTTGCAAAGGGATTATTTGGAAACTCCTCTTCCGAATCTTTATTTAAAATTCCAGTTACAGACATTATTGGGTGGTGAATTTGTATGAGTTTCAGCAAGACTCAAGGCTCTGAGGCAAGCCAGCAGCCATGCTACTGGCAATACTGTGCTGTAAGTGTCTGAAACGGAGGAAGTCTGGCTTGATCAGTATTTCAATTGAAATCCTCTAGGGAAAATTAGGTTGTTGCAGGCAAGGTGCTGGTGGGCCAATAATGAAACGGTTCTTCTTTAATTTAAATGGACTTTGCACTGTGATATCTTTAAGCTGGAATGTTAAACTTCACTCTCAAGTCCAATAAGATCTTATGGCAAATATAGAGTAGGGGTATTACCCTCGTGGCTTAGTCACATTTCCAGTCTGACATAATCCTCCAGAAAAAAATGTCCTTGACTCTCCATCATAAAGGATGCATGATGAACTTCCTGACACAAAATGAAATGCTCTGCTCAGGTGGGTGCCGCACATTGGCATCGGATGAGATGAGCTACTCCTGCATTGTTAAGCGCTTCGATATCCTTGAACGAAAGGAGTGTCATGAATGGAGCTCAGTATTATCAGGAAGCAATGATGACAGCTCCCTCAGTTCCGACTCTTTTGCCAGGCTTTTCATCTTGAACGCAATGTTGAACAACCAACGCGTCAATTCTAAAAATCCTCTTGGCTGCATTTGTCTGTACTGTTGCTACAGAGTTATTGGGGAACACAATACTTTTTTATTGTCCTTACAATATGACGGTTTATCACAAATTGTGAACATTCTGGAGAGAGCAGATTGTGCTGAAAGACAAATCAAGTTTATAGACAGATAAGGGTGCTTATAAATTAGAAACACTCTCACAGATGTTGCAGGACAGTTGCATAGTGAATTAAAAACTAATTGTACTGCCAGCACTACAATCAATGTAATAAAAATATATTGACATTGATCCTGAGAAAGCCGTATGGCTCTGTGAACAGTATGTGCTAGAAGGCATGTATTCCGGTGCTGGTTGAGACTGTGGGATTATTGCCCAGTCTTGGACGAGAAACAGGGAGGGGGAGGAGAGGAAATCCTGCTCTCTTTGGGTGACCTCCGACCCAGGACATCCTTGTCAAGGACACGCCTTCCTCAAACACCTCGTCCCACACCAGGACTCCTCAAAACAAAGTCGCTTTGCAGTAAATGAGTACAACAAGGACAATGCCTAGCTAAAAACCCTAGAGTAAGGGGCAGTCAAAGGAGTATAAATTCTCAGATGAAGAGCCACTGGTGTTCTGCGAAGACACAGGGTTACATATCCTGTGCTGTGCTAGATCAGCAATGCTAACTGTTATCTTGAGAGTTCACAGCCATACAGCCATATGATCATTGCTTATTTGTAATTGTATACATGCAGCCTTGTTTCAAAAAACCTTCTGAGGGCAGGAACACCTGTGATATTTAGAAAGTTAACCTGCTTAAGACTAGGCATAGCCGGGTGTTCAAATTTAGGGGTAATACAAGGGTGATTGGGAGATGTCAAAGCAGCTGGAAAACCCTCCAGTAAACACTGATATGCAATGCTAATCTGATGGCATCTAATGAGCTTGTATGTATATTATACCCCCTTATCGCTTACATATAAGTGGATATACTTAAATAAATAGTGCACACACACATACATACACTTTTATAGAGGTCATCTCATGGCTCATGAATACAAACTAACACAGTATTCAAGCCACTCTACTAAATTCAGCTTTCTTTGCCATATTCATACAAAAATTCCATGCTAAAAAGTATGTTTTCAATTATAGATACAAATCACATTTATTTAAAAACCAGACACTGTTTTTAAATACTCAATAATGTAGTCGTTTTGTTGGGAAAATATATCCAAGCAGGACTGAAGTCAGTGACTCCTTACGGATGAATATATTTATAAATTCAGTGGCATCTGTGTCAATGTAATCCAGCAGCCTTGGTTCAAAGAGGTGTGAAAACCATGACCAGCCAACAATAAAGACAAACATCACACCTGACTAACCTCTCTCTTAACCCAGAATGCAGTGCCTGGCTGCTGCTGCAGTCAGTGATGTCCACATGGGCAGCAGTGTGGAACTGCCGCCATAGGAATGGACAGAGAGTTTGAGCCGTTTGGTTTTAGTTGTGCAACAATCAGACTCATATGAGTGTGTATTACCCAATCACAATCTGCGCTCATGTGATAAAAAGCCTGTTGTGTTGCTATCCAAATTCCCTTAGATTGTCCAAAAGGTCTTTGGTCAGGTTTAGACCTGCAGCTTGGTTGCATTTGCGGCTGACAGCATGGAGAATGGCTAAGTGCTTTGGATCATGGGTCCTGAGTTCAGTAGTTGTGTTTCCTTGAACGGTGATGTCATATATACTAATTACAACAGCAGCTGAGTATACACGAAGGATATGGGGTTAAATAGGTTGAAGTGGTTACCTTGGTTAGTGTGGTAATGAGTAATGGAAACTGTTAGATTGTGCTGCTGATTAGTAATCATGCAGCAGTTCTTCACCGGAGACTGCTGCCCCACAGATGAAGCCCCACCGGAACACCAGGGTAAGGAAAGGGGTGGAGGGGGGTCACAGAATATGTCAGAGGGGGTGGAAGGGTGGGGGCTGAGAGCTGAGGGGTTGAGGTGTTATCAGAGCAGGAAAGCAACAGCGTTTCCTTGAAGAGAATTCCTGGAAGGGAGCAAAGAGTCACACAAAGACAGGAAGGTAGAGTGTGACGGACAGCGGAGGGGGAGGCGGGGTGTGTGAGTGTGCGTGCCCTGCGGAACAGGGGGGGTCACCCAGCGACGGTCGTGCGGCGACTGACCAAAGCCAGCTGAAACCGGGCGGAGTGCCTTCCAGGTGAATTTGTATTCCTGCCCACTTTGCGGTGGTGTCCAAAGTACTCTTGTGGTCTGCGGTAGCAGTTCACCAAAGAGGTCCTGGAGGACCCTTGTAGCTGCTTCCCCTCTAGCGGAACTCAATGATTCTACATCACTGCCCACTGAAAGGGATCCCACTCTGTTGTGGGGTCAAAGTGCCAGGAACCAGAATATGAAAAACCCACAGTGCAATGAAATATTGATGCACAACCGATCGTACACCTAAATAATGCCCAGTAAAAGTCATTAAAAAGGATTGAAAGGATTTTTTTCCACAAGCCATGCAAAATGATGAAGGCAAGCTCCATGTTCTCACAGGGGTCAAAGTTTATAAAAATACAGAGCCTATTAGTGCTGAGGCAGGAAGTCCACAGGGACCAAACAAAGGACTGTGGATTGGTCTGCAAGTGTTAGCCTTTCTTGTGATCTTTAAAAACTCTCCTTGCTGTTTTCAAACTCCACCAGATGAATTCAGAGGAGTTTCAAGAGACTTAAAGGGGGTGCTCCTCAACTAGTTTTTTGTTTGTTCAGTTTTCTGTGCTTTTTTTTTTGCTGGCTGGTCAAATATTTTCTGCCACTTCTGTTAATGAAACAATGAAAAAATAAAATATATAGCACAATACACAGTATGTGTCTAAACATTATGCAAAAAACATGCTTAGGTATTATTTACCATCATTACCTTCTGTTTGTTTCTCATGAGTAAAAGATCAATGTTTAAAAAGTACTGAAAAAAATCAAATGTTTCAGTTCTGCAATCAGTAACCGAATCCAAACGAACAGGAATAAATACAGATGTCAAGAAGACAAAAAAAGGGGTGATTATACTTACTCATGGCTCCAGTAACATGTAGAATAACATCATGCAACAGTCGCAATTTCTGATGCATATTAATAATTATGAATGACTTTTTTGTTTCTCAGTGACCCAAGGGCCAAAAGGTAGTCCATGTTGGGCTGAATCTGGACCACCAGCTGCCTGCTAGTTGAATATCCCCAACATACAGAATGGCTGGTGCAGTACTTCATCTATACAATGTACTATATATACTTAAAAAACTCACATTGTTTGAACCACACCACCCAAAAGCATTCCGTTACAGAAAAGTATGTATATCTATTAAGCAATAACAGAAAAGCAGTTTCATGACCTTGTGTCATTCATATTACCTCACTTGCCTCTATATGCATTGTATTTGTCTGTGCACTATTTTTAATTTATTTTTGTTCATTTGCTGTTATTAGCCCTTTTTGTTTGTCCAGTTCTATGCCTTTTATTTTTAATATTCTGTGTTTAATAATCAGTCTGGATTAAACAATGAAAAAATGTGCTAATAAAACTAACACCTACCAATGTAACAACAATAGTTTATAATAATTACAGATCTACCAATACAATTTTCAAGAAAAAAAAACACAAAGGAACTGGGTAGCAAAGACTTATTTATATTTGGGTCACTGACACACTGCATTCGACTTATATCACCATGTGTCACATAAACCATATGTCGCTAAAATCAGACAGAGCAATTTGGACAGAATTCAAAAAGAAAAATCTCTGTGACCTATTTTGAACAGCTGTATGGAGGAGTATTAGGTGTACACTACCAGTAGTTTATCTCAAATTTGTCACTTCATTTATTGGCCACAGCTAATTGAGGCATGAAATGAATGTGTTTTTCAAATTATCTGATACATATTTGAAAACACCAGAGAAAGTGCTTAGTTGTAGTGCTAGGCAGGCACACAGTCAATGGCCTCTGCCAGGCCAATTTATACATACCTAAAATGACCACCCAGCTTAGGTGAGCTGTTTCACTTCCCTATTAGCGCAAGACTAGGGCTCTGTCTTCTGCACTTTACCCAGGTTTTACTCTCTAAAACAACAACCTTGGGGACGTTCAAAGGGCAGCTGAATTGGCTACAGGTCTGAAAGCCAGTTTGGGACACTGCAGCCGCAGTACCCTTGAGCGGGACCTTTCCAACGCTGCTGCGGTACATCCAGCCCTAACAGTGTGCCTAATAGAGCACCAGCCTGACGAGTAATGATGATGATGATTTATAATGTCTGGGACTGAGACTTACGCCAAATGACGGTGTTAGCGGAGCAGATTCCCAGCCTGTGAAGGAGAGACGGGGAGAGTCGGCAGCATGGAGGGAACAGAGCTGAGGATGAATCAGAGGGGTGAGAGTGGGAGATGAGAGAAGAGCAGTCAAGCTGCCTCACAGATCTTTTTGATCTCTTTCTTTCTCTGTCTTTTTACTTTTCTGTCTGTTTCCCTCTCTCCAGCTAGCTCTCTCTCTCTCTCTATTTCCCTTTCATTTTGGACAAATCAGGTGTTTGGAAAATCAGAAATGGTGTCGGCAAGTGGGGGTGGGGGCAGTGGGAAGGATATGAGATGGTGAGTTCAGAGATGTTGCCTACTCCCCCTCCCTCTCTCAGGATGGATTGTTTCCGCAGCAGTTTCCTGCTATGTCTTATTTTAACTCCTGTGTGAGGTTTAGTGGAGGAAATAGAGCCAGCTGTCCACTTTGCCAATACATGAACACAAACATGCATACACGCACAAGCATGCACACACAGACGCACACACACATACACATACACACACACATACACATACACACACACAAACACACACACACACACACACACACACAACTAGGCACACAAGCATACACAGGTGCTTGCACACTCTAAAACAAACACATATTAAACATACATACACACACACACACACACACACACACACATGCACCTCACACATAGTTATTCATCTCATTTTGGCTTACCTATCCATTCCGTACAGTGTGGATAAAGTCCCAGTGTAAAGACTGAATGTACCTGACCACAACATGGCAGGGTGGAGGAAGCTGGTTATTTTTCTTGCCTGCCCTGCACTGAGTGATGGATACTAAGTTTGCACAGAGTGGAAAAATCAGCATAGGGGAAAAAAGACCAACAGCTCTTGTTTTGTTTTCTTATTAATGTTGAGAACACGGCTGCCAGTTCTTCAATAGTCACTATGCCTGGTGTCTCATCTATCTAAACACAGACAGGCCAGTGGAGAGGTCTGCGAGGAGGCTCAGAGACATCAGGAGCTGTCTAAGCAAACACAAGATCTACTACGCCTAGACTGTGGGGTTTTCTACAACCACCGGCCCACATGCGGTCACATGCGCCCCACCACCCCATCACGCCCCCACACCACCACTAACGCGTGCACATTCGCTGTCGCTCTGGATCACCGTCTCGAAACCAGCCCATTAGCGCAGCTCGGATTACAGCTTTAGACACAGATTAATTCAAAGACAAGCCGAGAAGATACAAAACAACAAATTAGCTGACACATCGCAGAGGATCAAAGAGCAGAAGAAAAGGAGAGCGGGAGAGGAGGGAGCAGGAGAAAGCTCATTAAGGATTAGTCCTCATTATTGACAAATTAAAACTTTGCTAGTACTGTACAGGATGGGGAGAGGGGGTGAGATGGGGTGTGGGGGGGGGAGTTGAAAGAGAAGGAGAGAATGAGTTTCTAATCATGTCATTAAAACCACTTTGAATTATGAATTTCATCTAATGTTCCTTTTTGAGGATGAGAGAATTAGGGAGACAGGCACAGAGACACACCATATCGGTGAAGATCCGTTCAACTTGTTAAGCCAATGAGGGGGTTCGAGGCTGGACTTGATAAGAAAGGCCGGGAGATCAGGACAGAGATGCAGAAAGATAGCCAGGAGGACTGAGATAAAAAGAGGGAGGGAGCAGCGGTGAGGGCAACGAAAAGACCGAATGAAACCCGAGAAAGCGAAGGAGATAAAGGGAGAAAGGCCTCTCTTTTTCACCCCCCCTTGCTCTATCTCTCTATTTCTCTCTCTCTCTCACTACAGGAAGATTTACACTGTAGAAATAACATAGTGATAAAGGAAAATTGTATGAGAAGAAAAGCAAAACAGGAAGATACACCCAGCAATGCCCTACAGCCTGACGCAAAGAGGGAGGGAGAGAGAGAGAGGGAGAGAGAGATGTGGGGCACAGGATGGGTGAGAACAGAGGCAGGGAGGGAATTAAAAGCATTGGTAAAGACAAAGATAACGTGATAGCAAGTGGGATGACAGGATGTGGGAAAACAGACACACTCAATAACAAATCAGCCCAAAATGAAAGAAAAACAGCATCATTAAACAGTAACAGCATACGGAAACACGTTATTAAAGTGGAAAACAACTTAAGGAAAGGGGACTCTGCCCTGTTCCTCTATCTAGACACACATGAAATAATGAGTTCTACCATCTCTACGGACTCCCATCTATGCTCCACCCTGATATCCCTCAATCCTGCGAATTAACTTCAATTCAAATAGGCAAGGTAAACAATCAACAAAGCATTATCCAGCAGTGTCTCTTACATGTGGATAGCCTCCCAGGAGGCCACTCAAGTGTTCTTCCTCAGTGTAAATTGAAATCAGGATGTCTTCAAAACTGATCCTGCCCTTTCATTACAGTGTGAAATAAAATGCCCTAGTGGTCATAAATAACATTTTGTCACTCATCTTGCAATCAAGCAGTAACATTTCTAGTGGTGCATGTATGCGTATTGAGAATTTGAGGAGGGGTGGGGGCCCTTTGTGAATGGTGCAAAGGCCAGGCATGGAACCACAGAGAGTACTGGTCTTAGAGCACAGTCCTGCCAAGAGTGTAATCATACACATGCATCATGCAGAGTGTGATGGCTCCAATCATACCACTCTGCAGTCAGCTGGACTCTCTCTGTCAGACCCTGCATCACATTTACACCTTATTAAAGCTGCTCCAAGCAAGATGTTTCCTATGATAAAAACATCTTGCATACAATGGGTCCCAATTAGGCCCTTAGGCAACATGACCTCAACCCTGGATTGATGTTGCAGTGCAGTCTCTATAAAAATTCAAGCAAATGGATGGAGTAGTTGGCTGTCCTGGTGGTGTAGACTGAGGAAAGGTAAACAGATGGGCTCAACAGCTTCACCAGAGGATGCTGTGAACATAAGTACATCAAAAATGAACCTTCCCTACCCCTGGTGAAAAATGTTGCAGGTGGACTGAAAGAAAGCACGGTCCTTGTTCATTAGCTTACATGTTCAAAGTGATTTATATGCAGCAGATGACATTCACAGATTTTGGACCCAGAGAACCCGCTGAAGTTCACAGCAGCTCTTTTAAATTGAGGACCCGCAAGGCTACCCAGCACCACTGCCACAGTGGAACGTAACACCAAGGGAACGGACACGTTTTAAATGAAACACCCTCAGCTGTGATCCTGGACGCAGGAGTCTTACAGTTGTCCTTAATCTTTGTAGGCGCCTTTTCTCAAATTTAGTGCCTGCATTGATGGGAACACCTGCCCACGAAGACACAGTCATTATGGCTCTCATATACTCTGTGTTAGTCATCGGGGGAAGGGGGAAGGGGGAGGGGGTAACTCCGGGATATTGGAGGAGAGGAAATGAATAACCCTGAGATTGAGTTACAAGCAACCGGAGAACTCTGTGAGAATTAGTGAAGGAGAGAAAGAAGGAGAGAGAGAGAGAGAGAGAGAGAGAGAACAGGAGACAAAAGGAGTAGAAAAAAGATATATACACATATATTCATGACTAATGCTCATTTAAAAAATAATGCTTTCGAGCTATTCTTATCTGCTTCCCCCTCTGATCTTCCAAATACTTAGCAACCATATCTTACAGTATATCAAATATATCTTACTTGGATAATCCTGCTGTGTTAATATAATACAAGAAAACTAATTTTACCGCATTTCATTTTGAATACTTAGCTACTACAAAAAAGAAAGGGGGGTTGGGGGTTGGGCGAGTAGGAGTATGCCTTAATCCGAGAGCAAATTTTCCTTCGCAAAAATGAAAAGCCTCTTTGATGTTGGCAATGCATCCATCAGTGATGGGAGGGTCCCCTCTCCCCTTTGTGTACATAGGCTGGCTCGGAGTGACTCGGTTCACCTTGAGCGGATGCACCCCCCAGGCCTGCTGCCATTCAGCGCCGCAGGGCTGCACGAGAGGCTAGAGGAACAGCACAGAGGCCTGTGGCAGAGCGCCGTCCAGGGCAAACCCGTCCCCTCCGCATTCACGATGCAAGCAAGGCCGGGAGAGCGCAATCGAATCAACCGGCAAATTAAACATCGGTCCACGCTGGAAAATGTCTCTCGGCCAGCAAATCTGTGCAGGCTCAGAAGCGCAGCGCGCCGGATGAGCCCGGCCATGCACACGCTTCAGTGACTTAGCCGTGGCCGGCGACATGAGATAGTACAAACAGCGATTGTGTCTGTGGGGGGGAGAGAGAGGCTTTGTGGCCACTGAATTTAGACAGGCAGACGTGGTGGTTCGCATCCTGTTATCCTGCTCCATGGGAAGATAATGGAAAACGGTCAGAGATGGAAAACCAGGGTCGGGATTGGGTGGGGGGGGGGGGTAAATCCAAATACGACAGCGGAGAACAGCGCTCAGTATGGCCAAACTAAACCATCAGTCGGCTGAGCATACACCTGTCACAGGCTGAGAGATCACAGACAGACAAAGGGGAACAGCTCAGAGGATTTAAGGAAAGGAATGACTGGTGCAACCTGTTGTGCTGAAGGAGCAAAGAAGAAAGGAGTTGCACAGAGACGGGAGAGAAAGAGCAGTAGAAATAGAAAAGAGAGAGAGAGAGAGAGAGAGAGAGAGAGAGTACAAGGGCAGAGGGCTGGAGCTTTCTTTCATGGAAGTTTTGTTTATGCTATGTTCCATCTGTATTATGTTACACTCCAGTACCATTCTGCTCAGGGGGCTTAGCCAGCAGAGAGAGAAAGGGGGGAGAAGCTAGACGAGGGGGATATAAGGTCACAAAAGATTTATTCTCCTCAGCCCAAAACTAGTTTTTCAAGAAAAGCCAAGAAGAAGAGAGAAAGAGGGAAAGAGGGAGGTGAGGGTGGGATTGATAGCACTATAAAGAGAAACGTGGAGAGGGAGAGGTAAGTATGGAAGTTCAATCTCATGGGGCCTCGTCAGCTGGCGTGCCATCAAAGCGCTTCAAATTGAAAAACAGAATTGAGGGAGAGGGAGAGAGGGAAGGCCACGGAAAGAGTGAGGTGAAGTTCCCCATGAGTGAGCTTTGAATTTGAATTTGAAATTGGGAAGGAGAGGCAGGTCACTGAGTAGCACTGCGGCTAATACTGCTATCTCTGTGTAATTTTCTCCACTCCCCTCCCCCCCATCTCTCCTCTCTGTCTGAGCAGTGCAGATGGTGCAGTATTAGCCTGCAGCTATTAAGAAACCCAAGAGATGGAGCATGTGAGAATCCACTCTTTCCCCTCTGTATGCACACGGTCACACGGACGTGAGTATGCACACACGCAGGCATGCGCACACGCACATGTGCACAGACACATGCATAAAAAGGCACACACGCACAGACACAAGCATGAGCATGCTCCCTGTGTGCATGCATGCGTGCACACACTCACACACACACAGACACACATGCACACACACACACGGACACAGGCACGCACGCACACTCGTGTCTCGTGCCTCCACAAATAACCTGCAATTATGTGGCTATGATGTCATTGATTTTCTGCGTGTGCTGAGCTCCGAGTTGCCGGGCTGTAGGGAGGGATGGAAAGTGCTTTTCTGTGCAGAATACTAATATGCTAATTTAGTTCTGGTAAAACTGAAAACTCTTTCTTCACCGCACCCCAGCCTCCCACCCCCCAACCCCCACTGAACAATCCACAGTCAGTGATATGAGACTGACTATGATTAGTATAAACTGCCAATGACAGACACTGATTGACAGACAGGCTTGCTGACTGACTGACGCTTATGGGCTGGCAGGCTGACAGATTAACGCACCAGTAGACACAGACAGTTGTGCGGGGAAAGGAA
Organism: Megalops atlanticus; assembly: GCA_019176425.1. Classification (NCBI taxonomy): domain Eukaryota; kingdom Metazoa; phylum Chordata; class Actinopteri; order Elopiformes; family Megalopidae; genus Megalops; species Megalops atlanticus. The sequence continues at coordinate 19,756,243 of CM032878.1, read as the reverse complement.
AATGGAGAGAAAGGGTGAAACCGAGAGAAAAGGAGCTGGCTGCTTCAGTAACGGCTCTCTGTCCATTGATTATCTGATGAGGCGGAAGGCAGGAAGGGAGGAAGGGAGGGAGAGGTTAAGTGTGAAGAGCTACTATGTCCATTACAAAGGGGCTTTTGTACCGAGGTCTGAGTCAACAGCGACGCAAGAGAGGGCCACTGTATCACAAGACCTAATGTTATAAACCTCCAAATCTGATCAGCCCAACACCATTAACTGCGATCTGGGCTTCAAAATAGTAAAAGCAGAAGCAGCTCGCAGCTCTAATCCAATTCCAACCAATTAATGGGGAACAGAAGGGATTATTCAACTCCAAGGTGTGCGCCACGGCCCACAAGACCTGAGAGAAATAGCCTTATATAATTCCCAAAATGCAGACAAAGGATGCTTCATTTCAGCATAAAAAAATCCATTACTCATTCAATCAGCCCAGCCCACATGGGAGGGGACTAATTAATGTTGTATTCTACTGCCCTGCTGTGCACTTTAAGGCTACTCTATGATGCAGAGGCTACACCCTTTTGAAAGTATATAGATTTTTTGGACTTAGACCATCACTGGCAGAAAGCCTACCTGGCACAGTGGTGACACCTAGGCCTCATGGTTGAGGACGGTCTGTCCACTGTCCATTATGCGCTGGTGAATAGATTTGTCTAATTCTGGCTCAGTGATTTATACCACTAACAAGCGAAGCTAAGATACATGTGCAATACAACTGGAACTTCACAGAAGGAAGATATAAAAAAAAGCAGCAAAGCAAGGAATACTGTACCCCCTCTCTGTCTGATGTTCCCAAAAGTGTTGGATGAGAAAAAAACAAATTTTCAGCTGGTCTTTCTCTTGTCTCAATCGGCATAAAACAATGTTTAGAGAACAGACATAGACAACTAGAAAAAGACCTCTGCAGTCAAAATGTTGTCTGTTTCATTTAATACTTGGGAGCATGACACAACGCACAGGCACTCAAAATGTCACATCTCTAATGACCGACAGCTTAACAGAGCAGTATCTGCACTGAATAGGTGAGGAGGAGGACGAGGAGGAGGGGGAAGGAGGATGGGGGAAGACAAGAAGACACCTGACACAAGCAACAGCTGTGGAACATCACAACAAAGGGAAGCTCAGAGATTTAGCAGAGACAAAGAAGAGCAGGCAAGATAGGAGGTTTAAGAGGCACTGGATACTTCCCCCCTGGAGAACTAGAGTCTGAGAGGGTTCAATTAAATTTCATAATTCAGTCTTGCGGCATCAAAAATTCAAACAAAGTCACATGAACTATCTAACAACTACTGGAATGCAAAGCGATGATAAAAAATGAAATGCTGGCAGTGCAGTTAACCGCCTATGAGGGGGCTGCGAGACAGCAAAGGGGAAAATCTGTCTGACATAAAACAGAAAGCCTGATCAATGGATCCCTCAGTCACCTCGTTAATACAGATTGTGGCTTTTATTAGAAGTCGGTGAAATATTTATAAGATGAATATTTCAGGGCCCCACAGGAGCTGAAGAGTTGAAACGGAACTAGAGCAGTCCTGGCTGTGTCCAAGGTTAATGGAACCACGTCAAAACCCACGGCATCACTGTCAATCACTGCACAATCACTTGCATGAAACAATATTCGCCACATTACAACGCATCTTCTGTTCATACAGATGTGTTTGTGTGGTGATTGCTCGTACACATGTGTGCTGACACCAGGCTGTAAGGGGCATCCACCCTCAAAAACCCATATCAATCACAAGCTTTCTGGGTGAGGGTTACTGGGGGTCAATTGCACAGGCATGAGCTGGGACATTTCACTGGCTTCCTCCTTTGCCACTGTTCAGTGGATTGTCACACTCCTGCCCCTCTCTTTGTCTGTCACTCCTCTGGATTGGGCTATGACCTTTGCCACTGACCACATCAATGCACTCAAGAATTACAGCAGTAAAGTATTACTGCCAGCCACCTCTCAGCTGTTTGTCTGAGCCTTGTCACCCTTTACCCACCCCCCTCCAAAAGTGTTTCGCGCTCAGACACCAATTCTGTGTACTGTGACATATTCTGTGACACAACTCCCCAGGAGACGAGCTGACGTGTGTGCCTGTCTCCGCCAGTCTGTGACAACGGCTGAGAGCCTGGACTCTGTGAGTGGTCACATGTTCTCGGGCATGTTCCCCCAGGCATCTGGGTGACGCGGGGGGGCGACATCTGTCTCCTGTCTGTTTGTCTGAGCCGCCTCAGCCTAAGAATATACGCCACGGTCTCTGTGTTGAGTATTTGACGGCCCAGACTGCGGAGGGACTCTGCAGGGTTAAGCGTCCTCTGCGACGGTCCCGCTACAGTTGAGCAGGAAACCTGAAACCTCCCACGCTTTATCAGCTGAGACAAAACGTCTCAGTTCGGCTGATTCGATAATGGAGAGATCATTTGGGAGCAATACGCAGGGGCAGTCCGGGACTCCTGCATCAGACCCCCTGTCTCTCCAGCTCCACGTGCCTCTCTCATTCGGGTCTGGGGAGCTGCTGCCGATCTGGCTATTAATCCTGCCAGATCTAGGCTTTTGAAAGAGTCTGCAAATGTCTGCATTTCTTCACGCTGCCCAAGGGAGTAAACCCCCAGTTTCAATCTGAGAGCACAAATGACTTTGAATAAGCAGCTCTGGGTGGAATGAACTCTAGGTATTACTGAACACACATGGAAAGAAAGGATTACTGCACCATTCTGTCAAGTCTGTGGCCCACTTGTACAGTTGCGCCCTACATATCAGAGTGTATCTTTCTCCAGGAATACTACATTACTCATGAAGACATTTCATTGCTATCTCTTTTGAACCCCTCCCCTCCAAGTTCTTAAGTGCTGTGCTTTCTTGGATGACCCATGCAGCATAACATGTTGACAGCATGGTGGTCATACATGCTTATCATTTTTAATCATGCTTAACAAAGACAAATCTTAAATACTCCTCGGTGGCAAATAAGAAGAGCGGATACAAAACCAAATCTTAAATCCTGACCCCACAATCACAAGTGGGGGGTCACTTTCAGAGGAATATGGCGGTATTAGAGACTTTAGGCTTACATTTATATTCCAGGTTGTCCTGTTTTTTAAAATCTGATTTGACCAAATCTAGGGTAAACTTACAATCCTTTACAATCTCTAGAATGTTCTACCAATTTCAGTAAGGGACTTCTATAACAAACACATGCAGAGCCACCCTAATTGACATACTGTGTCCTAAAGCTCTCCTGCTTTAAGCAAAACAGAATATATTTCCCTGGTATTCTCCAAGTTTTTTGCTTATGCCTCCCTCTCTTTGCTTCCCTCTAAAACCCTGCAGTTAATCAGCCCTAATTTCTAAACAGGAATTAATTGATTGTTTGACCAAACAAGCAAATGAAGCAATTAATCTCAGCCAAAGCTGTGAATGTATGACTCTCTTATAGCAGTGGCTCTCCACTGGAGAACGCTGCAGGTCTGTTAGCCTGTGAGCAATTAAAAAACGCCTCCAACAACACAATCTTCGGGAACACACACACTAATATACATACATATACATAATGAACTTATTCCACTTATTCCACTCAAATAGGGACTGTGATTGTGATGCACAACATGTTGGTTGTTGAAAGCATGTCGGCCTTGATGAAGACGTTGGCTAAATGAGGGAACAGACCTGATCGCAGTAATCAACCCTATCTGGATTATCAGAGGAGCTGAATCAATGCATCAGCTGTATAAAATTGGAGTGCATCAATTTCCAAAGTGGTCGGACTGTGTTTTATTGGTGCTCGTAAGCGCAAGGTCACCTGAAGAAGATGAACTGCCTTTGCTTTCCATCTAGCGAGAGCCTCATTCATCACTTTCATTTCCCCACTCTGCAGGGTCTCCCAAAGGGAGAGCATCCAGTGCACAGCCCTGCAGCTGCTCACAACTGGGAGACGGCCGGTTGTGCATGTGTGTGTATGCATGTACGTGCACGTGCATGTGTGTGCACGCGATCGTGAGGGAGTGCGAATTCTCGGATCGGCGTTGGAAAGAACAACGTCGCATAAAAAATCAGCGCACTGTTTTTACTTGTGGAATTAATACATTGTGTGGGAGCTCACCGAGATTGCTGTTGTTGCTATTTTCGTGTTATGATTGTGTGCAACTCCTGTGGGTAAAGCATTAGTCATAGATCCAGGTATTTCAGGTTATCCTCCATCTCCTCGCACTCCCGGTCCGGCGGGTCCTTGATGCCACGGCCGAAACTGGTGCCGGAGCTCCCGTCAGACCCCGGGGGGCCTTCCAGCTCTGATCCCTGTGGAAAACCCAGGTCATCTATGGACTGAGCCGGCCCATGAGCCCCGAGGCTGTGACACCACCTCACGCACAGCGGCTCCCACACCACCCCTGCCTGCCTCTGATCCCGGTCCTCCTCTCTGTCCCTGAGGCCATCGCTGCCTTTGTCTGGGCCCAGTGTAGCAGTTTCACTCTAGAATTTCTCAGAAGCTTTGACTTTTTTTTTTGACGGTACAAGGACTGCAGCTGTATGCCCTGTCCCATACAGATGAGGTCTATCTAGGCCACTGTATAGTTTCATCATCTCCTTTAATTGGAATCCTCAGTTACTCTCTAGTCAAATCTCAGCTTTCTAACCCTCTATATATAGACAAGCAAGAATATCCAATTAAGGCTACATCTTTCTCACAATCAGATCATGTGTTCTTCTTTTTCTCTTTTGTTCTTTCTAGTTTAGAAACTCCTGACAATTAGATTTCTGTTGCACAGTGAGAGTTGGCGATAGTCCACTCATGGTAAATGGATACTGTATGGAAAAAAACACTGAGAAGACAGCAGTGTGTGTGTGACAGAAAGCGCATGTGTATGTGTGTATGTACTGTATGTGTGAGAGAAAAAGAGACTGTGTATGTGTGTGTGCATTACTCATATCACATTACAAGATCACTCGTGTGCAGTGTCTGAAATCACACTCTCATGCACATGAGCGTGACGTTTAATTACCTGCCTTCGTGAGCGCAACGCAACTGGATGATTGCCCCGAGAGCGTAGCCGGGTCCAGTTACATAACATTAACCATAAACACCGCCCCACGTGGGGTACCAGGACGCGCCCAACCAAGCCTGCCCCTGCCTCACACGAACCAACAGTAAACAACTTCATCTCACTGACACGCCCCCCAAAAAACTGCTACCTTTCCTCTTTCCCCTGTGTGCTTCACCTCAACAGCATTCAGGTTAAAGAAAAAGAGGGCATCTCGCATTATGGCATCTCTCACCGATGACACATTTTTTGTCCTGCAGTCATGTGAGACACAGCAAGCTGGCGCTAGCAGAAGTTCTCATGTCCTAGAACAGCACCAACTGACGTGATTTAGTGTCGACCCTGATTTAGAACGCGAGGTCCAGGTTCGGTCCCAAAGTCACAAACATAGGGGTGCCTTGATGAGCAGTTTCATTACTGGGGCAAAGGTCAAGAACAAAACGGGAAGTTCACCCATACCGCAAAATACACCTTCAGCAAGTGAAAACAGTGAGTCTGGACACGCAAAGCCCCTGTTTAAAGCTCTTTGGGGGCAAATGGTGAGTACTGATTTTAATGCTGCAAGTCCAAGGAGCTTCTAGAGGGATCAAGCATAGTCCCTCTTTCCCACGAGAGTGACGTCCTCACTTTGGCCTTTTGCCAGCACCCAATCTCAAGGCTCGCATCACTTCCTGAAGATTCATGTGAGTCATGTGACAACAGGACTCTGCAATGATGTCACTGTAAACTGTGGAACAATAAAGACACAGTTTTACGGAATCACTCCCCAAACCGCTTTTTAAATAGCCTATATCCTGCTTCCTTTTCTGCTTTGTTCAGTGTGATCTGTAGAAGTATTGTACTCTGTGTGTGCCTGTGTGTGTGTGTGTACTTATGCTGGAATTGCTGCAAAAACACAGTAAAATCATTTTAAATCTCATAAAAATATCAATGCATCATCACATTCTCAATTTCAATATATAGTCAGCTCAGATTGGAAAAGCAGTAGAACAATGATACTCTGGAACAGTGACAAGCCCAGCACTGTATTTTCCTTTATCCCCATTCGTTTTTTTCCCTCTTATGTGCAAAGCGCAACCATCCAGCTCTCTCACTGCACTTATCCAAAAATCTGTTTGTTCCATGATATTGCGAGATATTGAATAACTCTGCCATAGCAGATGCCGTGGAATGATGTCATAGATCTCTTTCAGGTATTTTTTTCTTTTGTATGGCTTGTCCCATTGATCAGGAAAAAATAATACAAAAAAATAAAATGAAAATTTAAAAAGCCTAGCACGGTTATCATGGCGTAACCTTCACAGAAGGGTAAGGGGATTGATTGTGAGGCTGCATTATTCAAATGCCAGTAATGTTCTTTACATGCTGTAATTCACCTACTGCATGCTATTTAAACCACAAAAGCAGGGCCGCACTGCAAGGAGCTTGTGGTAAACAATGACATTTTCACACCATCCTTGAGTCCACACAGACCTATTTGATATTCAGGGGGATTTCAAAGAAGCAGCGCCGCTTGCCTGAAGAGAGGGGTTTGTCAGAGAAGCTATTTCTGACACAGGGCTGTGTGGTGATGGGAATGATCACGCTTTCTATCTCCAACAATTTAATTTATGCACCATATTGCAGTATGTCTGAACAGTGAAGGGGACATGAATAGAATTTGAATTGAAGTTTGAGTTTCCTTTTCGAGTGGAAGTCACAGTGTAATTCCTTGGGACAGGAATCTTTATGGAGTGGCTTCAGTACAGTAAATACTGACTGAAATTCAATTTTAGCCCTGTGACATCTGCCTGTCTACTGATCTCCAACTCCGCAGCCTGAATACCTCTTGGGGGGGCTGGACCCGTAATTCTTTTCACCTTGGTCCTCTTCTGCTCAGCCTGAGACTTTCAAAAAATACGTTGCTATGAATCTCATTTGCTCTTTCCAACCGAATAAGTGCGTGTATCCGAACTCTGCGACACATTTCAATTTTTTCCACTGGAAGCAATTTGAGAAAAGATGCTTGCTCAAGGGCTATAGCGGCAGAGCCCTCTTTGATATGCTGTCTGCTTTAAAAGCTGTCAAGATATTGGGGAAAAAAGAAGAAATAGAAGAAATAGGGAGGAACGGGCAAAGAAAGCTGAAATAAGTGCAGTGCTGCCAAGCAAGTCGGTGTAGATGCACTAATTAAAGAAGCCATAATTAGAGCCGCTTCTGACAAACAGGAACACGCTTTCATCCCCCCTCTCCTTCACTGTAGGCAAAGCCCTGCTCATGTACATCCTTCTACCTCTCTCTCCACTGAGCATATTCATAGGCTTTTCACTCTTCAGCATAAAATATGCTCTACTTTATCTGACTCACAGTAAACTCTGCAGCTTAAATTGCAGTCAAAGTGGGGCGAAAAAAAAATCCACTCTCCACTCTAATTCCATGCAAAGTGTACATCTCCCCGTGCTATATTTCTATATTGGCAGTAAAATGAAGATATGCTTTTTTTTTAAGTTTTTATGTTCTGAAATAGCAGCAGTGGTACATTATGGGTTCAGATCATGAACAGGCAGGAACAGTACGATTTCTGACCTAAGGATGTCTATAAATAAATGGGTGCATTTCAAAATGTCACTGCAAAGTGTCAGTGCAACGGTCAGGTGAAATCAAGACATGAGAAATTGCCTGTAATGAGGCTTTAAGTCCATGTTGTGGCTGGTGGAAAGGGTCTATTTTTCTTCATTGTGAGACAAGTGGCTTTGGCTGACGAAACAACTGCAGTGTTTCTACACAAATCGTGCACTCCAGCAGTGCCCTCATCATATATTATACCACCGTCATCAACATGCTAAGATAACTTGGCGGCGAAGTCGAAGGCAGACTCTGATTTGTGCCAATGTGTCCCGGAGCTAGAGAGCTTCTGTTACATCTCTGAATGATTCAGACCGGGATGGTGTTTCAAAGTCGCCAGTTAGCTTGTCAGAATGACTTGAGTGCGATCCTTTGCTGAGCAGACATCAAAGCGTAATGGGCCCGAGAGTGCACTGCGCATCATGTGACGGGAGTGAGCACTGCAGAGCAGGGATGATCAAGGAAATAGGAGGGAGAATCTCTATTGCTCCAACATCTCAGTGGACACCAGCTGACTCTCTCCCTTTCACAGCATGAGGCAATGTGCCGAGTTGCAATGTGTGTGCCTGTGTGTGAACGTGTCTGGTACATACGCACATCAGTGTCTGTGTGGGTGCATGCAAATCTGCGCTTGTGCGTCTGAGAGCGTGAGTGAGTGAATGTGCGTCACGGCGTTGTATATCTCTACTGTCAGATGTCTTAATCAGATTGAGTGGATAGAGTGGACTGTGTCTATCTTTGAGAAAAAGTGAAGTTTATTCAACATGCCCTATTTGTTTAAACAAGAGGTAATCACTGAAGAGTTGGCAGGAGTTGTTGTTTATCAATACAGCAGTTTGGGGTTAGGATGAAGATGACTATCGTATTGAGAGTTTATGTTACGACTTCCTGATAACTGGCTCTATAGGAATTGCCTACTGAGCTCTGTGCAATTAGGTTTCACTAGCGTTCAAAGTGAAACACTGCCCTCGAGTGATCATGAGCTGGAACTTCAGTTTTTCCAGCTTTGGGTCCTCTGTGCTCAGATTCATTCCTCATACAGAACACTTTCTCATTGCCCCAAGTAATAAATTTAAGTGCCATTTTTTTGCTTCTAGCACAGAATTTTTCTTTTGTTTCAGCAACTCATAATGTTGCACAAGAGTTGAGAAAAGGACACTTGCTCAAATACTCAAAATTAAGGGCATTCTAATGCTGTTAAAGACTTATAGAATTCAGGCCCTTCCCTGTCTGAACCTATTCTGGACAGTCCTCTGTGTTAAACTTGGTCAGCACTGTTCACTGAAATGTTTAAACATGAATTCTAAATACAACAGCTATCATTTGTTTTCCTTGCAAAAATCATTTAAATTCTTGGGCAGGTAGCTTTCCAGAAATAAGTAAAGAGCACTAAAGGGATACTATAACATTTACAGCTACTAATTATATGGAAAATACAGTCATATTGTAGTATCCAATCTGAATTGGAATATTTACTTCTATTCATAATCTTCCTCAATGGCTGCCCCATGTTTTTCTGTCATCTGTCTTCCTCTATTTTGTCTCCCCCATGCTCTTCTCTCTTAGCTCTGTCATCTCTCTCTCCAGCTCTTCTTTGGCTTTCTGCAGCTCTAGAGTTAAAGTCTCTACCCTTCTCTTCAGCATTTGTAGTCTTTGTCTGGGAACAACACAAATGGTAGAAAGACAAAACTATTACTTTCAGTCTGGAATAAATTACTTCAGTCAATTCAAAATTACCAGCCTGCATTGTGCAAGTGAGAAACAGTATTCACTGTGGACTGACTTTCATAATACCTATGTGGGAAGAATGGCTATTTTTAGCTGATATTGTCACTTGCAACAACCAAAATAATAGTCTAACTTGTCCTTGAAGGAGCGAGGTGATGAAAACACTGAATAAATTAAACTGTCACCCTTCAATATATTTCCTCAATGAGCCTCACAAGTTCTACTGAAGGTGTATATACAATGATAAAGAAAGGACTTGCTTTAAAAAAGTATTCTTTCTAAAAGTATTTTGGAAGAGGACATCAATCCACAAAATACAATTACCAGTGGTTTTAAGTCATTTGTAAAGATGACAGCACCTTAAGGTATATACTGTTTCATCCACAGATATTATAAGGTACTGAATGTTAATTAAATCAAGATCATTTTCTTAAAACGACCTGTTTCAATCCCCATCTATGAGCCTGACACTTTATGTGGTGATGGGCAGAACATACAGAAAGAATAACTGAGAACAGCTTTGAAATTGTAAGAAAAGTGAAATAATCACTGCACTTCATGTTAACCATTGCATCCAGCAATCACATCAGTGTATTCATCAGTGTAACACTCTGATTTACTGAGCTGAATAAGCAACACAAATTACTAAGCTAATAAAATCCATTCAGTCAAGTATTACACAAGATTTTCAAGCACTTCACAATAATACCAGCTCCCTTTGTCCGTGTCCAAATAAGCAGCACTTGACGGATGCACTGAACACAATGCGCTACAATCACTGCACATTATTTCAGGTTGAGAATGGAGGGCCATAATAAACTGTGTAGTCAATCAAATTTGCAGACACCGTGTAGACAAACTGACACAGCCCCTGTAATTACAACACAGTGTCCCAACCCAGGGTTATGGTCTTGGCATGCCATTACAAAAATGCCAACAGTTTTTGTTTTATGTTCATTATTTTAAAGAAAATATTGTTGTCACACCACAATACATACAGCTTTTCTATGCAACCTCACACCCTTTCCCATTGGCTATAGCAATCTTCAATAGACACAGTATTTACACAGTTTACATATATTGCACTGCATGCATTTCATATATAGGCCTACCTCTTTGTTTTCTGTTTCATGAGGAATTCCAGGTTTTTTGCTGCACAACTCTCATTCTGAGGAAGGAAAAATTCTTTGTGAGACTTTCATGCAGAGCGATCACAATTAACATAAAACGTAAAGCCCCAATGTAAATCTAATTTCTTACAATGTTATTTCCCCAGTGAGCATCAACAGTGGTCCTGCATAGATGTTGTGCCTGACCTGTTCTGAGTTCCCTGGCTCACAGGCATCCTGGGCCAAAGGCTGGGTGGGTGAGGACGATAGCCCCAGGAGGCTGCTCATGACACTGACTAGGGTGTCGATCAGCTCTGGGCCGGGAGGCCTCATGGTGTCGGGAGATGAGGCTTTGTCGCGGGAGTCACTTGAACCCCTTGGCTCAGCGGGGGAGGTTTTGGGCTTTGAACAGATCTGTGTGACATTTCCCATCTTTTGAAAACCTGTACATGAGCCAGGAAAGAGCAGAGAAAAAAAACAATCTCAGGTATTCAAGGCAGCATCACTTTCTATGAGGTAACACAAATGTTCTGCACAGTGACAGATGTACAAACTGATAATCAAGAATCTACTGCTGTAGGTGTGACAGTTGAGCCACCATGGTGAATAACAAAGCTCAGTCTACACACTGTATGTAAGTATTAGCACATAACCAAAGTAGAGTTATTTAAGTTATCTAATGTAGTCCATGTCAAGCTTGAAAATTAATTTAAAAATTTATAATCACAGAGCAGCAGTAGAGAGTAGGACTAGAGTATGTAACGTGTCTTCTCCAAAGAAACTATTGCTGTATTTTAGGCAGTATTGTATACATACAGGTAGACATGGTCTTACAGGCATGAGCTCCACAGTGTAGATGAGAAGGTGACGCCCCCTCCTGGCTCCCCAGGTGCTGTACTCCTGCGTGCTGCACTCTTGCCCCCTGACAGCACCAATGGTCCCCTGAATTCCCAGGACCACTTCTTCCCCCAAACAATATTTTGGGAGTGGATTTAGAAATTGTACCAGAATTCCTTGTTTTTTTGACAGCTGGAGTATCACTACGCACTGTAGGAGAGCTATCTGGTTCAGAGATGGTAGAGAGCCAGGTGTTATCACCTGGCATTGGGGTGTGGGGAGAGGCAACAGCTGGAGTGGAACTATCACCTGGTGAGCTTATCTCTGACCTTATTCCAAGCAGAGGTGAGAGGCTGCTGGCAACAGAAGATGGCGACTGGACCTCCAGACTCCCTGACCTTACAGCCACCTTGCTTTTCCTGTCCAGCAAAACATTTGTGGAGGAGTATGGGCTAGGAGTGTCACATATGGAGAAAGGAGTGGTTTTATTAGTGGACTTCTTTCCATGGCTGGCAGAACGGCTTGAGAGCCCTTTACTCTCAGTGTTGTAAATGACAGAAGGGTATTCAGGATAATTCATATGTGGCTTTTTGCAAGAACTAGCTTCAAGATGGGACATCAGCTTCATAGAACAGTGCTCCATGAAAAACTCTTCCTCATTCACAAGGCGGGAATGAAGGGCTGCAGATCTCTTAGCTGGAGTCTCCTTGGTTGATGTTTCACAAGCTGGTTTTGAAAGAGCAGGAGAATCCACAGCTGACCTGCCTTGGTGAGAATATGAGCAAGGAGGGGGTCTCTGTTTTGTCCCTGAACCACTCCTGGGTGTTGTCGCAGAGGAGATACTCAGTGGGGCAATAGTTCTCATTTCTGATGAAAAAACATTTGGGGAAATCCTTGTCCGAGCCAACACCACTTCTGGTGCACGAGCTGACACTGTACTTTTAATATGTGAAGAACACTGACAGAATGGACAAATGCCACAGCTTGAATATGTCTCTGTTTTTGAGCAAACCTTAGATGGCAGAGGTAGCTTAGATTTAGAAGACTTCTTATATTCTTTGGTCTTGGTGGCAGGAGATTCCTCAGGAGCTGGTGCAGCATCTTTTGGCTTTGTAAATACATCAGAAGCCTTTTTAGCAGGGGTTCGTAGAGAGATTTTTTTGCGTGGATTAATTTCTCTTGTGTTAGGAGCTGGAGATTTCTTAGCGGTATGACCTGCTGTAGAGGACTTGAGTGTGGACAATCTTACTTTTCTTGAGGGTTCGCAGGATGGAGTACCAGCAGTTGAGAGTGTCAGTGCATTCATCGGAGGACATGGATATTTCTTATTTATAAGACTGTTCTGGGTTTCTAATGATGGCTCACTAAGTAAAGCTGATTTCTTCATTTTCACTGGCTTGAGGGGAGGACTTCGGGAATCAGGATTCTTCCATGCTGATATTTTAGGCCCTGTGGCCGGTCTGGTTGTTTTTAATGTCTTAGAAAGTGGAGATATTTTCTTCACTGAAGAAGTTTCTGACTTCAACTTACTGGTAATTGTTAGAGGGTATAAGCGCATTCCTTTGGGTTTTATGGTAGTTGAACATTTCATCTCAGATGCTGCCTTGACCTTATCTTTCAAACACTGACTGGATTCTTTACTCTTTTTGACAATTGGAGAATAGGCTATTTTAGTTTTGCTGGTGGTGGAACAGTGCTCCATGAGTGATGTTAAAGAAGTATTACATTGTGTGTCTCTGTTTTCTAAATCCTTACAACTGTCTATAGCATTTTTAGAATCAGATTCACTGTCATTAAGAACTACATTTCTAGCTGGTGGTGTAAGCTTAATGGGGGAGGAGGTTTCAACTAACAAAGCCATGCAAGTGTGGCACTCTTTACAAACTGGAGTAGAGCAGGTAGGTGGAGCAGTGTCAGTTTGGGAAGCTTTAGCTGCTGCTGGTAACATACTGCTAGTAACTGGGGCACAGGCAGTGTGGCCATCTTTAGCTAATGAGGTACTGCAAGTTGCAGAGGCATTGTCATTCTGGGAAGTTTTGGCTATAATAGAGGAGCTAATAGCTGGAGAGTTGTCAGTCTGTGAACCCTGAACTACTGTAGAGGAGTTGGTAGCTGGAGTAGTCTCTGTGCCTGAAGCTTTAGCTTCTGTAGAGTAGCTGGTAATTGGTGTAGTGTCAGTTTTTGAACCTTTAGCGATTGTGGAATAGCTGGTAGCTAGAGAAGTGTCAATCTGTGAACCTTTAGCTAGTATAGAAGAGCTAGTAATTGGAGTAGTGTCAGTGTGTGAACTTTTAGCTACTGCAAAGGAGCTGGTAGCTGGAGAACTGCCAGCATGTGAACTTTTAGCTACTGTAGAGAAGCTGGATGCTGGGGTGCTGTCAGTTTTTGAGCCTTTCGCTACTGTACAGGATCTGGTAGCAAGAGTAGGCTCAGTGCGTGAACATTTAGCTGCTGCAGAGGAGCTAGTAATTGAAGTAGTGTCAGTGTTTGAACCTTTACCTATCGCAGATAAGCTGGTAGCTGGAATAGTGTCAGTGTGTGAACCTTTAGCTACTGTAGAGGAGCTGGTAGGTGGAGAAGAGGCTTGAACAGTGTTAAAATGTAAAGATATGGGAGTCAGCCGATCAGTGTTGTGAGCAGCAGCGGTAGCAGTAAGAGCGCGGACGGAGGTGTGGACAGGGGTTATTTTGGCACCAGTGTCTGAAGATGGAGTGTCCGAACTGCTGCTGTCTAGTTTCCAGGATTTGCGGACTGTCCTTTTTTGGCGGACACGGGATGGCAAGCAACCCTCGTTTGAAAGTGAATTCCGCTTCCTCTTCTTACTCAAATGACCCTTGGAGCCAGACCCTGGGGCACCAGAAGGTCCTGTTAAACACATGAGTTGTTATATATTTATTGTTCTGTGTAAATGCCTTTACAAAAACATTAATTACACTAACATATGACAAAAGACAGAAAGTTAAAACATTGCTATTTCCTTTCACTTACTCATAGACTTACAATATAATAGCTAGGAGCTGCCTAAGTATCAGCAGCCAGGAGCGAGGCTAACTGTGCTTCAGAAAAAGTGTTTCCATTCATCAAGGTAATGTTTTATGCATACACTAAATAATGTATATAGGGCTCCCAAGCAGCTCAATGGTTAAGGCACCTGGCTGCATTGCTCTAACTACTGGGTTTGATCCCAGCTGGGTCATCAACTGACATCGAAGAACCCACAGTGGCAGAACAAACTGGCCTCATTCTCAAAAAAGCCAAAGATTTATAATTCATGCATCGCTCTCTGAAATGACAAAAAGGCAAATAAATATTAGGTACCTTCCTTCAGTGAATCATCTTCAAAGGTGTGCATGGTTACCTGGGATATGAAGAGTTTCAACAAACACATTCAGTGTAATCAGAAATAATTACGTCCAGCTGACAGATGTAAATTTGCAAATGCATGCAAATTGAAATATTGAGAACCAGTTACTTGTTATCATGAAAAGGGGCTTGATTGACCACCTGCTCTCTTCTGCCTATGACCAAAGATTCCATAACTGCTGGCTTTTGAACATCTACTTTTCTGTTCACCACAATATGGCACTTTACATTAATATACTCTCTATAACCTCATTGGATTTGATGCCATGTACTGTTTAGATTGCAATGCACCATATGTGTGCACATGAAAAAAGTTGTTCATGAATTTACTCAGGTAATGCTATCGCCATAAAATTCATGACGGGAAAGGAAAATGAGTGGTCAGAATAATAAAACCAATACATACTTATCAAAAAGAATCAATCAGAGTTAAACACAGAGTTAAGCACAAACAGACTTTTTCAATGAACACAAAAAAGGGTATATGGACCTCATTACAGAGCTCATCCAGTCTTTTCCTGGCATCTCTCAGCTTCTTCTCCTTGCGCAGGGTCCTGTACCACTCCATTTGCCTCAGATAGCGGCGGGAGAAAGAGCGTGGGCGGCGGCGCTGGAGTGGGGAGCTGGAGGAGGGAGGGGAGGGAGAGGAATCCAAGCCGGAGTTGGGGCTGCACAGCTGCAGGGACCTCACTGCCTTAGATGCTTTTGTTGTGTCTTCCCCATCCCCACATTCCATAGTCACTTCCACAGACTTGTGCTGTTGGGGGGAGTCAGATGAGGCCTGGAGGGGTGCTTTGGCTCCAGTGGAGGCAGGAATGGGACAGCGTGGGTGGGGTCGGAGACATCGAGACATTTTGGCCTGAGTGGTACGAAAGTTCTCAGACATCCTGATTTGAGCTGACCTTTGTCTGGGTGGGATCCAATGCCATGCAGCTGCAGGCTTGGTGATTGTGACCCTATTGTTGGAGTGCACCAAGGGCACTCTGCATTGCAGTCTGGTCCTTCTGATTGGAAGTGCAGCAGTGTACTTCATCAAAGGCCGGGGGTAAGGGGCACCCTTCCAGCTAGGCACTACTGGCAGCTGTATCTTCTTCCTGGCTGGGATATGTGGGGGCTTCCTCGGGCAGCCCTTGCTGGGGTCAGGGAGGGACCTTGGGTCTGAGGGGGCAGTAGAGATATCCTCCACTGGATCAGTGGACCATTGAAAGGCAAGGAAACATCATCATTGTGTTCATCACAATATATAAGACATTTACAAAAGGACAGAACTGAAATGCTCACCCTTATTACATGTTGAAAATTATATTATTACATTTAATAATAATAATAATAATCGTATACTTTATTGATACCCCATGGGGAAATTCGTCCTCTGCATTTTAGCCCATCCTATACACCGTGAGCAGGGAGCACACACACACCAGCAGTGAGCACACACACACACCAGGAGCTAGGAGCAGTGGACAGCCGCAGTGCAGCGGCCGGGGACCAGCTCCAGTTATTTGGCCAATGCCTTGGTCAAGGGCACTGACAGGAGCATTAACCCTAACATGCATGTCTTTTAAAATCAGATGTAACACAAATCAACTAAACAAAACCACTCAAAAGCCAAGCAGTGACAGCTGTTGAAATAGTCAGAAATCATTTTTCATTCATTCATTTTCTAATTAACATGGGTGTAAAGTGCATGTAAATGCAATCGCCCTCCATCAGTGTGCCCATCCACTCTCACCTACTGGATCCTCGCTCTCTCTGCATCCATCCTCCAGAGCCCTGAGAAAACACAAGTGTACTATGTTACACCATAGCTGCACACTATACCTGGATCTTAAAATCATATATACTCACATTTTATGAACCTCCCAAATGAAAGACTGAGGATACATATTTCATACTGCACAGCCTATTTTCACATCACTTTTGTAGCTACCTATCTTAACCTCTGTACTTTTAAAATTTATTGCACTGCTGTGTATTTAAGCAGCCTTGCAGGCAAAGGGGCATTAAGAATGGATGTACCTGGCGGTTCCTTGAAGTTGATTTTGAGTTTGGCTTCACAAAGTTTTTCACTCTGTGAGGGGAGAGTGTTTTGAAATGTGGAATAGGAAATCACTTAGTCATTCCGTTACTGGTGATCAAACACCAGATAAACCTCAAATTATGTTCACGTTTTTCTGAGTACAATAAACAGACAGTGATAGCAAATGATCTTGAATGTAACTGTGTACTTCCAGCTATGGTAACTATAACAGTTTTCAAACAGACACAGTACATTACTTCCACTCCTCTTGTGTAAGGGCTCCGCAATTGAATTATCCACATGAATTGGACAGTCAAAAGCTGTGAAACACTGACAAATGGTGCAGCTGTATTATAATAAACACATGGGAGTTGAAGCTAGACCTGCTGAGACTTGAAGCCAGCCTGCTTTTCCTTTTGCTACAAGATAACAAGAGGTTACCCAAGTTTAAGTCCTGGCATGTCCGCAAACATTTCATCCCCCCTTTGTTAGTTACACATGTGCTCAAAAATTAGGACAGATCCTGTGCAGCATTCGTCACAGGACAGGCAGTTCACACAGAGATGCAGCAAGATGCAAAGGAAGGTGTTATTTTCAATAGAAATGACTCTCAGGATATGAAGGAGATGCAAAACCTGAAAATACTGAATTTCATCTTTCACAATATCACTGTAACATTATCCAGGAAAACCGAGAGGTGTGATATTCCTTAATCAGAACGCTGGAAAGTCTATCAGCTGAAAATGGAAACGGAATGGACAGAGTATCACAGTTACAGTTCACTGTACACCCAGTTTAATGCCATCTGTACTTCAAATGTGCAGACAAAGCAGCAGCTCATTCATTTTTAATAGAATGAATGCCACAGAGGTGTAGTTCCATGATGGGTCTATGTGTTATGTGAACCATGATCTGCGAAATGTCAATGATTCCATTTTTTTCCTATTTTACAATACCTGTCACAATCTGTGGTAGACAGGGGTGAATGTAAGCTTGACCTAAGCATCAACATGCCAAGAATGATGCTATTTTAAGGATTGAGTCCAGATATTCCTGACAAGAAGACGTTTGATCAATCACTGTCAGCCACTCTAGCCAGAGGCTACTGCTTTCCCAATTCCCACATTTTGCAAATGTCATCATTATTTTTAAACCACATCAAGATCATGTGACAGGGGCAAAACAAATTCTTTAGGTTTAGGTATACATCAGGGATCTTACTGTAGTCTGAACACAGAGACATTTAGCTGTTTACAAAAGTTGTGCACACAATGTAGTCTGAAGACTTAAATTATCCAATGTATACAATAATTCTATACAAAAATGCTTTACAGATTCCAGGCTTCAGCTAGACTGTTCTTGGTCACTCCACTAACCATGCAGTTAAAGTGGGTAGTTATCACGCATGTCAATAAACGTGTCACAAGGATTGGAAGTGGCCCGACATTAACTCCTGCCAACCCACAAATTTGGATAGGTTTCTTCTTTGATGGGTTAAAGCTACAGGTCACTAGCCACTCTGACAAGTGTTTTTTTTTTTGTGTAAGCAAGTAAATAAATAAATTAATTAAAAATCACATCCTACTATGTTAGTCAAAGAACTCTTGTAAATACACCAATTTCAGTCTGGTTCCTATTGGTTTTTACTGCAAGTCCATGGCAGGACCCCTTTGTCATTTTCCAGTTGTAAAATCCCATGTTGGTCATGTCAGTACAATCTCTGGTTGTCCAGTCAGGAACTACATATGACAGCTTGATGCAAATTTTCTACCAAGTGAAGATTCTGCTTGATTTGACACCTAACTAGCTAGTTCTAATCTGAGATATAGTTACCCTTTACCAGATCTGTCATATTGCATATTTTGAAAGCTGACTCTACTATGAATTAAAATGTGGGTAATACGCAATGCTGCAACCATGTAGATGTGTCCCTCACAGGATCCAGTTAAAATGTGGCACCAGCTTGAAAACGTTCATTTCGGATTCTGTATTTATGGCAGACATCTTTGTAGAAATGCATCTGCTTATCAGAGAGAGCCAACTGCAGTGTTCAAGCCTTAAAAGGCCCACTCCAGTGCTAGCAGCACAAGGACACGTCAGGGTTGCCTTGGGGTGGGCCAGTGTCTGGCTAATGGAAGACAGAAAAGCTGCAGATAACTTAGACTAAGAAACAAATTGGTAAATTACAAGTGGCTGTTACATAGCTAAAATGGGTATGAAAAAGGACTCTGAGTAATCTCTAGGAAAAGGCTGGGGATATGGTTTCATGGTCAGATATTTTCCCCTGTTGGATGAGTAGCAGACAGCTGTCAAGACATCGTGAATACAGGCCCGGCGCTTTGGGCGTGCTTAGGGGTGCACTGCACCCCCAGATGGACCTCAGTGCACCCCCAGTTGTCTCCTTATATCCCGATGTCTATACAGTATTTGTGACTTTTAGTGCACCCCTCTGTATTTTCTCCTGGCGCCAAGCCTGTGTGAACGTATTCTAGGGTCAGTTGGCAATGGATTATTTTGCGGAGGGAGGAAACTTAAGTAACGGTGCTTTTCTCCGATCAAAGGTTTTGCTGATAACGATACCCACCAGTGTAACATTAGTGCTACTGAAGAGACTCCATTCTTAAAACCATGGTAATTGGGCTAGTTAACAGTCACAACACTAGCAGGACTGGAAAAACATGGCAATTCATTCACAGCCTTAGTTAAGCAAAGGATCCCGACAATAACGTTATATATGTAGGCCTACCTGCAATATCTCAGTGACGTTGTAGCCTAATTAACGTTAGGTTACTTTGTTTTGACGTCGTGGTCATTGTTACTATGACTTTAGAGTTAACGTTATTTTTTAAAATACAAAATAAGGAAACATAGAGTAACTGTGCGCCAAAGTTCATAAATGAATTAAATAATCTAACTTGTTGGCTAACATTAGCTAATTACGCATATGTACTTTCTTGGGTAACTGTAGCTAACGTTCTAGCTAGCTAAAAAATTGCTCTTAAGGTCCATTTGTATTCTAGAGGTGTGAGTAAATAATTCCTTACCATGTTTTCTCCCGGGGATGACACTGGGGCTTCATTGTGTTTTAGTTCTCATTTAATGTTATCTAGCTGTCTTGTAGCCAGTTAACTGATTTAAAGTTATGTCAAGGTTAACTGTTTGTGTGCCAACGTTTTTTTTACAGAAAAAACATGGTCGCGTGCTGTCCCCTCAAGAATGTTGTTGCGAGGTACATACTATCGCTAGCAACCACGGTAACTTGAGTTACGCCTTGCTTTGCAGGCACAGACGGGCAGGTGTTGAGGGACTAGCAAACGACGAGAGCCCGGTAGTACCTTACGGTAGCCGCAGTGAGTGACTTCTTGTACGCCCATAAGACGCAAACTTTGGCCATGCATGTTGCTGTATTGTTAAGCTTGAATTGTATCACAGACAACATGAATCACACATAACACATGTGTAATGTTATTTTACCGTGTACCAAAATTCGGCACACAATAGGACTAAAATTCACCCTTACAGATATGCCCAAGTAATCGGAGAGCCGTTCGCGTTCGTAACAAGTTATATCACGCCACGTAACCCAGTGCTTAGTAAATTAAGACTGTTTTAAAGGTTCTGTGTTACCTTGTCAATGATATAGGGAAATATACTTTCCTGAGTTATCTATTCAGTTTTCTTTTTTGTGAGCAGGATTAAGTTTATTTCTGAGCAAGTCATTAAACCTACATTCCAGTAATTGTCAATGATGTAACATGGATATCACAAAGTTGTCATTACCTGTGCTGTCCTATCGTTTCAAGTTACTGTCATCTCAAAAAGGCAGACCAGCAGGAGGCCGTCACAGCCAAACCTGCACTGAGCATTGCCCCCAATCTGTCACCACCAACTTGGATAATTAGTCCATTCCCATGGCAAGACAGAGATTCCCTTTTGTTTCTCCCTGGCCATCGAAGAAAGATGTTAATTATGAAAGATTTAGAACAAAATCAGACATCTGGGATAGCTTATCGATCCTGCCATAGTTTCATCTTACCTTTCCCATTGTCGCTGCTTTCAAAGAAGATGCTGTGGCATATCTGAGAGCCACTGAAGATTTTAAGGCAAAAGCACTGTAAAATTTTCAGATTTAGAAGTGCGCCGATAAGCAGGTTTACAGCAGCGTCAAGATTTACTGAGTCACTTCAAACTGAGATTTCTACAGTGAATGGTCCCCCCTTCTGTTCAGCTCAAGCCCTCACACCAGAGAAGGATCATCTGATTACAATTAACCACAACAACTATCAGATATCACAATGGTGTTTTTGTTTATAGACAAAAACTGTTATACCTTTGAAGGTTTTCAAGTTCATATGTCTGGGAAGAAGGGCCATATTAACCTCATGCAGTGAAGTTAGGGCTGCCTTAGGAGCAGAAACATCCAGGTGCCCTGAGCTAGCCTCACTATCATGTCAATCACCAGGGGGATCTAGTTGACCAAAGGGACGTGAGGGTGGACTTCCTAGAGATGGACTCTTGTTCCTGTGTGTGATGAGAGCTGGGCTGTTGACAGAAGGGCCTCTCCAATAGGAAGATGCCCCTCATCTTGGCTCTGCCGCCTTCCCGCTCCCATTCACAGGCATCTCCAGCAGACAGTCTGTCACTCAGCTGAGGAAGCCCTTTACAGAGAGTAGGGAAATAGTTGTGTTTGTTCTCAAGGGGACAATGCTACCCTGGATGACACTTTTCAGGATCACAATAAATAAAAGTAACCCGATTGTTAGTCTTTATTCAAGTCTGGCTGCTTCAGTGTGACAATGACATACAGGATTGCCTGTACATATTTTCATTTAGATTGCAGTGGGGCTGGATGGTGATTTACAATAAGTCATTGATGGTGAGGGGAAAAATTACACAGTGAATTTTAGCATGGATTCATTCATTATCCTGGCCATTTAACTGTACTGTGCATGACAAACCACTAGGTGGTAGTGTCTGTTCCCTGAATGTCACCCAGATGTTTCAAATGGCATATCAGTTTCTATTGCGGCCAAATATGCTTCTCTGAAATTTTTACCAGTCCATTGGGTCAAGTGGAAAAAACTAAAACTTACCAAGAATGAACAAATGTAGTGTACAGCAAGTAGAATGAAAAATCACAACATGATTTACTTCACTACTTTATTGTGAGTTATGCACTATCACATCACTTCTGACTGTCGAAGTGCTATGCTTTAGTCTGGTATTAAATATGTGAGTATATATATGGAGTAAACACAGATTTGCAAACCAGCCCTCATCAAAAAGACACGCTTTATGACTCTCACCTTTTTACACCTCCCTCTCCTGTTCTCTTCTAGCTTAAAGACTTCAGGCCTGGCACAAGATAGCCATCTCATGCCTTGAGAAAATCCAGACCATACCAATATATTTATATACACTTAAGGGTCGCAGGATGATGTAGCTGCTCCCGGTACCCTGTCTGGCGGGGGACACAAAAGGCCTAGCCAAGACCTCCCCAGCCATGCCAGTGCCTCCAACACTGGTGCCATTTCATCCAGGCCCTGACTTTGATGAATAGACTTTCGATTGGGAGGTTTGGCGTGAGGGCCTGTCTCTTCTGCTGTGGGGCAGTGCAGGGGAACACAGCCGTTTTGTCTGGGGGAGCCAAGTCTCAGGACTTGATTAATAGGGCAGAGCGGCTCCCCCCTTACCTCATGCTATCTCTCCACAGAATTCGGAAAAATAAGCAGCTGGTCAGTTAACATGACATAGAGAAGAAAAACTCCCTGGCTCTTGCTTACAGTACAGTGACTTAAGGAGAAATGTAGAGAGTGCGTACGCTGAGTAAAGCTTTGCATTTGTGTATCTTTAGACCGTTGACAGGAGATTTACTGTAGGTTTTGTTTCTCACACTGTGTTAAAAGGAGATTGACAGTCTCTTGCCTTGTAGAAGTACATGATAGTCTAGCACGGAAAACTTTGATGTCCACAAGTTGCAGTAGAGACAAGGCCAAAGCCGTTATGGGTACAGCAGGTTTTTGCTTTGTGCATGCAGTCATTTTATGTTTCTCAATCACAATTCACTATTTTGTACAGTTCTGAATTCACGAAACAGTTTCCATTTCTAACTTCAGCCCTGGCATTAAAAATGAAAGGTTCAACAGCCCTGTTTGGGCTTTTTCTATGTTTCTTACTTTTCTTACTGCAAAGGCGTCCTTGGGGGAACCAGAGGCAGAGACCAAGCAGTGTTCTCAACTTCACACACAGGGACTGACACAAGGGCAGATCCAACTGGAAGGCTTGACAAGATTGATATTTTCACAGTGCTGTGAGAAGGCAGCAAGACTTTCAGAAACAACTCTTAGAAAACTCAGTTTGACCAAAAAGTGATGTAATTCAATAAATGTGCTCCATTGGAGGGGAAAAAGCTATTTTATACTATTTAAGTGCTGACACATACCTTTAGGGTAAAGGAGTTTGTGTACTCCCTTGAATGCTGCATTGAAAAAGGTTTGAACAAAAGTTCAAACGACTTTTTTGTTTGTCTTTTTCACTAAGGTAGGAATTATTGTTCACTAGTATTTACATTTTATTTCAGCATGTTATTTATATTTTGAAGTGGAAAAAGAAATCTGTTTTAGACAATAGCTGAGCTGCTTAATTTGTTATAACTACAGCAATTATTAATTAATTTGTAATTAATAAATTAATTAGTCCAATGGGGAGCTGACAACGTGTTGAATGGTTTAGCCCACTTCACTCCAGTAGATTAACAGAGTTTGTGTTTTTCTTTGTTATTCTTTGAGGATTTAGTGATAATAGGAAAAAGGTTATTATGAAAAAAACAGCAGCACACTCCTCAAGGCCCTCTCAGGCCTATCAGGAGCTGACCGTCCTGTCATCAGGCTCGGTGGACAGCTGACGTGCCCGGAGGAGTGGGCCACCATAGCTGACAACTGCTTTGTCCCCACTGTGATGGATGAGTTCACGGCCCGAGCTCCAACATTGTCCACTTTACCCAAGTGTCCCCCTGCTCCCGCTCTGGCCAAATGATCTTATCAGGCCACGGAGGGTCACTCACACACAAGTGCTGACCACTGGCCATGAAAGTCCCGAAATATAATCCGCTCCCTCAGTGGAGATTCAACTCACCCAATAAGGAAGGGAAAGAGGTGGTGGCTTCCAGGCCTGTCCCACCCCTCCAATGTACCCAAGCACGAAGGCGGTTTTCATTTCTCCGTTTTAATAAGATGCTGAAGATTAGGCCCCCTTTTCAGGCTGCATCAGACTGCAGAGGATGTGAAGTCTGAGCTGGTCTTTCTCCCCCTATCAGTGTCAATCTTGTACAGCCTCCATCCATCATGGTCTGGGTATTTGTGTGCACCTATAATTGACTGAGCGAAGAACAGGGGATGTGTTCCACCGTCAGTTGATGAGTAATGGTTTTATTCTTCTCTCTCTTTGGACTCTTTCACGCTTTCGTCTTCTGGAAAACCCCATTGACACCATTTATCACAACAGCCTGCCATTCATCCCCAACCAAGTGTGTGTCTTAGTTTTGGCTTGGCATGATCACCCCAGTGCAATTCCTCAACTAAAATATGTCAGAGATGTGTAATAATATACTAATAATTTACTAATATATTTGTATTCCATATTTAAACATATCATATATTAACAAATTTTAGTAAAAATGATTGCATTCGCTTATTAGATGTGCTGTGGCCATGTAAAGTTTGGGAATTCCTCTCTGAGAGGACTAAGGACCTCATTCAGTGTCATCATTTTCCTCAAACATCACATCTTCAAACGTTCCCTTCCTTTTCAGGTATGAGTGATGAAAAATGGTGAAGTGTGTTTTTAAGTGCCTCATAAATATTAGGGGCAGGATTGAATTAAGACGGCAGTATCCTCGTTTGCACGGCCATCGCCTGTCTGGTTCACCCTGCCAGGAGCTAACCAAGCTCCAAGAGGGAGACTCAGCTTGCATGGAAAAATGATCAGCTGTGAAGGGGAACGTTGCTTTTTCCATAAATTTCACAACGGCAACGGTTGAGAGCATCCCTTGACAACCGGTATCTCGCAAGCTGTTCTCCTCCAAACAGGCAGGAAATAAATCACCCCCCAAATCCACAAACCCACCACTTTACAGAGATGCACTTAACCCATTTCTGTTTTGGTTGCATGAGAAATTCCTTGCATCTTTAGCCTGGGGAATACCCCACAACTTTCCACCGCAAGGTCTCATATTCAACAGGTACTTCTGTACTTGAATTTTTACTATTTTGCTTCTTTCCCAGCAAACTGAAAAGAAATTTGAAGGCCGTGCCATAAATAATGACAATAACAATATTGGGAATGATAACAATGCTGATCATGGTGGCGGGTCTGAAGGCAGACAGGGCTCACCTCTCCGCCAAAACCGATTTGACCCCGAGGAAGAAAAAGAAACATTTGTCATGAATTTATAGGCTCAGGGTTAACAAGGTCTGCTACTTAGACAAACAGTATGTCCCAGAGTTGCTGTAAATAACAGTGAGCGCTACGGTACAAACTCACACAGCCGCGTCTGTGGAACCATGGTCATGGTAAAAAGGGAGCCATGCACAGGCCAGACAAGCAGTTCGGAAGGCCAGCAGACATCCTCACCCAGCCAAGGAAGACTATGGCGCAACAACCACCATAGATGTGTCCATATGTTTTTAATATCTGTGTTGTTGCTACAAGATGTATAGCCTACACTTGGACAGGAATTCAATTGAAACGCTGACCAATCTGCTAATCAGGAACAACAAACTGAATGTTTTTTTTCAGTTTGGGCTTAACCACTGCTAAAGGTACAAAGTGAGTAGTTCGTGATGAATGGGTATGTCAAGGCTTCCCATTTTAAGCATACTATATTTCTGTCTGCAACAACTAGAGAATTTAGTCTTTGTCTAATTCCTTAAAGAATTATAATATTAAATTTGTTCGAATTGGAGGTTTGCATGGAATCATTAATGTATCTCATTCAGAAACCATATTCATTTTTCAATTGATCTTTTTTTATTTGGAAATACAAGCAAATTTTTTAAATATGTGTATTCACAACTGGTTTATTTATATATTATATGCTCGACCTATCCAAAAATGTGTATATTTTGATTAGGCTACACTCTCTGTTCCATAAGGAGTTAAATGGTCCATCCACCACTCACCTGTAATATGTTTTCAAAGCCCTCAGGCCCAGAGCTTTTCTCTTGATTGAATAATTATGAGGCCTATGAATATTTCACTGTATAAGAAGGCACTTATCAGCAACTTTGCCCTCTGCTGCAGTGTGACCTCTCTCTGACTCCACTCTGTCAGGTAGGTCACTTTAGTGTCACTGACCCCCTCACCTGGGGGATTCATGTCAGCCAGGCCACTCAAGCATGGGACATTCAGACTGGCCACACTATTCACTCTGCCACCTCAATAAATCTGAAAAGAAAAGGGACCACTGGCATCTGTTTATTTTCCAGACCCTCTCTTCTTTTGACTTGATTCATGGCTCTAGGCCTTAAGGTTAATTGCAGCCTGTACTAAAAAAGGAAAAAGGGCACCTGTGTGTGTGTGCATGTGTGTGTGTGTGTGTGTGTGTGTTTCTGTCTGCCTTTTTGTCCTCACCAGGGTATGCAGTTACTCTAATCCCCACCACACTCCCCACCCCCAATATAAACGCCACAACAGTCATCATTTTTTTCACTTAAGTTATGATTTATGTTCCATGAGTAAGTAACCCTGTAGGCCTTGCTTTGTGTCAGAGGGCAAACTGAGCCCAGCCATAACTGTTTAAGACCCACCTGCAGTAACAGCCTGCTAATGAGGGCTGTGGGTAGCACTCCTCACTCTGTGTGTGGGAACATCCCCAAGGTCAAAGGTTAACTAAGGGAAGGTGCTTTTCCTTCCAGTGCAGTACATTAGACCGTCTTCATTTATTCTCCCCTCCTCTCAGGTGAAACCTAGTCATGTGTGCAGTGGACTACCAACTGTTACTGTCATCACCCTCTCTAATGTAGGCCCCTCACTGCGCTAAATGAGCCCGGCTTTCAGCACCGTATCAGCCCGGGCTACAGCGAGGGGCAACTGCTTTCAACTCATGCACACCTGTGTGTCCCTGTACATCTCAGGACCTCCACCCCACATCAGGAGTTCCCTACCCCCAAACTCCAGCAGGTCCTCAGCAGCCAGATAGCATGAAAATTGTTTTTAAGGCACCCGGTGAATGAACGTGGGACACACCACATTTATGCCCCAAAATGCAATTCAATTACCAAGGGAACTGGAGAACGCCGGCTCCTGCAACATGCACAAACGCATGCACATGTACAAACGTACTCTCCTGCTGTTGTTTTAGGGCTGATCAGAAGAAATGAAATTTCAGAAGGGCCAAAATGTACCAGTCTTTTTTCCCCACTGAGATCATTTAGTATGCATCATTACCCCTCCAGAAACACTATGGCAATAAACAACTTTTTAGGACAGAAACTGTTTGAAGGCAGAGGAGGAAATGGATGGAAAACACACACGCGCAAGCTACTTCGCAGGCCGGTCACTTTTAAACAGAACAAATCTGATCAGCTGTCTTTGCTTCATTGAAAAATCTTTTTTTCCAAAAACGAAGTGTAGAAATCCAAAACAAAAAAGTAATAAATAAAGATAATGTATACAGTAGTAATAGAAAAAAGGAATATGATCTGTCCCAGAGGATTTTTCTGGAGATTTTGTGAACTTTCAGATAGAGTGGGAAAACATAATCAGGTAACACATTACGAAGTTAGGCAGACTGGTCAAGCTGTGTTGATGGTAGGGAATGTCTCAAGATAGATGTGGGAGCCTCTTTTTCTTATCCCAGGACAATATTCCCAGTGAGAAATGGAGAGGAAATGGAGGATAAATAAAGAAGACCTTGGCAGTGCTGTAATAATTATATGCCACTCTATCCAATCTACATAAATAAACCTTGCCCTGGTGGAAGGCTTACAGTTATGGTTAAAATCATTTTTCAGCCCTGACTAGCCATGTTTCGAAACAGCACATGTTTATTACAGAAAGCATGTTTTACATTTTATATGAAATATTTAGTTTAGTTTGGCCTGGCTCTAGTATTTGACTCACCCAAGATTGATTAGGAGTGTGTATTGTAGTGTGACAGTCCCAATTCATCATGGCCCATGACACTAACAGGAAATCAAAGGGCTTCCTTATCACATTACTCTTCCCCTCAAAACTCACTTGTAGAATTAGATGGGCAGTAATCAGCACAGGCCTTGTGCCCCCGCTATCTGCTAGATAATCGCAATTCAAACACCGGTGCCTGTTTTCACCTTTGAGGGAACGGGTGCTCGGACCCACCAATTTCCCCCTGCTCCCCCATCAGATATCTGCCATGGCTGTTCCTCTTCAAAGCCCTGAGCAAACAGAGGCCAGCTCTACACCCTGCTTCAGGCCTTGTCAGGGAGTGTAGGTCAATACAAATAAGTGCTGATGCACTTTTAAAGAGGTGAATAGCCCGCCGATTGAAAACAAATATGCAGACCGCTTTAGTGATGTGGCTTAGGCCTGGACGTGTTCTTTTACACCTTGCCATGAGCCTGTTCAAGCGAGTAATCTGTCATCACGCTGAAACAAATGTACCATTCTGAATGACCATGGCAATCGGGGTGTATACGCTAAGAGCTGAGGGCCGGAGCCTAATACTAGTAAAGAAATCCTGGTTTTGGACTGATATAATATAATACAAGTTACCTACAACCTACAACCAAACATATCTAAAAAGGTTCAAGCATATAATCATATTAATTCACTTCATTAAGAGGCCCTTATAGTAGGATCTATCATGTTTGCTTTTTCATACAATATGTATTACTTAACAGGCAAATCTAGAATAAATTGCAAGGCTGATATGACACAAGATATCAAATATTCATCATTTGACAAGCCAGAATTACAGGATTACAGGAAACAGACATCAAGCTAGAAAACGTAGTATACCATTAAAAAAAAACCTATTCTTAAGGACAGTATACTTATTAATACTAAAGTGAATATAGGGCCTACTCAATAATCAATAAGAGCTTGAATCACAGTGTCAATATGGTTTCAAACCATAACCCACCAGAACAACCTCATAACCTTGTATCATGGTGTCATACTCATAATGACTAATACTAAATTGTCTTGATGCTGTTGAAATGTTCTGGAATAATTCATGCTAAAAAATGTCCTGAGAGACTCTAAAATATAGTAAATTGTCCTGGACCAACAGTTAATTGGTCTTTGCTCCACTGGAGTAGTCACAACTCTGACTTAGAGCCCATTAAGACATAGCTGCCCACGGATATCAAACAACGCAAACCAACAGGCTGCCACCCATGGGCATTGTGTGAAACTGAGCGTGTGTTCATTCTGTCCATCAGGGGGCACAAGAGCCCCAGGATGAGACCTTTCCCTTTCCTCCCATTCCCATTAGTATAAGGGGGCAAATTAACCATCACCTAATTGTCTTACTTTATTCCTTTTGGCACATCAAATGACACATGCCCTATTAAAGTGCTCGGTTTTTGAATACCCTGCAGCCTTGTATAATAAAAGGAGCGGTCGGGTGGCAGGTAAAGAGGCGCCCCACATATGAACGGCGGCTTGAGTGACACAGACAGTCTGGCTCATTGGGATTCCAGGCCTGACCAGTGACTTTAAATGTGCCCTGGTCGCTGGGGCAAACAGACAGATATTTGTTAATGAATCCCTGCGCTGAGTAACCCAAGCCCTCAGAGTCTCTCCTCTCCACCAGAGCGGGAGCCTGTGCTGGCTGCAGGTCACAGGTCAAGGTCAGAGGTCAGTTAGTTTTAAGCTCCCTCTCTCTGGTAGCAGGAGGTTATCTGGCCCTAATGGGTTTGTTAAAAAGGCTAACACAACAGAGCGTGTTACTGTAGATCTTCCTCTATTGCTCAGAACACACAGATGGGTTGTGTGATAGAGGCAAGGGTACATAAAGCAGTGCAGTACAAGAACATGCATCAGTGTTTTAGAAGACACTGTTAAAGAAGACACAGAAGACACAGAAGACACAGAAGACAATTAGTTAAAGCGTGGTATATTTGTATATTTTGCCTTTGCATCAAAATAATTATTTCATTATCTTTATTTTGTTCTAAATCCCAACAAACCTTTCAAACTTTGTTTTTTTAATCTAGCAACCCTACAGGATTAAGCATAGCTGAGTGAACAAAAGTTTGCAGTGGCAAAGCCCTCTGAATCAGACACACAGTACAAAAAATCAGTGTGGAAACTGATGGACATGATAAACATTTCAAAGATCCACACAAGGAAGAAAACATTTCACCCACCACATTATACGGGCATTTATATGCAAGTGATAAAACAGATTCATTTATCAGTGTGTCTAATACTGCAGCACCTAGATAAAATCAGTCTCAAGTCCAAAGTCAACATCTAAAAAAAACCCCATTGTTTTCTGTGATATCTTTTGATACACAGTGCATTCTTGTGA
The DNA here is from genome assembly GCA_019176425.1 of Megalops atlanticus. Classification (NCBI taxonomy): domain Eukaryota; kingdom Metazoa; phylum Chordata; class Actinopteri; order Elopiformes; family Megalopidae; genus Megalops; species Megalops atlanticus. The sequence continues at coordinate 19,726,002 of CM032878.1, read as the reverse complement.
TTAAAGGCACACTGAAAGTAATTAGTACATTTTAATCAAAGGAGTAACCGGGATTGACAACAACAATGCCGCCAACTGCATACAAGCCAGCCAGGCTCCTTTGAGTGGGCACTGACCAGAGGAGAAATGCACAGGAAAAGGATCCTGATTGAAGATAAACACTGCCATGAAATGGTGCCGTGTAAACGCTGAGAGAAATATTGAATCCCAGTGCCACTGACAAAATGGATATCAAACAAAGTTTTTTGTAAAATGTCCTGCAGTTTCCATAAGCATTTCCCCGCTACATTTCAGAAACTGACATGGGAACAAAAACAGCCAATGGGGCCGCCCTTTAATCTTTTGAGCAGCGCACCAAATAAATTCACAGTAGATATTAGGCACAAGGGAAAAAAACAACAAACTGCTGAGAGCACTCTCCAGTCTGAATGAGACAGTTCAACTAAAATAGCTACAGTTAGGTTTAACATATACAGATATATATGTAAAATTATACCTTCAGTTAAATTGTATATACACATTTCATGTATTGTGTGTATGTGTGTGTGTGTGTGTGAGAGAGAGAGAGAGACAGAGAGAGATCTGCATATATACAGTACCAGTCAAAAGTTTGGACACTTTTTAGTCCATTTTTACACATTTTAGGATAATAGTAAAGACATCAAAACTATGAAATAACACAAATGGAATTATGCAGTGACCAAAAACTTTGTAAGAAAATCAAAGAAAATTAAAGAAATCAAAACTTTCTTATATTTTAGATTATTCAAAGTAGCCAAAAGTATTTTTTTAAAATACAATTTTATTGAAATAAATTCATACATAGGCATTAACGCCACTATTTATATTTGTCTAAGAAACAAATTTCAAGCATTTCAGCATAAGCCTTTAGATCAAAATGCCTAGAATGCATGTTTCCCATTATCTTATTCAGGTGTATCCAGACTGGTACTGTATATTCTATATCATAGTTAGATTAGTCACTCAGGCTTAGGCACATGTTCCCTAGTGACACAGGAAAAAAAGCTGCCTCATTTTTTGGGAAGAGAGCTGCACAAGCGAGTGATTTCGCTCATCAATTTAGATGCCTGCCTCTGAGATAAACATCTCACCTTTGGCAGAAAATAACACTGTGTCCTGGATAATTACGCAGCCCCCTGCCCAAAGAAAGCTGATTCATCACCACTGATAGCAATCTCGCACCAGCATCACAGTCATTGTCCCCACAATAAATCTTTGGCTTAAAGGTGGATTTATCTCATACATTTAAAAGAGGAAACAATATTGTTTGGGTATTAAGAGGTATTACAACAGGAGTAACAAATTAGCTTCAGAGGCTTCTGTGTTTTGCTTCCTGGTGCATGTTGCATGTTGTTGCCTGGATGTGATGGCTTCACTTCCACTACAATGGCACCTAGTAACAATTCTTTCAGCACCTGCCTTCTCCAGATAACAGGTAACACTGATGAACACAGATGTGTGGAAAATGTTCCTGCTGTTTCTTTTTTGTAACCAAACAAGCCAGAAGTTCAAAGTCAAACAAAGACATGATTGGGTTGTAGAAGCAGTCGAGTCTCCTGTGAAAGTTTGAACAGCCACATAGTACCGCTGCTAGACTGTTTTGAGCACCGCTGTTCCAAATGGAGTTTCCCACTCCTGTTGATGCTGTACAGCATTTAAGATCTAGGGGTTGTGCATTGTTTATGATTACAGGTAATCCATTACAGTAGAGAATTCACATCTTCTTCATCACTAATTGATATACTCACAGACGAGGGTGACAGTGTCAAGGCTACTGTTTGAAGACAGAAGATCTCACACTCTGTGGCTTTAGCAGTGATGACGTTGACAACACACGATGCAGATATAGAGTGTGGGCGTGGAGGCCACAGCTCTCAGAACAGGGATGACACATGTACACAAGTGCTAATCGTTAAAGCCCTTGTCAATATCTGTGTCTCCAACAGCTGATAGTTTGGCCAATCTTCTGTCAACACGCTGGACGTTGTGCCTCAAACTGCTAGCATGAGGACTCTAGCTATTGTAGGGCTCTCACAGAACAGGTCAGTCATTTCCAGGAATGAGAGTGGACAGTTTCTGACAACTGGAAGTGCTGACATAACATTAAATATATATAATTTCCAAAGTGACTTTGGAAATAATTTGTCAGCCTTGCTCATTTACCCTGCATTCGAGTCTGTACTGCTTCTGTTGTAGTTTATATCAGAAATTAGTGGCTATGTACATTGCTTTTTGGCATATGAGCCTTGTGTCACATCATTCATTAGCATGTACCAACAAGTATGTATGAGTATAATAGAGAATTTGGTGTCGATATTTTGCATGTGCTATCCATTATTTAAGCAGTATTCCTCAAGAGAGTTTTTACATTATAGATTGCATGTTTAGCAACCTGAATTTAACACAGAGAAGGAAACCAAAATAAACTGTCACTTTCTAAATGCATAAGCAAATATTTTTTTCCTGTGCTTTGTTAGGATAGGAAAACCATAAACTGCAACATTATACAACAGCTACAAAAAAGTAGTACAGTACATTACTCCAAACCGCTCGGCTTGCAATGTAATGTAATAAAATTGCTACCAATGAGGAAGAGCTGTGTGAGCAGATTTCCGCTGACGGTCTTTTTCAGTATAAAGGTTCCACATCACTCTGTCAGGGATTTATCACCTTAACTCCTTCCCAGACAGATAACATCAGCAATGCCCTGGATTCTCCACATTAACACAAATGGTAAGCATGTGTCGGGCCCGGGGTCACCGAACACAACCAACTCCAGGTACTTTCTTCATTTATCATGCTGTGCCAGAAAATGACAGTGCCTATTGTGGGGTAATAGATAGCCCAGGCCTGTAGCTGATACCCGTCGGTGTCATCTGAAATGGCTGTGCAGCATACAGTGGGGCTGTCAGTGTGTGAGGGGAGGGCAGACCTCTCCCTTTTCCCTCCATCCCCCCAGGTCACATGCTCTTACATTCCTGCCTGGCAGGCCTTTCTGCCTGGCGGTGTGCAGCACAAAGGAGTGCCGCACGAAGCATTTCTACAAAACATGATCTGAGATGCTCACGTTACAGGGCGCACACGTCACAGGAGCTGGGAGCGAACTCCACACAGAGATCCACACTGCATATTCTGACTGAGGGATATGTATGTATAACCTTATGGTTTTTTCGCACCTTTTGTAAGGAGCACAACTCCAAGTTACCCTCTAGGGTTTCTGCTCGCAAACCTCTGCTGTGCCCACTGCTTTTGTCTGGCCTGGCACTGTACAGAGTGCCAGATAATCCTCTGTCCAGGGTATACCTTGAAGCAGGCTCATACCTTTACTAAGACAGTCACTCCTTCGTTCCCTAAGACAATTTTTCCAGAAGGAAGTACTGTCTTGGATTCTTTCCTACCGCATCACTGTCACTCATTTTAAATAAGCAAAGTCGTTAAAAGGCACATAATAACTAGAATTCTACTTCTGTCACTCAGTTCTTCCACTCTTCCAAACCTTTCATCCTTGCTGGTCTCTAGGACCCAATCAATATTCAGGCCACAAGGTCAAAGGTCAAGGCAGCTTCTCATATATTTTCTGCTTCCTGGTATCTATTTTGGCCAATTACACATGCACACAAAAGTTGTCTCAATAACTGCTCCAAAACCCTAATGATTTCCAGGCCACATTGTAAAGATAAAAATGTTTCTTAATAGGTCTACAGTTTCCATGCTCTATGTGTATGGATTTCAATCAAACAAATCAAGCGTTCGCCTTTCACAGTTGCTTAGGGCTTGTACTTTTACAATCCTCCTGCAGCCTATATGCATTATGCTTGACCACTTGACATTTCTGCAACTTATTTACACAACAGATGACTACATACCTATAAGCTGTAAAACAATTCAATACTCAGCCCCAATGCAAGTAAACAAGTATCTGCTCTCCCCACCACTTCCATTACTCCCAATCCATATCATCCATAGTGATGTAGTAGGATTGAAATGGGTTAACAATAGATGAACGTACTGCTTTTGGTAATATAACCTCACTCTTCATCCAAAGTATTGCAGCAGAAAAACTGCTTTGTTCTAGCCCTATCTCACACCAGGCTGGTACTGGCTCTCCACCCAGTGTTTGTTGCTCCCAGCAGTATCTGTTTGTGTAGACTCCACACGGAGCCACACAAGCCCAGGGTCAGATCCCCAGTCCACACACTGTCTGCGAGTAACGCTGGCTGCGTGAAGCAGCCAGACAGGAGAAAATAAGCAGAAGGATGGTGCTTGTGAACCATGCAGAGAGCCCCCTGCACTTTGTTTAGGTTAATGTGCCCTGCAAGTGACTGCTCTCCAAAGCTGAGGCTCACTGCCCCACCACACCCAGCCACCAGGACCGGGACCACACAAGTCAGAGGGGTAAATATGGCGTATGTGCGGGGTCTATATTTCGCACGTCAGTAACCCGCAAGCAGGAAGTGACACTGTGCTGCAGACTGCGAGTTCTGCTGCTGTCCGTGCAGCTGTACAGATACTATTACTCAGGAGTGGATGGAGAGCATTCACAAGGAAGTCACATTGAGTTCCTCAGAGTCCCAGATGAATTGGAAGGGAAGCTGTTGGTTTCAGGGTAGGGCGAGGGGGTGGTGGGGGTTGAAGCTCTGGATGAATTCTCTAAGTGTTTCTTCTGCCTTGGGAGGTATGGTTGTATACATTGCTGGGGGTGCTGGAGGGGGCTTCAGGATAGCCTGTCACTCACACAGTGTGGGATGGGTGGGGTTGTGGACTGTAAGCTGAAGCTGGGGTGGAGCTGTTCAAGCCTCATCAATCCTACTTAGGAGCCAGAGCGGAGTCAAAACACCACAACCGCCACATCACAAGAGGAACATGCTGTCTGCATGCATATGACACACTAAGTCATAATTATACGTCCCTGTTTTTGCTGTTTTGTTGTCATGGTTGTTATTGTTCTTGTTGTTTCCCATGAAAATCAACCTCCGCACGTGGGTAGGGAGTGACACATGCGGGGATGCTGACTGTGAGTTAGCAGGCCCCTGTTCCAAGCTCTCAGCAACTCCTTGCACCCCTCGGAGCTGCAATCCAGCCCGTTACGCCTCAGCACACGTCTCACAGCAGGTAGAACTTCCAGCTCCTTCAGTGGCGGCCTTGTTTTCACGGTGACCTGCGACCCTGTCAGTGCTCACCCGCTAAACGCCCTGCGGTTGGGCTGCCCGCTGGGCCCCGAGCCCCCACCACGCGTCGGGCACCGAATGTAGCATTCCCCGTGCCGCTGCTACCCCTCACGGCCCACGCCGCACGTCACTCACGCGGCCTGGGCTTGCTCCAGCACTCAGGTCCTGCAAGCCACGCCTGGGCCTCCCGTTGCTCTGCTTGTCAGCCATGCAAATTTTTGAGCAGCAGTGGAGAAAGCAGCAAACAGCCATTGTGATTTGCTGAAGGAAAAGCCCTGCAGCCAGTTTTTTATGTTAGCCCTTCTTAACCATGTTTAACCATGTTTTGTGAAAACTTCATCAAGGGAAATGACATGGGTTCAGAAGATGAAATGAAAAAAGAAATAAGATTGCAAGGGGCATTTGTGGTTCATGGCTCTAGCATAGCAAGCCCTAAATAAATGTTTTACAAAAAAATGACCTCCATTTGGAGGGCCGGGCACATTTTAATGATGACGGGGAGGGAACTCATGTCACTCGATCTGGAGCTCAATGGCTCTGTTATTATCTGTTGATGAACTTATTTTCCAGCTGATCGAATGCCCCGCCGTGGGACTTTGTCCGGAGCGGTTTTAAGAGTGCCACCTGCTGCACTCCAAATGGCTTCTCCATTTTCAAAACAGTTCTCGGAAAGTGCAGTGCTGCAATTTGCCATTTGCCGTAGTCTGGGTGGAGTGGGAGAGGGGATAAAATGAACATATCACTGACGTATAATTGGTCATAATGTACCATAATTGCAGAAAATAATTATAGATGGCATTGCTGGGGAACTACTGTATGACTGATGCTCAAGTTATGCTTGGAATGACTATATTCAAATTCAAGACCAGAACAGTTTGAAATAGCCCTGGTAAAACCAGCACAGATTTTTTAGTTGTACATGAAAGGCATAGATATCAAAAGATTTATTAATGCCTATTTTTGTTATTGTTTCCTTATTACATTAAAAATTTCTTTAGCATGAAATTTCTTTAGATAGCCTACATAATATTCATTTATAAATAAGGATATTTTACTCAAGCAAGTGACATTAAGTAATTTAATCATGGGTATAACGGCAGTATCCCACCAAGGACTAAAATCTACAACATTTTGGTTGCGAGCACAATTTCCTAGTGATTACTCCACACTGTTGGCCACGCTACTGCTCTTTCACAGCAAAAATGATGCTTGGTTTTGTCAGAGGACCAACGTGGATCCCTGTCTCCATGACAATGACCTTAAGGTGCGGACTAAATATTCCATCTATGGCCTAGTCTCCTGTTGGTTTCAATGGCAAAACAGACCAGGGCGCTTGTAAATCACTCAGGCTCAATCCTGTAACTCTTCCCTGTGTTATTGGAATAACATGTCTGCTCAAAATAAAGCCTATGTGGATAGAAATAAAAAACCTTTGTCCATGGCATATGAATTTCTCCATCATAAATTTGACGCAAAATCATTGCTGCTTGTTGATAGTGAGTCAGGTTTGCAGTTACTGGGGCCTGTGGTATTTTTTTTAGCTGTTTTCCGAAGTGAAGGATTTGGACGGTTTTCTGGGTCTCATGGGGGGAGCGGTGAAGGCAAAAAAAAGCCGAAAGGCCACCCATATGGAGAGCAGCTGATTTTCCGAACACGGTGCCCCCGTACCCTTCGCGCTCCCCCCCCGTCCCGAACACTGATGTGTCTGACAAGGTGATGCCTTTCATGGAGCAGCCAAAGCAAGCAATTCACAGGCCATAACTCCTTGTCTCAACGGTTTTTGTTTGACTGTAAATTACTGAAATAAAGTACCCCTGGGAGCTTATTCATTTAGTTATGAATATTGCAGATACTCACACGTAGATACTCACACATACTGTATGTATCTGTGTGCATGTGTGTTTTATGATTATTACTCAGCATCAGTCTGGTGTGACCTTGGTAATAAATGAGCGCCCATCAAGGGTTGAATGGTGTTCAAATATAAACACGGGGGCTCCAGCTAGAACGGAGCGCTGGGAATTATTAAAGTTATCCCAGTTGTCAGTCAGGACCGTGTCCGTTTTAGTGCCGAGATCAAACTCCGCACACAGGCTCCTGCCGCGCTAGCTTGTCTTTGCACACAGGGCCTCCCCGCGGTGCGCTTCCTGACGAACGCAGCGGTGGTGTGCTCGCTCAATGGGCCGAATGGACCTCGCTGCAGTTCACAGCGCAGAGGGGAGCCTCCTTTACCTTGGATTTCAATCAGTCAGGCAGACACACTACAAAGACAGCTCTCCGCCTCTGCCCACAGGACTCTGACCGGGTCCTTTGCTCGGCCACAGAATGGTGTCTGACTGGAGGGACTGACATGTGCTTAGTCTTTTACAGCATGTTTCCAGCTGAGCTTGGATTGAAATGTCTTCCACATCACCAAAGGCTACTTTACAAGGGATCAATCAAATCATACCACCCTGCATGCAAGCATGCAGTGAACTGAATTCAGCTCACAGACAGCTTAATTCAAGACACAGAACTTTTGCGCATTGTACCCCCAGCAACTTCCTTGTCACGACCCTTTAGTTGCAGCTCTCTCACATTAGCATTACAGTAACAGCTTTTTTAATATTCATGTAATAGTTCAGCCAGTCTGTGCATGTCAATACAATTGACATCATACAGATAAAGACTATGTCAAAAGGTACACCTGCATTTTTTTCGCAGAGGAAAAATGCAAAAAAGCTACATTTGAAAGATATATATATATAAAAATCTGCATGGTAGTTTAAGAGTCCCAGAGGCCTGCTAAATGTTTCTTTTTGATTGTGTAACAGTGCGAGAGTGTTCTACTCCATACAAAAGATGCCTTAGCTTCACTGTTTTGGAAAATGCTTTATGGACCTGACCGTTGCACCCACAGATGACTGTCAGTGTTTAATAATGTTTTCAGAAATGCCTTTTCAAAAAGATGTGAATTTTTTCACAGTGTGGACACCGTGGCCTGGCGCAGTCTGGTGCAGACACAGGAAGTGGAGGTGACGGGGGTCTGGGCGGACCGGGGGCCTTGTGTGATTGGCCCCTGTGGAATGGGGCACCCTGTACGATTGGCTCCTGCAGAGATGGTGATTAATGTGCATGGGAATATAACAGGGACCTCTGGGATTACAGTGGCTGCTCCTTGTCCCGGGACCTGTGGATGAAATGTCAACAAAAGGCTCCATGGCTCTTTCACGGGGCATGGTGTGAGGGGGACCTGTACACATTTAACAACACAGCCCTGCATGATCCATGAACAGAGAGAGGGAAACTCAAGAGATAATGAGAAAATGTGAAATGGCAAAGGAAGGACCTCATATCAGACTGATTCTGTCTGTATGGCCAGAACCAAACAGGTTCCACACAAAATATTGCCATGATGAATTCTGTTTAACTTTACCAAAATACAACAATGGTTGGTCAACTTCCATGTAGTTATTGCATACTTCAACATTACAATGCAGCAGTAATCAGTAATGCCATCACCTCAGAGGTTTAGCTGTACAATGAAAACTAATTAATGGAGAACAACCACTGCTGTAGTTTCTTATAAGGGAGGAGAGCTGTTATTTGCCCTGCTGTTACAAAGTAGGGGAGTTATTTTTCCCCTTCTGTTATAATGTAGGGAAGCTGATAATTCCTCTGCTGTTATAAATATAATTGAAATGTTATTTCTCTTGCTGTTATAATGTAGATGAGCTGTTATTTCTTCCACTGTTATAATGGAAGGGAGCAGTTATTTCTCCTGCTATTATAAGATTGGGGAGCTACTGATCCACTACACTGCAGAAAACTGTTCACCATTTATCAGCTTTCCTCTTCAATCTGTAAAGTTCTGGCAATGATACAGCACGTGTACGTTCCTGACATTCGTTTTACACACTTCCAGCCTATATGAATGATGACGGACATTAATTTGATGAAAGCGTTTCAGTTGATCTCCGAAGACCTTGGCATGGGAAGAATCTGCAGCCAGCCATGGGAGGTTGGCATTTGTCTGCTAGCTTGGCCATTCACAACAGCATGCTCCAATAGGACTTCAACAATAATATTAGTGGGGGCTTTTTAAAGGCCAGACGGGCTTAAAATATCCCCTGTGCCAGAGAGAGTGTGTTTGGGTGTGTGAGGGTCACTCTACAGCCTCATTTTAACAGAACCTAGAAAGCAAAATATATGTTGGACACCCTTTTCAGTGTTCTATCTTCATTTCTGGGAACTGAAGAACACCAAAAGGTGGCAGTGTGGTGTGGTGCATGGGATATGGAGTTGGGCTTGTAACCCAAACAGTATAGGGTCAGTTCCCAGAGTGTTGTACCACTAAAAGTGAACAATAATATACACATACACACATAATAATTGTATATATTAACCTATTTATCAATCATATCAATACTTGTACAACAGCAATATAAATATAAATATAATATAAATTTTTTCAGGAACAGAAGAGTACTCAAATATGCATATATGTCATCAATGAATATATTTTTTCCATCTTAAATTCCTTAACTTACTATAATATGTTGGGTCACTTTTGTCCACCTAGCGATTGCAGTTGTAGTTGCAATACTGTTGTGAGTAATAGTAGTAGGAGTATTAGAACTAGTAATATTGCCGTAGTAATGGCAGCAGCAGTAGCAGTCACCATATTAGTCATCATAGTAGTTGCTATGACTTCCAATGATAACTTAACTCTTTTGCTAGCTGCCTGTCCTCTCACAGTCTTCATGAAGGAGACTGACAGAGGAAGGTTTCTTTCAGGGTCTCACCTGTCCATCCTCACTCTCTGGTCCAGGGCACTGAGATAATGGCACAACCTTTTTCTCCCTGGCTAAGTACCGCTATGATTAACTGCCTGCCTTCCCAAACACTTCCTCAGTTCAAAGGTCAATAAGTCCTTAATCACAGATTCCTGGACAGTGATTACTGGGGTGACGCGCTAGTCTCCCAGACACTACAGCAGGTCTGGGTTCACAGTCATTGCAGCCTAGTGTCTCACCACATCCATCAGTGGATATGAGCGCTTTGAGCATGCTACTTTTCTGATAATGATGTCATACTTTGTCTTTAAATGCAATTTTACATTCCAAAGATTAGAATGTCCATTCTTGTACCCTTCATGTAAGCGCTCAGATACTGTCTATATTTTGTCTGTGATTTTTTTTTCAAAAAATGTGACTCAGTTTCCTCCCATTTTTCATGACCATCAAGCGTTACATTTTGCTAGTCATTTAAATGAACTGTTTCACAATAACAACTTTCAGGACCATTATTTGTAATGAATACAAACCAGCTGGTTTAGTTCTGGTCTTTTGTTTACTCCATTTCTTGTGGTGATGTCTTTACGACAGGAAGCCCGTGTACCCATTGCATACTATTTAAATTCACAACAGAATACGGAGCAATATTTTTGTCATCAGCAACATTATGTGGAACAACAATGAAGCCCTCTGGTTTAATCAAACTGTTTCAGGGAATATTTGTTTTCATGCGTCAATAAAACAGAAATGACAAAAAAATCCCTTGTCAATATGCGGCATATTATCTGTATCAGGTCAGAAGGAGGGGAAATAGAATGAGCAATTGTGTTTTGTTTTTTGTCCCTGCTTCACAAACAGAGCGCCTAACAAAGTATCCTTTCTGGGGCACTTCCTTCCACTCTGATTGGACTAATTGGGACCTGTTGACAGCGAATCCCATCTGAGCAGGAACCAGCCAATCAACTGGAGGCGTCTGTCAACCTTGGCGCACTAGACCTGCACTCAGAATAAAACCCTTTGTCTCTGTGGCCTTGTTGACCTTTTAATTTTTTCATATAAAAAATGGTAAGTGCGTTGAAAAAAAAGACCACTATCATGCATATCATGTCTAATAGTCCAGCTTAAAAACACAAAAAAGCAGAAACTTTATTTCATCTCTCTAAGTGGATATCCTCGACCTTGAACTAACGCTTGCGCCACTGCTGATAACAAATACAAAAGCCCTTCTGGAACTCCATTCATAGAAAGTGCGTAGCGGGTCTGTCCAGTTGCATGCATTACTAATAGAATATGCTGTCTAATAACGCTGGTCACTAGTGTCCCACCATCTCAGAGATAAATTCAGCTGAAACATGACTGTTGTAACCCTCGGTACTGACTGAATTTAAGGAACCATCCCCCACAGACTGTACACACCAAGGCCAAGTGCGAGGGTTTTGCAGGATGAGTATGCGTTAGGAGCACACACTCACTGCCATAGTTACAGTAGATTGGATGAGCAAAGTTTGGCCAGTGTGAGGGGAATGTTTTGTGGATCATGTGGCATGGTTTATTTCCAGTGACATACACAGTCTGGTGAGATGCCCTTCAGGGCATAGACACAAGTTTTGTGGTGGATTGTGGGTGGTTACAAAAGGTGGCATTTAACTAAATGGGTTTCGGTGGCAGTCATTTATTGTCTTTGAACATGTTAATAATACACCTAATTAGTGTCAGCATTTTTTGTCACATCAGATCTATTTCCTGAGCTCTCAAACTGAACTCTAGCACTCCAGGAATAACCTGCTTGAAGCAACCACACAGCACATGAAAGAGCAGCGGTATAGGTAGTGTCAGCCCCTGTAGAGCGCTTGCACTGTTTGCAAGTGAACTTTCTTCCCTGCCCTCCAGGGCGTGGGAGACGCTTGGGGGTTACAATTCATCACCGCTACAGTAGAGCGAAGAGCAGGGCCTTCAGAAGGTCACAGAGGAGCAGCTGTGTACAGAGTATGGAGAAAAGAATGCATGCGAACCCCATTGTGTTTTTGAAACAGTATCCCTCTCTGCGGTGCCCATGTTCATGTAATAGACCATTAACAGGACCTGTCAACAGACAACACAAGGAGGAAGGCGATGGGCAAAAGGACCACACTGGATCACGTTAGCAGTTATTTGTGTGGCAACGAAAGCTGGATACAGTTAAAGGTTGTTTTGTTTTGTTTTGTTTTCCAGGGAAACCGATTGCCGCTTTCAGGCGGTGTTTACCTACCTTCAGTCAAAGGGAGCAGAGAGAGGGGGCGGCCCGGCTTTATCGAGAGGTATGAAAACAGTGCTGAAAAGAGGAGCAAGGTGTCCAGCGGGCCTCTACTTTGCACCTGAGGTTTGATCAATACAGTCAAGCGATGACACGTCAATTTGCACACCTAAAACACACGCAGGCCCTTCAATGGGCACGCTGAGAGACGGCAGCAGGTGAATTGTTCACCAGCGGATACAGTGTATCAACACTGTCGTTTAAAACGTGTGTGTTTTTTGTGGTCCGTGGTTTGACGTGTTTTGTTACGTTTGCGTGCTATTTGACCAACGCGTCCAAAAACCAATTCATGTTTTTTTCCCTTTTGTATATTTCTTTTTTTTATTAACTACATTTATGAGTTATTACAAAGTACACCCCAAAAGCCAGGTGCTACCAATATCTGATGTTTGTGAATATATTTCAGCTGCCAAGGCGCTTAAGCATTTCTTTTTCTCAAAACAAAAGAAGCAAATGGTTTCATTTGTGAAACTAATTCTGCTAGACAAGTATAACACCGCTAACAGCTGAACAGGTGTTTATATGAAGGGATGAATAAACATAAAACATTAGGAGGCATAAAACTACACCTGGAATTGTGTGACTCAGTGGTGGATTTGAGAGAGGGTTTTCCCCTTTTCCAATGTTAATACCCTCTCTTCTACTCTGAGCTCCCTGCCAGTCAATAGTTTCAATGGAATTGGTGAGGCTGTCCTCGTGTTCCTCCTGATCCAATGTGTTTTTCAATGTTTCAGGCAGATTATCATTGCATAAGATTAGATAGAACAAATGTGCTCATACTGTCCTTAACTATGGAGAAACACAGGACAATTGCAGCATCATCAGAGTGCTTCAATACAACGTTGCAATACAGTGATATCCTGTGATATTTGCCCACCAACATGATTCTGCATTACAATGAAAAAAGGGACAGAGCTACCCAACTAGGTTCTCCGTATCAACAAATATAACATGTCAGTTTATTTAAAAACTGTAAAACTATGATGTCTTTGAGACGTAATTTTTTTCTTTCTTTTCCTTTCCTGTAATCTACACGGAAGTAGGGTTTGAGTTTTAATTGTGGGTGTGTTTTCACTCTCACCAATAGATGGCACTGATGCACAGCTAGCGGTTGGTGAGGCTTTTAAAGACAAAACACGAGATAGTTATTGGCTGTACTTTTCATACATTTTAAGGGAAGTGGGGGGGGAAGAAAGAGGGAGAGAGAGCAACAAAGAGAGAGAGCTGCCTTGACATTCACACACACACACACACACACACACACACACACACACACACACATACACACACTCCCAGTGTGAAGAGAGGGAAAGGGTGAGTCAGCGCTCAGACTCGTCTGTAAGCCCTTATATTTGTCCCCAGCTCTTACCTGGATCTGCCAAACACAAAGGGCCCCCATCACACTAATGCCCTGTAAGAGCTAGCCTCTCCTCCGCGCAGAACAGGCACAGACCAGGCCGAAGGGGAAACAGGCTCGCGTCACTTCCAGCAGGTGAGAACGCGAATTCCAACAAGGCCCGTCAACCCCGGGCAGGCGACCCGGGCCAAGTTAAAATGAGGACGTCGTAGGACAGCTTGTTCAAAGTGAGATTTTTATCTCGCCGCCACACGAAAGAAGAAAAAAATATGTTTGAACAAACTAAATTTCAATGAGTGTGACTCACTTGGTGGGGAACTGGAGTTTACTTTGTCTCCCTTTCACTCCACCAGAGTACACAAAAGCGATCTCGGAATGGTAAAGCCCTCTGGTGCGCACCCACACAGCAGCAGACCATGTACAGACTTATCGTCAAACACAGCCGACCCTTATTTTCATTCCGATATAAGAGACTGGGACAGTGTATCGTTTTCTCTCACATCTGAGGCCTTCCCCTTCAATCTTCCCTTCTTTATCGGAATGTTACTCATCACACCAACATTACCCCCTCCATCCCACAGTTTTCACTGAGGGTCTCCATTGGGTACTGCCATGTTGCAAATGCCTCATACTTGTTGATACTGTCCATACAGCTCTCAAACACATCATTATTTTCAATCAAAATGTTATCTTTCTCTGCTAGGATTTGCACAGGAATATTTTCAAAATGAAAGGGCCAAATACGGCTACAGGCAACTTTGATATGAAAAGATACGCAGTCCATGCATGTTAAAAGTAAGACTGTATTTAATTAGCACAACAGTACACAGACAATGTGGGTCAGGTCTGCAGTCTGGAAAGAACTGTTAGCATATTAGCTGTTGGTATTGTCTGCAATTCATGTGAAGGAAAACACTGCACATGGCCCGTTACACTCAGGTTTGAGATTTTCATACTACAACATTATATACATGTTAGGATTATCTTTGCCATTTGTGAAGTGTGTGGTTAAAAATATATGGAAGAACACAGGTCTCAGATATTGTACAAGCAATCTGAATAGCCCCTCTTCGTCTGACCTACTGCTTGAAATCTCCTCTTGTGTAACAACCAAATGCTCTCAAGGCGGTGTAAAGAAAAATGTGTCAGCTGAAAAGCTACCTGGAGGTTTTCCGGTTCTCCTTATTGTTTACTGTGCACACCTTTAGGCACTAGCTGGAGTCAGACAGTGCCAGCTCATGCTATAGAGTATGCGGATCAAAGGGTTTCCAGGAACAAGCCCTTAGTACGGGCCTAAATGTAGCACATCTGTGCTGCCAAACAAGCCAAAGCTATCCAGGAGTAGTCTGCTGGTTTTATACCCTGATCACAGCAGCAGCATTCACAAATCACTGGTCTCATTTCACCACGGTACAAATACAGAGGCTGGAACTAAAAGTGGAACATGGTTGCTTCCTCACTTCACCAACACCAGGGACATGGTCGTCTTTCATGCCACAGTTGCTTTCATGTATGAGAGAGTCAAGTTCCCTGCCAGGAGAGAACTATCCGAGGAGCCTTGCGTTGAGCACAAAGGCACTTGTTCCCTGAAGTTCAACAGTTCAGTCCCCCAGAGGTCTCCTTAATGTTCAAACGTTTAAAGCGTATATATGTGACGTGTGCAGCCCAATGGTCAGATCAGGTAGATTCAGTTTTTGGGGATTAACATGAGAGGGAACTCCCACATAGTCCTGATGGATGTCCCTGTCAGGCCCAGGAGATTTTGACCCTGCTAACATGGGGGAGGGGGTGGAGAGTAATAATAATAATAATAATAATAATCATAACTTATTGATCCTCATGGGAAATTCATCCTCTGCATTTGACCCATCCTACACACACTGATGGATGTCCCTGTGAGTGGGCAGCGCAAGGCCCAGTTCTTTTTGCCAGTTTGACTGTTTCATAGCTGTGTCAGGATGTCTTTGATGGTGGGAGGTGGTTTTTGGGAACACTGGGGAAAGGACCTGGGAGGGTGGACCTTCTTGCTGTGAGTGTGAAGTGACCAGACACTGATGTCCATTCTGTGAGAGAAACCATATTACAACAGTCTATTGGACAGAACAGGACAGTCCATAGGATTACATCTGATGGTGAAAATCTCAATGCTCTTTCTGTTTTTCAGTGCGGGAAAACAGAAAAACAGCTAAAATTCATCTCAACTATCTTTTCACATCTCAACAATCTTTTAATGCTGAGCACAGCAACCAATGTTGCTTCAAAATGTTGGAATCTTACACATCTGAAATGAACTGACATTACCTAGAGGACTTTACATAGTCATTGTCTTTAGCTCAGTAAGTTCCAGAGTCTGGGAAACAGATGCTGGGCTGTCATCATCATATATAGTACACTTTTACAAAAGTTGTGTCAACAGGAGATGGACAGGACTGAGTGATGTCTGGTGTCAAAATGTCCTGATAACATCCTAAAGCTCTCTTTGAAACTTTCCAGAAACCACATTATGCTCAACAAAGAACCACCCTTATCTCCACAAGCCTGTATAGTGCACAGTTACAGTCATGACTGAAGGCCATAATTCAGATGTATCCATATGCAAGAGTGGTATTCGGCAGGTACTAGGCAAAAGCTCTAATGTCATAATTCAGAGGAAAACAAGATAATTAATAAGCCACAGACAAGAAATTAGGTACATGCCACATTATGTCAAAAAGTAACTGTTTTTTCAAAATCAATTGTATGTCCACTCAACTGGATTATTAACAACTTTCCATATTTTCTACCTTAAAGGGAATCTGCATTAAGTTTATTTAAATATATACTTCAATTTTTTTCTGATTCTGTCCACTTAACACATTAACAAACACTCTCTTTTTCATAAATAAAATCTAAAGCCATGATAATATACATGAGATCAACAATAGACATATACATGAGATCAAAAATCAACAATAATAATTCATTTACGAGAAGAAATTTTCTTATTTGTGAGCTTCCATGCACAGCATGTGAAATAAAATACAGGCAAAACTGCAAGGCATGAAACCTGAAGCCCTCAAGTTAAGGGGCTGGACCGCAATTCTGTGGAAATTTGCAGTTAATTTTAAACTAGTGCGTCAAAATGGCCACTGCTAATTTCCTATAAAAATGGAAAAACAGCCTGAATGGAATTGTTTCCAATGGAGCACTGAAGCCTTTTGGCAGTGACAAACACTGATCTCTAAAACAAACCTAAAACCTCTTAAGGGGACATAGCGCCTATGCTTAATAAAGTCATCTGGCTGAGCAAGGGAGATAAAGTTCTTTAAAACTGTCGGGGGGTCAGAATTTGCTGGCTGTGCATCGGCTTTTGTCGCATTGCCGAGGAACAGCTGTGGCAGGTGTCAGGGGAGCATTATCAGGGCTCCTCCTGGCTTCCTCTGTGACCCTCCCAGGGTCCACGGCACAGGCGAGCAGCAGGTTTCTCCTATCACAGAAGGCCGTCTGTTGTCAGCAGGTCGAGAGTGTTGAGTCTGGTCCGGAGAGTGGCCTCGGCCAGCCCTCCCCGCACTCACGGGGTGAAAGAAAGGTTCACTGGGGGCCCTGAAGATTAATGGCCTGCAACCGGTTTTTTATGGCATTATTTTTAAACTAATTAAAAGGACAGTGTGGTATTTTCCAGCTTTTCCTGGAGCTGACAGTCTCATGTGTTTCCTTGAACAATGCACGCGCGCATGTACGCGCATACTTGCATACACTCATACACACGCATACGCACGCACCTAGTCTTCAGAATGAAAATGCTCTGTAGTGTTTGCTTGTCACAGAATGGTTGGACACATGTCAGACACAAGTGGATAAGTGTCTGAGTTCTGTATAAGTCTTCTTATGTGTGACTTTTCTCACAATTTTAACGTATTAGTCATTTCAGTGTTTCATTTCATAAATATGCTTCTCAGCATATGAAATGGTACTCAGTATATTATATTGCAAACTGAATCCAGCTGTGTGTAAAGGACACTTTGTCACTGAGGCTTAAAGAAAGGTAGGTATAGTGTGACAGGCTCACATCTTTCCCACTGGATGAGACCACATACCAGCCCAACATACAAGCATGTCGGGGTTCCATCTGGTATATATCTTCACTGTAATCAGTAGAGGAGCTACACTGTGGTTGGAAGGGAAACCTCTTATTTGGTTTCACATCTGAGGAAACAATTTTCAGCTGTCTTCTTTTGCTCTCGTCTTCCACATCCCTGCGTAAAGCATCGTAACTGTATTTCAGCGGACTGTTCCGTCTCTAATAACCCAGAACACAAGGCCACACCGAAAGGCCCCACACTGCTCAAAATAACCATGGAAACCCCAAGGTACGATTACACGCAGGCTACAAATGAAGGCCCAATGAGCAGCAGGGCAGAATTCACAGATGCACCCATAAATCAATTAGCTGGCTTTTGGTAATGCAGTAATGACCCTACATTCAGGAACAAAATCAGTAACAAAATTGTACCAACCTCCTTTTTGTTTCCTTTCATTTGCCAACTAAAAACAAACAGCACAACATATTATGTTAGCTATATTGTACCTGTATGTATGCTTGTTAACCTGGCTTTATGGTGCTAATTCATTCTGATCCTTTCACCCAGTCTAGCCGCATTTTTCGACGTAATCACTTATGCTCTGCTACAGGTGCAGGAAGGGCTGACTCTGTCACCGACTTCCTGAAACAGGGTTGGAGGGCATAACTGTCATTCCAGCAGGCTCGGCGCGGCCTGTGTTGAAGCATGTCATACAAATTGAGGGGAATCAGCCTACTGACAGACAGACCTCTATGGTGTAATTGTGCTGAAAACAGGAGGCACGAACAAAAAGAAGAAAACAGGAGGGGAAAATCTCGCCGCGAGCCCTACCGGTCTTCACCGACCCTCAGGGATTCTGGGATAGCGGCCTACACGCCGGCTGCTGCTCAGCACAACAACAGGTGTCCCGAGGAGGCCCGCCGACAGCACTCAGCTTCAGGGTGACCCGACTGCCCAGAGGGATCATTTTAGGATTCTGTTACATGCCCCCCCAACTCACTGTCTATATGCTGAAGGCCAAATATGTTGCAGACTGTCCTCTGAACTTTATATTTTTTGTCCTCATTTGGATATGGGGTGGTTAGCTGCCACTTTATCAAACCATAAACTTGCATATTGTTGCACTTTCTCCCATCCATCCTGCTCTCATCCTCAGTTTTAAGTGCTTGTAAACAGCAAATGTTAATTGCATTAAATTGCATGGCTTGAATACTTCCACAACATGGGAGATCTTCACTGCAAAAACGTTTGAGGATGAAATGATATTCTATCAGCTTTCCCAGATAATAACTGTTTATTTCTGGGAACAGTACCTGAGGAATACACTCTCAGCAGAAATTATTAGGTGGGACGTCTTTATCGCTTCCCTTCAAATACAGTACGTGCTTAAAGAAAAGCTGAAATATAAAGAGAACTGCCCTGTTAAACTGCCTCACTGGTTGTTTACAGGCTGCTTGCGTTATACAGCAAATCCCTGAACAAGGAATAGAACAGAACAGAGTGTGCTTTAATAATCACAGGGGGAAAGCATATCTGCAGCCTTACAGACACAGCAAGACATCACAGGAACACTGCCTCCCTGCCTTAATCCAGTTTAAAGCACTTGAAATCTACAAACAGAGGTATGTGTCATTGCATCCTCCCCATTGGGGCTCTCTTCCCCCTCTGACCCACATTAAGATTTCAGGTGAGAGGCGCAGCACCTCCCAAATGGGAACCAAGGCGATACACAGCCCCTCCCAACACGTGGTCTTTGACATTCCGGGGCAGGTGGACGCCACCATGTGCCTCGCCCCCAACCCCCCACCCCACCCCCCCCAATCTCTGGAAATCTGAAATCATATCTCTGTGTAAAGTCATGCACCACTATTCCCCATAACATGATACAGCCACCGCTTACCGCCCTGTTGCCAGGCAACCAAATGTTTTGCTGCGCTTCTTCCTCTTCTTCTTTTTTTTTTTTTTTGAAGCCATGCAAAAATGACATCACTGAAGCGCATTCTGGTCTGTCCGGCGCATTTGCCCCTGAAAAAACTGCCCCCTCCCCCCGAAAGGCGTTGTTCCCTCCCCATTTCCCGGACCCTACGGGACTCCCAATCTCCATACTTGTGACTCAGAGGCATCCATCAAGGGGGTGGGCAGCGCGGTCCTGGACCCAGCCAGAGTCCTGCGGCTAACCATGAGGATGATGGATTCAGGCCGCGCCACAACTGGCAGCGTTTTACGTGGATATGTGTGACAAAAGGGGTCATCCCTCACCCTGCGCTTTGGCACAAACGGTAATATTAGAGATGAGCTTATTGAAAGGCCCCTCTGGTCCCGCTGGGTTTATAAATAGACGGGGGGGGGGCGCGCTTTAAGCTACTCTACAAAGGCTTCCCAACAGATTATGATGACGGATGGACGGCGGGCCGAGCTACGCGTTATTGATTCGATCCATCCCGCCTTCAGAGGCACCGCGGAGGGGAAACGTGCGGACAGCTACATGCGTCACGTTCTACGCCGCTTCACTTTCCTCGGGTGGCGGCGATATCAGAAGCTCGCCTGAAATCTGACTCTCATTGTGAATAACCACAGTCTGCCTTCCAGACATGACAACAGCCTGTTTACTCTGTAACAAACAGAAGGGGAGGATGCAGCAGAAAAGTATGCACTCGCTATGCACCCCTGGGGTACTTCACAGAGATTCTATGGGCGGAGCGCAGTAAAAGCAGGTTTAACCATTAATACACAGAACTGCTTGGCCTCCTTTCAACCCTCTTTTGTCTCAGTATAAGCACTAGCAATGCATTAGAGGATATATATTATATTTGTGTGAATGATAAATGATAAAATAACATTCTTTTTCCTGTGATCAAATGTATTATGCTGACAGCATAAGACACAGCCCCGCAGCGTAAAGGCTTGCCAGCAGCCCCGGGGGAAAGAAAGTGAGAAAGAGGATAAGAAAGAGAGAGTAGGAGGCAACTGGGATGGGGGGCACGGAGCAAGCAGGGACCAGGGACGAGGGTGGAACATACAGTGTGCTGAGGTTCCCTCACCAGCGAGCCACGGCAGGCAGGTCATGATGGGGATTGATTTTGGGCTAAAGCGGAGCGGCGTGGGATGAGGTCAGAGCGAAATGAATCCCACCATTACGAGAGTAATGAGAGAGAGCAGCTGCCGTCGGGCCGGACAGCGTGCAGATGTGCAGCCAGGCCAGACCAGCAGCAAAGGGTCTCAGTGCAGCATTACTTCATATCCATATCCGTGCCATGGACAGGTCTCCAAGTGACCCAGCTCCCTAGCCTGGCTGCCAAGCCATCCATCAGGGGAAGAAAAGAGGGCATTCTTCTCTGCGGCGGTACCTGAAAAACGTGGCGACTCCGCTCTGCCGGTACCAGAAAAATCCATGCAGGTCCAAATGTCTTTGAGCCTTCCTTTGGCTGACCTCGGCACGACCTAGACCAGCACCAAGTCCAAAGATTTAGCTAATCTACTCCTTTACGTCATCCCAGCGCTACAAATTACGAAATTCTCACGGGTTACTGGGGTTTATTTGTGCACGATCTTAAATTTTTTCACATTTCGTCCACTGCACATGCTCACCGGGCCAGTTTACCTTGGGAAGTTTCGGCTTGCCTTGTGAAAGTGCACTTTGAGTCGTATCGCGGAGACTCGGATCAGAGGCAGTCCGCGGGCCCGCAGCCCACCGTATGGCCCTGTTACTGGAGGACTGCACAGCCAGCGCTGGGGATCGTGTTCCTCTCCAGGTCCGCAACTGCAGAGACCCAACGTTAACAGCACGTTTTATTGTTCTCTCTCATGGCCTGTCAGCAACGCTCCCCTGCTGCAAGTCCAACAGAGTGAGAGGGCCGTGAATATCAGTGAGATCATTTGGTGTGTATTTATGTGTCACAGATCCTTACGTTTGCTGCTGTCCCAGAAGGGGCTGAGGGGAACCATTACCCCATTCCTTTCTGGCTCTCTCTATCAAAACCTGTGGTGTCCACTCCTGCTATGAGTCAAAACCAACCCTGGATATGCAAATGGTGCTTGGCCAAACTGTTTAATAATGAAACTGAAATTCTTTGTCAAAACCAGCTGGGGCCTCAAAACAGAATCAAAAGGCACCTGGGGGTGATCTGTCTTAAGACAAGTTTTTTAGATATACTAAGCAATTTTTAAATCCACCACACTATTTATTAATTTATTTGGCAGGTGCACTTCTCCAGAGTGATTGTGGTAGGATACAGAAAGTGCACAAATGGTACAGCACAGAATGTCAAGTAACGCATCACAGATCACAGACTGTAACCCAGTGCTACAATGCAAGCAAGTGTAACCCAATGCTACAATATAAGCATACAGTACAAGAATAACAGTTTTTAGCATGTGTAATAACGATAACAGTAGTAAATTGTTGCACACAGTCATGGCCACAGAGCCATATAGTATCCACTAATATCATATTGACATAAATGTACTGTATCAAAGAGCCTACTTCAAAGTTGTGGGAGAGTAAGGCTTCATCAGCTCCAAAATAGGTAGAGCTATCATTTATGAGTAGTGACAAACTAAATTGAATGATGGAAAGCAAAGCTTTTGATTGGTCAATAGGAGTTGGTGATTAACACCAAGGTAGCTCCACCCATTAGGGTGTCTATGACGCCTCTGTATGTAATCATTACCATTTACTTGGTGTTTGCTTGGTATATCCCATTACACTTTCTCTAAGGCTCATTCTCAAACTGATTTATGGCTCTAGTTCTATTAACATGTTAAATGACAAGTGACAGGTTTGCTATTAATGTGTCCATTACATTACGTTATTGGTATTTAGCAGACAGTCTTATCCAGAGCGACTTACATAGGTTACATTTAAAAAAAAAAAACGTTACCCATTTATACAGCCAGATATTTACTGAAGCAATTCTGGGTTAAGTACCTTGCCAACAGAACAACAGCACTCCCCGCGTGGGGAATCGAACTGGCAACATTTCAGTTACAAGTCCTGCTCCACTATGTTACATTGCCACCCCACAGAATATTTTTACATCTGAAAAAATTTAAATACTTTCTTTCCATCTCTTCTTCAGATTTATTTAGATTTCCTCACCTACATTAAATGTAAAAGAGCAGCTAGCATAGGGGTATATGTTATCAACAGCGGCAGCCACAGTGTTCAATGCTCGGTGATGACATAGTGTATGAATATATGAATTTTTTTTTACCTCTGATCTGGCACTGATCTAGTCAAAGGTGTTGACATATGGAGCTATTTTATATTATTTTTACACTGACAATCACAAGAGGTCCCTGGCAGAGGAAAGAGTTGTACCTTTTGTTGTTACAAGTCATGGAATCACTCTCAGACGATGACAACGGGCTTAGTCACTCAAGTGCTCCGCTTTGTAATACACGTTCCATTTTATTGTGCGCTTTCAAAACACCAGGGCATTGCCCTAAAAGGTAGGACACTGCAGTTCAACTAACTATGGTGGTCTATGGTGTGTTCAACAATACATATTATTCCAGTGATGGTGCAAATAAAAGATTTGATCCACCATTCGAAATCAAGCAATATTCAGAATCAGATAAAACAAAATTGTAAATTGTGCAATAATTTTTCTTACGCACAGTTTTCTCTTCCACAAATTTTTAGAACTGAGTTGTATCACTTACCTCAGAAAGGGGAATGGATTACTTTCACATACAAAGGTTTGTATAAATCATTTTAAATGCTTTGGAAAAATTGTGTTGACTTCCAGTTGACGAGCTGCAGATGTTACATGACAGCAGTTATGCGATAGTTATTTGGAATCAAACTGCCGTGGGGTCATGTTTACGCAACGTAAAATTATATGCAAATGAAAAATATGGAAATACAAGCAATGAAATACAGCATTGAAAAAAATAATAGACAACTCACACCACTGTCAAGAAAGCAATGAAAAATGGGAATGTCTCTTCTTGTTTTAGACGCTGTGAGGGAATGACATTCTGATCTATCCCGCCAAAAGTTTCCACTCTGACATCTGTGGTTGGGAAACTTAACTCGGGACCACTCTTCCCCTGCTGGAATTTTTACTTCTCCCTCTAATCCCTCAGTCCTGCCATCCCCAGCTGTGGTGGGCGCGTGACAGAGACCTGACAGCTCTAAACCCTCTCCAAACATCAAGGCAGCAGAATTAATTGTATGGTATAGGTTCTGACAATGGATTGGGCTCCTTGCCAGCAGAGACAGGCTTAGCAATGATTGTACATGCTGTTTTATGAGTTTTGAATTGGATGACAGAGAAGCTACTGAACATTTTCCGGCTGGCCAGCGAGGACGGGCCCTCTCCAGCATCCTAATGTATGTTGCCATGCCTGTCCTGTTAGGGGAGGGGTCTGTGAAAAAGAATCAGATTCAATAGGATGTTTTGCTTTTTTGTTACAACCATATTCACGTTTTAAACACTGCTGTCATTCATTTCAAAACAAACTGTAGGCCTTCTGGCCTAGAACAACTTGAATCTTTTAAAGGGCACTCAGAGTTGATTTATGAAAAAAATATATCATGTTATAGTAGCTTACCTTATTATTATCAGTTAACATAGTGGATTTGAGTTTAGTTAGTTACTAGACATTCATACTGGTATTAGATTAGTCAGTGAGCCCCTGGATAAGTGTTATGATGAATGTACACATACTAAAGCAAAGGCCCTGACAGTTCTGATTTATATGTGATTGGTACAGCTAACCAACACCAAACACCTTCCCTAGGTTATATTTTCTCACTGATCCACCACTGGTCCGATTTAACAGAGGTTACATCTTAACATTTGTTATGCTTCAGGCTGCGGTTTATTTGAAGAAAGTGAGTTGCTGTATTTGAATCAGTTCAAAGCACTAGAAAGGATACATTGAGAGGCCCATCTCTCTCAGGGTCACTGACCTCAAAAAGGTACCTTTGGTTTGGCAGCGCTACAAGCAAATCCTTCAGGCGACCGCATCTGTGCAGGCGAGCAGCCACTCATTCCCTGACTTAAAACGCATACGAAACGCAGTGAGAGGGGCAGTTGGGTGGTTACTTCAGTTTTCCTCGACACACTTTTTATGGAGTCTGATATGGTACAGAGACATTAAATAAAGTTCCTTTTTAGAGCCACACAGGTTCACCAGTGTTTTTGTCTTTCCTTTTTTTCTATCCTAGGTTTTCCACGATGAAAGATAGCAGACAGAGCTTTGCAGTAAATGGAGCAGTGGAAATGAAGTGTGAACCAGAGCTCCCTGGATGTAGGGCCTGCTCTGAATCCGCACCCTGTGATTTGGGCTGCTGGCCGTACTTCCCTTCACTCAGAGACCTTGTGTGGCTGAGGTGTGTTCTGAGGACACTGGAGCCATCCAAACCTTGTGTTACTTAAATAACCCCACAAAAACATCTTAAACAAAACTTGCCTCCGTCAGTCGCAAAGTTAGTGGCCGACTTCCAAATAATAAGTGCGGAGGACAAGCTGATGATAATAATCCCTTTTTAGCCTTTTGCTATGTACCACTTAGTAAAATCACCAGGTTTTGAGATTCGCACATGCAACAGCTTTCGTCCATCTGTTTCAAGCACGGACAATTACACACCACAGGCAGTGAATTAGAAAACTGTTACTTAATAATTGTGTTGTAAAAGAGGACAGTGGTATTTAGGTATCCCTTTGCAAGTAAGTGCTGGAAAGATATATGACGTGGCCCGCATGAAAGTAGAGTAGTAGCGGAAGAAACCTTTGTACATACACTGACAGGTAACCGAGACAGTTCCAGGCAGCACGTCTGAACCTTATCCGGGAAAGCTAGTCAAGCTGTCAAAACCGCCCTTGTTTTATGTTGTTCGGCAAATCAATTAATATGTGGAAACAGGATTACGAACCTTTCAAGGCTAAAGCAACATCTCCCCCACTTAAAGACAGCTCTCCACGCAGCGAAATTCCAAGCTGCCATTAACAGGAGATTACCTGTAATCTCTCATTACTTTAGAATGGGTGGAGAACAGCTCGCATCCTTGCACTGAGGCTTCCATGCGAGGTGCCTCCAAAAATCAAATTCGCCTGTCAGCTGGGCTTAAGAAACAGTTTATACATAGATTTACATTTGTCCCTAAACATGCCTGTATCTGTAGGTGGACAGCTCTAAATGAGGGCACTTCAAACAGTCACAAAGGCCTGATTACCAGCAAAGACACAAATGACAACAGAGCAGAAATGCCCCTACACTCTGCCCTCAACATCCCCTTTTTCCAGCGGGTGGGCTCCATGACACAAAATGTGGTGAAAGGAAACGGCACGCCTCACCATGCTCTAGCTGCGTCTGCATACAGGCATCAATCCCCTCAGCAAAAAGGTCTTCATTCAGCAAACAAGGAAATAGTCTCATCTGCTTGCCAAGTATAACTCAGACCTTTGATGGGAAACGGGGGTAAAGAGAAGGAAGAGGAAATGGGAAATTTCCCCAAAGTGGAATGCCTCCAATAGAATTGCATTGCAAAGGGCACTATGGTCAAATGAGGGAGTGAAGCTCTCTTGCGGATGGGAAGGCAGCATTGGAGAGCTGGAGCTGTCTCTCTGAGAGAAAGCAGAGAACTCTGATAACCATGAGTGGTGGAATGAGATATTATTTTTTTAAAAGAGAGTGAGTCCAGTGACAGCTTTGAAGTAATAAAGACAGCCATTAATAATCGGAGATAGAGAGGAACTGAAAACAAAGTAGATAAAGTGCACATTGTGGGGGTATGGGGGGCCATTGAAATACTTCCTCACATACCACAAAAGTATAGTCCTTGATTTACCTGCTATGAAGGAACATTCTCAACAAAAACCCTTAAGATTATTACCATTTTACTGAATGGCTACTACAGCTTGTGAGGCATAAATGGCTTGTTGAATGTGAATGCTCAACATATCATCCATTTCTCTTTTGGACTAGTCAGCACCTAAACATGTGCACTGTTTATTTTCATGCATGAATAAGCAAAAACATGAATAGCAACAGCAATTTTACATCAGCAGTTCCAAGCCATGTATGAGCCATGTGGAACTGAAAACATGGCAGTGTTTGTGGGGTAGCTAGTATCATGATTTAGGTATGTAGGACACTTTTAATGACTCTCACCTGAGCTTTGTAGAATGTGCAGTATTTGTACCTTGAACAGACAGCTCCTTGAATCACAAGTAAGGTACATACAGCAGTCTGCAACTGTAAATATCACAATACTGTACTTACATATCTGAATAATGACATTTTGTTCTGCTCCACTCTTGTACTGACAGTGGACTGTTTCCTAGATCACATCTGGATGACACGCCATTCCAGTGTCTTGTGGGAACTTGATGGTCAGGAAAGAGGTATGAAAATATCAGTGTGAGCTGAAGGATTTTTGTTAAGGATAATTGCTGTTTTGTTTTAGTTAGTTCTGTTTTTTATTTTTACAGGAACCAGAATCTCTCCTTTAGGGCATGTGTATTGTTGGATTTTTTTTTTCATTCCTGGTGTTGTGGACAGGAAAAAAACTGCTAAAACAAACTCAACAGAAATAAATGTGACATTTGGGAAAACTTCCACCCAAATTGCAACATCTAAGCCATTATACTGTAATTCCTACTCATGTGTTAATTGGAACAGCTCACGAGTCTTGTAGAGGGCAGGGGACCATCCCTTCTGTGCAGCAGAAATACTTTTCTGGACCATTTAGTGCTTACTTCACCAGTGCCTGATTGTCAATATTTAGATACAGTACAAAACAAAACCGTAGTTAGCTATTGAGGCCCATTATTTTGAATACAAACATGAATGGCTGCCCTCATGTGCTGGAGCAACTGATGTGCGGTTTAATCCCCCAGAGTGAGCAATGAAAGGTCACCGCATGCCTCTGGCAATGTGTTCCCCATTAAATCCAACCCTGCTAAGATAGGCTCAGAGAGAGATGGATACAGGGAGCACTGCCTGGCCATCTCTAGCCACAGCCCACCTCATCTGGGGATGGTCCAAACAGGAGCACTGGGACCTGTTGCTGATTTGTTTTTGTTTTATTATTTTTTTACTAGAGGGATGAGGACATTAGAAGAGCTCCACCCACACTGCTGCTGTCTTTATTTAAGTCTTTGGAACCAAACAGACATCATGATTCTGCAAGAGCAACAGTCCTGATCACTCCATTAGCCCGGATGCATTCATGCTGCATACCTTCACATCCCAGGCTCGCCATTCTGCTACGCTGCGATTGGCCGATTTCCCCTCGGACACCATGCATTCCTCTATGGACATGTATCCATTCCAGATGTCCGACACAGAATGAGCATTCCGCTCTACCTGCCCGCGCTGCTGCATGGAATGATGGGAGGTTGGGCTGTGCAGTCGGATTTGGGGGGACCTTGTGACCGCTGCCTCCACTAGCGAGACCTATTAATGACTTCCACAATCTGACCCCCACCATACACACACTCAACTGCCAGGAGAGTGAGAATGAGCAGAGCAGCAGATGAAAGCCAACATTTTCGGCCCTCATTTCCAGGTCCTCCCATCAGTCCTGTTTAATAATTCTCCTGGGCCCCCAGTGGCAGGGTCTCTGGACCACTTATGAGTGGGAGTGCGAGTGTGTGTAAGTGTGCGTGAGGGGGGGAAACGGACAGAGTGAACACAGGAGAGCGACAGTAATATAGCATGCAGTGCTGGGGGAAAAGCCTGAAGCGGACTGCTTGCCCTGGACCTTGTTATTGATCACAGGTGCATACGAGTGACTCAGCGCTCATGCGCTCGTGCAAGCTCTCCCTTAAGACAGACCACAGTTTCAAAGAGCACCTCATTTTCTGATTGACTCGCAAACCCACGAGGAATACCTGTGCCCCATCCAGAAATTACTTGTTGACAGAGAGAAGAGGGCAGTCAGACAGGTTTGGTCAGTGCTCCTTCAATCTAGTGTACACATTCGACATGCAGCTCTATCCCTCCAGATGAACAGTCATTCACCCATAATTAGAGAGGCAGGAAAAATACAGCATATCAGCTTCTTGGGGCTAAATTAATGGGTTTTGAATAAATGTCACATTAATAAGAGTTTCTGCCTTTAATTTGCTACCTGACTTAAAAGTCAGAGATACGGAACTATTTGACTGCAGCCATTTAGAATTCAATCATACCATTTATTTAATTGTAATGAATGGTTCATGGGTACTGGTTTCAAATGTGTAATTTACTATGTATGTACTTGCCTTTTACTTTCTTTCTTGAAAGCTTGGGCATTATGGCACAGTATGTAATTAGGAGATTAATAGCACTTGCTGTAACTGACAATGAAATTAGTTTTTGTGCTAATCTTATGAGATTTTTCGTACAATGCATGCTATGTAAATCAAAGCCACAGCATTACCCTATTCCTTGATAAATGCGCTATTGACTGATGACTTCTCACAGCAACAATTCATTTCCAGTCAGAGAGGAAGGGGGTGAGGTCTTGTCTACAGTAAATATGCAAAAGGAATATTTTTCATGATCATGGGTAGGTTTCGTTGTCAGGGGTCTGATAGGGACCACCTGGGTCAATATGGTAACTGGAGAGCACTTGCTCTCTCCTCTGAGAACAAAGGCCCAGAAAGAGGAACAGGGCGTTTTAAACTTAATTACTGTTTTAAATACAGAGCCAAGATATCAAACACCACAATTCATACCTATCTGGATAACAGTGATTCCAAATGCCCTGGAGCTCTATATTCTTTTATTGAGGTTCAATTCCAAACAAACACTGGATGTTGTGTCTGCCCACTTATCTCAACAGAAATCTGAAATCTGCCTCTTTGGATTTACATAGACAAGAGTCACATGCAAACTGCGCAATGGAACCTGAGTCCCACTGTTTCAAGCAGAGATATTGCAGTTGGTAAGATGTTCATCACATATCATCCTTTGGCATGAAATCTATCAATCAATGCAGAGGACAAATTAAAAACGGGTTTTCATCATAAGTCAGGTTTTTACCACAGCACATAAAAATAAAAACTTATTCAAGACCTTCAGTGTTCTTTTGTGAAATTTTACAGATATTCTTCTCCAGAAGAAAAACTCAGAAGTAATCTGTCCATACTAAGTTTCCAAGATTGATTATTTACTTCTGTATTTAGCAAGTTTGTTGGCTACAGATTATGAACACAGGAAATATTTTCCCTTTTCGATGTGTGCATTGTATCTATCTGATACGGTGTTTGAAGTGTGACACTATCCAACTTTGCTCTTCACCACAACAAATATCACTCTTTAGTTACTCTTAAACCACACAGTGTCAAAGAAACATTGCTAACTTTAAAGACAGACAAATGAGCAGCACGAATGTCAGGAAAATTGCCACCCCCAATTTGGGGTCATGCCATCGCTCCCGACAGGCCTCGTCCTTGGCCTAACTGCTGCCTGAGGGAAAGGGACCCCACCAGAGAAAGACCCCTCACATCGCCCTGCCAGCCCACAGCAGGGAAAGGCAAAATGGATGAGCAAGCCAACAATGCTGAAGCACGACTAAAGCAAGGAAAATGAAGCAAATATCAATGGTGGTGGTCTCAAATAGCACATTCATCAATGCCTTAAACAGTATGTCAGAGCATCAGCATTCACAGCCCCAAGCGGAGGCTGTGCTGCGACTGTCCTCCTGAAAATTGTGCACAGGCGAAAATGAAGAAACCTGATCGGGGCATAAATCATTAGGAACATTTGTTACTCTCGGTAATTGTGCTTCATTCATCTTCCGACCTCTCCATTTGTCAGCCCACAGGCCAGGGTGTCAGTTAGTTGACTGCTGTAGGTTGCAGGCCCGGCCCTTAACAAGAAATACTAGCGTCCAGGGAACGAGATCGGCAAATGCGCTGACGCCCCAGACGAAAGCCGTGCCGACAGATTTTAAACTCGACGTTATGAGTTTGTTTGTGGAGGTAATCCATGCAGTAATCTTTTGCTAAAACATCGAGCTGGAACGTGACACCAAGATTGATCCCATTTATGTTTCAGGAACATATACTTTTCAAACAGTACAAAGTGTAAGTCTATATATTGCAATGCTTACCACAGTATTAAAAAATGTATATTTTGAGAAGAATGTTGTCAATTGGTTACATCTTAAACAAAAAATGTCTTCCCAACCGACAATGGCAGAAACTATATTTATACAATGCAGGTAACAAGCTTCAATTGATTGTCGATCTCGCACCAGTCATTATATGTTAACTTCATTATGTAGTAAGATCCTCTTTTTAGGAAGCCATCTATTATCACATTGCTAGAAAACCAATTGTCATCCCCCCCCTTTTTAAATACCCCCACCACTTCCCTGTCACCCTCCTACCAACATTTCAGCTATCTGGCAATGCGTCTTCCACAGATATCACCCCGACCTTCCCGAATGCTTTACACAACAACACAATGCAACACAAAGGCTGGTCCAAGACCTGATGATATCTTTATACCCCTTCCTTTCTTATAACCTCTCTTTTCCTGTCACGTTTTATAAAAGGAAGTAAGAACGAGAGAGAGAAGGAGAGCTTAAAAAACAACAACAACCACGGCTCCTCTGAAAAGCAGCGGTTAGACTCCTTGGCGCGATGACAGGCGTAAGGTTCCCGATGAGGATGTCTTTTATCAGCAGGTGTGAGGAAGCGAATGGAGATATGAGGATAGATAGCCCGGCTCACGTGAAAGGCCCCGGCCGCTTTGAAAGATATAGCCAAGACACACTGCAGCGTGCAGCCCCGCTCACCACGGAGAGCAGAATCACAGGCTCCCAACCCCATTCACCCCTTCTTCAACAAAAACCTCTTTTCTCCTTCTTTTCTTTCTGAAATCTCTCCATCTAGAATAAGCAGATGTATATATGAAAAAGGAAACAACACATGCTTTATCTTAATTAACCTGAAATTAGCTTTCATTCCCATTTGTGTACAAATGTTTTCAACCATAACCAAGAAAAAAAAAAAAAAAGATTCTAAGCCAAAGTGCCCTGAAGCCTTCAGACTCTTATCAGGAAATGCTCTTCAGATGACGCCGACGTATCTGTAACTCTATCAGGCATCTCATTCAGACCTCTTCATATGAACTCCAGTGCAACAAAGAGACATTATTAAAAATGCAGAGACACTCTTTGTGATTGCAGCCATCATATCAAGCACCGGGTTTCCAAGCAATCCTTCTTGTTTGTTTGTCCCGTTATACGTTTTTGTGTTTCTGGTCACACAACAGTGCTGTTCCTCTTAAGGGCAAGAGATGGTCCTGATTAGGACTATGTGTTAGTAATGCATAATAAATGCACACCACATTGGGATTAAAGCACATCACCCTTAGTTAACACCGACTCAGATGCTTTCTTCTAAATTAATAATCAGTTCCACTTAATCCCCCCAAGGAAATATTTGCAGAACCCCATATGTGGTGTCTCTCTCAGCACGTCATGGTGTCAATATGGTTGTTGTCCTTGTCTGTCACAAGATTGATTCCATCTGTCTCATTCAGCCCCAGAACAAAGCTTCTCATCAATAACACTAAATGCGAACCACTTTTGTTGTGAAAATTTCAAGCTGGCTGTGCTAGCCTAACAAAAGTCTAATAAGACCAGCAACCTTGGTGCTAATGTATCCCTTCGGGATATGCACACATCTGACAATATTCAGGTATCCTGACGAACTGAACAGCAGCTTCCTGCCACCCGAACCTGGAAGAGGAACCTAATCCGGGGTCAAAATGGGGCACAGTGATGAGTGAGGCTTCACAAGAGCGCCGGTCAAATCTTCGGCCCACCTTCATTAAGGACCTGCAGCTGGCACATAGAGAGAGCTTCTGTCTGATTGATCCAGTGCCACAATCTCCTACCCCAGCGCTTCAAACCCGCCCCAGCTTTTTTTAGATTTTGCTTTGTTTTCTCTCTGCCTTGCACATCAAGTCACTTCCCACTTCGGTGTGGGCCATTTTGGAGAGGGGGTCTGGGCAGACAGGAAAGGGATGAGTTGGGATTAGAGAGATAAGGGCTGGCTGATGGCAGGCCATCCCTCTACCGGGGCAATGGGGGGGTGGTTTGAGTGCTGGCTCCCATACATGAAATCTTAGAGCAGAAGCCAGCCCCTGAAAACAATCGCTCTGCTCCCCACTCGTTGCTCAAACAATTAATAATGGCCTTAATCGGAGGTATTTTTCAACAAATCTCTGGGGTTTCACAACCTCCGCTGCCAGTTGTCATCCGGTGTTGAGAGGGTCCTGAGAGAGAGTCCTGGCTACGATAAAAACTGTCTGCATCAATGACATGTATCTGTACGGGATGGCAGGAGAAAAGTTTTGCCACAATGCTATTCAAATAACCTAAAACCTGAAATCCACACATACATCCAGGAAGAAAATCCATTGTTTTTTTTATGGAATCCAACTCAAAATGAAAAACTGCTTTAAAAGGTGTCTGATAAGCAGGAAAGCCACATTACATTACAATAATTTCCACCTGTACTGTTCCCCTGCAAGAAAGGATATAGTGTTATCCTTCAAATGCCCTTGGATACATTTGGAATAAAACAGTATTCTGAAGACTAGTCACTGAAAGTGGTTTTACTGTTGTATTGAAGTATTCAGTGTGAGGAAAGTCCACTTTGAGCTAGATACACACCAGCAATGTCCATATTGACAAGAGGTCCTTACACCAGCATCATCTGATTGTACAGTAATCACTAAAAAACCTGTGGTCATGTGTCAACAATGTCTCCCGTTCTACCTGTGTGGCACTGTGTCTGAGAGGTCATGTTTTTATCTACCAGCAGGGGTAGTGACACCATTTAAACAGAGGAATGAAAAGTGGACTAAATTCAACGGCTGGACCTTCTGTTTGAAGAGATTATGAAGAAAGGGGCTTTAAGTTGTTTTTTTATATGGTAGTTGTGAATATGTGTGAGCTAGCCTTTGCCTAAATCCTGTAATCCGAATCCCTGGAGCGACCTACAGCCGTGGCCACTTTGATGGCTGGATTAAAAGGATACCTGTAATGGATTACTTAATTTAAATGTAATTTGCCAGGCAGTGTACACACTGTGCAGTAAATCTACACCTCTTCAGCCAGCTTCATAGGCCCACAGCTGTGGCCGTGTGTGCGTCTGTGTTATTTCTACTGGTAGCATTTCCATGGTTAAATGCAGCAACCTAATATGTAATTACAAAAGGAACAAATTAACACTGCTGGCATGTGTGTACAATGTGTGCTTACTTCTTCGTAAAACACATGAGTGAGCTTGCACCAAAACACATGTTAGCTTAAACTCCCTCCAGTCCTCTCCTGAAAAGAACAGGGATCACATTTCAATGCTTAAGGTCTCCCAAAATGTATATCAAAATACAGATCAGGCTTCATGTCACTACTGTTTACAAGAAAGTGATTTATGATTCTTTTAGGAGTAGAAGGAACACACATCTTTTCTACAAAATGGACTATGGAAGTATTGTATGGAGGAACAATCTGAAACTACCAAGACTCTGATAATTATTTAATTGTTGCACAGCATGCATGTTTTAGACACTCTGCATCATCTACTTGCATTCTAATTGCTGTATCCTATAAGCAAAAAATATACATTAGTGAAAGTGCTTAAGAGAGATCATTTTCAAGAGCAGATCCAGTTTAGTTGTGCACTTTAAGAGCCTGTCTTCCTGCTTGTTTTGGTTTGAGGTAATTGCAACTCTAGAGTTAAATGGCCTGTTGAATTTCCCTTGTGTCCCTCTTATTTCTGTCTGAATCTCTTCCCACAGAAATACCATTCAGATTTTATCAATATTTGATCAGGAACATGCCATGAAACATATGCAAGAAGACCATTTTTTTGCAGAAGATTAGTTGCTTAAAAGATGATTACATTTTCTTCAACATTGTTTATAAGGTGTCAAGTACAGAAATGCTGGCAGGCTGTCCAGGGTATGATTGTAAGGAAAACCTCTTCCTGGTTTTGAAGTCGCATGTCTACATTGCTATTAGAAGAGACATTGACAAGCAGGGTTCCATTTCATCTGTGTGCGTGTGTGTGCATGTATGTGCGTGCGCATGCACGTGTCTCCATACACGCTTCAGGCACTGGCGCATTTATAAAGAACTTTGTGGCAGTTATGGTGGCATGCTGGTGTATTGTTTGTCGGAGTAGATTGTTTGATATATGTAATGCTTCTGCCTGCCACTCACAATGCAGAAGCACAATGAGGATGACCTACAGTTAAACCCCACGTCATAAATAAATCATTCCTTAAACAAAAATGTTAACTTCCCATATGCTTCACACAGCAAATGGAAAATATTATGTATACAAACACAAATACAAGCAAATTAAAATAAAAAAGCTACACAAGCAACAAACTGGAATAAAAGAGAGAAAAACCTGGCATATGATTTCCACAGTAACAGAAAAAAATCTGTAAAAAAACAAAGAAAAAAAAACCACAAGTAAAATAATGTGAAAAACTACACGTGGAAACAAAGGCGCAATCATACGGTATCCCATTCTGTAATAATGACCACAGAAAGCTACAATCCTTTATGACAATAAAAAACAAATGATTCTGCTACATTCTGCAACCCACATTAAACAAAAGAAGGTGGGGGCGACCAATTCAATCCAGATATAGCAGATTCAAACATTTGGAAACCAGCGGCAACATTCCAAACAAATGGACCACCCTTAAAACCCACTGCGGTCCCAAGGAAGACAAATTGAGTATTGAAGTCATCAGCAGTGTAGAAAAATATATCTAGTTACAATGATACACTAAATAGGTCAATCATGTTTTCCCTTGAGTTTAATTGCTTTTCCTTTCTCCTATATTTGTTAGGCTGCACAGTACCAATTCAGGCCTTTCTGTCAAAAACAGAGAACTTGTAGGCTTCATAGTCTAAAGATTACGATGAACTTGTAGTCACTAAGCCCTCTTCTAGTCTGGCATGCTTAAAGTGAATCTCGAAGGAAAGGAAATGTATTGTTTATTGGTTTCTGCCATTATAGTTGGAGACTGCAAACCTAGGCAGAATGAAACCTGATAAATGGGCATTCTACAGCAGAGGCCAGCGAACAAGCCAAGGGAAAATAATGATAAACACTAGGAGTGACTGAGGTCTCCAAATAATCACAGATGGGTGGAGAGATAAAAAGGGAACACCAACAGCAAAGAAACATGTACAAAGGAAGAAAATAAAACAAAGCAAGGATTTTAAAATAACCGAACATTATGTACTGTACAGAAGAGCAGGAGTGGACTGAAATAAAAGTTGGGGTGGGGTGACTTTCAAGTGTCCCACAACTGCAATTTCCAACTGACGTATCCCAATTTTCCCCAAAAACCGCTGCGGCCAACCCACTTTTTAACTCGATACGCTTGTGAAGAGCCCCAGTGCTCCAGTCCTCATCCACTAATGAACACGGACCCATAGACCGACTGGGCTGTCCATTCCCCGTTACGCCGACTAATCAGCCCGTTAAACACGATCCAGCTGCCCAGGACTCTGTCATTAGGACAGCCCAACGGATAACTCCCGACTGCCCCCAAATTTTCCCTGAATCCAACATAGCATTACAACATGGCATTGCATTGCTTTCTTTTTCCCTGCTTTAACATCCACAGCCATTGAAAGGTGTTGCTTGGCAAATCAATTTTAATTTCATACTCACTGGAAAATGATAAGTATGCAGTGATAGATGGGCCCTACCTGATCTATATCAAAGCCAGACAGAAAGATAAATATGGACCCAGTGTCTGGAGGGAGGGGGTGAATTCCTGCCTGATAAGCTGATCTCTTGCTGAAGAACTCTGAAGTCTGTGGCTCATGGGTGAGTCTGTTGAGGGCGGGAGAGGAGAGTGCCCCCCCAACCCGCCTGCCACCAGCAGATACCAGCATCGGGGCATTATGAAGGCATTTCTAATACGCTGAGTGAAAAGTAAACATGACACGCTGGTATCAGGGCTTCCCACCATCTGACAGCACGGCTGTCCTCAAAAGAACACCCAGCCATGTTCCCAGCTCTGAGGAAGGCAAGGCGTGGTCATGCTGTTTACTTCGTGTCTCGATTGTGGCAATATTTTGGGAAGAAATCAATGATGCGGTGGATAATTCACTGAAATGGACAGTGTGTCTGACTACATGATGACTCAACAGGAACATTTTGGTTTGACAGGAATAGATATAAAAATAAATGGATGAACCAGCTGACTGTCATCTTTAAAACCACCTAGCAGCTAGCACCAATTAAGTAATAAAACAACAGTGGTTGAAACTGCTGTTAAAACTGAATACACAGTCATATCTCCTAAGTAATAGGGTGTCATTTTGTCAAGTTTATCCCCTTTTGGGGGGATTAAGAATTCTCCTCAACAAGAGGAAGGGGGATTTACATGCAGGGTTGGTTTTATTGGATCAAATATTCTAGGTATGTGTACCGCAAGCAGCACTGTTTTTGGTGTGAGCTGGATAGAGGCTTTGTGCTCTACGAGAGATGAGATGACAATGCGGGCATGCTGGTGGGTGCGAGGGAGGAAGTCTAGCAGTATCAAAGTGTACTGATGTGTCAAATGCAAACACGCACTGCCTGTTTATTTTTTTGAAAGCCACTAAGAGGAATTTTGTCATCTGAGGGCTTCCAGACATGGCCGTTGGAAGAGCGGGCTAGCATGCAGATGGACGGACAGCACAGTTTACATATATTTTCATATATAAGAAAACAAGCACATTAAAGCTTTTATATTCAGAGGGAAATTCTTTGTCTCACTGTCGAGTTTCTTCTGTCTATTGTGGGCCTAAACAAACCATGGGACAAAATATCAGTAACAAGGCATTCCCGGGGTTTTAGCTCCGGGTAAAGGGAAATCTTGCCTCCCTTTTGTGAAACTAGTGCCGAACATATCTCAGAAGATAAAAGCCTCGCAGAAAGCTTTGGTACATTACAGCTTAGGGTACAGGCGATTGATACTGTTGGAACTTCAAGGAGGGCTGGGGCTAGCCAGGAAAAAAAAAGACAAAAGAATGAAAGAGAAAAAATGGGGGAACAGTGGAGTGGAGTGAGAGATCGACAGAACTGAAAGGCTTCATTTTTCACTGTGCGCTCATTTGCCAGCAGGATGGATAGGGCGGGGGGCACAGGGTGGGGAGTGGGCACATTCATCAGGCCGGGTGTCCACTTGTCTGGGACTCTGCCACAGCAGCTGGGGGCGAGAGCGAGCAAGACAGGGGCCAGGTGGGGTAGTCTGGCCCCGGAGGCCCATAGCAGCTCCAGCAGGGCCCTGGGGGGACCAAGACCTGGGGCAGGGGCCATCCCAAGAGCAGAGATGTGTGTGTGTGTGTGTGTGTGTGTTGGGGTTCTCCTTCTCCTATATAAGGTAGACCCAACCTAGACAAATGTAGTACTTATAAGAATATATATCTGTTAAAGGTAAAGGAGCAACATGGGTTGCTTAGAATGTCTTATGTCAGAGGTTGTGCATTGGATGGATAAGATGGATGAGAAGTGAGGAGCTGGGTAGAGATGACACTGGGGTGGTGGTCATGTGACCTTGGACCGGCCCAGACACTGGGTCAGTGGCTGACGCTCACATCCCATGCAATCATCAGCATCTCTCTCCACTGAGAACAGAGAAAAAGGAACACACTACACAACACAGTGACAACTGTGGGAAAATTGCCAGAGCATCACAGATTGCAAGCTAGTATTTATGTTAGCAAATTAGTCATGACAATATTAGCTATTTCTACCAAACAAAATACAGGGTAAAATATTTACCTACAAAACATCAATAGAAGGGCATTTTTGTAGTAACTGTTATGATTTAGTTTCAAGACAAAAATATACAAACAACCACGCTGAACTGAACTTTGTGCTATAATATTTCTATCTGAAGGAAAAACAACTGGAAACTGACTGACAAGAAAATGTGGTTACATAAAAAGGACCCTTTAAACTTGGAACATTTCTTTAACCACAAAGTTTTAAAATGAAATCAAATAAAGATTAAAGCACAATATGTCCTCATTAAATCTAAGTGTACAAGTAAACATTAAACCCAAGTGTAGCAATATGCCATATAAATATGCCAAGCTTTTGGCGTGTTTCATAAAATACCCCTTAAATATTTTGTTTCATAAGAATTTTTGGCTGTTGCATGTGAGGGTTATCATTAGCAAGTCAATTAGTGTGCTTTTCAGATTATTATCAAGGAATATTGCCTTATAGACACTAAACAAGTGTGGGTATGTGAGTGTGCACATAGTAAACCTTTGTTTCTCTCTCATCTCATTTGTAGTGGCTTGTTAATTCTGGAAAAAAACTGTGACAGTTGTGATTTAGGACTGTTTTGACTGAAACAGCAGAAGCTCCTCTTTGCAATCAATCAAATAAAACTGAAAGCAGTTATTTTTCTAACTGCATTCATCTCTGGAATGACGGAAACCTATAAATATACCACTTCATGCACCTCCAAGACAGCTTACATTTAGTCATGCGCCAGGACACAAACAAGATTTTCCTCTTTTTTTTGGGCCCAAGCGAGAGAGGAGTCACCGGGTTCGCAGTCTTTGCACCTCTGCAGTGCTGAGCAGCATCACACGTAAACAGCAAATTGAAAAGCAGGGCTCCGTCACTGCAGAGATCACGGAATGTTAGCGTAATACTTGACTGCAGCCGTGCTGATGCTTTCGGCAAAAGTACCAGGCTCTTTCAGTGCAGCGAACTTCATCTCCTTTGGCCAGTGGAAGTAAGGGGGTTGGAGCGAGCCTTAGGATTGACAGACAGGGCAGAGGGGTAGTTTGGTGGGTCTGTCATAGCTGAGTCACTTCAGACAAAGGCTCCCTTCTTCCCTGTGACTGCAGAATGTGTGCGCTGTCTCCACAGGTATTCGAATGGGGACAGACCTTCCCGTGAGGTGATAAGAGTAACGTCTCTCCTTCTCCCATTAGCTGAGAAGGGGAGAGCTCCATGCTTGAGCTGGCTGTCGGTTGCCCTATCTGTCATACCTTTGGCAGCAGGGCTCTCTCTCAAGGGGCGGTGGAGTACCACCTCTGGGCGCCTAAGGGCAGTTATGTCAGCCAGGGTATGACCCCTCAGAAGCCATGCAATGGGACAGAGCTAAGAGGTGGAAGAAAAGGTTAAAGGTGAATGATAACAGAGAAGAAGCACGAACATGCTTGCTGTGACTGCTGGACTGCGTTGAGGATCCAAGACTGCAGGGGGGGTAGGTCACATTTGCCATTGGTAAGCAAACTGGTTAAAAGGAGAGATGTTCTGATGTTATGCGAACTCTTCCATTACAGATTTTGCTCATTTAAATTATTGGAAATGGATCAAATCAAACAGCAAGGTACACGGTACTGAACATAACATTTACAAGGTCTGCAGCTGGTGAGCGAAAA
Organism: Megalops atlanticus; assembly: GCA_019176425.1. Taxonomy (NCBI): domain Eukaryota; kingdom Metazoa; phylum Chordata; class Actinopteri; order Elopiformes; family Megalopidae; genus Megalops; species Megalops atlanticus. Next base: position 19,685,937 of record CM032878.1, on the reverse strand, counting down.
TTTAGTGTATACTTTAATAAAAGCTTTAAAATGGAAGTCTTCATGGAGGTTATGGGCCAGATCATTTTCAGCTGTAATTGCAACTCATAGATGGACAAGTAGATGTCAGAGAAGCACATAGACCTATTCTCTGAAAAAATGAAACCAAAGGAAAGTGTCTGGTTGGTTGCACCAAGCACTTATACCTCACCCTTTTACCTGGTTGATATGTTTACCATCCCCAACCAAACATATGCCCTCAGTTATATTCATGAATACTCACTTATTTTTTCAAGAAGCTTTCAACAGAACTCAAAGCTAATAATAATAGGGTGAATTCATATTTTTTCAGAGACATTCAGACTGGGTTTGTTGTAACAGAGCATTTTGTATAAGGACAGTGCTGCCAGCTTGCAGGAACAGACTACTTCACTCCTGAAGTGCTCCAAAACTCCCTCTGTTAACATAAATAAACTCCGAGCCAAGTTCTCTCCGTCCTGTGCAAGCCCATGTTGCCATGGTTCACCATCCAACATGTACGCGCACTGGAATCTGCAGAGAGGTAAGGACTGTCACCACAGTCCATTTGTATCAGCTGATTGCACCTGTGACTCATTAGTCATGTGCCACCGGGCCAGGAAGAGGGGGAGGGGGGGGCTGGGTAATGGAGTTCAGCTGGAGGGGCTGCGGTGGAGCCGACACTGATACACAGACGTCATGCCTCATTTTCCCCCCCATTGCCACAGACTCCTTGTGCAGCTGCAAAGGGCGGCTTCCAAATCCCTTCCGCTCCTCCGGGGCCTGAGAAACACCCGCGTTCTCCTCTTTGTGAAATACCCCCACGCAGCAGTACCGACTAGCATCATGGCCACTTCCAGAAGATCCCTTGGCTAGGGCGCAAATGGATAGCAGGGTGCGGATAGGAGATACACAGAGCTAAGTTCAAAACATTTCAAAATTTCCATGGTGTGATGTTTAAATTTCCCATTTTTCCTTTAAGAATTACGAAAGATGGAGTAGGGCTTGCTTTTCTTCAAAACATTTTGGCTTGTGGAAAAAAAAACAGCTTGCTGTGCTTGGCTGAGAAAAACCCTGGTCAAAAAAATCCACAGCATTACATATCTTTTCAGGTTAAATATACAGTATGTTCACTTTTTGATAAATGAAACATACGTTCATATAAGGATCTTATAAAGACAGTCCCAACATGAGTGAGGGCAAAAATTGCAGCATCATTGTAAACACTGCTAAATTATTCATTCCTTTTATCCAATGGGACACAGATCAGTCTGAATAAAAACAAGAACCACTTTTCATGGAGTTGCAGCCCCTAATTAAAGGTCATCTGTGGCCTATCATAGGAGCTCCTGGGTGCAAAATCTCATCTTGGCAACCTCCATGCCACCCTGTCAGAAATACATAAATGCATCCCTCCTCTTAGGTCACAGCAGGGTATCAACCACTGTTCCCACTGGGAGGGCCCATTTCAGGAGATTGTGTGTGACGACTACAAAAGATTTTTGTAGTAGTTTCTTATCCCAAATTCATAGTATTGCATCGTGCCAAGACCACAAAAATTCAATTACGATAGAGACAGAAACAAATTGTTTGCATTGTTCTGAACAAAACACATTTTATTGCCTGTTAACCACTAGCATTTCTCTAATTTTTACTCATGTATTATTTCTCCATAGATGTGTCGGATAGGTATATGTGTGTGGAGTGGGGTGATTAATTAATACCAGTGTTTTGGCTCACCATAAAGAAAATAAAAGTCATTATGGATTTGAAATAGACTGATTCCTTCTCCGAAGAGCTCAGGATACAGTATCTTTGCCTGCTTACTTCACAGAGAAAAACATGTGATTCATCTCCTCAGAGGTGTGCTCCACTGGCATGAGGGAGAAACAACATAGAGAGCACTTTTACTGAAGCTCCTGCAGGAGCTCGGGAGGCCAAGTTGAGGCCCAAGTGGGCCTGGACATCGCAACCCAAAACTTTTTCCAGCAACTGAGAACCAGTTAAGGACTGGAGATGCTATGGCTTTAGTAAAATTAGACAAAATCTACACTGTAATGTAGCTTATACTTAAATTGGAAAAATAGCAATCCTTGGACACGCGAGCAGACAGTAAATGCCATGAGAGTCTGTCTGCTCAGCTTTTAAGCTCTTAGTGATGCAATGGCATCTGTCTTCTACACATGTGGGATCTAAAACTCCCTTGTGCAAAACAGGATTGAAGTATGCTTCAAGAAAAAAAAAAACTTGACCGGATTCTCGCTCTTTCTCAGTTTTCTTTGGCTACGCTCAGAACCCTGGGAGTCATTTCGATTATCCACTCAGTAGTTCATGGATGAAGATAGAGCTTAATAGAAGACGATGACAGCTTACAACAGGGAAACCTTAGTCACTCTCAAATGAGTGAATTCAAAAGGATAATTACTGCACTGTATCTCCTCTATAAAAGAGAGGATTAACCACAAATCTTCCCTGCTTCCTTTCATTCTGTACAATATTTAGTAAACATTTTGTCTGCCATTACCAAAACAGAGGTCAGTTTGGATCAGTTCACCTGTGTACCCGCAGGTGCCCTCCCCTTGTGTAGTAGGACAGGTCACAGCTAGAGCTCCCTGGCAGTCCTGTCCCATTCGACGTGGTGTTTTCCTTTCAGAGGGAGGCTGTTTACGTGGTAACCAGGACATCGCTGCGGAGAGGAGGGCTAAACAAACAACAGGGCGGCACCTGCTCTGCCAGCCGAGTTTGGAGATCACTGGCTGCCGTGCAGAATGCAGACCGCCCGCCCGCTCAGGCACCTGGGAGCAGAGGGACTGGTCCTCAGGGATTTCCTGAGATGCAAAAGTGTGCCAGGATCCCCAGCCAAACTGCAGCCTGAACCTGGCCCTCACCTCAAATGACTCCTCCAAAAACAGCTCTCCCTCAGGGAAAAATGACAAATATTATTTATGGCATTCGGCACTACAAAAGACAGCAAGTTTGATTATTTGCTGGGTGCGGGGGTGACTAATTGGGACTGTGTTTTCTATAACCTGGAAAGAGAATTTTGTTGTTCCCAAAAGAGACAGAGTAACTCATAAAGGCTATAAATATTTTGACGCTTAAACATCTTTTGCATGCAAGGGGCAGTATTTCGTTTTAAAAATGGTTATGTAGTGCTAGCTAGCTCTGGATGTCTGGATGTATCATTACAAATACAAATATTAGATATATAAATAAGTCATCTCAAGAGGATCTTTCAAATACACTTACAATGTAAATCATTTTGTGTATTTATAAGACTTCCCCACATGCTCCAATATGTGCAAGAGCGATTATCCCTTGGTATGTGAAGCAGTACATTTGTGTATATGTGTGTATATTTGTGTGTCTGTGGGTGTGTGTGCGTGTGCATGTGTGTGTGGGCATGCGTGTATGTACGACAGTAATGTTTGTTCTTTTTGGGACCTATCCAATATATTCCGTAACATAAAACCAATGGGACAATAACAGGCTACAGTACTATACTAAGCCATACAAAAATTCCACCCAACAATGTTGTCAAAGCAGGAGGAATTTATTACTAATGTTGGTCAGCTGCAGTCTTGCTTTTTTTCCACAGCAGCTTGAAAAAAAATCATTCATTATCTCCACCAGTCTCCTTGATCGTTCTCAGATTTTCAGTCAGCTTTATCTCCCGATCGTGTGCTTCCATGGCAACGGCGGCCCAACCAGGAACTTTTCTGCAGACCAGACATTTATAAAGCGCGCCGCTTCGGAACAAGGTCACCTTGTGACCCGTCCATTGACAGCAGACAGTGTGAAGGATTAGAAATCAGAGAACAAAGGAGCCACTGCAGTGGTACCATGTGCACCACCATGCAGACCCAAGGTCTTTCATGTTTGGCAATGTGATCAGAGGGCACCATGGTCCAACAGGAAAGGCTAACGGGAGGTGTCATACTCCACAGACATTGGAGATTCGGCTGCAGGAAAATGACAAGTGTCTGCCCTGGCCTATCCAAAGAAGGCAAAAAAAATAAAACAGAACGTGGCTGCAAAACAGTTCATGTATGAACAGCTACAGATTCTACACTGAAAATAACCTTGTGAGTTTTGAGAAGGCACTTTAACTGGAGGGGGTGAGTGTAGGGGAGTTTGGGGGGGGGTAGAACCACCTGGGTTAGGCGCATTCATTTGTGATTGCTTGTCAGGCTGTTTGCTCACTCCTAATCCCGCTTTGCTGCTAACCCGCTCTTACTGGTTTGGTTTTCGTGCTTTACGTTCCCCTGCAGAATTCTGGATGTGTTGTCTCGGATGAAATGTTTGGGCCTAGCAGGGTCTCGTGACCAGGCTTTGAAATAGGACCGCAACACCGGTGCAGTCAAGTTCATGTTAACCCTTGAAGAGCCCACACAGCAAAGGTTTCATATGAAAATAATATACCCCCCAACTGGAACACTGCAGCTTACACAAATTTTATAGCGTTTACTTTTTTATAGCATGTGGGTTCAGGAAGGTGTATATCTAAAATTTCCATATCAGGAATCGTTCAGTAGTCTTATTCATGTGTGCCGGGAAAGAATCCCGTGTTGGTCCCATTATCTGGCAGGTACCTAGCTGGCAGCGCTCCAGAAACATGAATCATAGTCAGCAGATGGTTTGATAGCTCAGAGAAGCCCCCTTCATATTAGCTTTGGCAAAGGACCACAGGGCTCTCACTGGAGTTGACATGTACCTTTCTGCCAAATAAGTCACCTCCAACGTGAAAAAAGAGCCGTAAATCACTGGAAATGTAAATAAAAGTTAGCAGGAAACAATCTAAATCAAAACAACTTTTTTTCGGAGGCCTCTTTTTTAAGGTAGCTCAGGAGGCGTGATTTCCCAATCTCTGTGGTTCCACCCCTGTAAATATTCCTCACGTAATGCTCCACTGCCCTCAACTCCAAGTATTTAACTCTTAATTTGTTATAGCCATGGATTATAATGTAAGCACTGTAGGATCGCATGATGAATGGTTAATATTTTATGCTCTGCCAAGCTCACAGAATAATTCTCTTCAATCTGGAAGTCGGCACAGTTAGCTGTTTATACTGAGGGAAGAAAATTCATTCATTTGGCAAGTTGCACAGATGCATGGAAATGATGTAATGTGATACTGAGCTCATGAGGAAAATGTCCCAGAAAAACATCTGATGTGGTGGTTTTAGATGTAAAGTTCTGATACATTTCTAGTGTCTGTGGTCCCCATGGTGATTAAAAATGGCACCAAATACTTGACCTTAATTACCATTTGCAGTAAGATATTTATATATATATATATATATATATATATATATATATATATATATATATATATATATATATATATAATTTTTTTTAGCTTAGCATTGTTTTTAAATGTTTTGTGAAATGACAGTAAACCCAGTTGAAACCCAAGTGAAGCATTTTTATGGACATCCCAAATAGGACTTGGTGCATCCAACCAAAGACTTTCATTCAGTTCCTTCTCAGAGAAAACCATGGTCTTTCAGGTGAACTCATCTGTGGTTTCAAACCCATATGGAATTTTTACTCAAATAAGAAAGGAATTTTCACTTGTCCTCATGTGCTCCTTTCAACAGGCATTTTGGTCTGGCATCCCAGGCTTCTTATATACATATATAACCAAAATTTACCACAGATGGTACTGAATTTTACTGTATGATGTATTGTTTCCCACACACAATCAGGAAACAGTGGTTACACACGGCTGAGTGATTCCAATGCATTTTAATAAGAAATGAACAGAAACCGGAATCGTTTGGTGCAAGATGTATAAGCAACATTTCATGATTGAATGTGAGAAACATTCATTGATGCAGCAAAATCCAGTACAGTCTGTGGCAAATTTCTTTAAATAGTTTTTCTGTGTTCCTGCGGTTGAATGTAATGTGTAAAATTCACAAGGGAGGTCTTATGTAAACACATACACTATGGTATCAAACGAAAGGACTCCTGGGATATCAGGTTATTGTGAAGGATACATGCATGTACACTCTAGGTCTTGGTGGGGGGGCAATGAAAGCTCCTTTTCTAGACTAGGACACCCTTGACACGTGACATTTTGAGGGGAAGGGCTTATGGTAGCTGAGTAAAAATGCAGATTGGGACACAGCCTTCAGTTCTGTGTTTTTTGTTTTTTTTTTGTTTAGTTGTGTTTGTTTCGTCCCAAGCCAAGATACTGGGATGGTGACGGGGGGAGTGTGCTGCCAAATAATACCCTTCCCTCCATTCTCCAGCACATACTTACATCATGCTGCATGAAGTATGAAGTCATTCACTCACACTTTACTGAACAGGGATGCAGCCATGCTTCTCAACTGACTTCATCAGAGGGGTGGAACTCTCAGATGGGTCAAATTATATCTATGTAGTTGAGCCAGTAGTTGGGCCAGCCACAAACTATAGTAAACGGATTCTTATAGATAACTAAACTGCTCACAGGCATATGACTGCCATTATACTGAAAAGCATCTCACATAAAAAAAAAAACACACACACAACCAACATCTCGACATGGCTTGTTAATGCTGAGTGAGACAGCCTTCTCTGGCAGGAGAAGAAAATAATAGCTTAGGCAGACTCCTGAACAAAGGTGAGTTTTCAATGTTTGATCAAACCCATGGCTTGCTTGGATGACATTGCGTGCAATGTGATTGACACCATCTCCATGCACTGCCATTACTGGTTGACTGTGAAAACATTGAGGCCATTTGAATAATTGCACCCCGTGGTGTTCTACAGTACATCAGAGGCCGCTGATCCATCTGGATACAGAGGCTCTCTCCCTGGGTAAATACAATAGCAAGGGAGCTGTGACAGTAAACAAAGAAACCAGGTGAAAGCGTAACAGTGTCTTTAAAAAGATGCATTCAGTGATGAAGGTCCAAGATCTTGAATCTGGATCCTTGTGATTTTGAGTGATAAAAATACAAACAGCGAAAAAGCAAGGCTTTTTAATGACAGCAGATTAAAGGCTGGCTAAAGACAGTACTAGTAGTCATGTAATGAATGTAATGGTAGTTAATTTAAATTTTAAAAAAAGCTTCAGCAATAATAAGAAACATGGTAATTCTGCACCCTGTAAAGATTCCTTACACACCTGGAAACAGAAGTAAAGCTATGCTAGAGGATAGTGCACATGGCAGATATGCACAGCTGCACAACAACACGTAGAGTGATAATGCCACAACCTGCTTGACTACTCACTAGAAACAGGCAGAAGAACATAATATTGTTTGACCTCAGGAACACAGGAATGGAGACACAATGTTCACTGCACAGCTCTTTTCTCAGAAGTCAAAAAGCAGTGTTTTCATATCACTATTAACAGTATTATCCCATTATAATTACTGTACTCAAGAACTCTGGGTCACAAAAAATGCCTGAAAATGCTATTTAGATGAGCAACTCCCACAATTCATCATCTTTGTCAGTTACCTAGCAAGGGTTTCGTAAATACTCAGAGCCTCAGTATAAATTATACCCTTCAGTAGAATGTCTGTCACTCACCTGCAGAGTGATTTAAAGCTTCCTTCTCCATACCATGGAATCAAAATGCCAGAAAGTGATTGGCACATTGACTCAGGGGCAATAAGCAAGACTGAAAAACATCACTGAGGAAAAATCTGTGGGGTTCTCTCATGCTGACTAAGGAGAATATAAAGTATGATTTTATCAAAGCCTTGGGTAGGACTTAAAGTACAGTATATCCAGTGCTTCTTTCTCCATATTTCAATGAAAACTGATGAGAACAGAGTTACAAACACAATCTATTCGGGAGGGAGCTGTTCCATTAAAAAAAACCCAATGCAAACATGGTAAAGTCAGGCCTGATGAAAACAATGTTGATGTCATTTTGCTGAGTTAAAAAAGACAATATCCTCACTTGCAAACAAGGGACTCTTTCAGCACACATGCAACAATGTAATGTGTTTTATTTGGCAAGGTGAATTACCCATGGGGGGCTCTGCACCATAGTTATTTCTAAGCCTAAATATACATTTCATTTCTACGTTTCCCTTTGGCCTGCAATAAGGATCGGCTTACATTTTCCTAACGTCACACAATGGCTGAGCAATGATTGTTTTCCTGTTCGGTAGCCCGGCTGCATATTTGCCCATGTAAAGACAATAGAGTGACAGCAGCCAACTGAGTGTCACTCAGAGGTATTTGCTCTGTCTCCTGCTGTGTGTGACACTATCTGACAGCAGAGACACACTGTAACATGATCCGTGGATGGAGATCTGACCAAATTTGTTTTTATTTTTCTGCCGGTCAGCTCTTATTTTTTCCACAGTATTTATCTGCACCATGATAATCATCTAAACATATTGCTAAGTCTGTGATAACTCCAATCTATCCCTTGAAATGGACTTTTCTGAAAAACAACTACACAGATGTCTCCTGAGCACATGTCAATTCACATATTCATGTATAGAGTATTAGCATTAATAAATGATCAGCATTATACCACATCATCTGTTTGTTCAGCAAACATCATGATTGAGGGAAAATGTACCTAAGGCACTTGCCTTTTTGCCTACATAACACATTTAACAGTTTCACTTCACTTCAAACACCTGGAAATTTACTGAGGGAATTCAGGTGAAGGTACAACAGCACAGACCCAGCTAGGATTCGTACCAGCAACCTTCTACTCACTAATACTGCAAACCATGCACAAATGGCACAATACAATATAAAACTGAAGTCAATACACACACACACACTCTCAGGTCATTATTTCTGCGCCTCTGTTACTCCGGTACACGTGACTGGAATATTCAGCCTTGGAACTTTAGGTTATGAGACTGGATAAAATCAGAATCATCAAATCTGGAATTAAGAGAACAAAATCCTTCCCCACACAAAGATAAAAAAACCAATTAGACCCCACTAGAATTTCCAAAGCAGGCCTGTAATGAATACTACCAGGAAACAGCTGCACACATGTTCTATATTTTTACATTCCCTGCATTTCCCTGAATGCCAGCATTTCTAAAATAACCACATTCCTGTGCAAACACACTCTTTCTCCACATCACATCTCCTGCGTAACAAATACATGTTGGATTTCACTGAGCTGTCCACTTCGGGCGTCTTGTCAATGACATGAGACTTTATTCCAACGATGTATGAGTACAATCACTGCTCTGGCAGCCTGCAGTGACATCAAGGCCACCTCAGCACAATCAGATAAAACTCCTTTATTAACACTCCTCCTAGTCTCTGTGGAGGCTACAGGCTGCAGAATCAGCTCCATAAACATACAAAAAGCTCCAGTTCTATTTCTGATTTTTATCACAGTGAAAAAAACATTTTATGTAACATTTTATGTAGCTTTAGATTTTTTTCGTTGTTCAAATCAAAGACTGTTTTCTCAAATACCTCCCTTTCACCCTGAAAATACAGAAATGATGGAGCCCAGTGATGTATAACTGTTCCTATGTCTCAACTGTAGCCGATTCTTTAAAACTAGTTTCCAGCTGAAGTAACATGACATCAACAAGTCGTTCGTCTGTGATGAGCTCCATATGCCAAAATGCAAGCATGTGACTTTACAAATAGAATCATATGTATTTCCCATCATGCTCCACATCCTGTAAACTAACGTAAATGTAGAAGGCCTGGAGAAAAGCAAATAGCTTGTCCCAGGAACAAGCCCTGTTTGTTTCTGCCACTTTCATTGAAATCACATGAACAAATACACCAAAGCAGCCTATTACTGGAATGCTAAAGGTCTTCAGGTTTTTGTTTTATTTATTTGCTTTTAATGTTCCCAAAAACAGTATACACTTCCAGCAAGAAACAAAAGGGCCTGAAATATGGGATTGCCACATTTCACTCTCAAACTCCCTTTTTCCTCATTTCCATTGTGAAAGTGTGCTTAATGGAAAGTTACAGATCATCAGGTTACACAGCAAACTAAAACAATGTACAAAAACATTGGAAAATCACTATTATTGGCCATTCTTGACATGTCATTGGCTAGCTTGTAATGCTTGCAATAAAAAAATAATGAAAAAAAGTATTTTTCAGTACAATTTTTTTATTAAAGTTGGACTGTACTGTATAATAGTGCAATTGTATGTGTGTGTCATCTTAGCTGAGGAAAGCCTTTGTTATGGGGCTTCCAAACTTTTCTAGGCTTAATGTATCCCTTCTATTTTTGTGCTTGTATTGAAGACAAAATATGCTTGTTAAATATGCCCAAATATGCTATTTACTGATAAGTAAACAATTCACATTCTGAATTTAAAATAAATAATCTTTAAGTATAAAAATTAGATTTTTTATGCAGTGCACTGTCAGCTCTAGAGACAAATACATACATGACGTGCTGTACTCTTCAGCAGAAACACTGTGTACTCCAACCCCACCCAAATTTTTAGAGTTGACAGTTGAGTTCAGGGTCAGGGACTTTAGAGATACCTGATGGTGAAGGTACTTAAGTACACATTCGACCATCCCTTTAGAAAAATGGCTCAATCAAAAACAAGACCAACAAGATTTCCACAAAGATAGAATTTGAAACTCAAGAACATTTGACATCTGTGCTGAGCCTACAATGCATAAGTCTACGTGAATATATTTGAGAGCACATTTCTGCCCGCAAAGCACCTTGGGGAATCGTAAAATTCCAAGTAGCTTAATGAATAATGCTTGAACTGTATTTCATGGCAGAAGCCGACACTAGAAGAAGTGTGTGGCTTTGGACTGACTGCCGTCCCCCGCGGGTCACACTTTTATCATTGGTGCTCAGTTGTTTGTTTAAATCAGTCCCCGCACAGTGTGTTTTGGCAGAAATTAGAGTGCGTATCGAAGGAGGTCTTCGCTACAGGAGAGGCCCTGCCGTCAGTAGTGCTGAACATCAAAACTGTTCCCTGCTGCTTCCTCCAGTCATACCTGCTCATGCATTACCCATGACCCCTTACTGCACCTACAAAACAGCTGTAGCTGCCATAACGAACATGTGACCAGCATACACACTGTTGATGTAAGAGAATGAATTCTATTTTATAAGCATCCATTTCCCTAATCCCTTGTAAATGAGACCAAGACTCAATTTCCTATGTCATAAATAACCATCACTAGATTAACCTAATCAAAAATATAAAAAAGAGTATTTATCAATGTCACAGTTTTATGACTTTAATTTTTTAATAAATAGGGAGATGATGAACATTACAGTAAGTGTTTCTACATGCAGACACAACAATTAAGTTTTGATGTCAAGATTAGACTTATCTTCAGGCATAAGTCATTTTATAGTGGAAATAAAACACTTCCAGTTAAGTTAACCACAAGTAAAATTAACAGCCAACAAATCAAAATGTCCACAATACTTTGAAATTACTTGTGGGCGGTAGAGGAACAGCAGGGATGATTTTGACATTAGTCAACAAGATACTTAAACACTTTATTCATATCAAGATAAATATAGACCCCCTGATGGGTGGTCTGATTGAGTTTACTACTGCAAAGGCCTAGCCTACAGGCAGAGAGCACACACCAGAATGAATCTCTCTGCCTTCCATACATTATTCACTGTTAAGTTTAAGACATCTTTCAACCACAAATTCTTAACAGAGGCTCGTTTTCAAAATGAGAATCTCAGAAATGCCTTAATTGTGCATTTTTTGTAAATTGTGGTTAATACTAGTTTATAATTGTTCATCTGTACATGGAGAGAAAAAATATGTCCAGAATAAAACACATTATTTAATCATGCATTCCAATCAGTGAGGGAATGTATGAACGCAATCAAATTTTGAAAGGCAAAAGTTAAGGCCAATCATCATTGGAGACACTAAGTGCCCCACAACCACTTTTTTGTCTTCAGTGCCATAAACAGCTTAACTATTCGTATGATGTGCTTTTTTTTTTTATATGAAGTGATACTGGCTTTCTACACGTCTCAATTCATAACATCTTGCTTTTTTATCCTCTCAGGACTTCGAACCTGCCATAACCAAGGGAGGGTCATGGTAGGCCACCGTCTCCAGAGAGCACTGCAGTGACTGTGCAGTCAAGGCTTGCAGTCAGTCAAACCCTGACGCCACGGCAACCAGCGAAAATGCCCTCAGAGTCGACAAAAGCCCAAAGACATCCCTGCAATTTGTCACACCTATAAAGTAACATTCACAGCAAAAAGTCTCATTAGACCAGACAAGTTTGTGTTCCTAGGGGATGGTGTTTAGCTCCATATCAATGACCTAACTGCGCTTTTTATTATAAAGATTTTTTTTCCATATTTTTTACACCAGTTGGCAAGACACGATAACGTTTTAAGGAGACGTGTAATCTGTCTTGGCTGCGTTTCTCTCATGCAGCTTGCAGAGAAAAGGGCCAGAGGGCGGTACATTAATTCTTTGTTTGACGAGAGGCCTGGAACCCTTCCAAGGCTGCATTTCTCACACCGAGCGTGCTGCGACACACCTCCGGGTTGGGCTCGGAAGGGATGAATTACAGTCTAGCTGTTACACCTTCCCGGGGTGTCATTTACGGCCCTGCAAATCACAAGCCATACGGCACAAGGCGCAAACAAATTGGCCCTGTGATAACCACTTTGCTATTGTCACTCAGGCGGCTTGTGGAAGGCTGCGCAGGGTCCTCTCGTGGTTCTTAGCACTTGCCATGCATGCAAAAAAGCTGGTCGCAGTCTAAGGATAAGGGATTTTAGCGAGTCCTTTACAGGCAAGTTCTTTGGCTTGTGAACCTGGTGATCCCCACCATTGACAGGTGTACAGCACACTACTACACTTCAAGGATGCACTGTCACCATGCACTGTGCATGCTGGGTTGATGGGTCAAGTGTGGATACTTCCCATCACTCTACACTGATGTGAAATACCTTGAAGCAATCGCTCTCCTGAAGTCACCAAAAAACACTGCCATGTGTCACGAAAGTGTGTCTGAAGGCACGGGACTGACGGAAAACTGTAACTCAAGCTCTTACTTTAGCTGAATGGTGAGAAAACCCCATCTTCGTTGTGTTCATTCAGGTATAACTGCTCAGCTACATGCCCGAGTTCCTTAAGAATTTGTGCCTTATGCTGGGCAAAGGTGATGCATCTAGGAGTTTACTTAACTAATCGCTGGATTTAAACTCATCTATCTATTTCACACATCACAAATGACACGGTGACTAATGCGTTCCTCAGTAAGCACATCCTCTCCTAATGCGCTTTTGATTACAGTGCACAAAATACAGCAGTGCGCAAACAGAGGAGTCACGCATTTGAGGATAATTAAAAGACATATCGTGAGTAGCCAGATCCAAAGGCTCTGAGGGCATTAAAATGTGATCAACAAAAAGATTCCCAGTGCAAATATTCTATTGCAAATATGCAAAAAAAGTATGTCTTCTGGAACAACTCTGTCAAGCTTGTTCACAGCAAGGGTTCATTTGGATGAGAAGCATAATTAAGAGACTTTGAAAAGGTAAATCTGATCCCTTTGGCATGAAAGACCCTGACTTCAGATTAATCATCAATTGTCAAAATTTTGCCAAATAGATTGGTATCATGGAAGGTATAACAATTCTCTAACAACAGAGGAGGAACAGGGTTGCCAATACACAATGCAGTTTTTTCCCAAATATAAATTTCTTAGTATTTTTCATAGCTCATCTATGAGCAATTTGTTAAATGTTGTGTGATTGCAGCTAATACGTCTGTGTATAAAACTAAATTATGAGTCCATAAGGTTTGTATAAAACATAATTACAAACAGATGAGTCATGTGAGCACATGAAAATGAATATGTCGTGGAAATGCACAGGTAAATGAATGAAAAAATAGTTGCTACGCACCTGCAGTCCACCAGAATAATGACATCCCTGGCACCACTGTGATTGGCAGGGACCGCTGTGGTAGTGGCTTGGGATTTTCCTGCCGTGGATCACGGAACAGAGAAAAGGCAGAGGGAGTGGGGAACAACACACCAAGAGCCAGCAATTCGCTCTGCTGTTGCCGGGGGACCCTTAATAAACACATCTCCCATCCCTGTGGGTAACTGAGTCGACCCGGGCCCCCACGCCCGCGACGCCTCTCCTGGCCCACGCTTGTCAAAGAGGAGTGAGGAAAAGTCAGAGAGTCACCACCAGAGAAAATGACTGTAAGTTTCTGTGCGCTCTCAGATTACCAATGGGAGCAAGCAGGGGTTTCTGCGAGGGCTGAGGGCCAACGGATCAGTCTAATGCATCAAATAAAAAAAACTGATAGAAAAATACAAACAATGATTTCTGGCAATGAAATGTGAAATATGTCATACTTTATGAGACATCCAGCTCCAGGTGGAAAAAAAAAACATGGCACCAAAGTTACTGGAAATGACTTACTGGCTCCAGTAGCTGAAAGTCTGTAGCTCTATTAAAGTGTATGGTTAGCTACCAAACTAACTTACAGCATTACTGTTTCACTGATAAGACAGACCTCACGTTCTGCAATGCTGCATACAGCAATAGACATTCACCTTCCAGAATGAAGCCCCTAGAGAAGTAACATCTCATTTTCAAAGAGGTCCTGTGGATGTCAACTGAGCAGGTGTTTATTTAGCCAATTTATCAGGGGGATGATTAGATGGTCTGACTGAGAATCTGATCAAGAACTTGGGGATCAGATCCCCTTACTCTTTGGGATAAGTGCCATGGAGTATTTAATGGCCACCACGAGTTAGAAGATAGGTTTATCATCAGTAGACAATGTCTCAGAAAAAGTCTACCCATGACTGCACTATTGGGTACCGGTGCCTATTTGATACAGAGGAGCAGCAACATAATTTTCCCAGGAAGTCTCCACATTAAGCACTGACTAAGCCCAACACCTCCTTAGCATCTGCCAAGGCTCTGGGTCACGGGTTCTGGCTATGTCTACCATGCACCTGAATGCATGTGTGAATGTTTTTGGAACAGAAAGTACATTAAAGATGGCAGACTTTGAAAATGTGTTTGCATATTGAATGAATGAATGGTTCAAAATGGTGAGGTGAGGTTTTCATATCAGCATGCCATTTTATTACAATACTCTTATGTCTGTCTCGTGTTGTAACTAGCAAGCTAACCAAACAGTTAATTGGAATATTACCCAGTTGAAGAGTTACAAATATGTGCTTATGATAACATAAATTTCACAGACAATGTTTGCTTAGTGTATGCCAAAACACACCGGAATGCCTTTGTGGATGTTGCCTGGTGCTGCCAGTCTTTTCACCACACAATTCATTCTCTTCGTTACTGTGCATAAGAAATGAAAAGAGGCAGAAGAGGTGAACATTATCGATATGAAATGTTTACGTTACAACTGATAGTAATAGTGCCCATTCTGATTTTTTCCTATTTGGGTCTCCAGGTAAAACATAAAAAGAAGACATAACTTGTGATTTGTTGGATGGGTCAAGCAACTAAACATTGTTTATTCCCTTCTCATTTTCTGAGTTGAGTCATAACTTATGAGCTAGCAGTTTAAATCCTTCCGAGCAACGCTTTTATCAGCTTGAGTGACATATTCAACTGCTTCACTGGATACCTGTTGATGTCTTTATTCCACTGACAAGATACATTTTTAAAATGGGCAAATGTCATTGGTATGCCCGTGCCTGGCTGACTCACATGGTCGGGGCTCGACCCTCCTTTGGTGGTGAGAGGCTGACTGATGCACAGATATGCCCTTTTTCCATCACATGCCGTCTGTTAGTAAAGACTGCCAAGTAACATGCGGTGAGTTCCATTTTTAAAGGTCTTGGTATGACCCAGCAGGGAACTGAACCCATGCCCTTTCAGGAACAGGGTGAACACTTACCATTAGGTTTTCCCTAGCGATGATACCCCATCCCCTAACCCCCCATCCCCTAAACCCCCCGCCGCACCCTGTTGACCTCGCAGACAGCCCGCGGCCAGCCCTCTCCACCGCTGCATGCCTGTCAGTGGCCCCCCGTGGAATGTGGTGAGCTATGAAGAATGGTTCAGCCCTGGCACAGCCAGCCAAAAACAACACGCAGCCCAGAGAGCCACGCCGACACCCGAAAACACAAACAGAGCACATATCCTCCTGCCTCCCTGCTTCCTCTCCTGCGCTCCCCCCGGAGACGGGACCTCTGCTGGGTTGCTCTCCCCTCGAGCCAGCCACTGACTCTGCGCGGGAGGCAAGGGGCTTTTTTTTCCTTACTCCAGCAAAGCATTCAGGACTCCTGGATGTGTGTGAAAGTCCAGAATTCCATTACACGGCTGGAGCCGTGGCACACACGCCCTCAAACATATCACCACTCTCTCCTCTCATCAGCATTACAGTACTTTGCTCACTGAAGAAGGGTACAGTGTACACATGGGCTAATGCTGTTCACAAACTTTGTGCAATCACAAATTTACCAGATGGACAAGGTGCTCAGGCCAAAAAGAGCTGGGGCAGCTGAGGTGATAGCTGCACTTAAGTACTTCATGTTCAGGTAGCAATAGATACCGTGTGCAGTTCACACAAAGGCAGATGTATAAGACCACAGTAACCGGTCATCAATGTCACCATTGTCAATCACTGTTAAAATGCACGATGTATAAAAATAATTGCCTGACCTCACCACCAACAGCAGGCAGGATTCCATTGCATAACAAAAAAAGGGATGAAAAAAAATATTGATTTTTCATCCCATGATATTAATCATGTAAATGTAAGTCAAAAATAAATTAAACTGAACCGGAAGCAACACAGCTCACGATGTCATAGCACACAATGAGGAAGTGGTTCTGCTAGCTCTCTCCTATAGTGCCTCTCCTACAGCAGCGTTAGCTACATCGAAAGCACACGTCTTGTTGTTTTCATGTAGTGTTACTTCAGATATTCAAATATTTTGGGTATCTACAATAAATAACACACGAGTCACACTTATTTACATTCTAGTCAGACATTCAAGACCAGATGTGAACAGATGTTTTTAACAGTAAATGCTGGCGATGTCACTTTGTGTGTAACTCCCAGGACACAAAAGTAAGACAAAAGGGTGCAATCAGTGTTGCAATCTTTGATGACAAACGCCAAAAGAGCCAAAAGACATCCTGCAAACACTTTCATGCATTGCTAAACAATGGTATCTTGATTCCGATCGGGTTTGGCGTCACGATAAACTTATATGCATAAACCGCATGTCCGTACCAGTTGTTCTGTAAACCTGGAGACAGAGTTCACTAGCCACACACTCATGGTCAGAGCACTTATTTGGAAGAGTGCTATCAGCTGGTTTCTAAGGGGCCTTGGAGAGTCTTGTGAAAGGGCAGGGGTGCACATGCTAAGACAAGGCACAAGGGCAGACAGACATAGACAGAGGTCCAGACATTCTCACTCCCATCTCGCCCAATGGACTTCGATTGTATCTACCATTAAGACCCCCCAGTTGGCCTCACACTCAGTTTCACAGAAGGACACCTGTCAGTGGCCCCCCTCCCAATCCCACACACACACATGCACACACACATACACACACAATCAAGAACAATAAAGTAGGCTTAGGGCATGGGGCCGGACATTATGAGCGGATCCACTCCTCCTCCTTACCAAAGCCGAGGTGCTGAGCTCCAACCCGCCATCAGCTTTCCCTAATCCTCCCATGGCTTTTCAGGTGCTTTCTGTTTAGACAGCTTGGAGTACCCGGGACAAAAAAAAATTGGCCCACACAGGGAACAGTCCACAGAGGACGCCTGGTGTGCACTGAAAGCATTTGCACGCATAAAAAGTGCGATAAGACAAACGCTTCAGCCCAAACGAAGGGGAGAAGAATCAACGCAGCAACGGCAACAGGTCCGTGCCGGCGTCTTGTTGATGAAATTGCGGTTAGGGCTTTGAAAGTAACCTTATTTGGTCTGCAGCGGAAAAACAAGGCTTACGCCGATAGACACCGAAGATATGCTGGATTAAAGAACTCAAGCAGCTGCGTTTAAACTGGGGGTGCGTCATGGATTTGGGATCCACAGTAGCTGCCGTACAATGGAAACACCTGTGCAGATGCTGTGGGTGGCTAAGACGTGTGTCTCACACCTTAAAACCCCTCTCGTGCATAGCACTAACAGGAACGCTAGAGTCCTGGAGCAGCCCCTCAGTTTTTGGACAGGGTAAAAGGCAAACTTGTTCAATAACATAAGCAGAGTCATGTGTAACATTTTTGACAGCTTCTCACCGTCAAATGAATTCAATATTGAAATAGCTGTGACGCTGACAATGTGTGAGATGCTAATCTGATCCTTGGCTTAATTAAATCAAAGCCCTTTTACAAAGGGAAACTAATGAATGCTCAAGTCATGAGGGGAATTAGAAAAGGCCTGTCTGTATGCAGTGAAATATAAGAGAAGTTTTTTTTCCCCTCCCTCAAGCCCCCACTCTCTCTCTCTTACCCTCTCACTCACTCACTTTCCCTCTGTCTGTATGTGGGATAATATTTAAGGCTTTTTTACCTTGTAATTAGGTACAGTTGTTAATGGGGTTTAGAAGAATTTGCTCGTAACATGATCCTGCAATTAGGGATTATTGTCTTTGCATAAATTTGGAGGTGGCTCCCAGAGGAGGAAGGGAAAAGAAGGGCGTCTTTGAGCGGCTGCCAGCCCTGGTCTTCCCCCCCGGGATGCGGTTAAAAACAGACCATGAGGATTGTGAGGAACACGCCAGGGCCAAATTGAAGCCAGCGAGCTCCACTACCACAGGGAGTACCAACTCGGACCACTCCGCACAGCTCAAAACTGTCAGGCCACACTACTGTGTAGTCAGAGTGAGGCTGTGGCTCACCAATTTCTGATGAAATACACAAACTGTTTCCTCACTACCAGACAAAACTTTTATTAGGCACATTGTATTCTAAATACAAAAACTATAAAACACAGCACACGGGCCCTGCAGGCAATGCTCAATGTATGACTGTAGGTTGTCTTAAGGAAATCATTCTTTTTTATTTCACTCTACCATTTATTGACTTCAGCAAGTTTCAACAGGTGAGGCTGCAAGCTTTTTATCTCTGGTTTACAAAGACAAGAGCAGGAGGTGATTTAGGGAAGAGAGGGAGGATATTTCTTTGCCAAAGAGAGAATATGCTGAAAAAAAAGATCATAAACATGACATGAATGGCTTTGCTCAGAACTCTGCAGAGGTTTCAAATGCGGAATTCACTCAAGGTGTCTCACTTTCTCTCTTTAGTGACAACTATCTCAGAAGTAACTTCCCATTATCAAAAATGGACCATCTGCAACAGGTATAAATATGATTTGAGTCTGTGTCAGCTTCTTTCCATACCAAGCAGCTTAAGGTGCCCCTCCAATACTTCCAGGTAACTCAACCATCATCACTTGGTTTATAAATACACATTTCACTGTGCAAAGCTAGGACATTCAGTGGGCATTACCTAGCCATCTAATAGATGATGTAGAAATTATGTGTTACAGCCAGGTCATAAATCAGAGAACTCACACACACTCTCTCATACACACAGACCGCCCAGCATTCATCTGATTGATCTCTAATTTATAGCGATATGCAGTGAAAGCTGACAAGATCATGCTCTGTACTAAACACTAAAGCAAGTGAAAACTACATTACAGGGCTCTGTCACAGCTGATAAATCACAGCTGCTCTGGACTTTAACTTGTCGAACATTCATAGCTCATTGAGATGGGCTCCTTAATCATTGAACATTACAATGTCATTACATTTACCAATCATAGATTAATGTCCAACAGTTCAAAACTCACAAGGTCTTGGATATTACAATGTATGTCAATCAATGGTGGATGCCTGACATCAAGACACAGCTGGCAGAATATAACAGCACTCTATCGTATGACAAAAGTATAATATATAAATATAGCCCATCGGAGGGAAGTGTTGTGACAATTTTATAACATGTGCTTCATGTGCTTGCAAGGATTTGCTTACAAAGCACACTTACAATTAAACTGCATACCTACACCTATTTTTCTCCACGCATAATGTTTAAATATACACCATAAAACACAACAGTTTAGCCATATAGTTTCTCAGCTTCATCAGTGTTGATATCATACAGAAAAGTACCAGTGTGTTTACACAAATGTGAATGTCCTGCTGATGTCATCACAGTGAGGAATTGTGGGATTAGTCTCAGGCCCACGCATGTGCTTGATGCCAAATATTCAGTCATTGATGAATTGGATGACCAGGGCCACACTGATGATAATTTTCAAAAAGTAAATAGATGTATCCAACATCTATATTTCTTAATCAAAATTATTTCCTGTGGAATACTCAGCTGGCTAAACATTATAAATCTATCAGCTTGCAAACAATGGCCATGAGGGGTGGGCTAGAGAATGTCATTAATGTGTTTAGGAGAG
Source organism: Megalops atlanticus (assembly GCA_019176425.1). Lineage (NCBI taxonomy): Eukaryota > Metazoa > Chordata > Actinopteri > Elopiformes > Megalopidae > Megalops > Megalops atlanticus. The sequence goes on along the minus strand of CM032878.1, from coordinate 19,665,578 downwards.
GAAATGAATTTCTACCCAATTCTGCATTATTAACAGGATTTATACTTTCTGATGAGTTATCACAATCAATCAGTGGCACGAGAAAGCTCATTCGTTCTCTCTACTTGTGCTGAACCCAAGAATAGCAGCTTGAAATAACTGTACTTCCTCAACTACACCATGTTTTTATGTATGCGTGTGCAGGGATTAGTGCATATATGTGTGTGTCTATGTGTATGTAGCCCTCCTCTGCATTCCTGTGCTTTCACCCCTGGCGTATGTGTGTGTGAGACACCTCTGGCTGAGTTGGGGCTGGGGCGTGTGTTTATGGGGCCGTGGCGGTGTCTCGCTCCCTCAGCTGTGCTGGTGCAGACAGGGGGCGCACAGAAGACGCGCCGTCACAAAGGCTGGTAAATCCCCCAGTAATGTGGGTCTGCAGGGATCTGACTGCAGCTGCTGTTGGGGTGCAGATGTCTACAGAATGCATGCGCACGTGTGTGTGTGTGTGTGTGTGTGTGTGTGTGTGTGTGTGTGTGTGTGTGTGTGTTGTGCGTGTCTGTGTGAGACAAAGAGAGAGAGAGAGAGAGAGAGAGAGAGACTGTGTGTGTGTGTGTGTGAGAGAGAGACAGAGAGATAGTACGTGTGTGTGTGTGTTTCTGTGCGAGACAGAGAGAGAGAGGGTACGTGTCTGTGTGTGGGTGTGTGTGTGTGTGTGATACAGAGAGAAACAGACAGTATGTGTGTGTTCGAGCACAGCTGTCCACAGACGCACACCTGCACTTTCTATGGTCCCCCATTCCCCTCTGCCTTCCCCTGGTAAAGGCTCCTTATTGAGTCTGCTGCTGAGTGCTTGTTCAAAGGGTCTCTCTTTTTTTTCCTCTCTGATCGAAAAATATTTGGAGAGGAGCAGGGGCCCTGGTGAGCCGTCTATTCACGGTCGAAGGGCTGGATTACCCGCGGCTTTGAGATCCAGCACGCAGGGCCAGTTTATTAAATGTGCTCATCAGTCAAGCGCACCCCAATCCCCATGACCTCATCCTGCTGCAGCAATTACCCTGCTCGCAGGTGAAGATGCGCACAATAAAAACTTCCTCCAGAGGATACACCGAAAGGTCGCTGTCTTACAGTGGCTTTCTTCCTTCTGTAAGGAGGGACTCTCCCTGGCTTCTCAGACTCGCTGGCACTGATCTGGCAGTATTGTTGGCTTGTCATGGCGGTGTCTCGGGAGGAGGGAGGGAAGCCGTCAGACAGAGAGCCTGCGAGATTTTGCAAGGCTGAAAACATGTCACAACCCACATCCCTGTGAGGGCTGGCAAACGGCCCCCAGTTGTCCGCTTGGGCCTTGCTCGCGTGGGAAACCATCTCAGGAGGAGACAGTCGAAACAGGGCTAGCTGTTGACATTCCCCCTGTTCAAAACACCTCGTTGCTGATCAACAGCACGTGAACACTTCCTGTTGTCAAGGCCCCATGTCAGATCACAGTTCACCCACAGTTCCACACACATTCAGCCTATTTCAGCCACCCAGCCACCTTGTAAAACCCTGTTTTACATCACGAAACCACAAGAATGAGCAAAACAAAAGAGCAAAGATAAATCGGAGGTTCCCGTGTGGCAAATTGACGGTGTCACTTTTAAAGTTGGCATTCGCACAGCTACGTTGGTCACCATCTTAATTATGTACCTGAGAAGGCTAAGTGATTTGTAATGTGAAGTGGGAGTTGCATCTGAGTGACAGAAAAGCACCTGACAATGTTTTAGAAGAAGCATATAATTTGAAGTATCGATTTCAGCGTCGCTGCAAAACGCCCCAGCGATTTCAAAGGCCCCTTTGTGGAGGCCGGGTTTAAGGAGGCAATTTGCGCTTAATGATAAACGGTGTTTACAGTGGGTATAAAAAGACTAAACTGACAGGTGCAGAGGGTGGAAATGATAGATTCTCCGCGCAGCCAAGCGTGCCGGCTATGCGTGGCGCTGACTCGCCTCCCAAAGCCGGCCGTGGCGTTTTCTCCCCGGCATGATTTATAACCTTGCGCTTTTTGACTTCTTTTTTTCAGCCGCTGCCATGGTTAATATTTTCGGGCTCTCATAAGGTCTTTCCATTTTGTCACTCTATCAGCATTTCCTCGACTTTGTTTCTTTTAAACTTTAGACAAATAATCTCGGCGGCCATTATAAACCTCACAGGCCAGACTGGCCGGCTGCTGACTGTTGCGCTGCTCTCTCTGCTCTGCATGAGAAATTCGTTCTGTAATCAGTGAGAGCGGGGCAAGGTTTATTGTACCGCAGTCGATTTCGGGTAACCCCAGTAAGATTTTTTTTTTCTACCCTTGGAAGGAGTGGGAGGAGGAGAAGGGGGAGGGATTTTTGTGGAGGGAATAAACGGGCTCGGGGTCACTGCAATCGCACAGTGGCCCAGTCAGCTGCGCTGGTCAGGAATGGGGCGTGGGGTGGTGGCGCAGGGGGGAGGGGGTTGCCTTTGTGGAGGCGACAGTCCTCTCCCTCCTGGGGCTTTAGCGCTTCTGCTCTGGGTTGGTTGGTGGGGGGGATTGATGGCGGCGCAATGGATAGAATAATGGTTTAGGGCACGTTAAAGCTGTTTGTTTTGTCATTGCAGGTAATGTCCATTATACGATGGAGCTCCACCAACCGAGAGGCTAAACGGCCCATGCCTTTGAGCGCCAGAGGTCTGCCATTTAACATCTTTCATGTGTTCCTATTTCATTCCCGTAACAAGCCAAGTGATTGAAAATATTTTTGGAAAAAGGGCGCCCTGGTTCAGTCAATTGTGTTCGTATTTGCACATCCCTGACTGCAACAGAAATAATATTGAGGTTTCCTGTTCCCACAGAGCTTGAATGCTTAGGCAGCATGGAGGCCTGTTGCTTTCTCATGCACTATCAGCAGAGCACCACGGAAGTATCAATAAATCAGACTGAGAGCAAACACATCAGGCCATCTCCACAAAGGGCAAAGGTCATTCCCGTCTTTCACATTCGTTTTTCATATAAATGGATGGTGCTCTTGTTTTAGGGCAAAGCTATAAATAGAGGTGTGCAAATCAGAGGAATTTTAGAAATGAATTCAGGCATTTGTGGTACACCAGCTCCTTCTGGGAATGCTTTGCTCTGTCAGTAGTTTGTCAGGAGTTTTTTATTCATGCTGCAGTTACGGTGACAGAGGTTGTCCATTTCATTGGTGGCATGTCAGAATTGAGTGATGTGCGCATCTCTTCTTGCAGCAAGGCATTTTTTTTGACTGCAGAGCAGGCAAACAGAGACAGCTGACTTTAAACAGATTGTCGGATCACGAGTCATTTCGCATGTCACTACAGCTGAAAAACCGAGATGATGGTGGTGGGCCAGACGGAGGAGAAAAAAAACGTAAATACATATTATAGTAATCCGGCAGTCATCCAAAAGAGGAAAATAAATGGGTAGCAGAGTTCATGTGCTTGTGAAAACATATCCCTTATTTTGGTGATGAAATGGCCATTTAATGATTCCAGCGAACAACACTATTTTCTTGGTAACTTCAGTGGCAGTTGACAAAAAGAAAGAGCAAGAGAAAGAGAGAGCGAGGGGGTTATGTTTCTCACAATGTCCCGAAGATTAGTGGCCAGGGCTGGCTCAGCCTTGATTGCCAGGCGCTGACTTTGGGTGGGCTGAGTTAAACTCTCCCAGAGGTCCCATTCCAGGTAGAGAGCAGACAGAGCCTGGAGTCTCAGGCCCTGCCTGGGCTCCCCAAGAGAGAGCCGTCCCCGTTTAACAAGCGCAGAACAGCTTGCTATTCTCAGAGCACCCCGTCTCAGTCTGTGTGTTCCCGCGCCGCGCATTCCTGCTACACCCCGGCTTATTATTGGAGGGAATTTATAGGGCCATTTATTTAACTGGATTTGAATGACATCGGTTCTGGTTGAGTGGGCCTAGTGCAAACTCCCGGGCCATGCGGGCCAGGGAAAACAGAGAGGGGTATAAATCAGTCGGACGCACAGAGAGAGAGAAGGAGAGAGAGAGAGAGAGAATGAGGCAGAGAGAGAGTGGGTGAGACAGAGAGAGAGACAGAGCAAAAGAGGTAGACAGAGGGAGAGAGAGAGAGGTTTCACTTTTCACCAGATTGTTGTTCTTTCTTTCAATGCAGGTTTGAGCCTTAGTTTTTTTTTTTTGTTCCAAAAAATGCTTCTTAAAAATATGGTATGCGCAAGGGATCCACAGACAGAGGCTGCTGCACTCCCTCTCTCTACCTCCCTCCCTCTCTCGCTCTCTCTCTCTCTCTCTCTCTCTCTCTCTCTCTCTCTCTCTGTCTTGCGCTAACGCTCCAGGCCCATTTCATTCCACAGCACGCACACAGGAATGTGCAAAGCTAAAGAAAGGAAGCGCATTACACAACAGGGCCAAGCGCCGGAGGGGAGAGCGCCACAAGACACAAGTCGGAAGCCAGTTTACAGGAATTACACCTCAGAGATCAGGAGCGATGCCAGATAAGGGGTCCCTCACAGCTGCGGGGGCCAGCGATGCTCACACTACAAACCTACGGAATTCACCAACCCCACCCCACTCCGGTCCACAGGTGCCAATAGCTACTAATCACAGAGCTGTGGGGAGTTACAGATCCTGGGGGGGACTCTGTGGGGGGAGGGTGTTTGGGAGAGGATGTGGGTGGAACATGGTATGGGGTGGGTGGGGCTTAGAGGGGACCACCCCCTGGGGAGAGCTGTGGGCATCTCCCAGATCACCTCCCCCCAGAAAGCGAGAGTGAAACAAGCAGAAAACTGTTAGCAGCAGGGGGCACTGTACCGCTGCTCTGTGACAGAATGCTCTGTGCATTGTGACAGCAGCCCCTCTTAGACAGAATCAGACAACACAGCATTATGTTTTATATAACAATCACACACATAAGAAAAGGGCAGCGCTGACACTTTTAATATCTCAGAACACCCTATACGTTTCATGTCTTCTTTCTGTATCAAAAGAAATGCAGACGGGGAGAGCTACAGACAAAAACATGACAGTTACTGTGTCTGGTTAAGAAGTTGGGGCTGAGGGCAAACTGTTTCCCCAGCCCACTGATGAAATGTGGGCATCCAGTAGGAAGTGGCATGCCTGCCCCCGTGGGGCTTTGGCAGCCCGGGCTGTAATTAGCGCACCTTGGCCCATCGCTGCAGGCCCCGGGACAGGCTGGGGAGGGAGCAAGCGCCGCTTCCCTGGGCAGAGCCCTGGAGGAGGGGTTCAGGGAGATGGAATGCCCCGGGGGTGCTTATTGTGCGCACCTGGGCCCCAGCACACGGGGAGAGGAGTTCAAACATGGCAGGCACAAGGAAAATATGCGGACTGCAGCACGGCAAAGAGGAAAAAACAAACTGGGATTTGCAAACATGGCAGAAATGATTTACATCCTAATTTTGATGATGGGTGATAAACATATTGGTTCTAGTTTACCCATCTGTTTGATCAAACCCTCTCCTGTGAGGCATTTAATCTTTTTCATGAATAATTCTTGACCACATTGGGAGTTAAGGGGCATGCAAAGGTGATACTCATTCAATGAAATAAAATCTATCATATTTATAATATTGGAATTTAATAGCACAAAAATATATTAAATATAAATTAAATTCAAATATTATATACAGCTTCTGAAATATTTCCTATTGCTCTCTGATGTATCATTTAGGTACAAAAAAGTGAAAATTTTGGTTTCATATTGATTAACTGTTATCTGTTTGTTACCATTGAAATATATGACTCAGTTTCTGGGCTGGAACACAGTTCCCAGCATGCCCGCACGCTGATCAGCATCATGTATTCCCACAAGCAATTATGAGTAAAACACCAAAACCCAAAAGAGGAATCACAGCGGACCATGCCTTGCGCATGCTCTTGTTCATGTGTGAGGGTCTGCGTTATGCTGCTAGGCCACATTACAGCCTGTGCACCCAGTGGTAAATACAAGCAAACATAAGGTAGTTCATTGGTGTGCAATTACAAACATCCATGCAACCTCAAATTCAACTTCAAAGAATTCAAATTATTCTAGCAAAGATTCTAGCAATGAATTTTTTCTGACACAGAACTTTAACAGTTACACATTGGCACTGAGGAAAGTGGAACCACAAGAGCATATTTTTGTTCCAATGGATTTTGGGAGGATTTCAAAAGTAACACACCCTGTACCATGCGGAATGCAGATGAGCTACTACCACCTGCCCAAAGTATGTTTACTACAAATTTGTTTTGCCAATCCATCCATTCACTGCAGTTTCACATTAGCCTTAGTACTTGCATTCTGAGCACAAATGGAGACCCATCAGAATTTTGATGGTGTATGGGAAAGTGCTCTGAAAGCCCCTGCAATTTGAGAGGATCTTTCATCAACAGGCTTTAAAGCCAATCTCTTGATTCGTAGTTTACTATTCCTAGAAAATGTCCTGGAGTAAAAGCAAAATCTAAGTGCTGCTGCAGCTTTATGCCTACCTCTACCCCAAACCCAATGTTCTTTGAGTCAGCTGGCATGTTTGATCTGCCAGATGGTCAATTGGGCAACACAGGCTGGAGACTCACCTCAGCAGCAGGATGCTTGTTTGCTCCACCATTCCCAACACAAACCTCCTGTGGACTTCCCAGCATGCCTCAGGATGATCCTGCTGCACTTTCTTAGCATGTGGTCCTTGTGTTTCTGCAGATGTTCCATGGGGGTACCACTGGTGGAAGAAGTAAGGACATTTCCCCAAATCAATTTTATATTTATACATAAAATGCCAGCAGTTACTGCAACGCTAGCCATTAGTAGGCATTTCTTGCCACCTCAGAAACATTTGGTCCTCGGTGTCCTACTTATCTCATCAGATACGCTAATTTGTGGTTTGGTCAGACTTTGCAGAATTTGCTGTATACGATCCAGAGCAATTCAATGATAAACCAAAAATTTCCCCCAAATGACCTCAAATGCTTAATCACCAGGCCTGTTCTTGATGCTAACACAGCTGTTTTGTATCACAGGGCAGAGAACCCAGTGCTGTGTGCCCACAAGGCCTTACCCCACCCCTGAGCTTAGTGTAGGAAATGACCCAACTGTATGCCCCTTTTGTCCTTGTGTCAGTAAATGGGAAAAGTTGAGTTGGTCGTTCTCACAATTCAAACGTGGGAATCTATCCCAGTGTGCCAAAAATCATTACAGTGGGGGTCTCTAAGGGACTCATGGTCACTGCCTGGACCACACACATCATAAATACAATAACTACAATTGTTGTCTTTCCATGGAGTACAGTATCCAAGATGTCTGATACATCTTATGCTGGTATGATGCTTCCGTGGACAGAGTCTCAAGCCCAGCGGGGCACAGGACCATTCAATGTGTTTGGGGCCCGTTTCAATGCTGCGAGTGTGTATTTGTGCCAAGGCCCATTTGCAGGGAGTATGCAAGCCATCAGTCCTGTCAGGTAAGACCGTGTTGAGGTCAGTCTCTGAGTGGGGCTGGGGGCGGTGGGGCAGATACCACCACCCACCTTGCATTCCACGGCCAGTGATCTTCTGCAGGCTGAGCGGTGGCTAATTTGCATCAGTAAACACACGCAGGGCTCCATCAAAGTCCTGCAGGCAATGAGGCCTGACACAGGAATGCTTCCCGCTGAAGGCACCTCTCTCTGTTTCTGTGTGTGTGTGAGTGTGTGTGTGCATGTGCCTGAGTTGTGTGCTTCTCAAGGCTACCTCGCCACCCAGGGAGAAATGTCAGGTAAATATTTTGGGGCAGTCAGAAAGGGACTGGACCAGTGTGAAGGGGTGTCATCTTGAGGCAACACTCAGAGTGGTGCTGATAGTGATCCGATATCGATGGAGACACCTGATATAGCATTAGAAACACGGCCTCTCTCCAATGCCAAAGGCACCGCTGGACACAGTAAACACAACTTTGAACTGAAGAGCCCTAAGCAAACAGCTGAAGGTTTATCTGAGAGTGTGTGTGCGTGTGTGTTTGTGCGCGAGCATGCCAGTGTCACATATGCTAGTGAGAGGGGGCAGAGGAAGCAGCTTGGAGTGTTGAGTTACATTAAGTCAGGTTTGACCTATTTCAAACAGTGATGGCCACTCTCCTAAAAACCCTGACCAAGAGCAGAAGCTAACACTGTCCTGGGGACCCAGAAATGAATTCAAAACACAATATAATGGTCAACACAGAAATAAGCACCTGAAAATACAGAAAAATATGACAAAAATGATCAGATAAAACAGAAAGAATCCAAACATACCAGCATACAGTGCCGTGTTTTCACTAGTTGAGGTGTTTGAAGACAAACAGAAAAGCCGGGTTACGTGTTGGCATGTGTTTCATGTGGGGGAAGAGGCAAATCAACAGCATCAGACCCACAGGTCCTGAGAAGCATCTCCTTGGCAACTGGTCTGTCGCCAGGCCTGTTTATGGGCTCCGTCAGCGCCACTTCCTTGCAGTTGTGGGGGAAAACGGGCAGAACTGACACCAGTAGTAACTGTCAGCTGATGAGAGGGATGGGCTTCCCCAGCTGATCCCAGAAAGCCCTCTTTCTTCCTCCTCCTCCTCCTCCTCCTCCTGGGATGCCAGGTGCTTTTACACTCATGGGCCACATAGGGGAGCTACAGCTTTTTCTAAAACCCACAGCAGATACACACACACACACACACATACACACACAGACTGTTTGTCTTATGTGCCTCTGCAACCCAAGATTCCACTGAATATCTCTCTATGTACTTGAAGATTTAGCACATAGTGCAGGTTAGACTATAAACATAGTATATTTTGCTTTGTATTTCTAAATTACTGAAAAAGCAGTAAATGTAAAAAGGAAAACAAAAGGCCCGGAAGATATTTCTTCAATGTAACATGCTAAACAGCTATTGTAAAACTACATAAAAGCATCTTTCATTCACATTTTCTGATAAAAATAAATTAATAAAAACAGACACCCTAACAAGTGAACTGATGTACATTTTATCCTTCACAGCAGTAAAATAAAAAAACTGCCTCTGCAAGTGGAAACTGAGGGCTACACTCATTAGAATATTTTGGGAAGAAGACATTGTACCTGTAGAAACATGTCCAAATAATATATTACAAACTCACTCTGGCCAAAATCTACCAACTTCAACACAATACAAATATGAAGACAAATGAGCTGGAAAATGTGATCTGAAATTGTATTTTTCTAAACGCATTACGCATATGTTTGGGCCACCTGGGAGGTTACCACAGTGTGCTTGACTGAGAGGGATTTTTGTTGTCAGTTATTTATTTGTTCATTTGTCTCGGGGCTGCCCACTTGGCAGCGCCTCCACAGAAAGCAAGGGTGTAGTCAGAACTTCTATCTGACACAGCCAGTGGAGTAGCTGCAGGGGAAGCCAGAGCAAGCAAGAGCCTAAAAGAAGATCCCTGAACAAGCCCCTCACAAGGTACTTTCTCACTGGGAGCTGACGAATGGCCTGGAGCTAATCCAGGAGAGATTGGGAATCTGTTGGTCTGGTTTGTTTTTCTTTCGCACCGGATGGCACTGCAAGAATGCAGATCAAAGGTGTGATGAAAACCGGCAATACTGTACATGCACATAAGTGTAATAGGGAGGTACATAAACAATGGCACACAGCCTTGCTATGTTATTTTTACTCAAGCCTGGTGCCGCTTTTCATCTGTAGGTCCTTGCTGTCTTTAGCGAGCTGTATCAGACAATGTGTCCAGGTGCAAAGAAAGCGTCGATATCCTCATCAATTCAGAATTCAGACGTCATCACTGACGATGCGGTCTAAATAAAATATTGCAGCTAAATTAGTTAGCTAGCCAGCAAACCATGCTTTGTTCAGCTGCTGATCAGTAGCCATAATTTTGTGCATATGCTTGTTTTTTTTTATCAGCAGCTATGCAGTGTAGTCAGTGTAGTAAATGTGTGGTCAGCTTGGTCATTTAATGTTTTTAATTTAATGCTGTTGTTTTTCATTTACCCTTATGAAGTCCCAAGTATTTCTATGTGTGGTGGAAACCCACCTACCAAACAGAAGTCAACACTGTTTGTTATTTGCGAGTAAGAAAGTACCTTCATTGCCCAAAAAGCCCCAAACTTTTACCCACATATTGTTACAAGTTTCAGTAACAACATCAAATTTTCTTTTCATAAATTACCTACACGTTGTAACATGGAATTCATCGATCACTGAAATTAATGAAGAATGTTCAACTCAGGCCAAGAGCCGTGTTTATTATTCTAGTGGACACTTATGACACAAGACATGAGGAGCGTCAGCATGTAATAAATCATTCTCTGTATGGATTATCATGGTGTCCTGCAACCATATATGTTCAGAGCAGAATGGCACCTTTTCTGAGTTTAGGACTGTCTTATGTTCATCAGACACAGTATGTAAAAGTGTGTGAAACTATCCTCAGTATTTTCACCAAGAAGATGTGCATCATGAGGCACAATCACTAAGAGTAAGACTACATTATTTAACAGCGCATAATGTCCCTTCCTGTATTTTTTAAATATACATAACATTAATAACACAACAGTAATGACAGATCAGTAGAATAGAATAATAGAAACTATAATATTATGATCCACCTACAACCATATCACATAATTTCTGTATTACTACCAGTTATTTGTCCATTATTTTTGTTTTTGTTTTGTTTGTTAACTGATGTTGTTTATGAGAAATCATAATAAACAATATGTAAATGTACATGTACTGTATATGTACTTACTATATAATTGTTTATTAGACTTGCAATAAACATCTACATTATTTCTTCATTTTAATTTTAATATGTATTTATTTCTTATATTTTTATATCTTCACAATCTATATATCTTTATCACAAAAATAAGTGGTGCTATTACTAATAGTAATGATAACTGTGATTAAAAAATACAGCTATTTAATACATCTTTTGACAAGATGATTTGAACACACTGGCAGCTATATTTTTACACTTTGTAACTGCACAGGGATCTTTTTAATTACAAGCAGCACATGTTATCCGGGTACTTTATTTTCCTTTCTGTGTCAGACGTGTTTCTCTCACCTGCAGCGCGTGGCTATTGAATGCATAAGGAGGAAGTGCCCGACATTATAGACACAAAGCTACACACTTTCGTGTAGGCAGCCGAAAGGCCCCCGCCTCTGCCGCATAACCCAGTAATCTCCGGCCCCCCGTAAGAGGGGTTTCTATAACTGTCCGGTCAGGGGTGAGAGCGAGCCAGTTTAGCCCCCAGTGAGCACAAGTCAACATGCCATAATCCTCCGATCACCTAATGTTAGACTTTTAGGGGCGCAATTAGCCGGCTGCCCAGGCCACACATGCCCCATGGAAAGGCGGGGGGGGTGGGGGGGTGCTGGCGCTGCTGGTGGTACGGGTTTCCATGGCGCTGAGCCGAGCCGACCCGCCCAGGCCCAGCCACATGGTCCCTCATCTTTCACTGTCACCACGTTCCCGGAGAAGAGATCAAAACAAACACAAAGTGAAGGGATGTGGGGAGGGAGCGGGGCGAGGATGATGAATCGGCCTAATCAGCGCAGGCCCGCCAGAGGATGCCGCGACCGCCGGGTGTAGGCCCGCGGCGAGTCCGATCCGTGACCCGAACCGCAGCCACGCAACGGATCTGATCGCGGCTTGACAGCGATCTGCTGGTGAGCATGGAGGGGAATCCACAGGTATGCGTGAAGAACCTTTCAAATGTAAATAGTAGTCACTGTGAAAAAAAAATAGCACACAAAAGTGTTTATGGCGGGTGGCGTGTCTGTCATCGTTTGGCCCTGAGCCACACTGAGGGACAGGAGAGAATTCCACGGCTTTGCATCGGGCCCATTCTCAACATTGTTCGCTGCCCACGTGACTTCCTGATCTTCATCTGGGCGGGTGTGGAAGAGGAGCAGAGGAAAGCGCAATGTTTCCCGTCCTCTCCATCGTCCCCTGGCAAAAACAAAAAGCCAGATTGTGGTTAATTTTCCTGTCTCCTCCACCGGGGAGGGGGCGTGGAGGGGTGACTTTCCTCGACCTCCGATGTCTCTGATTCACAACGTGACTATCTAGGGTCTGAGCAGGGCCCTCTAAACGTACAAGTTATCGATTTCCTGCACTCAGCATGTGGGCATCTTGCCCGCCTGCCGCCCCGCTGCCTTTCTCCAAATCACTATGGAAAAACACAGTCAGACCCTTGCCGTCCACCTTTTGGGGATTAGTGGAGTCATCAGGTTCCCCATCCTGGAATCGCCCAGTTCCCCAAGAGAACATCTGAGATAGAGCAGCCAGTCATAAAGGAGGAAGAAAGGGGGGGTGACCTTTAGCCTCTGAAAGGTGTGCTGACCTAGCGGCCTGACTTCATAAGAAATGCCCGAAGAGCGGTACGAAGGGACACAGGAAAACACACATTAGCAACCACGCTAACTGTGGATGTGACTCCACAAAAACAGCATTAAGGATGGCGGAGGGCCTCCTACGGAGGAATGTGGAAGAAAAAAAAACACCTCTGCCTGTCTCTAGTAGCCATGGGTTTGGCCCCCAGAGCATGAGGATTCTGTTCAAGTTCGTGAAAGCAAGGGATTGCGATTGGAGAGGAGTTCACAGGCGGCAGTAGCAGAGTGGGGGGATGAGCTCCTGGTGTCTCCAGACCCCTCTGCCAGAAACAACACGAGGCCTTCTCATATTTAAATAAATACTGGGCGAGGTGGAGCAGGGAGGAGGGGAACCCTCCACATTAAAGCCCATTTAGACTCATGAACCCAGTCGAGGAGAAGAAAGCAGGCAGTGAAAGATTTATAATGGGCACAGGATTTGCCTGCGTATTTAATACAGAGCTTAAGATGTATTAAAGACACAAAGGCCGCAGGTCCCCCCTCAGTCGGAAAAGGGCCTTAATTAATTTTGGAGATGCCGAGGCCCCGATTCCATATCATCAGCCCTTTGTGGCAGGAATGCAAGCTATTTACTGGCGGTCCAATGGGATGCAGGGAGAGCGGAGGTGATGATGTCCAGGGGCTTCACCACAGATAGGAAAAGGATACTCTTCAAAAGCTAAAAGCTTCCCAGTTTTAAAACAAAGGCAGGGAGGAAAAGAAAAGAAACGAGTCTGAAAAGAGATCTGCTCTCAGGACCCGAAACATTCCAGCCTGTTTGGCACTCTCTGCAGTTCGCTACATTTGCTCAACGAACCTCACGTTATTTGTTCTGAAGGCAAGCTCGGACACTCAGACCCGCCTGGCCTTTGAAGGCTGCGAGACCACCAGTGTTCCTGTGTTTATGCATTCAAAGACTTCTTCATTGGTTAGAAAAGACTGACACATTAAATTCACCTGGAATCACGGCTGCAAACAGATACTAGCCCATAGCATGCCGTTAATCCCCGCATTTCAGACAGCGGAGTGGGACCTGTTGTGTCAGGGCTGGTAAACACTGTTACCCCTCTGAAAGCCGTGATTTCAGCTGAATCTTTAATGCGGCCTAATGGCTGTCTCTCTCCACTCGGCTGGCAGGTCTGAGGTCCGAGCTGGTGAGAGGACGGGCCAGTCTGTTGGGATGTGTCGAAGGGCACCGTTGGCAGCTGTCAGACCTCTATTTGTTAGCTCTGCAAAGACCTGTGGAGAGAAGACCTTCCTCCCCAAATAAACAAACAGTGGATGCACACATCTTCCATGAGATCCTAGTTAGGGAAGGGAAAAGAGCAAGGCTTTCTCATAGGCTGTGGAGAGAATGATTTACTCAGGCAGCCTAGGGCTGAGAAGTTATCGCTCGTCCTTATTTTATTCTGTTGAACTAGCTGCTCCAGATGATAATTCTGAAAGCACGATAGGAAAAATATATGTGGATGCAGAAGTGATCTGTCAGTACACAGCTGTGTTAATGGTACCAATGGTTTACCACAAATCACTTCAGCGACTTCTTGTCCCCAGTCCAATAATGGATGGAACGGTCAAAGCTATTATGTATCTTAAGCTTTAATATGAATAAATACCACAAACATTTCCCTTGTCTAAATTATTATTATTATTCATCTTTATCATCATTATCTGTAATAACGCAATTTAACAGAATCTTTTATTCAGACTAAATCACTGTGCATGAGATAATAACAATGTAGTGGCAAAAATAATTTGGAACAACAAATACCGATAAACCAATGTGAACATGTCACAAATATTTAAATAAAACAGTTGAAAGATTTTGTATCATAACATACAATGAATATTTAAGAAATATATACATATGAAAATATTTCAATGTCATATGTGTGTTGCCAAATATCAGTCAGGAAGTCAGTTTATGTCTTAAATTCTGAATTTAGCTTTTTTAAGGTAAAAGATGAAGGTGGTTTCATAATCATCCATAATGCACTGTTATGGAACAATATCAGCAAAAGGGATTCATACTCTTTTTTGTGAGATTATTGAGTTTTCTTCTGTTTCAATTTCAAATATATGTAATATGCATTGCATTTGCCTCAACATTGTCTTCGATAAAAGTAACTAACATAGCTAACAAAAATTGGCAAATTAAATGGCTGCAATTGCTGTCTTTTGACTTACTTCCAACAGTTATATATATATATATATAAAAGATCTGAGCAACCAGAGAAATTAGACTGGACATACCTCTTCACAATTATTCTACAGCATTTTAGAATTATTACATTTATATATTGGGATTAAATTGTTCTTCATCATTTAAGACTGGTATTTTGATCCTGTTTGTATTTGTTTACTCTATTTCAATTCTGTTGAAGTCTTTTCAGCTTTCTGCATTTCACAGGAAAGCATTAAACAGTAGAATTTTGAGGGAACAGCGAATGATGGCTCTATTGACAGGGAGGACCATGGAAGGTGTTTCCTAAAGCATGTATTCCTAGAAAGGAATTGGTTTACTTTTCTTCATCACATACTTACTGTCACATTTCTGTACCAGGAGGCAGAGCAAAGTGCAACTCTATCAGCTAAATATATAATTATTTAACTGTGTGATGAATATACCACACAGTCATTGTCACAAAACAAAGCACAGCACAGACACAAACAGGTGTTATAGATGATTTACTTATGGTGTGATGCAGATTTTCAAAGATTAATGATTATTTAATGTATATTTAATGCGAAATTAAAATATGTGCTGATAAATATTTTCACAAAAAGCACTGGCAGGATAAAAAAGAAATACTTGCATGGTCATTTTTTCCCTTTGAGCCAAAGTACACAATTTTTGTTCTTGTTGATCCAAAACTTCTAACTTCTTGCTTCTACCTTTCTTTCATTCTCTTCCAGAAGCCTGAGTTGACGACCACATCTCCTCTCCTTCATCTTATACGAAGTTCTTTATCTGCCACTGAGGAAGTGGCACGCGGTGATTGAAAGAGCGTCCTTCTCGTCCCAAGTACTAAGGCTGCCTCGCCCTCAGGAGATTACGTGATAATAATATAACATTTCAAACAGATATAATAAATGTAAATAAATTCATAATTGATTTTAATTATATTAATTAAAATAATCAACACATTGCAGTCGTCAAAATAAGCGTAATGCTAATTCGTAACAAAGTTATTGTTTGTAATGTTACACTTGCCTAAAATTAATGTTACGTCTGTTCAGCATCTATGCGAGCAAAAACGGGCAATAGGGAGTGTAATGATTATTGCGCCACACTGTAGACCTACCGGTTGCAGGTTCAAATGTCAACAGTGTTGCAGTTCCCTGGTTTTTCAGCATGAAGCCATTTGGAGATTACGAAAATGGTAAAAAAAAAAAAAAAAAAAAAACATAGAGGGCACTAATATAATGTATTATAATTTATTGCAATCATTGTATCGTACAGTTTTACCCCTGCGTGCATGATGACTGTACAGTTTTGATGCTAGGCACTTGGGGATACTGACTGCGCACACGCATGCATTCCATTGTATTCATGCCTATTGTGTTTTTATGTCTTCACCTAAAAATTGCCAAAAATAAAAACTGAACATAGAAACACAGGAAAGATAGATTTTTTAAGCCAAAAAGGAAGTGTGTTTACTGTAAAGATTCTAGACGCCAACCCTTTCATGTTTTCTGTTATTGTCTTTTTTTCAATAGTTTTCCCGTGAAGTGTGGTCAGTTCACACAGCTGCCCTCAAAACGGTACACATTCAATTCTTAACGAATGAAAAAAAATGTAGATTATATAACTGTAAATGGGAATGGAACTGGTGGTCTATAGTAATCATACAGATGTATAAGTATAAATTAATCAACGTCGTTTTAATGGAATAACAACGATTGGGTCTAAATTGGAGTGAAAGAATAAAATTAATAATTAGAAGGACTGAAAACTAAAATGATCCGACAGCGTCCACAGTCAGGTTGTGTTTAACCTTGAATGTCTTACAGAGAGAATTACGGATCACAGGAGCACAAGGTAGGCAAGTCATTAAACGGTATTATTTTGCTTTGGGTCTCTGCCTGGTCACTGCGTTTTGGGTAACAGAAAGTATCTGATAATTACAAGAGGTAACTTTATCTCCAGACGTAGATTTTCAAACACCTGTCGATCCGCTTTATATTACCACACTTGAAAGCACATAGTTTGTTATGCATGTTTCGTCTTCATAGATGTTTTAGTACAAAGGCGATATTTTAACGTAATTATTTTTATCGCTATGTCAATTTGTATTTTGCATCTGTAAATTGGCGCAAATTTGGAGAAAAGTCATATGATAAGTCGCAACAATTTATACATTGGAACAATTTATAGCATCTTATGTTAGGTTTTACGGATTAAGATGAGGCACAACATCGGAAAAGCGGCTGAAATTTCGTTATTGAGGTCAATAATAACCAATATCACAATAAGCCATAAAATTATTTGCATCTGTTCATATAAAGCCAAAAGTCTGCAGCTATAACTAACATATAGGCTATAATATGGTCCTTACCGCTCGAACCTGTTAAATAATAAATCGATTAAAACCCTGTGGTGATTCGCTTAATGTCTTACAATAAAATAATATAGGCTACTATTGCTTTCCCTTTAATCATACTTTTTGTCTTTTGGCATAAAGAGTACAAACGTACAAAGTATACGTTCTCCTTTTGCATATTTTGTTTAGTAAAAATCAAGAAGTAGAATCATTTTAAATAAGATCATTGAAATATGTTGTAAAAAGAATTGACGGGTTTAAACGCATGCATGGATATAATGTTCCTCCATTTGTATCCTTGTTACTATCATTTAGACATTACATTTGCCAATTTACCCTGAGAATGTTTAAATTGGACACGATTATTTAGCAATTATTTGAATCGAATGTTAGTCAGGCGTATGTTAAACGTACTAACTTGTAAAATCGTAACATCCTTTACATCACCAGCGTTCGTTAACTCATCATTCTGTGAAATGCATCCAACCTCATCATAATTCTAGATCCCTGCATTAACGTTCTGGTTAATGTAACCTAACAATGGTTCTGTTAATTAATAAACTTGTGCGGAACGAAAAATGCATTTTTCATGATGCTGAACAGTTATTTTTATAATTGGTAAATGCCGGTTTTAATCCAGCCGAAGGGATCGTATGAATGAATACGTGAAAAAATGGGCAATGTCCGTGAACACAACAAAAGGACATAATAATAATAATAATAATAATAATAATAATAATAATAATAATAATACATTGTATACTGGAAATAAAATTGTGAGACATTACGCGACATTGCCACGACAACACGACAAAATATAATGAAGCACTCATACTTTAGGAAACTATACCATAATACGCTTGAATCGTCATTCACCATCCCTCCCATCATATCTATGTGGAACATAACTTATCATAGCAATATTTCCGGTGCTCTTTTATGAAGAACATTACTATTGTTGATTGATTATCTGTGTACAGATTATAATACTTCCAATGTATACCATCAGGCACTGTTTAATGGAAGGGGTGACATCGTTATTAATTTAACAGGACCTCTCCTCTCCAGACAGCAATCACAACGAGGAATGGATCGTGTCAACAATGAAACACCAAAGATAAATTTAATAAAGCCAATCGACATTTTTTTCGTTATCTCTTTAGGTTCACAAATTTCATAATAAAAACCAATCCCGTGGGTACAAATATCACAGAAATTAGAATACAGCATTTGTAAACAACAAAATGGTTCCTATTGCTGTGTGTGTGACTGTGTTTATGAGACGAAGAGAAAGAGGAAATCTAAGCCTGTTTGTCAGTTTTTAGACTTACAGAATTAGTTAATTTTCTTATTTCCTTTCAAGGATTTTATCTAATACTCTGGTCTACGACTTACTTTTATTTGACTTCATAAATACTGTGGGAAATCACAATCGGAGAAACCATGTTTGTGTTTAATTGAATCTAATCTAATTTACTAGTAATCTTAATTAAACTAAAACTAGTCGAATATTTCTACGTGTATCCTGGCTGAATTTTCTTCAGTCAGCACATGAAGTCTCATTCATCTTATTTTGTTTATTTAATCTCTATCTGGTATCTGGTTGAACTTATTTATATTTACGCATATTTACTGAGAATCCACATACGTAACAGTTCATTGTTTATTACTTCCAAATGACAGCAAAGAAAAGAGACACCTTGGGCAGCTATTCACCAACTGAACTGTCAGCGGTCAACTGCTAACTTCCTCCCTGTCTTATTCAAGGATTTAGGTAAATATTTAGATAGGATAGAATTTTATATATGGAGCACGCCGCCTGGGTCCCTGCAGTTTCAGTCACGCTATATGAAAGTTAAAATTATTGTTGTAGGCTGCTTTGACACCATTTGATTTATTATCTGTTAATTGATCTTAGGTCTTAATTAACATCTGACCTATTTTTTCCAAGAGATTTGTAAAATTGGAAAGATAAGTAGAAAATTCCTTACGTTGATGATTTCTAGAAATGCAGTTCGTGGTTATTTCAGCACTTCGGTCTATGACTTTATGATCCTAATTGTGACAGAAGAACAAAAAACCTTCAACGTAATGAAAATACTAAAACGGCATGGCGATTTTAAATTTTAAAGAAATCAGTATGTTTCATATAATACTGTTCCAAATAATACTCTCCTCAAACAAAGAAAATAAAATGAACATGTGTTATATCAAGATACCCATATCTTTTTTCTATCTCTTTGATCAACTTATCACCAAGGGGTTTGTGCGCATGAGGTTAAAAGTCCAAAGAAGTGCCAAAAAGTATAAAATTTACACCTTCTTTATGAGCTGTATGGGCGCTGGTGTTTCTGCGTACGACCTACCGTGTTGCCACAAAACACCAAGTAAGCTACATTTCAGCGGATCGCATAGGCACATACAATATACCACAATACACGGCCTCTGTCAATAAGAAACTTCGAAATACAACACTGACTGAAATTGAATGTTTATGCATATATGTGCGAATTCAAAAGCAGTATTTATGCTACTGTAATTACAAGAGTATTCCCACACTGATTATTCTACTGTTATTATTATTATTATTATTATTATTAAGATTACTCTGTAAATGTAACTTTAAAAAGAATGTTGTAAATCCATGAAACAACACCACAAAGCTTCAAGGTTCAGATAACACCCTTAACTACTAAACCGAAATGATAAATGGCGGCTTGTGATATGGATTTTATTGAACAAGCCACGCGTAACACACACTGACAGAGTGTGGAATCAAAACAAGACTACGGCCAGCAAAAGCCTATTTATTCCATAAGAAACGCGCAGCTATAAAAGGACACTTGTTCTGCCATACACATATTTAGCCAGAAGAGGTAGGGAAGAATGTGTGTGCTTGTGTTTGGGGTGGGGTGGGGTGGGGTGGGGTGGGGTGGGAATGGAGGGAGGGAGAGAGGGAGGAGAGAGAGAGAGAGAGAGAGAGAGAGAGAGAGAGAGAGAGAGAGAGAGACAGAGAGAGAGAGAGAGAGAGATTGTGTATAAAGATGTCTGAATGTTTATGGTGCATGTGTGCTGGCTTAGGCCTATTTATGAGCCGTATTTGGAGAGGTTTGCATGCACGACCAAAATGCGCAAGGGGCAATAATACGCCTTTTCCCCATGGTTCCATCATCCATTTTCCGACGTTTTCCATTTCTCTTTGCTTCGTCTTGGCCAGGCGTGAAAGAGAAGGCGACAGATTCAGTGTAAAGAAAAAAGGAGAAAAGAATTAAAAATGGGGAAACACATCTATAAATACTTTCAACAAAAATCAATAATTTATTTTAATGTCGGTTCGAGCATAATACAGTTCACATAACAGTGCACAACATACAGTTCAACCCTGTTAAACAACTGATTTCAACATCTGTTTATAAAAATGATGGATTTTTCGATTCGAATACATGCGAGTTTTTGGACTCTAAACGATGTCGGAATGAGTCACTCTAGGTATAGATGTGCATGAAAATGGAATTAAAATGGAAATTATAGATGATGAATGGAAGTATATAACCGATTCATTAAATCTTATTTGACAAATAAACGTGTAAATTCAAATTACTGCATCAAAAATACACGTAATCGAACATTATCGCCAGAATTACTGCCTGGTTTTTTTCAAGAAAATTATAATGTTTGAGAGCCTTCTAATCAATAAAATACAAAATCTTAGGTTAAAAGTAAAATTAATGTCCCGTTTACCTGTTTTACTATAGAATTAATTCGTTCAGTAGAAGCAAATGGAAACAATCTTTACAGCTTCCAGACGTCAGATCCTCGGTTTTAGGTCGTGACAGGTTCAAACACAATATTCCATTTAATGGTAAAGATAGGGGTGGAAATGTACGTTATCCACTCTTGTCTTATTCCTTTATGTGGGCTTTTATAAGTACATGGAGATGGCAGTAAACAATATTGGGTTGTGAGAAACCGAAAATATTTCTTTACTTTAAAAAAATCTAAACTCGACAACAGTGGGAGAATTTATTTTTCAAATTTGTCCAGAACCTTTACAATCTGCAATTCTGACGTATTGGTTTGGAAGGGGTTGTATTAACTCAACAAAACAAGTATATGAAATACAGTTTCAATTTAAGACGTCACATTATCCACTATCGTAAATCTAAATGGCATGAGCAAAGAATGAAGCGCCAATTATGTGCATTCACTTGGTCACCTGTATTCTTCATTTTGTTTGTCCTCCTCATGCCGAACTTGAAATCAATGGCACTGCTGTACCGAGCGACTGTTATCAGGAACCAATATCAGAGCCCAGAAGGAAATGCACAGAGCCATTATTCAAGCTTGTGTGTGGAAGCGAATGTTATTTTAATCTCAGGAACTGCAATCAGAACGAGCTGCTTTAGTTCGACTTGGGGCACCTGTTGAATCAAGCGGTATCCGTGGCCCACATAAGGGTAACATCGGTTTTCGACAGAAACTATGAAATGACTGGTATGGTTAAGAGCGATGTACAGTCCAAATAATTAGCAGTCAAACGTGCGTTACTGTTCGTTATTCAAAACCGTCACCCAGCATAATCACTAATATGCATTATAACATTGTACACAAAGAAAAAAAGTTTTTCAATTGGGATCTCACCTGGTGTGATTCTAGTTGGTGGTTTTATTAAATATGTAAGCGTCACAATAGCAATGTTCAAAACTGTGTGACTCTACCTGTCGCCTGTATCTCCAAATAGTTTCTTAAATGGGAACATGTGACTATTGGTAAATAATGAAACAGTAACTGCGTGGAGTAAATGTAAAAACACATAACCTTTAAGTAACCTATAAATACACCGTTTATATTCTGAAATGTGACAATAAAAAATCAAAAAGACATTTGTACACAACACTCTGAATTGAAATTTATCAAGAAAATGTGCTCATAATCCTCTACTTGCAGTTGTGTGTATGCATACTGTAAGCTATTTTGGATGGTGAATGGCTGGATTGCGGGACAGCTTCGTCTCCTGCCAAAGTCACTTTAATAAATGACAACAGATGTTGTTCATAAATAAACTAAGCCCGTGACTAAATAAAGAATTTTAGATTAAAAACACTGACATCGGTAAAGACAATAACATCAGGCAATTCGATTTTAATTTGCATAGGATAAAACACAATTGTTTCACAATGCACTTAAAATGCTGCTTATTATTTTTTCGATACCGTCTGTCTGGAACTCAGTTTTCAGCGAGCAAAAAGCTGCACGTATTTGGTCAACGCCGGGAAGTTCATCCTTTGGGTCATGAGACAACAGAAAATCTCTGTGTTGATCTATGAACCAGGCAGTGGTTTTAACCGTATGACAGAATATCCTCAGGCGCTAGACACCAGGAAAGGTAGAATTATGAATGGGTTTCCACACATCCTCCCTCCGCACACAGATATAGGCTATGTATTGCTGACTTTCCGTGAAATCCAATTTCATCATATAAAGGTTACGCGTAATTAAAAACTTAAATGGACAGAAATCTCAATGAAGTCTTTTATTTTCCGCTCATCTGAAAAGTCATATCTATAGATGTATTACTTCCAAATTCTTATTCCAAAAACAGCGATGCTCTCATAAAAGGTGTCGAAGTTCCCTGCCCATTGAAACACTAACAACGCACTCCTTAAACTCTCCGAGAAAATCATTAACGCGACTTGAGGTTTAGACGTTGCAGTCTTCGATGAATTAAGCTACATGGTTAGCTTGTGTGCCATATATTTTCCGCATAACTCAAAGAACCAATTAATGGCAAAAATACAGCTGTAGTTAAACGATTTCAAACTTAAGGTTCCTGAAATTAGGAACATTGCTACCGAATACAAGCGTGTATGTTGATGTAACACTCAGAATAAAACAGTATCGTTAAATACGAGCAAAAATATAATTCTAGTTGGTAATGTTTTAAAAACGTTTGCGCCAAAGAGAATGACGGTTTCACGCACAATGAGGTGCGCAGTGGAGCATGGGCTAGAAGTTTAGGGGTAATACGGTATGCTCGGAGGCAGCGAGCACACCTGGTGCATCCAGAGAGGCGCCAACGAGAGTCAAAACAGGAAATGTGGCCGGTGTGGCAAGTCCCTCCGCGGCCGTGCTTTGAGCTAAAAAATTTACAGTAACGACCTGGTAACTACCGTTATGTTTGAAAATGTACACATTTATGACAAGACACTGTATCGTGTTTTAGTATTGACTCTATTTTTATCTTCAGGGATACAACTTACCAAATTAATAGTTTAAAAACAACGACATCAACCGTTATAATAATAATAACACCAACTCTGCATTGTTAAATGCAATCAATTTATGAACGCAGAAGTCTAGCTAATAAGTTATCAGATACTCGTGGTACAGGCGTGTGTTCCAGCCAATTATGAAAACAACGCTTTGTGCAAAAGCATCCAATTTGAATACTCTGCGTTTACAAACCCGGGGCGACTAAAGAAGCCTGTATCCTGCACATATTGGCACTCCCATACTACATTTGGGAAAAGAAGAAAAATATCTCTGCAACCTGTGCATGATCGGTGTAGACTTACCAAACACGATGCTTCACTGATAGAGCTAATCATACGTGTGTTTGAACACTGCAAGAAAAGCCGCGACGGAAATGTTTAAATATAGGTTTCGATTACAAATGTAGTCTCGTTCCTATCAACAGTCCGCACAGTTTGCATAACCTGACGCAGACTGCTGGTCACCGTCACAACTTCTTCCTAAAATAGATGGTACATATATGACATGTCCATTTTACTAATGTGTCCATTGTAATTTAGGTTTAGTCACTAGAAGTCAAGGGATTGAGGTTTATCGGCAAAATGACGTAATAAATGGAGCATTAATGCAAGTGTTATAATGAGGGACATTTGGCAACGTTTACGCCGAAACGTCCGAGAAATAGTTGTAGATGCGTTCGGAGGCCTTCCACTAGTTTCTGTACGCCTACGACTGCACTGCGACAATGTGTACTGTTCCTCTGCTCTGTGGCGCACCTCCACACACGACCTCACTGGAGCACATTCCTAAACAGACTCTTCCCCTTTTTTATCAGGTTCTGATTTTTGTCTGTTATCACCTAAGTATTTACAAAGGACGCTTCCGACGTGGCAGTGCTTCAGCTTGCTGGTATCGACGGCGACATCAGATAAAAAGACGGAAAGACACGGAAATATCTTGGCGTATAGTACTTGATATTTACAGAATAGTTGAAATTGTTATCACAAATTATACACCCATTCAGACCACATGCATTCAGGAGATTGTCAGAACATCACCGCCTTATAATAAGCAGTAAGTAAGCAGTCAATTAAAAGTTAAATCCTAACGTTTGCAAACATCATTAACCAATCACTGCGAGTGCTGTGGTGGACGAAGTGTATGTGGAATACCCAAAGCTCAAAATAAATGACCCTCGAAACGATTCATAAATCGCTATCAAATTTTAGCTTCATCATTTTACCTTGCACTTTACTTTCAGCTTTTTTCTACAAGGATTTTGGTTTTCATTAAGCTAAATTGTTATAATATTATCCTTCCCAATTAGAGTTTTCAAAAGGCCTGCATCACTCTTTACTTAAAAAAAAACAGATCAAGACTGTAGTTTATTTACGCTTGATGGCACAAGGACAAACATCCAAAACAAATAAGGACAAGCAGAAAAGAAAACAGTGCTCCTGCTAACTAGGTTATCCCATTAGTGCCCCGCTGCCTCCCCGTGTTATTCAATAGCTGAAGTGTAAATTAGATTCCAGCCAGTTGCTATCACAGAAGCTCAACAAAACATAACTTTTGTTGCTATTCATTAATTATGAACTTTGATAATCTGATAACCAGTTAGATACTGCAACTGTGAGGTAAAGGTCAAGTGTTTCAGCAAAGCACAACTCTCCTTATGTTACACGGACTTGGGGTTCGCTATTTATTTAGTCTGTTACACTAACTCTGACCTTAGTTTACTGATTACAAACCACTATATGCCAACATCGCATTTATGGTTCACTTAAAATAAGATTATAACGTTGTACTACTACCACTAATAATAATAACAATAATATCTACTTTCCTTTGTGACAATTTCTTATTTTAAAACAGGCATTAACATAAGCACTTTAGACCGCGACTTCTATTACACTATTAAACCACTTCAGTTTTTCATGACAGTTTTTCCCTGAAAAATTGAGAAAAAAACAAACAGTGTGGACATCCATGCATCCAAATGTGGCTCTGCGCGGCATGATGGAAAGCAGGTCACCAACTGGCATCTGCTTCAGTCTGATAATACGGATAATGTCCTATTTGATTTAAACCATTAGTACACATAGCGGCTAAATTAAATTAAATCTACTGTGCACTCAATTTAGTAGACATATTACGGTTGCTGGATTTATCTCCATTGTTGACAGAAGAAGTTAGTTTGGATACTGTGACACTGAGTTACATCATAATGATTTCAAAATGTATCGACATGGAGATGTTATGAAACGTAGCCTACACTTTAGAGGAAGATGAAATATGGATAAATAAATGAATAAACTTTCCTTGAATTATTCCACTGGAATGAGTCACAAAGATATGTTAAATTTGATTAGACATTACATTAATAATAATAAAACAGAAAAAATTAACTGCTTGCAAGCCTTTCCCAAAAAGGAACCTTATTCAAACTGGCGACTTACTTCTAAAATCCAAACAAATGGAAAGCGCTTGATTTCGGACAGTTTTAGAAATTGTACATGCAGTCCTTGAAAAACGGAGGCGCAAATATATAATTTACTTTTAAATTACAGCACTTTGAAGCCGGACATCCGCAGTGACGTTCAAGGTTTTTTCGCAGTGAATTCAAATTTGGCACAGTGATTGACAAGGTCCTATTCAAATAAAACATCCCGTGGAAAGCGTGCACACTTTTTTCGAGCTCTGTACAGGAGGCGTGGAGCTCTCACTTTTGACATTCTCTCCGCAGTAGCTTCTCTCCTCAAGGCAGAGTCGCAAACTCTTATGACATCACCCAACCACTGAATGGGGGAAGTTCGCGTTTAGAGAAAGAAAAGCTTTTTTCTGTGGATGAACAGTATTAAGATATTGGAACGCTTGTTTTAAAGCATGCGCTGCCTTTTAAACTTCAACCTCAACAGTAAGGGAGAACGAATTTAAATGCTGACAGCTTTTTGTTGATCTTGTCTGTGGGAATAATTTGTTTTGGGAACCGTGGAGTGCGCTACATCGCTAAAAGGCCCCTCACCAACGAAGTTTTAAGGCAATTTAAAACTCTTGCAACGCGTAACCTTGTTTTTTCAAGCAGGATAATCTTTCGTTTGGGGATAGCACGGACAGAAGGCAGGGGGAGACGACTTTTCTCGACTTGATTTCTCGCCTATGGACGACAGCAGTCCTCTCTCTCCAAAGGCAAATGCTTTCAGTATTGCCTCTCTGATTTCAGCGGCAGAGCGAGCAGGAAACGCAACGTTTGACAAACACGGCACTGGCCCGGACAAGCACGACCAGCGTAACTGCTACAGATCCTTTAAAATGCACTACAGTACTGTCACCAGGGAAATGGAAGGTACGAATATGCTCTTGTCAATAGCTTTTGCAAATTGTCTGCTTTGCTGAACGTTCAGCTATAGCCCCAGAGCGTTTTGTTACATTCAGCTGTGGAACATGACTGCTTACATACCTTACGAATGACCAACCAGATGCATCTGTTACTTCTCCTGTGCTTGAATGGTACAATGCATGGCAACAAAATTCTGAGAACAATACAGCTGTGCATAACATATCGGGTATTTAATATTAATAACACATTCACATTAAGGTTACATTCTGTAAGCAGTAAAGTTGCGGTTTATGAGTGGGACTAGTGTAAATTGCGTTAATCGAAAAACTGTTCCAAAATCTAGATAAAGTGGTAGAGAATTGCATATTCAAATTATTAAATTAATATGGCAGATAGAGGAAAAAAGTCGTTTCTGCATGTGCTAAGTATTGATGCAGTGATGCGTAGAATGTTGATTCACACTGCTATCTAAAAGCTTACAGGCTAATCAATACTCACTCTCACATGCGTTGCAAACCATAAAAACGCGGATTCAGTAGTGAGGGGCGGGGGTACGTGGGGCACGGGGGGGCGTATTGTTTTCAAAATTAATAGATATTATGAAATAATCCCCAAAGCAATCGAACTCCATGGGTCTCTCTATACACTGTTTCACATAAGAGATTTAATATGCAGCCAGCACAATTCGCAGCGTTACGTGTTTGTTTGTTCATGTACAATAGGTGTTTGTTTACCTTGTAAAGGGGTACTCTGCCGTGCCAGCTAGCCTTTCTATTGTTAGGGGAGGTCGATGTGGGCGATACCCTTATCCGAAAGTAAATGGGTGCCGGAAAGCCCATTAAACGGGCCGCACTTCTCTGTCAATCAGCCTCGTCCCAAGGCGAGGAAAGGCACATTACCTGCAGTTCCTTATCTAAATAGAAATAAGAACCGGTTTTATCGTGAAGGGGAGGCCCTATGCGAGAGATAAGAGAGAAGTCTGGATTGCAGCGTAGCATACTGCAGCAGCGCAGCGCACAGGCCGCTTGGAATACTTGCAAACGCAATCCATAGGAAGCAAGGGAGTGCATTCACATGCACGTTTATTTTATTTTGTATTTAAAGTTACTGATGAAAGTTTAAAACATTTCGGTTAAAAATAAGTCACAACCACCAGGATAAACAACAACGAAGGAATTATTGTCTTTTTATTTTGACGTTTCGGCGACAATTGATCTCCGTACTGGTTGCGTGATAACGCAATTCTCACAGGCGACAGACATTCTGCTAATTCAGACTAATTCGGCCACGCTGCACTGGATACAGCTCTGAGGATTCATGGACAAGATTTTTAGACGACTGAAACCGTTTTCCAGAGTGATCGCTTTTGGGGCTGTTGTTACAACTGTCTGGCTGTTTGTTCACTGAAAGCAATAACCTGAACTGTTGCATTTGTTGTTGTTGTTGTTGCACTCACAAGTACGACGTATAGTAAATCCAGTTTTTGGAATGATTTCAGCAATATCCAGTCCGTGGCTGACGCAGCTGTCCCATTTTTGCGATGTTGCAGCCTTCACGACGAGCAGTTTGAGCAGTCTCAATACGCCGGGGAGTTATCATCTCTCTCCTTCCCCTGGGGACCCGTATAGTCAGCATGAAACCCACTTCGAGCCCTGCTCTGCCGCCCAGCACAGCTATAACTACACAGGGTCGAACCCGGCTCAGGCCCAGCAGAACGACACCGGGACATCTAACTGCTCCTCGTCGTCCTCAAACTCGACACCCAACAGCAAGTCGCTGGTGAAAAAGAACCCCAAAGTGGCGAACATTAACGTTCAATTGGAGATGAAAGCTCTGTGGGATGAGTTTAACCAACTTGGAACTGAGATGATTGTTACCAAGGCTGGAAGGTGAGTAATTTTTTTTCTGTCTGCTCCTGTCAATTTAGAACACAAATGCAAAACAGATACGTAAATTATTCGTGAATATTTTTGTTTAGTCACTCCACGCAGCCAATACTCTTTCATTCATAATAATGGGATTTAAACTTCTATTATGCTCTGTTCTTACTTTTGTTCTTACTTACTTTTGTGTGTGTGTGTGTGTGCTTGTGTCATAATTTGAATATAATAAAATATATGCGTAATTATTTACAAAAGGAACTTTTACATTCCAATGTCCAATGACAACATACAATATGAAGGACAAGCACAATTATATCCTATGAAATTTACTGAAATTAAAAAGGGATTTCACTCAAATTTACACTGCAAATGCTATATAATTTAACGAGGCAAGTCTTATAAAATAAGCAGTTTGAGTATAGGCTTGTTCACATTTTTCCTAGCCTACTGAAAACAACGCCATTTCCAAACACATAATATCCTCGGTAGACTAACTCCAATAAAATTTGCCCTTGATTATTATACAGTTTGTAGCCCTGCTACCATCTACACAATTAATCTATTCTTATGTTCCCAGTGATTTTGACTGGAAATATGCGACAACTTTCACTTTACCGTCAAGTGTTACAAACCACGACCATGCACATATATCATATTTGACTTATGTGCTAGAATGACGCGATTACTCAAAGCTGATTTTTTAAAAGCGAGTTGTTTGTGAAAGACAAAATCAATCCCCAGACGTGCATGAGGTATCATTTTCAATATGGCCATTCACGGGTCAGTGAAAACTACCGTACAATGACTGTCATGTTACCTATGATGTAAAAAAGGAGTTAACAAAAAGATAATGTGGGTTATAAAGAATTTCTGCGACACCCATTTATCAAAATGCCTGAACACGTGCGTGGGCAAAGTAAGTTCTTGCTGAGCAAATACCTGAATGTAATCCGAAAAGTCGCTGGAAACCATCCAAAGTACAGTGCATTCGTTTTATACTGAAGTAGTAGTGTGCCAACCGTTCCGCTTTGGCGTTGGGGGATGGGGTATTTTAAACAGACACTGCGGTTGTCGGTTGTGCTTGGCTTTTAATTCTTCAGAACTGCATATTGAATAAAAGGAATGGTATTGACTAGATTTTTCGGTAAACCACGAAACGCACCCTTTAATATTACAAATAATTGCTGTTATTACTGTATTTACTTTATCGTAGTTCAAACTGTACAAAGCTCAGTCTCATACATTGTTCGAAGTAAGCCATTTTAAGCAATTTGACCGACCGCTGAAAAATTCTTACACAAAGGACACGTAAACATTTCAAAAGGTTATGAACTGTCTCTCACATTAAACGGCTATTATTTCCAGAACTGATGGACATGAATGGAAACGTATCCTTATATCCCTTGGTAATAATGTGGACGCGAAAAAACGATCTCGGTCCTTCAGGATCCCTGAAAAAATTGACTTTCAAATGACATATTAATGGCGTCAATAGTCTGTACATTTGTTCAAATAAAGATGCATGCCGAGACGGAAGTAAACCTAGCAATTCACAAGCAAAATTGGATTGATTTATGATATTGCTGCTGTTCTATACAGTATTACACCATTTAAAAGGAACGTTAAAAGGAAAGCGATCCACACTGTAACTTCACAGTTGCGCGAACATCGTTCATGTTTCTACAGCGGGAAAACTGCGCGCGTGTTGTATTTTCACAGGCCAGGTAATGGGATTATTTTTGTCAAGGTCAATGAAACAACAAAATCAACTTTTTCATGAATTGTGAAGTATCCCCTTCAAAAATAAAAGATGCTGCACGAGCCCCAAAGATTGTAAAAACAGATAGAATTCGACACTGCTTTACTCGGGCTGTGACCTGCAGTTCCTATTGTTAATTCATTCAGATTGTCCCTTGTGTTCTGCAGGCCCACCGCACGGACCGCGTCTTCCAACCAACTACAATCGTATCTAGAAAATTTAGGAAATACAGCTGTTTCCAATACGATTTTCTTTTTTACGGTAGCACCACGGAAAATGTCTTCAGTACTGTGTTAATGAGGGCGAAAGTGCGCTTATTCTCGTGGTGCATCAAATGGCGAATTCATTTTATTTCAATTTTATATGTCTACATAGTTGCAAGAAATATATGCGGGGTTGGATGACGTGTATTTTAAATATTCAGTTGTTTTAGTACAGAAGAACAAATCATCAGTCAAGAGGCAACTTAAGAAATTATACCGGAAATTAATTATAAATTTTGGCATTATTGGCTTTGGAATAACATAATAATTTACCTGTTTTTATACTGCAGATATTTCATATTTATGTGATGAATAGCTACTTCATATACACATCCTTAAACCCCCAAATAAAATAATATTTTACCATATTTGATGCGAAATGGATTCTCGGTCATATATACTAACCTAATAGAAACTGCAGTTCAAGTAAACCAAGTAAACAAATGCTTACGTTTGCTTTAATCCTAATAGGATTTTCTATGTACGATGAAATACAAGCAAATCATAAGGGAAAATATTTTTGTTTCACTTCAAACTGTATAAAACAATACTTTAATACATGTATGAAAAATAATTTCACTGCCACGCAGTTAACAGAGACTTAATTATAAGGTGCGTGCAAATAATCAAACTGAAGGCCTAACCAATAATAAAACAATAATATTATTATACAATTCGAACAGCAAAAATGCCGTAGAAAAATCAAACGTGAAAACTTTCTTGGGCATATTTATCCTAGGAGAATGACCCATTGGCCACAAGGTTTTCTATTGTGACCTATTCCTCCTTCTGTCAACTGTTTTCATACACTGTAAAATCGAGATACTCTCAAGAAGACGTTAGTTGTGGTTTTCTTACAGTCATCTCGACGTTTGAAACATTAAAAGACAAATCTTGGATTATGAAACAAAACGAACAAGTCAAATGTGTTGCCAAACTCGTTTTGGTTTATGACTCTCAGGGTTTTCGGATATAATAAGCATTCTTCTGGCAGTGTATTCGAATCGACTCGTAATTTTGACTGACTTTTATTGCCAATAACAAATGTGACCTCTTTCGTGCATTAATCCATACATACATTGAATTTTTTTTTTCAGTTTTCCTTAAAAAATGGGGTAAGAGCTTCAGACAAATCAGTCATAGGAGCACGAATTGGCATACATGACATTTCAGTGCTTTTAAAAGCAGGCGAATGTAAAACATTTAACTGCGCCTCTCCTGTACAGTGTAGCTAATATGTCCGCTCATACATCAATAACAATAGAAGCACATATATATTTCCGTCATGTTGGGAGTGCAAATGAGCGCAACAAGCCTCGAGGCACTTCAGGCTGTTGGATGCTACTTTTACCTGTTCTCTCATTGCTGCGATAGAGCAACAGTCAGCAGACAATCCGTCATTTCGAAGACACTGAAGAACAGGGGCTACAAGAAAAGGCACTTTAAATGCTACTTTAGCCTCACCTACCCAAAACTCCTATCCTGAATGGATTACGTTGTTAATTGAGCACCAATTTTAGGATCACTTTCCCCAATGTAGCGGATGAAATGTGTGATATTCCAATTTCAATTTTACACTGGAATTCTGAAAGTACGTGTACCATAAATGAAAAATACGAGAATCTAGATTCATGAAAAGTAATGTCTATATACCAAATTTGACTGAGACAACTGAAAAGTCTCCATTTGGCGCAAAGACTATACAACGGCACAAAAATATTTACCCCTGCACTGCTCGAATTAACCAACAGGTTCGCCAAACTAAACACCCAGGCGGCTACGAGTTTACACCCTCTTCGTCTTGATTGTTTTAATTATCCTGTGATTGGAATACATAATTTATCAACACGTTATGATACGTTCATGTAATAACGACCATTCTCACAATACTCACCTTATCGCTTTGTAAGAATACCAATTGTATTCTGGATTTTCTAAATAATTAACTAGGGGCGGAATTACAAAGCCGGTTGCCATTGTTGAGCAGGCTGAGTTTGAATGAGGAATTTATGGAAGATGCATTAAGCCTACTTTTGGTTACACGTCATCTCTCGTCTAAATGTTTGAATTCAAAGTTAAGAACAATCGTTTCGCGATTAGATTGAATTCCGCATTCAGTGTCTACTTAAGATGTACAGTTAGGAAATTCCAATCAAATCTGAAGTAGGTGTATTTTTTAGTGCACAGAACTTTTTTCGTTTTACTTCAGGTTTGAGAAATTCAAATGAGTTATGAAAAAGCAACACGGCCCTCATTTCCGTTTACACTGAATTACATTGATAGGCTTACTTGATTTTTCGCTTGGCTGTTTGATTCCATCCATTCCTCACCATATGAAATTTACGTTTCTTTTAATTCACTAGTTATGAAGCAACATATTATGTATTTTTTTTCTGCTTGTCTGTTGACGAAGCACACTGCGTCCAAAAGTATTAATGTAATTTTATAAAGCCATTAGCAATTAGCGACATCTAAACATAGGCAACACACAAAGGGAAATAAAAATAGTAAGTCGTTATCAATTATCAAGCCGCGTAAATAAATAAATAAACCCTCATCTGTTTTCTCTTTCAGGAGAATGTTTCCTACGTTTCAAGTAAAAATCTTTGGAATGGATCCTATGGCTGACTACATGCTCTTAATGGATTTCCTACCAGTCGACGATAAACGATATCGGTGAGTTCAACTGAAAGTCACAATGAAATTAACAACCCATTTCTCTAGACAGAGAAAGTTATTTCACTTCGAATTTAAGAACAATCGTGCAGTTTGCAAGTTTATGACATTTGAAAGGGAATTTTAAGAGTCTACAACGCTTTCGCGCGTTTAACTAGGTTGCAAATGTGCTTGGACGAAACGTGAAAAGATTTTATTTTTTATTGAACCTTGTTCAGCTCTCGCGACTGGAAACATATTCTCCTTAATATTCGAGTGATTTATTCATTAATTGATTTTTGTGCTTTTTTCGTTTGAAGGTATGCCTTTCACAGCTCCTCCTGGTTGGTGGCCGGTAAGGCCGACCCCGCCACTCCCGGGAGAGTGCATTACCACCCTGATTCTCCCGCTAAGGGCGCTCAGTGGATGAAACAGATTGTCTCATTCGATAAATTAAAACTTACCAACAACTTGCTGGATGACAACGGTCATGTAAGTGTATATTTCATACACGGAGGAGGAGGGGAGGGGGTAGTTACACTAAATGCGTGCTGAATACAAACGATCTGAAGTTGGATAATTACAATATTCCACTACAGTAAACCTAGCAGTGATTTTATCTCGATACAGATGTTTATCAAAGCGCGAGTAAACAACAAAGCACAACTGAGTCGCATTCAGCCATAACGGATGCGGGGAATATTCAGTTATATATTAACTTTATACCTGTCCCTAGAACAGGATTCAGATCCATAAACTATAATAAAGCATACCTATTTTTTTATCATTTTAAATTATATAGACATTCATCAATAACGTCAAAAGAACGCATTATATCAAAAGGATTGATTTCTTAGTTACATTATTAACTTAGGTCTGTGTACTGAACTCTTATCAGTTACAGTGCAAGTGTGAACACGCGTTGAATGAGAGCATTTGCATAAGTCTAAGTCTACAAATACGAATACCTTTCCAAATCCATACCCCGCCTGTAGTATAAACATGATTTATATACGTTCACAATTACTGAAGCATAACGTTTCATGTTGGTCAAAACAAAAGCATTCCATTTTTTTATTCCACACAGTTGCTTCTGGAGCTGAGACCGGTTTTCTGAGGCACTGAACTCGATGTATTTATCTCTATTGCAGATTATTCTCAACTCCATGCACAGATACCAGCCGCGGTTCCACGTAGTGTATGTGGACCCCAGGAAAGACAGTGAAAAGTATGCAGAAGAAAACTACAAGACATTTGTTTTCGAGGAGACAAGGTTCACGGCTGTCACAGCCTACCAAAATCACAGGGTATGTATTTGTATCAATCTTTTATAATATTATACTAACATTAATATTGCAGGTAAAATTTATGTATATACGTGTAGATATCATGCAGAATTAGAGTGTTAAGAAAAGATGACATGCCGGTGCGGGGGAGGGTGAGCTACAAAATCTCCCAACGAAAACAAACAGTGATGAGGAAATATCTGTTTTATTCTGGTCAAATGTCGTGGATGCACAAATGCACATTTCCTTCACATTTTCCGTCAGTGTGGTTTTGGAGGAAAACATTAGGACTAGATTTCTGCCAGCTAATCATTTTTTCTCAACCCAGCGTTTTTAAAATCACAAAGTATTTAGACAATCTAACGTTAAAAAAAACAGGCGCGCAGCAAATATTACATGATTAAGCGAGCTCGTGAAGGAGGTTGTAAACAACCGGAAAACAATCCCTACATGAAAACACAACTAATTTTAACGAGTGGGGCAGGATCAAAATTCATGACATTTATTAATAATGGCTAGTAAAACTTCGATTTGGTTGCAGGAATTTGATGTTATATTGAAAATCTTCATTTTAATTGGATTATTCGAAATTATAAATCCATTTCAGTCTTGCAAAAATGCCCGAAGGGTCCTTCGTAATGTGTAAGCGAACTTTTCCTTCGAATTAATCGTTTTCCCCCGAAGGCTGGCATTTCACTGACGGCCTCCCACAGCTGGTTCATCTCTTCCCCAGTCTCTGTCTTTCCTGTTCAGTCTTCTATCAGTTTGACCCCTCGGTCTCAAACTCTCACCTAAGAGTTTTAAGTTTGTTTTGAAACTCATTCCGGAAATCCACGACCACATAACTTTATCCGCGGAAACGTTTAGCCTGATGCGTTACTTAGTAACAACCATACAGTCTTCTTCATCATATATACTTATTTACGCTAGGCCTACATATATTATTTAGTATGTTTCGAAAAGGGGTTTCCCTTATGATATTACCGTGGATTGTGAAACAGCTGGATATTCTGTTATTTCTGTAATTACGCTGTTATTATCAATACACAAACAGATGTGAATACTGGAAGATGTGAATACAGGTCTAGACTTTTGATATATTATTAGAAGGCAGAGCAGCTAATTGGCAAACGAAGTATTAGGTTAACTTCTCTATTAACAGCACTGATTTGTTTATTGACCTTTATTTGAATTACTTACACTTAATTCACTATGACATTGAGAGTTATCTGTACATTTTTTGCAGATCACACAGCTGAAAATTGCCAGTAATCCTTTCGCGAAGGGCTTCAGAGACTGTGACCCAGAGGACTGGTGAGTAGGGTATTTTGTGTCAATTTAGAATTAAACAATATTTCTATTTTTGTGGACAATTACACTCCACAATCCATCATTCTTTTCAGCTACTTACCTTAATTCAGTTATATATCCAAATCAACTTGCAGGGAGAGGTACCTCATCTACACATGCATTGCAAGGGTTTTTTTGTATTTATATGCTGCTTGCGTATTTCGGTATCATGGTCTAGATGACGAGACATGACACAACAAGAAATTACACTTCTAGTAAATGCAAAAGAAATACAGATGCATCCATTAACTTCACCACAAAGCCATGAAGACCTGTGCCATATGAAAGTAGAGTTAGTCTTTTGGTCAACAGTGATTTGTTCACATTAAAAATACAGCCTCAAAGCTAAGCTCTTATAATTTAATTTAAATTCTTCATTTAATCAAATCTGCTCCTGTTTCCCTTCTCCAGGCCTAGGAATCACAGGCCAGGATCCCTGCCAATAATGAGTGCCTTTGCCAGAACAAGGAACCCCATGTCATCGCCCCCACAGCAGAATGGCACAGAAAAAGGTCTGTACTTTTTATTTTGAGATTTTGTTTGACCTAACCAATACTTGCTTGTGCTTTGTGTATTCATACTAAGCACCCATACTCACAATCCATGTCATATTTCATGTCTTATCATATTTAGGTAACATATGAATTGGTGAATGAGTCAATACATTTGAACTAAATTTTGAGTGAATAATATTTACATGTTATTATTTAAATGGAAATGATGCATGGTGAAAAAAGTATGATGGTTCACCTGATTTGGAAAGAGCCCAAACTGACACAGGCCTAATGTTTCAACGTGGGTATTACCAGACGGTGAGGTCACTTGTCTGATTTCTGCTGTCTTTCTGTTTGACTCAGACGACAGCAGACGGGAGTACGATCGAGACCCGAGCGGGACGCCCATCCACGCCGATCCGGCCCACCAGCTGATGTCGCGTGTTCTCAGCCCTGCCCTCCCAGTCCCCGGGGGGCTCCACGCCGTCCCGCTCACCACCGGCCGCCCCAGCCCCCCCCACGAACTGAGGCTCGACGGGCACCCCCAGGCCCCCGACACCCTCCACCATCACCCTTACAAGTACCCCACCACCTACGAACACTACCTGGGGGCTAAGACCCGGCCGTCCCCTTACCCCCTGCCCAGCATCAGAGGACACAGCTACCACCATCACATGAACCCCGCCACTGCCAACATGTACTCTGCCACCAGCGCTCCGGCAAATTATGACTATGGGCCTCGATAATGACTGGTGCACAGCAACTCGGACTGTGGGGAAAAAACCAACAAACACACACAGATAAACACTGCTTTGCGTGCATGGTTTACGCAGTATAAAGTGATGAAGAGAACCCTCCCTCCCTCTGTGGATGGATACTCTTGAAAAACCTGCGGTATTTATTAAAGGTGGTGTGTGTTCACAGGAAGTACAGTTTGGCCATCTGGGCCCCACCAAAGGTCACCCCCTGTCTTTTGGACTGTACTACAGACAGAGCTTCAGTAAGGCACCATTGCCTGTTAGCTGGGGGGATAAACAGTGAACATAACCAACAGAGAAGACTAGAGGATGCTCTTATAAACAAGGATGATGCATTTTCACGGACTGGAATTTAATTTTGTGTTGGATGCACTTTTTGTTTCTTTTTTTTGCTTTAAAAATAAGCCATATGTTATGTTAATCCTGAGCCCATCAAGCTTCTAGATAGACAAGATATCTGCATGTTGAGCTCGTTGAAGGCTGTTGAGATGCCTTAAAATGTTTTTGTTTGAGAGAAAAAGACAAGTTTTTCGACACCCTGGGACACCCGAGCAGTTCTGAGATCAGCTTGTTCCACGGCACTGACTAGCGAACCTGAGAAGTAAACATGATAAATCAAAGACAATATTTCCGTGCTGTAACTGTAAAATAAATATTAAATTCTTTACTGTAAACGCACACACACTGCATTC
Source organism: Megalops atlanticus (assembly GCA_019176425.1). NCBI lineage: Eukaryota > Metazoa > Chordata > Actinopteri > Elopiformes > Megalopidae > Megalops > Megalops atlanticus. The sequence goes on along the minus strand of CM032878.1, from coordinate 19,627,968 downwards.
CTCTCCTCTTTTCAACCCCTCCATCACCAGTCTTGAAAGTAAGATGCAAGGATAAGAACTTGCCTCAGCCTGGTTGCATTAGTCATTTTTTCAGGCTTAATTTGGCGAGGTTTAAATTGGTGTTTGTTGTAGAGTTGTGACAATGTTGACTGGCTTTCAGGCAGAGGTCTCTATCCTGAATTTTGAAATGAAACACTTTCTCTCAGACAGGGCTCATAGTTAGTGACCTGGTATTATAGCATATTTTTATGCAAGAAACATAAACTCATGTGGACATTGGGCAAACATTTTTCAGTAACCACACATTCGAAAGCAAACACAAAGGCAGAACACATCAATGTAGACTGTGTACTCTGTGTGTGTTTGTGTCTGTGGAGAACATTTACATAAAACATGTCACAGCCCATGTGCAGAGATTTCTTACTTTGGACCATCATAGTGTGAACCACTACAAATGTATCAAAACATTATATTGGTTGATTCAGAAGCAAAAAAATAATCTGAAATGACATTCTGTCAGTCTTCGAACACAGGAGATTGGAGTTGTTATGCAACATTCCTCATTAATATTAGCTTTGTGGGCTGCGTGTAGTGGGCTGGGGTGTCCAACACATTGTCTTATTTAGGAAGACATAGTATTGGGCAAAATTCCCACCTCAGATGTGAGAATGTGAGAATGACATCACGCTCTTTAAGTCCAACCCTCTAATTTTACTGGGTCTTTAACAAAAGACATTGAGTATAAAACTGAAAACTATATTTATTTTACTAACAGTAAATAAAACATTTATAAGAAAATTTTCAGTCATGGATTGGGAAAAATGATATCTCTGACTGCACAATTTCTTATAATAATTATAATTATAATAATTCTTATAATAAAAAATAATTAAAGCACGCATAATACAAAACTTTTTAATCACCAGATATTGGTAGCATTTCAACAAGGTCTGTGTGCTTACTGCTCAGTTTTCCATGCTAGCAGAGTCACTGATCCACTGATACTGAAAGTAAATTAAACCATGCCTCTACAAACAAATGTAGATAACTGTGGATAGTTATACATATACATGTAGACAATAATTACTTAGTTTCCAAACCAGATTTGTCTGGACATGACTTTTATCCGTGTTTTGGAAACAACACTTTCCCATTTGATGAATGCAGACTGAAACAAATCACATCAGAATGGTTTCAGACTTTTACCCTTTGCGCATCTGTTACATCAACAGCACGGAAAGCTGATGGTGACTCCTTTCAAAAGGTCATAAATGCCTGACTTCCTCGAGCAGACCTCCAAAGTCCCCACTGCACACAGATCAGCACAAAACGCTAAACACTTCCCCCCTGAAGACATATTTCTCAATGTTAGCTGAAACGGACCAGTCATACATTATATTTAGAATCGGACTCCGAGGTTAAAAGCTGAAACACCAGTTTTTGCACAAGGTTACCTCTCTTTGAAGCACTGAGGAATGCCTTAGGGTCAAGGACAGAGCTTGGTGTTATTCTTGTTTTACAGAAATAATCTGTGAGGTGATCAGTCATTTTTAAAATAGGACATATACAATGCTTCATTTAAATGGATTTTTTTCCATTTGTGCAGCTGGCGTGGTGCTCTGGTAGAGGAAAGTATGTCCACGCTCTATTTGACCTTTGGCTGCTAATGACTTTCAAAGGGGTCAAAGGTTAAACAATGTTTCCACCAGTTAAAGTGATGCCTAATTGATCATATAATTTTGTTTCACTATACAAATGCCTGCACCCAAGCTTTTACATGTCTGAGGTTCAAAAATAAGACCAATAATTTTGTATTTAGTTTTTACTGAGCAGTTAAAGCAAAACAGAAATAACCTATGACAGCAACCGACATGAAATTAATATTTGTTACCTACAATAATTAAAGTTTTAAATATACATAAAGATACATTTTAATATACATTATATGTTAAAGATTCATTATAACATTTATATATATTTTGATATAATATTACAAAATATGAAATGAATAACACTCCACTAGAGTTAAAGGATTTTCAGTATAATTCCTGTTCATAAGTAATTATTTGATTAATGTTATAGAGACCATAAACACTGATATGGACCTGATATTTTTCAGCAATAGTTATTGCCATCTTATAAAATTACAAGCAATTGAATCTGAACAATTCTTACATGTTTGAAAATTATATATTATGAAACTTAAAAATCAGGTAACTGATATCTGGGCGGTACTTAAGACTATACAGAAAGTTTATTTATCTATTTTACTTTATATTTTTGTGAAATGAAACCTATAATTATAATCGTTAACTGCTTTGTCATTGTAGATGACAACGAAACGAAACTTGTAAACGGATTATTTTGCGGTTTACCATCTGAAGAAGAAACAATCCAATGGAAAATTTTCTTTCCCTAAGGATGTCAACTTGGAAATCGTTGCCTACAAGACAACATCAACAGGAAATGACAAAATAAAATAAAATAAATAATAATAATTAATAATAATAATAATAATAATAATAATAATAATAATAATAATATTGCAGGAGAAATTGTCTTCAAATATTAAAGTATTAATCTTTAATAAAAAACTTAATAAATTATTATATAAGTGTAACCGATGTAAGTCGCTCTGGATAAGAGGGTCTGCTAAAATGCCAATAATGTAATGTAATAATATAATAATATAAGCGGTCTCTATAACAATGTTGAATATAAAATGCGGCAATCGGGGTACTTGGTACTTCCAGTGGGAGTAAGATTTATATGAAAGCCATGCTGGATACTTACAAAATAATCTCTGTTAGGATACACTACAGCACATTTTTCCCGATTCGGGATCATGCAGGGCTTGTGTCCTGCTTAGACAGGAAGAAGCAGTCTAGAGAATTGAGGCTCCCTTCGCGTGAGCCGAGACCCGGCTGAACGGAACAAGAGCTCGCCCGTCAGGAAGGCGAGGACACTGAAACCCACGGCTCTTCCGTTAGGGCGACCCAGCTGTGTTTATTCTCACAGCGCCTCGCCTTGATGTGGGGCCAGCGGTCGCCCAACCTGTGCCGCTACCCGACAGAGACAACTAGCTGGGGGCCAGCAGGTGAGGACAAGGTCCATGGCCATCTTAATGACGACTGATAGCAGCTTTCACACAACAAAGGAGAGAACTCCCACAACGAGGGGTTATTTATGTGGACGGTGCGCAAATTCACAAACGTTCACAAAAATATAGTTGTGCGTGAGAAGTGGTTTCCCAGAAATACAACTGGCTGTTGTCACCTAAATCGCAAGGGGCCACTCACGGATAATAGGAGCTCTAACCAGCGGACACGTTTTTACAGGACGACGGAACAGATGGCCACATCATAACATTAATTATATCACAGATTTAATTACATGGTTGAGGTACGCATAAACTTTGCATCTCGCCTACATTCGTATGACTCATACACCCATTCAAAACAATCTAACGTTTTTTTTTCTGCTGCCAATGTAATAAACGGTGAATTTATATCTTAACATTTAGGTTAAAAAATCAGTGTAGGTTGTATTTTAATCTTAATCTGAGCGACCACAACTCGCTTTGTTTGTTTCAACCTCAGATAAAGGCTTCTCAATTAATCTGTCAACTTGAAATGAAAGTTTAGAAAGGACGCCAGCTAGAGGAAGAGAAGGGTAGCACAATTAAAGCACGCAGGTTTTGAGTTGATGAACAAAAAAATCAGCTAAAAACCCCTAAAAGTCCAGAAAACTATACACACCCCAAGCCTTATACGCATAGCACAACTACTAAAAACAACAATCATGCCTGATTCAAAAGCTGTATTTGTTTAATAGTCGAGCTGAAAACTGAGTATATGAAGGTTCAGCAGGGAAAAAGAAAAATTGTTTTGTGTTTTATTGTCATAGACTTTCAACAATAGAAATCATTTGCGATACTTAATTTATAAATTAAAATGGTCCAATAGTTCAGCACAAAAAAGTGCAATTTACAATTTATAGGCACAGTAGTTGCTGACACGAACAATCCTGGTTACAATATGACCGTAACTCATTATAACGATGCTGGCTGACATTCATACCTCTCATGCAAGGACAAAACGCACTGCAATGAGACTGAATTAAGGCCCTGTTCAATTCACTGCAAATTTGTGGACAAACAAATGCTGAGTGCAAGATAGACAGCCAAAGATTTGTTTAGTCATCTGTTTTGAGTTCTGTTCACACATTTATTGTTATGCTCTGCACCATTTAACAATAAACAGAGAGAAATCCCGGGTTATTCATGCTGAGGTTTGTCTCTCTTTATCAAGTGCCAAGCTGCCTACACCTCTCCACCGTTCAAACTACGTATTTCCACTTGTGCCCACAACACTGACAGTACGGTGGAAAGGCATTCATGCGTTTTAAGATAAGATAGAACTTTATTGATCCCACAGCGGGGAAATTCACATGTCACAGCAGCATTTAGACAGAGGTAGAAAGAGTGGCAAAGTGCAAAAGTGCAATAACGTAAAAAATACAAAAAACACAAAGGAATACAGAAGAAGAAAAACAAACAAAAATATATATATATGCTTCTGCCGCAGTTCAAACATTTGCCAATTTCGTATTCTATTAAGCCTTAGTAGGATGGGTGTGTTGAAAAGACTCAGACTACCTCTGTAAAAGAAACCCAAAAGAATAAAACGATAAAATCGAAATTCGTAGCAAAAGATCTGTTGCACACGCAGAGACATCTCTCCTGAAATGATAGCCTGCCAAAAGTGTAGCACTGACATGCAAGAGGAAGAAGAAGAAGAAAAAAGAAGCGGAGTGAATGATAATGCTACCGGAGCGATCACTTGACACTCTGCTGCATCTGGAACATCTGTTTTGACAGGCCCATCAAGAGATGGTTCAGTTTGTTTTACCTGTGCGCGCATTTCTTGCGCCGCGCCTAAGCCACTTGGCATATCTGGGGACTGATATTAAAAACAAGCGAGGCGGACCTGCGGGACTCGTTTACCTAAAAGCGGTGCACGTGTTTCTCATTTTTTCCAGCTATTCACGGACAAATGGCACATGCTGTTTATATTCCGTTTTCTATTGCTGACTGACAATATTTTATGGTGAGTATAAAAACAGATCAACACCCAAGTAGCCACACAGAGCTTTGATATTTTCTTCAGATTATTGAGTGCACTTTAAAATGCTCCCCTCAAGCTGAGCCCCAAGGAACAGTGTGTTTCTTAATTTTTTGTAATTGAAAAAATTCAAAATTTTTAAAGAAATTATTGGCGTGAACATGTATCACTTCCATATCAAACTCCCGAAGCAAAAACAGGCAGTCGACTGGGAGACAACACAAATGTCCCGGGATATTTTAGCTCCTCCTGCAGACAAAATATCAAAAGGACGCTGTTGCCGTGACCCTTGACCTCCAAGGCCACAGCGTCAGGTGACGGTGCCTCCTCCGCAGTACCTCCTCTGCAGCCGGCCGACTCTCGCAGGGTCCTCTCCTTTTATTGACTTCCTAAATGATCTATTATGAGGTGATTTATGGGGCTTCCTCCTCAGCCCTTCGGTGCAGGCTCCACTCAGCACACACACATCTGCGGCGACTGAGGTGCGTCCGATTTGTCAGAGAATGGACGGAAGCAGCCCGCGATGCCTTTGTATTTGTTCAAAGTCTGCAGGAGTAGGAAGCTATTACAGATTCTCAAGGTCAAGAAGGAGATCACAGACATAGGCAGGGGGCGGGGGTTTTGGTGGCGGGCAATGAAGTGAACTTTTTTGCCTTTCCTCTCCTCTCCGACTCATTTCCATTATTTGGAGGACAAGCCTTTGATTTTCACTCTCCTTCCTGTACAGTATGATGGGATACTCAAGCCCATATTTTCCCGGGAGACGGGCGCTTTATGAGGCATAACGTCTGTGCGCCATTTGAAGTTCTGGCCGCATCTCTCCCTGGATTACCCACACTAGCTCTCCTTGCCCCGCTCACCACCGCACCAGGTTATTATTAGCAGCGCGAGGGAGCGTGTGCACTAAAAACACAACTTAGCTATTTGCTTTAGTGGTATCACAACAATTATGGCTGTTAGTTAACGGGATTGAGATCACACAGGGACGGATTAAAAAAAAAAGAAAAGCAAAAACGACACTGTAATTCTTGACAGGGACTGCAGACCACAGTTACCCCAGACACTCCTACAAAACGCGCAAGTGTACAAACCACAAGAAAAACAGTCTTTCTTCAGGACAGGCCTGTTCTCTTTGGCTCTTTGGTGCCACACCACAGTAACAGTAGACATAAAACAACCCTGGTTGGCGACATCAGTACTGACCAATTGAGTAGGCCTAAAACATGACTGTGAAAATAGGCTTAAACGTAGCTCTCACAAAAACCATCTCGGCCTTAGGACAGAAATGAGGGAGGCGATCTGCACCCAAATCCTTGCAGGCACACACTTCCAGCACACTCACCTGCAATGCCAGCAGCTGTTTTTACACTTTACAAGCCACGCAGTACACTACAGCAGAGGTAGGGCCAATTGGAAGAGCAGCATAACTCTCAACGATGACTAGTAACCTGCAGGAGCCTGGTGAGGCATTGACACAGCAATGATCAGAGGAGCTCTGCATGTGTAATGTGTTCCATCCTTCCCTGTGTACTCGCTGCTGTCACTACCCTCCGTGATACACCCGCCACTGCTGCTGGTCAGTCAGCTACAGACACACAGACAGCCCCCCTGGTTTGAACTAGCATCTTCTGATCTGTAGAGCTCCGCATAACCTGTATATATGGAGAACACTCTGTGCGTGCTTTCTACCTGTGTGTGTGTGTGTATAGTGGCATCAATATGGGTCTGACTTTATCACTGGTTTTAGGCTGCTAGTATGTTAGCATTGTTAGCAATCAGAGTTACGCATCCTCTCAGCCTGCACTGTATGAAGCAGCGTCTGAATTCAGCAGGCAGCATGCTATTTGACAGAACACATGGTGTGCTACTCACTCTGCACAAACTGTACATTCGATGTATTGTATGTGCTCTTCACCTTGTACAGTCAGCCTATTCTAATGAACTCTTTCTCCTATATGCTTGCATGTGCTTGTATTGTATATAACCATTAGCAAGCTCTTGGTCTTGTATTCTAAGCACGGTGCACTTTGTTAATGATGGTTCCAATCCCTCAGCCTGCTCTGTGCCTGCTGTCAGGAACAAATGTGGGCAGAGAGCAGCTTCTGCTGCCAAGAAGCTTCTTGGAAAATCTGACCTGCACAGAGAACCATTTGATTGACCACGTACTGTCAGCTGACAGTTTGAGCAGAGGCATGGGCTGCACTGACCGAACAGAGAGCTAGAGGGATGGACAACTGGTCTGAGGCAGCGGCCACAATGCCACTAATGGGAGAGTACCACGGCATCGGATTGGGAGGTTTCCAGCCAACAGATTACAGAGAACACAAGCAAGATTTATGTCACTGAAGCAGAGAAATGAACTGAGCAAAAGCTTATGTCCACACAAAGCTGGACTACTGCAAATGGCACATGCTGAAGCAAAACATGGCTCAAGAAAAAAAAAAAAGTTCATCCATTACTTTTATTTTTGGTGCTGCATCGCCAGTGATCCCTACAGGCTGGAAACTGTTGACAGCAAACATAAACAGGAACAGGAAACAACAGTTAACGACTGGAAACAGGAGACTTAATGTATTGACACATTCAACCCCACTGTGCAAGCGGTTGCCCCTCTTTTATGCATTTATCCCATGAAAGACTAAAAAACGCTGAAAAGAATGCAGTATTCACTGCTGACAACCATCCCTGTGCTCCACAAATAAAAAATAACCCCACTCAACACCTGTCTCTTTGTAGCATCCTGCAGTTGGAGGCTGAATTGTCTTTGGTGAAGAAAAACGCTGAGCATGGCCTTTTCACCTCGCCTGCTCTCTTCTTTCTTGGGGGAAAACGGAGGCAAGAGCTTCTAATCGATCTTGTAAACAAACCCCTGCCTTAGTATTCTTTAAGCATGTGTTTACCCCAGGTTGACAAATGTAGTCTGGGTCAGAGCACAGGGCAATGTTAAACTCAAGGGTAGTACAAAAAAAAATAATAATAATAACAGTGGATCAGACAGCTGCTCAACAGCACTTCAGATTCAAGCCTGGCGAAGCACATCTCCTACCAGTAAAGCAAACAGAATAAAAAAGTCAGTCACTCCTGACAGAATAATGGATTAAAATTCCTCCAGCTGGGGTGGCAGGGTGTCCAACATGGTGAATTGATAATAGGACCAAAGCCTAAAACCTGACGGTTATGAATGTCTTTTGTTTGGAGCTGCACAAAAACCTCCCATTCCAACATGATCCATCTTGACTCTGCCAAAACCATAGGCTTGCCTCTCCACACGGGCTGAAGTCCCATCCAGGGGCTTTGCAGAAGGAGTCTGCCATGATTCCAGTATAGAATGACCTGAAAAACCTGGAAATCCGGACTCAGGTTGCATTTTAAGCTCACACTTTGCTCTGTATGAGGGACGGAGGGAAACACAGCCAAATGAAGGGTTTGCACTGTTTGGAGAGAAAACTGTATTCATCACATACATTCACATTTATCACAAACTTCAGCAGAACCACCAGGTGCTCATTCTGGAACCTGCTTGTGAAGGGACCCGTGGGTTTACAGGTGTGCATGCACTGCAACCACAGTCAGGGGTCCCTCAGCTTCGACGCAACTCTGGCAACCGTCCCCTAGCCTTCGTTGTATATTGACCAGAGGCTAATCCCCTGGTCTTTGGAGCCAGCTGCCATGACTCTGCGGCAGGGGTCCCGATGGTCGGAGAAGGCGACGCAGAGCACCATGTCCGTGTGGTGCTGGAGGACAGCCAGCGGCTTCAGCCTCTTCCAGCCAAAAAGGCGGATGCGGTGGTCCCAGCCGGCCGACGCCACGATCTTGCGGTCCTCCCGGATGCGCAGGTGGGAGACCCCTGCGTTGACCAGCTGGACACTGTCCTGCAGCTAAGGAATCACAAAGACCGGATGTTGCGTTAGGGCCGGCGCAGCGCTACAAAGAAAACCATTCAAAACGGACTGGCTGCTTTCTGGGGAGGTGCCACATGTGCTCCTGACACTGCTCATGCAGTAAGTGCAAGCGTGTTAATGAAGCAAAAGGAAACACAGTTTCGGACGAGAAGGTGACAGACACTGGATGCTGCGCACAAAGGAAGCTTCAAATCACACATGTGCGACTGAGGAGTGAAAACATGTCACACAAAGGGCCTTGCTGGTGACTTCCAAATTTAAATTGATCCTGACATGAATAATCTTCTGTTCTACAATGAATATTAAGTGTAATAAATAATTCCTGTATAATACCACACAGAAAATGATCACAGGACTAACGAGCTTAGCGAGTTCTTCAATTTTTCGGGTCTGTGTAAATCCACCCAACAAAAATAAAAAAAGTCCATTCAGCCATCTTCAAACCATCAGCTGACATGATGATTGAGGTTCAAATGGAGGGCTAAATTACTGTTGAACCTGGCAGGAGGAAATCTACGTAGTACTGGAGGGACTCAATCATCGGGCATAAAACATTAAGGCACGAGTTTCTGCGAACAAATGTTTTTTGGACAACTATTTGGTTTGGAGCACAAGTGTTTCAAACGCACTGGCTCAGTTACCTTTGTCACTGCGTGAGACCATTCTGCTGAAATCTATGTTTGCAGAACTGTGTTTCTTTAAGCAGCGCTGATGAATTACTTGCGGCACTGAAAGATCTGGTCAACGGTAGAAGAGACCAATAAATACACAGAGGCGTAACGCTTGACGGCCAAACATTACTCCTCTCCGGAGTTTTCTGTGATCTATGGCATCCTCGAGAAGGAATCCGTCTCGGTAACAGGTACACCGCGTCACATATAAAACACACCAGTCAGACGATTATCAATGGCTTCTTTCTGTGGGTGTTCTGGAGAGGCGTCAGGGAAAACACTACACGCCCCATCCACTATGTTCATCCTGCGTTCTGTGCATCTGGTTATCCGGCGAAATCAAGCTGGACAGCATAAAATTGACCTCGTGCACGGTGTCCTGGGAGAGCAATGATCCTGCTGCAGGGGAAACCGGGACGAATCAGCCCGCTCGCCCCAGCGCCGTGCGGAAAACCCATGACACTCGACGCTGCCTACAGACAATATAATCTGGACGCCTCCAAACCCAGGAAGGCAGAGAATGCAATGGACTTCAAGACAAGCACAGGAAGTACGTCTGATCAAATAACACCAGCACTCCACTAACTTTAATAACACAATTTCCAATGCAACTGTTCTTGAGACAAGAGCAGATCAGACATCTGGGGGATGTCAGTCGTGAACACGGTCTACTCCATGAAGACATTTTGATAGAAAAGCTGTTTACACACTGCCGACTGTGCATCAGCTCTATAGGGTATGATATCCAAGTACATCTCCTACATAAGACGCATGTATGGTGAGCTACATGGAGCTGGGCTCAATAATGAATTATACACTGTCATTTGGAACAGCGTTATTACCTCAGGTAGATGGTATGCCTGTACAGCTCCCCATCTGCTTTACATTACTTCCCTGATAATGATAGGTCCATGTGTCTATCTTTATTTGTTTTGCCTTGTTTTGTCTCCTATAGATCGTGTTGGGTAGGTATTTATTGTATTAAGGGGTCAATCCCACGCATTAAATGGAAAAATGTAAACGGCTGTTTGTATAGCAATCGTTCATTCTTAATGCTCTCACTTTTCCTTTCTCTCTCCATCTTGGCCCCAGTTACTGACTTCTTAAAGGCTGGCCCTTCCACGCCACCATCCAGCGAGAACATAGCCACCACCACAATTAATATCCACCATTCAAGCTAATATCATTAATAAAAACCATTTGTTCTCTTATGGGACTCCAGGCCTGCTGCACCACCACCCCCCACCCCACCCCCATAACATATAGCATTCCAGTCATCGGGAGGATCTGTCTTTAGTCATCATCATTCATTTTTCTGTTTGAATATTCCTCTCTGGTTCCAAAACACATTAGCCCTCTCTGCTTGCCAGTACTCCAAAGGAGCACGATTGCTTCAGCTGCAGAATACAGCTGGGGCTGAGCCTGTCCCTGGGTTATGCCTCATGGAGTCCAATAAAAGCGCGTGTCAAGATGCTTTCTTGGCAACATCAATAAACGTTCAAAGGAAGTGATCACTCTGTATGGCTCCAGACTTGGCACAGCACTCTGACTTCGTGCTGATGCGATCTCCCGAAACGTGCAATCATCACTCGCCGACTAAAGGACATGCGTCTCAACAGCACAGATAGGGGTTCTGTTTGTGTTTTTGACACTCCCCAGTGCTGAATTGCTCTCTGGCACTGACAGATGGTAGATTTATGTCACCTGGGCTGTCAAAGGCCATATAGAGAGACAGAGGGTGATTGCATCTGACAGGTGAGCAACCAGGATGATAAACTCTGAAACAGGACGTCGCTAGCACGAACTAAAAAGGGGGGAAAACCTTGCAGGAATACAGAAAAAGTTACCCACCTCCCCCATTCCAGTTCACCCTTTAAGTCTTCAGAGGTGACCTCTTTTTACCATTGGCGGAATTATGTAAAACTCCTGATGTACAGGTGACATTCTGCAGGTATCGATGACCTGGAGATGATGCGCATTCTGTGGGCTGAAATGCTTGAGATAGCTGCGAGGAACACGGAGTTACACCTGTGGGAGCTGTCATCATGTCTCAAACAGTGCTCGGAGGCAGCCATGCCTGATTTACGCTGCTGATCTCTCTCTGTCTCAAAAGCAGAGACCGGAGGAACCTGTCTCTGTCTGTTAGCGGTGCAAGTCGGGGGGACAGAATCTTAATCAGCAAGCTTACGAGTACGCAAACACACGCGCGCGCGCGCACACACACACACACACACACACCCATGTAGACATACTTGCACCCACAACCACAAAGAGACAGACAGACACACACAGACACACAGAGAGGAAGAAATGTGGGGGTGGGGGAGAGGAATAATGAAAGCAAGACGCACACGACCAAATCCTGAGCCTGTCTATATTGGCTTGTGAAAAAGAAAAAAAAAAAACATGTGCAATAAATTAAGCATGCAGCTCAGGGTATCCCCTTCCTTATCTGCAGTTGAAGCTGTCTGTTGATAAGTGCATTTCACAGCCCTCCACCTCCCGGGGTGGACCCGAGCTCGGGCTCCTACTGTGTTCTGTCAAACTTAGTTTCCCTCGACCTCGGAATTGAGGCCGATCTTCCCCGCCGTTCCCAGTGCTCCACGGTCAGGGGAGTGATTTGTGGATTGGGCCCTGTGGCACTTGTAGCCTCTCGGTCTTTATTGCAGCCTCCCACTGTGAACTACTGTTCTCTTTATTGCAGATGTGTTTTTTGTTTGGTTAACAACCTCTAAGGTTTTGATATTTTTATTACCTCTCACGGGCCATCTATCAGCCCAGCAGATACTCAGTGCTGCAGCCTGAAAATACTTTTGTGGGAAGAATCCGAGATGGCTGTCTGGATGTCACAGCGCATTGCACTTAAGGATAATTTAAAAGCCCCGGATGGAAACCTACGCAAATTTATTTTTTCCCCCTCTACCAGAATTATAAAGGAAATCTTATTTCGTTTTTAGCGGATGCAAAACAAACTAGAACAAATGGCATAGTTTCTCTTTTTGTCACTGAAGGAGGTCTGGTCCAGTGCTACTGGAGACACAGCTACTGAAAACCTGAGGGTTTGAAAGCGTTTCATACTCATGCGCTCATTTGCAAAGAGCAATGTAAAGAATAACACTTGCGTGCAGTGCAGATGACCAGTAGAACAGTCGGATTCACCCTCCTTTGAATTTGAAGTGCAAATCTGAGATATCAGGCTGTTACTTTTGGTCAACCACACCACAGTAGCAAACAAGGTGTGAGGTTACAGAGGTAAAATGCAGCCAGCGGGAAGAGCTTTAGTCAGTAATGAAATAACTGAAAGGGTTAGGAGGGACACAGCAAGGAGCGTTACCCTTAGCTGGCGGTCTGGCCTCAGGGCAGCACTGGAACAACACTGTGTGGGAGGCTGGTCTGGGGTGACACAGACGGGCTGGGCCCCGTCGCTGCATTGTAACCAGCGCCTGATTAATTACTCTGAGCCCTGCAGAAACTCCTCTTCGTGACTAAATATTTTCCCAGTGTATCAGAGCGTCGGAGCGCAGCCGGCGGGATGACATTCAAGGGGGGAGGGTTTTTGGGGGGGCATTTGCCCTTCCTGACCTGGAGGCTCTGCTGTCCGTCAAGCGTCCAGGAGATGACGGCTCTCTCCGAGGAGCCCGAGATGCCTCTTAGCCTCACGGGGTCAAAGTCGAAGCACATGACGGGCTGGGGGTGGGCGGCCAGGCAGCTGAGCGGCTTCCTCTGGGACACGTCCCACAGGGCGAGCGAGCCGTCCTCGTAGCCCGCCAGCAGGAGCGGGCCCTGCCCCGAGTCAGGCTGCGGAGAGAGGGAGAGAGGGAGAGAGGGAGAGGGGTCAAGAAGGGGATGAAGAGGTATAGGGGAGGGTGGAGAGGGAGAGGGGGAGACAAATGGTAGAAAAAAGGGTAGACAGACAGTGAGGGAGAGAATGGAAAGAGGGGGAGAGCAGGAGTGAGGGTCAAGAAAAGGATGAAGCGGTATCGCAGAGATTAGAGAGGGAGGAGAGAGAAAAACCGTAAACAGTGGACAGACGGAAATAAGGGGAAAGAGCGTACAGAGAAAGAGGTTGCAGAAAGAGAGAGGGAGACAGAAGATGAGACGGAGAGGAAAGAGGGTAAAAAAGGGAGAAGAACAGAGGGTGGAAGACAGAGGCGTAGAGAAGCATAGGAAGGAGGAGAGAGAGAGGTTCAGAGATACAGAAGCTCACAGTCACTTAGGCGAGCAGGGGTTATCTGAACGAGAGCACACCACTGCTCCTCACCATAAATCAGACTCTCCTGCTGGCAGCCAATTACAGCGCTCGTCACTTTACTCCTCATCTGTATCCCTTACAGGCTGTCCCGCTTCCCCTCAGAACACAGCAGAAATACGCTGTCCTGAAGACCCACACTCACAGAGCTTTTAAACTCCAATCTGTTACACACACGCTCCCAGAGCCATTATACTGCAGTCTGTTACACACACATGCTCCCAGAGCTTTTATACTCAACAATCTTCAGCTTCCATATTGACTCATGTATCCAGAGCTTTCATACTCCACAGTCTGTTACACACACACACACACACACACACACACACACACACACACTCCCAGAACATTCATACTCCACAGTCTGCTACACACATGCTCCTATAGCTTTCTTACACCAGTATACACATGCAAATGCATGCACACACACACATACCCCACCATGTTCAAAACCCACTGTATTAAAGGGTGTTTCTGCGATAAAAAGAAAAAAATCCTGGGGATTGCGTGTGGCTGGGCCGTACTTGGGGCAGCATGCTTGGTGGATTCAACTTCGTCTTTCCCTGCGGACTCATTATCACATTCATGCAGAAACCACAAATGAATGTCAAACTTCAGTAACATTTTATCTTAAATGGTAAGTGTACTGTACAACTACAGATCATCTTGCTAAATACTTTGACCTACATTGTAATAGACCTGTCCTTTTACATGTTTTTTTTTTTTCCAAGCAGCCATCTTGAATTGCATGCTTGGTGTGTAATGTAGCTTGTAAGGTCCCAGCAAATAATTCCTGCAAGGAGAGGGGAAGCAATGTGTCGAGGAATAGAGCTGGCTCGTAAATCAGTTCGGGGGATGAAAACATAAACTGAGGTGAGCTGATAAAAGGGGAGGGCTCCATATTTCACAGCAGCGCTCGAGGGAGGGAGCGATGTCTGACGGAGCAGATTTACGGTGGAGGAGGTATGTTCGCCCCCCAGGGCTGGGCCAATCGCCCCACCTCCCCGAAAGCAACCGCAACGCCACCTCTATTCACAAGTGCCGGGTCCTTTAACTACATATGGTGTTAACTCACCTGGTGTCCGCTCAAGAGAGAGAGAACTCCAAGGCTGGGGTGAAAATGAGGAAGCGCAGGCCGTCTGAGTTCAGGGGACGCCGTCGTCTTACCGATCGCCGTGTAAAACGAACGCTGCCGAGCGCATGCTTTCGAAACTGCAGAAGCGCCGCTGCTGCATTTCGCCGCCGTGCTCCCTGAAGTGCCTCACACAAAGCCATGTCACGAATCCTTACACATCATCTGGCCCTGAGCGATAGTGCGCCCTGTATACTCATAGCTGTGGAGGGAAAATTCTTTCCATATGTGTAAGGGCTCGAACCTGAAGCCTCATTTTTTTCTTCTTTAAGTCTGTGACCTTTTTTCACTTAATGGTATATGTTTTTTTCCACCGCTTAAACAAATTATAGACAGAATCATGTATTCCTTATAAACACATCACTAACTACGATATTAAGAGATTAAAACAACAAATAAAAACAACTGAGAATCAATCCCCCTTGCCTCCCAGCTAGTTGTTAAGCATTACCTTCTGTTGCCCCGTGGCCCTTGCACTTCAGCTAAGTGTAGGAGCTCTTTGATTGATGATGTCACAGGGCAAAGGTCATGGAACCCTGGGTAGACACCTAATTCATTATATCCTCCGAAGGCCCTCTACAAGAGAGTGCTTTACTGGATTACAGCTCACACTTCAGGAAAAGATTCATCATTTACACAGCTGGCAAGATGAATGTGCTGGAATTGGGCCACAGCTGTAGAACGGGGCGTTCTACTGTAAGACAACAGTTGAGCGCTTTCCCCCCACCACCGCCGCCAGCCTCACCAACGCGCCTCATGCTGGTATTGCTGGAGCCTGTGTACTGTAGTGGTCTCTTCCCTCTCCTTTCTGTGGTAAAGGGCAGACGGCCTAGAGATTTTCCACACGGCTCTCTGGCCAGACGCAGAGCTCGGTGCTAGAGGCAGGGACGATTCCTCATAACATACCTGTCCGTCACTTCCACGGCCCAGGCCGCACTGCTCAGGAGCTCCGCGGAGCGATGACGGCGCGAGCAAAACAGGCGAAGGGCAGCACATACGGAACCAATCGCGGGCCCAGGGGCTCGGTGACGTCATGGGCCGGGTGATGAGCTGAGAGTGATGGATATCTGTATAGGAACATTTCCCTCTCGCCAGCAGCCTCTGTTCACGTTAAAAGGCTCGCACGTCGTACATCACCGCGCCCCGGGGCCCACGTCTCCGGCCCACATATGGAGGCACTTTCTCCCCCCGGGCCGGAGCTCCGCGTCGTCCTCAATCAGCCAGGGGAGAGGAAGCGGGACGAGCAGGAGCTCATTTACCACGCGCCCCGCGCTCTGGCTTTCGGACAGCGGAGGAGGGGAGGGAGTAGCGCGGGGCATTAAGGAAGGGGAAGCCAAGCCGAAAGAAAGCGTTACTTAATATGGCATTTAATCCTCTCCAAAAGTCCAGCGGCTAGATCTTTAATGCCGACAATAAATCTGTTTGCAGGTCGCTGCCAACATGATGGAGGAGCGCAGCTCAGGGGCTCAGGGGCAGGGAGAAGGGAGCTTTTCTCGTGTTCGTCTCCAACTGATCCTCTTTCCTCTTCAGGGGCAACGAGGAGCAGAAAGGGGTGCCGCAGACGCGGCTCGGGCAAGGGAACTGCCGATCCAACATTTCTTTACATTTACTCAGCAGAAGCTCCTATGCAGTGTGATTTACACATGTTACAGTTGTTACACGTCAGCTGTTCATACAACTGGGCATTTACTGATGCAATTTGAGTTAAATAGCTTGTCCAAGACGGCAATGGTGGAAGCCTATCCAGAAATTGACTCGGCAACCTCGGATTACAAGCCCTACTGCATTTTTTTCTACATTACATTTAGTCATTTAACTGACGCTATTATCCGGAATGACATACTCCTAACCATTAAGCTACAGCGGTGTCATTAGACATTACGATAATCTCACGGATGCCTGTAACGTGCTCACCGTGAGAGGACCACTGTGACGAGCTCGTGCTCACCCCCATCCCATTCTAAAACAGGAAAGTTTCTGAAATTTCCGCGCCGCGGCTGTTGGTGTTTATGTAACTCGGCGGGCGAGGCGTGACAGTTACGTATTAGCTTGGCAGCGCCATGAAAGGATCGAGCCTGACGTGATTGAATGTCACCTGGGCCCTTCGCTTTGATGTCAGAGACTGCCTGCAGAGCATCCCATTAATATTGTGGGTTCTGCGTTCCTGGCAGACAACACTGAAACTACCTGCGCTTCTGGGAAGAAAAAAAAAAAAAAGAGGGAGCAACACCAAGTAAAAACAAGCAGCTTTACAAAATGGTCCTTTTAATTTACTGTCACAGCCACACATTTTGCCGCCGGTCACTGAGCCAGACGCTTTCTGCTTTGCTTCCTGTTTGATTCTGCACCAGGTCCCCACCCTGCTGTCAATTGACCAAGCTTCATTTACATGTTTGTGAAGGGGGGGGGGGGGATCATAAATACTAAGATATTAATTAACCATGATAATAATTACACTCCTTTCTGATGGGGGAAAAAAACTGTTTACAAAACACCGGGCGGGCTTTTGGACACAGTTTGCAGCTGGTGGTTGATATATCGTTGCAAACCTCAGCCCTTCCAAAACAGGCTAATTACAGTGCCGGGACTGAGGATGAATTGAGAAACGCGCTGGAGGAAAAAAAAAAAAACGTCCCGAGACAGGTTGAACAATAAATCACGCACAGTGTCTCCCTCGTATTTGTTGACGTGTCTCTTACACTTCTTGTGGAGGGCCTCCCGCCAATTCGTTTTTAACTAATAAAAACAGGCGCTTTGAGGGAGCTAGAGAGAGGAGGTCTGGAAAAGCAGGCCGCTGCTCCGGTGCCATGAACTGGATGAACTCGGCTTTGTATGAAGCCTGTCTCTGAAACGGAGGGGGGGTTCGGGTAGCACTGGTCCGTGTGACCGCCTGGGTACCACGGCGCTCCTTACCTGCCACAGTTTGACGCACATCAGCATCCCCCGCTTAGCGTCGGCCTTCAGGGAACAGACCGGCGTTTTGCTGGGCACGTCGACAATGTTCACCTGTGGGGAGAGGCCTCTGGTCAAGCCCTCAGTGAAAAACATGCAGAACCCTGCGTTCCTCTGCAGTGAGCTCACTCGCTCACTCACATCAGACTGGCATGCAACGGGTACCTGTACACCCATGGAGACCTTCAGCCATTCCACAGATGCTAAAATCAAGGCAGAAAGCAATGGATTGTTGGCTGAAGGCTTTCAATTACAGTGTTTTTAAGCAGATCCTGAATAACTGAGGCCACGTATGGGCTAACGGCCAATTTCTTTCAGGCTCTTTGAAACGGAGGAAATCTATTCTGCTTCTTCAAGCTGCAACCTGGCTCCTTTGATTCCGAGTTGTGGGAGCATGCCCAATCATTTGCTTGTAAAACACAATAAAAAAGATAACCGTTTTCCTTTTTCATAAGAGCATTACAACCATCATTACTCTGACATCATCCGGCCACAACAGGTTTCATTGCAGTCTATAATTAACACTTGTTATGTTATTGCATTTTCGAGAGCTGGTTGCATTCACTTGAGTGCACAGTATAATGAAAACTTCCGTCTGCAACGAAGGGAGAAAAAACGTGAAACCTCAATTCAAGTTTGGCACCATTTCCGGAGTCGTAACGATCGAGATATATCCTCATTAAAAGCTAAACGAAACGTCTCGGTCCAAGGCGAATTCGTATTTTATCAGGTCGCCCCATCTGTGCCACATTTACCTCAGGTTTCCTAACAAAGAGGGCATTAATGAATGCTTTCGCCTCAGGTGGAGTCTGCTCTCGTGTGGTGCACACACACCCCATAAATAAAAAAAGCAACACCATTAATTAATGCTCCACAATGAGAGAGACCCCCTGGCAGAGATCTGCAGCTTGGTAAACATTAGCGCTGCCAGCTGGGGAGGAAGCTGTTGATGTCACTCCTGCCTCTGGCCCAAATCAATCCCAGCATGCATCACACCAATGATTTTTTTTCCCCCCTCCACGGATACCTGAAGTTTCGTGCCGAACTGATGGGGCACGATAGGGATGGGCGAGTGCCTCTGGTGCCCTTGTGAGGAACGGCGGAGGGGAGGGGCCGTACAATGGCATCATTGAAACGCAGGGCCCACGGGCGCCCTGTCCCTCAGCCTGTCTGTCTCTGGTGGCCAGGGTCGGCGGAGGAGCGCGCAGGGGGGAAGGGGGATTGAATGACCGCGCGAGCCCTTTCATGTGAGGCGCCGTCAGAGCGGGACGCGTAACATGAATCTGGAGGTAATAAGGGGCGTCTGAAAAGCGGCCCGGCCCGTTCCCTCGCACGGCTCGCTGCTCCGCAGCAGTCTAACGCGCTCTAAAGCCGTCTCCCAGCCCCCCTCCCGCCTTCACACAACAGGCCGTTTGCATTGAGGGTGCTTTACATGCCAGCCGCTGTTCGGACAAATCGTGAGCGGGAGCGCTGACTGGCGTGGGGGACGAATCCTTATGTGTGACAACGCCCCATCATCACCTTCATCATCATCATCCTCCTCCTCACCTCCTCCATGGCAGCCCCAGGGTGTGCTAGCAGCCAGCGGCCGGGCTGGGTCTCCAGCAGGGAGCACTGGCAGAAGCCCACGCTGCGGGTCAGGAAGGAGTCCGCCACACTGCATCGGCCCTCGCTCAGGTCCCAGGTGCACACCTGCATGTCCCGGCCCTGACTTTACACACACACTGGCACTGTGTCAGCGAGGGAACCACTCTCACCCATGCAGGTGTATAGATATGAATAGATTATATTAATACAGATGAACAGACATACTATTAGAAACACCACAAAGGTCTGCTGCATGGGACCCAGCGTTTGTGAGACAACATTTGTTAAACATCAGAGTCACATGGTTTCCTCATAGGCAGCTTTTCATTATGACAAAAACTGGTTTATATATGGAGTCGAATGAGAGTTAATTTTACCAATGCAAAGACTTTTTGATGAAGTTTATGCATGCACTTTTTGAAACGTTTTGGAAAGCACATCATACACCGTGGTATTCTTTAATCCCAGTCTCACTTTTCTAAATGACTGTATATATATTGACAATATATAAACGGAAAGGACAACAATCTTGACAAACTATCAGTTAATGAAAAAGAAAAAAAACTTGTGGAAATTGGTAAAAAAAAAAAAAAAAAAAAACACTTATAATATTGATAAAAAATAAAGAGCAGAACACCACTGATGAGCGGGACTATAAGGCCTGAGATGGTGAGCTGGCAGATTACCTGATGAGTGTGTCTCTTGAGTGGAGAGTGCTCAGCCAGATCACAGATGCCCCTCCGTGGCCTTCTAAAACTCTCTCAGCTCGTCTGGTCATCAGGTTCCATATGTGGACAGCCCCCTTGCCAGAGCTGGAACACAGAAACCCATCAGGGTCGTTACGACAATGCCGTTCAGGGTTCCAGTGGCGTTATTTACGCCTCACTTCAAAATGGGCCTTTGAAGGTGACTTTTGATTTTCAGTGCAGGGATTCGTCATAACGTAAATTGGAAAAAAAAAAAACACTTACATAACCAGCTCGTATTCCACCTTTTACAACTAGTATAATACCTATCTCCATACAGACACATAGCTAAATGTACAAATAAATCTGACAAGCCGTTTCTGGTTCTTGACTGCTGTATATACATGAAGACACAAGGAGGAGCAAAAACCCTTCCTAATCCAGTAATGTAGGCCCAGATAACTCGGTTACAACATACTGTAACCTTATTTAGTTAACATCTGAAACAGGTATCACTCATAGGTTGTAACATTCTTCCACTGGTCAAACTCTCTTGATGCTAAGATGTGCCGTGAACGTAGCGTTAGGCAGAAATCATTATATGCAGTCTGGAGCATCTCTCTCTGACAGTGTGAAGACAGATGTTTTTTCTGAATGGTGATACTACTGGTGCAGGAGCAAAGGGTATGGAGAGGGACCTCGACACTTACCCAGAGAAGAGCAGCGGGGGGTCTGGATCCTTGCAGGAGAAGTGCAGGGTGTTGACTTGGGCCCCTGACCCTCGCAGGGTGAACTGAGGTGCGGGTGGAGGGCGTGCCATCACTGGGAAGCACTCTGCCAGCTACTCAGCATCAGCCATGTCTCACCCAGGACCTGAGAATAATAACACTAATATGTCAGTTTACATTGGAAGTTTCTGCTGAGGAGATTTACAATACTGCATCAACAAAAACAACGTAACATCTGAAAAGATCAATAGCATCCAATAACACTGAACACATTCAAATCTAAATAACTAACATGCCATGAATTTAAAACAATGATTATATACCTCACAATTTGCATGCATATATATATATATATATATATAATTTGCATATATATATATATATATATATATATATATATATATATATATATATGAGCTTCAAACCAGTTTGAACTTTTCAGGGAAAAGTCACAAATCAGAAAATGCACAGTGTGGATTGACTACAAAGGGAGGATACAACTGGCATTTCGAAATAAAGCTGTACCTTGACTCATTTTTTTCTAATAATACTAGTGTGACATTTACTGATTAAAATATAGTCAGTGAACAAGGTTTGTATGGTAATTACAATATATGGTATCAACTCACTAACATGAACATGTGCACTACAGAAAATGTCATGACCATATTATATTTAGGTTGAAAATTAGTTCACCCCCAAACTGTAGTTGTCTACACTGAATCAAAGCTTTGTCCCTGCAGCTGTTGCAACTTGGGCTCAAACCAACATTACTAGAGTCAAAAGGCTGTTGATACCAGGTCTGCCATTTCTGTGATTTGGGTCAATGTCTTGAGTCTATTCCAGACAGGGCTGATTAGCTATTCTTCTGTTGCCAGAATTTGACAGAGTGCCAAGAGGAATGACATGATTAAAGCATGCGTCCGTTTTAATAACAACAAATGACCAAATATAAATGCAATCAAAGCAGAATTTGTCGAAGGATTATAATTCTTTTTCAGAAATCTTGATGTTTCAATCCATATTATTTAAATGAAATTAATTATATCTTTACATCTAGGGAATCTAGTTTGCCATAAATATAAATAAACCCTTTGGGGCAAGGAGTGAAGAAACTGCATATGACAGATTTTTTTTTCATCTTCAATGAAAAGAGCTATTACCCAATACTCCATAAATCACCCACCAGACAAGTTAATTACTGTAAACAGAAAGATATTCAGGCCCTTATAACTTTATTTTTATCAACAGGACGTTTCAAAGGACAGCAGCAAACAAGCTTTTATGTGCACTGTAGGCAGGGCTACGCTAGAAATCCAGTCAACCACAAAAATGCAGAAGGAAATTATGTGTCAATGTCTAATCACATGGAAATGTTTATATGACTAAAACTCTTCCCGATAGCATCACAGAACAGACATACAAACACATAAAAAATGCAAACCTGTAGTTTAAGATGATGGTAAAACAAGACTGCAACTATTTTCATGCTTCAAAGGTCACCTGAGCTTAGGCGGCCTCCAATTTTCCAATTTTTATTTGTAATAACCCCAACGCACCCTTGGTCATCACACACTGAAACTAGACCCAAAGGTATTTTAGCAAACCTCATTTCAGGAGGTTAGTGGTTAAATTGTCCATGTTAATCTGTCAAGCGGAGACAGGCCTTGGTCCAGCCTTCCAAATTAACAAAAGGGCACCAGAGTGCCCTCTGAGTCTAACCTCTCTCAATGAGGAGAGACATTGAAACCTCTCCCCTCCCATAACAGATATGGGATACCTATTACTGTCGCTGCCCCCTGTCACAAAAACCCTGGCCTAAGAGAAAGGGGCCTTTTCTGCCTCCGGACCTTGGAGCCAGATTCACTGGCTTTTTACATGCCCACAGTTCCACTGCACTTGAGCGCGCAGCCTGGAAATGTAAAGAATGAAACAGCAACAACAGTGATTTCTTCATGCCAGCAAGCCCAAAGGTACTTCTTCGGATGGGGGGGGGGGATGCATTCCATTGTCAGTGTTGTATTTGACAAGGAGGTTTTCTCAGAATAAAAGGCGGATTAATGTGCCCTTATTGTACTCTGACGGGCTGCCCCCCCCCAACCCCACACCCCCGAGCCAGAAGGCTGCGACGAGCTGGTCTGTGTGTGCAGGTTTTCGTTGTGCAAACACCACGTCTGAACACATTCCACTCCTGGTGGCGCTGTGTCAATCAGGGGCACTGCGTCAACTGACAGAGGCGTGAGTGGCGCCCTCCGGCCCACGCCCCAAACAGCCCCGAGCACCTGGCGACGCGCCCGAGGCGGCGGCCGTTTCCGCCCCGTCTGCGTGAAGGTGCTTCACACCGCTTTATGTTATATCAAGCCCTTCTTGGCCCATTCTCTTCAGCCTTAGCTGTCTGTCTGCTTTTCCACAATTGTCAGTGTGCCAGGTTCCCAATACCATAAAGGTGATCCACTAAAAAATGCACACAGTTCAACCTGAAGAGGCTGGGGGGACGGGAAAGTGTCCTCACACCTGATTGGTGCTAACCTTTGAATGGCCCTTGTGCCCTCTGAATCAAAAAATCCTACTGGAGTTCACCAAAGCCCATTTTCCTACAATAGAGGATTATTATAGCAAACATGACCAAACCAAATACCGCAGGTCACATGCAGGTTCCAAATGCACTCTCAGGTGCGTGGAGTCAGCTCTTTCAGTTGGGTTATGCTGACATGGAGCATTGTGGCCACACTGCTGTGGGTTTTAATAAAGAGAAAGTCCTTTTCATAATGAAGGAACAGTAGATAACCATAGAAGAGTGGGTCAGAGTACCTGCCATTCACCTGCAGGGTTCCAAGATTAACGTTTCATTAAATATGCCCGTGTAACAAAAAACATTTTTTAAAGCAAAAGCGGATTAGTAATTAAACTCATGGACTGGGAGAAATAAATGGACTGGCTGATTAATAAACTCCCATATAACTGCCTGTCCCACTGGGAAGAGACAGGGAAGATTGAGGTTTTCTGGTCGCGCTGTAACAGATAAGACAGCTCTCGTAATCTGACTCTAAGTCTCTGGATAAAGGCAGTTTGTCTCTTCTTGGCCCATCTGTCAACACCTCCTTGGTAATTAGGCCTAATTATGAGAGAGAGTTCGCTTCCCCTTCATGTTATTAAATAAGAGGCAGGTTTGCCGGCCAGGTATCTTTCAACACCAGCAAGGGGCTGGCGACCTTCAGATCAAACAAAGCTACTATCCGTGCCCCCTGGTTTGCTTTTTTACACGGGGGGGACAAGTCATTTTAATGTGGGCTTCAAAGATTGAGAATAAGCTATCCACATTCCATACCTGGCTCTTTAGAGTCGGTATCATGTGATAGGCAGCTACCCACCTGAACTGCCCTCTGTCATATTTTGCCATTCATAAATAAGACCCGGACACACAGACCACAAAGGGTTGTTATGGAAACTATATGCCCAGCTTGACAAACCCTATTATCCTGAGTCGGAGCTGGAATGGTTCCTCTGACATGCTCATTATCCCATGTGAGAACAGCACATCCTGAAAGGCTTTGCAGGGGAAACAGAAACCTCTATGCCAGTTACACACAAATTTATGTATTCAGAGTCAAAGGAAAATACTTAAAAGAAATGAAAATAAAAGTAACCCAATTATTGTGCTAGCATTCAAAAAGTAAATGGTGCAATTTTGAGAAAGCCAAACCCAGGGAGAGTGGTTATTTTTTTGAATTAGCTGTTCATAGACCAAACTGTGTGCTTAGTATGTGCAACAAAACACTTTGCCCGGGGTTTATTGTCAAAAATGAATTTTGTACCATATTTGATTTACATCACTGTCATTTAGCAGATATTCTTATTCAGAGCAACTAACATATGTTACAATTTTTACATGTTATCTGTTCATACAGCTGGATATTCACTGAGGCAATTCTGTGATAAGTACCTTAGGGTACTTCCCAAGGGTACAGCAGCAATGCCCCAGTGGGGAGTTGAACAAGGAACCACTCAGTTACAAGCCCTGCTCCTTACCACTATGCTACACTGGTGCCCATTTTTTTATCAATTTAAAACTCAAACTACATATAAATTACAAATTTTGTGGTAAATGACAGATTTGTACAGAACACCACAATGCGCCCCTTACGGCACATAAATTCAATGTTCAGAGTTTGGTTTCTATTTCAGTAGTATGAGCAACCAACTTGACCAAGATCATATTTTAACCATTAGTCATTCTATTCTCCATTGAAATGGGTTATCACGTCTTATCTCGTCTCTCCCTTTCTGTTTCTTCATGTGCATTTCCACTTCATTGGGGGCATAGACTTTTTATCCATTACTCAGCTTTTCTCCCCGAGTTAGCAAACCCCCAAAAGTCAAATTCTCTTGAGGAGGAAACAATTTTTCTGAATAGGAGCCCAGGTCTATTATAAAGTCCAGTTAAATAAACAAAGTAGGAAGTGTTAAGGCCACACACCCCTTATTGTGCACCCGAACATTGGGGGGAATTTGGGCTGGAAAAACACGCCAGTGGGAGATAGAGGGTGAAGTCAGACACAAGCATGCCCACGCCCACTGTCACTCAGAGCGCCAGAAGGGGAAGAGGTGGCATTGTTCCAGTCAATGGCATGAGTGCTGTGCAGGGGCTGAGGCAGATAAGGGCTGAATGCCGACCTGATCTCATTGGAGCCACTGATGGAGCACTTTGTCAGTGCATCTTGATTTAGGAGGAACACCACTAAGTGCCAACAAACAGGCCCGCAGGTCCTCCTTTCTTATCTGTTAGCATTATCACCAATTTCCTCCTGCAGGTGTTCTACAGGACACATCAGCAAGGGAAGAGGACATGGAGCTGACCTGTAATCAGAGTCTCCCCGCGCTCATGCTGTCAACACACCAGCTCTAAACTGTGAAGAGTTAAACGAATCTCTGTTGGCGACAGTAACACTGACAGCTTCATCACAGTGACAACAAGCTGCATCCGGTTAATGCAAAACACAGTCTAATTTAATGTTTTTCATTGTGTTACGCTTCCCATAATTCACAGCTCAATTCACATAAAAGGACAATTAAACGAAAATGACGTGAATTGCACCTGGTGAGCAAACGGTTTTATTTCACTAGGTGACAATTTGATTACTTAACCTACGCAAATACGTTCCAATACAACTGCTGAGTAACGTGGTTAATTAGCGTTTCATACCGCAATCACAAGTTAATTTGGGTTATAACGGTGAAAGGACATCATCCGGTTTCACCAGCTTTGTCTTTGGCAAACGTAGTAAATTAGCTGGCAGCTATTTATGAATGAATCGATGCAGTAGCGCTTTTAGGTTACAAAACAGTCAGGTTGTAGGAAAACAACTAAATTGGCCAGCTAACTACATAAACAATGGCTAGCTAATGTACCGGGAAGGCGGAGAACAAAACTCATTAAGCTAGTACAAACCTCGTGATTCCGTTTGGTTAATTAAGTGTTCCAAAGGTCGATCCCTCTGTAAGGGGAAAACAAACAGTGACATTTATGACTGTCATTTCATAGCTATATTCTGTTTTTAAAACGTTCTTGATTGGGAAGGCAGCTAGCTAGCTAGTTAGCGAGTTTGAATATCTAAAACAAACGAAAATACGTGCTCCTTAAACAACTGGACAACGTAAATCTTTAGAAACAACACAGGAGGGTTTATTACGTTATAGCATATAATTCGTATAACTCTATAACACCGAAAATTAAATGTAAACTTCGCATACTGATGAGATACACACGTTTGCCTATTTTGTTTGCGTTGTAAAACCTTCAGCCGGCGGCAGAGGGATAACTCGTGGGAAAGAAAATATGCGACAATGAACTTGAAGGACCCACACGAGGAAAGGCAAGGCGTCCGTAACAGTGCCTGAGCCGTCTTCAACTGAAATAATTCTGTTTACCGTTTTTTCCTCTCTTGTTAATTTTGTAGTGTATACATTTTTTTGAAAACCAAGAAGCTTAGAGGTGGTATTCCATTTAAATGTAATCAACGCCGTTTACAATAACTTTTATATTTTTAAATTTGCACAAACTCAGAATTACTAATCGTCGTGATATTATGAAATATTTTGTGCATGCATGAATTTTAAATTAATAATTTTAAATGAATAATTTAAAATGTACATTCAAATACATTTTTTCGGAAAACGAGAGTGCCTGTATGCATAAATAACACTGTTATAGTGACGATGTATGTTAAATGTTATACATTTGTTATTACATAACAAATTTCAATGTTTAAGATGCAGTACAACACTCTGTCTTCTCTACACAAATTCCATGTAATTATGCTAATATGCGAATATTATGCTAATTAAAAGGTTACAAACCTTATAGTCATGTACCATCATTATAATTTTCATATTTGTCTCTCACGTGAATGCAAATCAAACTTGATTAAAAAAATAGCAAACTGGTTAAAAAAATAATTAGCGGGATGCCTTGAACTTCTGAACCAAAAAGCACAAGAACTGACGTGAATCCTAATGTCAACTATTCAAAATGTAGCAAAGGTAGGCCTATACGATCTGTAGTAAAATTTTTCAGTCTTCATTTTTGAATGGTACTGGGATAATGAATGTACAGCTAATGCTAATGTATTCACTACCATATAGCCATATTGTGTGTGAATGGAGAAATATAAAATGAATTGTGAGACTATGCAGATTTCAATCTATTCTTTTTACCCTTATTACTATGTATTTCAGGGTGAAAAATGTTTTACTTGGATTTAACGAGTAAAGACACTTTTTCAAGAAATGTGTCTCTTCTGCTTCAGCATAGAAAAACATTTTGCTGAAAAGTACATTTGGTAACAGATGTTCCTTATCACCTACCCACATACCTTTATCACAAAGTGTGAAATTTATGCCGTTACCTAAATAAAATCTGAAGAGTCATACTGCTTTGTATTTGCATAGGACAACAAGCATAAACTTCACATTCTCTTCACCTGAGCATTGCATGTGATTTGACTATATCCAGATTAGATCTAAGGCGGTCAAGAACAAGGGGAATGTACGTGCATTGCATGCATGCATTCAGTCACTAGTGGAACATTGTGAAAGGGAAAATGTTTCTTGTCTTGAATCAAGTCCAATGCAGCGGAAGACAGACAAGTAAAACCTGCAAAACGCCTTCACAGGCATTATGCTGAACAAACAGACTGCTCTTTATTTTTTATCCTTTTCAGTCTAATTGAGAAAGAGAAAAAAAAACACAAGCCCCTAATCCAAAGAGCACACAGTCCCCCTTTCATGAATGCTCTGGGAGAGACCTTTATTTGTCCATTCCTATCGTGGAAAGGGGAGGTTTCAAGCTCGGCTGGGTCTGAGCGAGAAGATTAGATGAAACCAGAGTGCTTTAACCCTCTTTAGGGCCCCTGGATTAAGCCCGGTGCAGGCCGCAGACTGCCTCTCCCTCGCAGCGCGATGCGTAACAAAGAATACGTGCTCACAGGTGTTCGGCGAAAATGCAGGACAACATTGAAAAGGCCTTCACCAGGAATAATTGATTTCATACCATCACCAGCTCCAGATTGAGGCAAGCAGCACAGTCACCGCTAAGGGGCCAGAATGTCAATTAGAGCAAATGGAGGTGGCAGGATCATGAACCTCGGAGGGGGGCCATGAAAAAGCATCTACCGACTGGGCCAGTGAGATGCCATGCCCTGCATCACTATGAATTATTAGTGGTATCTCAGTTTACTCAGGGTGGATGACAATGCCAACTCGGGTGCTGAGGTGTCCTTGGGGCGCGGGGGGGAGGGGAGGAGGGAGCATCCAGCCTGCCAGGGGGGGTAAGGAAATCCCTGAACCCCCACTCTTCCCCACTGCAGGGGGGCAGGTGGTTCACCTTACAGATCATCATCAAATTAGAGAGGCTCTTATAAAGGCACTGCCCCTGTCAGTGGCCTGGTTAGCCTAGCACCACAGACAGAAATAGTTCAGTCTTCTGTCAGCTGGGTGATAGTTAGCGGAGTGTTCCTTTCATCAGGGAACCGAAACAAAAAATACAAACAAACCAATAACACCTTGCAAAAATAGCCAATCACATTAAATGCCTAATTGATAGAGATAAAATGCATATTGTTTGAAATGGAAGTATATTTGCTATTTTACTTTTTCTGGTTTGTATGGAGACATTACTGTCATAGTTTATAGTCAATCATAATAATAATTGCAATAATTAAAATTAAACATTAAAATTTAGTTAATTGTATAGCAACTATTACCCCATGATGTTAGGGAATGACACCAACCTGTAATGGGAAACAATGACAACAAAAACATAACATGAATATATTTAAAGACAAACCTGAAGAATTTAAGATGTTATTTCAGGCAAGAGGCAGCTGCCACATGAAAGCACTATTTTCTCAAGGAGATCATTTAAAACGTCGAGTTGAGAAAAAGCTGAAAATCTAACAACTGCACAAATTGCACTGTAATCCAATAGGACTGGCAGACTTATTTTGTAAGTGAGATGAAAAACCACTCACAGCTATTAACAACACGGTTTGGACCACCAGGCAGTGTTTTGCAGACAGTTTTACATTGTTCTGCATTAAAATGTCTTTTTGCTGGTTCAGAGCTGCTAATGACAGTATGATCCTCTCCTGACAGTTGGAAGACACTTATAAACCAGCAGCTGCAGCCGGGCCAGAGGCATACACTTCACCACCCACAGCAGCACACACTGAACTGTATGCATCCAAAGTGATCCCACACCCTCGACTAAGAAAACAATTTAATGCACAGTGACCAAGCAGGCTTTTGTTGTTGTATTTTTAGATTACTTTTAACAGTGAGATGCATCAATCCTCTCTGAGAAATTGTTCCATCCGTATCTTAATGCACACTGTGTGTTTCACATTTTCCCCTAAACATGGTGGATACACTTTTGAAGCCTTCTTCCTTTTTTCTTTCAACAGAATATGGCTAAAATTGACCAATGCATCAATGGCGCTGCCAAAAACCGAATGTTTTGCTTTTTGTCTTTTCAAAATACAGTCTCCTCTGATTGGTCTAGATACCCTGTGTGATACATATTGGCCAATCACAAGCAAGCATGATATGAGAGGGAAAAACTCAATGCACTAGGGCTGGTCCATTGTCCCATTGGATTCACCTTTGTGTTCGACTTTTTAAACTGGAAGACATTAAAAAACTACAAGCAAAACATATGGAAGATATTGAAAAGAATACACCATGCACTCCATTTGAAATGTGCCTCTCATGTGCTTGTATATTGTGTATTTAGTGGAAATCAATAGAAGGCTAGACTGCAGAATTACATGAGTAATGTTACCCGAGGACTCAGTGGGTAGCTATACAGGGGGTTGTGGAAGGGGTCAAAGCCCGCCCCACAGACCTCACTGAAGGGAGCTGCGTTTATGAAAACAGGGCACTGGCCAAATAGACCCACATGCCTCTATACACCTCCTGCCAAATCGCACTTCAAGCACATTTTTTTACTGTGGTTTGGAAGGGAGTGAAGTGTGTCTCACTCATAGTCTCACACACACACTCACAGGCAGAGGACAAGTCAGCAGGTTTCATCCTGATGCAAAGAATGTGTGAACGGCAGGACAAAGAGAGGAAAGGAGTGCTATTTTCAGTGAGGAAGGTTTTCTCACTTTCTCTCGCTGGGAATTAAAATAAATGACCTGGAGGACTTGGGCCTTGTTTTTCCAGGGTTTCAGGCCAGCAGCTACAGCCGAGAGTCTTCACACTGTTTGCTCGCCGAGGCTTGGCTTTGAAGGTCTGAGGAGCCTTTTAATATCCTGGTGGATCCGTCAAAAGTTGCTTTTCAAAGTTTGTTTAAGCTGGGCTGCATTAGTGTGGGCAGGTGTTGTGGCAGCCTGAGGGGGCTTAGGCAAGCCCATAACTTCAAATACAACAGAGAAGATATTAGATATTAAATATTACATATTAGATATTAGTGTGTACCAGCTCATGGTCCCTGGAAAGAAGGTAGTAAAGATTATGAAGGAGACTGCCCTGCACACACATTATACTGGGACATTAACTCGAGAAATGGTTCTGAGAGAGAGGATATTAACATTCAATAAATAAGTTCTGTTTTTCTTCAAATTTAATCACCAAGCAAATAAAGTGGCATGTTTTAAATTTGTAATCAAAAGCACAGATCTGTAAAGGGTAACATGAGTTGTGATTGTGAAATGTTGTTTCAGCGGGAGCCTTCAAAATCAGACAGATAAGTGAAGTGGTGATTACACACATACAGCCAGGGCAATGGGGGAGGCCTGCACACTCGGGAGGGCAAAGCTCCGCTCATGCGGGCAGGGACCTCTCCAAGGAGGGTGTGGACTGAGGGGCCGGTCTGGGGCGGGGGGGCAGGGGGCAAAGCATCCAGTGTGTCCGACAGGAAACGTGGGCAGTATGGGGTCAAGGACAGGCGGGCGGCGAGGCAGACGGGTGGTGCTGCAAGCGAGGGGAAGACACACGGCCGAAAAGAAGGCGGCGTAAATCAGAGACACTCCCTTGCCCTACAGCTCCCGCGGGAGTCTGGGTAGGGCTCCGACCTTGACGTTAATATTCTTATCGCAGTCGTTTGAAAGTCCTTCTGAGATTGATGGCACTGCCCTTGCTGCCTCTCATGGCCATTCCCAGCTGCATGTAGAACAGATTCTTTCTTTGCCGATGCAAACCAGCACTTCTGGACACTCCACGGGGCGACCCTGGACCGCTGCTGGGATGGTGCCCTCTAATTTGAGGTTCTCTTGCTCATAACTTTCAGTCATTGGCTGAGAGAAAGAGCAAGAGAACAGGACATTCATTTAAACCACCACCATATAATCACCTAGTACCTGCCTCTGCTCCACTTCTTCGTCTAAGGCATAATCATGCTCACTTACTGCGTTTTCAATACCCATTGGACACAATGCGTGCAGAGACCATGCAGTGATTCTGATGCCAATTTTAAGAACCACGTAAAAAAACTGAGTCTCATTCCAGCATCATAGTGAAAAAAGACAATGACTAAACCACATCACCCTGGATACACAGAACCAGAGTAAACTGAGGACAGGAGGAACTGAAATGTTTTGTTTTGTTTCTTTCCCATTCCACGAAGAACTCTAAATCACCACCATGTCGCCCGCCCACTTCTTACAACAAGGAAGATGAGCGGGAATAAATCTGTGCCGCGGCACGCACAGGCGACACCACCGGGCCTGTGCACGGCTTCAGCGACACGTGGACGCCAGCCGCACTGCACGGCGGACCAGCCGGCCGAGCAGGAAGCAGGGCTTAAACCTCCCGCCACTGACGAGCGCCCCGGGGCCATCCGCCGAGCAGCGTTTATTGGGCCTGGCAGTCAGGCCCCCACCGCAAACGCTTTGGCTGCAGAGCAGGGAACGGTGTCACCCTTGGAAGATTTATAAGCAATCTGCGGCAGACTGGGAATGCCATGCAGGCGAGGGGAGGGGGGGAGGGGAGGGGAGGGGAGGCACGTACGGCAGGGAAGAGCCGCCATCGCACAAGCGTCTGCTTGCGGTTCACTTCGATTCAGCCCTCTCCCGCTCCCGGTAAACGCTGTCGCTGGGCAGGTGCACGTCCACCTTACAGGATCTCTGCACCCCAGGTCATTTACTCTCCCTGTTGCTGCACAGGGCAGCATATCCTCTCGAAGGTGGTCTGGTTATCAATCAACGAACAAACACTCCCAGGTGCAAGCTGAAAAAATACAACAGAGGTTACAATAAAGGTGATCTTTTTCTGGAAAGGAAACTGACCAGTTCCAAACAAAAATAAGAACAAATTATGACATATAATAATTGCCTTTGGAAATGAGTCAAAATATTGTGCCTTGTGTAACTTGTTTAACCATAAACATTAGTGCAGGTATTTTTTTCGCTTGAACCATCATCTATCTCTTTTTGTACCGCTGGCACAAGGGCAGCCCAGACATCTAATTAAAACATTACAACAGAGGATAATGAGCAAGTTTCCTGTGTGGCCACACTCTCAAGGATGATTAAAGGGCAACATAGGTTACTGTTGTCATTGCTTATTATTGTCTGGGAATCTATAACCACAAATATTTGTGTGTCAAGCTCTGATTGCCATTGGTCACAAGAGAGAAACAGAAAGAGGTGGCAGGGACCGGTTTAAGAGGAGGAACTTGTGCCCCACCTCACTACCCCTTAGAGGATCCATACAAACAGACAAACAGGCATGCAGCAGGGACTAGCACACTGCACTGGTACAGCCTTGAACCCATCCGATGGCCCACATGTAAGCAAAGGCTCTTGTCTAATCCATCCCTGTTAACACCACTGATGACTTATCACCAAACCTGGCACAAAAGTACTTCCAGTAGTTCCAGAGCCTCGTCCACCTTTTCTGCACCACAAACAGACAGAGCATTAAGCCAGGGAGTCCCCCTGCAGCTCATGGTCTTGAGATGAGGGAGGAAGGAGCTCTGCAGTAAGCCCTCCGAGGACTGCAAATGTGGGGGATCAACAGGTGCACTTTCATCGACCTTGGCCTTTTGGAACAGCACATTAACACGACACTTAATACAGTAGGTGTTCTCCAGCAGATACAAATAACACCTCTCCATATCGGTTCCTGCTGTATAAGGTGCCCTTTCATCAGCTGATTTCAGGACGACAAAAGGTCGGAGTATCGTAAGCTCCTGTTACATGGAAGCCCTCTCAGATATTCAAGCCCGTTGCGATCAACATGACAAAATTCAATTAGCATGCCTGAGGTTTTTTTTTTTAGAATATTACTTCCAAAGATCCAGCTAGCATGGTTAGCTATGAAGAACACTTTGATACTTTGTGTCGGGTTCAACGACATGTTGTCGTAACATGGCCTAACCCACGAGCAATCCGGTTTGAACGCAGTTCAAAATGCTTGACACAGTTATGAAGTGCGACTCTGGACAGGGCTACAGTGTTCTTTCCACCTGAATGTTTCGGGGGTCCCATTTCTTCGCCTCGTCGTTTGCGGTCATGATGTGGTCCGGGCCAGGAGAAGCAGACCTCACGCAATCCTGTCTCGGTTCACGGACTTGGCCCGACTTTAAAAAAAACAAAAAAAACCCCTCAATCTTTTTCGGTCCCCATCCAACCCTTCCCCTACCACACCCCGCTCAAATCCCCAGGCATCTCAACTTTGACAGCGCTGGGGGGGAAGACACTCTGAGCCAACAGATATGCCATAATTGGCCCGCATTCATTTTAGAGGGCTAATCCTCTGCCGGTCTAGCCTTTTCTGTTCCAAGCGTCATATTGCAAATGTTTACACAAGACAGATTTTCTCTCTCCTCCCAGAGCTTTGGGCAGAAATGTGTGGCTGTGTAACCAGCGCATTTCTTATCTTCATGTGTCTCTTTTGAGGGCTGAGTGACTAAGGCCACAATGGCGCGGTAAATGTAGACTCAGTGTCAGACTGTCAACTTTCAATGGGCCGGATTAAGGCACAGAATATCGCAGAACGCACCTTGACATGTTGACATGTTCTGCTAAGTGCGCTTCAAGGTGGATTTAACCATATTTGTACCGTTTAAAATCAATCAAGACAGGAAAATGGACCCATTCCCCGAGCGCCGCGTGACAAAGCGCCACCGCTGTCTCCCCGATCTCGGTGCTCCCGGACCTGACGGCTCCGGGAGGGAGCGGTGACTCGGATCCAGGGGGAGCTTCCTCATCTGTGGGAGCTGTATCCTTAACCAAACAAACAGGAGGGGAATTTCTCCCATTGTTGAGCAGGCCGGGCTGAGTGACAGGTCCACGCCGCGGTGCTGACTGACAGCGGAGACCCAGAGAGGTCAGGCAGGTCTGACCCACAGCCCCTCATCGTCCGCTGGACTGCCGCTTCCCAGGTTCTCAGCACGCCCCACACACACACACACACACACACACACACACACACACACACACACACAAACACACAAACACAAGGCAAGGATGGCCGTGCAGAATGCACACAAATGTGATTTAATGAAAATATTTGGACGCAACGTTGCTGTACAATCTCATAATTACTACTTTACATATAAATACCTGCGTACAAAACATCATCGTAAATTAAATCAAATATATTTACAGTAGCATATGTTGGTGTCCAGGCGACATCAAACTTGTCCATCCCAGTTTGGGTTTTAGAACAAGTCATCATGAGCTGGACCCATGAAAGTTGGACCCTGACCCCTATATAGTGCGTGTAAGCAGGGCTCGGGCTGCCATCTCTGACGATTCTCAGATCAAGGCAATCTGAAGCACTCTGTGATATTTAACCTTCTGTAAGCACTGCTATACTGACTCATGCGTAATCCATGATTATGGCTAGTGTCTTAACATTGAAGCTAAGAACACAAACATGTCATTAAGAGAGAAGAGGAATACAGAGTGCCATAGACAAGCCAGTCATGCTGCACCAATGATTCTCTTCACAGTGGCGCCAATTGCAGGCACCGATTCGAGTGCTTCATTAAGCAGGGGTGCGTTCGTTACCCTTGAACAACTGCCATTCTGATCTGATCGGGAGGCTGAAGCAGCCCAGCCCTGCGGTCACAGTGTGTATGCTTTGCGTTGGGGTGATAGAGTCAAGCTGTCGGCTTTCCCCTGTTTTTGGGGGTCAGGGTTCCTCCATCAGCAAACCCCCCGTCCCTGAGCGGGGCGCACAGGAATCTCTGCCCAGGCCTCGCCCTCCCTCTGCCCCAGGTACAAACAAACCTGGCGGCTCAAGCACACGCTCTCTCTCTCTCTCTCTCTCACTCCTCAGTCCTACCGGCCGCTGTCACTCCCCTCGCCACCGTCATTAATCAGGCCTCTCAGATTAGACTTCAAACAAAAATAAAGCGAGTCCTGCCATTTCTGCCTCCACCCTCCCCTGTTCCATTTTCCAGGATATGTATATTTGTTGTTTTTTTTTTTTTGAAAGACAGGGGGAGGAGGCATACTTGTGGGGAGTTAAATGCATGTCTTGGTTTGTTTCAATTATTTAAATGAAAATTTATCAGCACAGATACATTTTCAACACAGCCCTCCTCAAAGTTTCATTCCCCAGAAGCATTCCATTCCGCCCGGACTGTACTGTAGATCAAATTCAGCCTCTTCATTTTTTTGCCAATGTTTTTGCCTATATTTTCTTATTGATAAAATCTAAAATACCCTTTGACATCAAACTACATTTCTTCATATTCTGATTTCAGAAAAGATTGTTTTAAATCAGGCTAGAATTTCTTGATCAGCAAATTTCTTAGGAATGTGGACACGATACAATAGCGCCACCTTGTGGTTACTTTGATGATTGCCTGTGCTTCCCTCTGGAAATGCTTCCATTCATTTCATATCCAGCTCAGGCTAACTTCGGCTTGCCAAAGATTTGTAACGCAGAGACTGACAGAGGGTGTTATTGTAATTCAGCTGTATTCCTCTGTGTATAGGGGGAACTGCAGGAGTCTGTACCTAAACAAGCATGCACTTTACCCACGACAAGCCCTCGGCTGAATGACAGCAGGCTCGCCAAATGTTTGTCTGCGTCCATGGGAAACGCAGTGGTGTCACCGCGGCGACGGCTCTCGCCCATCCATCAGTGTCACAGCCAGCATACGTGTCGCTCTCAAGACGAATGGACAGGAAGTACAGACGGAGTAACAACAATATTTGCAGAATAGAGCTTAAAAACATTAGGCCGCCTTTTACAGTTCCATTTCAACAAACTGTAGCAGCCAGTAATCCTGATTTATTGCCCTGTTTATGTAGTCACTCCTGTTTGCGGTTTCCCTGCCCTTGATTTGTTCTGGATTTTTACTCTTTTTAAATGTAGGTGCCAGAGGTTTGGCTGATAGTCCAGGCTGCTTATAAATACACACAGGAGACTAGCCTCATAATCTGCATTTAAAGTGATGTAAATCTCAGGTCTATTCTGTGCCAACCACATGGATTAAGAGGACATTCGAAAGAAGAGTGAAGTGATGCTCAGCTTTGTGATGTGTTAGCAGTGCTTGTGTTTGGTATGATAATGGGGCAAAGCGAGGAGGGCGTTAACACCGCTGGTGTTCAACGGGATGATAGGCCAGAGTCCAGACAGCATTAACACCACTGGTGTTGAGTTACGAGGATGAGAGAGAGACAGGCTTGGGAGAGCACCAACTCTGCGAGGCCAGGAGAAGGGGCGGAGACTCTTGTGCGCTCACGGCTTCAGGGCGGGGCTTAACCTCAGCAGCCCGTCACCGTGGCGTCCAGGCCTGAACGCTTGGTGATGTGCAGTTTAGTCACCTCCTCAGCACAGGTGGGGTGGATACCGACGGTGTCCAGCAGGTGGTGGTATGTGGCCCCACACCTGGGGAAAGAGAAACGCACAAGATATTCACCCCGTGCTTCGCGCCACTTTGCTGTACACCAGTAGCCTGGGAGAAAGACACGCGCACCAGATGTGCTGAAAATGCTGGCGCACAGGGATCTTACCGGAAGCCCAAAGCAAATCCCTGCGTGACCTCCCCCGCATTGGGACCAGTGAAGTGAAGTCCCAGGATCCTCTGGTCTCCCTCTCGTAAGCACACCACCTGTAGTGGAGATGTGGAGGCCAGTGTTACACTACCAGCCTCTGCTTCCAAACACCTGCCACCAGTGACAGTGGACCCACTTAGCACTGTAACATGAAGGCAGTGTAATGAGAATTCAGCTCTACAGAACAGCTGAGCTGTTATGGAGAGGGAAGAGAGCTGTGATTCATGTTAAAAATGAAATCAGACGAGTCAAGTAAGTGTTAAACCAATTCCCAAGGGGTGCAATTCAGAACTGCATTCTGTCATTTTAAAGGCTTCATAAAGGTAAATAATCACTGATCTTTTTTTTTTTTTTTTTACTGATTTAAGTGATCTTGAACTTGAGCATCAATTCTGCACGTATTAAAAAAATTCACATTCATTTCTTCATAGGAATATCTCACCTTTATGTAACACTGGCTGGCGTCTCTCTCAGCAACTGTGAACTCAAGAGGCTTGTAGAAGGCATGGTAAACCTATCAAAGAAAGCCATGAGATAGTCACTCCTAGTTACATCTGTTAAAAAATAAAAGCTGCAAAATTAAAAGTTGGTCTTATAAACAATACCAATAATTTGGGCTTCACAAAAGCCAGTCAGTTCAGTTTTTAAAATGAAAAAAAGTCTTGGAGGTACACGCAATAAAGCCACCAGCGCTAGCCACCAGGTGCGCTGACCAGCGATGGCTGTGCTATTAGCCACCTGCGCAGCGGAGTGCAGGGCGTGGTTGTGATCGGGGAGACCGCGCTGAACCCGGCGAGCGTGCCGGCACACGTCGCACGGACACCCAGCTGTCAGGGCCAATCAGCCGCCTCCTCTGGTGCCGGCCTTTTTGATCGCTTCTCGACTGTCATCGCCCTGCTACGCCCTTCCATCAAGCCCTGTGTCGGGACGTCAGTCTTGTCGCAGACTCACACCCCCTGAGTTTGTTTAGCCCAGGTGCTGGGGGTGCCGGAGCACACGCACGGTTCTGCCATCGGGCGGGGGTGGGGTGGGGGCGGAAACGCCGCGTCCCAGCCTCCCCGGAGCTGGCGTGGCTCCATGCATTTTTTAAAGAGTGGAATGCAAAAGCAAAAGACTGGGTACATCTGACTTAAGGTAAGACTGACACAGGCTCAACTGGGCCAGGGCTATTCAGTTCTTTCCCTGGAGGTCCACAATCAAGTAGTTTTTTCCACACTTTGGTCCAAACTGGAGAGGGAAGCCAAACTGGTTTGCTGATGATAACAATTCGTTGTGTACCGTAGTGCACTTGGCTTTTGTTGCCAAGTCAGGTTTCACAAGTTAACTTGTGGTAGCGCTTGAATGGTGTTATGCTCCTACTCACTGATCTGTTGTTAGCCTGGTCTGACACTGCTGCTCATTTAACTTGATAGAATACACTCATGTTCTACTGTGCTGGAAGTCGCTCTGGATAAGAGCGTCTGCTAAATGCATGTAAAGTAATGTAATGTAATGTAATGTAATGTAATGTAATGTAATATAATGATTTGAATGGGTGGGAAGGTGCCTGCAGACATATTTGGCCCTAAGCACCAAGGCCGAGCGGCCAAACTCTTTGTGCCGTTTTTGTATCACACTCCAGTTTCAGCAGAGGCCTTTATCAGGAGGATGTTTGTGGGGGTGTTCATGTGTGGCGAGCTCGGTTT
Source organism: Megalops atlanticus (assembly GCA_019176425.1). Lineage (NCBI taxonomy): Eukaryota > Metazoa > Chordata > Actinopteri > Elopiformes > Megalopidae > Megalops > Megalops atlanticus. Next base: position 19,588,736 of record CM032878.1, on the reverse strand, counting down.
GGGCTGCGGCACCTCGATCCCGTCCTTCCCGTGCCGTTTCTCGGCCTCCTCCTCGGACAGCCCCACACAGCCGTACTCTAGCGGAGTAAAGACGGTGGTGGGGACCTGGGGGCACATGGTGACAGGAGAGCAACACAGTAAGATATCATGGCGCCAATCGCAACACGCTAACAGCTTTCACATTCAGCGCAGCAAGACAAACAAGATAAACAAGCAATTAAACTAGATTCGTGTCAGTTCACATGGGTGAACGGGTGAGTGATTCACTGGACCGTGTCTATTGAAGAATGGACTTTTAAATCGCTGCTGGCAAAGCCTCTCTGTCAGCGGAGTTCATTTAACCTGTGAGTCAGACAGGTGCTCCACTTTACACCATCCAGGTGAGAAAATAACAATGAATCACCAACTTTTCTCACCCAACCTGTCAATCAAATACATTAAAAACATTTCTCTTCATATTAGCCATTTACTGCAATAGTTTAAGCATCCACATTTCTCTGTGACTGCTCATACTGTACAACTACTTCCCTCCGTTTACACAACACTGCATGTGGTACACATCTATGCTACATCTACGCTGGATTATTTTGTACAGTGGGGTTATGATCTAGACCTGCACAGGCGATTGGGTTAAGCTGTGCAAGCAGCAGTGTTGTACAGACATATTAGTCATTTTCTAGTGGCATCACCAGACAAGTTGGCTGGCAAGCTGCCTTCAGGTCAGCGGCGCCTACTCAACTCATACATTCGGAGGTTTTGTCTTGAAACAGTCACTGGCATGTGATGCAAGACCCAAGACACAAAAAACCATCAACACAAGCTTCATCTTCACATTTGCAGGAATCCCTCATAAATCTGCTATGCATGTCTCCCACACTTTTGCTGTGAGGATTCCAAAGCCTCTTTAAATCTGATGTACAACCATTATTCTGTATTTAAACTGTGATTTGAATTGCAATTTGGAACCCGTTTCCAAATCACAATGCAATTTGGCACGTGAGGTTCTACCGTAAAGAAGGCCTCATATTTTGCACTGGAAAGACTTGGGAAACATGGCAGAAAAAAAAAAAGCTTCACTTACATTGTCATAGTTCATGAGCTCTCTTGACGCATTGAAGAGCCTTCGGGCAAGAAGCTTCCCGGCCTGAATGGCAGTGGGGGTCAGCTCAGGACGACCCTAGAACCATGACACACCAGTAATCATTTTGAGAAGCACTCGCCTGCACACACGCACACCCTCTCTCATCAAACCAACAGCAACCAAGTTGCTGTCTGCAAAGCAGATCCCATTGACTAACCTCACAGTTTATGAGCTGTAAGGAGCAGGTTTAGCTGAAAATACCTACATGTTCTGGGAGGAACGGAGAGCTGTGACTACAGATTAAGAATGAATGCATTCAGACAGCTGTTCTTTGTCAGCCCTGGAAAGCTTCTGTCTAGTTCAGCTACTGCACTGACAAACGAGCTTTGGCCCTGCATGCCCCAGACAATGAGAACACAGACATTAACTTAATTGCATTAGTTTTACAGCATATGTAGATGATTATTAGGAGTAAAGTTTTTTTTTTTTTCCTCTGGTACACTGGAGACGTGCCAGTAGGTGTAACCTGGACAAACCAAAACACTCACTTGAACAATGGCTGGGAGAGAGCTCGAGGGCAATTCTGAAAGCATGACTTAAGTCATCAGCAACCTGTTTGATAGCTCCTCCACATCCTGTTGTCCAAGACATCTCCCCAAGCCATGCTGCAATGTGTGTGTGTGTGTGTGTGTGTGTGTGTGTGTGTGTTCGTTCACCACCCACGTTGTGCCATTAAAATGCATGCATTTCCCCAGGTACACTTCAGATCCTGTTTTTCAGATTTTCTTTCTTTTTTTTTTTTTTACACTCTAAGAAGGCTTCTGCTTTTGCACACACAACCCGAAATTACAATCCAACCTTTTAACATCTCATCCTCATTTCAAAATACGCCAGGCATCTTCGCTAATCTTTTTTTTCCCCCTCTTTTCACTTTAAAGTCTCAGTTTAATTTGACAACTTCTCAGGGGAGCACAATCCAGGATCCACACAGCTGGTCAGAATTCATGACAGACAGGATATTTAATACGGCCAGCTATTTGGATCCGGATTTCGGGAACACAGCAATTGTTTTTAACACTGGATACTCCGGTGTGTATTCATACTTCTGTGTGTATTTAAGTTCTGAAAGCGTAAACACAAACCTATTTACACAACTTCGGTCTGGATGTATGGTTCTTTGATATACGTTATATGTTCAGTAAGCCTATCTTGATATCACATCACGGTTCACCTGAGCAGTATGCTAATAAATACAGCTGCACACCAGGGTTTCACGCTCAGAGCCACTTAAGACATACCTCTCCGATGTCTCCGATGGCGTAGATGTGTGGTACAGATGTTGCTTCATCAGCCGCGACGATTACTTTACCCGATTCCTTGTTGAGCGCCACTCCTACGTTCTCCAGGTTGATCGTCTTGGTTTCAGGGGCTCTGCCTAAGGCCAAAGCAAAGAATCCTCAGCCAATGTGCTGACTTATTCTGAGTGGCACTGCCCATTCACCACTAATTAATGGTAACATTAAGTTTTAACTACAGTAGGGTTCATTTGTCTCTGGTCTGTACATGAAGTGCACATCTTAAATCAGTGGAAAATAAAATCCTTGTGCAGTTGAGGGGGGGAGGGGGAGGCACATATTTTGGAGGACTGCAAAGAGTAAATACTTCCCATCTGCCAACTGGGCTCCAATCTCCCGTCTGTCACTTCGTGTGGGAGGGCGGGGCCACGCTGTCGGCACTCTCCCATCTCCCCCCTCAGCAGCGGCACACTGCCACTCTCTCCCCTCGCCGGGTAACACAATAAACACTCCCGCATCCCCCGAACCCCCACGAGACCCAGAGGTACCGACGTCGATGCTATCACGCAACAAAAATAATAAACCCCGGGACCCTTTTCCTGGCTGGAGCCGAAGAACAACTTCCTCCCGCTAGGCCGCGGCGAGGTTTGTGCTGTGGGGCCCGGAGAATTTGTCCATTGATACTTGGTGGGCAGGGAGGCGGCGGGAGAGCGGGGAGGCGAGTTACAGACACCTCGCTCTTCCTGGAAACGTTGCGCAGACGGGCCAAAAACGCGCGGTGGGAGAGCGCGCCCACTGTTCCCTGATGCAGATCACGTCTACAGACGGCCTCCCGTGCACACTTGTCACCAGAGGCCTGATTTCGTTGCCATTTCCACGCCGGAGCTGCACTCTTGACTAAGCAAATCAAGGTTGCTGGGGGCCGACATTTCGACAAACGTCAATGAGGGAAAAGCCACACCGCAGCACTCATACTCTTGCTCTCTGGTCATCACGGATTGACCTAAAGAGGGGTCATTTCTCGCACTCCCAGTTTACCGGCACTGAATGGGGTCCTTTGTTTCGAAATGTACTGCCACAGAAATGAACTGTATTGTGTTTGTTCCGAGGAATGTCCTTGAATTTGCCGTGGAGCCAATCACCCCCACCTCCCTTCTCCCTTTCTGCGAGATAAGCAAAAACTCTTCTCTGTCGTCCAATCTAGAACATCCATACCGCAGCAATGAAGAGGAGAGCGGTTCCTTGAAACAGTAACAGACATGAATCAGAGCGGTTCTATATATAGTGCGTTCTTGTTTTGCTTTCCTCCCTCTCTGCACTCATCTAGACTGGGCCCTGACTGCTAATGTCCATTGTGTGCAGGGAACATAACAACACTGGTCCACTGATAAGAGTGTTCCTTCAGAACACGGAGTGGCAGTCCCGTACACAGGACACTGACAGCAGGAGCTGATAGTCACGACAGAACAAAGCCTGTTATGGCATATCAGGGAAACTGCAAAACCCGCAAGCTAATTAGCTGTAACAACTATCCTGGTAAGATTCTAGATGAGATCTGCCCTAATGCCTACATCAAAAGCACACAGACTGTAAGAAGCCGAAGCACCAAAGCAGGGGCTTTTAGTTTCCAGATTCTGGTTCTATTAGGACACTTCTCTGAAAATTCAATCTTCAGCTGGAGCCTCCACATCGGTCACAAATGTCAGAATAGCTTGCCTGATCCCCACTAATGCCCTGCCCACCCAAACCTTTTACTGGATTACAACATGCACCAGTAGGTGGGATTTTCCCCTGTTGTGTGCGGTCATTGTAAATCCAAACTGATGTTTCTTAGTTGGAACTGGAGAGTCAACCAGTGTAAGAACCCCTTTGCTTGTCAGCTGACAGTTCTGGAGCAACTTTTCCTCTCCAATGAGATTTCTGTACTCTAGACTAGGAGGAGAAGACTACCAGGGATCAAAAGCTGCCAATCGTGTTTGAGAACTTCACTAGCCTATCTGGTCAAGGATTGGTTTAATTTTATATCTCATAATGGTTAAGGCAAGGATTCAGTTAGGAGAAACTCATCCTGGACCAGCACTCAGGGTGTTCTCTTTCCAGACTGACTCACTGCTGCAGCACATTTAGACATTTAGAGAGAATTTGATGCAATGGGGATCAGCACAGCTTAGCTGAGTGATTAGTGGTGTTCAAGTAAAACATTTTTTAACATTTTACATTTTCTGTTCTGTTGGGCAGGTTAGGGGCGGCTTTGACTGAGAATCCCTCCCTGCACAATGGAAGCTCTGCTCTTCATTCCCTGCTATTCAATACAGAAACAGTGTCTGCACACAATAATGGGGCATCCACTCGTGCAAGATTTCAGTTTCCATCTTCTGCAGCGTGTATGCGGTCACACTTCAGCACGTATATTTTCCACTCTGTACGACTTTGAGGCGGTGAAGGAGACGAGGGCGGAGCAGCCAAAGAACACGCTGCCTGATGTCAGTCAGACGAAAGGCGTTCTATTCCTGAACCGTCCGCCGGGACACCTGGAGCAGGCGCAGCGCTTAGGCAAGACCGCAGCCGCAACCTCATCTGCCCCAGCAGCAGCGCCATCGCCAGCTAAACAGATGGAAGGGCGTGGCCTGGATCTAGGGTGCCAGAGTCGTAAAATTTCACCCCGATCTCCCCTCCACCCGCGGCTTTATGGGAATTTAATGTCTCCGTTGAGACCCGCTGACCTCCAGAATGAGGGACTAAAATAAGTAAGCAAATAAGCTGTCCCTGGTTAGCGGGGATCCTGGCGAGCCGACGAGGCGAAACCACATCAAAGGAGGGAGGAACAACCCGGCAGTAACTCCTCGCCTTGCCTCCCCAGGCCCAGAGCACAGCTCTGTCATCCCAGCGATGGCGGAATGGCGGTGTTAGCGATAGCCGCGCCGCGCCGTGCTGTGCCGCCGCACTCAGAATCAATAAATGTGTGTGCAGACACAGCGGGGCGCCTCTGGGCTCCCGCGCCGAGCTGGATGGACAGTGCGCCCCATTTACTCCACCTCGAGCAGAGAAGTCCACGGAGCGTGTCCGCAAAATCCCCTGACAAATATTTACCCTGCCACCCGTTTCCGGGCGCCGCTGAGCAAGCCCTGCCTCCGAGCTCGGGACCTGAAAAGTGCTGACGCTCGCGCCACGAGGGCGTCCAGCGGAAAAACCCACCACCCCCACTCCCCCCCCCCCGCGGGGGGACGGCGGGGGAAGAAGCCCGACATCAGAGGCTGGAGATGTTCTCCGAATATTCCGTGCGGTGCTCTGTGGCCCGCGGGCACTGACAGACGTGGACATCGAGCTCGGGAGTCACAGGGGAGGAGCCCCGAAGCAGCCGTCGCGGGTTCTCCCGGCGGAAATTCATCATCCCTGGGATGGTCTCAACACAAATAAACGCGGCGGGGTTGGCGGATGCTCCCCATTGTCTCGGGCTGACGGAATCAGAGAAATGAGTCGAAATGGAAGAGAATGGGGGCCCGGGATGAGCGCAGCCAGCCCAGGTGATTACAGCGCGGCAGTGACAGACGGCCAAGAAGAAATCCAGCTCGTTTCCGCAGGGGCTGCCGCGGGCAGGAAGGCCGGGGAGGGAGAACAAAGGAGGGAATAGTCTGACCCCCTGCCACGCCGCATCCTGGCCGAGACTCACTGCCCTCCGACGTGTCATTAAAACTTCCTCAGAGGGTTCCATCACACGGTGTTTATTACCTTGTTTTGGATTTGATACTCCACAGTCTGCTGACGGTGCAGACCGCTGTATAAAACTGTAAAATTAATGGCTGAGAAACTAAGCTAATGACACACTCCATGAGCCCTCTGGACAGAAGGCTGTTATGAGAGAGCCAAGTGAAGCACACAGTGGCACACGAGGGGATTCTGTAAGTGCCAATTCTGCAGGACAGAGTCTGCAGAGTACAGAGGTGTTCTGATCAGGTTAGCCTCTGCAACACACAAAAGTGAACATTGCTCTTCTCCAGGGATATTCAACTCTGGTCTCAAAGTTTCAAAATACAGCAGCTTTTGCAGCTCTCTCCATACCACTAATAGTTTTGAACATGGGGAGGGGAGCTACATTGGTTGCATGAAGGTAACCGTCAGCTGAATTAGGTGGTAAAGTGCCTTACTGAATTGAAATGCGTCAGATACTGTTGCATTCAGGATTAAGGTCAGGAAACCCCGCTCCATGTTGACCAGGAACGTATAGGAACCTGCCTAGGAACGTATAGGAACAGGACCAGAAACCAGCCTATCACAGGTCTGTTTCTAAGCACATCAGTCAGGACAGTAAATACAATGTTTGTACACTAAATATCCATCACCAGTGTTACCCATGCGGCAGTGTGTGAAAAGTTCTGTCATACTGGAGAATCACACAAGTGCTGAGGAGTCATCTTCCTTAAGGCTGTTCCACCCACTCACTCACCTACAGCCCACAACACTGTGTCAAAGGTGTCCTGCTCCTCCCGTCTCGAACCCGTGTCTTCCCACGTCACCTGCAGAGCCCCCGATGACAGCTTTTCCACCTTCTTGGGGACGCACTTCCACGCAAACTTCGTGCCATAGGACTCCATGTAATCTGTCACCAGATTCGCCATTTGCTGTGTGAGCAAAAGTCAAACTCTTTGTCACAGTGAAAGCTGACAGCAGTACTTTTTTTCCAGCACACTGTAGTAACTACAGTAGATCGCAGTAAGCCATTCCCTCGACCTCATCATCCCCATGAGGCCCGAGTGTTTTTGGAAATTGTTTTTTTTTTCAATTGCACTCGTGAATTGTGGTAAACTGGAATGAACACAATGTAGTTTAATGAAAGGATTTAAAAAAAAAAAAAAAAAAAACGCCCAAAGCCGAGTCAAGGCCGTCTTCCTGTTATTGCCAGGCAGGTTGTCAGTCAGGCCTGTGACTCACAGGATAACCTCTCCCGGTGCTCTGAGCGGCAGCGGCAGCAGCTCTGCTCAGACGTCTGCATGTGCCTTCGCTAATAACTCACCGCGGGAGCCCGTGCTCCGCTGCCAAGTGCCTGTCACTCCGGCTCTCTCCCGGACTGTGCCAGGGTGCTTTTAACAGCGACGGGTGTCGTGCCTTTAGGCGCAGCAACGGCTTTTCGGAGTGATACGTGAGGAGAGGGAAATGGAGGACCCCACACATGGCGCGCGCTGTTTTCCAGGAGTGGTGGTTAATCCCTGGCAGACGAGGCCGTCCTGCTCCAAACCCCCAGTTCCCCCACCCCCACCACCCAACCCCCCACCCTCGGCCTCAGGCGGGCTCCTACACGTTCACCGCTCTCCTGTGCAGTTGGCCTGCGAATGCGCAGTTCGCTAGGCCCGATCGTGCCATCTGGCCAGCCTAGCGGCCTTTGTTCCTCCAAACAGGGATTTGCGCAGGTTTGAGCAGATGAGGCCTCTGTCGCTTTAAGCCACCTGCCTGAGCTTGACCGTGCCGCGTCTGAGAACTGCGTCAAACTGAGGGCGGCTTCCCAAGCATTACAAGATAGCTTTCACAAGCTGGAGCCCAGTCCTGCTTTTTTATGAGACAGCAGTAAATGTCAAGTCTCTGAGGTATTACCAAAATAACATTAGAATTTTTTAAAGCAAAAGGGAGCAGTAATAACTCCACCCTGAAGCCAAATTTTACTGTAACTATTCCCAAATATTCTCCAAATAGATCATATCATTCTGACAGCCAACCTTTAAAATATACTTCTGACTTGTAAGCAGACTTTCAGGACGAAGTGTGTTGCCTTCTGAATATTTGTTAGCCATCCACATTTCAGTCACTGCTAGGAGGCTTAATGCAATCAGTGACTCAGGGTTTGAGATGGGTACAGTACTGGCCAGATATATGACCACATGTTGCTTGTACCAACTGTGGTTGCTTCTGAAAAACAGCTCAAAAAATGTTGCCTTACAGAGTGAGGTCCCAGTTCTACACATTCCATTACACTACTTGCAGCTTCTTAAAAGTAGAAGTCGGTAAAAAATGGTAAACTGGGAGGCTTTATGGTGACTGAGAAAAAGAGGAAAAGAATAATCTGCTGCTGAATACTGAGGAGTGGTTACCCAGTTCATGGGGGTCCTCCGTTCTGTTACATGCTTTGCGTCAGTGCACACATTCAATTTGCTGCCTCATCTTCATTTTACCCTCTCCAATAGAATAAATAGCTCCTGGGGTTGAAATGACAACAACTTTCCACCTGTGTTGTTCTACCTTGATGGAGTCCATCTGAAGTGACAGAGCCACAAGACAGTCCTGGGGTGCACTGATGGATTAACAAGACAAGAGAAGAGATTGAGGCAGTACCTGGTCAAACCCTCGCAGGGCGATGCTGCGGACCATGATGGTGGCGTCCAGTCCAATGCCTGTCAGAAAACCAGCGCACTCTAGGCCCACATCTTATGAGTAGGAGTTCAGGAACAGAGACCAGCAACAAAACAGCCCTCTCTGAAACAACACTGCTCAAGAGTACATACACTTTGAAGCCATTGGAGAAACTGGGGAATCACTGGAGCATATTTTTTTTGAAGTTTAAAAAGTCAGTCCTTTACCCAAGCAATGATCATGAACACTGAGATCTTGGGGGGACAAGCTAGACTGGGTAAATCAATGGAAACATGATGGATCAGGCGGTGAATGAAATCTGGCTGGAACACATGCCTATAGGTACGGTAGGTACCAGGCCTAGGGCCGAGTAGCCCTGAACTACACATTAGAACCAGTTTAGAGTAAAAGGGCTTGTCAGGGGCCTGACAGACAGAGATGGAGAGGAGTCTACCACCTGGGGCTGGACAGGCCCCTTCTTGCCCGCTGATCAGACGGCATCGGTGTGGAAATGTCTCATCATCCGGAGCCCAGAGACAGATATGTGTACGCTGCAGTGTGCAAACAAGGTGACGCAGAGTCAAACGACGACAACATGCTGAAGCCAGGGGCGCCGGCACGCAAAAGGATACAGCTGGCACCAACAACAAGCCTGAAAGACACAAGGGAGACACACCGTTAACAATCAGGGCTACCCAAGTGCAGGAAATTCAACTCTACGAATGAAATCAACTCTACGAATTAAATCATTTTTCACATTCGATGTTATCATATTATATATTATTGTTGTTCTCATATACGTTACTTTGCACTAATTCCTCTTTCTTATGCGGTCCACTTTGACACACCATCATTTTGCACAATACTTTCCATCTGGCTTCCTTTGACCCATTCCCAGAATACATTCTGTGAAAGTATTTAGTCTTGAAAAGCATCCAAACAAACTATAATAAAGTTCACTGAAAGGTAGCGGTACAACACAAACATGTGAGGGCCAACAGAAAATATGGCGCGAATCCGGATCTCCCCTGGGGAGAGATTTCAAAGTCATGGAGAAAAGGCCTCACTCCTGAGCTATAAAAAGTGAGCCATCAGAGAGAAAAAGAGGAGACGGGGAGGAGAGATGCAGAGAAAGAAAGGGAGAGAGAGGGAGCCAGGGAGACTCAGGCAGCTGTGTGTATGTGTGTATGTGTGTGGCCTGCGCGAATCGCACCTTTCATCCGAGCGGGTGCCACGCCGTTGTTAAAACAGCTAATTGCAATGTCACGGCTAATCCCTGCAGACACTGAGTGCCCTGTTCCCGGATCAGTCCGCACTCTTCGTCTCGGAGTGATAATACCAGCATGGTGGAGGATCTCCGCCTCTGGCAGCGGCCGTGACAGTGCGCTTCATCTTCATCGCTCTCCCCTCATCCCGAAAGCCCCCGGAGCGCCCAGCTCACACAAGGCGGGGGCGCGCCTCCTGCAAGCGCTCCTCACCCATTCCCCTCCCCCCCTCGGCTCTTGGCCGTCCACTGAGCGCGCAGCTGCACTTAACATGCATTGTGAGGTGGCTTAAGGGGGATCAGGCCGGGAGCTTTGCGCCGATCGCGCACTTTCATCGCCGAGACGCTTCCTATCGGCCCGCTCCGGTGCGTCCCCCTCTCCCTTCTTCCCTTCCTCCTGCAGCTGGGGCTTGTCAGCGAGGGCAGGCCTTGGCGCCCTCCCCTAGTCTGCCGGCTGCTGCCGTGGGTCCCACTGTGATGGGGGAAGAGTCTCCCCACTCGACTTGTTGGGGGCAGCTGGAACAGCCTGAAGACACTGGGCAGAACACATCCAGGCTTTGTATCAGGGCCTTTTTTTTTTTTTTTTTTTTTTTTTAGAACAGTAAGGAGTACAACTCCGCAGCAAGCCCGAAATCTGCTGCGTGGGCTCCTCTGTCTGGAGGACACCCTTTGATGCGGCACGCGTTGGACGTTTGCCGTTGAGGTTTTTTTTTTCTTTTATTGACCTTATTGTTGGCGCTATCCCGCCGGCGTGTGATAAGACTGCCGGAGGAGCGTATGTGTGTCCTTCTGTGCGGTTAACCCCCACCCCCCAGCCGTCTGACCACCCCCCTAGCCCGTGTCGTTAATGGAACGCCTCAGCAGCTCTCCCAGGCATCCGATGCCGGGGAAAGAACACAAAAAACTACTGTATCCCCTGCAGGCTTTATTTGAACTGAAACTCAGGAATGCAGTGTGTAAACATTATACTCCCTCGACCTACTGTTACAACTTGCGCTTCCAGCCAAGTGGACAAAAGACAGTGGAAAAGTGCAACATTTGATTCCTTTAATGTGCCAATCCTCCAGCTTTGATTTCTTCAGATGTTCCTCGGAGGTCTTCCTACACAGGCTATTATTTATACATCTCCTTTGTCACTCTCTGTCCTGCGACAATTAAAATCGCAGCTACATGCAATTCACAGACCTGATGCAACTTAAAAAATCATCTACGAGAAATAATGTACAATGCGGTGAAATTTAATCTAAAAAATAAAAATAAATTTGGCTAAATGAAGACACATACCTAGGACTCCTCTGAAAACTGACCTTATTTTCTACATAGTTCATATGCTATATGCATCACATTCGGTGTTCAGATGGAGTGTCTGTCAGAGCTAACGTGCGCTCTGCAATTCTGGCTCTGCCACAGCACTGGTCATTATTCATGAAGGCAGCACATACGCAACGCAAACTCAGATGCAAATAGGTACCTGCGCTGACCCCCAATCCACCCTGGGGGTTCCCATCACTCACTGCGCCCTGCCACCTCCCTGCAGGTGAGGGAACAGCCTGTCAACTGCTCTCTCATCCATCCCTAGCCACCTGCCCTCCTGACAGCTCAGTTGCAAAACAACGCGCCCAATCTCAAGGGGAGATGGGGAGAGGAGCCGGACTGAGGAGTTAGGAAAACACCACCGCGGCTGAGCTCTCGTCCCATCACAGTCATGTACCTGGAGTTTTCAAACATAAAACAAAACATCTCCCGTCCAGGTGCTCCTTTGGGGGCAATGGAAGCAATGCAAACAATTTCATTGATGGTGTATTGCTTATGTCAAAGAAGTGGAGTTATGTGGAAAGCCATCTCTGCAGGCATTACTAATTACTGATCAATTAACCATATGCTGTTAAAGATGGAGTAACTTATAATTTAAAACAATCCCATAGATTCAAAGCAGGGAAAAAAGTTAATGCTGAACTTTTATCGCCATCAAGTGGTGAAATTTGAGAAAAGCAGACTTCTTTCAGTGGAAATGGCGTACAGCATTTGGAATCTGACAAAAATGCTTTCGGCATGCTTTCGGCAAGTTCCTGAAAGGAACAAATCATAGATTATCCATATGTCAGTACTTTAACATTAGCAAAATTGCCCTGCCACTCAAAGTATTGATATCAATATGACTCAAACATACAAATTTGCCCACATTACCTCACACACACTCTAAAGATGGCACCATTCCAAACTCACAATCACCAATAATGTACAGATGTACCTATAGGCTGAATATGATGAAATTCAGTATAGTCATTGAGAACACATCTGTACTAAGTATTATTCACATTCACAGAAACCAGTTCACAACAGCAAAAAAATCATCACTATTTTTAAAACCATTCAAATGCAGCACAGTTCTTACTGCAGTGGATTTATTTAATCACTCTAAGAAAATATAGATAGACTGAGCTCTTCCTGGCTTGGTTTTTCATGTCCTCTGATAGGATACCGTGGCTTTACTATTACATCCAGAGTGTGTGCATGCTGAAACCGGCATTACCCACAATGCTTTGCAATCGGCTACAATTAACAGATCTAGTCATACGCCAAACAGGTGATCAACAGAGGACAGAACTATGGAGAGAAGCATTACTATGGCTACTAGGAGATCTGTGATCATGTAACATTTACATGGACAAGAAACAAAAGGAGGAGGAAGTAGATGATAAAGCACAAAATGGTCCATTTCTGGGTATTTATTGTGTGGCCACTTGACTTTATATCTGAACTGTTTGCCTTCAAACAAAGTTAGATGATACAGAAGTAACATTTACAAGGAGTGAGACTTCAGAGTCACTGTAATTGTTCCCATAGGACACCCCAAAAAGGACTTAACTGTATAGGTACAGTGTATACCCCACCAATTTGAAACTTGGCAAACACCGTGTCTGCCATCCTTGTATCTCCAATGTGTCAGGACAATTCCCATATGGAGAGGTCTCAAGGTTGACATAACAGAGAGCAGATAATGTTATGTAAGGGAAAGTTTCACCTACGTTTTCCCAGGGGACTCCTTCAGCCAGAAGATATCATCACTGGTGATGCAGTGCTCCATTGCTCCAGGGATCTGACAGGGGACAAAAGAAAGCATTACTAATTATGTTCTTCTGAATACAGCACTACAAATGTCAAATACAAATCAACATTCAGTGTTCTCAAACAGTGTGCTTTGTCCCTGAATGGTGCGTTATCTGGGGTACGGGCTTCCTAGTGCAACAGCATCTCTCATCAGCATTCAAACAGAAGGGAGGCCTCTTTGACGAGGCAGACACGCCGAATACAATGTTAAAAAGGGAAAGCAATAACTTTCCAGTGATGTTATCAGCAGCCGAGGAGCTGACGAACAGGACATTCTGCTCTCTCCCACTGGCCCGTGTGCCGTACAAGGTCACACGCTGCAGAGAAGAACTTGATCTCTGTAGCGTGAAGCACTAATATGCTTTATCAGTAAGGCTATGTTTCATCATAATTTATAATAAATATCACAGGCATGATGAAAGCAATTAGCAGCAAGTCACAGAAAACACACACACTTGAAAAGATTTACAAAAATGTCTACACTCAAAGAACTACATCAAAATTACATCAAAAGTGGTGAAAATTTATACAACCAATGCAATTCCTACGGCTCAAATACACAAATGTTTAAAATGGCCATTCCCGTGACAATGACAATAAATTGAAGCACGTGAAAGATGAATTCTGACTGTGTAACAATGTCATTACTTGAAATTAGAGCTTTATCCTGTTCTGAAACTGCTTCTTGTTCATGTAAATAAACTTATCTGACAATCTATGCCTCTCACCTGTGACTGAGCCATAGAACGACACAGATTTATACAGGCATCAGTGAGTTTCACACTCAGATTCACCACCAAATTCTCTATAAAGTAGAACACATTCTGTGCTGTATTACTGAAGATCAACACGCATGAGAGAAAATGCGCAGGTTGATAAAACAGAATCAGCCTAGTGAGTCAATCTATCTTGATTTTCTTAAACTGTGACAGAGACCTCCGTGGACTTCTCAGTATTTTGGAACAGTGTTTGCTTTGACTTTACTGCAAGGATTGGTCATGCAGAATTTCAATTTTATCTAGATTTCTCACAAAGGGCTTTCTTAGCAAACAGGTTGCTGAGTGGTTTAACAAAACTGATTCATCCCGACTCAGTTGGCAAACTCATTTATGCAAAGCGCTTTCAAGACATTTCATGCAACTTATTTTTAGCTTGTAAGTAACAGGGACATTATATGACAAAGAAGAACATTTGCTTTGCAGAGCCAGCATGTACCATGCAAGCCAGGACTCTACCAGCTCAATGCTCTCTCCACTCGGATTACAAGAAAATTCATTGGGGGTTAGGCGTAACCTAAAAGGGCCCATCTGATGGAACAGGCATTTTCTGATTGATTTTTTCTTATTGTTGAAATTTTATGCTTGTAGTCAGAAATTTCATTCAAGATTTCACAGACATCCGTTCCTTTCATTGGACCACTGGCTGAATTTTAGCCTCAGTCATCACTGGGCAGAAGGAAGTCCCAGATCTTCACAGCATGCAGTGCTGGTTTACTGTGACCATGGGAAGCGGCAACGGGGCCCCTTCTGCCAACTCACATTCACAGGGTACTTGGGCCTCCCTCCAGTCGCGATCACGATATTTGCTGCCGTCAGGAGGGTCTGTGAACAGAGTGAAAGGTTTGAGTGGGCTACAAAGAGCAGGTAGCTCACTTCTGCTCGAGGTGCACACACCCTGGACACGGACCCATGCGGGAAAGGCACTTTTAGCTTCATAATCAGAAAAACCACGTATTTCTTACCTCCTTCCCCGCTTTACTAACGCCTCTGATGGTGTGCTCATCCACCAAACTGCCTTTCATGTTGAAATATTTCACTTTCCTGCAAAATACAAGGAAAATGCAGATCTGGCATTCAGCAAATACCCGAGAATGGATACACTCTGCATCTCGTCTTGAGACGCAACGTGCGGCTGAGCTTTCAAATACCAGAAGAGCCGCAAAGGTCAAGCCTTTTCCTTTCCACTGGTTATAAAGTCATTTGGCTGCCCAGAGAACAGATCTGTTAACAACTGCGAGTGCGAGCACACGCTGACAGTTCAGCACCTGTTTCCCCTCCGGCCATTTAATCAGTGCAAGCCCGTGCCGTGTGTAATACAGCTGTAACCTCTGTGTACCAACAAGTCTGCAGCGCCTGCACGGAAACAGCTCACATCAAACAGTAGAAAAAGAGGAGCCACTCCTCTCAGACAGGGCGAAGCTGCACAGATGTGCCGTTCGGCACCACGAGCGCGTGGGAGTGTCAGCCTGCAAATGTGCTAAAGCGCTGACAGCTCTAATTCAGAGGCGATATCAAATTCACAGTAAGATGTTTTGCCGAGCTAACTGATGTGGCTTTAAGAAACAGTGCATTAGAAATACGGCAATCAGACAGCAACTGAATCAAAATTAAGCGATTTTGTTTTGGTACTGTACATTTGTGCTTTCTTTCTTTTTAACTGTTTTACATCACAAATACAGCAACAGTGTGAACTGTTATGTATATTTTCACACTATCCATTACACTCCATGTTCAACCACATGAAAAACAAAATAAAAGAAAACGAATGTGTATTTCTATAAGCATTTATTTTAAACAATAAACACATAAAAAAGTGCATTAATATGAAGGGATATATACAGCAAAACATCTGGTTCCCCAGAGTCCCTGGTTTGTTAAGAATTCAGACCTAAACCTGGGTGAAACAGTCACGTTTAAGAAAACTACTCACATGCTCATAAGATTGTGCAATGATATGATACGGCAGGGCTACTTCCCATCTCTCCCCACAGATTCTCAAACTCGGGGAGGAATGTCAAAGCAGTTCAGCCAAGACAATGAATAATGAAGTCATGTGGTTAAGGACCTGCCTGGAACATTAGCGTGCACACACTGCATCACACATAAGCCTATTTCCCGTGAAAATGAACAGCAATTCCTAGAATACACTGCATGGAGGGGTCACTCACTTGTCCTGCAGCTGGACACGGTGGCCCCAGTTGAGGGATCTCACGTGGTTCTGCACAGCTTCTGCCATTGTGGGCCTGAAGGACACAGAGAGCTTCATTAACAAAAGATAAGAGTCTATCAGGGTCACCCATAAGCCTGACGCCACTGTCTGGTGAGTGACCAGAAACCTATGTTATAGTGAATAAGATACCCCTGCCTGTGGTGTGGGTTATCTCTGCATGCCCCCTTCAAGGTTGTGTGGACATGTAACATCAAATGTATGCACATGCCTTTAAACATAGGTTAGATGGAAAAATTAAAAGTTACTGCCTTACATCTATTTTCACAGGAAACCCTTGTATGGAAGGATAAGCACTGAGACTAAATCATCTATTAAAATTCACAGGTATAAAAACATTAAAGTGAGAACAACCGTTCACATATTTGAGTATGTGTCATTAAGCAGCTGCAACATTTGAAAAAATCCCTTCTCAGTAGGAAAAGGCAGCCTCTACTCACCACACATTGGAGACAAGTGTGGATCACTTATGGGAACAGACTGACGAAGATAAAAGACAGCTATAAGCTAGCCTGCATTCTGTGGTCTGACTGCAAGGTCGAGATGTCTGTGAATTAAACATGTCCAGGGTATTTTATATTGAAGTTTAAGGGGTATTTAATTGCATGCCAGCATGTTCCTTGCATTAAATCTTACAGAGGTGGCAAACTTCTGTGGCTATGTCAATGCTAAAGGTGCACTGAGAATTTACTGACAAAATCTGCAGATTTAATTAAGAGAAGCCCCATATGGGCTGTTTAACAAAGTGTAAGTAAACCTAGGGAATAATTCAGACTTTGAAGTCAGCCATGCCCACTTGTGCTCAGAGTAGTTCTGAGAACAGGGAGTCAAGCACAGCTCTTAATTCTGATATAGAACGACCACTAGATGGCGTCATGGAAACTATTTAACAGTACTAACAGTGGCATTTTTGCACTTTCTAATAAAACAGAGGTCAAAACGTAAGGTCAACAACTACAGCATGGATGGTACAAATTTTAAATGTATTCAATCAATAGAGGATCCAGACATTGGCAGATTGTTAAAATATTAAATATTAAATTATATCTGACGACAGCTAAATCCTGAACTGGTAACTATACATTCTTAATCTGCCACTGCTGGGCTCCTATGTGGCACAAACACAATGAAAATATCACCTCCTAACCCACTGCCTTGGAGCAGTGACAAACTGCAGGTAGGATGTTGAGGCGGGGATTTGTGCCGGGAGACAGATATTAAGCCCAACATTTCTGCAGCTAGGCTTCTTCCATAACATAATCGTAAGGATTTGTTTTATGTTTCTGCGCATTCTGTCAAAAAGGAATAAATGAACAAAACAGATGCTCTGTTCTACCCACTGACTCTGCAGGCAGTTGTGGGTTGCCAGTTGATGCTCACCAGTCATGAGTAATTGGGTCAGGGATGTTCCAGCCATACTTCCTGGCATCCTTCACAGCCGCTCCCAGCAGGGCAGACTGATGCATAAGCTTCTTAGGAATACAGCCCACATTCACACAGGTCCCACCAAGCCCCCACTTTGTGCCTGGAGAGAGAGGTAGGCCACCTTTACAATAAAACCCTTTCATAACCTTCAATCCTAACAGAATCAGTTTACAATCTGCCCCCAGACACTTGTGCATAGACTTAGAATCTGCTCCCAGAGACTTGTGTATGTACTTCCATTTTCTACTAGTAAGGCAAGGAAGGCATTGGTCTCTTTTAAAGCATGTCATGATTTCTGGCTATACATTCAAATAAATGAATGTGCTACTAATTATACATGATCTCACCTTTAGGTGTGGGGTCTACATAGTCTAGGACAGCAACTTTCTTCCCAAACTGAGCAGCTATGAAAAAACAACAACATATACATTTCTTCTGGGTTGTGTAACCGTTATATGTACAAGCATAATGTAACGTGGGTGTAGTTACAACATTGAGGAAAACTTGTAAAATGGGTTTCAATGTTTCTCTTTTAATCAAACAGTCACATGAGGATGACAACAGATACAAAGAAGCAACACTGATGACTTACAATCAAACAATATCAGCAGGCAAATTCCGACTAATGACAATTCTACAACATAGGCAAATAAAAACTGTATCTGCATTCACATGAATGCTTACCCTCTTTCGAACACGCCAAGCCCCCGGAACCACCACCAACAACCACGAGGTCATAGTCATATTTCCCTACAACAAAAGCAAAAACAAGCTTCCCATCCACCATTTCATACATTTGTTGCTTTGTAGGAATGATCGTTTAGATGCTTAAGGCTACAGACCTTGTATTCCTACTACATTCCATTAGTTGTTTACAGCTAGTTAGTTTTACAGATTATAATAAAATCAACTCTTCTTTTTATACGTCTCCTAAAATTATTAAGCAATGACCTGGGCAGCCAGAAACACTCAAACATATCTTCAACATACTAGAGATTTACGACCTAACTAAGGCACTGAGGCCAGGTCAGGTGGGCAGGCTGGATATACAGTAGGTCATAACAACTTTTAGAATACAACGTTGTAATGTGCCCCCAAACAAAGCTAGCTCTCACTAGTTAGCTGATAACATGACATTTCTGAGTAGCAGATTAGCTACAAAACTAGCTTTTTAACAGTGGTAACTGGTTTGGTTACGCAGCTACTACTGCTATCCAGTACAAAAATTAGCTGCCAACTAGAAGCCAGGCTAATTTGTGCTGTTAACATTAGTTAATCTTGATCAGTTTGACTTTCATTGCCTAGCTGCAATAGCTAAATGGCTGTCTATTTTTATGCGAAAAGGGACAAAACAATATAGACTAATTTAACCGGTGATTCTTGTACACATCTATGGTATTCCCTTTTCACTTATTATGATCAGACATACAGAAAGTTTACCTGTTAAGCCTCTGGTTAGAATTTGATGGACTAGTTGCCGTTTACACCGGTACCTGCCTTTGCAGAAGGCAGCCATGTTGTTATATATACAAGGACCTCGTCCTCCATATAGCTGCCTAACGAGTTGCCTGTTCCACCGCCTAGCCTGCCAACCAAGAGCGCAAGAACAACAGCAACAGCAAAGTTATTAGAAAACTTTTAAGCGTTAGAGAAATATTGAATTATTTTTGGTTTGTTTTTAACACTTAACCATGAAATTGGCATAATTATTAAGGCCTAACTGAAAAACCTTGTTGGCTATTTTTCTCCCTATAATGAATATTGGGTGTGTAATAGGCCTACGACTGGATCTAAGGTAATTCTGTACCATTGTCATTATAAGGGTCTGAAATATCGATGATCTTTTTCAATATACTCTTTGTCTTTCTCACTTATTTAATTCACTCATGCCAATTTTAAATCACCCACAAACACATATACATACACATACAGAGTCTGTGTTGATTCGGCTTATATCTCATTCTGATAAACACACACACACACACACACATTTGTCTTCCACACCTGCAGTGAGGGGTAAGACTGATGAAATGTATTAAAAGAAAATTCTCAAACTTTAAGCCCAAACAGTAATCCAATGTAGGCAATACCATTTCTGAAATCCCAGTTAGAAACACCTGCTGGAGTAACCTTTCAATTTGAGGGTTCTCTGGAATATTACTGAATCCCAAATCTGAAACACAGATGCCATTTACAGAAATGATTTCAGTGTTGACCTCAGGCAAGAACACATAGCTATTGGATTTGCACTGGTATCTTAATAAAATACAATTACATATTACTCAGGTAGGGCTTGGGAACTGGATTACTCAAGTGCTCAGAATATGCATGTGATCAAGTGAACATTTTGGTAACTGGCCATTTTTGTTAGTTGTGAACACTTGGCTCACAAGTAACATGCTACACTGTTATGATGCCGTTTGTCCAAAAACTGTAGTTTTTCTGTATCAGATGTCACCATTATTCCAAATGAGTAATTTATGTGGACCATAATTGTGTTAGTAAAGGAAGGCCCAACACGCGTTTCTTCCGCCAGTTTGACTGGGGGCTTTCCTGCAATGTAAGGGTATTGTAACAAAAAGCTGAGACCTGCAGGTTTGGTATTATGTACCAAAACCTGTAAGGGCTGTTAAGATATCTTTTACTGAAGCCATGTGTTGGATACTTTCTTCTCAGATGTCTTGACACATGACGTCAATGGGACAGGCTATCGCTCACCACTTGTTATTGGATGGAATCAGTATCAATTGATTTATTAATGACTTCAGTCTGCAGTTTTTATATAATGACTTTTAATAACCCATCTTTGCATTAGCCCATTTTAGAACAGACTGATTTCATGGAGCAGCAAATTTGCTCTGAAATATTTTCACTTTTGATGACTGAAATGATATTAATATCTCTCAACTGTATCATAGTGTATTACTTTTCTGCAATGAAATATGCATTATTAATTACTCCCTTAGCCTGTCAGTTGAGGATGTCACCTGTGAACTAATCACTGACTTTTAAAATTGACCTAAACAACTAGCTGAGGACATGGAGGAGTCCTTACGTCTGATGGATTTCTTATGGCTTTCTTTTTAAATAGTGCTACCTTTTGACTAAGACTGTGCACTGAAATAGCTAGTTACATTCTATTTATTAGGTAAATTTATTTGATATCATTAAAACTATAAGTTCCATACATTTGCCCATAAACAAACAATACACAAATGAGTAAAGACAGAATATAGAATGATAGGATATGGAATGTGAAAGCAGGGTGTCACACCACCCTTAATACAGTATTTCTCAAGGCCCAATTTACAACAACTGAAAACAACATAGGAAATTCAGTTATTTGATGTTCAGAATGAATTGGAGTGGTTTAGTTTTGAATAGGGATTGTGGCCAACACTCGGTTTGCCTTCAGTTGTATTACTCCAAAGCAGTCCATCATGTTGCATAGCCTTGTCACTGGATTACTTCCAGGCACCAATGATCTAGGCAGCATGTTTTGAACTTGAATGAGGCCAGATCTTGAAAGGCAGTGACTGCATACTAAGAAATTGAAACATCAGTGTCTTTCCCCTTGTCCCTTTGAAACAATATCCTTGTAGCTTAAAACAAGAGTAGGACTTTCTTTGTACCAGAATCCATTGCTAGATGCCTGTAAAATTACACTATTTTAAAAATTGTTTTGATATATAACAAAATATATATTGGAAAAAACTTCTTGTCTTTTCTTAAATTAAATTGGACTGGAAAACAGGGTAAATGCAAAATGAATGGGAGGGGAATGTTTCCTAATAACAACTCATGAAAGGAGTGGTGATGAAAGCGGGTGGCTATGGGGAATTTCCATTTCACTGCCAATGATCGTGGGAGAAGAAAGGGAGCTGCGATGGCTTCAAGGAATGAGATGGGCACCTCTTTTCAAGGAAAGCAATACATAGTCACTAGGCTTTCTCTAACGTTTTAAATTGCCGAATTTATTTCTGTCTTACCAGTTTGTAAGTATGAATTTGTTGGCCATGGCAAATGACAGCAATAGGTGTTTCTGCGTAGGAGTGATGTTCAGAAATTGAGTTTATGGTTGATTGGGCTCCAGTCAGGCAGAGTGATAGGTTTAGCAGGATGTTGTGGCCCAGTATTCAGGCTAATGTGGAGGCAGTTGACTGATATGCAGTGATGTGCATCTCTGTTTCTGAGAATCTCATAGCAGTTTGTGTTTTGTAAAAATGAACCCAATGAATGATCTTCTATTGTAGTAAGTGAGGTTGTATGTCAGAAACATTACCATCAGAAGATGCCTATATATTGACCTGAAATTTCTCAGATGGGATTAGGATGATGCTGTCATATTTGTGCAGTATTTTATATTTGCTTGAGAAAGGATGTTTACTTTAAGCTTGTTTTCTTTTAGGCTGTCCTCTCAATAGTGAAACTCATTGCATGAACTGGTTGTGTTTGAATTTGTCAATGATAATTTTTTACTTTAAAAGAATTGAACTTGATGCATTTCAGAGTGTCTCAAAGTACCTGCTAAGTGCGTGTTAACTAAAAATAAATACTCAGCTGGGAAACATTGTATTTTTTCATTCTCAATTGATGGGTAATTTAAAGTTATGAATGTGAAGCACTTTTTGACACAGAGCCCAGAACCAACCTCGTGCAGCCTTTTAATCTTGAAATGTGGCTCCTCTGGTTTTTTTTTAATTTCCCAATGTAATTTCTGAAGTAGATTTATATTGATCAATGTAAGAGCAATATACTCAAATTAATACAGTAAAATCTACTAAAAATATTAAGTTGTGGCAAGCCAAAAAGATATTTGCCAATTATAATTTAATTCATGATCTTGCCATGATCCTTGAATATCCTTTCATCTTGGAAATTTGTAGAAGGTAGTACAATATTACACAGTCCTTGAGAAGCAATGGAAAATTGCCCACATTTAAGAAGTTTGTTTTTATTGTTTCCTTTTACAGTGAAATATGTCCATCTTTCTCACTAACTCATTAGCTTGTTGTTATTTATCAAGTCAGGCAAAGCCAGCACGCTGATATTGAGGACAAATTGGCTAACTTGTACATTAAATCCACAACCAAAAGTTATTGCTGGTTGGTATTTTCTGCCAGGCCCACCCATAAATGTGTGTGCAGACAAAAAAACAGTTTGAAAGAATTGACTCAAAAAGCATTGCCTCAATGCGTAACCTACCAAAGATTTTTGTTTACAAATGAGAATGTATGCATATATTTTGCCTGTTATCAAAGTACACAGGTAGCTGTCTGTGTTCAAAAACTGAATAAGTTGTCAGATATTCCTAAAGATTGTTTTAATGCTGATGAAAAACAATACTAGATTCTTTTCATTTTTTAAATTGTAACGCATTTGCTTTCCTCCTAAAAATGTGTTTTTCAGAACACCAGAAAAGATTCATTTGAGGTTTCATCTCCAACGTAAGCTAAACAAGTGCAATTTGTGATTATAGCACACATGAACAGCACACACTCTTCCACCTTAGATGAGCAAATTGAAACTGCTGTTGAATTTGATTGAGTTAGCTATCATTTTTGACACTTCTGTGCATTAACCTTTTAAAATGGTTACAGCTGTAGTTAGGAAACAGCATCTCAAACAGCATGTATCCTGAGAGCATTCAGGGAAATGTGTTGTCTTGCTCCCTGGATAAATGTTTGCTTGCGTCAAAGCTCTATGGACAGTCTCACAGCTCAGTAGATGTCCATAGAAGTGGTGAAAATGGTAATCAGAGTCTGTACAGTTGTATCGGACTAAGAGTGACTGACATTAAGACATAGCTACACGTCATCATGATGGTGAGCAAGCCTGCTATGCAGCTAATGCTTAGAAAGACTATGCAAATCAAACAGCCAGAATTTATCTAAGTAGATATGCTTAGTATAGTGTGGGTGGTGAAAGCAGCAGCTAAATAGCAGTTAACTAGCTAAATTGTGGATAACCTTGCACAGCCTCGTTTCATTTGTGTAGCTACCATAACTATGTCACGTTAGTAAGATTAAACCCAGTGTGATACAATGTCCTGTCATAATGAATCCACACTTCACCAATAGCAAGATAGCTATAATTACATTATGGGTTGCAGTAAAAGCAAGTTAACATTTTGAGCCAGATATTAGCAACAATAAATCAGATCTCCACATCCTTAATGACCTAGTCACATGAATTGTTTTGTGGGCTAGTTGGAAACAGGGGAAACTGATGCTTCAGAATGATTACAGGAAGCTCTACCTCAACTCCACTCTTTCTGAAACTGACAAACTCTAGCTAGAGTGGAACTGACAGCCTTTTATGTGTGTACATTGTTTTGTGCTCAGAGGAGCATGAGGATCAAAAGCCCTGTGTTCGACAGGTAGGTAACAAATTGGTCATAGTGGGAAGAAGCTATGCTGAAGCTAAACTTGCAGGTTTTGCTGACACTCTGTCTGTGCTGCACAAAACATGAAGGTCATGTTAAACAAAAACCTTACTTAATTCAAGGTTTGTGTGGACCTGGAAAATATGTTCCATCATTTATTCATTTAAAACTATAAAATCATGTAGAAAAGGTTAAAAAGATGACCTTTCTTTCCCATTCATGAATGTTACCCAGACAAACCTTGAGCTGCACATCCAAATTCAGTGCCTGCCACAGCACTTCAACATCAGTATCACACGAAACACAGGAGGTTGTGCTTTACCGTTGTGTGTAAGATATGTAACTACATTTTAAAAATCACAGAAGGTAGCAAACCATATACACCTGGGAAGTGAAGTCTTCATTTGCTTCAATAGGTCATTGTGATACTCAGTCAGAAAGCGGTATGTCAGGTGTCAGATTAGGACCATTTTTATTGTTGTTAAAGTTGCAAGTGTTTGGCAGTGGAAAAGAATACAGAATTGGTCTCTAATCATTATATCAATGCTGAGAAAGAAGGCACTCATGCAAAATATAGTCAGACTGACAGCTGATGCATTTCCCCTGTGAATGATATCTGTGATCCAGCAAACTGGCCAGAATGACTTGTCAACAAGGCAGTAGACCAGTGGGCCCATGTAAATAACTGGTTATGTTTTTCAAGAGAATGACAACAATAAAAACTTTTCCAAAGATCTGTTCACACAAAATTTACCAAATGGAGAAAGTGATGAAACAAATTAAAGGAAATGACTGCTATTCTGTAACAAATGTGATGCGGTTTTCATCAAATCAAATTAAATTGTTCTACTCAAAACAGCATGCAAATTAGTACAGGAAGACCACATTAACTGGAAAGACTGCAAGGACAGATTGTCATCTAGCAAATTATTCAATGAGTATATTGTCAACACAGAAAAATGGATTGAACTGAAGAGAATATTGTCTATCCTGAAGACAATAGGTGAGTACACACAACCAATAATAAGCAAGGGACACACTGGCATGTTGGGATGTGATACAGTAGTTGTACAAACAAAGCTCCCAGAACTGCACTGCATGGATTTGGTGTCCATATTTGTGTTCGTGAAGGTTAGGGATATGACTCAAATGAGTTGCACTTGCATCATTCAGCTAACTCCCTAAGCATTTTCCATATGAGACTGCCACAATTTAAACATTGTATCAGGAGACAAAGATAGATGTTCAAAATGCATGGCATTTTTGGAATTTCACAGTGAATTTACAATATAATTGCAGCTTAGTGCATGCGTCCTAATCACGAAGACTTGATAGGCACCAGGTGGGAATGTTGTGCGTGTAAAAGCCATTTGCTACAGACAAGTGGCATCAGGAACACCACGCTTCAAGTAGCAGAAGAATGCAACAACTCAAAAAAAAAAAAAAAAATTGAGCCCTTGGTCAGCTGTGATGTTGAAAATTTTGAATTTCGGTTTGCACTGGCTGTGTGGTATGACATTAGATTTTCCCTACACACTAAGTCAATTCAATTCAGTGAAATGCAGCTTATCCCATAGGGACAGACTTGTGCACAGCATCAGCAACAATAGCGGGTTCAGCTCATTTGAGAAGTTTCTGCTCACCTTCACTGGTGCTTTATCTTGTGGGACCCCAGGTGGTCAGATGGTAGGACTTTTCACATTTCCTTACCCTCAGAATGGTAATACATTGGCATGCAGGATGACAGATGTCAAAGCAGAGGGGTTGCTGAACCAGAGACCATTGTGTTACACAGGTATTAGTATTACGAGTAGTATTAGTATTATACATTAGGAGTTAGTATACCTGAGAAGCAATTTCATAGGATTATAGCGAGTAAGGTAAAACTTCTAGCCTCACATGTAGTACTGCAGGAGGTTGACTGATTAGTTGATAAGCAGTCATTTTGCTGCTCCCTTAAGGACCACTTCAGACTCAGGAAGAGAATAGGGTGTACTTTATCTTCAAAAAGATCTGAGAAAACAGCTTCTAAGACCCATACAGATACATAAATCTGCTTCAGGTAAGCAGTTTTTCAGACTGCTTGTGCAATTATTGCTAACAGTGACCTCATCATTGCAAGATGGTGCAGTGCACAGCCTGCCTTTGGGCTGAAAACATGGTTCATCACTGACAGAAAGGTAACAGGTGCTCTGTAGCATCCATAAGGATTTATCTAATACCTTGCCACCTTTGGGCATGCAGTAGCTCTCACCCTCTTGTATTCATTACAATGCCAGTTTTGGCTGAATATCTGTTTGGCTTTTTGAACATTGTCCCAAGGAACTGCTGTGATTTCTTTGTGCTTCCTTTCTGCTGCATCCCTGAAAAACACATGATTCATCTTTTTATTGTTTCAGTGGTAAACTCCTTCTTCTAGTCTTACAGCCCAACTAGGGCCAAAACCTCAGCAATTTAAGCTGGCCCATGCCATTTTACCAAATGCCTGTGGATTCTTCGAAACTAGCGCAACCACTTCATCCCAAAGCTTAAATTCCCTTAGCTGTGCCATTCTATCACATTGAGTTTTTTGTGTCTCCAACCTGAGGGCTAGATATTCTTTACCAATGTTAGACATGTTTTTCAGCTTTTCTCTCACGTGTATGTAATCCTCACTTTTCCCCCGACTATGTTCCATCTCCCAGTATTCTTTCAGAACATCCAAGATGCCTCTGGCCTAGTGTGTGAAGAGCACCTCAAAGGGGCTGAAACCGTTGGAAGACTGAAGAGAACCACACACTGCTAACATGAAATTTTAGTAAACTTTCCAATTCCCAAGGGCCATTTTGGGATGCTTGCCAACATTTGCTTTAGAATCATATCAAAACATTCAACATTCAACTATCTGTTTCAGGATGGTAAGCTGTGGTTTACAATTTCTTATTCCTGGGCCCAAATAGTAGTGTAGTCAGCTGACCTGTAGTCAGTAAACATTTCTTTTGGTATGCTCACTCTGTTAAAAAAGTATGTCCACCCCACATGTCAGCAATGGCATTGGAAATGGTTGCTACCTAAAGATAATGAATGATATTAACCAGAAGGACAAGTATGTGTTCGTTTCTGTTTACGTTTTGGGAAGGGCCTTACAAAATCCTTGCTAGTTTTGTCTCTTCTTTCTCAATATGAAATTCATACTGCCGGCCAACATTTCACTGTGACTTTTAATTACTTTTCTGCTTTGAATATCATTCATTCCCATGTACTAGCTGTTGGCAGTGATGGTTTACTCATTTTGACATTTTATCATTGATCTTCTAAGTGTCTAAACACCACATCCCAAGGGAAAGTAATAAGCACAATTCTTATTTCCTTGAAGGTACTTATAATATTCCAGAGCTGTCTCGGAAATACTCCGAAACACAGGGACAATATGTATATATAAATATCAAACTGGCTTTGAATGCATTTTCTAAGTCTACTATGTTAAATGGTAGTGTTATTTCCTGTGATTACCTCACTGCCAATGCAACATAACGGAGCCATTTTCACTTTGAATTATAACCTCTTTTCCTTTGCTTCTAAATGTATTAAACTGCTTATAACTTTATTTAATCACCTCACTAAATAATATATGACTAAGGGGAGTTCTCTTCTACAAGTAAATCTAGCCTGGGTTCTATGATTGACAGTGCAACTCACTGTGATGCGTGAACTTTTATTCTGACACTTCATCTTTATTGCAACCCTTCCTGAAAATCCTGTCTCGCTGAAATATGTAGATGAGGAGGGCATTGAGAAATGGCTATGCCATTCTGCCCCAGGAACCTTGAGAACCTAAGGAACATTGTGCACCTTTCCCAGTATCTACTATCTTTCGACACCATCATTTCACACTAACCTCTCTCCATCATAAAGTGGTGCCATCATCTGTGCATATCCCAACAAAGTGGCACCCAGTGTGCTACAGCACATGATAAAGTATAGACCAACACTGGCACAAGGACCAGAGTTTGAGAACCACTGCTCCACATCACAGAGGTTTCCAAACTAATTAAATATGGAGTGTGATGTGGATTTTTCCAGTGCTCCATATCTACCTCCTGAGGCAGTTTTAAAAGTATGTTTCAAAATCCTGTTATCAAGTTGTAATTACCTCTACATCGAGAGCAGGGGAAACCAGGACATTGGCTGGTTCACCTGTTCAGTCATCTCCAAACGCTATCAGCCTACCCTCCATCAGTGACTAGGTTTTCTTCTCGTGCATTGAAAGAGATTTGATCATGAAAGCGCACACACCCCTCTCCTCTTGTAGGCAGTTAAGGGAAAGGTTTATGAGGGCATGTGGATCCCTTCTTCGCAATAGACTGACTTTTCCTATGACCAGATAGGGAGTATCAGCAAGTTTTCCAACGAGGGGCTTCCAACTAGCCCTTTGAACATTTTACCATTGATTAAGAACATCAAACAGTGGGATAAGCTGTCCTGCCTCCATGAATGCATTTCTCATCTGAGGTCTTCTCTGTCTTTGCAATATTTTTCTGACCTTAACACTTAAACTACAACCATTAAAGAACTGTCTGAGTCACTCAGAGCAACAGCCTTCTGATCTTCCACCTTAGCGGACATTCTGGAAATGTAATTTACTGCTACATGGGAAGGACTTCCATTGGAAGTACATCCACGGGTGCCTCTGATGATTCACTGCAGTTCTTGGCTAGGTGTCCCTTCAGTTCACATCTGAGAGATGTGACTTCTGCCTTGATTCTCAGAGAGAAAGATTCCTTCAAGGATTTCAGAGATGGCACTAAACATTCAGCATCTGTTCAGCTAATTGCCTAACCCTGCTGAATGCACTTCTTATATGTTGCTCTTGAGAAGAGCACTTACCAAATGAAACCGCAAGTGTAAATGAAAAAAAAGATGTGCAATTTCTTACACAGAATTTTTCTTTTTGGGGAAGCATTTGGGGAGACAAACGTAGGATAATGGCAAAAAGTAGGGACAAAATTGTAAAATATATTCTTTTTCCACTCAGATAAATGTTGTCTCAGGTTTGCATGCCTGAATTGAGGTAAATCCAGTGGCAGAGTTAAACAATAACAAAAAAAAAAAAAAACTGCAACACAAACCCGAGCCTTCCAAAAAAAGAAGGGAAAGAACTGGGTAAAAAGATGGGTATTTGGGTATTTTTGAACATAAAACAGCTGGAGTGCAGACACTTAAAAGAGAATTTCTCTTGCCTCCAGCTGCTTCTCTCTCCAACTTGAGATTTGGCCGGATGGTGACTCTGCTTAAGATATACTGTTATTCAAATAAAAGATTGTTAAACACACAGTTATCTCTTTGTTACAGGAATCTGCGTATAGCCTTCCATGATTAACCTGCTAGAATACAGCAAAAAAAGAAGACAAAACCAAACAGGAACAATAGCTATGGAATTGTTTCTGCAAGATGCCAACATGACACATACCTCTTATGTCTCACATCTTTTTGGTACTATATTTCTCCAGGCAGAAGTTGCCCATAAGTGCTGTTCTAAGACCAGCTGTGTTCTTCCTTTACAATGTTTGATGGTAGAATTGTGATTGGGGATTCTGGTCCTAGATCAGTACTTACCTGGAGCTACTACAATAGTGTGTCCTTTGTTTCCTACAATTCCTGCATTGTGAGAGGGCAAAAATATCACGAGGCAAAAATAATTACAAAAGACAGAGTTCTTTCCAGGCATGGTTTATTGAAAACACACCAAATTGATACTCTACAAACCTGTATCTTTTCCTTTATTTTAACAAGCTTAATACTTTCCTCAGGATATTAGTGAAATTAACATAATACATTCTGTCACTGTGGCATTTTTCTGATCCCTACGAAAGCATTAACAACTTTCTCTTCTAAGAAATCAAACCATTTTAATGTTCTCTATGTTTTAAAGGTTTATAATACAATGTAATACAAGGCAAAACCCACCACCAGTCTAGACTACACTGAGAACAGAGAGAACAAGATTGTGTGTGTGTTTGTGTGTATGTGTGTGTGTGAGAGAGAGAGATACTGAGAGAGAGCAAGAGCAAAAGGAAAGTATGAGGAGAGGGAGAGAGAAAGAGAAGGGAAGGACAGAGAGAGAGAATTATATAAAACACATTGTTTTTTTTAATCTACCATGGAAAAGTTTAAGGCACATGATAGTTACAAACACATTTGCTACTTAGTAGTACAGTTACTTTATTTTGATGTTTTTGATCAGTGATATCTACACAGGTAGGTCTTGCTCATTTGCTCATATGCACTTGCTCATTCACTTTCCGTCCATTTCGTGCATTTCGTTCAGAGCCCAATTTGTAGATCTGTAAATGTACAGTGTGGAGCACATCTACAAATATCCCCTGACGTCTTTCATATATTCACGAACACAATGTCAGATCCTTTGGTTGTGTACTGCAAAAAAGGCAGCCAGGGATAGACAGAGATGATTTTACAATGAACGCACACAGCACCAAAGACATTGACATGGGCTATTTGTTGCTCTTTTTTTAATCAAAGTTAGTACATGTATTTCTATTCTATCATATGTCTTTGTAAACACTGTGTAAAAAATGCAAGCTTTAGAAAATCACATCACAAAGAAAATCAGACTTCAATGCAGGCACATGCCAATTGCCTAGTCGATGCCTGAATGAAGCCATCATGAATGTCGCTTCTCAACTGCTTGATTACTGAAATGCATTGTTTCGGAGTTTCCACTTAGAGGGCGATAAACACCACAGCACCACAGAACCGGTTCTATGTTTGTAGTCCTTTTTTCCTCTTGTTCCATTTTTCTTCAAATGGTATTCTCATGGCTAAAACAGATCAACCTCCTCACAACCCCTACTAGAAAGTAAAGAGTAACACAATAAATAAAAGCAACTTTTTTTCTCTTTTTTTTCCTCTTTACAAACTGATGCAAACTCAGTCTACCAGATAACACTGTCTTCACTCTCTCCAGTTGTGAATGACTTCATATCAAATTACACCACGAAAACTGGCACTTAGAAAGAACATAAAACATCTTTACAATTTTTTTCCATGCTTGCTTAAAAGATTTGAAAAGATGCATTAGTAAAATCTGCACACATTTCAAGATATTCATTAGCAACTTCATACAACTGCAGTGAAATTAAAGGAATTGTCAAATTGTTGTCTGTCTTCTGTCTATCCCTGCTGCATCCTCTGTCTTTTTAGTTTTGACGCCCCTAAGTCTTCCGGAACCCTCGCCTCACATCTCCCTGAAAGATTTTGGCAATCAGGACTTCAAAATGTGTTTTTCCCCATCTTTAAAAACAAATTGGTAGATAAAATTCTTTTTTACTCTGACAATATAAAATATAAATAGGTGATCGGCATGACTCTGCAGGTTGGATACACACTGTTAGCTTAAGCGGTTATTTCTTTATACAAACATGGCAATTCTTAATCCACTGAACGCATTTCCCAAACGTCCTGTTATGGATACACAGCTAACAACGTATAAAGACCAATTAGAAGTTTGTATTTTTTTTCTTTTTTTTTCTTTTTGATCCTAATATACATTTATAAAACCAACAAAAATAGAAAATGCTTTAAAATGTAACATTTGACAATAGGAGAATGTTCTTCCCAGCTTCCCCCTCCCATTCTTCAATAAAACAAACCCTTTACAAAAAAAAAAAAATCATTTTTCTTCTCACACTTTTTAATACAAAGCAAAAACAACAGGCCATGAACCAGGGTAACTGACAAACCTCAGACATCATATGCAGCAAAAACATCTGCCTCCGAACATTAAAGACTCGCCTACTGTTTCTGAAAATAGTATTTAGCAGTTCTTTTTCTTTTGCTCAGCATTGCTTGGAGATGCTTAATGAACACAGTGAAAACCATCCAAGTCACACTGGCATGTCACTCCTTTGAACTCAAAAAAATGACAGCAGGTTTAAGAGTCCAGGTAGCTGGTCTCAGAGCGTCAGCACCCTTGCATTACACAAAAAACAGGTCTCAGTGAATGACGAACGGAAAAAGTTAAACACCTCACGTGTAGCGCGTTTATGAAGCCAGCGTGCGTGAAATAGCAAGGCTGTCATGACTCCTAGTACCCTTTGTGCTTTCTAGTCCCAAACTCAAACCACACACACCCCCTTCAACATCCATCACACCAATCCACGCTCCTTCAACTCTGAAAACCAAAACAAGAATGAAAAACAAAATACAAAAAAACAGCCCCGGGGGAAAAAAACAGACTTTCATAAACCAGAACAGAAATCATTAGCATTATTTTCACAGTGCCTCCAAAAAAAAAAAAAAAAAAAAGCAATCAAAAAAGTAACAAAAACAATAAAACAAACAAAAACAGCTCATTTTGAGACTATGTATTTAGAACAAAAAAAGGGTCATTTTGTTTCTTTCTCCCCCCATTTCATTCAACGACATGTCCGTTTCCCCAAAATGGCACCTTCATTTCTCCCGCAACTCAACTGCCACTTCTAACAGCAGAATCCGCCCAATGACCAAAGCTTCATTCAGGGTTAGGGTTTACCTTGTCCACCGGGAATGTAGTTATGAGAAGAAGTGGAAGTAGTAGTTTTTCATTTTCTTTTTTTTAAATTCCATTTTTGCTGAAAAGCATGAATTGTTGGCTGTTGGATGGCAAAGTTTTTTTTTTAATATATATTTATATATATAAAGTCTGCTTACAAGTCAACAACAAAATGACCTCCATGTCTAATGGCAGTGGTGATATGAGATCCTCCTCTAGTTGAGATGTTGCGCTGTTATTATTTTAAGCCTAAAATAGAGGGGGGAGAACAACTCATTTAAAATGAAGCACTTTTAAAGCTGCAGTCAAACAACACTTTGGAAGTCCATGAGAGGAAAATCCCAATATTTTATTACACAATACATTTGCATTGATGAAAGCAGACTGTGGGGTTACTGGCATCAACACTTGTTTGAATGCACACACATCCAGATACCATTGAATACACATGCTTTGAGTAATGTTCAAATGCAACACAGTGATTATTTACAGTGAATGATATGATGATAATGTTTTACAAAAAAATTCAAAAAGTCATCCCAAACACTCACAAACAAGTCTGTTTGATGCATGTGCATGGTAATGAACATATGAGTGATGGTCAGGGTAGCATATTGGTACAAAGATGCCTCTTTCACATCCTCTCCTTCTATTACTTACCTGATTAAATCAGACGATCAGCAATATCATTATCCTAAAGAATGTCTAACGTATCTACAATATCTAATTGTTTCTCGTATTAACAAAAGTGGAATTATTTGTAATTCCTCCTGAGTGGTCCATTATGGTATCCCCGTAACTTCATCCCCATAACTTTCATAACTTCCAAGAGCTACATGAAACAGCAAAACATTCTTTCATAAACATTAATGGTGGTACACTGAGTCAAAACTGACAAAGATCAAAAGTTGTGCATGAAAACATTAAATGAGGTGTGCTAGTCATCGAAGAAAAGGCACGTGAGGAGCCATTACCATTTACTAATGCACTCCATTTTGCAATACTAAGCAGCACTTACAAAGATGTCAAGGACTGCTGTATTAAGAGGGACTCATATCAAGAGCAACCAAAGCTTTGTGAATGATCCCTTCCTACTAAATTCATCTCCCTGACGCTGGTGTATTTGATAAGGTTAATGGCAATGTGATGGAAATGCACGTCACAAACACTGAGACAAGAAAAGATCTGTAGACCTGGTGAAGATCAGATCCTCTACAGACAATTCAACAAAAGACACAATAGCTAAAGCAACATATTAAAAAAAGTTCACATCTTTGCAAAGCAAAAGCCAAAAACGCTAGTATTGCCAATCCAGAGGAGTTAGCAGAGACCATCCTGAACAGCCAAACGGAGGCAGGGGTGTGTTTTCAGCCAGGTGTTCATTTTTCATGGAGGAGTCCATGCTACCCTTGAGTGTGCTGTGAATGCAGATATCACTCCCTTCATATTCTCCACTGCTTTTCATGTCTGAGCTGATCGCTTTCTTGCTTTGAACATGTTCAAGTGATTTTCAGTGTTGATCCGTTTAAAAATTGCATAGAGCACTGCTGAAGATTCTACTGATCTTGTACAGAAGTCCACTAAAGGTTTGCACTGAATATCTGAACTTCAATTTTACTGTTGCAGTCTACCATAACGCTGGTTACAAATATTATTATTCCCTTTGCTCAGTTTCATTACATTCAAAAAAATTTAAGGCAAGTTCACATACACCTAGAATTTAAACTGAATGATTACGCTCCCATCTTTGAATCTGTGATATAATGCAGTTTTATGAATGGTAATGCGGGAGGCAAAAGTTTTCTTTCCACACACATTCTGCCCACTGCAAACAGGGCAGGAAGACCATCCTCTCAACTGTATTTGCACATCTCTAAATCTTTTTTCTGTTTGAGTGAGAGCCCACATTCTGCTTTGCTAGAATTAGTTTAGAATGGGTGCTGTGTTGTCAAATACAAAGTGGTTCTTTTTACAAGGACTACTTGATTCCAAAGAATGGACAGTGTATGTTTTGACCTAGCTGCTATAAGCTCCTCTTATCCAAGACTATTTAGGTGTCATAAGCTAACTGCTCTGGGTTAAATATGATAAAAGTGAGGGAGTGGGGGGGGGGTTAAATAGTAACACCTCCTGGCAAAAATCAAACAAACTAAAATAAAATGAGGAAGACCTACCATGCATGCATTTAGACCCAGGAGTCAACAGGCTGAGGTTTAACGTCACAAGCATCCACCAGATTCACAGTCGGCCTGTTACTCCTGATAAAGTGTTTCCTATTTGTGTCATTCTGCAGCAACAGGAGAAGGGTTAACAGCAAAACAAGAGTTAAAAAATAGTCCATACAAAGGTGTGTAAGCCAGTGTTAGTCTTCACACAAAGGAAGCCTTCGGACATAACGGTGATCAAAAAATAAATAAATAAAAGGATTAAATAAAAGCATGCAAACCAAGGCCACAGGAACAGAAGAGCCCCAGAAGGGAGCACAGTGCATCGGGGGCAGCGTCTCTCAGGTCCAAAGCAGAGCGGAGCGTGGAGGTGGCTGCTGTGCTAGAGTGAACTCTAGCTGAGGGGGGGGTGCTGGAAACAGCTGCCCTTTATCTGCCCATATAACCACTCAGCTTTTTGATGCTTCATGCACCCTGAGCTGCATACAGCAAGTATAAAGGCACCGCTGTTCACCAGTACCTACAAATATGAAGCCTACACACTGCGTTTATGCATCAAGTCAAACAGCAGCTGCAAATACATCTTTGCTGTAATTACAATGATGGCAACTGATACATATTTGCCTTGAAAACAAGCCATGGGAACCCAGGACAATGTATTGAGAACACAAATCTCAAGCTATTCCTTATCTGCTATCTGGTTTTTACCCCAGTGTTTGTGTAAATGATGGAAGGCACCATGTCAGTCTTAAATTCAGTGAGGTTTCTTTATTTTGGAGACATTTGTTTCACTGATAAAGGAGAGATGCAGTTAAGGGAACTAGAACAAGCAATAGGCTTTGTTCAGTCTCTTTAGTAAGTGATACTGATAATATGAAAGATCACTGCATGGGACTGTTACAGTCCCCTAGACATTATCTCTTTTGAGAGTGATCCATTCCTGAGAAGCCCCATCTGCTTTAATATATGTGTGGTTGCTATTAATGGCTGCATAAGCCAACCTTTTTTTTTTTTTTTTTTTTAAATAAGTTTGGTGAAATACCAGACTATGCAATGCTTAATATGCATGCAGCTCTCTCTAGAAGGCCAGAGGTCATTTACACAAGAAAAGAGAGGGAAGAGGAGTAGGGAAAGCCTCTCTTAATCACTGCATGATTAATGACTTTAAAACCACAAAGCTTATGCTCAATTATCCAGTGTTTTATGTTTGCGGGAGCCAAATTGTTCTGCATTAGCCACATGTTGTGAGGGTCTGCAGGCTGCACATATTGACCAGTTGAGAGAATTAATTTCTGATGTTTGCTCAAAGTGTTGGTGTGTTCTTCCTTTTCCTTAAAACACTTGTATGGTACAACCTGAATGCACAGATGGGGACCATAAATAGTGGGTGGACAAGGGCCCTACATAGTGCTTATCAAAACAAGGCATTTTATAATAACCAACAGATTATGGGCATCCTCTGACTTGCCCCCAGCCTCTGCAGGGCCTCATCCAGACTCACCTTTAGGGGTTCCCGCTCTGTCACGTCAGCTGGCCCGTCCCCAGTCTTGTACTTGCACTCCTTATCCCTCTGATCAATGGTGGAGTAACCATCTGATGAGGAAAAGCAGGAGGGCGAGGGAGCTATACATTTATCTGCAGCTATACCCACATACAATCAGCAGACGTGCACTCCACAGAACACACACACACACACACACACACACACACACACACACACACACACACACACACACACACACACACACACACACACACACACACAAAGTTATCCTATTCCTTAAATTCTACATGGACACGATCTAAACAGCAAAAATCAAAAACTGTAAGAGGCTGTGAGATCAGAGAGCCCTCCCTGTTGCTTTGGGAGCGCTTCTGAGAGGGAAGGAGGCTGCAGAGAGGTGGGTGCTGATCGGCTGAGAGGGAAGAAGGGAGGGAGGGAGGAAGGGAGGGCTCCCCGGTCTGCCCAGCAGCCCCGGGGGCTGAGGGGAAACTCGGGCTGCGGCTCAGAGCCACCCGCTCCAGCTGCCCTCTCCTCTTCACACATCTCAGGCCGCCTCCAATTACTGTCAATCAGGGCCGGTGCGAGGGCCGGGGCTGACTGGGAAATGAGACGGAACCACCGCGAGGCCCAACAGGAGCCCGGCACAGGGCAGCCGCGCATGAGAAGCTCCTCTAAACACCAGTGGCAAAACTCTCCGCTGCGCTCGCTACTCTCTAAAAGGCACGGTGCTGGTGCTCAGGCTTCAGTGCAGGCAGGAGAATGGGTGTTAAAAAAGCAGCTACTTTAAAATAACCACCCCTCCCACCCCAGGAAAAAAAGAGAGCTGAAACTACAGTGCATGAATTTGTAATTAGCAACGCTAGGGGGCATTTTGTTTTGACACTGACATTGAACTTGATCTTGTTAATTACTGCATCATTGATTCATCTAAGCCCACTGTTGTGCAAACATCTTGTTAAGAGAGGAGGTCTTGCAAGACAGCATTAGAAACAACCAAAAGAACACCATTATTAGTGACTAGTGCTGTCACTGTTTTTAAGTGTGAGCATCACTAAATGATGCAACCTCAAGATGCGCCTAAGCCCATCCTAAGATTGTGAAGTGCTCTGCATTCACACAGTATCTTAGCTAATGGCCTTCAATGAGTTATAAATAGTGCATTAAAAGGCTGTATAGAGATACACATCTACACTGTGCATGTTGCAAATCCTTTTTGGCAATGGATAAATAAGGACGCTGAGTATCTCTATCCGGAGTAAATGATCTGAGATCAGTGTGAGAATTCATAGCCCTTCCTCTTCTTTTGAAGTCATGCAAAGTCAACCTTACCTGGACCAAGCTCATCCATAGGTATCATATCACCACTGCCAGATTTCTTGTTGCCTGCAAAGTATGTATATACCATTTTCAAAGGGATGCCACACACTTTGTGATCTACAGTATGTGAGAAAACAGTAAAGGCTTTGAGACGACGGTCCGTTTTCTGCAAATTGCCTTGACCGCCCGCTGTTTTCACTGGCGATGAAGCAGAGAAGAGGCAGGAATGGCAGTCGCGCACAATGTGTTCGCATGGTGCCAGAACTCACGAGAGCCAAACAGGAAGCAGAAACAAGACAAGTAGTGCTGTCATGCTGAGGACTCCCCTGTCAATGAGATGTTGTGTGTCCGTGGGCAGCGACCTCCTTTTAAAACTACATTTCTTTGTAAGAATGCCCCATTCTGCATGCTCCACTTCCATCGACTAAACTCTCGAACCTCTTAGATTTCACAAAGTTATTCTAATCTCTGACCCCGATTATGGTCTGGCCTGCTGAATCATTCTCCTACGCACCCCAGTGGCTGACAGGAAATGGAGGAAGCTATACAAATCAACAAAGAAATGAGGTGAAGGAGGGGGCAAGCATACCGCGTGAGGACAGAGCATGAACACAGCCTCCCTTCCCATACAAGACACCTTCCTTTTACATCCTTTCCTAACATCAACGCGCACTGGTTTGATCAGAGCTAGGCCTGAGACCTGTCCACCAGCCCGGCAATCTGTGACTGACCTTGGTTCTTCTCCATGAGAGGAAGGGTGGTGTCGTCGTACCCCGGCTTGCCGTTCTTCGATCCTTTGGGCAGGCTGGAGGCGGCGGGCTAAAGGAGGGAGGAGAAGAACAGGTCGTCAACGACTCGGTGGAGCGGTCAAGGCCGCCACGTGCGAGACACAGCCTACGTGTGAGCGAACAGGCCCGGGGCCTCCGCAGCAGCGCACCTGGAAGTGGGTCTTGTTCCAGCCGTCCTTGCTGAGGGCGTTCCTCAGCTCCTTGTAGCTCCACACCGTCTGCAGCACGTGAGACGCAGCCTTGGTCTCCCGCTGAGATTGGCTGGGGAAGGGGGTCGAGGTGGTGGGTGGGGGGGGGGGAAGCAACAGAAGCACGGGAGTGAGCTTGGCACCGCACACGAGGGGAAGCACTCAACGGAATACAACTTCAGTCTAGAACCATCCCTGCCCGCAACTGGTGCCAGGAGCTACTTTTTAATTCGTCCCCCCATGAACTCGAGATTCTTTTTTCCTTCAGCTCATCAGCTGCTCCTAAGGCCCTCTTTTAATTACACAGATTTTCATTTCACTTCAAAGTGCAACCTTCCCTCAGATGAAAAGAGGTAGAATGCACATTGTCTTTAACTTTTAATGGGAGGAATTACAATATATTGCTAACCTACGCTGCGGCAAAGATTCACTAAGTTTCAACGTGTGGAACAAGATAAAATGGATTTAATCAGGCAGATCATTTCTGGAGTGTGCCAGCGGAATAAATGAGTCTGATGAGATGAGAAGTCTAAATGAAAAGTGCAGGAGTGTTTGATTAAATAATCCTGAATGGAGGCTGCTTTCAGAATGTAGCTGGGATCTGGTGCTGTCACAAACCTTGAGGTTTAGTCTTTTTTGGTAATTATTTATGCATTTTCCCCTTTTTCACACTCTTCTGGAATCAGCAAGTCTTGTATGCTTCTCCATACTTGCGGAGAATCACTGAAGCAAGACAAATGCAATCTTCCAATACGCTCGTATGTCGGCAACGACTATTTTTCACACTAAAATTTCCACAGTGCTGAATGAACCGCTGAGAGGAGGATAGGTGTGTCCTCCTGTGGCGTCAATCAAGCGACTTGCAGGCACCTCACATGTTGCAAGAGAGTGCCAAATCAGCGGGACGAGGGAACTCTGGATGACAAAACCCACACTACCCTGGCGGTATAAATCCGATTATGCCTGCGGACTCTGGCTCATTGTCCGCAAGTAACACGTGGGCATGTGAAAACGGGTTTGGGTTTTAGCGCTCAGCCTGCGCTTGGCACCAGCTCCTTAACCTGCTGCGCCATTCGGAACCCTTTCGTTACAAATTTAACTGGAGTCATTAAACGAATTCGTGTTCCGTGAACTGAAAAGAACAGCTTCTCCTCCATCAGTAGCAGCCCACTCACGGCTGTAAGGGAAATGGTAAGAGTATAAATTAGCTCAGGATCATTTGGAGGTGCAATGCACAAGACAGCTCACACCCCTAACTCTAGAGACAAACACCATTACACCATTAACTCCTTCCTAAAGAAATGACATGGTCCTGACTAATGGGAAAAACAGACACTGGTGGTTAGGAGAGACCACAGGCACAGATGGCTCTCCAGAGCAAAACCATTGGCGCACTCTACAGCAGTATTGGTGGGAGCCCTGTACCTCGTCCTGTTGATGGCCACCAGCTTCTCGATGGCTTGGGCTTGGATGAGGGAGCGAGCGTTCTCTGAGCTGTCCGTCACAATCTCGTGGATGGTGTTGAGGATGGCCACCACTGTGTCCTCCTCCAGGTTCTTGGCTGGCCGCTGCTGGCCGCTGGGCAGGTTGCTGACCAGGTCCCGCATGGCGTAGCTCCCTGGGAGACAGACAGGACAGCAGAGGGCGCCGTCACGTGCTGTGGACCGCTCCTGGGAGCAGCCGTGACCGTCACAGGTCTCTCCCCTGCAAAGCCGGAAGCTAGCCAGCTACTAGTGTTGTCTGCAGAACTCTAAACGGCAGTCTGAAATTCAACTCAACTTCAAATCTGTGCTTGACACGAGCTCAGAAATCAGCTCAAGAAATCTATGGTCCACATGTGACTCAGCTGACTGTAGTATCACTGTCACATAACAATGCGTGCCAAAGCGTAGCAATTTTTCTCTGCTTCTCGGTTCACAGAATTTGTAGAGGAGTGTTATTTTGAAAGGGCATTTCTCCACCGGAAACAAGTCTGGCTGACGGTTCCCCCACCTATCAGGTCTTTGTTGCGGCGGTCGATGGACAGGTTGCGCAGAGCGATGGCCACGGCTCGAACCACCTTGTCAGAGTCGGAGCGCAGCAGTTCCACCAGGATGGGCAGGCCCTTCTCCTTGCGCACAGTCGCTCGGATGTAGTTGGACCACTAGGGACGGAGAGAGACAAGTCGTCTGAGCAATTTACTGGATGACTGAAAAGCTTGGTGTACGCTCAGCAATGCGATATCGTATGTCATATGACTCCATAGCCAAACAAATAAAATCTTGTCACATAAAACCCACACCAGTGACGCAAGCCATTTCCTTTATTTCACCATTCCAAAAAATTATAGCCATGGCTTGTTGTAAATAATGTAATTTGTCTCTATTAAACATCAATAGATTTTCCTTTCTTCCTTTTCCAACACAAAACATTTTACTTTGACATGAAAGGCTCTTCAGCCGAACATATCATGCCCCTGAGATGTAATTAAATTCATGCAATGTCCAATCCTTGCCACTGGATGGCAGTAGTGAGCCTCAAACAAGTAATCCCCTGTGACACTGAAGATGAAAAGGCATTTGCAAAAGCTTTCAAATCCTCTTAAGGACCAGAGACCCCATAGGTTCGTCTCACAGATTCAGAGGTTTGATGTGTTAGCGGCTCCAAATTCCGGTTTGTGCTTCAGCTTAGACAGTGTAATCATGGACGATGCGGTATATTTCTACTCAGCCAGATAGCTTCCTCGCATCAAAATTACCACTCCAGACACCATCAAACTATGAACAAGGCAACACCATGGTACGTGAATGAGTGTATGTGTGTGTGTGTGTGTGTGTGTGTGTGTGTGTGTGTGTGTGTATGTGTGTGTGTGTGTGTGTGTGTGAGTGTGTGTCTTTGCACGTTCATAGAGCGGTGTGATGATTTCAGCATTTCTAATCAGAAGAGAGTGCCTGGTACTTGTGATTTCCTCATACATATGTGAACAGCACAATTCTAGCCAATGAATTAAAGATGGTGACAGATGTGTATAAATATACACATGAGTAAAGAAGGTGTGAGAACTGGAGGAATTCGGTATGGTGCTCAGCGAACACCCCGCCCCCACCGGTCCCCCCCACCCCCCAACCCCCTCTTCTTTTCACTCACAGTCCACTGCCCGGCGCTAAGGTTCTGCAGGGCTCCGGCGGCCGCCTCCAGAGTGTTGTAGTTCTGACTCTCGGTGAGCAGGGACAGGTAGAGTCTCACCACCTCTGGCTGGTACAGCAGCTCAAAGCCTGCGGGGAGACGGCGGGACGTCAGGCGCAGCGCGGTCCTGCCACCCACAAACACCCGGTCTGCATCCTCACAGCCTTCTGCACAGAGCGGGGCCTCACAGTCAGTCAGGCGTGTGCACGAAACCGATGCTCACGGCTTTATTAGTCATATAAACTAATGTGACTTGGGTCTGCTGGAGACAGACGAGAAACAGACGTGATCAGGACACTGACCTTGCTAATCTATTCTCGTTATTCTAGTTCTATCTATCAGTAATCTATATCTATCTAAGCATGACTATTTAAATAACATACTCGTACTCAGTAATATGTAATAAGTAAAAATGATCATAAAACAATGGCATAGGTGAACAGAATCATAAAAGGAGACCAAGGAAGCCTTAATTCTTGCGTGAATAGCTACAGTGGCAATGCTACCCATTATCTTGACAACACATTGCAATAATAATCATTATTTACTTCACCGCATTTTACTGCATTTATTCCAAGTTTCATATAATTTTTTCAGGTGGCCAGTCATCTTTAAAAAACCTACAGTGGTCAACACACCTGCCATATTTAGACTACAGGGTTTTCCCATCGCCCTGCACTCTCCACCTCTGCTGGGCATAGCCAGATGATACATCTTAACTGTAATACTGTGGTAATGCCCTTTCTA
This sequence comes from Megalops atlanticus, assembly GCA_019176425.1. Taxonomy (NCBI): domain Eukaryota; kingdom Metazoa; phylum Chordata; class Actinopteri; order Elopiformes; family Megalopidae; genus Megalops; species Megalops atlanticus. Next base: position 19,546,426 of record CM032878.1, on the reverse strand, counting down.
ACCCACCTCCAATAATCTACTTTTACCCTTCATTAAAAAATGGTGCGTGGGTTTCTATCAGGTTCAGTGTAATAATACACTGAAATCCATGCACCTGAATATGGTGTACTCATTCTGCCATCCAACTGTTTCTGTTTGCGCAGTCTGTTAGTCAGAACCCGGTGAGCGCACAAATTTTCACAGCTGACTTGACAGGTGAACGTTCTGTATAATAATCACTAAATCCGGAGCACAATGTATTGCACACATCGAAACCCCACATACAGAGACGCGGCGGGCAGGCGCAAGAAGAGAAATTTCCTGATGTCAATACCCTAATAGGTGCTCTGCAGTAGTTATCCCATCCCAGTCACAGCCAATTCAGGCCCTGCAATCAATCAGTCAAGTCGATCGCGTCCCTATATAGTCTGAGTGGGTCTGTGACCCTTCTTGTTCGGTATTCCCCATCCGTAATAGAGCAGCCTTGTTGTGGCCTTTCACAAACAGTCAATAAGAGGCCAAAGAGCCCATGGCAAAAGAGGCTGAGTTATTGGCTTGCCCTCTAAATCAGCAGTTCCTACTAGGACAAGGTGAGGCCCGCTGACAGGGTGACAATTACTGCAAATCACCCTCCTCCGCCTCCACCAACCCCCCACACCTTCCCCCCGCCACTCAAACAGCGCTACAGGGGAAATAAACGCACCGCCCCACGCCTTCCCCGCTCCCGCGCAAAACAACAACAAAAAACACCGGGCACCGCAATGCACTGCCCGCCACGGCAACGTGACACCCCACAAATCAGGCCGGCGAGTCATTTTCTCCGGCACAGAATCAGTGGGCCACATTACTCACACGCTGATCATTAATACTGCTCTGTTATTCTTCCGGGTGTGAGAGGGCATTGATCTCGCACAAACACCGGACCTGGACGGAGTGTTTGTCACTATGTCCATTTAATACATTTCAGCGGCCAATCATTAACCTCTTTCCCCATGCAAGCTTAATTACATTATCAGCTTTCGGGCGCACTGCTGGAAGGCTCGCCGGATAGCACTTTCACACAAGGTCACCTCCAGGCATATTCAGCATTTTAGGGAAGGACCTGATCATTAGACCTGGATATAAATTTAAAGTCTTCAGGAATCGAAATCCACCAACTTGAGGCTTTGCAACTTAACAAAGTTTTGTGTGAGAGTCCACTGTGGGAATAGTTAGGGAGCATCCTTACTTACTGAGGTATATTTGACGCTGTCATTGTGAGATGCAGTGCATTACTGGGTGTGACATGTTTTATTATAAGGTTAGCTAGCACCATGGCTTCATACTGATGTGAATTTGTATCCATGTATGTATACTACTCATATACTGTAAGTCTCCTTTAATAGTTGTCCCTCATAAATTATGTAATTGTAACAATAAAAACAACAATTTGACATACAACTGTTGCTATAATTACTATCATTGTATTAAATTATTATGTGTTTCAGAGTCAAAACTCACTGGAAGCAGGCACACAGACCAAACAATCACCAATTCCAAAGTCCCTATTTCTGGGACTATAATCAGCACAGCTCAGTAGAGCAAACTACACGCAGTACATTCCTACATCCTACAGTACATACAGGAGAGAAGCGTTGTGTGCCAAAGCAATGAGACAGCGGTGAAATGCCAGCTCTGTCACACCGGCCTGTGTGGCCCTTTGGGACGGCTACAAAGGGGTGGACCACGCCTTGTGCGCTGACACACAAAGACGTGCCTGCCTGCTCGAGGTCCCCTGTCTTTTCCAGGGGACGGGACGTGTGACGAAAACTCTCAGTGGGACATGCATTGAGCTGCCTGCTGCTGCCACTCCTGTCTGATGCGGGTGTAATGTCTGGACACCAGTGAGACATACAGCCTGAGGTGATCCTCAAGAACAGTGGCAGTTATGTCACAAGTGAGGACACGGGCTTGTGCCATTCCTTCTCCTCAAGGCATGCCTAGGAGAATGCCTCTAGAAGAGGCTTACAAAGCAGGCATGTAGCCATTCATCAGTACGATTCATTAGCATGGCTACAATACGCTTCAGTCAATGTGAAAACATCTGCATTAACTACTGTTAATACGAAAACAAAGTTTACTTTTTTTTAACTTACCAGAAGTAGACTTTCTGTTTTGGCCATTTTTTGAGTAGACTGATGACAGTATTATTCACCAGTAATATGCTCGTATTATTTTTCAGCACTTTGCAACATGCTGTATTTCCCACATCAATCATTCTCCTGCAGAAATAGATCATTTGTGTATGAACTAACTCCATGCTAAGCCAAAGCTTCACACTATGAAGGAGAGGGAGTAGAGTAAGACACTCCAGACCAGTGTCTCCACATGGCTCTGCAGAGGAGGTGAAATTCCGACTGCCTGTGCAGACTTACGTCTGACCAGGAAACGCAGAAAACCCAGCATGGTGATTTTCCCTTCTAAATCTGCGCCTCACACCAGTAATTTGGAGGAAGAGGAGGAACAGGATGTGGGGCCCCGCTGGGCCTGCCACGCCTTCGACTGACACACACACACGCCCTGGGGAGGTCACGTCTGGCACTGGCCCCCCTCTTCAGACCTGCTGCATTGCGCTGACATCACCCTCTTTCGAACCTCACTACAAAAAGTCGGATTCGCGTGTTAAAAATGGCATCCGAAGCAGCACAGATTCCAGTGTGCAGATTCAGGGCTTTCAGTAAACCACTCAGAGAGGACATTTCCTTTTGGAATAAAAGGGAGGCAGCGGTTTGCGTAGTGTGTACCAAAGACAGCACAACTCACGAGGACTGCTCTCATCTTAAGCTTAAACACTGGGTTACAGCAATAAAATTTAAATAGATATGCACAATTTAAATAGATTTGTACACAACCTGGCATTTTACAGGATATTCTGTGTTCAGTCAGCAATTTAAAAACACATACATCAGCAGTATATTGACAAAATGTTAAGAGCAACTGCAGTGGCCTTTTTTCATTCAATTAAATTAACATCAGCCTTTTGTGTATAGGTCACCAGAAATCCATGACAGCTCTTTAGTAACCAAGAATCTGTAAATACTAATTTCTCCCTCTTGTACTGCCTTGGGCTGGACTTACTTCCTGTTGAACTGGGCTATGAAATAGCCATTTCCAAGCCAAGGTTTCACACAAGGAGCCAAAGGCTTTTTTCTCAAGAAAGGCCATGAGAATTTGCGTTGCCTTTAACACTAATTCCTTGAGGTCTCTGCATTCTTCCCTCATATTGAGCTGTTACCCCAGTCCAGCGCACGCAGCTGTTTCAGATTCCTAACGTGGTCTGAACAGAGGGGTGCTATTCAGACATACAGTACATTTATCGAGCAGCTGCTGTTCAAACGCCCATCAGACAAGAAATGTTTCATGATTTTCCTGCATAATCAATTTGGAACCAATAACGTTCGGCATGTGTTTAAAGGAGGCCAATCTGCTCCTGCTTGTCTCTTCCCAGGCTTCTGCATCTGAGCTTGTTTTTGTTCGCCGTTCAGCTGAGCGGCGATGGCGGCACGGGGCTGAAACGGGAATAAAGAGACGACACTTTCCTCTCATTAACTCATGGCTGCTCACTGCCAGGTCGTTAGAAGGGAATTATAATTCATGATGAATAATTGGCTGGCAATGGGATGTGACCTTCTGCCCCCCGCTGGCACTGGGAGTGGCACCCATCCCTCCTATCACTGGACACATCTGCATGAGCTGCATACATTACTGACTGACTGTCTCTCAGTCACTCAGTCACTCACACACACACACACACACACACACTCCCCGACAGTCACGCAGACCTGCGGGAGGGCAGGCTTCCTCCTGTGCAGAGTCACCATTAGCCAGTCTGCATGCTCCATAAGGACTATCGAAACAGAGGAATGCAGTTACGCTGTGCCGCGGTCCTGAGATCCGGGGGGCTCTAAATGAGGTGATCTGGGAGGAGAAACACCCCCCTTTTAAAAGAGAAATATGGTGACGATGAACCCTGCGCTCAAGTCTCAATTAGCAGCCAAGGCTGTAAAACGGAAGATTACGCTGCGGCCTGGAAACTGGGTTAGAAGAAGTAAAGTTGTGCTACGTATGGGGGGGAGAGAAGTGAGAGGCTCATCAATTAACATTAAAGTAATTGGGCTGAAGTGGCCTCACTATTGGCTGTAATTAAAATGGAGGTGTTGACTGCAAGACAGTGCTGATGAGCGGCGAAATAATGATAGATTAACACGTGGATTCATCTGCCCGTTTGGTTACCACCTCATCTAGGCCACACAGACGCTTTATTTTGTCACAACGTGGACTCCATTAATCAAAACAAGAGAGATTTATTGCTTTCCCACAAATCTCCTACCGCGAGAGAGCCAAGAATGTGACGGGGCGACTTCTTAAAATATCGAACAGGTCCAATGAAAATGAAAGCTGCCTCCGTCAGTCTACAGAGGGAATCCATTTCCAGAAGTCAAAGAGAAATATTTCCATGGATAAAACAACACCAGGACATGGAGGTTTTAACTGTGAGACACAAAGTATATAAAGCCATTGAAAGGCTTGTTTGTTGTGAAGGTACACGTTTTAACATTACAGCTGTCTCTTATGTACCGCATTTAATATCACTCTTCCATGCAAATGTATAACCATCAGATAACTGTAAACATAAGCATCAGGGCCACAAGATAACCACAGTACTATCAGAATCAGTACAGCACCCTTCGGTTACAAAGTCTCTCAAGCATTTACTAGTGCTTTATTCATAGGCAAATGCAAGGATACCTAAAGATGACCTTAGCTGGTCCACCAGTGCACTTTCATTCTTTAAATAATCTTCTAGACGACCATGGGACAATAGTACTGATTTTGGCCTGGTGGCGGAAGTCAGCAGCGGAGCAGAGGCCTACGGTACCGCTGTGCAGCACTGTGGACGTGTGCATGGGCTGAAGCCCCCGCACCCCCCGCCGGAGGGAAGGCCCTTCCATCCGCCACTCGCTCAGTCACAGACGCAGCCCGGCAGATTACTAATGAAGGTGCGGAGGAGGGAGGCAGAGACGGCTCTCCTGTCCCCTCTCCCTCACAGCCGGGCCCTGGAGGCGATTCACAGCCATTCAATGCAGGCCAAATTATTAAGAGCAGTTGGGAGGGAGTTCGGCAGGGGAGGGGGGGGTTGAGCTTTAATTAGTGTTTACTCACAGACCACGCATATAAGTGTGAGCGAAGTTAGCATGGGGAGAAGCTGGCCAGGGCAGGGTGCGTGAGGAGGTGACCCCGGGGCACGGCAAGGGGCAGGCAGTTGGCGTGGCTCATGGGCAGATGCCCGTCCTCCGCGCACACAAAGACGCCCCAGAGAGGGGAAGGCAGGGGAGAGGAAGGGGCACAACAAAGCACCTTCTCTTCCTCCCCTCTTCTTCGGTCGTTGTCATTCCTCTGCCGAGTCCCCCCGAATCAATGGGAAGACGCTGTCAAAGGGCTGATTGATATCTCAGGGCTTTCGGTTCGGTCGTGCGACGAGGTCCTCCCGTTCCGAACCGTTTGCTGCGCCGAGAGCAAAACTGTTTACTCTCCGAAATGGCTAATTAGCTCCCGCTGTGGCTTCCCCGCGTGGTGCGGCTTTCTGCTCTCTTGTGCCGGGAGATGGCCTGTCATCGATCACCCAAGGAAGCCGGCCTGCTTCCGACTCTTTCTCAATAGGCGACATTGTTGCCGTGTCACACGCTTCAAATCTTTCCCCCCAAACCCGTGGACCTTTCCCTCTCCCCCTTCACTTCCCACTCATACCATCTCAGGACACCACTGCCATCTTGTCGCTGCGCTAAGGCAACTGATACATGCCTTGAAGCTAAAACCTCTCATAAGCTTAGTAATGTTTTGTGTGTTTACTCTCTGTATAATAACAGTCACAGCTGATGTGACCTTGGGTGAGCGAACACTGCAGCGTTGCCGAGTGCTCATTGTCCACAGCTTTCACCCTGACCCGCACATGAGATCTTCTTTAAACGTGTGCTGCATGAACATAAACTGGTAAAAAAGACTCAGATCAACTCTGATACAGGAATCCATCTTAAAAATGAGTGTAGTTTCACACAGAGTACAGAAAGGCGCATGCATAATATTACATATCAGACTGACCTCTGGGGACACTTCAGAGCTTTCTCTGAATGCAGCTGCCCTGTATACAACTATGTACGGTACAGTTCAGGGAAACAGATGTGTGGCCAAACCTGCAGAGAGCTTCTGTTATCAAGTACATCTACATATAAAAAAGTCCAACACGTGTTTTTTAAAAAGGACTCACACATTTCTTCCTTTATTTTATTCTGCAACAACACAAGGGATGAAAATGTCTTGGCTGTCAAGCCTTAACCAGTGTTTTATATAGCGTACAGGCTGGGAGCTGTCAAATAAATAGAGAACAATGCAGGTGTCACTCATAATTGCCATACATATAAATCATTTAAGCAAACAACCACAAAAAATGTCTACATATTAATGTAGCATTTCAAGGACAAACAATGATTTATATGAATGCATGAATACAACACTAGATTTCCCCAGTGAAAAAGATTCATAAGAATTTAGAATACGTTTCCAGTTAGGCGTTGTAATTAAGCAGGAAATGTTGACATACTGTTAACATTAACCAGTAGTTGTCAAAGACAACTACAACAACACCATAGACAGAAATACCGTATATATATTGTGTGCATGTGAATGCACCTGTCCCATATGCAAACTGCATGAGTCTTGACAGCCACCATTTGCCCTACAAAGAATTTACCTTGCGTGGTGCCGATTCATTCAGTATTATGGTAATTAACTGCACAAAACACTCAGAGAAGTCATTAATTTTAGACAGTACCTGTCAGAATCACAGAGCAAATCATATAAATATATTCATATGACACAGGGATTACATCCAGCTCTAGTCATAATATGCCCTATTTTCAAATTTATAAGAATAAAACACACGTGTTGAAAAATTCTTTTGGGGTAAATCTGAATTGGGGAGGGAAAAGACAGTATTCTTAAAATGTGGGATTTAGTCTTGACAGATACTGTGTAAAAATAATAATGTTGGTACTTTCTGGTTTACTGGTTGGGTTGTTTTGTTCAGTTAATTACCATAATACTCAATAAGAACAGGTATCAACAACACAAGCACCAAATTCTGGGGATTTTCCTTCATATGGCTAAAGTGTCTTAGCCTTGATATAATCCACAAATAGTAAGGATGCATTTACGTAAAGTAGTCTTTTATCTCTGATAGATGCTATTTAACATCAATAATGCTACATTAAACACCGCAAAACCAAACGTGACTGTATGAGTGGTTCATTCTTAGGGTATTGTTTGTCTCTGAAAGCTAACACGCCACATTAATGTCTAGACATTTCCTTGTTTCCTGACCGTTTGCTTAACAGATTTACCTCGATACCGATAATGTGGAAACTTAAACCGTTCTCCTGTTCATCTGACTGTTCCTCTCCTGTATATACAACACTGACAAAGCTTGACAGCTGAAAAATTTTTAATCCCCTGTGCAAAGTGAAAGGCATATGTAACTCTTTTTGAAAAAGAGTGCAGGCTATTTTTCTTTATCATATACATTAAACTGGGAGTACTACACCTTGCTCTCCTAAAACGTGAGCACCGCGGTGATACACTCATCACGCCTGACTACGTGAATCAAGATATGAAGGCTTGCTTGAGGTTTTGTGCTTCACTCCATTTTCCTCCCCTGTCAAGGCCCCATAGAAAAGCCCACGAAAGCTGGAGTTTGCTGTTAAACAGCACTGCGGTCTGTGGTGTTTTTACAGATATTTTCTGAGACTTCACTGCAGAGGAGATGAAATCCTGAGGGGAGGGGGAGGGAGGATGGGGGGGCTTGCCTAGAGGAAAGCCGAGCTGTTCACAAACTGCAGTCGCACACAGAATAAGGGAGGAGAGGAGGGAGGGATGGGGAAGGAATACAGAGGGGTGATGGGGAAGGAGAAATTTGGGAGAGAGAGAGAGAGAGAGAGAGAGAGAGAGAGAGAGGAAGGAGGCGGGTGTTTGAGAGGAGTGTCTGCTCGCACAGAAATAGCATTGAGCTCTGTTGCCACGGCAACCACATCCATCCACACCAACAAATCTGTTCATTAGGGAGCACGCTGAGACATGCGGGGTGCAGACTGACAGAAAGCTGAGGTAAAGCCCTCTTATTTATTTATTTACTTTATTTACCACAGAGGCAGGAGGCTAACATGTTAACGTGACATCTCAAACCCACCCTTCTACCCCCCGCCCCCCCCCCCCCAAGCCCTCGGTCCCAAATCTCGCTGCGGTTCCCGCACACCCTGTCAGGTGATGGGGCTGGGGTGAGAAAAGTGTCCAGCCCTTTCTTGTAGCTTGCCTACTGTTCTATTAACAGTGCATTTCTCTCCTTGTCTCATTTTTTGGCAAGTGGTATGCTGTTTCACCTTGAAGCCTGGCCTGTCAGAGCTGGTTGCTGAAGCTCAGCACGTACACAGATGCACACAAATGGTAGAAACTACAGCACGACCAAGCCTCTGCAAAGTGGGGAGGGAAAAAATTCTCTTCAAGGAGCGGAGGAAAAAAAAACACTTAATATTAGCTGTCTGCGCATCTCCCTCCTGAAAGCAGAACCAGAAACTTGTCATGGAGCTGCTTTACACGAATGAAATTTACAAGACAGCTGGTTAGCTATGCAGAGTTTGGTAAATAGGACAAGCAAATTGCCATTCCGAACACGTGGCAGCTGCATCTGACAAGGATTTGAGGGAAGAAATGGTGGCTTTTACATTTTAATTCAACATTTTAGTGAGGAGCTACGCTTGTGGGTACACAGCAGCGGTGCGCACAGCTGGTTGAGCTTGGAAGCGTGCTGTTGGACGAACTTGAAAGAGCATTTCGGGTGTGCTGGTGGAGGGAAGGGGGGGTCTAAATCCTCTCATGCCTGTCGTCTATTGGGGAAACTTTTTTTTTTTTTTTCTTCACCAGGTTGATATACACACGTTACAGGTTTTGGTCAGCAGTGCTATGAGTTATGCTACAAGTAAAAACCAATTCCTTTGATCATGCGGAGAACCTTGGGTGTGTTCACTCTTGGCTAGCCAAGGTCCTGCTTCAGAGAGTCAGTGGGAGGCTGGGTTACTCGGAGGGAGGAGGCAGGCAGGCAAACGAGTGTGGGAGCCGGGCTCCGGCCGGGCCCGGGGTTGTAGGATGATGGCTCTGATTGTGTTTGACTCGAGAGGGATTTCCCCTGGCTGTATTCTTGTCAGGGCCCATCTCTCTATCCGCCATTCTATTCGCTGAGACACGGCGTCGTGATGTGCAATCAAGAGCACCCCCCAACCCCCTACTTCACCTCTGCGACGCTGAGCTCCCTGGCCCCCATCGCCTCATCACTCACGAGGCCATTGTGCACCCCGGCGCTCAGAATTCCAATCTCCGCTGCGTGCCGCACAATATTGGAGGCAATTTTCTCTCTTTGGAGGGACGTTGTGAATGGCGCCGCTCCTGACGTGCAAATAATGACAGCTCCGTGGCCAAGGTCACTCAGTGTTGTCCCCCCGTGCCAGTGGCTGGCAGGGCAGAACACCCCTATCATGGCCAGGAGTCTCACCCAGTGACAGTCTCAACTGGCCTGCCTCTACACTTCTGTACACAAGGGCAGCACCAAACCACCCAATAACACTGCTGCTTTCTTCCCTTTATTTAACATTAAAACAATATTTTCCTTTCACCATGCAACAGGACGTGCAGAGCATACCACAAACACATTGTGTCTTTAAATATTTCAACAGGACACAAATGGAATATTAAAGAAAAACATAATGACAACGTTCACTGCTAGTGACACTCAGATTCTGAGGATATTTTGTTTACAAACTGTAGAACAAAGAATTCCAGTGGGTTTTGTGAGGCTGCCACTGCGGTTCAGGCAGAGAGTTGCTCCTATTTATCTGTTCTTAATTAGATTAAAGAATCTCTCACAGACACAAAAGCATCCCCTTTTGGCTGAATGAGGGAAAACAAAAGCTCCAACTGAAGGATAAATCTCTTTGCATTCTTTCTTGGTAGTTTTAATGCTCCATTGTAATTATCTTGGTAGCCCCATGGCTGTCCTCTTAACAGGAAGACAACAGTAAATTATAGTTGCAGAGACCAGACTCCAAACACCAGAAATCTACACTGCACACCTCCTATCTCCTTTTCTTATTTCCCTTTTTTTTTCATAAGAGCGAAATCTGAGTAAATCACAGTTTGCATTCAACGTCAAGAGGACCATAAATAATAAATAACCTATCCAAAGGTGGTTTCCATGAGGGAGAAAGTTTTCCGGAAACTTTCAGACAGCAGACAGCTAAGATATGCGGGGGATTCAGGGTTGGCCATCTGCCACTTCTACATTCTGGAAGTGGCTGTTGGTATACTCAGAGATATCAACTGATAGTATTACTAATGTGGTTCATTTCTCAGTGAGTCATGTACCACTGCATTGGGGTAACACATGCCATATCCAGTTAACCACTCCCTTATAATTACCTCTTTTTTCTTTCTAATAACCTATATGACTTTTCCTTGAATAACCCATATGTTTTTTCCCCACAAATTTCCCATTTTTCATCTTATATTAACTGCCAGCTAAATAATTGCCTCCATTGTAAAAGATAATATGTTATTCTTGATTTTCCTTCAGATATGGGATTAAGGCCGTGGATAATGGCGTCTGTTACGTGATAATACTAGTAATATATGCCACATGCGTTGTACGGTCTGGCAGGAAGTGCCACCAGCATACCCTGTCTAACCCAGCTGCAGCCTCTTCATCTGTGTCACTTCCTGCGGTCCCCGACCGGGGCACGAGCTGGCACATGCATGTGCGAATACGACCGGCATGCGACATGTGACAGATTGGCCGCTTTGCGCCCTGTCACGGTCATGCCCTCGATGGGTGGCATCTCAACAGCTGGCTCCCACAAGGGGCATCCGCACTTAGCTTGATCCCCCATGGTTGGGAGGCTGCCAGGCGCAGAGTGCGTGGGGAGGGGAGAGGGTTGGGGGGGGGGGCGGGGTAGTGCAGCAGGTCGAGAGCTGCCGTTTAAACACCTCTTTTCCCACAGTTTCCCCACAGACGCACACAGGGCGCTGGGCCCCGCTATCACACCTCCTACGTGCTGAGAAAAGCCTCGGGCAGAGATGCAGATACGCGCTTGCTGGGGAGACTGGCAGGGTGTCAGTGTCTGGCAAGCTGTTCTAACACCATCGTTGCGCTGCGTTAGCCGTTGAGCATTTCATAGCATGTGGAGAAATGACTAGTCAAGAAACTCCCCCTCGCTGCACTTCAATCTCTCACGCGCTCCCGGGGGTGGGATTGAGTTTCGACCGACCGTGCTTTCATGGGTGGTCGAAAGGTTAATTTTGTGCACACAAAAGGCAGGGGACAAAGTCGGGCGGGACACACATCTGCGGTTGGGTTTCAGGGCGATGTAATGAGATTAAGACTAGCCTGGGTCCGGTGTTTCAAAGCCGCTCTTCTGGTGCGTGCCTGTGACCCGGTTCGTGCGAGCGCTGAGTGAGTGAGTGAGTGAGTGAGTGAGGGGCCTGGCTCGGTGATGTCAGCGCTTTTGGCTGCGGCTTGACTGAAGTCTCGGGAAGGTGTAAATTTTGACAGCGGGGAGAGAGAAGAAGATGGAGACAGACAGCGCAAGGAGAAACAGTGGCGCTCTCTGTGCGCCAGGAAATGACTCACGCTGACGGTTCAAGGCAGACACCGTCAGCGAGGGAGCTGGAGCCAGGAAGGGCCGATCACTGCGCCGGTGCTACATTCCTGACTGGCGATACTGCTCTGTCTGTCAGCACCCGAGGACACGGATCCTGATAGGATCGTCGACTGCCTCGGCGCCGTGAATTATTCAGAGTTCTAGTTCCACTCGGGCTGCGCCTGTAACTTTTCTTCCCATCTGAATAATGCCTCTCAGACTCTGTGAGGTGGCAGCACAGCTCTGAGGCTTGTAAAACACAATGCGTTTACTTTCCATTAGGGACGCGGAGAAAGTTCTAAATCAGCTGAAGAAGCACGTTTGCGAGGATTCCTCCTCTCCGAAGGTACTGAGGCATGGTGTGCGCTATCGACGGCACTGATGGGGAGACACCAGATATGAGGTTGGCGCTAATGTGACAAATGTGCCTGTGATGAATAGTGACACTGCCAAGAGAACAATAAGGCAAAAAAACACCCAGAATTCACTTCTGCAGTCAATAAACACATCTGGCGGATAACAAGTCGGTGAGGGAGACAGCATGCCCCGACATCGAAAAAGTCAGTTTTCATTAGGGGGGAAATACATAACCCAAATGGGCCGTCATCAAGAGGACATGAAGTAACACACATTAACATTGTTGTTGTTAAGATCCGACTCTAAATTAAATTCCACACTCGGAAACCAAAGCAGCTCGCTGTTACGTAAGGTGCTGTATTAGTAACCAAATTGCTTTTTTTATTGCTCGCCTTGTGTTTGTGCCGTGGAGGGGAAACATAAATCCCGATTCAGGCAAGCTGTCAAGTGACAGAGAAGCAAATGAAATGAAACGAAACGAAATGCATGTAGCCAGTCAAAGGACCAGCCCGGGGGGAAGTTATGATCTGTCTAACTCCTCACCTCCAAGCCATTTCTGAGAGCGCGACACACTCTGCGCCTTGCACAGTGAGCAGCCTAATTCCACACAGATGGGAAGTCTTAGGTGCAAATATTATAAGCAGAGCCGACTGTAGCATTTATCATCCTCATTAAAATCTGCCAAAGCCCCTCAACACGGCATGGTGGGAAAATAGCGGCGGCCCGGGAGAATTTTAGAGGCAAATTTGCAGGATTGTTCATTACCAGAGCTTCCTGGCAGAGTACGGGACATTTTCCAGTCGACGCTGATGAGTCGGACTTCTCCTTGCCACACGATGACATTGCTTTGAAGTGAATTAATCTCTAGGAGGTTGAGCGAAATGAGACGCGCGTGAAGCCGTCCTCCGCGAAACGCACCAGGTACTGCACAAACCAAGAGGGACCACCCTTGTCTCTAAGCAATTCCAGAGCTGTTTGAATTAAAGGCAGGGCTGAAGGATATGGGGGGAATGTGCCGCTCAGTCTTCCGTGTAGTGATCCCAGGTGCCCTAAGGCTCTGTGCCAGCCGGGCCCAACAGGACCCTACAAGCGTGCTTGTGCGTGGAGAAACACTTGTGCACCCTGAGACCCGACTCTCAGCCACGCGGCCTCAACTGATCGCAGTGTTCCGTCGGCACGGCAGCGGAAGATGGTATCCGTATAAGCACGCTCCGTAAGTTCCCTTCATGCCCGTTAATTTCAAAACGCCGCCACGGTGCAGTGGCTGCACGCCTTTGTGGTGTCAACAAGGCCTTTCGCTTGATTATCAAACGCAAACATTAGCGGTGAGGCGTGGCGTTGGGGAGGGAGAGAAGGGGGAAACGCCGAGCTCTCGGCTCGCCTCGCCTCCCCTCCACGGCGAGCATGCAGAGCAGGATTAGGAGACGGATGATTCATCATCGTTCGCAAGCACCTGATGTCAATTCCGCTTTTGACTGCAGGCGGCAGGGGAGGGAGAGGAGCGAGATAAAAAGAAGCTCGCTGAAAAAATCCATCAGTGGGAGCGTCTTCTCTCCGAGGAGCCCTCCCCCCTTCCCCCACTCACGCGCTCTTCTCCACACCTCTGGTAAAAAAAAAAAAACAACACGTTTATTCTGTGAGCTGATTTCAGCTCTGCATAAAAGTGCGTGTGGACGGTCCTCGAAGCAAAACTTTGCGCCGCCATTTCAATTAACACGAAGAGGGCGCGGAGACAGCTTCCCCGCCTCGGCGACAGGCGGCTTCGGTCTCCGTTTAAACGCTTCTGTCAGGGTTATTAATGACTTTCCCCCAACCTTCTGTACTGACATGATGAATAATGTCAATCACAGCGCATCGTGATCTCGCATTTTAATGGCTTGACAGCTTCAACAGGTCTCCTTAAAAGTGCAACCAGTGGTCAGTGTTGCAAGAGGGTGAACAGCACCAGGTGGAAATTCATGAGGAGTATAATGTGATGTGAAGCAATGTGATTAATGCATAATGTAAACGAACTGCAACTGAAGTGCTATTTAAAGGTCAAAAAACCACCTGGTCCACATCTCCTGTAAAGGCAGATGTCGGGTGAATTTTGCCCGTGCCCTACACAAGGGCCTGCACTTGTCCCCATGCTCTGCTGCACTGGCGTATCTGTTCTGGGAGATCTGGGAGGCCTGCTGTAATCCCAGGCACAGGAAATCAAATCTGCCTCCGGTCCCGGCGCTGGGCGTTAATCACCAGCCAAGCCACAGGCAGGTCTCTTTGGCGCGCGGTGCCTTGACCTTTCTCCGTTCAACGGATAAGGACAAAACGGCTGTAATCTCCTCAATCTCTCTACTCTGAATTCGGCCTGATGCTCCGAGGAAAAAGCCCCGCCCCTGCCGCCGCTGTCGTCCCCCGGTTCTCCCTCCCGAGAAAAATCCCCGGGATTTGCTCAAACAAACAAAAACGTGAGTAACTGAATGACCCAGCTTGCATTTTCACGGGAAGATTTCCATCTCCCAGCCTCAGAATTAATCCAAAGTCACAATGCAGTAATCTTCCAGCCAGTCTGTGTGGCCGATGTCATATGAACCTGCCGGTGAAGCAGAGCTCGCCAGATAAGTAACTAAAGAGGACCTCCCTCACCAAGCCTCCAAGCCATCATTTAACTCCCACTATCTCCGTGTGACTCGATGCCAGGCATCAATAATAAAAGACAATAATTAATCCCTGAGAAGTCAAAATGCAGGACAGAGGGGATTATTTTTAATTGTGTCCCATTAAAAGCATACCACAATTATAACCATTGCGGCAGTGACTAAAAATGGTAATTATCATTCTTGAAGCTCATCTGCTTTACTTGACTTTGAGGCGATAAAAGGCAAAATCGGCTTACCTCCATAAACCACTGCAATTAATTGTAATCTAGTTTAATAAGAGCCCACTTTGGCTTGCTAATGTGACTAATTACAGGGAAACAGGAAGCGATATTGACTTTGAGCAGCTGCCATTAGACCTTGATGAATCCCGTGATGTGTACATACTCCATCTCTAAACAGAAAACCACGACCACCACTGCCCTTCCAAAAAAAAGTGCTGTCAGTCCGCATATTAACGGTGTTTGACCGTGCCCAGTTGAGATGTTTATTTCTACGGCGATGCTGGAAAACAGAAATGAAAAAGGTATTTGAATCCTCCAGACATCCCTCCAGAGTGTTTTAATATTCACCCGCACCGGCACATGGCTCATTTGATTCATAATCCTGATGGAAACCAGGACTAAACCTGCTTATCACAATAATCGCTGATTGCTGAGGGGAGGGAGCCGAGCTACGGGCTGACTCGCGGTGCTCCGTGCGAGAGAGCTGGCTCCAAAAAAGACATTAACCTGGAATGGCCACCCGCCGCACCTGTCCCTCTGCTGCGATTAGCGGCGTTTAACCGCTCGGCCGCCGCGGGCCTGCCACCGTTCCAGGGGAGACCGACAGCATTGCACACGTGGCTCCGGGGTGAGAGGGCTTTCCGGAAAAAAAAAAAAGGGTGGCGGAAGAATGTTTTCAGGGCTTCAGGGGCTTTACTCGTCCCTGCATCCGTGACTGCGAATGTGAAAAAATTCTTGCGCCTATGCTGGGGTGAAGCGTGTTCCACATTTATAGCAAGACAACACGTAGAGGGAACAGGGACATTTTGAGCAATGCAGTCTCATAAAAACCAACACGAGGATTCAAGAGCCAGGGATCAGGCTGTGCTGGTGATATAAGCACCAGGTTGTGGTCCAGCTCATTAAGGCTTCCCTGACAGGCCACGCTTCCTTCAGTGCTGGGAAAGAGTAGGCAGGGGGAGGACTTGCCATTTTGTCTCGAATTAGCTATGGCGTAAAATCACAAGCGGTGGAGCGGCAAACGTTTATCTATTTTGCGGATAGAATTTTATCCAGCGCGGGATGTGGCACAACCTCTGTCAGGTTTTAGAGAATCGTCGCTGAGAAAGCACTATCAGTTCCAGCCGCGGTGACCCATTTACATACAATTACAACCTGCTGCTGCTCCACAGCCATCTTCTCTGCCTCTCCCTGAACAACACACCCTCTTTTCACTTGCTCATATAGTCCTCACATGGATTTCAAAGTAAACCGACGCAGCCCAGTCTTCGATGCCATGTTATTTTTTTTTCCCCTCCACTCGGCTGAACTCTCTTATGGAGGCCGTGCTCCTTCTCTTACAGTGATAACTTTGCTCTTTAATGCCGCTCGGATTAGGGCTGTTTTTTGTCACTCGGATAAAGGGGTTGGCTTTTAAAACGTCATTAATCTCAGCACCGAGCCTCTGGCTCCTGGGCGCCGCAGACAGTTTTTCGATATGAGTACAGTGGAGTTATTCACTCTGCGCCTACAGCTGATCGCCGATGTTACAGCGCACTTAAAAAGGTCCTTCAGAGAAGCTCGCTCTCTCCAGCACCTCTGTTCTGAAGGATTTATTCACAAAGAGAGGGGCATTGAGGTATTAAGATCCTGCCAGCAGCAAAGCCAACATATTCAACAGACAGAACATTAAACAGAGATCCACTGCAGAATTATAGTTGAATCATAATGCGTGACATTGTGGTGTTGGCACAAACTAGCCCATCCTTACTCTCACCAAACCGAACAGCAAACGGTCATGACGACAGAAACCTTCAGGAAAAATTATCAGTGTCCTTACGATGACAAAGTGCTTCATTGTATATTGTACATTGCCCGTGTGTTCTTCAAAGCAAAGCGCCGGGAGAGGAAAAGCTCCACTCGCGACTGGGACGGCCGTACCTTTGGTGGGCTCCGTGCGCTTGGGCAGGTCCAGCGTGTCGTAGCTTTTGTCGTTCTCTCCGTTTTTCCTGCCTGGTTAGAAGGGAGAGCGAGAGAGCAGGTGTGAGCGCGACGGTCGGGGCGGGGCCGCAGACAAGCCCATCCCCCCCCCCCCACACACAGCAGGGCCCCGCTCGCGTCTCCGGCAGCCGCCTCTAATGGCAGGAGAGGGTCTGACAGGGACGCGGAGCTCATAACTCAGACAAGGAGCAGGAAGCTGGGTAACCACAGCATGCGAGCCAATAAGTGTCAGTCTGCACCCCGGCGAGCCAGGAGATGCCAGTCTGAAGTTGAGAGGGATCAGGCTAACTACTACTTTCACGGACACAGTTCTCTTTCATTAAAATCAGCCCGAGGTATGACTGTGAACACGGGCCAGGGAGGGGAAGGACGACCGGGCCGGTCAGCGGCCACTTTTTTAAAAGTTTAAAGGCCAGCGAGTCCGAGGGAGTCTGGGGACAGGACCAAACTGCAGTCCTGTCAGCTCGGCTACCGCCGCAGAGGACCCAGACACCGTCTCGCTCCCTGCAGGTGCCCGACGAGCCGTCCTGCTAAAGGCTCGTCACCGTGACAAATTTCACATTGGGAGGGGGGGGCCAGGGTACGGGAAGGGCAAATAGAGGGACGGCTCAAAACTTTTTTGCTGGAAGTCGGCGACTATAAATAACAAAAGAGAAGTGTGATGGTAGTGAGGCAGGAAGAGACTCACCTTGATTAAACCATTCCTCTATAGTTAGCGAAGGAAGCAGCGGCAATGCCACACCACAAGCAGGGGAGAAGAGAACAGTCATGATAAAAGGCGTGTGTATTAGAGATGACAGAATTCACAGGTGAACACTTCTCAACTTAAAGTTAAATAAAGTCAAGACTTGGAAAAAAAAAGAGAGAAACAAGTACACAGCAAAAAAAAAAAGACAGGCAGAAAATAAAATCCATTAGCAGTACACAGGTATTCTCTGGGGACAGTGTTCAAAGAGGCAGTGATGTCAATCTGTGGCTCATTTAGGAGTAAGAGAAGGTGCCCCTGTGGTGTCAGCTACTCAGTGCACTGGCTCGGAAGGGGAAGAGGGACAGTTGGGGAGGGGGGGATTGTTCGATGCCAGCAACCGACAGAGCAAACAAACAGACTTCTGATTCGCATGCTAGTCTACCCTAAAGCCGACTTCTGGAGCGTCGACTGCGGCAGTGTGCTGTTTGTGTCATGATTCGGGAAGCAATTTACTGAGAGAGACAAGTCTCCTTCAGAGAAATCCAATTCGAGAAATGAGCTTTTAGCTTTGCCGTTCTCCTAAGGACACGGTACCACAAGGGGTACTGACAGACATCTACAATCTCACTAAAGCGAGATGCAATTGGCGCGGCATGGCACATCGATCACTATCTGTGCGATTCCTCCTGCGCTCGCACGCAGTGTTTTGCTGGCATCCCTCAGCTGAAAGCAGCAGGTTCAGGCCCAGAGAAGAGTGTGTAGCGCAGCTTCTCACAGCAGACTCGGCCCTCCGGGGGAGGAAATAAACAGTATTGACGCATCACACACATACGGAGACAGACCTCCCACCGCTGACCCGGGCCCTTCTCACACATCAGCCGCATCCACATCATTCAATGAATCACGATCACCGAAATGCAGCATTTTCAGGCAAGGCAGACAAACACACACACACAAAAAAATACTCCAAACCAAAACAGCCACGTTTTGTTTTTCTTTTCCGACATGCACATTTCAGTGTGGTGCATATGACATAAGAGGCAGATGGCTAACTTGATCAAAAACGGAAGGAGCCGGTCGGCCCTTCAGATGGATGGATTAAATGGAGGTCTGAATCTGCGGAGGCTGTGCGTGACGTACAGCAGTGTCCACAGACCCCAGCCATGCCATGCCATGCCATGGAAAAAAGGTGGGATGCCAAGTTCACGGGTGCATGTCTGCGGTGCTTCTCTTTCGCTTGTAGTGAATGAGGTCGCGTTATGTAACTCGAACTGGCAGGGGGCCTCCATGACAGGCGCAGAGATGCCGCACACTCACCCGCGGGTAAATGAGCCTCCAGCACCGGAGCGCCGCGGCTTACCTTTGGCCTTCTTCCCTCCGAAGCAGCCGGCGTCGTCCTTCTTCTTCCTCTGCGGCCCGGCCGACCCCGGCGCCTGGCCGGCCGCCGGGTCCTGGAACTTCTCCGCCCCCGGCACCTCTTTGTGCACGTGGTACGACAGGTTGCGCATGATGCACACGCAGTTCTCCACCGACTGAAAAGAGAGCGGAAGCAAATGACAGAAAAAAAAAACACTCAAAGAAGAACAATAAAAAACAACTCAATTCTAATAGTTTAATGCACTCATATCTCTACCAGCTAGCTGGGACCTTGTCTAGCCAACTATTGAAACTTGGTCAGCAGCGCTTCTAATATTGTTGACTCCTTGTATGGCTTTTTGTTTGTGTTGCATTCTGCCTCACTGGTAAGTTGCTTTGGATAAAAGCGTCTGCTACATGAATAAATGTGAATGTAAATGTAAATGTAAGCCGTGTGCCGTGATAACGCTGAGGTAACGGAAGCCGTGTGCCGTGGTAACGCTGAGGTAACGGAAGCCGTGTGCCGTGGTAACGGGTAGGGCGCTCGCACCTTGTTGTCCATGTCCTTCTTCCCCACGGCCGACTGCAGGGCGTGCAGCAGAGCGTCCACCAGGCCCTCGCACTCTCGCAGCCTCCGCCGGGCCTCCGCCCCGTCCGAGCTCACGTTCCTGCAACGAGCGGAGCGCGTGCACGCATCAGGCAGCTGCATCAGGCGGCTGCGCAACTGCGGCGGGCACCTGTGCACCTGCACTGAACAGCTGTGCACCTGTGTTGGACACATGTACATGACACGCTCATATAGCGTGATGCCCATCTTTGCAAACTTCTGAGGGGAAGGCTGAGAAAACTGAGAAAACATAAAAGTTTATTTACATTAGGCTATTTTGCTAGAGCCTATGTTTATGAGAATCACATCTATCCAAGAGATTCTATTCTTAGAAGCACATGATTACAACTTTCCAAACAAAGGGGTAAAATAGATGTTTATGATTTAATCTATGTTTATGTTTTTCTCTTAATTAATCGAGCAATATCCTTAGCTATGTTCTTGTTCAGTATTTTACAATCATTTATAAAGTAAAATTAAAAGAACATGACTCACAAATTATTTGAACGTCACCGTGCAAATTGCTTGTGATCTTTGAGCTATAGTCAAATGAACTTTCCAAATTACCAACGAAATTACCAAATAAAATCATAGTTTGACTCATGATACATATTTTGAGTTTCTCAATGATAACTGGTGTTGGGATGCCTTCTTTGTTCCATTTGTTTCACACCTCTGTGGCTGTCACACCTCTGTGGCTGTGGAATACCCTTTATTTCTGTCACAATATTCAAGAAGGCAGCTTTTTTCATCTGTAGAAGGTGTCTTTCTTGTCCACTAGCATCCAGGAGCTTCGCTAAAATCCTCAAACACTAAAAAAATATGTGCTTTGTACTTTAGTAATTAGCACAATATAGGAGATACATTAAAACTAAAGTTATAATAAAAGTTATAATATAAAAGTTATAATTTGCATTTAAAACCTCAATTCAAGTTCAAATGTTTTTTCTTAAACTATGTATCACTGCACTCCACTGAGTGTAAGCACTTTCTGAACTGCGTCATTATAGAAATGATTCTGTATTAGTGTTGAATCACTATACGCAGTTGATTCTTACATCACTCATTAAATAATACCCCTTAAAATAATACTAATGATTGACAGGATGCTGTGGAGACTCTTCCAGAAAATAAAATGTTACAGTTGCCACACAGAAATGCTTATATGGTTACTTAAACTCTAATGTTTGGTGCTGAACAAAGCACTTGGCAACGCTGAATAGTGACACAGCGCACAGCCAAAAAGCCTGGGAGACAATGGAGATGGAGGAGAAATGAGGCTCACAGGAGACCTTATTACGAGGGCTTCACGGTTATCAAAAAGGATTATTAGCCAGGGGGCGAGTTCATCGGGCTGCACCGTGGACGACAGCGCTCTCCGTAACAGGCGCGGACAGTTCACGGAGCCGCTAAGCGGGGGCGGGCGATTCATCAAAGCCGCGTCCCGCTCCGCCCGTTCCCAGGGCAACTCCCCATTCATCTCAGGTGCGAGCCCGGCCATTACGGCGCTTTACGCTAATTAAAACAAATCAATCGACGCAGACGCGGGGGCGCCAGCTGGGCCACTCTTCCTTCCTGTCAATCCCCCGCGTCCGTCTCACGCGAGCGTCTGAAGACCCGCCATCGGTTAATGGGTTCTGTGTGCAGAGTGCTTTGGTAAATAGAGCCTTAAAGGCATTATTTACGGTTTCGCCTATCCTGCGAGGTCCGGCTCACAGGCTGGGGTGACACCTGAAAGAGGGGGGACAGTCCCCCGCTCAGCGTGCTCCCTGTTTCGTGTGCTACCTTGTCACAGCTCCGCGGGCAGATTTCACTCTCACTGAATGAACGGGTAAAGTGAGCATCACGCTGTGAACATCTGTGTGTGTGTGTGTGTGTGTGTGTGTGTGTGTGTGTGTGTGTGTGTGTGTGTGTGTGTGCGTGTGTGTGTGTGTTTCTGTGTCTCAATATGCACTGTGCCCTTCATCAATTTAAAAAGTTAGAGCTCCTGGAAGTGACAAGGTCGCGTTAGACAACACAAGGACGACGGCCCGACCCTTGCCCTTTATCACCCTTTATCATGAAGCGTCTATCTTCCAAATGGTCAATAATGGAGCGGCCACGCTGCCGGAGATTGATAGGCGTTCCCACTGTCCTCCCTGCCTTTTATCAGAGATAATGACCTTCGTGTCACCTCATGGTCAATGACACCGAACAGAACAGACTGAGCATTATACAAAATCACCCTGTTAAAACGTCACTTGAGACTTGCACTAAAAAATAGGGACTGTGGTTTAAAGCGATGGACCTGAGAATAAAAACTGCAGTCTGTCTGAAGCAGAGAGTGCAGCTATTTAACACACTGAGATCCAAGCCATTAAAGTGGGGCTACTCAGCTGTTCATGTCATCAACTCAATTTCAATTTCAAGGAAAGAGAAAATAAATTCGCCAGGACAGCTACGTCAGTGAACTCAGGTCTGTTTATTGCCAATATGGCATTGCTGCTAGGCAGCTTACTAGGCAACAGATGTCATTGGTTACTGTTTCCATAGAGATGGGCTCAGGAGCCAGTTCAGAGGCAGGATGGAGCAAGCCATTGCAATCGGCTGAGTATCAGATAACCAAGGAAGTGCTCCGTGGACAAGTCACAGATTGGCCCAACACAACCAACTGGACAGGGGTGGAAACAGGATACAAAGCAAGAGAGGTTTACCCCCACCTCGCCAGCACACAACCCTGCTCCGTTACCCTGCAGGTTGCATATGTACTCACTTCTGCACATGGTCCCCTGCAGGTGTGGATGTTTGCGCTGCTATGAAAAATGCTACTAGCAGCAAAAGTGGTCACGTGTGCTTAACAGCCTGGTCTCACATTCACCACCAGACCCCCGAACTAACAGGGAGAGGGATAAGTTGATTAAAATAAAATGGGGCAGGAGGCAGTCTCCAGAGGGAGGGGGATGTAATCTAAGGACAGTCAGATCAGAACCCCCCCCCTTCCCAGGAGTTCGGGTCACTTAAACAGCCCCAGATGTCTGAGGGGAAAAAACAGTGGAATTTTAATCTGGAATGTGTTAAATTAGAAAAAAGGGGAGGGGAAAAAAGAGAGAAAGTAAGCATTTTGCTGGAGCCCAGCCAAGCGACTGCAGAACTTCAGCTGCAGGAGATTAGGAGCACTACAGCATTTGTACAGGGAACTGCAAATAGCAGTAACTGGGATGGAGTGCATCTCTCAGTGGAGATTCAGAGATGCTTCTGTGGAACAGCGCATGGCCAGCCCAGAGCCCAAATTAAAACCAGGGCAGCAGCTGATGTCAAGCCACACCACAGCCCTTCCAAACAATCTAGTAGATTGGACAGTGTCTCAGGACATTTCCCTGTACTGATGATGCCAGCACCACAGTAGCCCACACCCAGACAGATCAGAGGAACCCTCCTTAGGGCCACAGTTCAAATATGCTCAACACAGGGCTTGCTTGTGTGGTTCTGTGCTCAGCTGTTGGCTTGACTGAACACTGCAACACAACATAACTCTACTTAAACAATCAGACACCATCCCATCAAATGACTGTGTGAGCGAGGAAGCTGGAAAGTAAGCACAAAGTTATTTTGTCCAGCTACAACCCATTTATTAGCTAAGGTCTTGCATCTAAATCAGCTATGCTAGCTAAAGCCTTTTTTCCTCCCTTTTCCAGGTCATGGGGAGAGCGTGCTAATCAAATGAATACTGCAAGTGAGGGCTTTATCAGTGATCACTTTGTGCAAATTAAACAGGACACTGTGTCTCAACAAAAAGAGGCCTGCTTCATCGCTGATCCTCGCAACGACACAACACAAAAAGACATCCTCTTACCCACGCCAGAAAAACATGATTTACATAAAGAGGGAGAAATCTGGACGCAGGACCGGTAACCTGTTGCGCATGATGAAAGGGAAAATGAATCCCTACAAACATTCCAGATGTCTGAGACAATCAAAACAGGAAAGGAGCTGCTTTCCAGCCTTGTTTAGAACACAGCGTGAAGCATCTACGCTCATCTGCGATCTGTATCGCCGCAGCAAGATCCTTTTTGCCGAGGAACGGGCAAACCCACCCCCTCCATCTTTTTTTTTTTTTTGCCTTTTTTGGCTTTGGCACAGACGTGATCATCTCAGGACTCCAGTGGCAGGAGATTGTAACTTTTGGCCGTGGTACAAAGGAAACATAGCTCCTGCGGGAGCCCAAATAACACTACAGAAGATTCCTCTCCGGCACTTTTTTTTTTAACCGTTAGAGGTCATGCAGCATCCAAGGGAACGGATGGTGTGATCATCAGGCCGGATGCAGAACAGCCACAGCAATGCGTTAACACTCCTCACCCAAATATCTTTATATCACAAAGCAGGCTGAAGAAACTACTCCCTCACAGGTCTGTAGCAAGTTCTCCAAAGAGAGGTTAGACTATTGCTAATGGGCAGAACTACAAAGTGGAGTAATTGAGGCCGCCCCTAGCAATGTGTTTTTTTTTTTTAAATGGACTGACGGAGAAGCCAATTTGAAAGCGTCCCAGGGAGCGGTGAAGTTTTCTGGTTATTCTTTGAGAAAACAGCGTGGGCGTGTGTCTGCCGGGCCCATCAGCATCACTCCATCGGCTCCTTAAGCGGATCCTATTTATACTGCATCTATCCTCGCCACCTCCGTCTGCTGCTCGCGAGCTGCTCTGAGCTGCAGAGAGGGCGTCGCGTCTCGTTGTGAGGAGCCTCATCGCAGGCATTTTAGCCCCCAACATCATCTGCATGCTGCATTAATTAACAGGAGAGAGAAAGTCGGCCGTTTGAAGCCAACTGTATGCCGTTTCAGCAGCAGCTTGAAATAACACCCCGGTTTTTTTACAGAAAGAAGTGAACGGGGCCGTCAGATGGGAAAGTGTACGTGAGGTGAAGAGGTGCGCTCTGAGGGACGTGTGTGTGTGTGTGTGTGTGTGTGTGTGTGTGTGAATGTCTGTGTGTGTGTGGGGAGGGGGGGCAGCTGTACCTCAGACACCCAGATGTGTTCTTGAAGACGGTGGTCCACTCAGCGTCCCGAGGCTTGGAGTCCTCATTGGGCTCGTGCTCCCAGCCCGAGTGTGGGATGATGACCTCGTTGGTCAGGGTCTGCAGGCCGTGGTTGATGATGACCATCTTTAACGGCTCGTAGGAGGAGAGGTTCCACAGTGTTCCTGGCAGACAGGAGAGGAAAGCCGTGGTCACCTGGGCTGTATCTCACAATCACCAACTCCCGTTTCAATAACTACATTCTCTCAGCTATACTGAGCATAAAATTTCCAAAAAAACAAAACACATTCAGAACACAGGGAAGAATACCCAATAGGGGTGCTCAGCAAACTAAAAATAGTGAAACAAGGATTCTGAGTCATGTACAACCCAAATGACTCATAAGAAATCTGAGTTCATTCAAACAAAGCAACGTGCATTATGAAAATACACCAGACACACTGCCAGTAACAGCAGCAATAACAAAAAATGGGTGCTTTTATATTAAGAGTGAGCACACTAGATCAAGAATTCCGCTTTGAGAAATGTACAATATTACAAAATGACCTGTAAGTCCATACACACGCAGACCCCAATCTTTATTTTATTAACTTCATAAACCAACCCCCCCCATCACCCACAAAGGGACTGTTTAAAAGAGGAATGGTAAGAAGATAAACTGCTTCATCTTGAGCTTAGGTCATGAAGTATGCGAGTCCTCCGGCAATGCGGATGATTCCTTACTCCGACAGAAGAATAACAGCCAGGAGCTGCCGTGTTTAGCTTAATCTTACAAACACACACCATTCGTGGGGATGGCCGCAAGCAAAGAAGAGAGAGAGGATGTCACGACTCCTCTGAGCTTCAGTCCCGTTACTGTACATTTTCCACTTGGAAAACAATTGCTTTGTCCAATCGTGCCAGCAACGTACGGAAAAACACTCTAAAACACAATCTAAAAATGCTGTCGTCTTTCTGAAACAGTAGTGTCTTTTTTTAAATGACCTGCAAATAATAACCATGTCAGTACTACTTATATAGAAATGGGACTGGGAGGACATATGTTCAAGCATACCAATGCTGCTGGAACACGTTCCTTCTTATACCAATGGACAGCTAGAGAAACTCATTGAAGGGGCAAGAACTGAAGTCCCACTAAAGCCTCTAAGTAGGCAAACATGCGAATGCAACTCTCTCCACCAGTGATCCTGGCACACAGGCGTGAATCTCTGCCACAGCCGTTCTAACACTTGAGGAGAGGGATGGTGACTTGAAGCCGCTGCCAGAAGGCTAATGGGATGATTGCCTCCGTTGTTGTGTGATCAGAATCACTTCATTTGTTCCAACAACAAGGCTACCAGCAGCAGCAAGATGTTTAATTATGCTTGGTCAACAATAAAACATATAGCACCAAATGGATGCTCTACGAGTATGCATCGCTCGCAATTACAGGGCCTGAAATAATTTAATCTGCGACAAAATTCAATCTGGAAACAAAAGAAGCTATTATGAAGCCAGCCAATGTAACAAAAGCAGTAATAATATATCCATGCTACATAAAATGTCCTCTTTTAATGTGAGGAAAATACCAGTGTTTTACTGAATTCAATTAACACAATTTTCTCGTCTGAGAAAAGCCATGAATGTTTAGTTCAGTGCACCCTCTTCCCATCACTTTTTTTTGATTTAGATTATCAGTCACGCTCCTCGAGGCATGAAAGCCAAAATGTGAGTAAACGGACTTCATGGAACAGTTATTTATAATAAACATTCAGGAGTGGTAAGTGTCAGGTTTCTCAGTTTTCTGAACCTTTCCATGTTCAACAGCAGTCTCAGTTCCATTCATGACTATTATGGTAACTCAGGGGCTGGTTAGTGCCGACAGACTGCAAGCGCTTTGCTTCTGGCTCTGTTCAATTTCAGTCTCGTTAGGAGAGATGAAATCGCAGCTGAAAAAGATCACTTTTAAATAATGAAATATTTACAAAGGAAGGATGGGAAAAGGTAGAGAGACCCTTGTCTTGAAATTTAGAGAAATGAATTATGTATAATATTCCGTGGCACAGGGCTTTTAATTTCACTCCCAGCACAGCGCTGAAAGATGAATTACAATCAATATGGCTTCCTTGCACAGCTGAAGTGCACACAATGCACTCGGTCCCTCTTCAGGAGCGTATGACGACATTCAGGAATATTCAAAATAAAACCCATGGTGATGAAATTCTCAACTTTGGAATGACTGAGGGATGACATAAAATTCAGGCTGAATTCACTAGAAATGGAATGAAAGCAAAGCACAGATGCTGTACGGACCAACCTGGGCCAGGACTAGGGGTGCAAACCTCTAACTTAACAATACGAAACAATATTCTGGAATATATCTAAGGAATCACTTTGATACCATTCAATATGATACATTTCGATACAACATGAATCACATTATTCTGTGCTTTATAGGAAATGCAGAGTATCACAGTAGTTCATTAGTTCATTATATTCCATTTAAATGACTAGGACTGTGGCAAGCACTCTATGGTCATCCAAATTTCTGCATGATAGTTTTTTTTTTATTGATTTGGCATATTCTTGCTTTCATAACAGTTAACACAGATATCTAAACAGAGCTGGCACTTTAGACAACCAAATTCCACTATAAAATGAAGCATTGTTTACATTTCTGATACTACCTTTATAAAATCAAACGTCTGTCTCAAAACTATAAAACCACTGTGGAGACCATGTATTCACCTATAGTCTCACATGAGTACTAATATGTTAGAATTTTTAGCAGTCCCTTTCATTGAATTTTGCATGTGTGTATTGTGTTTTTTCTGTGTTTTGTGTATTCATAGGTTTTTCTTTATGTAAAACATCTCAATTCATTGCAATTTTGGAAATAGTAAAACATGAAATCTATTTTTTTCCACATGTTGCTTTACGCAGGGTTGTTGATTTCAGGCAGCCTGTGTCAAATGTGACATCTTTATATTTCTTGAGCATACAGTAAGAGAATAAACAGGTACTGATGAGTCACACATGGCATCACTTCATTTACTTCAAAAAAGACATTCACAAAACACATTTACTGCTGTTATTTTTACACATAATGATGTGCTGATTGAGGAGGAAACATTTTAACAATGAGCTGACCAAATGACAACAGTATGATGGCAGCTGAGCATGTGACATCATGATGTGACATCAGCCCAAACTGACTTGAATTTTGAACTTAAATGTAGCATTTTCCTTGAGGTGCATAGTAGAAATTGTCTGAAAACAATGAAAAACCACTATTAGTTTTGCAAAAATTATCAGGAGTTTAGACAGCTGTGTTACCCATTTTGAAACATGGACTTCAGTTTGCAGAAATGTACCAACTCATCTGAGAAACACTATTAGGAATAAAAATAATTAACTACAAAAATCAATGGTATGCACTGATTCTGACATGCAACATTGACCCAGTGATGTTTCTGCTTTTAAATCGATGCATCAATAGGAATCAATGTATGGTTATACCCCCAGCCAGGACCGGGCCATAGACAAACCGCATTCTTTTAACCTGGCACCAGCATTTTGTCAGTGGCAGTCTTGGTGAGCCACTCAAAATTCTGAAGGACAGAGATTTAGAATCAAGGCTAGTGCCTCTACTTTATGTTCTGGAGTCAGTGGCTGGAGGGATTTTCAAGGGTCCATGGAGCTGCTGTTTCAGGTACCCCTTCTCCTTCCACCAGGACAGTCCACTAATCAGATACAAAGCAGGGAATTAAATAATAAGAGAAAAAAGGATGGCAGTCGGGAGAGCTCCAAGGTGCAGCTTATTGAGTTTCCTCCTTCCTCGTTGCCATCAGAACCTCCTGGTTAATTCAATTTCCCGGGCGCTGCAGACATGCTGTTCTAACAGGCCATTCACTTACTGCTGCCCATTACTGCTCACCCTTCCCCCTGCCATTCATCACCATGAGAGCAGCCGGTGCTGAGGGGAGGGGGCCTGCGGCTGACGCCAGGGATGCAGCAGAGAGGTGCAGCTCCCGGCCCGCTCAGTGCGAGTCCGAAAGGCACGGTTTCGCCAGAGAAGCTGTGATTTCAGGGGGAGGTATGCGGCAGGTGCAGCAGGTGGTGTAGGCGGGGCAGGATTTGCGCTCACGGCGAGACGGCCGGAGGTGCTGCCACGCATACGGGGCGAGGCAGGGTGGAGAGAGGGAGCTGTGCTGTCTGTGTGTGGGTGTGTGTGTGGATGTGTCTGTGTGTCTATGTGTGTGTACTGCCTAAATGTGGTGTATAATTGAGTGTGTATGTGTGTTTGTGGTGTATGTGTGTGTGTATGTATTTGTGTATGACTGTGGGTCTGTGTGTATGTGTGTGTGTGTGTGTGTGCGTGTGTGTGTGTGTGTGTGTGTGTGTGTGTGTGTGTGCGCGTGTGTGTATGTGTGTGCGTGTGTGTGTATGTGTGTGTGTGTGTGTGTGTGTGTGTGTGTAGGCAGCGGCCTGTGCCTGCCTGGAGCTTGGCAGAGTACGGAGTGTGAGCAAGCGAGCGGCTCCTGCAGCCTGTGCCAGGCCCCTCGCTGAGCCGTCCTGGCGCGGCAGAGGGGGCGGGTGGGCAGACACCGTTCTCTTCGCACCACCGTCGCCCTCTCCTCGCTCCACAACCAGGATTTCCTGGGCTAAACCAGCCAAGCTCCAGAGCTGTTGTGTCTCCCCTGCCGCTTCCTTCCCCGCTCTTCCTCCCTCTCCTTCTCCCACTACACAAGGGCTTCGGTAAATGCGAGACAGAAGAAGTGGGGGGAGCTTATTTCCATTAAGTGCTGCAGAGGGAAGCCGTGCAGCTGAATGATTTATACAGCTCCGGCCCTTTCATCTCAGATTGTGGATGCTTGCCCTGTCACTCCCCTGTTTCAGATGCGCTGATAAAACCAGCCCTCTGCATTCTGTGTGGGTGCGCAACTTCCAGCAGCTCCCCAGGAGTTCTGAGCACAGACAACCACAACAGATGCAAGGCCAGTGTTTATCCCCCTTTGAGGGAACGCTCGGTAGACTGCGTTCGTTTCGTGGGGGAGTGCAAAAATCGCACCCGCCTCTCTCTTTTAATGATGTGCTTCTGAAGATAATCACTAATTACGAGCCGATGCGAGGAGCACGTATTTGTGCTCGCCTGCAATTTCTCTTTCAGTGCGAAGTTTAGGCGTAGGCCTACGCAGCCATTGAGAGAGTGCTGGAAATATTGGCAGTCTCTGTGCGTGCACGTAAAGCCATTTACCCGCTACTTCCATGTCAAATATACGCCCGCCGCCTTGCAGGAAAACAGAGCTTGCTGCGGTTTTATAAAGACTGCATAATGCCTTAAAAACACACAGAGAAAGCTGAAAATAGTACTATTTCGAAGGCCTGCAATTATATTTAATTGTAGAAAAACTTGCCCACTTCAGGCCAGGGTAAGCAGAGAGAGCATTGTGAGAGGCAGACTTTTATAGGGGCCTCACAGCTAAACCATATGGCCTGAGCTGGTTTGGAAGCTCGCGAAGAGGAGGATATTTTTAGCCGTGATTGAAAGCGACGTTGTGCTGTAAATGCAATCATTTGTGCTGTTGCAGAGTCATCCCTCACAGTGGCGTCTGAGGCAACATGAGGAGGAACGCGAGGGAGATATGCACGAGCCCTCCGTGAGCCGCCCAGAGCGCTGCCTCCAACTGAGAGTGCCTTCTGACTGAAGGCTTATGTCAAAGCCAGTGAGGTAACTGCCCATTTTGCCCATCTTTTCAAATGAACGCCATGAAAGGGGGCTGCGGAGTGAGCACGCAATGCGCTTCTGCTGGCAGGAGGCGGCGATTACAAAGAAATCCCAAAGATCTCCAGTTTGAGTTGCGCGGCTCACCTCTCACCTCTGCTCAGCCAAAGCACAATAAAGCTCTTTCTTAAATTCTCAGCATTCCGGCAAATGCATGTCAGGGCAAACAAATGGTGTGGGGATTAGGGCACTGAATGGAGATAAACTAACAGGGTTGTGTTCTCGCAAATGACATTTGCCAGGTCCTGTCCACGATTTATGGACTACGTTGTAACAGTGACCTGGTTTTGTCCATCTGCGATCGCATCGTATCCTTTCTAAACCTCTTAATGCGTACAGCTGAGGTTTAACGCTCACAAGCTTATCTAAAAGTAGCGCTCCGGTTTGGCCAAAAATGCCACGGAGAAATAATGTGCTGAAGTCCCCCGTGACGTCGCTCCCTCACAGAAAGCGCTCTCCCTGCGCTGGCCCTACCTGTGATGAGCTCCCGGACCTCCATGTCGTTGGTCTTCCTCAGGAGCCGGATGAGGGCGGGGATGCCGTCGCAGTTCTTGATGGCCACCTTGTTGTCGTGGTCCTTGCCGTAGGAGATGTTGCGCAGGGCGCCGCAGGCCTTGCGGTGCACCTCGGCCTTGGGGTGGTCCAGCAGCCCCACCAGCACGGGGATGCCCTTCAGCTGCCGCACGTCCTTCTTGATCTTGTCGTTCTCGTAGCACAGGTGCTGCAGGTAGGCGGCGGC
The DNA here is from genome assembly GCA_019176425.1 of Megalops atlanticus. Taxonomy (NCBI): domain Eukaryota; kingdom Metazoa; phylum Chordata; class Actinopteri; order Elopiformes; family Megalopidae; genus Megalops; species Megalops atlanticus. The sequence goes on along the minus strand of CM032878.1, from coordinate 19,515,309 downwards.
GTTGGACTTGACCGGGTCGATGGGGTGGCCCAGCATGGCGATGACCTCGGGCAGGTCCGGGTCCCGCCAGCGCGGGTCCTTGCGGATGCTGTCGATGGAGGGCGAGCGCCGGCCGCCCATGCGGTCCAGGCTGGCCATGCTGCCACGCTCGGGCTGGGCCAGTGGCGCCGGGTACATGCTCTGGATGTAGGGGTGCCGCTCGTCGATCAGCTCCGCCTCGATGGGGTCCTCATAGGCCCCCCTGAGAGAAAGAGGAGAACAGAGACGGGGGGGTGAGCGAGGAGAGAGAACAGAAGAAGAATGAGGTGAAAAAAAGAGAGAAATGGGGAAAGGAAGAGAGCAGAGAAAGGGGAGAGAGACAGGATGAAGAAAGAGATGCGAAAGGGAGAGAGACAGAGAGAGAGGGGACAGAGAGAATGAGGTGAAAGATAAGGGAAAGATAAAGATTGAGGACAGGGACGGCCAAAAAGAAAGGACGAAGAGAGGAGATAAAGTAAAGGAAAGGGAGTGGGAGAAAGGAGAGTAAAAAAAGAAAGGGAAAGAAAGGCAGGCAAAGGAGAGAGAGGGAGACAGAGAGAGAATGAGGTGAGAGAAGTGAGAGATGAAGTGAGAGGGAGAGAGAGGCAGACATCACACGCTCATCCCGTTATTAACAGCTCTGTCAACGCGCCAACCCAAAAAAAAAACAGCCCTCGTCGATAAGAGAAACAGCCGCCACTTTCTTATTAATTGTCTCTGTCGGCTTGGAGCAATGTTCTCTCTTTGGCTTTCTCTGTTATTAATGACGGGGGAAACCGGGCCGGGGAAGACAGCCTGTGCAGCCAAAAGCGACCGGGATTCTCGCACACCGGCCCAGTGAGAAGGAACCACGGAGGAAAAAAAAAGGGAGAAAACTCTGACACCTGCAGAAGAGGGCAAAGGTAACTAAGCGGCACAGAGCTGCCACAGAGTGCAGGAGTGGCTGCGATTTCCCTCTGCAGAAGCGGGGACGTGGCCCTGCCGCATGCCGGCCCTGTCCTGCGCCTGTGCTGCAGCCACACGACCGGCACATGCATATTTATGCCCCCCCCCCCCTTCCCGGGACCGAGCGGGAGCCCTGAGCCTGTCGCTATTAGCATTGCTCTTTCCAGCAGGCGAACGCGTTCCCAGCGGCAGGCTGCAGCACCTGCTGGCATGCCTCTGCCCACCTCATAGCTGTGATCAACACGACGCCGCGCACCGAGGGCGGGCAAATCAATCCCCGCGCAGCGCAGAGGGCAAAAACTGAATGCATTTAGCCTCTCCGGCTTGCCGGCTTGCATACTCATAAGAGATGCTCCGAGCAAGGAGATCACAGCTTTCCGAAGGACTGGTAGGTGAACGCGCGGAGATCTTATTTTTTTTAAGCTGGGGGCGCAACAAATCCATTTCCTCCGAGGGTTTTGGAACAGACCACATCCCTGTGGATGTGTGATAAACTGCAGCAATGAGGAATTACAGAGTCATTTCTTAATTACTGGGTATTTGGAGAGACCATCCAGCTGGGTGTGTCGCATATTTGGGCATCGATAGCGTTCATCCTGTTTTCAACAATCCACTCTAACCTTTGATCCACTGACGGCCGCACAGACAGGAAGCTGAAGAAGCGATCCGCTCAGAGCGGCACAGCCCAGGCGTAGCCCCTTCCCCTCGGCTCACCTTTCAGACTCAGGCACGCGCGTTTATCGCAGTCAGACAACCGCTGTCTCCGTACCGGGTAGCAGAATGAGTTACAGCCGGGCATAATGTAGGTGGTTATGAGCTATGCGCCTTTAATCGAAATGGGAGTTTTATGTTAATTACGCACTTTAATTTGGAGGGTGATTCTGCCGCGCCGGTTGATTCTCAGTGTGCTATCATCGCTTGTCTGGGGAAACGTTAGAGGGGGGATTACAGCGCGGGCTCAACTGAGTGTGCGACACGTCTGGCTTTCTCGCTGTCAGTTGCGTGTGGCACTCTGGGATGAAGACGGAAAATGCGCGAAAAAGAGCGACACACGGCAGAACATTCCGGTAACACCAGAAGTGTGGCGGAGGCTGCAGCCAGGGGGAGGCGGGGCCACATGTGGACGCATCAGCAGATTGGCACTAAGGGCTTTGGTCAGGTCTTAGGCCTACACATGATGTGACACACTGAGGCGATTCACCAGGTAACATTCTGCAGCTCTGAAGGGAGGGAGTTTGATATTAATAAGGCAGCTGTGGCATTACTTATAGAGGCTTGGACCCAGCCACCCCCCCCTCTTGTGGGACTGTGCTGAGCATCAGTGGTTGTGGGGACGGTGCCGCGGGAGATGAGAGTTTGGCGGAGCACGGCCAAGGAGCCGCAAACCAAAACTACCGCTTCTCGCCCACGGGAACATTTTTTGCTCAGCTCCGAGAAACTACCGATTTAGTGGTGCAATTAAGCCGAAGACTGCGATACTTGTGGCGTCCTGGAATTCACATTCTGCTTAAAAATGAGCGAGTGATGGGTGTAATGGAAAATCAAATCCACATGAGGAGAAATGAAAGACTTCCTGGTGAAAAGCATGCAAATGATAGTGAATATCTGGAGCTGAGAGATCACGGGGGTGGGGGTTTTGGGGGGTGCCAAAACACTAATCAGGGTTGGAAACACCAAGCCAGAGGAGCACACGAAATCATCAAAATGAATTGGGGAATTTGCATAACGGCCTTTACAGCCATCGCTGGAGAGAGAAAACCCGGCGCAGGGTTCATGAAATAAAATCTTTCAGATACAACTGATGCTACCCGAACCTTTTCAGTTTGAATGAAGGGAATGTCAAGATTTGCATTTAAATTGCCAGTATTGTGTGGGTGTATGTGTGTGTCGGGGGTTATTCACGGGATTTGAAAAGCCTGTCCGCCGGGTCTGACATGGGAGTGAGTGAGAGTCAGTCCTGAGCGGATTGCCGCCGTCCAAACACCTCATGGTAATGGAGCAGCAGCTGCTGGTCCTACATGCCCCTTGCAGGGAGAGGAGACACAGCACTCGGTAATAAGGCTGTCGAGACTCCGCCGCCTGCTCCTCTATCACATTCCTTTCTTGAAAGGACCGTCCAAAAAGCCTTTCTGACTCTCACATAATAAGCAAATGGCTTAGTGTCATTTTTCCACCCCCCTTTTGAAGAGGACTGGGAGGTTCCAGTCAAGGGAACAGATTTCTTGTTTGGGATTTCGAACAATAATTGCTTTCTGATTCATGAGGGGTTTGGGAGAAATGACTTTTAACATATTGCCTTTTATTCCTTTAATTAGCGTTTGACATGTTTTCATGTCATTCTCTGTTCTTATGATTCATGTTTGTCTGAGCAATACAGTACTTTCATTAAGGATGAGAGAGACTAATATGGCTCAACAGAGATTCCTTTGAGTGCTGTACCAACCACTCAAGAGGCCTCCCGGGCCATAAGACAGGGAACACTGCCCGTTGGAGCCATAGGCCAGACTTGTGATATATTCTAGCATTGGGCTGGCTCCATTGTCTTATCTATTCATTTCCGCCACCCTAGAAGACTGGAAGACAGCGCAGTGGGGAAGGGTCTCATCTCCATTACGGAAGCGGCGGTGCGCCGATCTGGCCTTCTCTCCCAGGGGTTGTCTCCACCGTGACCCCGCCTCCCCGCCACCCCCGCACCAGAGAGAGGCTGGCAGGTGGACCCGGTCACACAAGGAGAGATGAGCCATTAGAGATTGGCCAGAGACACCTCATTGTCTGGCAGAGTTCAAAAGCGGCTATTCATCATGCTGACAACCCCCTAGATGCACAGAGGAGGGGGGCGGGGGGGTGGCGGTGCACAATACAGGGTGCTCACGTCAGTCCGTAATAAATTAAGTACACTATTGGGCCAAACGTGCGCCGGTTGACAGTGGGGGAAACAGTTTTCCGCCAAACATCTTAATTTCCTTTTCGCGTAATTGAAGGTTTCTAACTGACTAGACGATAAGCTGTAATTAAAACGCTTTAATTCTCACATTCATTATAGCGATTTTTGTCAATGTCTGTTATTATAGGAATGCTAATGAATGCGCGAGGACGTTTGGGGAGCTCAATCTAAATGTCGCACTCCGCCGCAGAGAGGCTGAGTCGCAGATGCCAGAACGTCGACTCGACCACCCGCTTCAGGTCCCGGAGCTTGACCAATGAGAACAGCAGCATGACCAACTGGGGCAACGAAGGCCGTGGGGCCAAGATACGTTTCCTGTGGCAATGCTCTGGCTGTTCATACATGTGGGTTTGTTAATGAGATTTCCGCTCCTGGTTTGGCAGGCTCGGGTGGGTGTGTGTTATCAAATGAGGACCCGAGCAATTGAGGAAGCACACACCGACAGCGTGCAGTTCCTCGCTCCCAGGGTTCTGCGTATTTTTGCGCTGACAGACACCCCCGATTAGAGGCAGCCCTTAAAGCACCGCTAATCTGCACTTTCCTGCCCCGCGCGGCACTCCCTCCTAACCCCGGAGGAGCGGGCGGGACTTCATTAAGAGGACTCATGGAGATCACCTCAAATCCTGTTCCGCTGGCGATGAGCTAATAACGTCCTGCCGCGACTTGGTGCCCTCTTCGAAAAACGAACACGGGGGAGAGACGCGGGAAGATGCCATCTCTGACACTTCCTCCCTATCTGTATTCCACCCAAGTCACCTTCACAGCCCGATCTGCTGGCCATGTACCAATACTTCTTTCCCTTTTTTTTAAAAAAAAAAAAAAATGTACAGACATTTTAATAAATCCGTCTGTCACAGATCACTGGTCAAAATGAAAAGCTCTTTAAAACACACTACACTCTACTTCACACCAAATGTCTGCTTCAATTATGTACTCCGCGGCGGCTTTGCACCGCATATTTGAGGCAAAATGTTAACAAAACACAAGCAGGGCTTGAATACAAAGCTGAACAACAAGAAACCTTTCCAGCCAATTAAGAGCAGAGGCTCATTTTTGTCCCTTTGCTCCGCGTTTCACAGGCGGTTCTTGAGCAGATGGTGCTCTCTTTATGAAGGTCACTCACAGGGGCCGTCTCTGAGCTCAGCAAGAGGGGCCACAAAAAGCAAGGCTTTTTCTCCCTGACATCAACACATGTTTGCATGTCGCCTGCATTAAAACAGAGATCAAACGCTCGCTGCACTCTAATGCATCTCTCTGTTCATTTGCCTTTCAGTGGCCGGGTAAGTAGAGCGCCTTTTGCTGCATGTATGTTCCAAGTACAGCTCTTCAACAGGGGGGCTCTTGCACACAGCTTTCACTATCCATCTTTCTTAACCAAGTGATCCTATAATGAGGAAATATAAGATAGAAGGACATGCAAATGATCATCTCTCTGTCTCGTCCCCGTGAACGAGTGTGAATCTCTCCAATGCAGCTCACACGTGCAAACCAAGCCCCGTCTTTAAACTCGGGCTGAGGGAAACGGAGCAGACTCACCTGACCCGGGGGACGTCTCTGATGGGCTCCCTCATGGGCCGGCCCCGGTCGGCCCCGGCCAGCGTGCGGCGGTTGGCGGTGGAGTAGTCGGGCTCCAGCTCGTAGGGCTCCTCGTCGTCGGGCCCCAGGCTGCGGCGGTCGTCCTCCAGGCCGTAGGGCTCGGGCTGGAAGCGCTCGGGCTGGGAGCGGTTGAGGTCCGCGCTGCTGCTGCCCATGGGCACCTGGGGCTGCGCCACGTGGCCGTAGTCGTCCTTGCGGATGGGCAGCGTGTAGCTGTTCTCCGGCCGGTAGCTGTTGGCGGGCATGTAAGGGTAGCGGGGCCGGTAGTTGACGCCCCGCGACAGGCTGCCGTAGTTGTCCGACATGTCCCCGTAGCCGTCGTGGACACCGTAGTGGCGGAACTGGCCCTCGGGGGTCTCGCTGTAGGAGTCGCTGTAGTTGTTGTAGGTGCGGCTGAGGGTGGAGGTGGCCTGGGGCGTGATGAAGCGGTCGCCGTTCTTCATGTAGCGCCTGTCGATGGAGTCCGTGTAGCTGCCCATGGGGGAAGAGCCTTCGGGGAGGGGCAGGCCGTCGGGCCCCAGGGGCACCTGTCGGACTGTCCGCGTGGTCACCGTCTTCACCATCTTGGTGACCTGAAGTGGGGGGGGGCGCAGAAGAACCGATCAGCGCATGGCGAGGGGGATGTCCCGATGAAGACGACTCTCAAGAGCGCCTGAGCGCACGCCACAAGAGTACATCCAAGTATCGTGCAAATAATTAACACCAACCAACAAAAACCAAAAGACAAGCAGTTAACCACATTGCAGAGCACACCCAATGCAGCAATCTATACCAAACAAGTCAGTGGGATGCCACACTTTGTGAACTTTTTGGACACTCTGAGAAATGGAATGAGGAAAACATTGCTCCTTTTTTTCTGTGCATGAACTGCAGATTCGTAAATCTGGAACAGCAGACACTGGAGCCATGCAAGGGTGGGACCATGTGATCTGTGGAACCCAACTGCTGCCCCATCTTTCGTTCACTCTGGCAAAAATCAGGAGCAGAACGTTGTTGGAGGTAATGGTGAATTTTCTAAATAGACGTGCCACTGGTCCTCTCCCTCCGGGTCTGAATCTGGCAGCAGAAGGCCGTCACTCTGCTTAATGATGCTGCACCGCGGGGCTCATTATGAGGGGGACCACTCGCCGCTCATAGTTATGCTTAGGATTGTACGAGCAGCTCAAGGAGACTGACCAATGGGCAATTACTGCAACTGATTGTGAGGGGAAGCAGACAAAATGCTAAAGACACTGCCTTGGTGAGAGGTGCTTTGCAAACGGTGCAGAACTCTGCAATCCCGGGTCAGGAGAGGAGCAGGCCTGGGGAGTCAGGCTTGTTACGCGTGCTCCTGCCTGTCACTGGACACCAAAGTCTGCCTTGCTCGCCATGAATAAATCATGCAAACGGTGTCAGTGCTTTGTCTACGATGGCGCAAAACGGCTGACTGTCAGAAGGGGGGGGGGGGGCACGTCTCGCTTCCTGAGTTCAAGACCGGTACAGAAACCAATTTGCTGCCCAGTGAATTGTCCTCGGCGGTAATTGGCTATTTTGTCCGCGGCTATAAATTCCTCTTAGAAATTAATGAGGTTGATGAAAATGAATCATAATTCAGGAGGACCCATTTCTGTCTCCAGCTGTGGCGTGTCGTGTTGGGCCCTAACATGGACCATGTCCGTTTGAGTTGAAACAACTTAAAACCAAGGCAGGTTTCTCATTGTGAGATAAGCAGATGTTAAAAACTCAAGCCATGCCATGTAATTTGCCTCAAACTACTTTAATTGTATATATTTCTGCTTGTGACTGGAGTTAGAGAACCATAAGCAGTACTGTCCCTCCCTCAATGACTCACTGTCTGACTGAGCTGCTCATGCAGTAATCATTGCTTACCACTAGAGGCCCTGAAGGGGAAATGGCATGTAGAGTAGTCTCTTTATTTATAAAAGTGCCAGTTCATTTCTTGTTTTCATTACTGTCTTCTCATTATCATGAGATTTCCTTCTCTGGCAAGTTCTAGTGAATGGGAAAACTGATTGAATTAGATTTTAATGAAGAAAAAAAAAATTCCGGGAAGAACACTTTTTAAACAATATCAACAATGGTAAGAAAGTGTCAAAAATGTATTATTAGATTACTATTATTCAAACTCACATTAGCTAACTAGGGGTGAGAACATGCTTCCATTTTTGGGTTATTAGAATTTAGTTCCAAGTTAGAAATTGTACTTGTTATGCACACACTCTCATTTGAGCTGGGTGGTTGAATATATTACATGAAAATCACTGCATTAATCTAGGAATTTGTTTTGTGCTGAATTGGTTCTGAATTGGTTCATACTTCATCCCGAGAGGAAAATGAGAAACGCTGTGCATTCCAGGAATGCAAAGCCCATTTGTTTTGTCAATTACAAACAAAACTTCCCATCCCATCCAAAGAAAGCTTTTCATTAATGTCAGTCTTATCTGCAACTGCCGTTCCATATGTGGCAGGCACTACAGAAAAAAATCAACCCCCCCCTTGTTGCTTAAACCTAGCAAATAAGTCCTTGCAGGTTAAAAAAGTGAGCCCTTGTTTGAATTTCACTTAATGTAGCATCTTAAGCCATACATTCTAAAAAAAAAAAAAAAAGGCTGGATATTGAACTGCCTCATTAAGGCCTTTGATTTTCATTTACTTTAACTGCAGTAATGCAAGGTAGACCTAGGCTTCTCTCTTTCTCATCTCACAACCCGATGCTTCCCATATTCCCCTGGGAATGCCACGGAAGGGAGGGAGGGAGGGAAAGCACTGCAGCCGCGGGTCCTGCTAAACCCTGACGTTAACGCTATTGTTCCACGCGCAGTCTGCAAGGAATGCGCCTCCCTCATTTCTGCAGGAAATTCCCATCGAGTGTAGAACGCTGCCGTAAACAAAGTACCCAAATCACCTTCTCCCAAATGCAGCCGTACGTGGCTGTGCTAACATTTCTTTAAGGCCCTCTCTGCGTATGTCAGGAGCCCTCAAAATGGTTTCAAATGCACTTTGATCAAGGGGAAGATCACTATGTGCTAAACAAGCTCAAGGAGGTTTTAGAAGTTTATTCTTCAATAGAAGGATTCAGGTTTATCCTCACCAGTACACACACAGCCAAAACAGAGGAGCCCTTGATGCTATATAAGGCTCTCTTTTTTTTGGGGTAAGCTAGGCATCTGGTGGCAGCTCCAGCTATAATGAAAGGTGGTTGCGGTGGGGAGGAGAACGAAGGCTCTGTGTACCAACTGTTAGACTGTTAAAGGAGGGGGAGCAGGCGTCACGGTCAGACTTTACAGCCTTGTAAGACTTTCATGATCTCTGTGGCGCTCTCTTTTATGGAGAGCTGTGACACACCAGCTGCGTGTTAGTGTTGCTGTCAGGCCAGGCCGAACCGGCGGCAGTGTTTACTGGGTCTATCTCCGACGGGGTGGGCGTGGCGGGCTTGGACTCCACCAGGGTCTCCGCCACTGTCACCGGGTGGTAGGTGCGGCGGGTGATAGTTTTGACCACCTTGGTTACCTGGATGGGTTGGTGCAGGGTCAGGAGCGTACCACAAAGCATAACGGCAAACACAAATGGAAGGCAGTCTGCATACGTACGGTGCATGGACTTGACACAGAGAGATGGGCCTGTTATTTAAAAAAAAAAAAAAAAACTACTGAAACACTATTCACAGGAGTTTGTATCCAAGCGCCGATTGCTTCCTTTGAATTTTCAGGAGTGGCTAACTTGCCGTCACATTGCTCCTTCTCCAAGGCTACAGTTCTGTATGTTTTGAAATACAGAAGCCTTATTCTGATTCTTTAGGTCTCAGCAGCAGATCAGGCCAATCTCTGAGCTTAAGCATTGCATTTTAAAGTCTTTCCTTTTCATAACAGCTCGCCCCCTGCCAACCTCATCCATTCACAATCTGTATATAGGCAGAGTGACCATTAAAACACAATTCCATTCTTTCAAATCACCTCCTTCAAAGCAAGGTTCTATTATTTCATTGCGAATTCTGCCAAATGGGTCTGGAAAATGTCCACAGTAAACGACATTGAGCTGGAATCCAGAGATGGGGGAGGTGTTGCACTTTCCAGGCAGAGACGTGACATTTAAATGACTAATTCATTCAGAGTTTTAGCGCCCACAATTCATTTAAACAACAGCCACTCCAGACTAATTTGTGTGCCGTTTTTATTTTGTTTTGGAGCAGCGGCTGCCACAGGAAGAGCGCAAACAACATGTTTTCTGAAATGCAGAGGAACGTGGAAGAAAAACATATTTGTTCCAACTGTCTGCAGTGGGGGTTATATTAAGTATGTTTTGAGGGATATAAATTTTCAGCTAATGGTTATTTTCCAAACTAATGATAGATGAACCAAACAGAGTGAGATGAGATTCTTTAAAAACCACGCACATAACTTATGTCACAAGCAGCATGACAAATTGCCTGCCAATTAAACCGGGGCTCTCATAATTTCATTCCACAACTCAGACCCAGATTAGTCTTTGCTTTCAAAATGAATTCTATAGCTGATCCCTCACCCTAATGGAGTAGAGTGCCCTTAAAGCGACACCCTTATCCCAGGCCTTGATTAGTTTTTATTTTCCATTTTTTAAAAATCCCTGTAGTAAATAGGATATATGACTGTCATCCCCGGTGCACACCACACAGAGCAACAGAGGGATTAACTGTGCATTTTAATTACTGCCTGAGTGCTTCGCATGAGCCAGCTCTATCCAGCAGTCCCATCCCTGGGGACGGCTGGTAAAGATAATCTCTGTGCACAGACGTGAGGTGAGTTGCACTGTAAGGCAGACAGCTACAGTATAAAGGTGGGGCCATCGCTGGGAAATCAGGACTCTAGGCAGCAATGCTTTAAGTGACGGAAGTGCGGTGGAGCGCCGACTCAGAATGGTGTCACACAAATGGTGAGGTGAGTAGAGGAGTGACGGAAATTTCCACTCACCTTCATGTTAGCTGACATATCCTTATCAAGAAACAATAAAACAGAGTAGAGCAACGTCACAATGAGGTTCTTTATACAGACACACAATGAATGGAGGAAACAGGCCATTCAGTGAAGGAGCAGGAGTCTCTAACCGTTTGGATATGGTATTGGAAATCAAGGTCACTTTGATAAACTTTAATAACTTGTGTTAAACAAGCCTGCTGGATTACACAAAGTAAGGAAAGAAAGTACATCCTTGAAGATGGAAGATGTGCAACAAGTTCCTTAAAATCCAGTACACTCTGTCAGGATAAGTACTGTATGTGTCATGAAGAATCACAAAACAGGGCATTGTATCCAAACAGTAAGACCCATGCTGTACATTCTTCTGTTAAATCACCATAATAAAACACTTTCAAAGCACTACCCCTCTAACTGTCAACTTGGCCCTTTATTTACCTCTTTTATTCGCTTAGCAAACACCCTTATCCAGGTTGAGCTACACAGCTTACATATTATTTATTTACAGTCAGATATTTACTGAAGTGATTTGGGAGTGCGCAGACTACAACAGCAGTGATTAACCTGAGAAATGAACCTGCAAGACTGTGGTTACAAGCGCAATTCTTTGACCAATGCGTTGCACTACAGTCCTATTAAATTTTGAAGAGCTGAAAAACCAAGTTAGCCTCCTGTTATCCCAATATGTGAACTTGCCTTTGATCGGTGCTGTGGGTTTCTACATTTCATTGAAAATGCTTTTATCAAACACAAAGAGCTGCATGCCTCCCTCTTTTAAAAATTCAAGTGCACATTAGGTTCTGAACTGCATACTGTATAAACGGCACACTGTGTACATACATATCAGCCATGGCTCATGGACAGAATGAAACTGTGCAGTGGTGCTAAGGCTCTGTGTGTGGCAGGCTCACAGTCTATTTCACTCGCACCAGTCAACAGATGATGTAAGACATTTCACTGTCTTACTGGTTGCTCTCTCTCTGCAGCGGTACGTGTCAGCAGTCCGCCCTCGTATGCTGTCCACATTGCAGTTCACTACAGAGCACTTCCGCACATAAAGTGCTGCTCAGTGTTCCTTGTGAGCATTTGTTTAAGTCACTAGGGCTTGTCATCTTTAGTTGTAATATGAAAGCTAATTACCGTTATTTCTCTCCTGCCCAAAACACTGTATCTGGATGCAATTAATACCCTCTATTTTGTCTGAAAAGCAATGGGGAGATCAACAAGGTTCACTTGTAATTATGCTTATATTTGTGTGTCTAACATACAGCTTTTTCTATTTTTTCATGAAGTGATTAGAGAGCCAATACAATTAAAACATACATATACCTAAAATAAATGCATAATACAGCAATGACCAACAATATAATAAATGTGATATGCATCTTAAGGTGACCTTTTTCCCCAACCACAGAGTCTTGTTGAGCTATAGTTATTCTCGTCCCTGTGAATAACATACAGCTTTTTCCATCTAACCTTAAAGTGATTAAGAACAAGAGATACTATAAAATGAACACACAGCTTAAAACACTACAGCTGCACTAACCAACCTGGTGATAAATCTGATCTGAAGCTTAAGGTGACCTTTTGCATTCATCCACTGACTTGAGTTAACACTGACATTTTGGACAGAGAAACCATTGTGAAAGTGGTGCCCCGCGTCGAATATGGCCAGGGTACAACAGCAGCCCTGTCGGCACCCCTGTCCCCTACCTTCGTCTCTGTGCGGCGCGTGGTTCCGTCATCAGAGGTGACCACGGATACGTGAGAGGTGGGTGTGCCCGGGTCCTCCTCGATGGTTACGGTCTCCTCCACCACCTCCTGAGGCTCCTGCATCATGGCCAGGGATGTCTGGTTACTGGGGCTCTGCTCCTGTGGACCACAAAGAAAGATGGGGGGCTGTCAGGGCTTTGGGGTGGCCGCCACATTTTCTCAGACAACCCCCACGGAACAGACCGGGCGTGGCTTCAACACTTTTGATGTCAAAGGGCTCATTAACCACCAATAACCTTGGAAGCTTTTCTTCCGCTCTCATCCTGTGGCGTAAACCGGCAGCACTCATTAAAAAAAAAAAAAGAACTTTTCAATGCTGGACTCCTCAAGCAGGTCATGCAAGCAAATGAGATTGCAATCGGCACAACGGTTACAACGTCAAGGTCCGGACACTGCGCGTTTCATTCAGTCAAATAGCTGTCTGGGCTGTAATTGAGCAGTAATTGCTGATGATATCGCATGCTGCAGAAAAGCTTCATCTGACCCGCCGTGCGTGAGAGAGAGACGAAGCTCTGTTTGGAGGAAATGGCAGACGTCATCCGCAAACAACGCCGGGCTTGATTGTGCAAAAAGATATGTAACGGCAAACTGCACGCACGTAATTGGAATCAGGAAGGAAGGCATTTGGAGTGATTGTCAATGGCGAAAACATGAAATGAACTAGGGAAGGGAAACGCTTACTGTACAGTGCTTTAGTCATGTAGTACAGAAAGGTAATTTGAAGGGACTTGTGCTGTGATGACTAAAAGACAGTAAGCGCAGGGAAGGAGATGCGGAGGGGCCTGTTTACTCTCCGCTTGCCTTTGAACGCACTAACAAGCGCTGCTCCGCCATTGATCGGGCAGCGGAGGAGTTCAAAGCCTGCGCAGGACCTGATTGATCTGCTGCAGTCTTGCTGATCATTCAATTCTTTGCTTTCATGTGCGGTATCATTCATAAACCCTCAGTGCAGCAACGGCCATCGCTCATCCGGGCACCCAGACGGTCATCCACAGGGAAAGTCAAAGAAACTTTACTCTCACACAGGAGATGAGCAAATTGATGTATTAATGGGACATGTAAAGTAATTCACCACTGGGAAGTGTGTGAGCTTTCTGTTAGGAAGAGCACCCAAAGTAAAGTACTTAACTGATAGTCAACTATTCTAGGCCATATAAATGCAATCATACACAAAAAGTGACCTTTCTTTAATCACCACTGTTCTAAAGGAATGCTCTTGACAGGACTTCAGTGAATATAGGGTGTAAACTTTTTAAATCCCCATCTGATGACTAGCACTCTTTTTCTAGGGAAGGACAAAATACATTTTGAATCAAATAAGGCCTATTAATTATACAACAGACAAAAATCAATTGGCTCTCTCTCAGAAAACATTGAAGAGACTGCTAACCCTTGCAAAATTACACGCAATTATCACAATTTTCACAGTTTATCCTGAGATGGCAATAAGTCCTCTCTCAGTGATCTTGTAACGTGCCATTGTTGGCTAAAGTGGAGAAACAAATGCGATCACAACCTCTGTCTATGCGCAGTGATTTTCCCTGGCGTGGGTAACGGCTCTGTCAGTTTGAATATCATACCCCTCCAGCTCTGCCCAAGCAACTGCTCCAGCTTGGTGCTTGGCCAGAAAACCCAAGAGCTTGGCTGGGCTTGAGACGATGCTTCACTGAACCCCAGAGAAGGCCATCAAAAGTGGAATTTCAGCCGAAACCATTGGCTCTTTTAAAGATGCAGCACAGCCCTGGCTAAAGTTCTCATCCTCCGAGGCCCGCTGACAATCCTGGGCTCTTGATCCGAGCATAACTACAGCGCTTCAGTAACTTGGGAGCTTTCAGATGCTAAATAAATGAGCGAAAGTGAATTGGCAGTGCAGGGCCTTAATGATTTAATGATTAAAAAGTGTCTGGATCAGAACCCTGGGATGCACGAAGGCCTTAAGGATAAGCTGAGAGAACAACTGATCTGAGTAGAACGTGGAACCCTGTGGAGAGAGAGGTGCAAAGCACAGAGGTCCCAGGCCCAGCATAAAGCTTGCAGTCAGATGGTGGTATACAGGAGCCATCCAATAAAGCGCTGGCAGAAAGAGCCACCTCATAACTACAGTCAGGATTCACAGTTCAGTTTCCCAAAAACCCACAGGTGCACACATCTCTCCACTGTCTGGGCTCACACCACCCTGTTAATTTCACTGACGGCCTGAGGTATTTCAAGCTTATGGTAAGAAGTGACAGGACTAGAAGATTTCTTTTAGGACTGCTTGAACTTCTGGACCACAAACACAGATCCTGACCCAGGGAGGTCAAAAGAAAAACAGACACACTTACAAACATGCATACTTTCACAAGGGTCTAGTCTACCTGCAAAAATACCAAACTTAACACTGTAGCATTTTGAAAAACACAACAAAACGCAAAATACTTTTGAACTTGCTCGAAATATTCATCTACGGTTGCATCAGCACCTTTCAAGAGACAAAAACACACTCGTCTTTTGTTAGACTGACAGAGAACTTTTTTTTTTGAAAGATCTACCAGCACTAAAACTCTTTTCCTTGCAAGAGCAAGAAAGACTGAACTGTCAGTATTTGGCCTCAAAGCAGGCTGAGGATTGAAAAAAAAAAAAAAAAAAAAAAAACCTGCACCTTCCTCACTTCAGTCTGAATGGATCAGCTTCACGGCATGGGGGCAGAAACTGGCAGTGCCGATGCCAGCTTTATTTTTCCGACAGATCAAGAAAGGCTGGTGCAGGAACACTCCCCGATCTCTGCTGCATCTCCCGTGCTGGGTGGAAAGCTTGAGAGAGAGGCTCCAGGTGCAGGAAATGAGACCGCCTGTCAGTACTTTTCTGCATTCCACTTCATGTTTTTTGTGTATTTGGCTCCCGGCTTCACCCCCTCATGTCACTGCGCTAGGATGAGCTCAGCCAGTGCTTATCAGTGCACTGCTAAGCTTACAGTGTGAGAACTGCCAGCACTGCCACTTCACCGTGCTACTGTGTATCTTGTGGTGCTCGTCTTTGCTTCTGGGAGCATCTAGCATTGTGCCATGAGAATTAAAAAAAAAAAAACACGGAAGAGTTTGGACTTTCTAGAAAGGCCCCTTCCATGGATTTCACCTACAGCTATAGTAGGTTTCACAGAGAACATACCAGTATTAAATTACTCATACGACGGTAATAATAAGGCTCGGTACTGATCATTTTACGGAGGATAACCCCAGCTGCCCTTGGACTCACTTTTCAAACTTTCCTCTGTTTTCGCAGCACGGAGACCAATCTCACGATGAACTGATCCAGAAAATGCCTTGGGGCAATTCAGGGGCGGAGGAGCTTAAATTCTCACAGTGACGCGTCCAGAGAGCGCCAGACCGGTGAATGGAGCACATTGAAATAGAAGGGAGATTCTATGAGCGGGTGCGTCCGGGAACTCTCTGTCCGGGCAGAGCAGGTGGAAGAGCAGACAAAAGAGAGTCCACAATGGAAATCATCCCCATTCGTGCCCGCGCTACTCAGCACATTATGCAGTCAGCGAGCCGGCCTGGCCTGAGCGACGGGACATGGGGGCGGCTGCTGAATATGAAAGGATGTTCAATGCGCAGCAATGGAAGTGAAAATACTGGAAAAAATACGGGTCTGGCACAAGAAGCAGAGTGACTGAGCGCTGACTGCGGGGTTGACTGACACGAGTGATGACTGTGTCGCTCTGTTGTGCAAGCACAATCACAAGGCCGCAATTCCTAACGCGATTCCTAACGCTGGAATATGTCAAGCCATCCAGCTCAAAAGCACCAACAGTCCATTTGTTTTGTTGTTAAATCAAAGGAATATCACTCATATCAGCAGGAAACCAAGTGCACATGGCCCTATTTCTGTCCTCCTGAAGTAAGAGACCGTTTCACCTCTGCAGCACCAATTACAGGTTGAATTAATTACTTTTTTTGCAGCTACGCAGTTTTGCAGTGTTGGCTTCAGTGTTGAGAGCACTGACTCCAGAGCTGTGATATGATGTGCTGTGATGATTGGAAACATTGTTGAACATAAGACACTTGGCTTAATTGTTTGAAGGTCTTTAAAGATAAACCATAAATCATAGATTTACAACTGTAGTGATGGTGGCAGTGTTCCATATTTCTATCTACTGCTCCCTATCTCTGCAAAGAGTGAATGGCTTTAAAACCATTAAAAGCAGTTTTTAAGAGTCTGCACAGGTCTGATTTTTTCCCCTTCAAATTTATGTTAGAGTAGTTCTACACCAAAAGAGATCAAATTAGATGAATGAACTTGGTTACCAAATCAGCCAATTCACTGTCATACTCTAATTACACTCATAACTCAAATTTAAATGGAATTCAATTTGTCCTTATTTTACCACCGTTATCCATCCCATCATTGTTACTTAATCTTTCTCATAGTTAGCATTCTCATCATCTTATTTGTGTCCTTCTATCATGTTTTCATCTTTATTACCATCTAATTCATTCTTTGAATTGGAGTTTAATTTAATAGTGGTATCTTCTTTCATCGTTGTCTTTGTATTAATCAGTCTTTTATCTTTCTATTGTTTGCTTTGATCTTTGGTGATATCTAACTGATCTGTTAAATTTCTCCAATGTCAACGTTATCATACTGCAATCGCATTTCTCTCATGCTTATGGTGAAGAGAGCTGCACAAAATTTGATTTGATTTGATTTTTTACCGAATTCCGACAGCTCATCCGTGTCACCTCAAATCACCTGGACATCAGTATCTCCTCTCAGTCATGCTCTGTGCTGGAGGGTAACAGGATTGCAGCCAAGATGTGGGCCAGCAATCATTACAGGGCTCTTACAGAATTAATCCCCGTGCAAAGACTGCTTGTGTAACCTTGGGTCTTCCAATTTCCCATCATTCCCGCTTTTCAAACAGCTGCCCTCTCAGCATCCCCCCAGTGGAGAGGAGGCTCACAGTCACGTGACAGCATTCCGGCCTTCACGGGCGTCCAGAGAGGGCCCGCGCCGCGGTGCGCGCCGCTCGTAAATAATAAAAACAAAACAAAACAAATCCTGTTTGTAAGGCGGTCGGGGGCGGCGAGGAAGTCAAACGGAGGCAGGGAGAGCGGAGTCTCGCACAATGCATGGCAGCGTCCCAGCACAACACACGGCTGCACAGCGGAGAGCGGCCTGGCCGGGGCCCTGACAAAGACTCCGCCGATGCCAAGTCCGCGCAGTCAGGGCTGGCCCTGTTAAAGAGGGACGGCGGGCTGGAGCCCGGTGCCCGGCTGTTTCTAAATCGACCGGAATGATGGGCGAAAAGTGAAGATGGGACGCGACCTCTGCGCTGAGCTCCACTTAACAGAGTGACTCGGCCAGTCAGATCGCACGCTCCGCCCCTCCCGTGAGAGGAAAGGCGGCGGCTCTTGCTATGTGGCCGTTGCATTGTGGGATTTTAATCTCCCCTCATCCATTGCGTGGTCCTGTCCTGAAGCGCCGCTCTCTCGCCTCTCTTTCACGCATGCCAGACTCACTTCACACGCTGCGATTTGTCACTCTGACCAGAATCCCCTTTTCCCGGTACTCTGCCCCCACTCCGTCCCCCCCTCTCCTTTTTTTTGTTCTTTTGTGCGAAACCCCAGGGCTTGTATGAAAATCGCCTGTCGGTTGAATGGGTATGCTGATGGGCCACATTGCGCCATCTCAAACGCAAGAGATCTGGGAGGTTGAAAACAAGGAAGACGGTGTCTGGAAACGATGTTTGACAGCTGAACAGCGGGAATTTGTCTTTGATTTGATTCTTCCTGAATACTTCTTCCAGACAGACAAAACTCCTTTTGCCGGAGACATCTTTGTTGTTCAACAAGACTGACTAAAGAACTTGTTTCTGTGATAGGAAGTAACCTCTTAGTCCTATGGTGGCACTAACATCATCAGATATTCATTACTAAAAATGTATAACATAATCATTTCATCATAATTTACTGTAGGTCATGTACTGAACTATGTTTTGCTTTAGCTTTTTTTGTAAAAGAAAACGTCTGTACAACTGATAAAATATTTGGCATCTTGAAACATATGGCAACAATCACAAAAAAATCCACATTCCAACTTCCCAAACATTCTTCACACACACAGAGGTTTGCATTTAAGCCCAAAATATCATCCTGCTCTTACCGAGAACCATCACTGGAATGCAACGCAAAGTTCAGTCAGACTAGTGTGATAAAACAGGTCTTAACGTTTGCAGATCTTAGGTAGGAGTAAAAACATATTAAAAAAAAAATCATGGCATCAAATTCACTTGCAGAGGATGGTGAAACACTGGGAATATGACCCTGGAAGGAAATGGAATTTGTAGCTGGGAGTATGTTTGTCTGGTAAGGGGACTTGGGGAAGGGAGGAGAAAAAGGAATGCACTGCTTGAGATAGGTTAGCTGCAGAGGGGTAAAACTCCCCGCAGATTCTGTGTGACCTGGGAACTGCGCACCCAGCGGGAGGGGAGCGTGCAAACAGCCCCTCGCTGGCTGTCTGTCAGCAGCTGGGTCCCGGGGGAACTGTGGGACGGCTCTGTTGGGAGATCGGTTCATGTGAGGTCCCCTCCGCTGTCATCTCCGGAGAGGCGGGAGTGACATATGTTCCACTTCCTGAGACCAGCGATACTACAGCATCATGTTCATTGTCTTTTGAACTTGAGAGTGCTCTCTGCCAAGGGATATCAGCTTTCAGGGAATTACAGTGAGGTTCAGGGGAAACAGGACCGCCCCCCCATGTGACTGCATACACTGGAATCAGGCGCCACATACAGTGACCGACAAGCAACACACAGGAAGCTCGGCAAGAATTAGCGCACATATTTAACCTCCCACGGGAACAGATTTAATTTCCTGGGCAAAATGTCAGCTAAATGTTGCCGTATTTCTCCGGTCGTGACTGCTTAAGTATGGCACAGATCAAGATATGGAGATGGCCTTTCCAATATGGGGCCCGTCAAATCCGATTAAACATTAAACTGACTTTACGGCCCCATGCGAGCAGTCAAAGAAAGCGACGGCGGCCAGCGGAGCATGCCGTGGCGTCGGCCGTACAAGAGGTGGGACCCGCTGTCAGTGAGATCTAAGCAGATTTACGGTTAACTTTCAACTCGACAGCAAGATAAGGGCAACCTGAGAGATCTTTGACTCATAACCCGAGCTACTGCAGAGAGGGGCCCATCTATCAAGTCCTTAATGGCTCAGCCGAGCTATATTGTTTGCTGTTTCTGTTCTTTTTATGGAGGGGAATATGATACTAGACAGTGATTTGGAAAGGGTATCATCCTGCACTCTCCATGATGGGGAGCATTTGTGTGTGCTAGCAGCCTCTGGGTAATAGGTCCATGATGAAGGGTTCACGTGGCTTTGTGTGCAGTTGAATACTGGACGTGTGGGGACTGGGCCCCAGCTGCCTTGCTAGGCAGAGCAGGGGAGAGACTGGGGCCTCTTGGCCTGAGCTTCAAACACCCCTCTGTGACCTCAAATAAAAATAAGCACAGATTCATCTTCCCTGGGCTCAACGGCATTCCATAATGCTCGCCATATAAAATTCAGCATGGCAGACCGCTGAGGCGAAAGGCATGCTGGAATACATTTTAAAAAAAGAAAACCATTCTCAGAGGTGCGTTGTTAACTGTTTGCTAGGGCCCCGTTTTGAGCAAAGTCGAAGACAAGGTGTCGAGACAAAAATCCTAAAAGGCTAAAATGGTGTCTCGTCTACCAGAGGGATTCTCGCCAGCACAAGCTGCTCTTTCATCAGTATTTACCGCGGCTCTCTGAATTCAGCGTGCACTCCATGGAAATGCATCATTAGTTATCCCACAGAGCCGCTGCCTCACAACGGGCTCTTTTTACACTAACGCAAAATATAGTATTTCATAGATGATGCCTTACTGAGCCAGGAAAGCCTTCTCCCAGGCTTCATCTGCAAACAAGTCCATACTCTGCCGTCTCAGAGCTTTGTTTTGGTGAATGTGGGAATATTTACAATGTGACGCAGCTTTATTTTTCATAGTCAAGATCCTGTCTAGCCTGGAGAAGAGCAGACTGCCTCGACTGCCAGTGGACAAACACTGTAACAGGGGCATGGCAGGATGCTTTGGTTTATAGCTTTATACAAGTCAGATAGGTAAGAGATGGTGCCACCATCAATAAGGGTCAATCTATACCTGGAACATAGGATGGATGGATTACAGTGGTATCACATTTAAACACAGATTCATACTACACATGGCTACACAGGTGTCCAGTTCCAATTAACCGTCTGTCAAATTACTGGAAGTTGGTTGGCATGCATATTCTCCAAAAGGCACATCTTCTTTTATTAACAACCCTGGCTCACCCACCTATAACCTCACTGGTCACATGTTTCACTTCCTCTTTGGTGGGAACAGCCTGTTGCTTGAGCAGTCTGCAGGGTCTTTACAGGGTCTCTAATTCAAACTCTAATACCACACTTTCTGTGGGAATACTTGCTCATCACAGCTTATACTGAACATACTTGGTCATAATACAGATAGTTATATCGTGGAAAAATGCCAAAACATCCAAATGAAACAGTAACTACTTATTTATGACTATTTATACAATTTTGTAGTTAGGTAGTATTTTAATGGCACACAACAGAGAGCATTTGCCAGACACACAAGCCAGACATATACTATAGGCACTTTTTAATGAATTCTCAGGGAAGGCAGAATGTATACTTATTAGTAGTGAAAAAACAGCAGCAGTATGTGGATCGTTCAAGCTCAAACGCTGCAGATGAACCACTGCTGAATATTTAAACAAGCACAATATGTGATCTCAGGAAAAAAAAGCCTCAAATTCTTTGCTCTATTTTTCTGTGAAGAAATACGGTTTCTTGCACAAAAAAACCACAGATTTATTCTAAAAAGGGTGGCTTCACATTTGGAGAACTATCAACTGTACAATCGAATGTGAACCCTTTTATTATAAGAATTCTAAATATAAATATGTATCAAAAGGTATATTATCAGTTGATGTTAATTGTTTCTATATTACACTGTACATACTGTGAAAGTCCCTTTCTTTCTGATCAATATACTTGAGGGTTACAGAAGAGATACATCCTTTGTGTTGGTTGTCCTTGAATTTAAAAAAGTATTCAATAAAAAAGAAAAAGAGAGCTCTGTCTGAACGCTGAAAGACTCCCACAGGCACTGAAAATGAAACAGATTTTCCACTGGGTCAGGATATATTGAGTAGAGAACTTTCCTCCTCGAATTACTTTCAAATTCATGTTTGGGCCCGTTGCGTTTCTTTGCAGGTCACCCCTGTTTATGGCTGTCTGGGGGGGACGCTGCTGAGGAAGAGGAAATATGGATGCCTTGAGCTGCCTGTTGCTGCCTCTCGTTTGGGGAGGGGGCTGCACAGTGTGAACACCCCCAATACCCCCGACACGCCGGTCTGGCCCGGACTGCAGCCGTCTCCTCACAGGAAATGCCAAAGAACGCACAATCATCTGTTGCAGAAATACAGTAAACAGGAACGTGACCCAAGACGATCACGAGAAGGCCAGAGACTCAGTTCCCTGTGAGTAACGGCTCCAGTCCACAGGCTACTGCGTTGCTCAGAAGCTGACGCAGGGCCCCTTTTCTTCCCGGGGTTACTCATCAGGAACAGGCCACAAAAGCACGAGGCACCGCAGACCCGCTTTCCCGGACAGGCCGTGGGCCCTTCCATTCAGCAGCTCTCCTTTTTTCACGCTCTTGTTTGTAAGCGATGGCTCACACAGCAAGGGCTGTTTAGTCTTTTCTGTTCGGAAACGTCCGGTGCGTTCCCAGCCTAATTATCAGGGATTCCAGAACCGGGGTCGTAACGGCCTAACAGGGCCGCTGCCAAATCAGTTCAGTTTCATTCCGACCTTGGGCCCACTGACAGCCCAAACACAGCCCCCGGCCCGGCGCAACATCTGCCACCGCGCTGATACTGGTCTAATGACCGGCACACATCTGACCCACACTAGCTACTGTCTTTTTAGCCACATACTTTTTCCAAATAAATCACTTGAGTGGAAACAAACAATGATGTTGACAAAGGTGACGTTCCCGAAATTGGAGCGTGTCCTAGATGTCTGGCCCAAGGAAGGCGTTAGTAACAATGCAGGCTTCCAAACATCAAGCCCCCGTATCTAGAGGAAGGAAATGTCGAGGAGATCTTTCTTCTCCCTGAAGTCGCTTGACTCCGAAATTCCACTTCATGCTTGCTGCTTGAATCCATTAGACACAACAAATGGTCTGGTCTCAAATGCTCTGCAGCCCGCAACATTATGGAAGGGCTCCACCAAATTAACTATTTGTCCCACAAACATGTCCGTATGCGTCGTTAATACCAGGGGTAAAGATAAAGAGGGTCAGTGAAATATCTGAGAGTGAACTGCCTGGAACATCAGTATCGATGACTGCTCCTAATAAAATGGGAATGAATACTTTTCCAACAAGCCAATTCAAAAACTAGGCATGTTATTCGTGAGTGAGACACAGGCCTCAGACCTACACAGTTTTAATATTGGCTCAGGAGGTGCTGTTACAGTGGACACTGCCTTAAAATAGCATGCGGCATGCAAATGCAACCCAGCCAGGCTAGTACTGTAACTGTCTGGCAGGGAGGGCTGGGCGCACAGCTCTCTCTCCCTCTGCAGTGGGCTCTGCAGCAGAGGCAGCCTGAAATAGCTCTCCTGCAACAGTACTGCACACAGACACGCGCGCACACACACAAACTCACACAATAACGTACACGCGCACACGCATACACGTGCACACACATACACGCGTACTTACACGCAGACACACAGGTACGCGCGCGCACACACACACACACACACACACACACACACACACACACACACACACACACACATTCTAATATCCCGCTCAGCCAGGGCAGGCCTGGCTCCCAATTAACGCCGCTAATCCAATCTGTGTGCCAATCAGCCCAGCCCTCTCACACAGTACCGTCCTGCACACTCCCCTGAGACGGCAGCGGCTCCAAACTAGAATACCCTGCATTGTAAAGAAAAACAGCAAAGGAGGGAGGGGTTTAACTTTGGTCACTTGCAAAATGAAACAGAAAAAAACCATTAAGGAAGCAAAATGCAACCTGGAATTTCGTTCTTTGCTCTGCAGCACGTTGCTGAAAGGCCTCAGTCAGCCTTTCGAAAGAGGCAGAAATTGAATAAGCAGTCGGTCTGAAATGATTGAGGGACAGGGTTCACAAAGAACAGCACAATCGAGGGTCCACTCCGGCTTCCTGTGCTATTGTAGGTCTTTCTCTTTCGCCTTCTCTTCTGTTCCTCATTCATCAGCAGGAGTAAGAACAGAAATGAACGGTTCAGCACGACACAAAAGTGGAAAAAATATAACACATGAGAGGAACAATAGCTTATCCATGATGACAACAGTAATAACTGAACCTTAGACATATTCTGTAAGAACTCATCCCATTTTGGAGTATTTATTTAAATATGCATTGAAAATGCAACAACATATCTTGCCTTAAAATTTGATGCAACAAGAGCAACAAATAAATGC
Source organism: Megalops atlanticus (assembly GCA_019176425.1). Classification (NCBI taxonomy): domain Eukaryota; kingdom Metazoa; phylum Chordata; class Actinopteri; order Elopiformes; family Megalopidae; genus Megalops; species Megalops atlanticus. The sequence continues at coordinate 19,491,530 of CM032878.1, read as the reverse complement.
ATCTGTTTCTTAGGGCACAAAACAGGTGCTTATGACACACGACTTGATCAAACCCATTGTAAAAACGGGTCTGTTCTCGTGCGTCCTCCATTTGCCTCGAGCAATGCGCAAAACCAACGCAGCAGCGATATTACGGGAGTGTTTATTTCTCGGCGGGAAACCGTGTTGCCGTCAGCAAGCGAACGCGGCCGCGGGTCCAGATGACGCACGCGCCGATCCAGAGCGACTCATTAGGCGCTCTTACTCGGTTAATCTCACATGAATAGGGTGGCCAGACCATCACATGCGCGTGGTGCCGTGCCAGGAAAGTCTGACGAATGCCTGCCTGCACGCGGCCCTGAGCTGCCATGCGTGAACGGGAACGTTCAAGAGGCAAGGTGCGATTCTTGCCTCTAATTCTGCGCAGTCAAGACGCTACCAAAAGCTGAACCGTGACGTCCGTCTGCACTGCGATACCTCCATCTCCCGCTCAGCCCGCTCCTGCAAAGCGCCATGAATGGCACCTCACTGTGCCTGCCGCACTCACTGCCACCCATCTCGCAGGGACAGATTTAACTGCGTGACTCATCAATGAGAGCGCTGCACCGATTTGCATTCAGACGGTCTCTGCCGGAATGTACATGCGTCCTGGCGGAGAGCGCTGTCCCGCGCCTGCTTTGCGTATCTGCGCAGCCTCGTGGCTACGTTCTGTGACCGCCGCCCTCACGGGAGCTGATCTGGGGACAGAGGTGTCCAAGTTTCTGCATCGTGCTGGGACGCAGAACGATGCCAATCTCACAGATTCTTCAACTGGACACGCTCCATTTACAATTACAAATGACTGATTTTAGAATTGATAATTTGCGGAAATACATTCCTGGGGAAATAATATATTTTTTCCATTTTCCAACGCCTCACATTGTGTGCAGTCGACTTCTGGGTGAATACGGGGTTTTACCATCTTCCTATCTCCAAAAAGGGATTGATGGACAATTACTCGACATACAATAAGCCATTTCTAAGCCTCAGCCCCTGCTCCATTCACACAACATCTGAGCCCATTACCAAGGGTCTGCATAATATCCGTTCCTATGCTGCTTCCTTAATCACAACCAGCTCATGTACTACAGCGGTGTTTAATTCAGAGAGGCGTTTGCATATCTCATGGATCCGCTCTGGTCCTGTGAGATCTCTTAGTGCAATTATTTCGAGCATCTGTTTGCCGGGGGGGCCCATCACCTGGAAACTAGACAGTCCATCCAGCAACAGCCAAGCACCCATTATGCGCTGCTCCCATACCCTAACAATGGCAAACGTGCAGAAGGAACACTATCCGAGCGGAAACCAGCTTTAATGTTATGTTCTTAAATCTTACCCAAGGGCATCAGCTCCTGACACAAGGCCTCTTCTTAATACTGTTAATAGTCTGCTTTATTGCTCGGACAAAGAAAGAAATAATGACAAGAGTAAGCGTTTTGTTTAAAACTAGCTAGTAAGCTGACAATCAAGCACCAGTCAATAATAAGCCCTTAGTATTGTCAACAGTCCTCAGCTTTGTCTCACAGCTGGCCTTGTTTCATATTCCGCGAATCACTGAGGTCAGTGTTTTTCAATCTGAATCAACCCGTCTCAAATATTCTCAATAGATTGGCTACTTGGCGGAATTCACAAACCTTGGTAAATATTTCATGGAAAGACAATTGTTGGCTGTAGCGCTGGGACCTCTTGAAATGGCTCAATGGCGGGGAAAAAGACAGGGGCGGAATCGGGGAGGCTGTATCAGAGTTATACCTCAGTGTTATACACGCTAGTAAACATCTTTATCCCACAGAAACCAGATCCACGTGAGGCCATAACAACATGCATTCATGGCGGAGTAGAAAAAGGTCTGTTGTGCAATAGTCGTGAACCTGCGGAATGTACTGAATGCTTGCCTCCACCCCCGCGTGATGGTCCCTTGCAGAAATGTTATCCGCTAGTAGCCGAGAACAATTGTGTACAAATCCCTCGGCTTGCATTCTTCATGGGTGGAGACATGACCAGCCCTAAAAACCACTGACGACGACCCCTGATCGTGTGTTTACATATCACTGGAACTTTCTGTACCCATGTAATCCGAGGCCAAATTGCAATTCAAAATACACTGAAAACATGAGGGCTGGGAAATGGCCTCCAAAACAACAATTACAGACAAACAAACAACAATATCAACGTATTTCTGCGGGTTGGCATGACGGCCCTTATTGTGAAATAAAATTGACGACACTCATCTTGACTTTGCATCGCACTAAATCAAATCCTAGGAGGAATGCACTATATCTCTACTTTGCAATGAGCTTTTCATACAGCAAGCTGACATGTAATATGTGTTCTGAAAACAATATTCTGCGGGAAAACGGCAGCGCTCATGGGCCTCATCTGATAGCTCCGCAACACAATGTATTCTGCATCATGGAGTGTCAGATAAAAATGAATTCCAGAGGCACACCTGTCACCATGCATCAGATCAGGTGTGGGATACGACTGCCTTTCTCCAGGACACCCAGAGACAGATCTGTGGAGTTCTGCTCTGGTGAGAAAGAGACCCATCACCTGGCAACCAAGCAAGCGATAACATGGCAGGCGAATGCCGGGAAGCCGAGTGAGTGGTCGAACTTGCGCGCGTCTTCTGAGCCTGTCTTTCGTTGACTTGCCGCGGGGTCTCCCTCCGCGCGTGCTTGACGGTAAAAGGGTGTTTTTCTCATCAGGTGCATCACGCCATTGGTAAATGCTTCCTGGCATCCGGCGTTTTGTTTCGGTGTGGTCCACAGCAGAGGGTCTGAATTCTATGAAGCCCTCCCGGTCGAGCTGCAGCTACGTGCAGAGCCTTCTAACCCCCCCTCACATGTCCGCAGCCTGCGAGACGAATCGACGCCGCGACATCAACACCACCCTGCCAAAACTGTCCGCTGCCTGAAAACATGGCCTCCAAATTCCTTCCATGTTGCAGAGATTAAGGAACACTCCAGTGGAATTCCTGCTCCATATGGCAGCAAGGTGCTTGCCTCTTTCCAATTAGCGAGGCTCGGGTGCTGAGCCCTGTGCCCGCATTTTTAGAACAAGTCCTAAATAAGGAAGGGAAAGGGCATATGAAGAACTACTCAATCTGACCACACCCCACGAAGACCACCTCTTATGTATGTGTGCGAATAGAGCACAGGCTCTATTAAAACAGGGAACTAAACCATGTTTTTCAATGTACTGTCTTTCCATCAGTAATTCCTTGGCCCTGCAAATGGGACTGTGCCTAAATTTGGAGTGTGAGCTTCAGAAGGAAGAAACCCTCTCTGTGCGTCATGCTGGGACTCTTGCCTTTTCCCTTATTCTTCTTCCGGATTCTACTGACAAAACGAAACTCTCATTCTCAGATAACTCAGAGAAAAGTTGAGGGGGAGGACATTGAATGTTCAACATGCATTCTATTAAACAGGCCTACGGAGTTAATAAAAGCAGTCTCCAAAATGAGAGGTTTTTTAAAATCTTGTTTCAGAGTGCATGCCAGGTTGCTCATTCATTAGCCACGGAAACAGCACACCTGCGCTCAGAACTTTGACAAGTACAAGGTTTCATTTACTGGACTTATCCTTGTTTTTACAAATGAGTACCCATCAGTCAGAACCAGTAGCATTGCCTCTTCTTTGAGGTGAGCGAACTACCAATGTTTCCGTCCAGAATTACGATGTCATAAACTGAAAAATTAGTCTCTGTAAGTGTTTTAAGGCCTCATCTGTCACATCCAATCACTTGCTCCTGTCACAAAGTTCTGGTCTAGACAACCAGGGGACACAAACGCACACATCTGTCGAGGACTTGAAAAGTTTCCAAGCTCAGAATTCAGTTTGATGTTCAAGCGTTCCAGGCATGAAAGTGAATTCTCTTTCGCGGGCCCTTCTCATGCCACGAGCTGCTTAAAGATTCAGCGCACCTCCGCATCGTCAAGGCTGTCGTTTTAATTTCAGCGACAATCTCCAACAACCGCAAACATCAAACGCAACTTCAGCCATATCAAAACAAATGCATCCGAGTGCAAAGTGTTGCTTCGGCAAAGGAACAACACTTAAATGCCAGCGTGTCAGGGGTGATCGCTCCCTCCGGAGTTTCCCCTGCTTCAGCTGAGTCCAAAGGTTTCACACAAATTAAATACACTGCTGTGGAAGGCACTGAACACTAGTGATTAGTTATTTAGCGTCAAATCTTATTTTGAGAATTCAACAGATTTTTATGACCTTGCTCTGCACACATGTTTGATTCTGCTAGATGACTTTGTGGTTCCCAGATCTCAGACAATGCCTTCTGCTGCGTCACTTAACGGTGCAAAAACTGTCCTGCTACATTTCACTGGCTGGAAAATAAATGAGAAAACTCCCTCAGCTCGAAACACAGTACTGTTAGCAGTAAGTGCTCCAAAAGGTTGGGTTCACTGACCTTTGAGACCTTGAAAAAATTATGAGCGGGAAGATGAGCCTTTAGGATAATCAAATCAAAGTGCTATAGAATATCCTCTTTGAACAACTGAACTCTTCACGCAAGTCTCCAAAGATTCCCATATCTCTGATTACAAGGCACTGGACAATCAGCTTGGATAAAGAAGGAATTTATATCCTGTTTTAGAGGGACTCTCCGCTACAATATGAAAGCGCACAAGACAAAACAATTCTTGGTACAAAAACTGTTTATTTTCCCACAAACCGAATGTATGAAAACCAAAACCTACTGAGGAAGGAAACAGCCAAACACCTCAGGTCAAGCTTAATGATGTGCAATACTTTGTTTTGGCAAAAACAAAATGTGGGCAAATCGTAATGACAGAATAATGAATGATTCAGACACCCCCCGCCTCCCCCTCTTCAATCCTCGACTGGCTTGGTCTCGGCAAGCCTCACCATCTGGTTTGTAACTATTGCTTTAAATCAACTCAGAGCTACAGAACAGGAAATAAACAGGAGAATTTCCTATCTCTGCTGCTGTTCAGCAACAGGAATACAGCTAGACCTCTATAAATCCTAAAAAATAAAGCTTTATCTAAAAAAAAAAAAGAAGAAAAGGCTTACGGTAGAGACAAAGATGATGAGAAAGCATTTTCTGCAGTTGTCCTGATCCTTGTAATCCGCAATGGAAACACATCCTGGACTGCTTCATTGCAACGCCTGCGAATGAGAGTGCAAGCTGACCCACTTCAGGTCCAAAGCAGGCTGGCCTGTGCTGCAGTACTGCTGAAGAAGGAGCTCTGACAGAATCCCCCCAACACATACACACACACACACACACACACACACACACACACACACACACACACACACACACACACCCTTGCTAACGCAAGCCTTTTGCTAACTTCAAGGCTTCCCATCCCCTGACAGACCTGCCTGCGGTACACTGGCACACGGCAACAAGCTCTCCTAAATCTGCAGGAAGCTGTCTTGAGGCACCCACTTTTCTACAGACAGCTACAGCTACAGCTAGACTGCCAAGCACAGGCCTTAATGGGGGCGCGAGCTCAAAGTACAGATTATTTGGTTGCTCTTAACACAAGAAAGGACGAGAAACCTCTAACAGCTCTAATGTTCTGCTGAAAATGTTAAGAGAGATGATTTTTACTACAGAGAAGGCAGATTAATATGTGCGATAGACATATTATGAGCTGTGTGGATGGTCTGACGCCTTCTATCACCAGACCTCAGGTCAGATGCCATGAGCAGGTGCCCATTCTTGCCTGGCAGGCTGTTTCATGACCTTCTGACCTTCAACCGGGATGACCTGACCCATCGGCCTGCAAAACCCTCAAGTTCAGGGGTTAACCAGAGCTCAACATAACCACTGACACTGTGCCTGTCTGCAGTTTGCCATAGGTCCTAGGGTGTGTCTGTCCCCACCACAACACTGCAACCTGGATATCTCCTTGCACTGCAGTCTGCTGTGCACACAGCGCATGGAGAATACTCTCCCACACGAACATAATTATTCTTTATTATTATTCATTATTCATTATTATCAGTTTTATTGAAATTCAGTTCCAGAGGATTTTTTCTTCCTTCAGCTAGTCTGCCTAATCAAAGGGACAGAACATCTTTCATGGAGTGAACGGCTGTGCATCTCTGGATTCTGCCAAGATGATTAAACTAAAATACCATAAATAAATCCATCAGCAATGTTTTGGTTTGGTTTGCTGGTCTTTTCCAGCAGTGCAACACCAATGTTTCCATTAAGTTCTCAATTAATTCATGAGCAAAGCAGCTCCAGCATATTTCACTGAAGAAATGTGATGAATACAGAATCATATCTGAAACACATAAAAGGACAAGTCTTGTCTGCTTTTTTAAAGAACAGGGATCAATCCAAAGAGAGGCAACACACGTAAATATATCACCATACTTTCAATCTTGCCTCAATGTATGGACTTTGATGCATGCAAGGCTCCGACTCCTCCTTGCATGCCCACAATACATTTCAAAGGCTATATGTCATTTCGCTGCACACACTAGACTGAATGCGCACAATACCTCAAACATCACACTCCAATAAAACCCAGTAGACACACCACAAAGGAACTCATTCAGAACTGATGTTAGTAACAATCCAGAAATTTCTGCTCGCTTCACGGTGTTGGAACGAGCTCCTGGGGAGTGAGCGTTCGTGACCCGTGTGTCTGTGGATTTATGTCTGGCTGGTCTGTGCAGGAGACGGGCGGCCTCACAGGAGCCCTGCAGGTGTGAGGGTAGCGACCGTTGGAGAGTGTGGGGATCTGCATGAGTGACGGGGGGCGGTGGGTAGCACCATGGCCTTTGGCGGTCGCCCGTGACCCACAGAGCAACGGTAAAAGGCTCTAATGCGGCGCACAAGGCAGCATTCACGTTCAAGGAGAGAGCGCTGCTTCAATTAGCCTAAAAAGGCCTTTTAGAGCTGTCGCTCCGCACGCGCAAGAGGGTCTTCGAAATGACAGGGGAGGGGAGGGGAGGGGAGGGGAAGGGGCAGGTAGGGAGCGATTAAGCAAACAGCTTTCCTATCTGGACATGACGTCCAGAAAGCAGAGGGCTCCATGACCTCAAACACTCCCATTTCGGCCCAGAAAAACACAGCATAGATGCCCTCTCAAAGAACAAAAACCCAAAACACCAGCTGAAGATGAGGGGAGGAGGGTGGGATGGAAGGGAACAAAGAGTCTTCCGGGATAAAGACTGGCTTAACTGTACAGGACTGAGGCATGTATCTGGAGAGAGGAGACGAGATCTGAGGGAAAGTTTTCGACAACAGGCTCTGTTTGCTTAACTGTGGGAGCCAACTCTCTGGGGCCACACGTGCACATTTTCAGCAAAAACATCGACTCTGGCCTCCAGGGGAGCTCCATCTTCCCATGGGCTGAGAGGAATGTGTCACACGGGAAGGAGGCTTCTCCTCTCTGCCCTTCCCCCGGGTGACAAGGGAGGGAACATGGCCCCATTCTAAGGAACATTGTGCTGTGGTCTGAAAGCAAAAGCTGCAACTTGTCAGCATAAACAGGCTACACGTTATCTCCTCAACGGTCAAAATATAAGGACATAGCCCTTGTTGTGCAAGAATGTACTCAAATAATACAACCGAAGAGGCTGTTTCTGAAAAAATGAAGTAAAAAAAGATTTGGCACGCCAAGATACACAGCTACATATTGTACATCATACACACTGCACAGCAAAGACAACACAATGTCTTATTATTACAGAAAACGCAAATAAAGTGCATGTTTACCGCCACAAGCACACCCGCCGAGTGCCACTACCTCCAATCACACTCCATCAATCACTTGTTCTTTGTGCACCGAGGTCTTCCCGCAGCCACAGGTGAGGATCTCAGCATTCCCTGGCACCTGTTTCCACACCTCAGCAGACCTGGCAAGCGCAGACAACGCGCCGCGCTCCCGTTCGCGGCCAATTACAGCTTTTACAACAAATTAGGACGGCAGGAAGCGGCGTTTAAACCGAGCGGTGCCAGCCATTCTGGTCTGCGTCGCGTCCGGGTTCATTAGAAAGCTCAGTGGAGCCTTGAGGAATGTCAGAGACACGCACTGCTCCATTGTTGCAGCGGCGGTCCGTTGGGAGCAAACCACTCAGATATTAAAGGAAAGTGGAAGATGAGTAACAATGCCGTGCTATCGCAGATAATGGTATATGACAGCTGCTGCCCAATCTGTATGGCTCTATTGTTTGCGCTGCATGAGCCATTGTTTATGCAGCGACTCAACGCTAAAAATGACTAAAGCCATCTCCTCAGTCTCCGAGGTACTTTTTCAGACTTGGCTGAACTTTTCCCCACTCATTACCATTTTCATTTGGAGATTAAAAAAAAAAAACGCGCCGGTGGACGGGGTGCACTGCGGCGGCGGGATGTGCCGCAGCATCGTGCTCCGCTGGCCAAGTGTCGCCTCTGATTACAGAGGTTTCGGGCCCATTTTCTGCGGACCTCGGTCACGGATAATGAGATCTATTGTCTGGCATCGGGAGAGGGGTTTCCTACATCCCTGAGAATCGAGCGTCAAACCTCAGCAGTGTCTCAACCGCTGTTTCGGATATAGCCGGCGCATGTGCTCAGGAGCGAGCAACAAAGATGTTGCATCGAATGAACAAATATGTGGTCATGCGGGCTGTGTGGCACTGCGAAGAAATGAACGTGCCTTGGTTTCTCTCGAGAAGCCAACAAGACAAGAGTGACAAGTCAGGCGGTGCGCTACCAGGATGCCTCCTGGGCCCGGCACCCCTGTATTATCTTCATTGAGACATACTCAGGCTCTCTCTCTCGAGGCTGTCAAAGGAAGTCATTAATCCCAAGCAACAATCTTAGACAGATGGTGCGATGATGGAGGATCGATGGCCACCCCACCCCCTGCCTTCGGAAGCCATTAACCAGGAGGATAATCCCAGGAAAGAAAGTCGCGGGGTGAGCGAGAGCCAAGGCCGGGCCCTGCAGCGTGGCCTGTGTGTTGTGGTGTGGTGGTAGAGTGGTGTGGGGTGAGGGGGGGCCGGGGGTGTTGGGGGTGCCTCTCGTGCTGTCGGATGAAAAGAGCCTGGCGAGGGACCTGACCTCCCCCCTCGGGGCCTCTTTCCAGGACCCCCAGCTGTGAGCTGGAGGAGGGGGGGCCTCTATAGAGCATATACATAAATGTCAAAGAAGACCCAATTCCTTTCAAAAACCCCAGTAGACCGGCAGATTAGGGGTAGAGGTGGGGGGGGCAGAGGTGGGTCAGAGAGAGGACGAAGAAAGAGGGGAAATGAACTTCCACTTAGCTCTTAATCGATTCTTTTGGTCAATGGCTGCCGTAATGGGTTTCCAAAGGCATACAGCACGTATGATGTATAAGGCAAAAACCTATTCCTTGCCTGTGTTGCCTGGCTTCTCACAATACATATGAGGGCCTTGTTTGTGTTTAGCGTCATCTAGATCATCACCGGGGGCATCAGACAGACAATTTTAAAAATAAATAACAGCAAAACCTTTTAGTGCATCAATAAAAGTTAGGTTTACCAGCAGATTTGTAAAACAGGCTGGCAAAAGCAGACCCATCCCCTCCGGATCCAAACAATTCTTCATTCAGCTGCAAAACAAATAACTTGCCCCTGTACCACCAGTGCATCTCTATTCACGTCCATGCTGTGTGATACCGACAGCGAGAAAAGCCTGGTTTCTCTTTTAGCGGGGGGATAATAAAAGCAAACAAAAATCCACAGAGCCGTCTACCACATTTCAAAAAGCAGAGCGCCATTAATCATGAAGCGCAGGGTCGAGGGAAGTCTTCATCGCAGAGGAACGCTCTCCCCCGTTCCCGTTACCATGGCTGTGCCGGAGACGTGTCATATATGCCCCTGTCCCCGGCTGCCTGCAAGGCAGCCATAGCCCCTACGAGGAAGGAGGCAACAGAAAGAAAAAAAAAGCACTCAGACACTTGCCTTTTCTTTATCAGTGTCTGCAGAGGGAGAAGAAGGCATACGGCTCTATATGTAAGGCAAACTGCCAGCAATCTGAGATAGCGGCAACTAAAGCGTAATAATCCCGCGCTGTCACCTGTCATCCAGCGGGATGTGCGGGCGCTATCTCACTGGCCTGTCAGAAACGTCCGCGGCCCCAGAAACGTCCTCGGCTGCAGAAACCATACGGCCACAATCAGGGCTGGCCGGCCACGCCGCCTGTTTACTTAGTGGGGATTGTTCTGTGGCTATCCGGCGAATCTAAAGCATGCCTTTGTTGCGAACTTCCAGCCGAACGGAGAAAGATTTTGGCAGATAGGGGCAGACGGGGGGGGGAGGAATGTTTAGGGCAAGAAGAAAGGGGAGGAAGAGTCTGATTCCCCCCAGAAACGGGAGGCCGACCTGTCCCGGCCACCGACACACACTGTGTAAACAAGCATTGCGGGGACACAATGGCGCGGCCCTGCACGGATCCAATAACACACTACGTGCCTCAGAAGTGTGAAGGGGGAAGCCGGCTCAGTGTTTTTCCAATTCATCTCGCCGGTTTATTTTACAGCCAGCCGCCCAAATAGCTGTTTAAATCCCAGGTTGTTCCTTAGCTTACAGACTTTGCAAATGGTAACCTAAAAAAGGTAAAAATACTGTTTTCTGTGTTTTATTGAGATATATATCTTTGCTAATGACTTGTTTCTAGCCTGACAGAGAGGCACTACAAAAGACATTCGGAATAATAAGCAACCGAATCATTAACGCAACAAAGGTGTTCTGGACTGGATCCTCTCTCCACTTGGCTTCCCAAACACAATGTTTAACATGAAAGCGTTCATCTTGGCACAAATACGGCTGTCAAAATGAATATGGCTTCTTTATGGAACCAGCAGAGGATGAAAGCGCCGTGACCACTGCCCAGCGAGACAGCCGGGCGCAGCGTTGAGCCGGAGAAACTTCAAACCCCCCCCCCCCGCGTGAAGGCTGACGAAGCTCAGCCTCGTCTGGGTCGAGCTGTCGGCGTGCCAAATGGGTTACGAGAGAGCGGTGCGTGAGGAGCCGCTCGGGTTCTCGGTAACACCCCTCTCGTGTCACGCGAGGCCTGCCAGGTATGCGCAGCACTCGCACATGTCCGCGAGGCCACCGGCGTAACGGTCAAGCGGAGCGGGGCTGACCCCTGTGACCGTGTGGGGGTCAGCTGCTCCGCCGACTCCGGCTCTGATTTCAGGGCCCTGGCACCCGCTCGACCCCCGCCGAGTGGTGGGCGTGCACCGCGCGGGCCGTCATCTGTCAGAGGTCACGCGAAGAAGGGCAGCCGCGGGGAGCGGAGGGGCCGGGGACGTTTACGGCCCGACAGCTGGGGCCGCGGGTCCTCCGCTTCGCCCAGGCGCAGGCACGCGGGGGGGTGGGTGCCAACCTCCCCATGGCTCAGCCAATGTGCCAGCCAGGCTGCTCTGGACCAGGGCCAAGCATTCAACAACAGCGCTTTGCATTTGCACTTCTGGGTCGGTGACTTCTTGTGTTCTAGTCTGGCAACTTCTGAAGGCTCCCCCAACCCCAACCTCGCATGCTCCGTTTCATCTTCAAATATTGATCCGTGGTATGTTACAGAAAACCTTTCCAGTGACACAGCGTGCCTCAGCAGGCAGGGTGCTGAGGGGATGGAGGTTAATACTGTGAGACCAGAAAGAGACAGCTTCTCAAATTGGATATGCTTTCTGAAAGACATTCCTGTCACAGAAGAATAAGCAAAAATCACCCAGACATTGGGGGAGGGGGGGTGTAAGGAAGGAAGCCGTTCTGTGGGTGAAAACATAAGTCTGAAAGGGCTATAAATATGACCAGAAAGGGAAAAACTTTGCCTGTATAAATTAAATGTAAATTGCATTACAATGACTTCCATTGTACTGTAAAGCAAACTGAAAAATTCCACTCTGGTCTTATTACCACTGTAAATTTTCACTTATCTCACCCATCCGTAAACAGAATAAGCACAGTTCTCAAGACCCTCCACATTCCAAGTCAACGTTCCGCATAACCGTATTTTCATACTTTCTATTTACATGTTTAATGTGAGGTTGTGGTGTCTGCTACAGCAAGCCATTCTGACCAATCCTACGACTTAGGCCATGCTTAGGGCAACGCCCCTAAGCCTTGCAGCGAGGTTTAAAATAAAAGCGTTTAAATTTAACTCCGACATGGCCTAGCCTCCGACCGAGTCCTACTGTGTAATTAAAGAGACCACGCTGTAATCCTCTGGGTTAAGAATAATCTCTACACAACAAGTCCGCCGCACCTAACAAGCCGTATGGGTGGTTTACAAGAAGATCAACAACAATATTTCCTTCACTGACCCGATGCATTACGTGTTCATATGATGAAAACACTGGAAGTGGACCACTTGAAGTGGACCAGCCATGGGGTAGTCTCTTACAGTCTACATCCACAGATACAGTAGGATAGCAGTCCCAGTCACACCACCAGGCTTCAAAAACAACAACAACCCCTCCACAAAGCCATGCCACGCGTCTCCCCCTCCTCTCCGGCCACTAGTATCCACGAGTGACAGGGTCACACACTCTGGAACAGGTGTCCACACTGAGGAATCTTGGACAGCGGGGAGAGGTTAGGGAAGGTTTTCCATCGAAGGAATGGGGCCAAAGCGCGGCAGGAATCCTCGCGGGCAAGGTCAGGGCTACTGCGCTTTCAGTAGTGCCGGAGTCCATTTCGAGATGCGGGCGGAGAGAGCGTGCTACCTCGAACCTCTCATGTATCATTTAGGGGTAAGCTGTTGCCGCGCTGCTGTTGATCCCGCGAAGGGACGGGTGTGTGACGCGAAAGAAGAGGGGAAAAGAAGCGTTTTGGAATATGACTGCAGCCTGTCTGCCAGTTATCGTGCACCGTAACGTTCATCCCCTGAGCAGTTCATTACAGATTATCAGACCTTCGCGGGCAGCTGACAGAATGCTTCCCGACGCCAAGATACACTCCCATGTTCTCAAGAAGCTTCAAACCCCCGCCCTCTCCTTATTTTCAGGGGTGGGGGAGACGGGGGGGTCGTCAAGAGTTGACTTGATCAGATTTTGTTTTCCTTCCTTTGGAAACCTCTTCTCATGTCTGAGATCAGTTCCAAGCAACATCACATATTTGCACTTCACAGTATCAGATGCTACTGCAGTGTGCTTTGGTGGGAACAAACGCTCAAGCACAACACGCTAACAAAAGGCACCCTCTGGCTGCTTTATGGCTGTGCCAAGCAACTATCGTCCTCGAAAAACAAAAAGATCAAATACTTCTTCGCTAGCGACCATTCCTGCAGGCTCTTGGGGAGATGTGCGAGAGGCAGTAAATCTTTCTTCTGGACACCCTACAACTCCCATAACCCCACAACTCCAAGTCCTCATGGAGGAACTTTCAGCACCATTCCCAAAGCTCCCCCTAACTGTGATGAAGTTCTCTCATATGGGTTTCATTTATATTAATATCTGATATATATGTATAAGCTCAGCAGTCTACTTGGTATTTACATACATCTACTGCTTTATATATGAATACACCCCTAATACATTACACCCCTGAGTGATTCTCTGATTAATGTCCTCTCTAATATCCCAACTACAGGAAAACAGCTCTATATGGGAAGGAAGCTACTGAATATTGCCCATAAAAAGTTAACAGCATGTTGCAAAAAACAACACTCTAGGGAACAGTGAGTATACATCTGCGCTAAAACAAGACTCCTTCTCTCTCCAATATTACTCCATAACAGAGACACATAAAACCAGCTAAATGCACAACAACAACTGAAGACACAAAAGGCTACAGCAGGGATCCAAACATTGTTAAAAAAGGCACGACCAAACTTTTCGCTCTGTGACCTTCCTGGACACGCAGGGACACAACTGTCATCCCTGCTTCAGCAGCCCAGCTACCATTTCTGTAGCACAGACTAATGCAGAGGAGACTGAGTGCGAGAGAAAGAGTGAGAGAGGGGGGGAAAGGAGAGAAGAGGAGACATACAGTACACAGAGCCAGGAGAATCAAGTAAACCACAGCACTAACCTGTTTCACCTCAGCTGGCATCACTGAAATCCCCTCGTTAACGCTCCTTGAAAAAATGAGAATAATTTCCTTCGTTGAGAAAAGTTTTGTTTCCCCCTTTCCTCCTTCCTTTCCTTTCACTCCAGTTCCCTCACGAGCGCAGAGGCAGCTCAGAGGCAGGCAGCCATCCTTTCTCCGCTCGCACTCTCTCTCTCTCTCTTTCTCCCTCTCTCGCTCTCTCACACACGCACTCACACACACACGCTCGGTCTGCTCTGAAAACTCGCCCGCTCGGCAGAGATGCTGCAACCACACAAGCAGATTTTTTGAGCGGCAAAGAGGAGCGGCCGTCCCCCTGGCAAGCCGAGGAGAAAATTCCCTGATCGGCGGCTGGGTATCCAAAGAAAGCAAAGCGAGACGCTAAACAAGAAAAAAAAAAAGTTACCCGGAGAAGGGAACAAAACCCTTGCAGTAGAGAGGAGGGGGGTGGTGGGGGAGAGAGAAGGAGGAGGGGGGAGTGTGTGCACGCGTGTGTGAAAAGAAGCCTCCCGGACAGGCGATCGGCTGTCCTGCTCTGTGCACGGCGGCTCCACGCTCTGCTCTCCTGCCCTGCTCTGCTCTCTCTCCTCTCCTCTCCCTGCTACAGCATCTATGCAAACGAGGTCCCCTCTGGGGGTGGGAGCTGACTGACAGACGCAGCTGGAGCGCTCGGAAAGAGACGCTCTGGCCCCACCCAGCCGACGTGCCAAAGGGGAGAGGCGCAAAGTGCGGCCGGCCGACTGAGGGGAGGGAGGGCACCCGAGACCTCAGGTTCTACACACGCTTTCTTACCGCCCTCCCTCTTTATTTTTTTTTTGTTTTGCACTCTCTCTCCCCTTTTTCTTCAAGAATCCCCCTCCCCTCAGCCCCCCTCAGTTCAAAAAAAAAAAAAAAGAGCTCTGTCAGAGAGATTTCTGATGCTATACTGTGAACTGCAGCGAGGAAGAATGTTAATCTAATAATGGGATTCTACTTGGCACAGAAATTCAAGCTAGAATAGCCCAAGTAAGGCAACTTTTCTCACAGGGGGGAAAGAGAAGCCTGTTTGACTTGACTCTCATGGACACATCATGAAACACAACATACAGGAAGTGAACTGCAGGGTTTGTGTACTTGGATCAGACTTAAATATTCACAGCAAAAGGAGACAAAACAGATGTAGCTTGGTGGTATGCCTGTAGCCTATTAATGCTGGCCTGAAGAACACAAGCGTTAAAATCATTTCTACAATATTAAACCACAGTCTGCTAACTCCATACCACAACATGTTTTATTTTCAAGAAACACCCTGAATATCTTACGTTGACAACATAAAAAAACATGTAAGGCAAAAACACAATGGTTACTACGCCACACAGGGAGCATTGAAAACAATTGCTCGTATATAGCATACTGCAGGTAATCAAACCCACTTACAGTAGTCATTTTTTCTCCCTGTCCTGCTGTAGCTGTTGAACAGATGGTGGGAAGGTTAATGTACTGCAGCCTGCTACCGGTTGACAGTCAGGCACCTTAAATGAAGCTGAAATCTGTTAAAACCACGTTTCAGGCTCTTCTCAGATGTGCCAGGAGGGGAAGCAAGCGGATCTTCCCGCTGCCAGGTTCACATTCTGTCTCGCAAAACATGTTGAGTGTGAATCTGCAGCGCGAACAAAAAAAAAAAAAAAAAAAAAAACTTGCGCAAGAAAAACGGCTCTTATTTTTGCTTTGAAAAGTAGAATTCAGGTCTCGGAATAGAATGTAATGAGGTTATCATTGACTGTTCTCCTCATGGAAAGTGGCCACTCAGCAAGATGTGGGATTTTAATACAGAATTGTTACAAGAATGCGTTAAACTCAAAGCCCTCCCGCAGAACCCGATGGCAGGTTCCAATCTAAGCAAAAAGAAAACCATTTTTCTTTCTTTACATCCCATCAGCTTGCCAAAATGGAACTTTAAATCCGCAATTAAGTGCAGATTGAAGAATGAAGTGCAGCCTGTATCTCTGCTTTCCTCTCTAACCTCTCCATGAGTGTGCTTCAGTCCCCAGGCAGCCACACGGTGCAGGCCTGTAGGCTGTATTTGCTACGTTACATTTGCTGCAGCAAATGAGGCCTTGTGAGAGAAGCTACTTGCCGGTGTCTCTGCCACTCTCGCGTCCTGCTGCATGGAGGAAGCAGAAAGCCCTGGTCTGCAGGGGGGTCCTGGTAGAGCGCACCCCTGTGAGGGCCGGCGGAGGGAACATTCCCAGTGTTTCCACGACGACTACGTCATTAATGTGCCCAGAGGCTCCTTTTCAGAATATGTGTGCACATGCATACAGTACAGGAAACAATGATCCTCCCCAAACAGCCTCCCCACATTCCAGCACAGAACATTACCCTCTCTCAAAAGGCCCATTTCGGCTGTCTTTGATGATGCCGTAAAAATGTGAGCACCCCCTCCGCACGCGCCCTCCCCCAAACCACTCCACCCCCCCTCCCCCAAAATACCTCCCCCATGACAGTTAACCAACTTACTAAGACCCAATTGGGGAAGCACGCGTCCGCCTGTTTTATATGAAGGGCACCTACCGTGCTGCTAATGCAGTCAAGCTGCTGTCGGCCCAAACACAGGCCCTGCCGGCCTGCCGGTGTCCATATATGGCAAAGCCTCTTTCCCTCACTGTGCTCGCTGTGTGCCAATTCTCCACAGCCCTGCGGTCCTGCTCGCCTGCTTTCCCTGTTCCCGCAGAGTGCAGTTTAAGGGGCTTTCCAGCACTATCTTGCGGCAAAGGCCAAGCGCGAACAACAGGGCCGATTGTCCCCGGGTACACTGGCACATTCCGATGAGACACCTTTCCAGGAAATCATCAATGGGGGACACCCCTGTATCCTCCCCTGGGTCCACTTCACTTTGCGCCGTACAATGCACAACCGAGACAATCAAATCAGATTAGATCCCGTAATGCTGTAATGAACATGACTCAAGGTTCCGACAGTAAACTAAACACCCCTATAAAGCTGCATGACTTACCGCGGGATGGTTTGATGTCTTCCAAATCTGCTTACCACAAACAAATGCCATGCCAAGTCTACTAATTGAAGAGGTTGGCTGACCCCTTACGAACTGAACCAAGTGACTGGTTCACAGCAGTTGTGTTCTACATGTGTTAGCTATTTAAAAACACGTGTAATTTACCATGGTCTTAATGTTCTGCTGAGGTGCTCAACCAAAGGGTAATTAAATGAAAATGTCAGCGTTTTTTTATTATTATTATTATTTTTAAAACTCTGCCTCATTCCAGGTCAGAATCACTGCAGGGAATTTTGGCATTCCAAATGGTTTGAATTTAAGCTCCAACCTTCGGTCAATGTCCAACCTTGTTTGGTTATATGAGTACACGGGGGGAGTCAAAAGGTCACATTCTTAGAGTGACACAGGGGTGCTGCGAAGGAGAATCCCATATTTTAAACACATGCATGCCTCTATATTTAGAGAGATATCCATGATTCAGGAACTGTTTAGACTATCAAGATAATATTTTGCCCTCGGACAACTAATGGCGTGGGGGCAGAGGCATCAGCACTGTAGTTTGGTATTTGTGTATTCTGTAAAGCTATCATTAAGTCATAAAAATGGAAGTGATTTTCAGAAACTGGGTGCTTTTAGTGACTTTAATGGTTTAATGGATTGTGATCAAACAGCACAATGGTGCAGCAGGGTGAGGGAAAAGTACATTCGCAATGGGCTGATTTGAAGGATGAGGGCTGGAGCTGCCTGCTGGAATATAAATAGCCCTCTTTACAAAAGGCATCTCTTTCTATGAGCAGAAGGAACGAGTCCATCTCCAGCCTTGAGTTGAGAACTCCTGTCCTGCTGCTTTAACCCTGCTGTGAACTGAAACACACTCAGAGAACTTTACTCCTCTACAGTCCACCTACTCTATAACCTGCGGGGAGGCACTTCTACCTGGTCTCAGCCTCGGCCCAGCGCTGAGAGGGAGGGACAACCGTTCACCTTCTCCCGCCTTTCAAACTCAAGTGTGCTTTACCACACTCTACTCAAGCATTCAAATTCCTCGTCAATTGAGAGGTCACACCGCAGGTTTCCACTGGAGTGACAGTGCTCTGTGATTCAGTATAGGTGACCGGGGTGAACATACCGGTCGGCCTCCTGTCGCTCACGGTTTTGCGATGTTAAATGATGAGAAAACACTTCGTTTTTGATATAAAAAAAAGACATTTTCAGCTTCGGCTGAGCAGTCACAAGGACACTTGGGGGGATGAAAATTAAGCATACTGTACTACGTGTGTGAAAGTGAGGTTTGGTGTGTGTGTGTGTGTGTGTGTGTGTGTGTGTGTGTGTGTGTGTGTGTGTGCGGGTTTATGTCTGAGAGTGAGAGAGGGGGGAGGGAGCGAGGGAGGGAGAGGGAAAATAAACAATGCCGGCGGTTTCACACCAAGGTAATTACACATTTAAGGGAGGCGAGAAATTTCCAAATGGCAGAGTGGGGGTGTGAGCGGGAACTGTGTCTCATTGTTAAGCAGGTGATTTACGAGGATCTGGAGGCTCGCTGGCCCCACGGTCTCACAAAGCAGGCCAGTGTGGGATATATCTGCCGCCACCTCATCTCCCTGCGTCTTTGTGTCCTTTGTATGTGAGCAGGGCCAGGAGAGCGGCGGCCATCGCAAGGCACATCCATGCATCTTACCGGAGAGGCACGGAGGATCAAAGGAGCTCTGTTCCTCTAAAGAAGCTTCTCACAACATTTACGCAGGGGCTGAAAACGAACGGTCAAACTCCCACTTGTGCAGGCACACGCCTCTGCTGACAATATGAATACAAATTTCTTTTATTTAAATAAACTAGGAGTTTTGGAGCTGAATGAAGTGAGGCTTGTGTACGCAATGCCGTCTGTCTGTTCAAAGAGATCCCGTGGAACGCAGTAAGCAAAATAAGTAGGTGTAGAAGTAGGTCACATACAGCACTTGACCAAACACAACTTGGTACTATGAGGCGGCGTGTACACTCACTGATTCTCTTTATGCCCCACAGAGTACAATCGAAAATGCATCCCTCTAAGCCTTGAGAAGAAGTACAGGAGCAAAACCAATTTACTATCTGAAAAGTACAGTCCAAGTGAACAGAGTGTACTCTATTACTAAAACATCAGGTGCGCGCCTACTGCCAGTGTCTTAACATTTTAACCATGAAGAAAAAGTAGTGAATGTATTTATGATAATATATGGTCTGGTCAAATGTGGTGCATTTGGCTGGAATGAACCAGATGCAGTTTGGTAACAAACATATGTCACATTCACGAACTGAGAATATTTTATGAAGACTGAGAATTTTCTTGAGCCAGATCAAAAGCATGCAAGAAAGTTTAAGGAGACAGTGTCTTAACACGTCGTGCTGCTTAGCAAGTTAAAAACAAAACATAATGTTCTGAAAACCTCCCTGCCTTTTCCCTGGGAGGCCAGGGCAGGCATTGAAGATTGTGAGGGGAAAAAAGCACTCCTCTGTTTGAGATCTCATTTGAGGAATCAAACCAAGAGCAGCTTAAAATTCATTTTTGTCTCCACATGCAGAGATGCATGCTCATTCATAACAACTGGGAAATGGAATTATCTTGGTTAATCAAGAATACATGTTCATATGAAATATACATTTATTACCCTCTTTCATTCACATATTCCAAAAAGCAGCCTTTTAAATTCTGCACAGGCTTTGTGCCAGAACTTAGATACAAGTTGCCAGAGAAATTAAAAATTAGTTTCCAATCAATTAGTTTATTGAAACTGAAGACTTCAGTTTCTGTTACCAACAGAACTTGATTCGCCTCAAGAGGACAATACAAATTGAGAAGTATGAGCCATTAACTAAGTCACCTGAAAGGGCATCTCCCATTATGCAATTAAAACCAGGAAATTTATTTAGCTGGATGTGCCAAGCATTTATTGGTCAGCATTTAAAAGAGCACTGGATCATTTTCAGAAAGGTGTTCCCAGAGCCCTTAAAAAATCCTGCTGAAAGAAAAATTGAAAAATGTCAAATCCTTTATGCTAAATGGAGGATGAATGACTTGTTAACAAAGGGAGAAATACGACATGGGTTCAAATCTTCAGACCTCAGGAAAAAAAAAAAAATTAGATTCCCTTTCATTAAGCATCTTCCTAAAAGCAATATAGAATAATGCTTGCTTCCTTTCATGCTGATGCAACAATTAAATAGCAAAGAGCACGCCCCTGCCCCTAGACTTCCAAAACCCAATTCACAGCAATTTTAATTAGCCATGCAGTGAAACGGACCAATACAGTAGGTTTCAGAAACTATCCTACTCAACTGTGTTATGCAACGGCAGCTACAGAAAGCAGCTATGTGCATAAAGTGAAGGAGTCCATGGTCATCCACGTGTCCATCTCCCAACTCTAACATCTACACAGCCTGTGGATGCAGTCTGCTTGAGCATCTATGACATCTTAGTCTGTTAAAAGGTGGCCAGGTCACAAGCAAGAAGGTGGCAAAGGGCAGCTCCGCCCCGCAAACAGAGCAGCCACTAGGCATCAGGCCGTTCCAGCCGATTGTTCCTTGATGCGAGCACAGACTCGGCGACTGCTCTGCACCTTGCAGCTAAAGCAGGGCTGTGTGTGCGATAGCCGGGCAAGGCCTGTAAAGGAGCAGCCTAATTCACCGGCTGTCTCGTTAAGCGCCTCTCTCTCTAACTCAATCACGCATGGTTTATACGGACGAGGAGGCAATCGCAGACAAAACAAGGCAGGAGCAGTCAAATCATCTGTGTTGACAGCTTGAGTAGCGGCAGGACCGGCTTATTCAAGTGAGACTTTTGTTGACACTGAGTGATAATGGGTGATTCCCTGCAAAAAGCAAAAAAAAAGGACTGCCTTTTGGCTGAACGGCAATACTTGGGTGAAGAAGCAAAGAGGGCTCTTTAAAACGAAAGATGTCACCCTTGACCGTGCCCTGTTAATGTCAAGGCAAATTGCCGCTGTAAGACTTCCCCTTCCCTCCAGAACGTTTGCCTGCAGCTCATTGATCCGTGCTGACCATTGACATTTCAGAGGCTTACAACAACCTCATTCCACATTTCAACATATCCAGGGCAGGACAAGCCACAACCCAATGAACCGGACTCAGCAGTTAGACACCCTTCATTAACGCAAAGAGTTTGGGAACCAGGAAAAGCATGCACCAATACTGACAGGCAGTCAAGATGGGGTTGATCCCTGTGGTGAAAGACGGGAGAAGAGATGGAGTTCCTTCCCAAGCATCACGACCAACAAACACCACGACACCCAACATGACGGACCAGGGGGAACGGGGCCAGGGGTCAGCGACATGTCTGGTGAGGGCGCAAGCCATGAAAGCGATGGATTCACCTGCACCACCACCGGGGTAACGATCCAAACACAATGGAGATGGAATGAGCGCGTTCGGATGGACGGCGAGAGCCGCGAACGATGAGGCGTGCGGGCAGAGGGGGTGGGCGCGGCGGGTCAGGCCGCTGCTCGGTTACCTGCATCACCATCTGCTGCCAGGCCAGGGGTTGGCTGCCGCCCGCATTGCAGCCGGCCAGCCTGTCGGGGGGCAGGTTAGCGCGCTCCAGCTGCAGGGAGACGTTGCGCCGCTCCTCCTCGAGGGCGCGGGTCAGGCGCTCGAAGCGCGCCTCCTGCTCTTTCACCGAGGCCAGGATACTGGCCGCTGACCTCACATCATAGTCCTCCATGGCTGCTCCCCGAAAGAGATGTACCGATCTTGGACGGGTTTGGCGGGAGGGAGGGGAGAGAGGAGGGGGGCACCCAAGTCAATAGGTATTCAGCTCTGGAGTCGGGCGAGATCAAAGCAACTGGGAAAAAGCATAGCACCATCCCCGAGGAGCGTCAACTGCGACTCGATTTAATTTAGAGGCAAGGGCCATCTGGGAGATCTGTGCTACCGTCTGATAAAAGATATGATATAGAAGATATTGATTTGCCATAGAAATGTTGAAATGCCTACTTACGACATCAGTATTCTTCAACAGGCTCTCATGCACAAGCAAACAATTCACATAATGTCACATTAACATACACTCACATCCACAGCAATTGTATCGACACAAAGGAACACAGACATGCATCTTGTCTATTTCTTAGCTATATGACCCCAAAATGCTGTTGTGTAGAGTTTAAACGGACTACGACTGCACCATCTATGACCTTTATCATTACATCACGTATAAGCGGTGTCTAATAATCCAATTTCGATGACTGATGCTGGGGGGTCCGCAGGGAGAGGTGTAATCAGCCAGCTAAAAGCATATGAGCCATTCATGATAGAAAAGAAAAGTTCATACACACCTAGTGGATTAGTAGGCTGACAGGGGTTAGAGCAGAGACATCCCCCACTACGGAAAGAAAAGAAGCGGAAGAACACAGCGGCAAGAGGAGTCAGAGCACTGGAGGAGGGGAAGGAGGGAGAGAGAGAGAGAGAGAGAGAGAGAGAGAGAGAGAAGAAAAGGGACAGGTTAGATCAGAGGTGGGTTAAACACACGAGCTGCAGCATCGTCTTCTCGCCTCCGAGAGTCCAGGGGAGAACAAATCCCGGCAACCCGAAGCTGTGCGCCGTGCCCGTGTGCCACGCACAGGGGCACGACTCCACAGGCCTCAGGGCGCGCGCTGCAACAGAGAGGAGGGAATGAGCGAGCAGGGCGGAGGGACAGCGTTAGAACAAGGCCAAATAGCCACATTAGTTCATTAGAAGCCTCAGCAGGTGGCTGCAGCGTGGAGTGAGTGCCGGGTTTGTGTAAACAGGCTCGTCTCGCCCGTCTCACTTTCGACAGGAACCCGTGGGTGAAACCTCAATTCCCTTTGAAGGCTGCGCGGCACACAATCAGACTTTGATGTTTGTTTCGGGCTGATCATTTATTTATCTTGAATGGAACTTTTCTGCCACTCTCCTTCCAAAGCTTTGCGGTGGAGCCCACGTCACTGAAAGTTGACCCTGGGGGATATGTTCCTTTCTTGTTTATTTTCTCTCTACAGTCATAATCTGAGCTGAATTCATTAAAGCTGCACCCACAATTATTCACGCCTTTATTTCACTCCACACCCTTGTTTGTTAGTGCTTCCTTTTCAGAGAGCAAAACAGAAGGAGTATAATGAACACGGCTGTATATGTAATTCAAATAAGCAGAGAAGAGTAGCTAATTATATTTATGTATATGATGAATCTGGATTGAAGTCCCACGTGTGATGCTTGTTATAAACCCCAGAATGATTATATAAATCCAGTTATTAGGGCAGGTCCATGTGAACATGCTACCAACTCTCACAAACACATGCTGAGACACACACACACACACACACACACACACACACACACCGCCACAGGAGAGAGAACGGGAGGGTTACTCAAGGGTGCTGCTCCCTGGGTCACATGGGGAATGTGTGAGTCATGTCAGTGACACCCTGAGCAGTTATCATTACCACCAATTCCTGGATGATTCTTAAAATAGACCAAAGTACATAGGGAGTGAATTTCAAGAATTCCTCCTCAACAAACTTGCTTCATTTAAAGTGTTGTACAGCAGATGCTTGGCTAATAGTGCAAGGTTGATGCTAAACCCCACCCAGCACTCTGTATTTAACCTGATTCTCCATTGGGATCATTCTAGTCATTTGCTACTGTATATCAGACATTATAACAGCATTGTAATAAATTTACGCTAACAATTGCATACACGCACGCGCACACACACACACACACACACACACACACACACACACACATACACAAGCACACACAAACCGCAATTCAAAACAGAAGACTGAAGCAAATACAAAATACATAATGAATTCCTCAAGAGCTGTGGGCTCTGAATATCTTTTAAAGCAGGCTAACACTACAAATGAGGAGAGAATGAGATTATGTTCCTTCACAGATCAAATGTGCCACCTTAACTTGAGCACCATGCATGCTGGCTTGGGGCTTTTCCTCAAGGATAAATGTGTTTCAGCACAAAACTGTGCTCTAAAAATAGCAAAGCAATAAATTTACTCACACGCAGGCATACTCTCGGCTCGGCCTCAGAGATGTGAAATGCAGAGGTAGCTCACTTCAAAGTCTCACTGGAAAATTAGGTGATAAATCCTCAACACCCCATTCGTCAAATCTTTTTTGGATCGCTTGGGCTGTTCTACAATAAAATACATCCAGCTCACTTTTGGGAAATTTCCGTTTAAACGCAACTGCAGGAGCGATCGTAATTTTGAAGCACAGGGGGGGCTCTGCAGTTCGGAACACTGGAAAGCACTCTTACAGCTCAGGAAACACAGTGAGCAAACTGCTTCTGAACCCAATCTTGTGTGGGTCTCAAAGACCGGGATTAGCATTTGCCTGCTGCAGAGGCTTCCTGTAAAAGCTCTCTGTAAGTGATGTTAAAGAGGTTTTTGGTGCAAATTAATTCGGCACACTGCAAAAGGACTACCACAGTGAAAAAAGTCACACTCTTTTTTTGTCCTTCTGGAGGCGCAGGGGGAGGAGAGATTGCGGGTGGGGGAGGGGGTAATTATACATCCTTTTGGGACAAGGTCCAGTCACAGACAGAAACGCTCACCTGACTAGGGCCTGATGCCATTTCAATATTCCAGCCTACTCCTGCTAAGCACTACACAATGGCCCATTTCCCATTTTGGAGCTGTAATTGCAGCTTAAATGAATTCCTTGTCTAAATCCCATCTGATGCCCATCTTAAAATGCCAGTCTCCAGACACAAAGGGCTACTTAAAAACACCTGCTCCTGAAGGCCTTCCTCCCACCTGAGCTTGAACACAGTATGTTGAAATAAGTTAAAAAACTGCAGACATTAAGAAGCATTCCTAAGATTTAAATAGGCAATCATTTAATGTACAGCTCTTAGAAATATTCTCCTCACACTAGACTATCCTATATTCCACAACACTTTGTTGAACGACTGGCAGTGTATTTCAGAAACATCTCTAGTTCTGACTCTGTAAAAAAGTCTTCATTTTTTGCATAAGTAAGAACCAAAAAAGGCAGGGAATTAAGAAGTGAAATTACAGAGAACCTTCTTTTTAACTGCACTGTGGTTTGGTGCCATAAAGCAAATGCAAATTAAGCCAAATAAACTCAAGAGCTACAGCACTTTTTTTTTCCTTTTGAAAATGTGAAAATTACTGAGATGAAATAACAGAAGTGTGGTACTTTTCATTTGAGACTCCTAAAACCCAAATCTTTCAATTTGCATCCTCATCTAGGATTCAAAGCGGGGTCCCTCAGCCCACTCCTTCAGGACAGAAAAAAACAAGATTCTATGTGGTGATTATAAAGTGCTTCATTATAAGATGTGGTTCACAGGGACTGCTGTCAGCCTCCGTGGATAGCTTAAGCAATTAATAGGTATTGGCTCCGGTGATGCAGGAGCTACGGGGGGGGACACTGTCGCTTTTAATAAATACCTAATATTGTAAATGGAATCAAGGATTCACTGGCCTAACAAAAGCTATCAGCATGTTTTAAACAGTCGTAACGGGATGCATAATCCCGGCTGACTTTGAAGATGTACTTTTTCATACAGCTGAATGCATCGCAATACAGTCAATCTTTCTCCAATTTGTGATTCAAAGCATTCTCTTCTATGCCACATTAAAGAGCAATGTTAATCCACTATACAGTAAAGCACAGTGATGCCGGGATAAGTAAAGCTTAACGAGAAGCGTGGAGCCAACTGCTGATAAGGTTCACAACCAAAAGAATGGGGAGAAAAAAAATATTTTACTGAATTTTTCTCTTTCTTTGAAGCAGCGCTCAAATGAAGTTCTCAGACAAGCACATGCACACACGCGCGCGCGCACACACACACGCACGCACACACAAAAGAAAGCTGCACAGATGTAAACACACACGTGTTCACAAATACACATGTACATGTGCTCATGTGACATACTAATATCCCATCTCAAGGGTGGTCAGTTCTGTTATGACTCATCTACAGCAGCTTCCCTGCAAGATGAATCAGCTGACAGTTGGGCAGGGGGTATTCTCAGTTAGACCAAACAGCATCACATATTAAGGATTACAGGTCTTCTAATGTGCTGACATCAGGTTTACTGATAATTTCCCATTGAAAGACAAAATAATCATTTTCAGAGGTTATGAAGACAAGCAAACACAGACATACAGATAACTGTTCTTACAAACGTATTGTGACAGCGCGTCTTCACTTAAAAGTGAGATTACAGCTAAATTTGAAGACATCAAACATATTATAAAAAGATAACACTGGACTTCCTAGACATATTACCTTTTACAAATAAAATGAAGTGAAATTAAATTTCACGTCAATAGAAATGTCCTGGATTTGTGAAAATAAAATTCACTCCTTTTCCCACCTGTGCAGAAGAAAAAAAAACTTCTCATAAGTACCAGACATCACAAGTGCAATTATTGTCATTTACAGAAGCTAAAACAAATCTTTTCCACTTCAAACACTCAATTACACAGCTGAATATGTCTTACGAAACTGGGCCAGAACAATTTTTTTCACTCCTGTTTTTCACTCTGCAGTTTCTTTACTTTCACAGGAAAAAAACACGTTCTAAAAGACAGATGGTTTAAGGTCATTTACATGAGCTGATTCCACTGTTTCAATTATTTAAAAAGTAGCTCACTCCCTGAGGAAAAAGCTCTTAATTTATTTGCTTGGAAAAAAAGAGAAAACACAATAAAATGCAGCTGGAACAGTGGGTCTACAAATAGTCCACAGCAGTGAGGCATTCCTGATGACAAAAAATAAATAACGGGGAGGAAAAAAAAACGTGTAATTGGCTCAATGATATATTCAGCTGAATGATTAAAGGCAAAAAGGAAACAAAAAGCAGTTGATACAGTACCTTTGATGTCGGCGGGCTGTCAGATGTGGAGTGGACTGATGGGATCGCTGTTAGAGTTGACAGGTTTCTGCAATCCACCCCGGGAGATCTGCCTGACACAGCAGCTGTATTCGGGAGAACAGAGAAATAAATAATGAAGCCAAAGCACATCATTAAAATATGGCCTTTACATAATACCACCTCTGTACGTTCCAACATCTTTTTTAGTGTTGTTTTCGTTCTTCACACAGATTGTACACCTCTCCAGCTAAAGACAAATACACGATGGAAGCCTCCTTTTATTTCTTGGGTTAGTGCTTCTCTTTGTACATCCCTTTCCACACCAGCTTTTAACTTACCGTGGACCACCCAACCAGAGAAAGAACCAGATATTCTTCAGTGAAATCTACGAGGGCAAGGCCGTAGCCAACCAGCAAGTCTTTGCCATTGGTTAACATTGCGAAGACCTGCAGTCATGGGACAGAACAAATGCCCATCCCTTCTGCTCACCAACATCTCACTTCCTCTCTAATGCCCCCATGAAGGCCCAAGCCTCACTGCTTTCCCTCACCCTAAAAACCAGAGCAACAGTAGACTCTGATATTTAATGATAATTTCAAACTACAACATCGATGCCACCATCTCCAACATTAACCCTACTGTAAATGAGCAGCATGGCTTCAATGAGTTGAATTTTGCTTCTTTTCCATACATCTTTACTGTGCAACTGGAGAAGCGCCAAGGTAATTTCTAAAAAAAAGTCAACTATCCAACTTCTTATTCTGTCCGGGATTAGAATATCGCTCTCCGGGGGCCGCTCGGTGCTTTCACTTCAAGGACAGATAGGCTTTGAGCACCTTGGATTTCTGGGAGGAACATCAAAGGTGAGCTAAGCCAGGGCTGCATTAGTTATCACCGCTGCCTCTCGCAGTCAAGTACCGATGGCTCCAGAATGGAGATTACGCCAATATACACAAACGCATGTGAGTGGATCCCAAAGTCAACATATGTTTTAGCTACTTAACGTGACACGCTGCATTATGCATAAAAAGCTGCCTGTTGGGGCAGCCAATGCCTGAATGGGGTTATCCTGTTAAAACAGTGTCCTGCATTGCTCAGGTATATGTGGGGCAAGTGCCATAATCAGCTCTCTTCCAAAAACTGAGCGGTACACTCCAATCAGAGTAATACGTGCAGCTAGAAAACGCTTGCATAATCTTTCAAAACTTGTCACCAAGTGCTGCAATGCTGGGAAAAAGGTCCCAACGCAGTTTATGATTAATAATGAATGTAATACAGCTCTCCCTCAAGTCCTGTCTGAGAACGTGTGATTGATCTGGCCTTCTTCTGTCAGTTATCACCGCGGGATGCATTTCATCTCCTGTAGTGTACTCCTTGCAGAAACGAATGAGCCAATCCGTTTTTTTATTTTTATTTTTTTTTTGCTCTTTTTTTTCATGGCACCCCTCTGACAGATGTGAGGTGAACCCAGTGATCAGGTGAGCAGCGATGCAGAACGGCCTGTTGAAAGGGCATCTTCATTTTACAACAGAAAGAGCCGTGCGGCCATTTCGGTCTCCTGTGTACCCGTTTCACAGGTGCTGACTTCTGGTGACGGCTTCCTCAGCATTGATGAGGAATAAGGAGAAACCCGATGAGGGAATGTTTATTACAGTAGCGAGGTATAAAAACCCCTTGGATGTTACAGTGAACGGGCAAACACTGAATGTGTGCGAAAAGCCTATGTGACAGCAGATTGAACCATACCTTGTAAATATTCCACCATATTGCTTGTAAGTATCTGAACGGCACTGAAAGGTGGAAGGTGGTCATTGAAGGCTTCCTCCACTTTACGTTGCTCTGATTCACACCATCATCTCGACAATCCAGGCCTCATCCATCTGCTTAAGCTTTCCGCTCATAGCAAACGTTCAGCAGAAGCCATGGCTTCAGCCACTCCAAACACTCCTGTTAACTGCAGAGCAGCTGCAGAGCTCTTGCGAGCATCCTTATCCATCCTCTGCAAGGCCGCAACCCCTTCAGCTGATACGGAAGGGAGAGGGAGACTGGCAGTGCGAATCTGTCAAGTCAGTTTCAATACCAATTTCCTCCTGGATGTGAAAGGCATGGGGAGGAGCATTCTCAGGCCAAAATGCACTGGTCTCAGATGTGTTGTCAGAGTACTAAGCGATACACACCTCTCCTGAGAGGAAAACCTTGTGTTTAATGACACTTATTCGAACTCCTAAAAGCAATGTAAATTGAACTACGAGGAATTCAGTATTACTGTGATATCAAGTTAGTTTTTATTTCTGGAGCAGCAAACAGACAGCATTTTAAGTGTGTTGTGAAGTGTATGTATGTTAAAAGGGCAGCACTGTACTTTACACGTTGTTCAATTGCTAAGGGATGGAACTGTACCAGGCTGAGGTACTTGGAATGATTTTGGTTTGCTTCTTGAATTTTCATTGTCGTCTTCTTCATCTCTAAAAACATACAAACATACTGGAGGCAAATGCACTAAGGTGTAGATTTTTTTGGAAACTGGGCTTTATTGGTCTTCAGGACTGCTCATTTAACTCTGGTGCCTAACGATGTCACCTTCACAAATTACCCAAACTTCTACAGTCACTCCACAATACCTGCAATAAAACAGGCACTTCCATTTGTCGGCCAGAGGCCCTGAAGAGTCCCACGAGACTTCAATTTGTCCTGCACGAGGAGACAAAAGTACAATGGAGCCTCCCAAACTGAATTTCAGAACTGTAAAATGACCTTTATTGAAAAGCGACACTTTTTAATTCGAAACTTCACACTCATCGTGCCCTCGGCATTATTCAATTCATCATTATTCTCCCTGACGGGCCGAGTGTCAGCCTTAATCACGGAGAGCAAAAATGACATTCTGATCCCATGATCCTAAAGTTATTCTGGAAGGGTTATAGGAGTCATGGCGGGAACACAAAGCAGCGCTGGCCCCCATGTCCAGGTAATCCATTCACCTCACTGCTATGATTGAAAGCAAATCCCAGACACATTGTGCTGAAAATGTCCTTCCATTGTGCACAATCTTCTGCAGGACTGAGCACCTAATTGAGTATTCCATCTGAAAATTACAGTCCATCATCATTAGACTTCACAAGACCGATGCGTTAAAAGGAGTTCAATTTGAGACTGCCGAGTGTTCGGCCCAATGCTGACCTTCACAGAGTTCCTCCATTAAAAAAAGAATCTTACAGCGGGACCTTCCTAACTCAAAGACTTTTCGAAGGGGAATAGGTGGTTTAAAAACGCTTTGCAAAGACATCCTGAAAAAAACAAGGAGGCAGAACTCTCAGAACTCAGTTTCTCGGTTTCTTATTTCCGAAATCTTAAAAAGGGCTATAGGTGTCAGAACAGTTGCTTTCCCACCAGATAGCTAAGATTAGAAATATGTTTCTCAGTCTGACTTTTTGGTATCCATTGAGGGAATGAAAATCAAAAGAATTACCACTACCTGTAACTTCCTACAAATTTCTGATTTGAACAGATTTCATTGTATGTCATCAGACCAGCTCCTGCACTTTGCTAAGCCACATCCATCCAGCCACAAGCCACAGAAAGAAATCTACTTTTATACTTCAGCTCTTTCCACAACACTTTGTTTTGCTTCTGAACACCATTACATTGATACAACTGACTGCATTCCAGCAGAGACTGTACTTAATATACATCATTATAGCAAAACATTAATGCGAATAACACTTCCAATAACAGGTGACACTGACTCACTTTGGAGGAGATCATTCTTGTGCATTTTCTACTTGTTTGTCATTAAAGGATGCCTCATTCAAGAAAGCAGCAAGGAGTTGTGGTTAGAGCACTGGACTCAATTTGAAGGTGTGGGTTTTAATTCCAATAATCCTATACTTGCTTTGTAATTAGCAAAATACACAGTGCCGGTAGTACTACTTGGCTACTAAAACTACAACTACTGCTACTAACAACAATAACAAGCCTTTGGCTACTTCTACAACCTTTCCTATTCAATTATACTCTACATTTGTCAATGTTACATTCCATTACATTATTAGCATTTAGCAGACACTCTTATCCAGAGTGACATACATATACTGCAATATTTACATGCCATTTATATTGCTGGGCATTTACTGACGCAATTCTGGGCTAAGAACCTTGCCCAAGGGTACAGCAGCAGTGCCCCAGCAGGGAATTGAACCAGCAACCTTTTTGGTTACGAGCCCTGCTCCTTACCACTATGCTACACCGCCGCCCCATGAATGTGAAGGGCTTTCTAAGCTCATCTGCACAGCAGTTTTCAAGGTTTTCTGTTTTCTTTCCCATCATTCCTCTGGTCAACAAGGCACGGTACTGCAGTAGAATGGAACATTCTGTCTTCGTGAGTCATTCCACAGGAGGAAACAATGTGTCACATAACACCTGATCACTGCAGGGGAGGAGGGACAGTAACCGGATGCATGCATTAAGTACAGCATCAGGTAGTTGACTTACAGTACTTTTAGCCATTTCCAACTGACTGCTAACGTCAGTTGAAGAGTACAAAATGCACTTGTTGACATTTTTGAAAGTAGGCTCCTGCCATTTTCAGGTATTACATGAGTTTGCAAAATGTGTTTACTAAAATAATTTTGGTTGTCTGTGTCTTCTTCTGGAGCCTAACGCAGCTGACAATTTCTCAGTGTACAGCCTCCTTGGTGCAATCGGTTCAAGAAGGTCAGTCATATTTCCCACACATTCAAGGGAAAGGGGTTTTGGTGAAGGGTGAAAGAAGACTGCAAAGCAAAGAAGCGCTCTAGCACCTCCCTTCAATTATGGATTACAGGGATTGCATTGTGAATGCATTGGTCCTGAGAGGCCGTTTGTGAATTCAAGACTATCAGAGGAGCGCCTTCTGGAACATACAGATGATCTGCCCTCTGTGATGGAGCAACAGAATTTGGAGAGAGAAGTTTTCATGGGCTGCCAGTTTGAATAGACTATATGTGTGAGGTTTTCTCGGTGAAATGCAGGCTAAAACATGTACTTTTCAATTATGCAACACCTACTATAGTGCTAAGCAGAGGGCTCCATTCTCCTCTAAATTCAGATTCCAGATTGCAAAGGAGGAATTTATTTTAGGTAAGAAGAGATTCTATCAACTGCAGTCAATACATTTAGTCTTGCAGGAGCATTCTTTTTGTGTTCCCAATAATAATGTGCAATAATGTGCACAGGATTTTGTCCTGTCACTTTGCCCTTATCTCGTGGATAAGGTGGATTTTTTACAGTGAGTACACTGTCACCTCTTATTTTATGGCACCAGTTAATGTAATCAATTAAAATTATAAATTGAAATTATGTTAATAAGGATTTAATAACCAATTTTAAATTGAATGAATCATCAAGCTTATGCTGATGAGTAGGACTCAACTATAACAATAAATATGAAATTAAATCTACAAAAATGAGCTGAGGTGAAACAACAAGACATTTAGCTGTGAGTCAGGAATGCAAGAATATAAATAATTATTTTGGTTAGTATTATCCTGCAGGAGTTAGTACTCCCAGATTCATATTCTAGATAACTCAGAAAGAAAATTTGTTCTTTCCAGAAAACAAGGATGAGTCACACAGGTCATACGCACTGATGCCCTTGGGCTAGGAGGCCATCAGAGACCTGTCATTGTGCACAAATTCCCTCTCTATGACTGCACAGATAACAAAAGGATATTTATAAACACAGGCTAACTTCACTAACACCATATACGGATATTACCGATCTGCTCCCTCCATGTGTCAGCTGACTGTATTAGAATTGAGTGAAAAAGGACAGATGTGACTACTTGCTGCTGACAGAAAAGCTGCCATATTCACTGTTAATGTGGTCCTGAAATGGTATACCACATTACGATTTCCGAGCTTTAAAAGTCAGACTGGGCTCAACTTATTCTTGCCTCTAACCAGTTCCGACTCTGCTCTGATACTGTTCTTTTCCTTTTTCAAAACCAGCCCATGGTGATGCTAGGTACTGTGAGGACAGAACTGTGTGCCTTGCAGTCAATAACCAAATTGACATGTGTAATTAACTATTAACAAAATGTAAACAATGGAGATGAAGTCAAAAAAGAAAGGCAATTACTTCCCCATTGTGTAAATGTACAATGAAAACCTGTACTTTGGTAACCAAAATATCAAAGGTATCAAAAGATCACCACACTGTCACATCCACGACTGACACAGAGTTCTCCAAAGCACTCTCTAAGCTTCAAAACAGGATTCCTCCAACTGTTGATCAGCCATATCTGCAGTTTGAAGCACCTTTACAAATGGTGGAAAGTGTCTCAAAATCATTTTATCTCTGCTAAAAACTGCTCAAAAGGAAAGCAAGTTTACAAAACACACTTAGAAAAAGTTACCTACATGTTTACTGTCTTTAGGTAAACACATACTTTTGCACTAAAAAACTTTGGCCAAAATTTTTTATCAACGATATACTGCAGATGCATATTGGGTTTTACAGCTCCTAAACAACAGATTCTGATGCATATCATATGACATATTAAGTTAGTCATTTTCAACTGTATTAAATTTTTGCAACTGGCAGACTAGGTAACAGCAGATTATAACAGGTTGTTAAAGCCAATGGCTGGTTGTCATGGTAGACTTTACATTTGTTCACTGGTTCCCTGCCTTGGAGCCATCCAACCCTTTTCATTTGAATAAACAGTACATTTGAGTAAACAGCCCCCTAAAATCCAAAAACAGAGGACTGGATAGATCTGACTGGGTTTTATGGGTAATAGTCATATGTTTCAACTGCCATCTGTGTTGTCAACAGCAGTGGGAAAAAGAGAAAAATAAGATATGGCAAATACCTGAAACTGGAGTATCGCAATATGATCTTACCTATCTGTACAACTTAGCTGGTCAAATAACAATGACACACAGCTACACAGTGCTTGAGAGGTCTTCTGCAAGACCCTGCATAATGATAGGAAGGGATTCAAATCCATCTTTGCCTCTGACAGCCACACCAAAGCCTGATTACAACAAATGGTGATAAACAGCATATGAGAAGGTAACAGAAGTTGTGAATTGAATTAGGGAAACACACCTGCTTGGTCACTACAGGAAGTGTGAGATTGCATTTACTACTGAGATGACAATACAATCAGCTTGATGTCAAACACAGTGTGAAATGGGGGCATGTATTAAAACAGGTAAAAACAATTTGCAGGTCCATCCTAAAATAGTAAGAGTTAATGAAAAATCATCAAATGCTACTGGGGCTTAACTGAATATTGGGATCTGTGAGGTGGTTCCCTGCTCTAAAATCGCGGAATTTCACCCCGGCACAGGAAAGTAACTCAGCCCTCTGTAATTGGCCACAAAAGTTTTACGGTAACAAAAAGGCTATTTATAGCTTTTAGATAAGTCACCATTTCCTGAGCACGGCAATGAAAGAGGCACAGCCAGGGTTTCAGACCAGTGCTGCAAAAACCACTGGTCACTGGAGAATATGAAAATAAGCGTGCTGATCACTGCTACTTTTTATGAGGTTATTTTTAACATCATATTCTTTTTCCAGTTCATGGGAATACAATGGTGCTTTCCAGTCCTGCATCACAAATTTCTTCATCACAGTTTGAGCAGACACAAAGCCAGGTAATATTAGTATATTCAATTACTGGAATTCTGACTTTCCATTCTCTCGGAACCGATAAAGAACGTGTCATAATAATAAAATTCTAGTTTCACACGGGAGTTCAAAAGAAATGGAAGCTTTAATAGAATCCATTTTTACTGTATTCACCATTAGCTACAGAAGATTACCTGGTATTTATTCTTGCTGCTGGTGAATATTTTATTTTGGGAAAATTAAAAAGCCGTTCCTGGTCAAATATGGGTCCAAAGCAAATAAGCTACTATCGCAATGAGGCACTACATGCCTTCACATCAGTGCTCAAACACCCAGTAGCGACGTCAGGAACATATAAACAGTCCAAACATTTCAATTAGTGGAAATGGAGAAAGGCAAAAAATATTCCATAAACCCTTGAACGCACACATGAAAATCTCTGAAAGATCTACTCCTGCACTTTTAGAAGCAGAGAGAACTTCTTCTTATTAAGTATTTATGACACCCCCTCTCAGCAGCCCCGTTTCAGCGCCATCAGTAGTTTCAGACTGTATTCCCTTGCCTGGCAGTCGCCAGCGCCAGCCTCGCCGTCACAGAAGAGGGAAACGACGGGCTTTGTTAGAGCCGGGAAAGAGGGAGGAATGAGTTGCGGGGGAGGTGAGGGGCATCATTAATTTTTCATCAATATTCTTCCAGGCGTTGTGCTTCTTGGGGTGGGGCGCTTGTAACGGACACCTTCTTCACTGACTCATCAGTCAGAAAGAACAGAGTCAGGCTCCATCACCCCCACCCCCACCCCCACCGCCCCCCCGGCCCCACAAATGGATTCAGCACAAGGCATTCTGAGGCAGCCAGAGCTTTCCGAGGCCATCCCTGGCTGCACACATTTTACAGGCACAATTTACGGCCTGTGTCGGGTCTGTGTAAATTAGCCTGGCCGCGGCTACAATGAAAAGGTTGTTTTCCCACAGAATCATCTCCCATTTGCCAGCCTCAACAAATTAAACTGAAAGTATTCTTTCGTAACGTGAGGAATGGAGGGGGAGAAGGAAAAAATAACACCTCATCCTGAGATAAAAACCATACACACTACCTTTAAACCCATAAACCATCACCGCCAGTTTCAGTGCTAGTCGGTGCACAAGCCGCCATTTAAAATGAATAGTACCACAATGAACAGTTCACGAGTTTTGTCATTCCTTTTAAGGCAGTAGGCACATTGTGTTAGATGGAGGCATGACAAAAGCAGGGACATCACTGCAGACAAGAGTGACAGCACACGTAAAAGCAAAAAGAGTGCAAAAATGTTAGCCTCTGAAATGTAGCCTTCTTCGGATGGCAGGATCCTGGGATGGTGCTCGCTGTCAAAGGTCCAACTGACATTTAAGGGACAGGCTTTGTGTTACCTGCTGCACCATTAACTTTAACTGCAAGGCGCAAACTTCATCAGAGTCATTTAACGTGAACTGCGAAAACCTCATTTTTACTAATCGGCTTTGACACAAGCTGGAGGCATGAATGTCCCACTTACCGTAC
Source organism: Megalops atlanticus (assembly GCA_019176425.1). Lineage (NCBI taxonomy): Eukaryota > Metazoa > Chordata > Actinopteri > Elopiformes > Megalopidae > Megalops > Megalops atlanticus. The sequence goes on along the minus strand of CM032878.1, from coordinate 19,455,479 downwards.
AAAGCGTCACTGCCAGAACCCATCACAGCTGGCTTGCATTGTGTACTGTACTGCAACAACAGCACAGACAAACAGCGAACACACCAACCATTTCCCTGTAAAAAGTTCTACACTTCCTTCCAGTCAAAAGAAAAAAAAAACTTTGCGATGAGCAGTTCTGGAAAAATGGTACAAAATACATCTTTCGTGATAATTACTGCTTTTTAATCTGTCTGCAGCTTGGCAAATTTCTGTGTGATATCTGCAGGATTTCACACCAATCTGTCAGCCGTGTGGCGTGGAGACAGGGCCCAGCTTAGGATCACCAATTAATATTTCAGCCGCTAAAAGGGAGAAAAAGATCAAGAGCAATGCATTAACTGTGGGCAGCCGCAGTGATGGCCAGTGGTGTGTCTGAAAAGGAAGGACAAGAACTGTCCTTGCACAGCCAGGGTGAAGAAATCTATTCATTTGTTCAAAAAAAAAAAACAAAAAACCAGTACATGCCTTATTCTGCCTTAGCCAATGTGACATTACCTCTTCTGCTGGAATATGATCGACTATAAATTTGTCTAGATGAATCTGACATTTCAAATTCAAATTCAAAAGATGCTGGCAGCGATAACTTCACCAGATTACCTGTGACCACCAACCCCAGGATACAAAGCTGGGGCACAAATGCATTCCCCAGAAAAGTGGAACTGGGACACATACATTCAGAGAGCAGCAGGAAGAGGCAGACAATTTGCTGTAAAAGGTGTGACTACTTAATGTGTTTTGCTACAATGCTTCTGTGTGTTGAACTGTAGTGAACGTTCTCCATAAGCAAAAGACAAACTGGCCTCATCGTTTGACAGACTGCAAATCTATTAAACCTGGCTATTATGCAGCACAGTTCCCATTTAACACCACATTCCTCCAGATGAACATTTTGCTAGAAATGAAATAACAGTCAGTAAACAAAGAGCGCGGCCCGAGCACCACTTTAGTTGATCGATATCAGCTTGAAAAATGGTTTAAACAGCCCAGCAAAGAAACATCTCCATCAGAATCAAACCAAATGAGCGCCCATTGATTGCTCAAGCAATGTCAGTTATTCTCTGAAGCGTCCAATAACGGGCCAGAGCAATCTTCCGCTACGTCCAAGGGGAAGTAACAAGGCGGGAGGGCTCCTGGAAACCTCAAATGGGATGCGGCCGCTTTTCGCTGCCGCCGTGTCGAGCTGAGGACGCCCAAATAACAAATGGCTGCATTAGGCGTGTCAGATTCTCCAGCCGGGGCAGTACATCTCAATTGCCCCCGGCCTGCTCCCGTCCCGGCGGGGTCAGCGCAGAGGCCGCCGCTCCGGCACGGCCGCGGCGCCCTCCTCGCCGAGATAATGTCAGCGAGTGCGCCTCCTGCACGCGCCTCCGCCGGCGGACCCGAGAGCGGCGGGGGCCACGCCAATCTCCCGTCTTCGGCGGCGGCGCCTCGCTCGTTACCCCGGGGGAGGGAGAGCGAACAGGCGCTGGCGGAAAAACCCGAGGAGCCATTTCTTTTTTCCACATCCTTATGATGAGAGCATCTGCTGAGAGTGCTGGGGGATAATCAGTCTCGATGACGCGGAACGCACAGGAGGGCACGGGGAGGGGATTAATCCTACCTGTGAAACGCACTTAGGAATGCGCGCATCGCCGAGCCCGGAGGCACGTGTGTGAAAGGCAGGTGCTGCTGGTCTCGAGCCCTCTTTTCAAAATCCAGGAGATGTGCCACATTACACTTCCCCACATCTCCCCTGAAGGTCAGAGCCACAATAAGGGGCCTGTTCAAGGCTTCCTTTAAAGATGAGGATAGGATGTGCTACCATCACGGCACACAGACAAGACGACTCCCCTGGCAGTGCGGCATTGATCAGGGAGTGGAGGGGGGCCTGCGAACACAAAGCTGGTCTACACAGAATGGGAAAGGGAGGCCTCCTCCTAAATACATAGGAGAGGTCATTACTGCTCTGTTGCCCTAAAGGGAATGGCATTCACCAGTGCACATCTGGGCTTAGTCAATAGCCTAAAGGAGTGATTGTTATGCAAAGACCTGACTTTGTCACAGAATTCTGTGCTTCTGGATAAACACACTCACTAACTGGCATGCTAGGAACTCGCAGTCACTTAAACAGTGAAATCCTCATGAAATCCTCAGTGAAATCTCATGGCATCAAAGCTCTATACCTTGCCCAAAAAATGCATGCACTTTCAGAGTAAGCCAGATAATTACCTGTGAGTTTTGTAATTATTGTGGCAGAAATTGTTTATTAGTAAGCATTATGTTCTTCACGCTAAAGAAAACAAGACACAAATATTTAAATTAATGGATTTTTTTCTATATTCAAATGCATCCATTTGTAATTCATTTGAGCAAAACGATTCCTGGCACGTACTCAAGTGCAAATGTTCATTAAAGAGAGTTGAGAAAATGTCATGGTATTTAGGGAAGGTACAGGAGCATCTTGGGAAATAGAACCAACGTAGGCATGGCACTGCCAGACTGGAGGATTAATCGACAAAATGAAAAATGCATTCAAGAATTTGTTTTGCCAGGACTGAACCCCTGCACCGCCCTACTGTTGGGTCCTACCCAATACATGCTCCAAATGTGCAACATAACATCGCAAGGACCTTGATCAAGAATAACACTGCATTACTGAGCCACATTAAACCTCTTCTACAGCACCACCACTGTCTGCCTGTAAAATTCCAAACTGATTAAAAAGTATTACTCCTAACTTCTATGGCGCTATGCCCCAGCATACCTGAAGGAACTCTATAATCCGCTATAACCCCGTGCCAGTCAAAACTGGCAACAGAGCCTTTAGCAACAGAGACCCAAAACTGTGAAACGATTTACCTCCATTTGTACCGGAATAAGACACGGTCTCAATTCTGAACTCTAGACTTAAAAATTAATCTCTTTATTCTCACTTCCTCCTACAATTGGCGGTGAGTGGGTGGACATTTACGGCTATAAAATTTAAGGCGGCTTAGGCCATCTTTGCTGTCATACACTGTCATTAACTGTCACACACCCTGGTTGCTCTGGGTCACTGGTCATTTTCATGTTTGGGGGGCCCAGCTGACCTGCCACTGACTACAGCATCCATATGTATATGCCGTCATATCTTAAATGCGCTGCGGGCAGAAACCATTGCTCATCATAAGAAATAATCATCTTAACGAGGGAGTCCTTTCTACCTTTACCTCTTATCTCATGTTCCACGTCGGGCCATGTCATCACTTAGTGATACATACCCAGCAGTCACATGCCTTTGGGCGTTCCATAAGAACTGATGATGGCTTCTGCCTTTCCTGGTACTCCTGCTGACATCATCTAAAATGGTTACAGTCGAGGATCTGGACCCTGGAGCACCACCATATTGCCTCAGTTCTAACTTCGTCACTATTGTAGCTGCCATTTCACTTTAACTACAATTTCACTGTAACTTTCAATTTCATTATCACTTTTCCCATTCAGTCAGCATCATTATCAATTGTCAGCAATGAAAGTATGTTATTATTTACTCAAAAATGCAAATTTTCTACTGACATTTAGAACACATTTTCATTTAATCATTTTGAGATATTTTGTAGACTTTATCACTACCTGTGACTCCGTTAAAATCATGGAATCACCTGTTTTTATCATTGATTGTTTCCGCATATATAAGTTACTTACAATCATACCTGTGCTCTGAAGTGCTCTGCTGCATTTTCATTATGAAGGCGCAAAAGGAAGTAACATTTGATTGACTGACTGATCGATCTTTAGCTCTTCCTGCTGCAGGAAGCAGCTCTTGTCTCTGCCTGGGAATTAGGTGTGGGCGTTCCTCTTCCGGGCCTCCACCTCTCAGGATGAATCATACCAGAGACGGTCCATCCAAAAGATGCGGGCTGCAGTCACCAGACACATTTGTTCTCCTGTTCTTTGACAGTGTGTTACTCGGCAGAGGCAAACGGAGCCAAACGAGGACAGTGCTCACAATTGTATAGCGTAATGCTGAGCTGGTATCAATGCCACAGATACTGTCACAGAACAGACAAGCAGCAGTGCATGAAGGGAAGGAAGAACCTTCAACTTCTGAGCACTGGAAAAGATCTTGGGAGTCAAAGTGTGAAATAAACAGAGATGAACTAGTTGTCCTCGAGAACACGGTGTTCCACAAGGAAACGCAAAATACAAGCCAAGGTTTCGGACACTACACTGAAGTCATTTTTAACAGATATGTAAGGGAATCATTTCTGGTTGTGCACGTTACAAATATTGACATTCAGGACTACTGGTTAACTTGGTACAACATCTTAAGAGAGTGTGAGCGAAAGTGCAGACACTTACATGGTCAAATCAACAATCCCTGACATCAAGCTTTAGGGGCGTACATGGATACCTCTGGCATTAGGTACAAGGAGGCTGCTCATGCAACCCAGTCCTTCCGCACATCAATGTCTGCACATACAGTCCCACCCCGGGCTCTTCAGATTCCGTCAGAAGAAGTGGACAGGTTAATGAAAAAGTATTGATTTCTCCCTGTATCCCGAGAGATGAAGGAAAGTAACACTAACACTTCCCAACTTTTTAATTCCGCGGAAGCCCACGGAGTGGGGGGCCCTATGACTGATGACACCGTGCAGGTTTAGAAAGAGAGGGAGCAGGCTGAGGAGGGGGGAGACAATGGAAAGAGAACAGAAGGACTAGTCAACCTTAGAGACCCCTGCATCACAGGGCCCCCCTCTATAAGAGGGGACACGCCGACGCCCACCGCTCATTCTCTTTGCATTAAGATTCCGAGGACCTGAGATAATCAGCTGGAATCGGCCGCAGCCGCTGCTCAGTGCACTGCCTGTCAGGGCGAGCTCCGCGCGGCCTCGGAAAATGGGCAACTGCACTGTAGGCGTCAGGTCAATTGGGTTGAGTTCTTTCGGGGGGCCCCGGATTGGGGTTCGGGCCTGGCGCCAGGAGCGAAATGAGTTCTGCAATGTCATGTAGCCTGAGAGATAGGGCGGCTGCGGACCAAATAGGCCGCACACCAGCAGGCCACCGCGGCCGCCACTCTGGAGAATGAAATGACAAGGATCAATGGACAGGAAGACTGAGAGAGTGAGTGTCCCCGACACTACCTAAATGGGTGGTCCACCCGCGGAGCGGCCCAGCAGCCCGTATCGACTCGGTGGAGAGACAAATCGTCTCTCATTCAAGACCTCACAAAGGGTGAGGACATTCAGAGAGGAAAGCACACGTATGTGATCCGAATCAGATTCAGAGCTTGATCACTGATATAATAACATTGTGATTAAAGAAAAAGAGCCCTCAGAATCCAATTAAGCCCGACGCTCATTTCATGTGGAGTCTTGCACAACAGTACCACCAGCTATATTTGGTTGGAGGTCTCATTTGTACGTTGTATCTAATTTCATATACCCGGATGTTAATTAGTTTGTTGGTACGCGTCACCATATTAGCTTAAATATCCCCACTGGCTTTGAGCACATCATTGGCATGCTGCGAGTTGTATCGTATTTCCATCCTGATTTAATTTGCTCAGAGTCAAACCCCCAGCCCTTATAATCGATTACTGTTTAAAACTAAGGGTTACAGGTGGCCAAGAACAAAGAGAGGGAGATATGACATTACACGCCACTCATTTCCCAGGAATCTCCTCTCTACTACTTATTACCCGTTGCCAATTTAATGCTGCCATTTCTCAGGGAATCCAACGGCCTCTGAGTGTTTACACTGTTTACAATCCAGACCCCCTTTACAGAAATCAATATCCAACGCCTGACACAGGACTCCACAAAATGACTCCTGAAGGAGAGAAAATCAAGCCAGAGAGAGCTTTCTGACAAGGAAGAAATGTTATGTTTTAGACCCCTAGACTGGCATGCTTCTCACGGCAGACACTGACTCCAAAACAGGACAGGAAGCGTCACGATCACAGAGAGGCATGAGAGTGCTGGCGCCTTCAATTTGGACAGGAGAGAGATAGAGAGAGAGAGACAGAGAGAGAGAAGTGATAAAAATTCATCAAGTGGTATATATACAGCATATTTGCAGTATGTGCTGCAGGATTTTTTCTCTGTCAAATAAGACCCCTATAATTCAGAAGCAATCATCTTTTTGCCAACACCCCTCAGGTTTACACAATGCTACTGCGCAACTCTCATGGAGGAGAAAAAGGAGAAAGAGGCAGAGGTGACTTATGACTGGAACAGCACAGTGAAATTGTATGTATCATACATTCATGGTTCTACGAAATAATGTTTTCGCCGATACGGAAATCATATTTAATGATAACACTGCAGGGTTCCAAAGCTACAAATGACATTATTGAACTGTATAGGCCAATGAGTTGGCACAGTTTTCACCCAAATTTCTGTGCAAAGACCGTAAACATGATCTCTGAGTGAAATTAAGGTGACAATGGTGCAGAGACTGAATGGCCTTGCATGACACATCAAAGTACATATTTTTCAGGGACTTCAAACAATGAGACATGGCAGCAACGGTATGTATGGTTGACAGTATGCAGTATGCGTTCACTTTAACGCAGAGCGGCTGTGATGGCCGATGGTATCCTGCTTTGGCTGGATGAAATCATACCCTCAACGTCCCCTTTCACAGCAGTAGGGAAGCACTGGGTCATCCTGATCTGAAATCTATTAAAAGAAGCCTCTCGCAGGCTCAAAGCCCCCCGCCTCGCCTTATCTACAAAGCAAGCCTGGTCATACCAATTAACATTCCTCTCCAATTCTCAGCACAGTATGAGAATAGAAAGCACACAGGCGCACACCGACACTCACACAGCCGCATACTCTATTGCCACCGCTCAGGCAGAGCTCAATCAGCACTAAAAGATTCATACTGTTCTCGGTACAGCTTGTGCCGTTTTATTTGGGGGTAAGAAGGAGGGCATCAGAACAACAGGTGAGCCGCTTGCTTGGTAGTTAATGTTTAAAACCCACGCCATGCCTGCCCTGGGGCATCAGCGGAATTTTTTTTTTATCCAACTTCCTGGGACAGAGCTGCCTCATGTTTTCGTGTTGTTAAAATCAGGTCCCATTTCAAGTCAAGAAGTGGGTGAAAAATCCCACCCCTAGCCAATTCCGCCCAAATGAACTGAAAATTCTCTGAACACACAAGGAGATAATTAGACGTAATTTCAATCTGCTTGTATGAAAATATTTTAATCAGTCTGATTGTAAATACAATCCTATTTTTTCCCACACTCAGCCAATTAATGTATTAGCATACTGATGCAAACATGAAACATGAAGCAACTAAATCCAATTGGGACACAATTTGAGGAGGCGACTGGAATCTTTCAAATACTGCTAATCAAGAACAAAGCGAAAATGTTTAATACAGACACACTAATAAATTCCCAATTTCTCTCCTTTCACACTAATGAAGCAGTTTCTTTGTTCAGCACTTTCAAGATATGCATTATTAGTGGGGGGAAAAGGCTTTAATGATTAAAGAGAAAAAAGTATGCAACGCTGAGGCAAAGAAAAAAAAAGGGGCCTTAAAACAGGATCACTGGAGCCTCCTTGATCAAGCCGTGTGCTCGTGACTGGGAGCCCGCGGTGTGACACGTCAGGAGACGCGTAGCTGATTCTCTTAATACCCAGAACGTGAAATGGAGATGAATGGAGACTTAACTCAAACTGGCTCCTTCAGCCTGTGAAACAACGATCCAAGCATCTGAGAGGCTGCCGCGGTGTGCGGCCCAGATCTCTGATCTCACCTAGGTCTTGCCAGAACAGAACTAGTGCTGTGATCCTACCTGCGCTTTTTCACTGTAACGGCCAAGTGAACAAGAACGAAAACAAAAAAACATCCATGTGCCAGCTTCGGGTCAGGGCATGATTCCAGTAAATAAAGGATGAATAAAAAGGTATATACAGACAGATATTTCCAAACAAAAATTCTTACACGGCTTATGTCAGTGAGATAACAGGGTCTATTTTTGTCTGCAGTCATCTGCATTTCCAAGCTATGCTGTAATTGGGAATTCAGAACACCTTCACATGCCTTACCAAAGGTGATTACTGCTTTTCTTGCCAGATTAAACAATTTAAGGTTACAATGGGTTAACTGCTAGACAGATGGCCCAAGGCCTAAACAATGGCCCATGGTAACCTTGAATCGTATAATACAGCAAAAAAAAAGCAGTGATCACCTATGGTAAGGCATGCGAGGGTATTCTGAACTCTCACTTACAGCATAGCTTGGAAATGCAGATGACTGCAGACAAAAATAAGACACCACTACACTACGTCACTGATACTACATTTTTCACATTCACTTTACACTCATTTTGAGAACAAAACAAAAAATAAATAAATTGGCTGAGCACAGATAAGCCCTTTGCACCAGCTTGAAAGAGCTGTGAAAAAAAAAATCTGCTTCTCAAGCCACAGCATGCCTTGAATATAGTTCATAACTGAGGGATTTCTGAGATGCTTTCTTTTTAAGCAAAAATATCCAAACTCCTGAGTTTCGACAAAGAATTGTTTGTTGGGAATAAGCAGGTTCAAGGAAGGTGTCCCCAGGTGTCTTTTCTGGTTGTGCTGATACTAACCGCTTCACTCTCCTTGCTAGATTGCTCCCCACTGAATCTGTAAACATCTTAATTTTCCTCGAGTACAAATTATTACGTACTACATTTTTTTTACTTTGTGGATAAACAAATAGGTTGTCCCTACATATACATCTTCCAGTACAGAAGAACTGAAATAACCATCAAAACCAGCACTCTTTATCTGCATATTTTTCTCCAGCGGGAATGGAAATTTGGACTTGCCACCTTTGCAGAAGGTGATCATTTTTCCTGTTAATTCATGGAAAACAGTGAAATTGGACTGCATTCATGAATATCCTTTGCACTCTGTCAAATGAGTATGAAGTGTTGTACTGTATTCCTGCGTTAACTGCCCTCATTCACTACTGAACCGACTTCCACTGATACTTTACTTACTAGGATTTAAGGTTACAGATTACTATATAAGATTAAAGTAAGATATACGCATTGCCCTAATGTAAACAGGAATTATTTATACGCATAATTTTTTTTTTTTTAATCCGCAAAGACTACCTATGTTCTAGAGGGAAGGAAAAGGCTAGATAAGCATTACCTTAAACTCGGATAAAAACGATACGTGTCGAGTAGCATCCTGAGAAAGTGCGGCCTTTTCCCCCAGGCCGGGCCCACAGTCCTGGGCCTGCCATCTCAGCAGCCAGGCGTGAAGGACGGCCAGCCAGCCAGCCACACAGGCTGCACAGGAGATCCCTGGATTAGTCACACTCAGCGGCTCTCCGCCGCTCGGAGCTGCCCTGCATTCCAATACGCCGATGTGCGCAACGCCAAGGGCAGTGCAGAGGCCTTACGCTGAAACACATGGCAGTCAGACAATACGCCGATACAAAACGGCGCTGAGACAATGGGCTACTACTCGCGGCGCTGAGAAATTACTCAAAGCCGGCACCGGGGAAATGCACTTCGGCGCATGGCAATCAGATAATTGTAGACACAGCGCTAAGACAATGCGTGACTATACGCAGGATCAATACAATGGACCGCCTCACAGAACTGACACAATACTATACAGAGAAACGAGACGATGCACTGTCACAAGCAGCACTGGGACAAAAAAAGCTTACGCATACAGCACCGAAACAATGTACCCACTACACACAGCAGTGAGAAGATACCACGACCACACAGAATTAAACACAGGCGTTCAAAACTGAGACAGATATTAGGATGCCACGGTCAAGATGCCAGATGGATTTATTTGAAAGGGCGCGTCTGACAAACAGCAAATATGCAGAGCCCTAAGCCTGGCGTGACCAGACTGAGATGACCTCACAGTCTATGCTCCTGGCATGAGCTGGGAACCCGCCACAGCCCTATACACATAATGCTCCTCGCAACCCTTTACCTATAATGAATTTCACAGAGAGGGAGTGAGAGGGGAGCACTGGATGCACTGCAGCAGAGTGAGTCTTCATTCTGAGTGTTGATTTTGCTTTCTGCACCAGCTCCATTTTCTCTGTTACTCTTTCTGCTAATAAGCCCTCTGTATGGTCTGGGCAATGTACTGCAGTTTACTGCTGTGGCAGGCGTATTTCACTCCTTTTTTTCTCTTTCTTGGTTAAAACAATAACGCAACAAACACTAACATGTACATTGATGCAATAATATAAAAACATGTCTAATATGTTAAACGCATGTAACAGAGCGTGGGTTGGTATGGCACTATGCAGTCAAGGCAACGCTGGGAACAGGAATTGCTGCCTGGTGCTAATATTCTAAACTGCCAATCACAAATCTATGAATGGCAAGGGTTGCAGCAGTAGTAATCAAAGAGATCTTGAAAGAAGGTGAGTGGTGAGAGAACGTGTCATGTGTCTATTGTGTCTGTAAAGATGTTTTGTTTTTACTGTGTCTCATTTGACCAATCAGTTGCAACCATTAAAATCCAGCTAAATCAATACATGACTGCTGACCTCACCTGGGAACAGCACCATTTTAGATTCCATTACAAGTCCCTTTAACACCATATCCACAGGGCAAAGTTTTTAACAAACATTTTACATAAGCCAGAGCCGCTTCAAGAGGTGAAGGCACATTACTCCCTGTCTCTGGAGGGAAGCATCTCTGGCACTACGTTCTACGTTAATCTGCACCAGTGCCTTCATTTATTACGGCTTGACAATTAAGTTAATTGTAAAATGCAGCTACAAGATTAACTATGTTTACTGTAAATGAACGATAGCGAAAGAGATAGAGCAAAGGCATTTCTGAGATCACTACTGCGTATCAGACTAGCAAATCTCAACCAGACACCAAAAGAAAAAACTCAAGCAGAATGATATGCAAATTTTATGTTCTATGTAACTATGAACATTATTATGCAATAAACATTTGATAAAATTTTCAAGCCTATTAGATACAATCTAAACGACAGGCACCTTGTAAGTACGGTTCATTGCATCAGGAATGAAGCTCCAATCTCCCTCATCCGAGGTAACTACTCGAACACATGGGCAAAAGGAACAGACCTCACAGTGAGGCTGAATATACAATTATAGGAGGCATTAACTTTTATTGTGATACAGTGATGTAATTATGAATGGTTGATAAATCTGATTTTGTCAACAAGGGGCTGTAAACAAAGCCCAGAATAACATTAAGAGAGTGTTAGTGGATGAGAGGAGGGGAAATAATCCTAAAGCAATCTAAAAGACCTAATTAAATATAGGGCTTATTTACGGCTACTCCGCGCAGGGACACATATAGGGTCTGTTCTAAACGGTCTTTCCCGGAACACATAGGCACTTAGAGCTGAGCAAAAACATACAATAAGGACGACACAAAATAAGCAGCAAAACAACACGCCGCAGCTTTTAACAAAAGCAAAGGGCCTGTGTTGGCAAACAACAAGATGGCTTACGATAAGCCGACAGTTAAGAACTCATTTAAGTAACAGAATTCATACCCCAGACATTACCTTCAGGAGGTAGTTTGCTTTGTCAGATGAGTTTTCCTTGAGAGTGTGAGGTGAGGTCATGTGACAGGACGAGCAGGCCCCACTGACAGCAGGGTAATGGGACCCCATTTAAAGCGGACCGGCGGAGACAAGGGCAGCCCGCAGCTCCTGGCCCACACGGAGGACAGGCTGCCGTGAATGGCTTCCTGCCAGAAGATTAATTTGCGCTTCCAAACTGACTATTAAACTGGCTTTTCATATTCTGACTCCCGAGATTTAATTAAAACAGACTTCATCTTAACTGACAGAGGCTTTTAGGATGACCTTGTTTTTAAATGAATGCCCGGGATAACTGCACCGTGGAGTCCCCTCATGCGCCACCCCTGTCCTCATCTTGTTTATATTTTCCTCTCCTCTGGCTAAGGTTAGAGGAAGATCAAACCTTAACCATAGGTGACAACAATAAAGTAAAAATGGTTAATCTTAACCTTTATTCAGCATTGATGAAGCCAGTCTACAGAGCCAGAGGGGAAAAAAGACTTGATATTTCCTACTTGACTATCACATCATATTAGGTTTACTGTAACAGTCTAATACAGAGCTACAGTGTGGGAGCTACCAGGCTTCTCATGCTCCAGCAGGTAAACAATACATGCACTAAAATGGGACTCACTCACTGAAAAGTATCTGAGCAGGATTTGCTAAAGCCCAAATCAATTACTAGATCTGCTGTACAATGCAATATAGTCTTTGAATGTATAGATTAACCTGATAAATGTTGCATCACTTACTGTTTGCCCCAACTTAATATCGCCTCCTTTAAGAAAATACAATTACAATAGTTGCTGAGCTAAAATAAACCCTGTTAAAATCACAACCCACTTAACATTCAAAAATCTGTCAATTTAAATTATACCACAGAGTAGAATAACAATGGTTCCATACTAAAAGCAATTAACAATCAGAGGGAAAAAAACACCTCAGAGTAATCACAACTGCGATGATATGCATCCCAAAGTGACTGATTATAACACTGTACTACAAACTGTTTTAGAAACTCCTTTGATGTTGTTGTTTGAATTGTTGTTATGCATCTCAAAACTTTTAGAAAATGGCATCACTGAAATCAGTGGCAGCTATTACCTAGGAGTCTGCTTTCTGAACTTCTGACACTGCCACATATCTCCTCTGCAGTAATGGAGTCAATTAGCTGAATGGTCTATCTGATTGTTCAATTAACAGCCACAATCTTCATTTAAAGACCTCACACAGTGAAAGGGAACTTGTTTTTATGGCTCGGCTACACTGAAAATGCATCATTCCAGGTCCAATGGTACAGGTTATTGAGCGTTCCACAAAGAAGTGCTTGTGAAATGGTCTACAGACATGAAATACACTAGTATCTTCTTGAATCAACAAAAATGCATGAAAACCCACAGGTATGTAACTGTAGTTTCTAAAGAAGAAACTTTGCTGTACAGGAGCCTGGAATAACAGATCTATTCTGAGGGTCAGTAGTAGCGTAAGTCTGCAAATAAACAGCTCTGGTGGCAGAATAATATCTTTCTATGTGTATACATAGCTTAACTAAATCACTGCATCCATAAAAAAAGACAAGAAATGGGGTACATAGTTTTGAATTTCATCAGGATGAGATTACAGGATTTGTTGCAATTTTCTCTGCCATTATTACAAATGTTTGCTTATAGCAATAACTCTCCCCACAATATCTGTGGGGGAGACGTACTCCACACTGCAGTAGGAACCAATGTCTGCGATGTGCCTGGATCCAGGAGGCTTTCAGGGGTTATTTACGACCTTGCAGAACTGCAACCGAGAAATCCAGACTCTTGGTAAACTTCTCCTGCATTTATATCAGGGGCATACTCCACGCAATTACAAGCCTTCTGAGCCTCGCTGGCTTTTCATTTGTGTGTGATCTGGAGGCGGTGTGCCTTTAAATCTTCCTTTCTTACTGGCCGGACCCCAAAACCCTTCCCCCCCGAAAGCAGCTCCAACCCGAGACAGGCCATAACTCTTGAGAGTGATGCTCTGATACTGTTACAGTGATGTACGGGGCCGATCACATGGGACACAATAAAGCCATCACCATACCTCGCTGACACAAAGCATGCTTTCAGAATGTTCTGATGGGGGGGGAAAAAAACACAAAATCACTGCTGTCCTCTGGCTGCCTTTGCAGACTCCTTCCTTTCAGTCCAGGCCAACGGAACCAACTGACTCGTTTGTCAGACAAAAAAAGTAACCGTTAATTGCTCCACAACGCAGTTTAAACTCAGTGTTCCAATAAATTAATGGGTGAGGGACTTCTCTTTCACGGAGAGACCAAAGAATAATTGACGGAATTTTTTCGCGTCAAAGACCCTGCCCAGCGCCCCCAAAAACAGGTCGAACTCCTGAGGACGGCTCCCGGGCAACACACGTCAAGGTGCTAAAATGCCCATGAAAGTGCCAATGGAACACAACAGCTCAACAGCTTTGAGTGAGAAAAAAATAATCATTAAAAACATCACTTGCAAAAGGTAAAATTTGTAAGTTCACAAGTGAGCATATTACTGAATTAAGCAGATGATGAATCATGAATCATAACAAGCCCTTATGATGTGATGTTCATCGTAACCGGAATGCATTAAGAATGTGAAAAAAACGTAATTGCAAACAGATGAGACCACTTCAGGGGCTTACCTTTATTTTTTACGCTGCAGAATAATTACATTACACACAGTATCCTCATAAACTGAAGAGGCATCAATAACTGGGGAAAACTGCTACTACATTAAATAATGGCATTTCATTCTTTATGCTTTATGTAACTGGCCAAAAGCTCAATGGTGCACAATCAAGCCAATGAAAAGACACGCTGAAGCCGATGCCAAAAATGATCAAAGCTATTCGGTTAAGCCTTGGTGATCAATTCCAGTCAATTTTGTAATGCAAAGCTGGCACTGTTAATCGTTATAAATGATTGTTCAAAGTGCATTTGTTCAGAAAATCTATTGACTTTCTCGATATGATCTTTGACGGGGCCATGCATCTTTGGTCTGTGCATGCTTCAGCAAATCCAATTAGGACAACCATGGAGTACATTGGGTTTCTCCTCAACTTTTGAGTGCTGCTTCAGACACAAGTTAAAAGTAACTCATTAAAGAACTGTCCATGCATTTCTGTCGATCATTTTGCTCTGCCTATCAATAACATGCATCCACTCGTACAGATTATGGCAGCTCGAGTTAAAACAAAGACAGCAGACTGGAGAGCCAAACAAAAAGGGCAAGCACAGGTATTGGCTCTAACTCAAATCAACACCTCAGACCCCTGCTGTTAGCATCAAGGCAGGATTTCTCATACTCACCTTAGGTTGAAGAGAAAGACCCATAAAAATGTCAGGCCAGGTTGACATTTATTAGACGTGTACCACAGGGTTTGTGTTGTTAAACCTGAAAGGCAGATGAAAAACAGACATTACAATGAGTGACACCAAGGCATCTGTAGAGGAATGAATGCATGCATGCACGCATGCTATGGGTTCATAAGGAAGTTACAGCAAAATTAATGCAATACAGGTTTCTGGACTTAATTCCTCCCCATCAATCCCCTCCTAAGCATGCTAGACAGTCCTGTATGAAACTACTTCTCCTGTTCACTGCATTCTACCATGAAAAGGCTGCCCTTCACTTTACCCTCTACTCTATTCCAAGAGTTGGACCCATTCCATTTATTGTGGCTGGTCAACTTGCCTACTTGCACCTAAATTAAGTGAAATGATTCAGTTCCCCCCTTAAAAGGGCATCCAGTCAAAGATGAAACAAAATAGTGCTGCTTCCTCCGAACGATTTCAATGCTTTAGCCGCTCTGGTTCTAAAAATAAGACACGCACACAGCAATCTATCACTGTATGTCAGTGGTTGTATTTTGAGCTGTTTTGCCAAAGGACAGGATTTCAACCCCAGATTCCAACTTGATTCCTCAGCAAACCACAGCTCTGGTTGAAGCAATATTCTAACCCTGGGCCTGTCATCAAAGAGAAAAAAAGACCTTTGTAAAAAAAAAAACACAGGCTTTGGTGAAGGGAAATGTCAGGTCGCCCGTCCGGTGACCCCCGGCAACAGTTGGATGCGTAGACGAGGACCGCGGACCTTTAGTGCTCCCTATCGGATCCTCAACGGGCCACCACTACTCAGACTGCGTCACCTGTCACCGCCATGCGAGGACGGCGACGGCTCGAGACACAGCCCACAGCGGACGCCCCGGACAGGCCTCAGTGGATCCCGGGTTTGCCTCCGACGCTTCACGGAGAATACATTAACGGCCCTGTCTGGAGCACTGAGCACGCCAACTTTATGTTCCGCGTCCGTCACACACGTTCTCCCCGCCCTCCCCCAGATGTGCAAAACAGCCTCAGACCCGAGGGTTTTGGGGGGGAAACGGAGACCACCCAAAGAGCACTCGTCGCTGCCCTTCCGCCCGTCAGGCCCAGACAGGGCAAACGCACACGAGGGGGGGGGGACACAAAGGGCCGGGCAGATCCACGAGTCACGATGATTCAGAGTCTTAAAAGGCGAGTCTAAAAAAAAAGATTACTCCCCAGTGCCAGGAATGATATAATTTCCGCCAATCTAGGCCTGCTGAGTTTCCTACTGTGCAACTCCCTTGATGTCCGGTGAAATAAACACAACAACAGTACATAATACGTAGCAGGCAGAGATGCTATAACAGACACAGGAGCAGAAAGAAAAATAAATATATATACATATATAAATAAATTCATTAATTTTCTGTGGAAAAAAGGCTTTCCTTATTTAAAATGCGACTGCATTTACAATTCTTCAGCAGCTCGTGCAGGCAGAGCTGCAGTGGCAGCAGCCTCACTGCTCTGCACACACAGTGCAGAATCAGTGCAGTGCCATTTGTCTGGGTTTTGCCAAAGATGCCTATCGCATGAATTGTCTAACAGGACGAGCCGATTTCAGACGGGGATCTGCAGACTCAAAGGACATTGTTGTTGGGGGAAACGGTAAACAAAGCGATGCCAAAGTAAACAAAGACAAAAAGGACACTGCACTAGAATGGGAGGAACACAGGGCAGTAGCCGGCGTCTTCAGTGAGCCATGACAGCCTATCTTAGCCTTATTTCTGCAAGTCAAACATTCCTGCACCAAAATATACAAGAGGGCGAAGAGCAACCAGTAATTTCAGCATTGGCTAGGGCAGTGCGTTTGATTTGGTCTGGAGTCCAGTAATTTAGCCCCTTTAAAGGTTTAGCGGGGAGTGGCGAAGGAGTTTGTCCTGCGAAAATGCAGCACTGAGGGCTTTTCCAGAAACGGGGCTCCGGTTACACTGCGCTGCAACCACTGCATTCCCCAGACAGAAAGCCATATTCTCAGCGCGCTCTGCGGTCCTTAATGCCATTTGCCTCTTCAGCAGTTACGGGGTTTCTGCGTAATGCCATTTTTTAAAAATAATCATCGACATAATTCCGCTTCTACGTGTCATGTGCCAGGCATCTGAAAATAGCTTTGGCGGATGCGGGCTCTTTTGAGTCCATTAAGAATTGAATTTTTAAAAGGACAGCCACGGACCACAACTCCTCTCCCTCCACCCCTCACCCCCGGCGTGCCGTTGCTGCTGTTCGACCACAGCAGACAGATGGGCCCCCTCCTTAAATGGAGAGGGTGTGGCCCAGACGTGGTGGGAAGCCGTGGGAGACCACGGGGGTGGGTGGGAATCGATTCCAAGGCAATTAGCTCCTGAGGTCCTCTCTTGCACAGTTCAATTAGAACCTCCTAACACAACGGGGTCAGAGCTGCCGGAAGGGAACGGGCCATGACGACTTGTCCCGTCACAGGCTGCCAGGCACCTGGGCTGTGCAGTGTGGAAACTTCAGGATCTGCCAGACGGAGCGCTCTCCTGACCCAGATCTAAAACAGGCCCTTCAACGGTAATTACAAACAGACAGGAGGAACGGAGCGCTGAATGAAAACACGGGGGCCCTCGCTGGAATTCAGAAAAAGACAAAGACAATCACAACAACAGCACGCGCACAGCTGCGGTCTGGGGGTGCTGACTAACCGCGCCCATACGGGGGTCACCTGCCGTGACGCGATGACAGACGAGCACGAGGGGTGTGGCGTTAGGGGACCACAGCAGGGTCAGCTGTGCATCGGAGATGGCTCCCCCGCATTAAGATCCAGTCCACCGGTCAAAAAACAGACGGATTCTCACGCAGGGACAGTTGTTTACGGATCTGCAGCATAGCATGGTTCTTAGCATTTAAAGGTTACGCTTCCTCACTACAGCATTATCTGAGTGATGCTAATTGAGACTGATGGTCGTGGTTATTTAAACTGAAGCCACACACTCATGCAAGAAGGAGGACCTAGCAGTTCATATGACCCTTCAGAGCTTCACATGTAGTCCTTGAACTGGGTGTCAAGGAAAAAAAAACAACCCATCACAAACTGGAATAATGTTGTAAACATCCTTGTTGAATCTTGTAAAACATGTAAAATTACAGTGTAGATGATGAAGAGATGCGCTCTGCCATTTTCTAAGCAAGGAGTGGTCAGGATATCCTCACCAGAAGCACAAAACCAGCAGAACTGCAGTGCAGACTATGTTTGGCAAAATGGCCGTTCCTCATGTCAAGGCAAATAAAAAGGGAATTCATGCAAATGAATACATGCACAGATAATAAAAACATCTGACAGTTCTCTATATAATAAATTACTGTGCATTAGCTTTCGAAAATGTTTTTGCTGTGGCCCTGTCCTCAGCAGCTGTGCGGCGGAGGTGTGCACGATCAAGGACGTTTCTCCCGGGATAATGACAGTAGTAAATTCTGACCCCAAGTTTGGGTCATGTTGGCCACCGCCGTGCGCAGCAGCGGTGACAGGTCTGAGCCCACGTGAAAGATGCCACACACTGCCCATCCGCTTGGGACAGGGCCAGAGCAACGGGTCTGGTCTCAGGACAGAGGGATCCTCTGTCATCAGGGCTCACATGCTGTTTATGTCCCCGTCTATTCAAAGCACACACCTCACTCCACTTCACCAAGCAACTCATTCAGACAGCACCGCACTCAGAGACATTAGCATTGCATGTCATACTGCAGAGGCTACATTACAAGCAGGAACATTTCAAGATGTGAGCAAAATGGGACCTTCAGGTTTCTCTCGCCAAAACAAGAAAAGGACAGACTTAATAGATTGAATTTGTGGCACTGATTTGCCTCTCCTTTCAAAATGATGAATGAATGAGCTAAATGTTTTTGACAAAATACACAGAATATGTGGAATTACTGCGAAGTCCACAAAGGGAAGAGTCAACAGCTTAGCATGTTTCTCATGCACAGACACCGCCTTGACAATCAGGGCCACGATCTGTGTGGTCACAGCTCATCACTGGCTGAGTGAACCTGAAACTTCGCTCTCATATCTAATGAGAGCTAGAGTGAGAGAATGAGAGAGATGGAGAGGCACACAGGCAGGGAAGCCACCTAGAGGAGAGACGTGGCACTGAAGCCTCCACAGTTCTGACCTTTAACACACCATGCTGACTTGTGCTTTACAAAACAACAAACTGTTGTGTGTGTAAATGGTGCTACTTCTTTGCAAAATTGAATGCATTATGCCATCACTAAATGGGAGCCGCAAAAGACAAGGAAACCTTTCTAAAAGCAATAATGAGGATAAGAGCCAAGGGATTTCACTGGAGTGGTATTTGGAAATTCTTTCAAAATGCCAATTGTAAATGAAGTTTTTAAATGCATTTCTAACAACATCACCCTGAGAAAGCCATGTACTTATGGTAAACAGTTAACAATATGTCCATACAGAGGCTATATAGACTGTGCTTATTTTCAATCAAAACTTTTAAATCATTTTAAATTTTAAAGACTAACTTTGTTGCTTAAGATAGCATCTATTATAACCTTTTTCAACATAGTAGAAATGCATTAACCATTCTGTTTTGCAGTCTAGTCTTATACAGTCTAGTCCTAAGCCAGCTTTTGCTGGTATAAGTAAAGCAGTGTTGTCATTTTTCATTCATTATACATTTTTGTTCCCTTCAATCTGAAGGGAAACAAAATGTTGTGAGTTAATGATAAAACCAGGAGATGCTTCATAAAGATCAAATACAGAGGTTTCTTTTTACCTGAGATTGTAGCGTAATCTCAAACCAAGACAAACATCAAAATGTTTCTGTCATTGATATTGCTCTTAAGAGATGAAAAGCAGCTTTGAATTTGGAGATGAAATCTGACATCCTGAAAATATCTAATCAAATCTTCAATGTTATGTCATGTTTGCTCAGTGACATCACTAAGCCCAAGTTTTCACCAAGAGCACACTGTGATTTCTTCTTTTAAATTCTACACCATTTTGTTCTTTTAGAAATTACACAGAGGGAAAGTGTTACTTTAGACATACTGTAGCAAACCTTTGCAAAATGTATAAATCTTACGTAGAACAAAATTGTGTGAACATACATAGGAATAAAATCACAGGACTTACACAATGTAAAACCTTGATGTAAAACATGGAGAAGTGTCAGAAGGAATACAATGCATCCAGGAAAGAAGGAATCGACGAAAACATTTGAGCTGCTAATCTGAATGTGATCTATGCCATGCGGGAGCCTGGCGATGGTTTTTCTCCATCTCGCAAGAGGTATTTACTACTACTCCAAAATTCAGCTCCTCTGTTGAACAACCACCTGCAGTGAACATGAAACAACCACCAGATGTTCCAGTAGCCCACAGAGGGCCATCATCTCATTTTGACTCAATAAAAGTGTCCCCCCAAAGAGTTATGGATTAGCACCACAAATAGGCCCAGACACCATTTTCAAACAAGCAATGCCCCCTCTCATTGCCCACAAAAAATACAAAATTAAAATAATGGCTCTGTTGTGAGAGCTGTATCACAGTGTGGCACCCTCTTATAATAACCCATTCAGACAGAATTAATGTTCCATGCAAACAGCCCCCCACCCTTAAAAAATGTGTGAATGCAAATCCCGTGTATTCCCAATGTGACACGCCAAGGAGTTTTCAAACTTCAGCAGAGCGCTCCGCGCCACCCCCGCCCCCGCAGACTCGCCGCCCTTCCGACATCTATTTAAACCATAATCCACAGCCTGTTGAAACTGGACTCTGTCCAGGGGGAGAAGAATGCCAGTGTAAATCCTAAATGCTGCAGTGACACATGGAAAACTGCATTCAAATGGCTTCATTTACACAGAAAGGCCCTATAGAGTCGAAATCCACGGCGGGAAACCATTATATCAACGTAAACAATGCGCGCCAGGCGGTAATCATATTTTCAAATTGGTGAAACGGAGATCACACTGACAGAGCGCTCATAAAAGAAATGTTAATAGCAGACTTTGGTTGAGCACTGAGGCTGGTACAGTGTAGTGAGCAATGCAGACTGGGTTACGGTGATGAATGCTCCAGCTGGTGAGCAGTAGAAGGCACATTGCTAACCCATTGTTTTCATAGCATAGAGCAGAGTTCCTTTTGTATTGTTTAAGGTCATGTTCTGGGGGACATTTTTTCTCGGCTATCTGCGTTCACATCACATTTGTCCTGTCAGTGCCAAGAAATCCAAAACAAGGCAACCATGTGGTCACCAGGAGACAAGCACAAAGGAACTGCACTCTATTAACTCAAAGACATGTGACGAAAGTGTCCCTATAAAGTGTCACAGAACATGCCAACCTGATTCACATGCAAGGCATTAGTATCTGACGTAGAGACAATACAGAGAATAAACAAACCCATTTTCTTTTGTAAGAGGTAGTTTGTCCAGAAGTGGGAGGACATAGTGGAAATGCTTAACCTATACATTCACCTTACAACATAACAGCTCCCCACACAACTGGGGAGAGATGTTTACTTTTGCATTGTAGTGAGAGAGAGACATTTCACAAATGTCACGGCTAACCCCAATAGGACACCCGCTACTATTTCATGCTATATTTATCTCAGTCCTTAAATGTAATTCAATCTAAATGCTATGGAGCGCTCTAGAAGTTACAACAATGTCAGCATACTGCAGACAGTATGCAGTGATCCCTTACAGGTGAACTGTACACAACGTAGGCAAAGGACAATGGAAACAACATATTAGGTGGAGTCTGCGGTTAGCCTGCCTGTCGTGACATCTGCTGTCCACGGCTCTCAGAACAACAGACATGGACTGGAGGTAATGGATGTGCGATAAACGTTGTAAGAGGCCCACTTGTCTATCAACTGGATTGCAGCACTGCAACAGGGAGGAGCTCGAACCTTGCCAGCCATTTAGGTATGGGCAATACAATGGGTGAGCTTCAAAGAATACTTGAAGAGGTTTTCCCCACATCTGTACCCTCCAAATTAGTGAAGGGGTACATTCATACCCTCCAAATTACAAACAGAGTCTGTCCACATTGGCACCAACCCCCCTCTATGCATAATAAATAAATTTGCTTATTGGAGGGCCAAAGGCTTCCTATTTGCTCCTCTCTACATAGTATGTTCACCACTTGATACCAATCTGCACTTCAGTTCAGATGCTATTTCCCTGTTTCAAGAGCCTGCATCTTGACTGTGGCTAATTTATCTGCCATGCCTTTTTGGAGGCCTCTAAATGAAGGAACGTAAAAGTCCATTATGTACCACATACAGTAGGCTTATCTTCGCCTCCGGAAAGTTCTCTTTGTCTCAGTTTAGCCCACTGAAACGAGATAAAACATACCCTGCACACTTAATTTATGATACTGAATAAATTAATGGGTGCTGACAAGCTCAATAATTTTCAGAGGCAACAGATAACACAATAATTATCGGGCCAGGAATTAAACAGTTGGATGAGAGAGAGCGCTTATTGTGTGGTGTGCAGCAGCCCCCTGGACCAGCACTGTAGCTGAGTGTGGTGGATCTGGGCGCTAATGTGATGCTGTTCCAGTTTATTGTGAGCTGTATTGTGCCAGCGGCCCTGCCTGCTGAGAGCTCTCTGTGAGTGATCAGAAGCCAGATCTGTCACTGTCTCTGTGTCCCAACACAAAAGTCAACACCTACAGTTTCAGATAAGATAAAGAGTAGATGTGACCAAGTACTCCATCTTGACCCCATTAGAATATCTAATATGATTACTAAGCACGTATCACTGAGACGCCAATATTATTAATACAAATAATTTCAAGGTGATCAAAGCGTGAATGGAACAACCTGCAAAACGATGCATACGTTCAGAAAAAAACATCCCACAGGAAAATTTCTTCCTGCTCAGCACTACGTTGGCACTGAAAGGGATAGAGTACACTTTATCTTAATTCTAACATTACTGAAACGCCTGTATGCAATTACAAAATAATCAATGGCTGGCCACACTGCACAGTGAGTAATGTACAATATGGTAACTACATTCACTGTGTGCCTTCAAGCCATTCGATACAAAGGAGGTCCTGTAGTACAACGGCGAATCCAACTCGCTCATTAAAAATGCCTATGGGCTATTATTGGTCTCCAGCAACTAAACTCAGACTGCTCCATTAGCCCAACAGATGTTCTACTTCATTAGGGACATCCGCGCGACTTCACACACCGCACCAGAGATTCGGCAGAGGCCGATGAGATTTGCTTTGTAACTGGTGTTATGTCACGCCACCGCAGAAAACAGATGCCATCCCCAACAGTGACCCTAGTGCTGTCATTGCCTTCAGCGTTCTGCCTGGTTAGGCTCCTCTAAATCAGTTCAGCAGGAGCCCAGGTTGGAGAGAGTACAGCTGCCCCCTATAGGCGGAACGGCTCCAGATCGGAGACAGAGCGCAGCCTCAACATCATAACAGCTCGCAGGGAACAACGGGGAGGCTGCTGGCCACAGGTGTGGTGCACTAATCAGGCTGCTAATCTTGCTAACATTGCAAAAATCTTTGGCTGCGCAGTCATCAGAAGCCACTGTTGCTGTGTGCTCGGGACCCTCTCCATTGCTTCTCTCAGTTTAAGGCTTGAATTTTGAATGGCTGATGAGTGAATTTTCCCAGGCCCCATCTGGCTGCACGCACACAAATGCACCATAAGCAGAGACGAACAAACCCATTGCAGCCCTCCGCGAAATCCAATCCAACTCCATTCTCGGGCAGAGACAACAGCGCAGCGAAGCGGTGTTTGCCCTTGCACTGACAGCTCTCAGAGGCTGATCCACGCTTCCGTAGACATAACCAAAAAAAAAAAAAAGACAGAGATAGAGAAGGGAAAATCGAAATTCCTCTTGTAATAGATTTGTGGGGCGGACTGAACAAATGGCTCAGTGTGTACACTGTGCTTTAAAAAGACTTGGAGGCATGGCAGTTCATATTTCTCTCTTGATGGAGCTCCCAGTAGAAGAGACCGGCTCATGCAGAGCTATAATCTTACCCCTCGGTGAAGACGGATGAAGCTGCTCCTTAAGGGGCAGTGTAGGGACTCGTCTGGCCATTCCACTGGCCTTTCGGTGTATTACAGTCCACTTATTACATTTCTATCCCAGAATGCACCATTTATTCAGAAAATGAGATACCCCGAGTCCCGTCCAGACAAGAATGCCTGTGTGTGTCAAAATTCCTTTCGAATATTTCCATGTCATGTCTGAGGAAAGGTCCAACATCTACCTTTCTCCTTTTTTCTTCCCCACAAACACAACACATTCCTTAGCTACACTACATACAATTTCACATTCCTTACATACATCTGAATAGAACTGGATATGAAGATTTAGAAAACGCCAAAAAATAGATGGCACCCAACCACCCAGCCACCCAATCCACCAAAAATAAGATGAATAGCTTACGTGCAACATTGTCTGAGACTGACTTCCTTTGTTTCCAATGCATTGAAGATAATTTGGAAGAAAAGGGTGCCCCTTCAGCATTTGAGCAGACCATTTGTTAATGCTACAACATACACTACAACAGATGGAAGCGCACTTTACTTGCAGCCTAGTAAATAATATAACCAAATAGTCCTTTCTGCATGTCTAAAACACCCATCTGCGTTACTTATACGGTCACAGGTCAAAGGTGAATGGGGGAAAAAACGGAATATGAAATAACTAGTCCACATGTTGTAATCTGACCAAAAATCTGACAGACTGCACCTCTAAAAATGGCTCGCATACAACTGCAACCTAACAGTGTTTTAACTTGTTGCAATGTATGTTCACTTGTTTACACAAACAACTGCACAGCAGAAACAGTGCCTGGATAAATGAAGAACTGCATGTACGAAATTGTAATTTCAGTTTTAATGCTGAGTAAAACAGAGCCATTCTGCTGCACAACACATCCACGTTAATCGACACATATTCCCACAGTTTCGACAGCAACAGCACAAACAAGTTTGCCATTGTGACACTTCCGCCATTGCAGAGATGGTTACACAATGTTATGAACTGAACTGAAGGGGTTGCCGCACTGTGTAATGATGCGCTTACTAAAAGAGTGCTTTTGAACAGAACTAACTTCAGATAAACTGCAATCAAAGTTCTGTGACAAGCTGTTTGCGAAAACTGCTTTATGGTAATTTTATGTAATTTAAAAAAAAAAGCTATTTGAAACATCAAAATTTGACTTCAGTAGGCTTTTGCTCCTCACGGAAAACAATATGCTAAAACAATCCTATTCGGAACAACATGATTTGATTCTCAAAGTGGCTCTGATAGCTGGTTGATATAAAGCTCTGAAAATCACTGCATTTCAGCAGTGGACAGATGGTTTTTCTCAGCTTCCAAAGGTTGCCAGTTACTGTTAAAAGCACTAGCATCTGGCCACCTAGGGACTTAAGCTTTGTGCACCAGGTCAACAGTTCACATGTAAAATAGTGCAGAACTGCCTCCCTAAACACTACAAGCGAAGCAAATAATACACATTACCAAACCAATACATTACGCTTAAGAACAAAAAAGGTCACACTGTCTTACGAATTGATCCACTGATCGCCTGTAATTGTACAGTGGCAAAAGAAAGGGTTTTTCAAATGATACCAAGCACGAAAACCTAGCCCAGATTGATCTGGCATTTAGATTTGAAAATGCCACAGAAAAATATTCTTACAGTGCAATACAGCATAAATATTTCTGGCTAGGTTCACTGCATCAATGCATGTGATTAAAACGGCGTCTGGACACGAATGTCAGCAGTCTTTCTTGAGAAAGAAAGGAAGGAGAAAAATGACTATAAATTGGCACTCAACCGGACTGTTTTGCATAACGAGCTGAGGAGAATTGAAGCAAATTCCCCACTTGTGCCTTGAAGGCTGCATAAATTCCCTCATTAGAGGTCTGGGAGTCAGGTATTGGAACAAGCCTTGTGCTGGCTCCTTCCTGAGCCCTTCATCCAGAGAGCGGGATATCAATCAAGGGCTCGGACCACGCCGCGCCGCACAAGCAAACGCGGGCTGTTCACGGTTGCATGAAGCCAGAGGAAAAGAGATCCTTGTCTCCCCCCGTGAGGCGTGTGGGGCCGGGGCACGGGCACCTGAATCTGAAGGAGACTGGCACACAGAGAGAGCGTGGAGAGGAGAACCCACCATGGCCTTGGAGAAACACACAAGCCTGCCTCAAATTCGGCCACAGAGAGCGCCAGGGTGAGCCCAGACAGGCATGCGAATGGAGCGGCAGTCGGCGTTTTCCCCCCACAGGAGCGGCGGTTGACCGTCCCCCCCCACAGGCGTGTCCGCCGCGGTGCCTGTCACATTGACATGAGCTGCTTGGAAGTCTGGGGGCAGGGTGGGTCAGGCCTGTTAGGCTGGCCTTCTCTGTGTCCACCCCCTCCCCAGCCCCCTCGGTTTTCCCCACAGATTCCATGGCAGTGTACCAGATCCCTGTCACATCACCTTTCACAGCCGGGGCCAGAGACTCCCTGATGTCTGTCAATGCCATTTAAAAATAACCCAGTCTGAAGCCACATTAATGTCAGACATAGAGCTGCACCATCCCACTGGACACAGCCATGGAGAATCCAGCTCCAGCCTGGGCTGGGGTTTCACTCCTGATTCATGCCTACAGAGCAGGCCACATACACACGTGAAGTTCCCACTGACAAATATAGGAGGAGGGCCTTTGCAACATCTTTTGACTATGATTAGCGGTATCATTATGTTGGCGCCATTACAGATATCATTGTGACGATTAGGATTTGTGACATAACTTCTAGACAGGTTCAGCACATTGGCTTCAGAAAAATGCACAAATGGAATGATTCACTGATTAATAATTGATCACTGGGATATTTTCCACCGACAGCACTCAGTATTGACAACATCCTGTTTATGAATCAATTTTCCATCTGAAACATGCTTAGCTAACCCACTAGTGACACATTATTGAATACACAGAGTTGGCTATAATGTGAACTGTTGTGATGCAAACACAAAGCTCTTAGGCAAAATGACAAAACATCTTTTAGTTGAAGACTTAGGTCTAATAAATGATTAAAACTATTGACAGAAGGAAGTAACGAAAACTATTATAAGTAAGGATGGACAGGAAAAATCTTGTAAATGAACAGTACAAGAGAACAATGAACTATGTATATGTTTCATGTAGCGTAGTTATTTGCTAAGCAACCATAGTATAACCAGAATGACAACTAAAACGTTTTGCTCCCAGGGATTTGTCAGCGTCAATGAAAACATGCCAGACTTGTCTAAAAACAATGTATAAACCCCAAGTGTTGTTGCAGTCCCTAAAACACAATACATGTCTTCCAGCAGAATATGTCTACAATTTACTATATTATTATACCCTGCTCTTAAATACAAAAGTAAGAAATGAAGAAAGAGAATAACTTGACTGAGATTAAAAAACGCGTAGTTCAGCAGTGATGAAAAATCTTCCGGGAAAATATTTAGCCATTTCCTGGCCCCCAGTGTAAGGCTCAGTTTCATAGGATAAGCACAATCGCATTCTTGTGACTGACATTCCTCAGATTTTGGCTTTTAACTAACACAAATAAAGAAAAATATGCCTCATTCTGCAACACGTAACCCAACCTCACTGACCTGGCCTCTCAAATCTGGGCTCCTTGACATTCTCAAAGAATTAGTAGTCCAACTGCTTTTGCTTTACCAATTACACCGCGACTTCACCCCTGAATCTGTATATTAAAAACACAGACAAAAACAATAACAGACCCCCAACAAGAAGCCATCCCAGGACAAATACAGTTAAAAATCTCTCAAGGTGATGTGAGCACTGAACAGGATTACAATGGCTGCCATTCTCCGTTTTGATGTGGGAAGACACCCACTTAATGGATTTTGGAAAATCTCTTAAAAGCGATTGAGAACATGAACTTCTGATGAACTGGGATTTTTCCTCAGAGCTGCTACAGCATCGTCCTCCATTTTTGCTCAGGCAAAACAACTTAACGTGTGGCTGCTGTCAGCATGTGCGATTGGATTTCTCAGTGGAGTTCCATCCATGAAGTACGCCTTGATTAGCGCGCAGTTTGGCGCTGAAAACGAGTTAATTTATCAGGAATGAGTGTCTAATATGCAGCAGGAGTGGGACGCCTCCCTTCATCACAATGCACAGAAACAGGTGGTGAGGAAGGATGAGTGAGTACACAAACCCGCCGGAATGACAAATGGCTGCACACCTACTGTCCCAGCCTGCTGACTCCCTGCGAGGAAACGGGCTGAAACCCTGTGGGCCGCCATTCAAACATGTTCCAGGGGCCTAATATTTTAGGACAGGGTGTCAAGAGACAGTTTAAAATCGCCACCATACTACCAACTAAGCCACATTAGGACAAGACAGGAGGAAATGTTTTCGAACTTCTCAAGGGACTTTCGCTACAAAAAAGTAAAGGTAACAGACCTGATGCAGACAGCCTCCAACAGAAACAAACAAAACTGCCAGACTACAACTCCCAGGTGCAGTTTCTGTTGTGTTCAGTTTGTCCCTGTGAGCACGAGGACCTGCTCTGTGATGGAACATGGTGACCGCTGCCTGTTTCGTGTCTTCAAGGTGCTTATGCAGCTGAGTGCCAGAGAGGCCCTCTGTCAGACAAGGAACAGGCTGATTACAGATTGCGTGCCTGCAGCATTTCACATGGAAACACTAAAGCCCCCCGTGAATAATTGTGTGGGAACTAAGTACCATAAAAAAGCCTCCCCTTCAGTGCCGGTGAGTTAATCCCAATCAGCTCCAGCCAGGCCCTCCCACACCTGTCAGTTGGCCTGGGCTGGTGTTGGAATCGGGGATTTAGTGTGGGGCAGCAGGGAAGTACGCAAGTTTTTCTTTTTGGCACAGACTGACAGAAATGCCCTGACATTTGAAAACAACATAAAGGGAAGCATTAAGACAAACAAAATATGCCCAAGGATCTTAGTCAACACATTTAAGTCACTTAACTATAAATCAGCTTCAGATAAAACTAAGGAAACATTGCTCAGAAGAACACAACAACGATCCTGAACCCAACCTCAACAGAAATGTTAGACTTTGCTAAACACACTGTTAAACTCAGGGAATGAAACATGGGGTTCTGAGAAACATTCAGATGAACTTTCACTGAGGGCAGGATGAGGGTGGCAGAGAGGACAGTGGGAAAGAAACACAAAGAACCCAGTAACAGCAAAGAAAAGAAAACCATAGGTACTGACCTTCAACAGCACAAATGCTTATTGTTTTCTGACTATGGCTAGAGCTGATTGGCATAAAAAGAGACCACTGGAGGAATGCAAACATTGTGCTTTCTCAAGGAGAAAAAAAAAACTGAAGTTATTCAAGCTATTCCTCACAATCTCCAGCATGCTGTCTCGGCAGGACCCTGAAAACATAATTGTTAACTTGTTTCGCCTTCCTTGTGTCTGCAGGCAGCCCCAGATATTGCTCATTAGCATAACACTGGTTGATTCTGTGTCTATGGCAACAAACGAGGGGGGAGAGAGAGAACGAGAGAGAGACCAATGCGTCCACTGTGCTTTGCTAGGCTGCAGCCTCTCTCGCAGCATTCCATAACCCAAATGTCAGACCAGCCCAGAGCTCTAAACAAAGGGCCGGAGACTGCAGCAAGGCAATTGAGTGCGCTATCAATCAGCGCTCTCCTTCGATTACCGAATCAAGTGTTCTAGGGAAAAATGGATTATAGATCATCATTTTATAGCAACGTTATGTGCTATAAAAGCCGAAATTCGCCGCCATGACAAGTATTGATTTGTGGCCTTTTCGCTCAGAGATAACTGCTGCCCTATTAAACCAGAGGTGAGCATGCCAGAGACAGCCCCAGCCTGGATTAAGACTCCAAACCTTGCATTTTTTAAAAGGCAGAACGTCAAACACATTATTCACATACAGCTTCAATAACAGAGCAAGAAAAGCTTTTGATATCTTCACCCATTAAACTGATGAAAAATGTGAGTTGCTGAACCCAGCTTTTCTCCTTTTAAATAACTCTACCAAGATGAGATTTTGCAAAAGGGCTGACAGAATAGAAACCTTCATACAAAAATAAGATGATTTAATGTAATTTCAAAAGCCACAGCTATGCTTAGGTCGTGAGGCCAGGCTGGGTATAGGCAGCTTTAAGCACCAGGAGAGAGGATAGGGCTCATCCACGTGTGTTCCTAAAGCCCTCGCTTCCAGTCACTCAGTCTCATTACAAGGCAGATTTGGTTGCTGTCAAAACGCACTGCAAAAGGTTCAGTCCTCTGCCTTGTAAGACAGGATATCCACTCAAACCGTGACACACGCCAATTCCCGAAGGTCCCTTCCAGATGCAGTGAACGATACGCCTGAAACCTATCATGCGCTTTCTGCGCGTAGTGGTCTCAGTGAGGATATGCAACAACCCCCAGCTGCTCTTTGAACTAGATTTCAACTTCGCCTCAGCTCTGATGTGCAGGGTGGCCCACTAAGAGCTGCAGCCAGGGCCTGACCTCAATACTATTAATCCACGTAATGGCTGCGGGCCAAAGCAGGCTGGCAATACAGCCACGCTAAAGGCAACCAGGGGAGTCTTTCCTTCTGGATGGGACAATGCAGGAGGGAATCACTTAATTACCGCAAGCACAGACATCGGCCACTGAACCCAGGCCTTCCAAAAGACACGAGAATATTCAGCAGGGATGTAACTGGCGATCAAAGAGGACAGGGGGCAAGGGGTGAGGGGGTTCATGAGCCGATAACATTATGAATTCCTTCCACTTCCAGTTAGCGCACTTATTTCCTTGGCCAGTAATTAAAATGACCCTATTCATATGTCCAAGCTGTTAACAGCCGTCTAAAGCAGCAATTCATTCTCAATCATATCATATCGGGCGCTAAATATTTCACGCCTAGCTGCAAGCACATTGATATACTTACAGTCAACAAAGAAAGGCACTGCAGACTGAAGGCATAATTGGATGCCTTAATCAAGAACAACATGAACCACGAGTCCTCGCTTCACTTGCAGTGCAGCACCGGCTCAGAGGAGATTCCAGAGCTCCGGGCTTCCTCCGCTTGGAAAAGGATTTCCACCAGCTGTCATAAAAAAGGGACGCCGCCGCACTTTTGTGACAGCTCAACAGCCACCTCAAGATTACAACATAAAATAAGATTGTATCATTTTTACATTGATTAGGTTCTTTATCATAAAATCCATATAGCACCACTGACACGTCTTCTCTAAGTCACAGGAAGAGCCAGGAAGGGAGGGAGATAGAGTGGAGAAGGAATCAATAAAAGATATGTAATTACATCCGGCGGAGGGTAAATGGAAAGCAACAGAAATCCTCCCTGAAAGAAAGGCACACAACATCAGTGAGCATCTGCGCTCTGAGCGTGTCCTTCATGCAGAGTCTTACACTCAAGTATGAGCTGACAAGTGATTCTCTGCTATGCAGTTTGTGAGTGTGTGTGTGTGTGTACGTCTCTTCTGAGAACGCTGTGTGCAGTTCCCTTTCTGCTATTATTAGCCCTCTTTTCAGTAACCCGATTAATCACACACGTATCCCATCAGCCCCACTGCGAGCAGGGCGGAGAGGGACTGCTGGTATGGCCACGGAGCTCCCCTCGCTGGCACTGGCACGCGGTGCCACTCACCACGCCCTCGCCAACGACCACGGCCGGCTGAAGGAGATGAGCCTCAACGAAAGTACAGTTCAAGCGCACGCCACCGCCAACCGAATGTGCACGCTCCCACTCCCCGCAGTGCCACCCATTCTTCCCCTGTGGTGGTTCATCATTTCCATGGCCATCAGGGGAAATTAGGAGTTCCGCAGGAATGCAAATCAAATTAAGCCCAAATCGAGATTACATGCCTCCCCTCACATTTTGCGTGTCAAAATTGTGAGCTCCGTTTCTGTAAAATTTTGTTTCCGCACTCCTCCGGAAGATTCCCCCGAAGGAAATTTCTTTCACTTTACTCAGAGACCAGTTCACTTCTATGCCTGCGCGAAATGACATACTGAGGAATAAAACCATTACTGTACATTCTCTCTGTGTCAGGTTTTTTTTTTTTCCAAGCTACTCCCCTAGCTATTTTAGCCTCAGAAATCCAGACATTCAAGAAGCATACCTTCTCTATTATTTTAATATCAGAAGGTTTGTCTGACCATGTCCTCGTCTCCCCATTTATCAGGACTGAATGACTGGAATACCACCATTAATAACAGCTCTAACAGGCAGCAAGACCATGGCATCTGATAGGCCACTAATCAATCAGCTGCCCTTCAAATTCCTTTATGTCACAAGAGCCTTTGAGGGGATCTAAATAAAGCAGGAACATGAATCGCCCCTGCTTCAGCTGCAATGTGGACTGTGGTCTGAGACTCAAATCTGAAGGCAGGGTCCAACCAGCTACACAAAAGCATGTGTTATCTTACTAGGGATTTACAGGGACAATAGTGAGGCTGACAAATGAGACTAAAGATGTCATTAAAACACGCCATTTCACCGTTTGGACCCCAACGAGGAGCAGCCTGAATTATTGAGGAGTCTGGAATGGGCGCAACTGCCCAGACATGATTCTTATTGACTCCTGGGAGTGCTCGGTCGTTACTGTAAAATACGATGTACTGGTCCTCATTGTGAACGGCTCCGGCCTTTTCTTTGATGATGAAAGGCCTTGTCACAGCACACAACCTGAACTCTCCGTCTGCATCGCTCCTATCCCTGACTCAAAGATTACTGCACACTTGGAAAGGCAAAGCCAAAGAACATCAGATTTCCTTTTTGTTTTTTAAACAAATCTTGGTCTTTTAAATCTTTTTTGAGAATTGGAGGTTATTTTACATGCCTATTTTACAATTCCAAGAAAAAAAAAACAGAAGTCAAAACACAGGTATTTGAATGGTGCAATTTAATTAGGAAGTGTAACAGATGGAGACAGGCTTAGCGCACCCTAATAAGCACTAATGTATTTTTGTACTCAGTGTAATGAAGGCTGAGAGGGCTCAGGCCCTGTGGTCACCAGAGAGCCAGTGGGGAATAAGCAGCAGAAAGGCAAGAAACAATAAAGGACCTGGACGTGCAGCAACAGACGTGACCCTTTGAGCCCCCCGACCTCTGCAGTGGGTCTTTCTCACCACTGTACAGCGATCCTACACTCACAGTGCCAGTACAGGCTCATGTGGGTCAACATTCTTGGTTGACAGGGAGATCAAGGGGAAAGGGAGATGGGGGGCAGTGGACAGAGACCTGCCGAATGACCCGTGGGCAGAGTTTACACCCAGATGGCCGTACAAGGATAACGTTATCAAGGGCGCAGGAACAAAAATCCACTTCAAAGCCCACAGGACTGAAATATCCGGCACCTTAGACGCAGTCATCTTACCCTTAATCCATCACTTGCATTCAAACAAAGGGAGGTTATTCATTGTAGGCTGGCGACTGTGGAGAGACTGCGCCCTTGGAGGAAAGCACTGCAACCTAAACACAGTTCAATCATTACGCTAATATCCATGCAGTGGGATTATTACAACATTTATCCCATCTGGCATAAAACAGCAAGTATGGAGGCATTACAATAAAAGAGAAACAACACACGGTGAAGAATTATGTTTCCCACATGCAATTACTACTCCATCACTCACAACACGCCAGAGGAAAAATATTTTCGTCATATTACACTATTTAGACAGCCTTGAAACTCAGGCATCTGGAATGTGATCCACCAACAGGGCATGTGACGCCTTTAAGAAGTTCAAACAAACTAAAAATACCCTACGTGTTTTGGTGCTTACATTGTAAGATGAGCTAGAAAGAGCATGAATCCAATCCTACCTCCTCCTCAATGTTGCCAAGGTTACACTGCAATTGCAACCCACCGTCTTTACATCCCAACTACTCAATTACCCTGATGAGCCAATAAAAATACCAACTGGCCCCATAAAGGCTTTAAAGGAGAGAGTGGGCGCCTGATTGAACCTAACACTGTTTTCAGTTGAACCGCTATCACAGGTTCAAAGCGTGCTATTCAAAAGTCACCCTGAAAAGCCTAAGGCCAAAAGGCCAGAAGTGGATTTGAATCATTCTGCCACAGTGATCAGGACAGAGAGAAGGCAAGCATGCACAGAGGCAGCCTGGAACTGGGCCTCCAACCTTATATTCTCACTTTGACATTCTGCAAGATCTGAGGAGGTGAAACAAGCTCCTCAACATCAGTTTGTTCCAAACGCTTCAGCTGGAATTACGTGGAAAGTGTCAATCTGGTTCAATACCTGTTAGCTTGCAGTGTGTTCTTCTCATCGTAGTAATCTTTGCACATTCATGAATGTACTAAGTTGCATAGAGACATGGCCCGGAATACACAGAACAGGGAACTGTTTGGAAAAGACAGTGCCGAGATCCCTCAATCTGAAAAGAACTCCCTGTGCTCGCTGTCTATTGCCTGCAAATGAGATCTCTTATGAACACCCCCACAGTCACTTCCACTCAGAGGCCTGGTCTCGTGCATAGTCCCTGCACTTCCATTATAATGCACGGTGTGCAGCGAGCCAGCGTGTTCTGAGAACTGTCTAGCGTGTAAGAGGACAAGCAGGGCAAGGGCCGGGTTGATTCGGTTCCTCACCTCCAGCGAGGGGAAAGTGTTATCTAGCCATTTTAAGGACTCCCATGCCGACACCCTCTTCAAACGGGTCTCTGGGTTTTCCCCCCCTCTCAGCACAAGGTCATCCATGGATGGTCGCGCTCATCTGGTCTGTATGCATTGTCGAGACTCATCCACACCGCAGTTTACACCAGGCTAATAAGAGCTGGCAGGCCTGCCCCGAAGAGTGGCCATCAGATTGGGAGATCTCCACCCCGTGACTGATTTTCCTGGTTTATGCAGATTGCTAATTTCCCTATCTGCCAGAGAGTATCCAGCAGTGAACTAGGGGGGTTTTGGGAGTCTGATCACGGCGCGTTTCATCAGGAACCCCTAAGCCATTCACTCCCTATCTTCTGTCAATACACTGTATGTCATGGGGAGTCAACATATAAAGTATGGTCCATCAGAAACCAAATGTCATGCCTTCAAATTCTAATAATCATTCTTATGAAGATTAATATATAATTCTTATAATGAAAAAAAAGAACAAAAGTACAAAGGAAGCATTAAAATCTATCCCACCAGCCCAAGGAGCAGAAAAAAATCCATTCTGGCAAGATTATACAACATCAATAAACCCTTACACTAGTATTGAACCCTCAGTCAGTCGCAAGATGTTAATGTGTTTACAAATAAATCCAAACCCCAGCCAAGGATATTCAGGCTAAAATCGAGGAGGACGAGAAGGCTGGGAGGAGCTGGCAGGGAACAGCCATGAGGGACTCGAGGCAGTGTGGGGGACAGATCCTCTTTTTAACCTCTCTCCATCTCCCTGTGCTTCCCAGCTGTTAGAAAACCGTTGTGTTGGAAGATGCCGACAGCCCAAACCCAGATTCCCATGCAGATTATGGTAGGTGGTGGTGGTGCTACAAGAGTCTCTGCATAAACAAACGACAGCGATTTTCAGGGCATGCAGGACTCTGGAGATCAGCCTTCACGGCACTGCACTGCTGCATATTTCTCATTCCTCCTTCGTAAAACAATCAAAAACGTTTTCCTTGATGAAATACTGTAATATGTACGGCGCCTGTAGCTTCTCCCTCATGGCGACTCTTACACACCATCCCCCCTCGCTGCTGCGGTTCACACGTTGCATGATGCAGAATGCGCGATAAACAAACCTTTCATGCTGTACTTTACTGCGTACGCAAGCGAGCCTTCCTGAATATTCATGTAGCTATATTAATAGTTGAATACACCATGCAGAACGCAAGCCCACAGGGAGCAATTTGCTGAAAATGAATTGGAGCGGATACGCGATTTGGAATTTGACTGATGTCCAACTGGACCATTTGAATCAGGTTTGTGGACCACCCAGAGGAAGCATGTGAGCACAACACTATGATGCAGACTCGAGCAAGCGTGGGCAGCAGTGCAATTGTTCCCTTCCTCCACTCAGCTAGTGGTCACTTGGCTTGATGTCACAAAGTGATCACTTCAAGAAGTAAGGACAGAGGGAACAGTCAAAGGTTTGAGTTCCAATGCTCAACTTTCAGCAATTCCATTTGGTGCCCCTACACAGTACCATGTCAAAATCTACACCCTTGCTCCACAGACGTTTTAAAACAAGGACATTACACAAAGATTTAATACAAATACCGGACACCGTATTTTCATATGATGAAATTAATAAGCAGTTTTGCTTAAGTACATTTGATGTTGCGTATGCAAAATACTGACTAACTTTAATATGAGGCCACAGTTATTTAATGCTAGTCAGATAAAAAAACAAATCCAGTGCAGTTAAGCACAGAAGAAAACAATATCTGCTTCTTCTTTATTAATATTCTTATCTAAATTGTTTCAGTCACGGTGATTTCTGATCTCTTCTGTAAATGTACATAATCTTATGCCTCATAACATGCGTATCAAAGGGCTCACCAAAGCCATCTTCACTCATTCCCCCAGGACTGGAATAGCCCTTTCAATGGGGCCAGTGTCCCTTCCAGCCCTTACGAAAGGGCACAAGGGTCTGAGGGAAAAGTTTTGAAAGCACCCAGCCCGCAGCGCTCTTACCTCCATGTACTGCAGACAAAAAACCTCTATAATAATGTTTGAGCACTTAATTTGTTTTAAAACCGACTGTCTGCTCAGAACAAAACTCTGAGCGGTTATTTTTCTTTCTTCGTGTCTGTCGTGTCACCACCGTTACAGAGTGAGGTAATTGGGGTCGTATCACTTGTCATGGAGTGTAATTATTTTCTGATCCACTTCCTGCATATTAAAAAGCAAAGGATAAGAGAACATCTGGGGAGGTTTAATAACTGTAGGGAGAAATGTATGTTTGCAGTTGAAGAGAGCTGGGGCACAGCATATGGAAGAGCATTATTACAGCAATGCTGGGAGACTGCTGAATTAATGCAGTCCCCAAGGTCAAACAAGTGTGCATTTATATGAAAATCACGGTTTACTTTTATTCCATTCTCCGCACACAGTTGGATTTTCAAAGGTCAGAAATGGAGATTCCAGTTTAGATTATCTGAGGGGAAAAGAGAGGCAATTCTAATGGGGAAGAACAAAATGCACAGAGATCATTTCAGTGTTCTTCATTTTAAAATCATAAAAGGGAATGAAGCACCTTGGGGAAAATATGCTAGTCCTGGTACTGTGGAGCTCACTTTCTCTGTGCTTACATAAGGCCACTTTGTCGGACAAAACAATGATATTAAATATATAAGAGCCTTTTAGCTTCAACACAACTCATTTTCCTTGGGGGGGTGCTGGAAAAGGCATCAAACTCTCACTTACAATTAGGAGAGAAACAATCTCAAGAACAAAAAGCTTCTTAATCCTTACAATGAAAGCCGAGGCTTTGATACAATCTCAGGATGTTTAGAGAATGAGGTAGCCTAAATGCTTTTAGCTTCCTGCAAGAATGGAAGCCTGCTCCAAGGTTTCCATGAAAACACTGCACTTATTAAATATCAGCAACACCCTATTCCGTGTGATCTGCCGCTGGTGTCCAAGGTGCTTCTGAAAGCGAGTTTTGATGTCATTTCAGAAACACCAGTGGCATTTAACGAGGGAACAGAAAACAAGGAGGGTTTCTGAGTTTCCACTGATGGCTTAGTAATTCAGCACGCCATCCTATCAACCAAAGCATTTAATCCTCCACCCCCACTGAAGCATAATATCAAATCACAGCTGAAGGTACGAGACGTCCCATTACTAACACGACCATAAACAGAAATCGCATAAAAACACACAGGAAAAAAGAAACAAACAGAAAGGCAACACACACAAAAAAAAAAAAAAAAAAAAACATTCCCCCAAAAAACGTGCTACACCGCTGGCTCTGTCGACAATGAGCGAAAGCGTACATGATCTTCCAGACTGGATGGTGGGAGGTTGCGGGTGTGGGGGGCTGTGCGTGCAGTGGCCTTTGGGCTGTTGATGGGGGGGGGTGCGCTGCGGAGGCCATGGCTACCCGGCGTGCGGAACAGCGCAGTCAGACATTCCTCAGCTTGCTGGCAATCTGGAGGCTCGGTGCGTGGGAGGAAACGCCGGGAGCCAGGACATGTGGGAATGCGGATCCGCAGCAGTTCGCTTCCATGACAGCGCTACACACCGCTCCTTAATAAGGCCATTACATTATTCAGTGATATGTCATGGGTCAGAATAATAAAGGCCTCAAGGCTGGCTCGCTCCACTGTTTTTCAAGAGCATATGATACAATGCGCTCTAATGGAAGCCAGGGACGGATCGGTTACAATTTAATCATTCCGGATCACTCTTTGGGGCAGCTGGAACATTTCTTCATAAAATTCCTCCAAAGGCCGCGTTATTCCCCCATTTTGTCTAGACATGCGGCCTATTCCAAAAGGAAAACACCAGCTGCTTGCGGTGACACCGGAGAACTGGGCGGCACATGCAAGTGACATTCTGCAGCCATATTCAGAGGGTAAGCACATGGGTATTTTTGAAAACGGTGGGCAACCTCAGCAGAAATATTTCTGCAGGGGTGTGCTGCATTGGCAGGTTCAACAAGGAAAGACTTCGGCTTATGTCAGTGCAGCACAACACAAACGCGCATCAAGGTCAGGTTGTAGTGCAATCAGGGAGCAGGAATGCCTCTCACTCGCAGCCCTCGGATTCCTCATGTTTGCCCCACACCCCCTCCGCCCACCCGCTCGCATACTCTGAATGATGAAATCAATCCCAGCCCCACCCTCACCCTTGCCCCCCCCCTCCCTCTGGACGAGCATATAGCTGTTCACCATCAGCGCGAGTCCAGAAGGAGGCCTCCACGCTGCTGAGCGTAGGTGTTTTTAACGCCCACCCCTCCTCCTCCTCCTGCTCCTCCACCTCCCCCTCCTCCTCCTTGCCGCACAAACAAACTGTTCGGGAAAACAGGCGCAGGTTGCCGCTCGCGAGTGGCTTAATCTTTGGGAGACAAATGGTTCATTTAGATAGAGAGGCAAAGAATGTGAAGATTAACACTGCGGCGGATCAATATTGTTCTCTGTGTGCTCAGCGGCTGTGATTATGGCATCGGCTCTGTGGCTCGGATGCTGCGTGCAGCCAGGCAAGCAGGCGCTGGGGGGGTTGTTTCAAGCGTCTGTGGACGAGGCGAGACGGCATCCTCCGAGGGCCGAAGAGGCAGCAGGGGGGATGTTTGAGTCTCACTGCTCCTCCGTGATTTAGAGGGGGAAATTCAACTGCTCATGTAGTTTCCATCACGACCAACAACTATGCGCCCACACCACTGGCTGGCTCAGTGTATGGGAGAGTGTCCGCCACAGCAAGCAGGCTTAGTGACTGTAATGAAGTCCACAAATAATACAACACAATAGGCTCCATATATACTGACTGCATCAATCATATTTAATGGTATGGTACAGTTCTGGGAGGAGCTATGACTGAGGGACTAAATGTTGGCAGCTGTATGGTCTGTGCCCTAAAACCAGGGTGGTCACCAAACATGAACTGCTTCAAGAGGACAAAACACCAACAGTCAAGTCCCTGCCAGGGCCACAAACTGTAGCACTGGAGGCCATGAATCTGAATAGGGCCCAGAAGGTTTTAGGGCACATAACAACTGAAATTGCAATTTAAATGCAACATTCAAAACATACAATTACATTTTCAAAACAAAAATAAATGTGCTCATCACGGAGGTTCTCATTCAGAGCTAAAAATAATTGACAGAACACACGCAGAAGATGCAGCATCCATGTTCTGTGCTTTCCATGTAAGTTCCACCGATTAGTACATCTTGAACTTTAAAATTAGATCAATCAATCATGGTCTAATTCCAACTATTCCATGCTTCCAACTACTTCAGGAGTAAAGGTTAGGTAAGCGGGCATTCTTTCCACCACAACTTGATTTTTTAAGGTCAGTGGGAAAGATTTCTTAAAATGCAAGAAGTTGAATCCTGTAAATTCTGCACAAAATCTTGAAATAAAAAACACACCAGCTCTACCAAGAATATTACCAGCCTTTATCAGAAAATAATTTAAATGAGCTGAACTCAATCAGCAGTTATTAAAATGTAGGCCTACACCTGATTTCCTGGCTACGCATATACGTGTGTTTACGTGAGGCTGCCAGCAAACAGCAGCATTTCTGACTGCTGCAGTAACGATCTGTGTTCCTGCTGTAGCGTGCTAACAGGGAAAGGAGCTCAGGGTACAAGCCTCCTCACACATTGTCATGTTAATCTAACATGCTGCATGCTTCACAAATTCAATACGACATGCAATGGCAAAGCTGATTAACATTATCAATGATTCATTCAATTTACTAAACAACTTTCAAATGGAGCATTCATTTATATTCGAATATCTAAAACACCTGTTATTTAATAACACACCATGTGTAAGATACATGAGCTAACTGAGAACTTTCATGTCACATTACTGTTTTTGTTTGTAATTTTCACTTCACAGGTCATGAATTTAATGAGGCGGTTGTAGTTAATTAATGTTAATTAATGCTAGCTAGTTAATGTTGCTAGGGTGATATGTAGCCATATGGCACTAAGTACCTTAGAATGAAGTCTTACAAGTAAAAGACTAGTAAGGATACAAATTGCTTGATTCTTAAGTTGTCTTGGCTTCATAACTGATGGACCTGCTGATGTTTATCATGCTCCCCTGAGCATATAGGCTGTAATTCATTCCAGCTGAAATTAGTAAATGCTCAACTAGTATTTCAGATTTCACACATAGCTTAAGTATCTTTATCTTGTGCCCTCCCAAAAGTAGTGCATAAGCACCATTAAAGCAGTCTGTGAAAAGTCCACCCCAACACACACACACACAAACAATGAACAGGCTGGTTATTTACATGTATGAATATGTAAAATATTTTTGGATGGTCATGGAGGGTTAAATTCTTTCATATTTTTAGCAAGTACAACAAAAATAATGGAGTCAGCAGGATTTTCTACAGTTTATCACCAGAAATCAATTCTGTTTGGCCTTATACAAATACAACTGACAATACAGGGCAGTCGCAGATCTCATTAAATTAACTACCCTCTACACAGAACATGAACACCACTTCAGTAGTTCAGCAGCACGACTGAACACCAGTTCAGTAGCTCTTCCTTCAGAAGCCTCACTATGCCACCTATGTACACTATGCTGAAAAGAAATGCAACCCCTAACCCAAAGCACTGAAAACTGATGACTGAGTGAATGTTACTGGGAATTATGGGTGTTACGGCCACAGTGGTATGGAGACATTCCAAGCCAGAGGAGTATGTGTGTGCGTGTGCCTCTCCCCCTGCGCCATGGTTGCTGGTTGCTGCAGCTCTGGTTTCATGGAGAGGCACACTGCAGCACTGCCCTCTGCTACGCTGCATGGGCTCTGCGGCAGCCAAAATCAATTTGATTGCTAACGCTCTGCTGAGAGGCATGGAGCCACAGATTTCCGATGGAGAGCCGCTCGCCGCCGCCGGCTTGTTAGTCTGACGCCCGCACACCTGGACCTCGCGCCCGACAGGGAGTCGATGGCAGAGGGACTCTTCATGAAAATAAACAAAATCTGGCGTGCCCCGCTGAAAGGTGACGGGCCGGCAACGAGGCCGCGGAGACGAGAAGCGACAAAATCGGATGGACACAGCTGCGCGTTTCCAGGAGAGGTGTGTGGCTATGTCCGTTTGAGTCCCTTCTTCCCAGACCCAGGTTGGAACAGACAGCACAAACTCCCTGCAATCCCTGTGCAGGTAAAATAGATGCGGCCTTCGGCCACAGCTGGTAGGGGCCCTCTGCTCAACCTCCACCGAAGCCTCCCGGCTCCCAGCCTCGGCCATCAAAGCCCACGCATAAAACAGCGCATTGATAAAAACGCTGGCATCTCTTCTGCCGCATTCATGTCCTGACAGAGCGCCCCTTTTATTTCCTGCCAGCGCTTTAAGTAGGAGAGGAAAAAGATTTTCACTGCTTTATTTGACGGCTTCTTTATGAGCCGCTCCTGCCTGACCTCCGCAGCGATCAGCTGTCAGTTTCCCGGACACCTCGTGATGGCCTCGAAGGGGGACATGTGACCCACCGGCATGGCCATTTAGGATGCTGTATTTACCGCTTTCAATCCTTAAAAACCGCCACCGCCTTGGTGTGAGAGTGGACACGCTTCTGCTAATTCAACCCCCTGAAGCTGCAAGCTGGCTGAAGCCAGGAGGAATAAGGCCCCACAGAAGTGGGAAGGAACAATCGTGCAGTGTTATCCCGGCTGGGGGCTTTAATCTTCAGCTGGAATAAGCACAACCAAAAACAAAGCGTGTGCAGATGGCGGCACTGTCCTTGCAGATATGAAGAGATCACTGATACCCAACATTATCGTACCGTGGCAGAAACGTCCAACATGGACGAAACCAAGCCCCCAAATAATAAACAGTCACTGGAGCAAACAGTCAGAAGTTTATTATACCAGCTCAAATTGCAGATAAGTCCCTTTCAATCAGAACCGCCCAGAGTAACAAACACTGAAAGCTTTGTACAGTCATTCTACCTATGAAACCAAAGTGTGGGTATTTAATATTCCACTAGCAACACGCTACTATAAAACCTTAGAAGGAGCTGATGAAAATGAAATATTAACAAGCTATGAAGTTCATTAAGACGGCCTCATAAACAGGCTCCAGCCACAGCACAGACAACCCCATGTAACCCTATGAGGAAAATCTCAGTTTCTGTAAGAATCGCTTCAAAAGACACACAGCACCTGCCAAACGCAGTTCAAGTGCTCCTCCTTAAAATGGCCCCAGCTATGGACTGATACATTTTTCTTGTCTCTAATATTCGTGACTGCATTCTCTAAATGTACAACAGGAAAAAAAGGAAGGCAGCAAGTCTTACGCTAGACCTCATTTTTTGTTTGAACTCAGTCTGGAGAGAGAGAGCCATTGAAATGTATTCAAACCACAGCCTTCTAAGCTCTGTTAATCCCCAGCAAATTTGGTACAGCAGTGTTGATGATGAAGTGTGCCTGTCTTGCACCAGTCAAGAGCTTCCTGTGTATTCCTTATTAAAAATGCTTACTGAAACCAATTTCATTCTTGGCAATAGCATGTGGTGTAAATAAGTCATCTTCCAATAATTAGAAACTGAGAAAAAGAAGGTGTGCAAGTAATTGCGCTTGATTAAATGGAAGATCAGTGATATGCCACGAGACGTCCAACACAAAAGAAAGAAACAACAAAACTCTTCGGTCCGTGGAAAAGGTCGCGAGAGCTTGACTGTGCATTTCCGTCTCTCGTCTTCAGACGATGTGGCTTAGCCCAGGGACATCCTTGATGCAGTTGTCCGCCTAATTGTGATGTCCTCTCTGCGCTGAGCGGAAATCAAACCCCGAGCCCCGAGGAGCCCGCGGCCCCGCGCTCTGAGAGAAGGCGGCCAGGTTCATTAGGACACCCCGTTTCCCACGGCCGCAGTGACGGCAGACGCAAGCAAAACAAACGGGAGTGTTTATTACATTGAGGAAATCAGACGGGCGCACGCGCGCACCAAAAAAGCGGGGCTAATAATCAAATAAAAATAAAAGATGAGCTGCGCAAATGATCTTGCATCCTCAAGGATACTTCCTCTTGAGATATGTGCCATTTCTTATTTTGGATGCTCTAGGTTAAGCAAGGGAGAGGGAGGAAAAAAAAGCAAAACAGAAAATCCCCAGCAACAGGACATTATGAGCATTAGCAAAAGTAACTAATGAAGCTGTGACTGTGAAAGATTCCCATGATTGTAGGAGCCCTAGATGGGCTGGAGCTGCTGGATTTTGGCGCTCATCAAATGGACGAATGCTGCAAGCAGGACAAGGAGTCTGTGAGACGGCATAACGCTACATAAACATATAAATGTCTCCATTAACAATTCTAGCTTGTGTGACTACACTTTTGCTTCTGCACAGATTGGCGTATCAGTCTGCGACAGGAAGCCAAACTCGGGGGCCACAGAATCAAGTCGCTCCCTGTTCTCGGGCAGGTGGAGCTGCATCCGCAATTCATTGGCGCTGCCCTTCTGCGCTGGCTGGCTCTGTGCATATGAGAGCGTCTGCCCTGGTGAGCTTGTCCCAGTGATTACAATTAAGCAGCTCTTATCCCGGTACATAATCAAGTCGGGGGCAGGGCCCAGCGGGGTTAATCCTCACAAGGGAACCTGGAGAATGTGTGGCACGGGTTTTTGCGCCTTGTTTCAGGCAGCAACGCTTTCCAAGTGTGGGGAAGGATTCATAGGAAGATGCTTCCCTTCCAGGACCTGCTCTGCAAAGACATCAGGAATGAACACATCTGCTGTGGATCGCACGGGCACTGAGGGATATTCCATGAGAAACCCAGAGACATTTCCAGGTTGGGCATATCAAGGGAATATCATTCATGAATCTGCCATGTAAATGACAACCAAAAGAACTGCAGATTTCCTCAGAGAATATCCTTACTGCAGATGGCCCTGAAAACTATCCATTCTTTTCTTATGCAGAGACCAAGACCTCTTCAGTGGTTTTTAGGTTAGGCTGGACAGGAACATCTATTTCTCAGGCATTGCCGCCACAGAAAAAAATTACTCAAAAACAGCACAAATGTGTGGCATTCTGCAGTCAGCCAGCCAATAGGTCTGTGTTAAATTATCAAGCTCACTGACATGACCACAACATTCATATCTGTACATTATGAGAGCAGGTTAAAAATGACAAATATGGTGTTCTGACGCTTGTTAATCACACTCAAAT
Source organism: Megalops atlanticus (assembly GCA_019176425.1). Taxonomy (NCBI): domain Eukaryota; kingdom Metazoa; phylum Chordata; class Actinopteri; order Elopiformes; family Megalopidae; genus Megalops; species Megalops atlanticus. The sequence goes on along the minus strand of CM032878.1, from coordinate 19,410,747 downwards.
GAGCTTGGGTAGGCAGAAAAATGTCAACAGATGTCATTTTATCAATTTAATCACTTTAACCACCCCTACACAATGATCTGGAACCCATGGAAATAATGCCTGAGCAATGCCCTACAGATACACAGTTACACAGTCTCAACAAGTGGTGTAGCACTCATTGCCATCCAGCATTAATATCAGACCACTGCAAGGTGAAAGACATACAGTAAATAAAGCACAGAGCAACAAACTATGTACTGATCAGTCTCTGGGCCAAACTGTAAATGGCCCATTGCGGTTGTACCTTTGAGGATCTGAGTACAGGATACATTACTTAACCTGCTCCAGTAAATATGCAGCTGTAATAAGTAGACGCTCCTGCTTTGAAGCAGCGTGCCTGCTAATCAATCAAATTATATAAATGAAAGCATGAACGGATTAAAGCGAGATTAAAGAGACCGGAAGTACTTTTTTCCTACTGTTTGGTATTCTTGAAAGGACACTTGCCATCGCAAAAACAACATGCAAAAACAGTTGGTCACATCAACTGTATCAGAGCTCATATGTGCGGCAGTGATATGGAGCATGTTAATTCAATGATACACTTCAGAGAAGAACAGCTGAACTATCCAGAGCAGAGTAAGCAATATGGATGTCCCACGTGGATTTTTGTTTTCAAATCTCATTAATATAGACATGGACTCAAAGTTAAGTCCACCTTATTCTGATGGCAGGGCAGGATTTGATCAGTTATGGCAGGAGCAATCTGGCAACCACACTTTAGATCTGAAAGCTTCGAGGACAAAAAAAAAAAAAGAAGAAGCAAGCCGGTTGATCCGCAGACGGCTGAGCCAGCAGCTCTTTCTCTCAATCAACCCACTGTTTCATACAATGGTTCAAGGATGGCTGGTAGACAGCTTAACTGATAAGCCCCATGGTAAGAAAATGTAATTGGAATAACCAGAATGGGTGGATGGTCATGAAAACCAAATTTGGACCATGTCGAAAAATTCAAAAGAAAATAGAAACGGGGAAAGAGGAATTATGCTGTCGGTCTGCATAAAAAAGACGCCATGCCAAATTGCATCAAACACCGATAAGCTTTATTTAAATCCCGAAGTGAGAGGTCATGCTTCCAAAAGCAATGAAATGCATAATTTAAATAAAAGAAATCAGGCATGGCAAAAACAACTGTCAAACCTGGACGTGTACCATCCCAATAAAATCAGCAGCTGCTCACGGTGAATGACCCTGTGACCAATGAAGGGTAAGGGGAAATCCTGGATGTTTTACAGAGAGCCTGTCAGACTGCATTTAAGTCAAGTGAATCCCAAAATGAATCAATAATTCAGTCCCTGTAAAGAGTTAAAGAGCCGGGGTGAAATGCAGTGAAAAATGTTGATGGTGATTGAACTTGGCATAATTAAACAGGGGGCTAAAGATGTGCAAGCAATTTCAACCCACACACAGGTCACCAAGAGTAGAAGTGAGACTCTGTGCAGGCCCAAATTCATGCTTCCAGGGCACATCTAAAGAGAATGCATATTAACTAAAACAAAGGGCAAAAGGGCACAGCGTTCAAGCGTTGTCGCCGAGGTGGGGGTAAGGAGATCAAACAGGAACGGCCTACACTTTCGCCCATTCTCTGGATGCACAGAGGGATTTAGCTTTTAATTGCTCTCATTTATGCTTAGTATCCTTGACTTGCACTGAGGAATAATGGAAAAAGATTAACCTCTAGTCAGAACGTCATAGTATACTAGCCCTCGGCTGCACAGCAAACACGGTATTTCGTACCAGCGCGCTATCACTGCACTGAGAAAAAAATCATAGTGTAGAATCTTGTCGAGAGCCTGCTTTGGCACTGAAGGCAGCTGGTGTCACGCCGTGGAAAAACACTGGAAAGCAATGCACTACCCTGGCAACTGAGGACATGGCATTTATCATACTTTCAGAAAATAAAGTGGGGGGGAGGAATATAATCCTGCAATGCAGGGATGAGACCAAACTACATAAATCCAGGAGACATTTTGTTCTCAAGGCTATTAATTCACGCACTGGAGTGGTTTTGGCAATAAACATGGTGATGAATGGCGGAAAAAAGTCAGGTCATTTCATTTTAAGATGAAATCTTCATCTCATTCTTCTGTTTCATTGGTTTTCGTTCTACTTTTGACAAAGTGTCAGCTGGAAAACTGTCCATCTTTGGCACTGAGGACATAATTTTTTTCCTCCCTGAAATACAAATGTCTTTTGTAGGCATTCCAAGAATTTCATCAAAGTTTGTGAATGCATCAATGTGGCAAAGAGTGTGAAAAAGGCTGGCTCTAATTCACATGAGTATTTAATATGCCAAGAGAATTTACCTGATGATCCTTATGTCTGCTTTTCTGTACAATCCTCCACCCCCACAACCAAATAAGCACAAAGGAGGCCACTAACTATTGGGCCCCTCCCATCTGCCAATCAAATAATAAACAGCATGCAAAACAAATATATTAAATCTTTCTAACTTAATTTCCTGGCTGCATGGAAAGCAGTTTTGTGAACAGGCCAAGCGAAGACATTTCCCTGCTTTATCGGACTGGACGATTTCTATATTTAACCCCAGACGGTTAGAATCTATAAAATCATACTACAGTTCACTGGCCCTGTTTTTGTAAGGCTGGACAAAGACAAGTCATTTCCTTTGCAGAGGGGAATGATTTAGAACAGGTGCCAAGAGCGATGCCAGAGAGAGGAAAGGAAGACCAGCAGTGGATTTTAGCCGCATACCAAGCGGCACTGTGTAAGCAAAGCGCTGCCGCCCAGCAGGTGTCAGCCCATAAAGGCCCATTCATTTACTGCCCACTCTGCCTCACAGAGAACCACAGCCAACTGCATCCCTCTCATGGATCTCAGTGTCAGAGTCATTGCCTGTATCAATCAAACATCTTCTACTTTTTTTAAGGCTAAAAAAGTAAAAAAGAAAATTGCTTGCTTAAGTCAGGTCTGCCGTGATGTTTGTAAATTCCTCTGCAGTCACTCCTACACTGAACTACACATTGCCATACAATTCCTCAGATATATAATTGTGTAAGTGTAAAAACATAAGCTGTGCAAGCCATTCTGAACATGGGCATCAACTGCACAAATAAATAATATTATTGACAACAATATTAATCATTATTACAATAATACATATCACATCATCATAAGTCGCTTAAAAATGATGAAGGTAGATTCAGATTCACGCCCTAAAGCTTTCCCAAGCATGCTGATTATGTCCACTAGCTAAAATGTCAACAGATTTCTCAATAATACCAATTTCACTCTACCAGCTAGGAAATGAATCATTTAAGTTGTTTTTATTCTTCCTGTGTGGCACTCCAATATGCAGAGGTATTTCTGACACAGATTTAAATATTGCATGTAACATTTAGCAATAATCATGGAAGCATACACAATAAAGACATAGAGCATACTACATCTTGTTTTATTTGCCAAAAGCTTAAAGTGTGAGCTTGACTCACACATTCAAAGATCATAAGACCATATTTAATATAATCTGCTGCTTTTCAGCACTATCCAACATTACATTTTTATGCATTATTTAAAACTGAATATCATTTCAAGTTGAGTAGAATCTCAAGTGTCAAGTCCTCTACAAAGCAATTCATGAAATCTATTGATATGCAACCAGTTGCAAAAAAATGTTAGACCAATTTTACTGTGAGTCAGTAAAAATACTGAATTATTTGAAGGTCAATACAATGAGGTTAGTCATTTACCAACAATTCTGTCAGCCATTTTTTTCAGAAAATCCTCTCCCCCTAATTTGTGTTTATAGCCTTTTTTAACTGAAGGCTCTGACTGCAGAAAAATTTCAATAAATGTTAGTGAGCACTAACAAGTTAACACTCAGGACAGAAAAAAATATTAGCTAAACAAAGAATTTTCTAAAGTGTAACAAACACATCACTTTGAGCTTTTTTTCAGTTGGCATAAACAACTTGTTTTGGTCTACTAGTCCATTGATCATTCTCTGAAGTGTCATGATTAATCCGAAGAACGCTGCAAAATGGGCCATTTAACAGGCTAATATTCAGGGATGCAACCGTTCCATATTTGGAAACCGCCAAACACCAGATCCAGCAGGGAGCCCAGAAGTGATGACTGAATCCTAAATCCATATCTAACCATGATGAAGGTTGCTGCTGACAGAGGCCAACTGCCAAAGTCTCTTGCATTGCTCTTAGCTAAAAATAGATGATAAAATTCACTGGCCCACAAAAGTGAAGCACTGGCCTGTCTGCACAAATGTGAACTTCTCCTAGTGTATTGGGCTTTCGACTAGGTTGTGGAGCTGTAAGTATGACATTCGTCCCACAATTGAACGTCCAGCATGTGGACAATGCAAAGTTACTGCCAAATACACGAGCCGAGATGACCAAGAATAATCGGAGAAGCTGCATTATTTTGTTCTTTGACCAATGACCAACTGAGCATTACGCTATCCTGATCACAATACTTTCTGCAAATATACAGTGCAGAAGCCAGGCATGTACATGTCCTCCAAGGCATTTGCCCATGGCCAACTATTATCTGGGGTATAAGATACAATATGAATTAAGGTTTATGCTGAAGCAAAGTACACGGCAGCAGCATTAGATTTTGAGATTGAAACTTTGCACATCTTCTCTATTGTACAAGCGTATACTGGGTCTCAAATTCAGGTGTTGTCACCTGATTTTCAAAGGCTGTAAAATTTCAAAGCCCTCCAATCTGGATTATGGATCAATACATTAACCCTATAATTATGCTCACTAAAAATAGGGGGATTGAATATAAAAGTGTTGTTGTGCTACATGGTAAAACAAATGCACCACAAGCACACAGTTATAAGGTAACACTGATCTCAAATCCACATTGCATGAGTATATAGCAAAATAACAATTTTGATGTCATTGTCCTGATACTCATGCAGTGCACTCTATGAGGTTTTGGAAAAAAAACTTGTCTTTAAATATGATGGAATAGTTAATGGCCTCAATTTCACAAAATCTCCTCCCAGTTACAGGGGTCTCCTGCTGGTTATATGACGGCAGAATTTCATAAGCATCAAGAAAGGGTTCATAATTACACATTTCAACCACAACAGGTTAGTAAATCCCACGCAAATTTTTGCAGGTGCAGACCATCTTCTGTATGCAATCTTTCATTAAATCTGGCCCAGTTTTTTTTTTTTTTTTTGCAAACTTAGGGTGTCCTTAATTTAACTTTTGAGTGTGAATTAATTTGTGTAATTTTAATTTCAGGCAACAGGACTTAAAACAGCTCTAACAAAATAATGAAAGCGAGATCTTTTAGAGTAACAGAGAACTGTGACGTCCAATAGGTTCTATGAAGAACAGATGAAAACATTTCAAATGCAAGGTGACAGAAAGCCTAACATAATAAGTGAAGTTCATTAACATGTGAAATCACCTCTCTTCGGTTATAGTTGAAAGACTAACATTCTACAGTCATTGTTAAAAGAGGAAAACAAGACTCAATAGGGCTGACTATCAAAGCCAAGTTCTGCACTGAAAGGCAAGCAATGGACGTGATTACAGTAAGTAGTATATAAAAGTTACCACAGTTGAAGGCTAAGCTATTAAGTGTGTACTGCATGGCTGCATGGCTTAAGTATGTTAGTAATCACTGGTCTGTGTCATGCACATGACACTGAAGTCTTATTACACATTATAGAGTTTCACAAGTCACCCCCACCACTCTTTTGGAATACGAACAGCACTTGTGGATATTTAGTGCTATCAATCAAACGCATATATGAACTAAGACCGCAAAGGTGGTTGAAAGGTAAAGGTTTACAGAGGTAAAACTGTACTACAGTACTACAAATTAATCTGTTACAAGTGTACCAATGAATCAATTTCAAACATCTTGAAAAACAGGCTATTCAGCTAAAATCCTCCTTCATTTAGTGGTTTGAACATCTTTATAGCATTGGCCCAAGGAAATAAAATACTTGTTGATATAATATCCTAAAAATGTTTGCTCACAAAACCATAGGTGTCAGTTTTATTGTACATAATTAAAATAAAAATATTCCTCTATAACAGTAATGTTAATAGTTTGATCACCTGAAGATGAAACACCGAACAATTCTTAGCTCATCTCTTATCCAGACATTCCCCTCCTTGATGTAAATGCTACATTTATCATTTACAATTTCTGGGTACAGTTGCCCTGATTAGCATAATTTTGACCAGATTATCCTTTCCAAATATTTTCCTGTTAGCAATTTATTCTCCTTATGCACTTTTGGATAAATAAACTAATTGTGCCACAATGCATACCAAGATGATTACATTAGCATGCTGTTAAAATATAGGTGTTCCCATTTCTGCTTCTCTAACTAAACCCCAAGGAGTTAAAGCAGACTGAAGTCCTACCTGCACTGCACATTTACTTTATTTACACACCCTCAGTTCTTGGTGCCCACTGTGCCAACTCCAGCTGTTTTCCACACAGTGACTGTTCAATTTCATCTGCAAAACCATCATCTTGCAAAAATGTTCACCTTGTGAAGAAGAACATACTGTAGCCATGCAAAAATCCATGCAGGTACACTGCAATTAAATGGATTTATGAGATCCATGACAAGTTGCTTTCATATCAGAGTGATTATGTGTTCCATCGCAACCTGAGCTCTGACAGTGGCTTAACTACTTACAGTAGCATTAAGATTTAACATGCCATTTACGAAATATATTTTATGGCACTGAAGGCACAGTAAGACATTAAACATATACTTCAATATTGTCTCTTTTATTCAGCAAGGAAAGGTAGAGTCATTTATATGAATAGGCTAGTGAGAACCTAGCTTCCTTATGATAATGCAGTGTCATACTTTATTGAGTTTCTACAATCACTCAATCAAGAGGAAGGCCAACTGTTCATTATGGCATGCACTGCAAAGTCTCATCACTCAACAGTTTAATGTAGGCTGCATCCGCCTCCATACTCCCACACTGATGCAAGTCTGTCGGCTTTATTTCCCAACGTGAACCTTGAGCCAGTCGAGATCTAAAAGATACAGCAATTTGTTTACATGAACAGGTAGATGAGACTTTCACTTTTTATGACAATGTAGTATCATTACATATGACACTTATGAAATCACTTATTCAAGAGGAAGGCAAACTGTTCATCAAAGTGTGCACTGTATAGATACAATACAATCTAATGTAGGCAGCACTCTCCTCTGCACTTCTAGAAATGTGTCTGCCAGTTTTATTTGCGCACGTGGTGCCTCTTTTATAAAGTTAAATTAAAACATCAGGTAGTTTGCTGGTAGTGGGGGTGACATTCAAACTTTGTGAAATTCATTTCTGCAAGTATAACTATTTTCAATTCTTACACAATTTCTTTAAGAAATTTCAGTGACCCGCCAAATGTGTGATGTGGAAAGCATGTCATTTAAACATGCACTACTCACTTGAATGTGTTACTCAAAATTAAAAATACCATAGCGGTTAGATCAAACACTTGGTCAGATTCATGACTGAATTTAACACCCAGATCTCCCAGAACTACAATGAGGACATTAAGTGAGTCATTACACCGATAAGTAGTTTTATCATTACAATCATATTTTGCCAGTTAGCTAGTAAATTAAGTATATAAATGAGCAATTTTCACATTTATGTGCTTAGCTCTATGTTGTTTGAGACATAGGCTACTGTATTATCACTGTAATAGATAAACTTCATAAACAGTGACAAGCATGGTAACAACAGTAATTTGGTCAAAATAGCAATGTTAGCCAAAACCTTTTGCATGCAATGTTAATGTCTTCTGATGAACAGATTTACCACTGGTTCAGTTATTACAGCACACTTATTTAAAGGAGTACAAATCATTTCTTCATGAAATTAAGTAAGTAAACGCCCACATTAATATTACTCTAGATTATAGAAACAGTAACACGATGGTAGAACACTGCTTTCCAATGTAATATTTAGCTCCATTTGGTAATTCAGCATCCTATCCACAATTTTCAGGACACTATGCAAAACCATTCCTAAATTGGTATTGTGACAATACATATACAATACCATACATTGCTTCCTGGCGAGGTAACACTCATGGAGACTTATTCACTCATTAAAACTCTCTTGCTTAGACATTTATAGAGAGCTCCAAATGTTGACTGTCTTTGCAGTATGTTTACAAGCCTATCACTGTCACTAGAACACTAAGTTAGTTTACACTACATTTCATCTCTAATATAGGCCTAACACTGACAGAACTGTTACTCAGCAGTCAAACTAAACACACTTGTCAGGTCTAGCTCCACATACACAGCAACAGTAATGATGGTGGGAAAAGCCCCAGGGTAAGGTCAACCGTCAATAACTGCAAGAACTCCAGTAAGTGTTGTTCATTTTGACAGTCTAACTGTATTGGCCATTGGGAAAATTAACCCAACCTTATATTTTAGAGGACAGCATGTGAATAGTCATTGTGTGCTCACTGTTATATGTGTGTTTTCCACAGTTTCCACTGGTTGGATGCACCAGACTCAATGTCATAAAAGCGCAGTTATAACAGACTGATATAACATTCAAAAAGTGTCACACTTTCAAGTATATAAGGACAATATGGGTTCATTAAGAACAGCTTTAAATCAGACTGCACCTGGACTTAATATGTAAAATATCAAGACAACAGCTCCCTTGAGACACACAATTCAGTCCATCCGGCCTTCACCTTTCTGTTTACAGTTTATAGACATCAATCATCCATACTTGGTGTTATCATCACAAAACCACAGTGGGACACCCACCTGTAGCCTAACCAAACATCAGTTCAGCTGCAGCATGTATGAATTATGAAATGTGTGATAAGGCTGTAGCCTGTTCAAAAAAAGTGTGCATTTTCTTTTGCAATTTCACATACACTAACCCAATATGTAACTAGGTAAATAGCAATGAAATTAATTCTACTGCTGTTTGCCACAAAAACCTAAACCCAAAATGTGTACTCCAGTTGAACTTGTGTTTCTCACACCATTCCTTCCTGTACCCAATATAGGTTTGATCTTTCTAAAAGCCATTAAAAAACATTAATGCCTGGTACTAATTTTCAATGGCAGTATTTAATGAAGATTAATGAGTTTGTGAACTGCCATCCACACACAAGTAACTGAGCCAGCCTCTACCCAAATCTTGACGTTGTGACTGACTTCAGCTATTTTTATTCATTCATACAACTGTATATGCATATCTATATTGACCTTCTGGAGTACCTATTTTTGTCGTAGAGCAGTCATATCATCTGAAATTAACACCCTTAATGCTTTTGTACTGTAATGGCTAAGACTGCAAATCACCTCACTCACGATTTTGAGTATGACTAAATTCAAGTGTATCTGAGATTCAAATGACTTTTTAAAGTTAAAGCTATACAAAAATCGAAGTCACTGGTATAAATTTATTTTGGAAAGGAAAAAGGTAAACACAAAGGAAAAGGAACGAAATGGCATGGCATGTATTTTCCATTACAATATATTAAACATAAGTATTAAAAAATAAAGTATAGTTACTTCATTTCAGTCAACCATATTTACTTTGGAGACAGATAACATGGCTTCATGCAAGTAGCCATCGGGACAACCCTTTTTCACTTATTCATCTTAACATATGGTTGGTTGAAAAAATTTCTTGGACAACAAATTACGCCCCAGTCATACAAAAGTTATGAATAACAAAAAAAACTGTTGGCATTGGTCCGTGATGTTAAAACTATGTGCAGAATGTGTCGTCATTACGTCCATCACCATGACCATCATGGATGGCCAACGACTAATTTTACACATATATCGTTAAAATCGTTGTGATCCACACTGCAGATTGTTTTATTACTACGTACATGGTCTGTAGCTTAAATTTATTCTAGAGCCTCTGATGTAGTAGTTCTTTTTCGCTGCAGGTAATTTCTAATTTTTATCTTCGATCCCATGTTTTGCTACAATAAACGAAGTAAATGTGTACCATAATAGGCTACAACGGATATTGACGTAAAGGTGTAACACACTGACTTTCTTTATGAATACATACATTTCCCAGTGAAGCGCTTCATTTACAATTTTGTGTTTTTACATCGTGAAAGAAAGAAAAGACCTAGCAAGCCATCTACGCACACGCCAAAAAATTCCTTGTTTTACTTAACACAACTGCGCTGGACTATTACAGCGTGCGTGCACACTGCAGCACGGGCAAAACTGCAATGTTAGCCTAATTCCACTTGGCAAGCAAACTGGATATAATTGAAGAACATCTCGAATTCCAGAATGGCAAGACTATTTTTACATTAGCGATGCAATTGATTAGCAGGCTTGCCACTTAATCTAAACACAAAGAGCTAACTTTAATTTAACCGACGAGATTTCTCTCTAAACCTCACAGATTTAACGGCAACCGGACGTTAATTACATTTTATATTGAACACACAACTGCCTCCGGTGTGTAAATGAAACCGATAACCCATGTAAAGAGCACATTTAGGACTGCAATTATAATAAATGCACAGTTGCTCCACAATAGCACTGCATTCCTTATGGGCACACTAAATCCCTCAATCTCCATGACAATTGCAAAGCATCTCTGCACAAAGCGGTTCATCTCTATGTTACTAGCTAGCCAGCAAGCTAGCAACAGTACAAGTGAAAAACGGCATTATTCGTCTAAAAATATGACAGAGCTTTCCCCTATGTGTGCACGGTCGATGTTTCTCACAACACTAATACACAAGGTGTTGAACTGTACATTGCAAGCTTCAAATTTATTTTAATTCCTACCTTTCTTTTCCCTTCGTCAGGAGTTAAGGACAGCACGCGCAGGGAGAGCGGTGTGTAAACTTGTCAATCGAATCGCCAGATGGTTCCTCTGTGTTCTATATTCACCAGTAGCTAGAATGATTTTTCACTTTAAAGCGAGGGAACAGTCTTCGTATTAGGATATGAATTCACGTTTCTTGGCTTCAAAAACCGATGCAGCCTCTCAGACAAAAAATAAAATAATATAATCCAATTGGGTTAAAAGGGATTGAGATACTCATGTAGTAGCTGGCTAGCTGAATAAATCACCCGGATAAGAACGCTGTTTTCATTAATAGTAATGATATTTTTAGCAGTGGCTCAAAAATGTTCCAGATCTTTTCAACAACAGATTGATTTAAAAACACATCTCACATGTGTATATCGCGTGAGCTGGAATGCTTCGGAAAAGCAACAGGATTTATTTCAACTGCATGTTCCTCTTGTTTATCAAATTATTCTTTCTTCTTTCTGTCCAGATTTGGCTGGTTCAAATGCAGCTATAGCACCTACAGAATATAGTTCGCTAGCTACTAACTATTCATAGCCTATCAGGTGTGTTTTCCCCTACTTTAGCAACTGTATAGTAAAAAAAATCTGTAAAAACTCGAATGGTTTGCCAAATGATTTATAACGTGGTTTCTAATTAGATGGTCTAAAGAAAAATGTGAGTAATCAAAAAAGTCCTGGCTGTGAATTTTCTGTTCTCTCATGAGAGGCTAGGGTACTACGGTGGCTGTCCCACACGCTCCCCCTTTCTTCAGTCAAAATTACGACCAACACAACAAACAAGAAAAAAATCTAACACAGCAACTAAGAGGTAAATCCCACCCTTTCTCAGTGGCCTTCGAGGAACAAAAATACCGGGTTTTTTATAGCTGATTGGGTAGTTTGTGCCGTCAACCAAAGAGACTATAAAGTTACCTTAATGTCATTGGTTTAGTCCTTGTCAGTCACAACGTGCGGATGCTTTCCACTCGCAATTACTGCAAATGCCGGAGTATCCAGCCCGGTATTTAGAACCGTAGCGAAAAGACCCGAGGTTTCGTTGTCATGTGCGTCGGACCTCATTTGAATAATCCTCGCTATCTGTTATGATAAAGGACAAATTAAACGCAATCTGGAACAAGCAGGCAAGCAACGTGGGTTTGCAAGTTAAGTAAAATTGCGAGCAACATAGCTCGATATAAGAATACGGGGACACTGTGGGATTTTTAGGGATTGGTATTTGCTCAGATGACCGTCAATCTTGAGAGATACAGCTCATTAAATTTGGTTAATATGCCATTAATGTTTTGCTAGTGTAAGTGCGAATTGAGGTGTAATTTTGTCCAACGTCCAATGTGTGGACGAACAGAAAGTATTACTAACTTCCTCTGTATCAAAATCCAATTTACCCTTCACACTACAGCTATAAATTATGAACATGGGGCAGAGCCAAACAAAAATGATCCCGTACTCAGTACCCAGTAGCCAATCACAGCGCGCGTTGCTGGAGCGTCACTAAAACAAGGTTGTAACCCGTGAGATGGTGCTATCTTGCTAGCTAGTTAATCCAATGCATTGATCATTAACAGCTATTGGACTCGTGAGTAATCAATTAAGGTGCAATGCAACAGTCGACATTTTCCTAAAACATTTAGCTATTAAGCTAGCCATTTTCACAAACGACAGAAAGTTTTCAATGTATAAATAGGCCATGTACAATAGCTGTTACTTACTGTTGACGTTAGCTACTTGAGAGGCTACTGTTCTGACCGCTTTAGTTGACTAGCGTTAGCATGGTTAGCTAACAGCTACCTGTTTAGAGCTGGCTACATTACATACGTTTGTCGTAAAATCTTGCTTTTCATTTGGTTGTGTATTTTGCAGTGTTTCGTTGGTGACAGTCTCTGATTACTTACAGTCTCTGATACAGCTATGGTAGCTCCTAAGATAGCAACCAATACAGCATCCTGTGTGGAGTTATAGCTAACGTCACCTAGCTAGGAACAGTAACCTACTTAGTGGGCTGGCTCGCTCACTAACACCTACAACCAGTAGGCAAGCTATCGTGGGCTATGCGAGATAAAATGCAGTAACGTTGAAGAATGTAGCGATTGTCGATTACCTATTTAGCTAGTTATGAAACTGAGCTGGTTGCAGTGGTTTGAAAGTAAAGCTCATACATGGCCAAGGTCCCGTACAGAAATCTGGGCAGTGTATATTCACATGAAACGTATATTTTGTTTAATTTCCTGTGTGTTGTAAGGATTTAAGCAAAAGAGTAGAGCCAAGAATTAGTAGCTAGTTAGAACCTATAACCGTCCAGGAACACGGAGAACATGAAGTCAATATATTTTTACAGCCGCTGATGTTGTTCTTTCCCAATGGTTAATCATATTCACATATTTAAGAGGTTTAACAAACAAAGTGAGATTATAATGGCCTGTTGCACTGGTATTTTAAAGTTGTATTCTTTACTGGCTTCTTGCACTACTTTATTTTTATTGAGGTGGGTGTTTCCTCATTATATGGCTTACGGGAGATGAACAGTTCTGTTTTTTATTTTTCCACTCCGCTGACCTCAGATGGAAAGCGATTATGAAACTGTCTATTTTGCACAGCATTAAACATTCTAGAAGCCTATTGTTCACTGGATAGAACACAGCAGGATCGAAATTGCTTGGCTTTTAATGGGAAATGTAGAGTTCAAAATACAAGCCGTATTTATCCCTCTTACTTGATCTGAGGGCACAGTCCAATACATTTTGTTTTGCGCGACGAATCACTCTTAATGTGAATCATTCTCACAGGCAGCATGTGTGTGCACCTGTCTGTTTATGCCTTTCTCACGAGTTTTCCTGACTTTTGGGAATGCTCTCATATCTTCATGCAGTAAAGTAGGCCAGTCTTTTTAAATGTAATGGGTAGCTGAGAAATCATCTAATGACTTCTAGTAAGTTTTTTTTTTTTCTTCCCAGAAAATGTTTTGAAGTGCAGCTAGTGCTTGTACAGTTTGAGGACTGGGTTGTAAAGATAAGATGATGGAGAAAGTCCCCTTAAAAGGAACATGGCTAAATCAAGTTTTTTTTTCCCCTCCATTTCAAGTATTTTGATTAAGGGAGACTAAGAGGGTTGCTCTTTGATGTTTGCCATTTGCGCTGACAGCATGCAGTTCAGACAACGGTTTGTCCAAGTATTGCTCAATTATTCAGTGGCTAGACTTGGTTTTTTCCTGAGAGGAATCTTGCTTGTAGAGTCCCCCACCTCACCACACCACAATGCAGTTATCATAGTCACAATCACAGTCATCCTGTCTTTATGCAGATGTTGCCACCCCCACACCACCACATTCAAGTGTTCTGATTGATCTCTGTCTTTCTGCCAGATTGGTTGAAATAACTAAAGGTTTGACCATGGAGCACCATTTGTAAAGCATTAAGCAACCAATGGGATCTTCCTGTTCCAGAGTATCACTCAGTTGAGCTTAAGATCAATTTACCATTTTCTCTACAAATGATTATTAGGCTACGTGTGCGGTCAAAAAATTCTGGTGGGACTAATTACAAATGCTTGTGGACAACGGCTGTGTTGGGTAGTTATTAATTTGTTGTGCATGTTACATTATTAATTCTCCATGCTTCATAACCAATGCAAAATCGCTTGCCAGTTTAGTATCTTAGTTAGGCCTATTAACAGTGGACCAATAGGAATTTGTCTGTATTTTTGTTTTTAAATCAGAGGTTAATTAGAAAGCTCCCCTCATAAATGATTTAGTCCCTTTTATAATGTCAGTGCTGAAACATTAAATTTTACAACTCTGTGGAGGGGTATTTAGAACTATTTCTCTCCCTTACTACAGATTTGTGCTTGATTTAAAATAAAAGATGAGTCTGCTGGTGTATTAGCAGAGGCTGCCAGCTGTGGTGTTTGTGCTCAAGACACAAAAGAGAAATCAACATATCTTACCTTGAAAGAAAGGCTTGAGAGGAATAGAAGTCAATTGCTGCATTTAACCGTTTTGGACATTGGTCATCTCATGAGCTAAATTATACATTTAAGCATTGGTTCCTAATGCAGTTACAGCAGCTTCTCTGATAGGTAAATATTGTCTATTGTCTATAAGTGAGAAAGAGAGCTAAATACATTGACAACTCCATGCAGGTGAGGTTGGTATGGTTTATGGTTGACTCTACATGATTTTCATTGTATGATTATAGCTGCAGTGATGTTGTTAACCTTGTATCGTTTGTACATGTTGTATGGCACATTGTGAGTAGTTCTTGGTTGAGGGTGTTGTTGGTTGATTATTTTCTAATTGTGGGACTCAGTTTGCAAGGTAAATACTCTGGGGGCCTTAAGCTGAGAGAGATTTCCTGAGGAACCATGCATGAAAGTACTGATTAAAGGACCCATCTACTCATCATAAGTATTAGTTATGCAATGCAGCAAATATTTGGATACATTTTCTCATAAAATATAGATGTAAAACAAACGGTGTTACAACTTGATTTGTAATTATTGAAATTGAATTGGCCAGTGTTTTTATTGCCATTCTCGGTTTGCATTTCTGCATGGTCTGCAGGTCTGCTCTCCACTCTCTTTGTTCTGTGATATTGTGTCAGTTAATGTTTCTTTTTGTCAGTTACGAATTAGCAGGTTTTTAGGTGTTTACGAGCTCCACTTTATATAATCAGCCTTAAGCAGTGGCTGTGGATCATGAAAATTATATAATGCCACAAATGACTGAATAACATTTCCTTAAATTAAATCCATATTTCATCTTTAGTTTCTGACTCGGCAACTTTGTATTATTTTATTTTCAGTGTTATTTAATTTGAGGCGAAAATTTTAAACCGTGAAGCATTAGGCGAGTGTTTAATAAAACTGATCCTGTCAGTGCTGTTGCTCTATAAAACCACTCCAGGTTTCATGGCAGGAATTAGAGAGAAGCTCAACCACATCACCAAACTGGAAAATATATTACTTTAATTTGGTGGTTGTCAGACAGCCTGGGATGATACAGCTGTGCTGTTTCTGGCTCTGCTCAGTGATCCATATGGGTCCACTGTAATTCTCCCTCCATAAAGAAGCACTGTGTTAACAGTGAATTCTTTCATCAGGAAAGGTTGTACATCTGGGGCTTGGGAGAGTGGTAGCCCTGCTGTTTCCTCTCTCCTTTCAGTGTTGAATGTGCATCCCTGCTCTTGTGGACAGTATCTTCACATTCATATCTCTCTCTCTTTTTTGCGCTTCCTCTCCCTCTCTCTCTGTCCATCTCTCAGCCCCTGTGCAGCATGACCTGGCAGTGATTGTTACCATTTTCAGTGCAAGAGAGTGGGCGTCCCCAACATCCCCCATGTGTATCATCTTCTTCAAGTTCGATCCTCGCCCCGCATCCAAAAATGCATATAGGTGAGGAGTTTATTTTACTAATTTTTCATTTTTTTTCCAACAGCTGTATTTGGGAGGGGGAGTCATGTGTAGTGCTTCATACATGGATGAAACTCACTTTGCTCAGACAACTGTAACACACATTTTGTCACGCATGCACAATCGATGACACATGAAATAAGTTTAAAAAAAAAAAAAAGTAGCATGATGCAGTATGCCTCTCATGCACCACACAAAGCATGACATTCCCGTGTGAACCGGGAGAAGCGCGTTTGTCTGTGGACTTGCGCAAGGAGGGCATCGCGGCCCCACGTGCTCGACTGATCTACTGGAGAACGAAAGGCCCGGAGAGGAGCGGGGCTGGGAGTGCCGGAGGAGCTCTGCTCCCACTTCTCAATCGCTGCATTCACCGGCTCGGCCTAAATAAGCCACCCCGCATTATCCCGCAGATCACGAGGCAGAGAGCCTGGTTTTGCTAACCTTTCCCACAGCCGAAGCTGATCTTTTGCGGGCAGGGCCCTTGCACTTCGGAGCTCTCGGAAGAAGAGAAGTCAATGCGCCTGAGTTTGCAGTTTAGAGCCCTGCCTGTAATAATCCCTGCGATTGTGGAAGCTCTCCACCTGGCAGGGATCCATCGCTGCCTTTCTGATGGAGATTGTTCGGACTTAACGAGCTCTTAGAGGTGTGGGAGCATTTTTAGTATTTTGACTCTAGACTGTGTTCAGTGCTGTGCAAACTGTCCGTTACTTTAAGTAACAGATTACAGCAAGTTTTGCATTTTTTAAATTAGACTGAATTTAAAGCAGCAGTTCAATGAATTTACTTTTTATTCTTTTTTTTCCCCCCTGCACAGTTTGATACATACTAATGATTCAGTCTGGCATCCAGCAAAAAGGAAAGATACTGACAATATTGCTCAAGAGAGTGAGACTTCTAATGCTTTTATTGAATTTCACCCTCTACGAATAATGTTAACCATACATGTGATAAACAAATTTCCTTATAATAAATTAGCCTTGCCTTTAACAGCAAAGACACAGCTGAGATTAATGGGCAAGATGAATTCATTCTTACTGAGATAAAGGAGTATTATATTGCCTCATTGATGACCACTCTGTTTGGGACAAGCTTGGCTGTAATTTTGCTGTACCCTGGTGAATGCAGTCTCTTTTAATTGCATCCCTCCACTTCCCATAGGCTCATATAAACAGATAACGGGATATCTGTGTTGAGTCCATTAGCACCATTGTCTCTGGGAAGACATTGATATTTTTTAAGGATGTGCGATTGGAAACTGGTTTGTATCCATTAGCCTTTGATACTCATGTGGGTGACCCCTCTAGGTCAATTTATTCAGTTAGTTTATTCTTAAAATACGCTCCCTCTTGACAAGATAAATGGGGTCTGTGCTCTGGGGCAAGCAAGAAGCTCAGAACAAGATATAATGAGTGCTGCAGTCATTATTCTGCACACAACAGCCAAGTTCCTTTCACATCTATATGTTTGGAATAACTGTTAGCATTTGGAAACATTGACCCCAAAGCCCCTTGACCTGCCCTTGTGCTGCACATAAGCAGTTCAGTTATTTTGCAGCAAGGACTAGAGCATAAAGTAGTGTGTGCTTGTCTCAATAGGTCATTTTGTATATATTGGCCTTATATTTCCTGTAATTCCTATGACTGTCAGCCAATGCTAATGATATGTGAATCCACATCACTAAACAGAAGTGATGTTTCTGAGCTTTCCCAAAAACATCGCAGGTGGGGCTTAGAGAAAGGTGCACCAATGACTTACGGAGTTGACAGAGTGGTGGAGAGAGGGTTAGACTTGACTCTGAATAATCCTGGCAGCGATTTTCATCACAGTCATGCTTTGTGATATTGCTGTGTGTCCGGCTCCTTCCTGATAGCAGAGCTGATAGGATTTACCAAAGGAGGTGACATGCCGCCTCCTCTCTGGGGCTACAGCGGTTCTCTCATTGGTGTGCACCAGCCACTTAAAAATGCACACATGGCCAGACAGTCAGTCAGGGTCTAGAAGTTTTACCCTGAGGTATGTAATATTTAATGCATTAATTTGTAATAGGTAAACCGTATCTTCTGTACTGTGGATTAAATTCAGATAGAGTGGCTGTACTGCTGGGGTCCTCGCTGTTTATGCCACCCAGGCTTGTTACAGAGGACCTTTTCCCTGTGACAGGACACTGTGACCAGCACATTCTGCTGCCTCAGCATGACCATAAAGCATGCTCCAAACCAGGAGCAGGACACTGTTGGGGAAGGGGTGGGGGGTGAATGATTCATGAACAGTAGCTGAACAGTAATGCGAAGTCACTAAGTCATGCGCCATTGCCATACTAAATAAGTGACAGTTGTGCAACGTTAGTAAAAGTCTCCAAAGATTAATGTCAAACGCAACATTAGGGACAGCGGCAATAAAGTCTCTCCAAGCTGAGCAGCGCGTTTAGTCCTCCACATTACAGGATTCCCTTCAGCTGCGATCTGAATCGGTTAAGTGTTTGTTTAAATCACTGTTTGTAGTAATAACAGTGCTACTGCATTCATTTGCAAACCCCTTTTTAAATGGCCAATTTCCGCTGTGTTTAGATAGCAAGTTGTGATCTTCAATTTCCAATAGACTTGATTTGTTGATCTTTGTCTCCTAATGTCTTTACTTATCTTTACCATCTTACACATAACAAAGGAATAATCTTTTTAAAAATCAGGAGTTGCCAACGAAAAAAACGTAGTGTTGGTCTCAAGTGGGTGACTCAGTGAGAGAGATGGGTCATATGTGTGATTTTTATTTCTGCCTTTTGGTCTACTTTTTGCCTTCACATTTCTGCACACAAGGGTGGAAATGTGGTGTCCTGGAGGAAGGGTCACTGGCAGGCCGTGCCTCTCTGGAAACGGGACCGCAGCGGGAGGGAGCGTGCACACAGTCTGGATTAGTCCGGCTACTTGCTCCGCTGAAGCCACTGGCACAGCCAGTCAATGTGCAGTCATCAGCCAATCCATTATAATAATGAGTCACTCCCCAGCTGTAGGAAGGGCCTGGAAAAGGCTGAAGAGAGCCGTGTCCTCGGGGGGGTGCACAGGGGGTACCCCCTCCCCACCCCGCTGTTAAAAAGGAAAACCTCACCGTTCTGCCAGGGTGAGAGAGGGTTTTTATGGCCCACAGACTGCCAAGTGCTTAAATATGTGCACTGTGAAGATTCCTTATTGAGTTAGGGAAGTGACTTGACATCGTGGGGTGCACTGTAAGCACGCATGTTTATTGTATACACAAACAGCAGTGGGTTGGTATGGCAGTAGCACCGTTAATTTCTCTTTTCAAATCGGGCTTCTGGTGAACTGGGGAAGGTGCGGTTTTGCAGGCTGTTGGAATACCCACACAGTATCAGATTTGCCCTTGCCTCAAAGTTAAGACACTTACCCTGCCCGTATTTACAACAGCCAGGGAGAGAGAGAGGGGAAAGTGAGCGGGTGTGTGTGCGACATGGGGGCGGGGGTGAAAGTTAATGAAAGTGGCAGGGGCGGAGGGGCAAGTGTGGGGTGGAATAGTGAGGACGCAGCAGCATTCTGCCGCCCCGGGGGCCAAGGTGCACGGCGGGCGAAAATGATCGCCTCCGTTTGTTTACGCTGATGACCACAGATTGCATGACCTCCGCCTCAGCGAGCCCTGCAACGCTGCACTTCTCCCGCCTCTCCGTGGATGCCAAATGCGACCTGCAAACGAGCAGGGTGTAAATATTCACTGCCGGGACCGGTGTCCTCAAAAAACACAGGGGCAAACGACCAGGAGTTGCATGTCTCTACTCCTGCAGACACGTTTCAAAAAGCATGTCATCGAATCTCACGAACTGATACTGTTCTGTTACCTTAAAGAGAGATTCTACATATTACTGTCTCAAAACAAGCTATGCAAGGCACTTTCAGAGAGGCATTTTGGCTGGAGAGTTAATCATACAAAATCATAAAGTAGAGAGGTGCATTAACATTGCAAAGAGACTTTGCAAGCACAAATGCTGATAAAACAAAAATATCATCATGTGCAAATTGTGCATGTATTTATTCAGTATCGATTGGGGCCTAGCAGACCTTTTTGGCATCTGAGTTGAACAAGGACTATTGCCATATTTAATCTCCAACAGTGTGCCAAAACTTTCCCCAACACAGAATATGGTGGAGACGTCAGATGAGGTACATATTCCAAGGATGTGCTTCAGGTCTAGATAAAAAGGTATTGACTTGTGACTGGAAAAAGGCTCTGTCAGCTTTTTTAAAGCATAAAGGACAACATATCCTATTATGATTTTTCAGTGGAGTGCCCTTTAAAATCAGTTGCGTGTTTCAATAGATCAAGAGGTTGCTGGGGAGAACACAAGGTACGTTAAGCGGTCTCCGTCTGGTTCAAGCTAATATTTCACAACAATTCAAGCTGTCATCACTGGTTCTGCCTTCACGAGCACTGCTGAAGGAACCCATTTTTCTCTCTGTCTTTCAGGCTCATTTTGGCTGCCAACAGAGATGAGTTCTACCACAGGCCGTCCAAGGCCGCCGATTTTTGGGGGAGCAGCAATGAGATCCTCAGTGGTGAGTATGCACTTGATTTGAAGTGGAGGAGCCCCATGAAGCTACAAGGTCAAGAAAAAAAAGTGCTCCCTCATTTACTTGCTAAATGAAGGCCTTGATTTTAATGCATTACTGCACTCCCTGACAGAGTGCCAATGTATTCATATACCCAATATCAGTTTCCATGTCAACAACCCTTTACAGAAAGAATTAATGCAACAAGTGTCCCAATTAATCATTTCATTATTCGTTAAGTATATAGAGTAGTGGATGGCAGCATTGAAAATCTATGCTGGCTCCTGAGCTGACATCCAGGAGCAGTTCATGGAGTAGAATGCTGGCAAAGGCTGCACAAAGTTTGGAACACAGTGTCTCCTGCTGTGCGTTTGAAGCATTGCTTTATCAGGGCTCCTCTGAGTATTTCCTTGAACTCAGACTGAAAAGAAGTCTGATCCAGGGCAGTTGTATGAGATGCCACTTGAATGTATTCCGGTTTTCAGATTAATCTGTGAAAGTTTCTACATTGTTTTGCAGAAATGCATGGCTTTTATTAACAGCTATTGCAGCAACATAGTGCCTCTTTTATGTCATTTACTACCCCTCACCTGATTTTTGAAAATAAAAAAAGAAACTTGCTTCATAAAAGAAAAGCTGTAACAATGATGATTATTATTATTAGTAGTAATAAAATTAATTTGGCAGATCATTGGCAGATCAATTATAACTGGCCATCAACTGGCCAGGCCATCTAGGTATGCTGCATTAAATTCACATCACAGGAGTAATAGCTACATCATACTAACATAGCCATAGAAGCTTATAATGATCTTTAATGGTAGTGTCAATATAATAATGTTCACACGATGCTTAACAATGATCAAGAGGAGCATCATTGTAACATGTCCTACCATGCATTTATATCTGTAAACGTAGTGTTGCACTGTATCAGACTTTGCCCAGGGTTTAAAGTGATCAGGTACTGAGTATTATGTGTAGAATATGTCCTAGTTCTGTGAAGCAAGGTGGAGGCTGAACAGGTGGGTTTTCAGCTGGTGTCGCAAGATGGTAAGCAGTTCTACAGCTTAGATGGTTGCATGTAGCTTATTCTTCCACTGGGGGGCCAGTGAGGATAAGAGGCACATTCCTATACACAGCAGCACAGAGGGGAAGGGAAGTACCAGATGATAGGAGGTTGCCTAGGAGAGAGCACATGCAGGGGAGTAAGGGTCGATAGCAATTTAAATAGCCATTTTCCATATTCTTTTCACCCATTGGTCAACTATTTAGCAGTTCACTTGGGACGCCGGAGGCAAAGAACCTTTAAATGACTGATGTTCTCCCTTGCTTCTCAATCAGATACTGCACGGATGTCAATCCTCCTTTTTCTCCTCTTACAGGGAGTGCGGAGACATCAATTGTTCTTCATTTATCTTCCTTTTTTCCCCCTCATATAATCTGAGGGTTCACCTCCAAGAGTGGACCTTTAACTGATGGCTGGCGTTATTTGCTTTGGCAGAAATAAATTCCAGCACCGCTGGTGTAAGTCCTTCTGTCAGAGGAGAGGTGTCGGGGTCCTGATACGCGCTGAAGGAATCGATGGGTGTGGGGTTGCATGAGGTTGGATTCAGAACACGCCTGGCTGCATCTGGACAGGCTGAGGTGTTCTCCACGCTCTGCATCCATCCATCCATCCATCCATGTCTGAACTGGTGTCTCTGCAAAATGCTATGTGACGGTGCAGATAGCGCAGACATCGCTCAGTGCTTTTTATTCCTTGATCCTCAGTCATATCGTATAGGTTTTTGCAATTAGTAGTGAAACGGCTCCATTTCCATAAAGGCGTGTAGTGACGAGGGCAGGGAGCGTGTACAGAGTGTCTGCCCTCCCTGTCTCCCATACTCAGGCAGTGCCTGGCCACAGACAGACGTGGTCCCTCTCTGTGCTCGCAGAGCTGATAAAGATGCAGAGGAGAGTGTTGAGTCCCCGTATTGTATTTCAATAACTGCATCTTCAAAGATCCTGCTGCGCTTCCCCCTAGGGTGAAGCCCAGCCCCGGTTCCTCTGCAGAGGAGACTCTGTCTCTCTGAAGTTCTCTGGCTGCTTTCAGGGCTTGTATTGATCGAATATAGAATAACGAATGTCATGAGACTTGCGTCGCTGCTCCTGCAGTAATCCTCCCCTTGCACCCTCGTTTCAAGGTAAACGTGCTACTTTAAAAGTTAGAGCTGAGTGCACTGCAGTCTAATGGAAGGCGATAGGCATAACTTTGCATTGTTATGTCCTCTGCTTTATTACGTGAAATTATGTACCTACGTGAGTTGCTCTGTATAAAGGCATTTGCCAAATGAATGTCATGTATGACATAAATGTAACTAAATGTACTTTGTTGTAGTAATGAGTTGTAGTGATGTGTTTATAAACTCTGTTTTTTATTGAAGGTCAAGCAGTCTTTGCGTTTATGCATGATTCACAAGGTGATAAGTTCAAGAAAACAATCTCTCGACTAGGTTTAAACCTGAGAATATCAATTACTTCCTTATTATTCCCACTGCAGTTAGAATATTCCCCCTGCTGTGATTTGTTTACTGTTTCATACCATCTCTGTGCATTTTGATGCAGTCGGCTGCATCAAATAGACATGACAGGATTTAATCTATTCACTGCTTTCAAAGCACCAGAGCATTATGTGCTGATAATAGAGACTGAGCTAATCAGACGACAGCGATGAGCACTAGTCTGAGAGGGCAGTGGGTGTCTGCAGCACACACTGCTTGATCTTAAGTTGATGTGGAGGACGGGGAGGGTTCACGATACCCCCTCGGATTCCTGCTGGTATTTCCTTGGAAGACAAACGGCGTGCATTCCGCTCCGTCTGCTGACTCCGACTCCCCCAAGTATTTTTAGAAAGTGTAAAGGAAAAAAATCAGACAGTATTGGCCCCTGCTTGAGGGCTCAGACTTGGATTTCACGGTGCGTTTCTCAAAGGGAGGTTTTAACCCTGGGGGGGTCGTGAAGGGGTTACAGATGAGTTTTGAAAACGTCAGCCACGGCAGCCTGATAAGCCCAACCTCCTGATTTATCCTCTCAGAGGGCTTGTAGATGGGACAGACAAATCACCCTCCTCAATTCAACTTTCTCCCTAACTTAAAAGGGAACTTTGAGGTTACTCTCATACATAGTCGTTCGATTTATATTAGAGGAAATAGGCTGTCAACCTGACAGAGATTACAGTAGTGGCGCAGAGGATCAAAGACATGAGCCTTAAAATCCCACTGATTTGAGGTAAGCGGCTGACACCTGTTAAATATTTGAGCTGACTGGACAGCGCTCTTCCTAGCCGCGTGGCGGGGGCATGTGATTGACCAAGCTGTGTTGCATGACAGGTTTGGACCTGGAGGAGGGGAAGGAAGGTGGATCATGGCTGGGAATCAGCAAGAGGGGCAGGCTGGCAGCCCTGACCAATTACCTGGAGGGAAGGCCAAATCCGGATGCTCAAGGCAGAGGTAATTGAATAGCAGACTTGCACTGTGCTTATTGTGTTTGTTTGCCCAGGTGCAGGCGTGCAGGATTGATTCCAAATGATGAAGACTCTGAGTAAATAAAAGACACTCAGGTAGGTGCAGGCTATTGTGCCATACGTAGGTGGCATCACAGTGATATCATATAGAACCAATATTTCGCCATGCATGCCTTTGTTAGTGCCTCTTTCAGGTTTAACTGTTACACAGTCTTTGTCAGGCTCTCTCCTTGTCTGGGCACAGCAGGAAGTGGTGTGTGGCTTGCCCCTCTGGGCATGTGGCTTCCTGGATTGCTGGCCTGGCTTCTATGTGGGCCGGAACAGGACACGGCTGGATCCCTTGCTCTTCGTCACCTTTATGAACAGGAGCCTGGGTTCTTCTCCTGTTGAAGTTTGTGGTCCTTCTTGGTTAGACTCAGAGGTAGTGCTCTGGGTCTGGTTTAGCTCAGAGGTCTTCCACTTCAGTTGAGGTTGCTTAAACGTCCTTAGTAAAATTTAGTTTCACGCTGAAGCTAGAATGCTGAACAGTGGCTGGCACAGTCTCACTCAGAGTCTTCCATTGCAAGCTTTCTAGACTTGAAATCTGGCTACTTCACTCACCATCTTCCAGCTTCTTGTTCAGGAGACTGAGGAAATGCTCACCATGTCATGAAGGCTGGGTCCAATGGTAGACCCCAGGATAAGGAGCAGTGGTCTTCAAAAAAAGCCTGCGCATCTCTCCAGTCTTCCAGAATCTCTCCCGGAAATGTCTTATCAAAGTTGTGAAATAATACCAACATGGATCAGATGGCAACCAATTACCAGCTTTTACACCTCAAAAAGTGAGCTGTGCGGTGGATGGTCTTAGTTTTATGACACTTTGTTTGAACAGACACAGAAAATGGAGAAAAAATTCCTCTACCTCTCTGACATTGTGCAGAGAGAAATGGTCATTATCAGACACAGATATTACAAACATCACCTTTGCTGCATTAGGTTGTGAACACTTCTGCGGGAGGACCTTGCACATCAGTTACAAAAGGCACATGAGAATTATGTAGTCAGTGAATGCATACACCATTGTTAAAAATTAATAGTAAAGCATTACATGTGAATATCCAAATTGCTGTAACAGAGTGTGTCCAACCTGTGTATAATACCACTTGTAAGTAACAGGCAGAATTTTTTTTCATTTCACATCTGTTCCGCTCTAAAAAGCAAATTATCAGAACAAATGTACATATCTGTTATGCCGCAATGTTTTAAAAGCACCTAGTGTCATCTCTCGTTTTCTGAGTGCAGACCTTACTTGCAGTTGGTAACACTGTGCAGTACATTAAAATGGAATGGCATATAACAGACCGCAAAACACAGATCAGAAAATATGAAACGATGCTTGTGTCATAGAGGTTAGAGCAGAATCTGGTCCACTGTGATCAAGGTTGATCAAGCAGACACATTAACTGCAGTCGAGGGACTGGTTTGTTTATACATGTCATGTGACAGCAGTCAGAAAAAATGAGTGCAGATGCCTTGGAGTTTGCCTCCCTGGACACATCTGTGTGTCTGCTCCAGTAAATCACCTCTCCAGTCACTGTGCAGCTGCCTGCCGCAGATGTGAATACCCTCTAGTAAAATCTCTCTTTGTATAATGGTAAATTGTAAATTAATGCATTTGTTTTTTTAAAGGCAGCTTTTGAGATGTTTGCCTTAACAGACGTTACATATGATAGTGCAGGTGCCCACCACCCCCAATTGCTAAACATCAGAAATCTATTGACTGTCCGCCTGGGAGCCGCGAATAGCAACAAAGGGTACAAATGGGAAAGTAGGCAATTAAAGTTTCACTGCCAGGGAGAGGACGTCAATGGCTCAAGAATTATCGCAGTCTTTAAAAATTAGCTCAGATAATGTTCCCCCTAATGGCTTTAATGATTTAGTAGGCTGATTGCTGAGCAGCATTGATTGTGAGATATGCATGATGAGTACACTCGGAGGAAGAGCAGGGAGCTGGGCTGAATGTGAGTTCTCTTCTTTTAGTACCCTGATGTTGTATATTCTTTCCTAGGACCTCTTGTCATTTTTACTTTATTGGTGTGAATAGCGCACATACAGTGTTTTATCTCACACGTCTGGGGGGGCTGTGAATGCTATCAGCAATGTAAAAGCTATTTTTTATTATGTGTTTCATGGGGTTTTTGGTCTCAAACTTCTTGACCGATAACATGGACAGCTACTCCTACCTGAGGAAGGTATCATCGGAGGGGCACCTGTACAACGGATTCAACCTGATAACAGCAGAGTTCAAGTGAGTGAGTGATGGGTGACACACTGGCAAAGTGGTAGACTGGGTTTTAGCATGAAAGGAAAAAAGGAAAGGATAACTGAAAAACGTATGGACCAATTCAGAGAGTATTTAGTCAAATAACTAGAATAACTAGCCTTGGGATATTGAAGAAATAATTATATTTTAGGCCTGTTACGTCAGATATTATTAGTGGTGAAGTGTGAATTTTAGCATTATTTTTGTGTTGGCTTTATTTTATGAACTAATGTAGATTGATTATGTTGACACTGTGTATTGAAACTTTTGTTTCCTGACCTTCAGATTTTTCCAGGTCATGTTTTCCACTTTGTTGCCTCTGCAGTTAGATTACAGTAGATAACACTTGAAAACCCAACAATTTAGACGTAAAACACATTTACTAGCGTTTACTCATTAACATAATTGTCTAAACAGCTCTCTAGCCCGTGGACAAGCACACCGGTTCTCAGAAGGTTCGCAAGTTGAACCAACTCTGAACCGGCACTAGCAGCAGCCCAGAACTAGCAATAACACCTTGGGATATACTTACAGCAAGGATGATATTTCCAATGCAGCACTTTGCATATTTGCATGCAACCTAACATTGGTGTAGCTTGCCCAACAGACTTGATACACAACATATAACTTTCTTCTCAGCCTGGAAATACTTGTTAATTTTGAGTTAGTCTACTGTATTATAATGCAGACATTCATAGTTCAGTCTTTGGGCATTACCTACCCATGATATGATGACTGTCACGGTCTAAGGCTTAATGTTTCTTACTTATTTGGCAACCACATAAAATTGAAAAGCATTTTACAGATTACTGTACCAAGTGCCTCCTTGCACTGCTGCATCCTTAATTCTCATATGCAAGTGGAAATAAAAATGAATATATTTCTTGCCATAACTTTATTACTTAGTGATAGCAATTTTACCAAGGAGCTAGTGTTTGAAATGGCTTGCTGGATATTTGATAGAGCAGAGGGGATAGCTTGCTAACCAGCTAGTTATCTGTGGTGTTAGGCACTGGTTAGCTACACAGCTGTTGATGGTGATAGCAGCTGCTGCAGCAGCCACTGTATCCAAGCTATTTTTATTTAGCTACCTAACCATGAAATGCAGAGACTCATTGTGGCAAGCTAGCTGCTAATGGCTATGTGATACTGGCTACTCATTTGTTGCAGATGTAGCTAGCTAGCAGTAGTTTGGGAGAGCATGCCAATTTATTTCTACATTTTGTGTGAAAAATAAAACCAGAATTATTCCCCAGAAAGTCTTTATCTTAGTAGGTTTGGAACACTGTAATTAGCTGTTGTGGCTAGCTGCTTTACTTTGATTTAGCCAGCTATGCTTGGAGGAATTAGCCCTGAGCTTTGTTTTGAAACTCACCCCCACAAAAAAAACTGTTGGAATCAGAAAGAGTAGGAAATAATCTTTTTTCTTTATTTGACAGCATGAAAGCCTACCTAATGATTTCATATTTGTGAGAAAAGGAATAAGGATAGCTGGGCACGCATGTGTATTGTATTGTAGCAACCACACCTGATGAAGAGCATGAGTAACTTTACAAGTGAGTGTAGGAGGACATTTCTGCCCAACTAAGCAACCCTGTCGCTGCTCTGCAGAGCAGAACAGGGTTTGGTATTAAGCTTAATTCCTCCACTGGAAACCCCTCGCTTGCCACACTACATAGCTATCTAGCTATTGTTCATGCATCTTCTGCAGTAGCAGTAGATAACTAGCTATGTAATGTAAATGGATATAAACTGATGTAAATTGTAAATATCCCATCAATAGTTTTTACAAAACAACATGAGCATAACCAGTTAACTAGCTAAATTTAATTTTGCTTAGGGTGATCAGTCTAGCTTGCCACATTAGTTTATTGGATCATCTTGTTAGCGATAATCACCTATCAGGCTGACTTGCTTGGTAACTCTACCATCACTAAATCCAGGCAGCCAGCAGTTACCACAGAATATTAATCAAACTGATGGCATTTGGCTAAATTTAACATGTAGTTATCACAATGGCAAAACCAGGGTAGCTTGATGACAACAGCAAAATGTAGGTAATGGAAGTAGTTCCCACTAAATTGACAAAATTCTCAAAACAATTATTACTCAGTCAATTCTTGTCTTTTAGAGGTGGCACAATGAATATACTGTCTACTCATTCACTTCAGTGATTGCTAGCTACCCCTGTTGATGCTTCTGTATATTTGTTTGCAGCGCAGTATAGCTAATAGTTTGAGTAAGCTGCATTTCTCCCCTTTCTGCCTTTCCCCATCATGTATGACTGATGGGACAGTAAGCAGTAACTTACCTCATGTAAAATCTAAGCAGGAATTGTCATTGGCTAAACATTAACAGCACAAAGCTTTTAAATCAGCCATGTCATGACGCTGATGTCAGTGGGACAGGCTAACATTTGCTTTATTGAATATTTACAGTGCAACATTTTGGCATTACTAAACAGTATATCTTTGTGGCACTGTGACAAATTTTGATATGGAGCAAAGTGTTCATTAGGTTTTAGCCCACCTTGCGTAATTAGCATAAGTATACCTTTTGTAGTATTTTTGTATAGTCCTTGCAGATGTTGTCTTAGCAAGCAGGGATAAGTTGTTTTCTTTAGCAATGTGTTTATTTTCATTTGTGTCCCATGTGGAACTTGATCTAGATGAGGCAAGGTCATGAGGCAAGGTGTTTGTTCTCTGGAGTTCCTGAGCCAAAATAAAAGCATTGGTTTCAGCCACCTGTTCCCCCCTTTGGAGGCATTTCTGACAGGAAAAAAAAAACACCTCATTAGAATTCAGCGGGAAAACCTGTCTGCATCTTTACCAGACTGCTTTTTTAAGGAGCTTGTTAAAGCGTGGGGATTTTCTGAAAGATACACTGCAGACAGTTTTTAAAAAAGTTTCATTTTTAATGAAATGTCTGGACTAACTTTGAGATCTTTCAATATTAATGCTGTCTTGTCTGAGAACCACAGTACATGTCCTTGCAAATAAATTATGTTGGACTTCCAGAATATCAGCAGTGTTCATTATTATATTTTATTTTTATCTTAGTAGATTAGAAAGGACCCTTTTAAAAATGTCCTGAAAACTGTTTGAGTGATTGAATCGTACCAGGTTTGAATTGCTGTAAATGAACCAAAAAAATCAATACATTGGCTCCTGATGGGCTCAGCCAGCTAAGGCACATCCACTGAGCACAGGCTGAGCCCTACAGCCCTTGCTATTAGCCTACAATGATCAGGAGTCTACAGTGGCAGAATAAATTTGCTCTAAGAAAGTAAACATGACAAGAGGTCCTCTAAATTTTTTCTGCCAGGATAGGGCTGGGATTGTCAGCAAAGTCCCTTTGTTTCACTTCTCTGAGGCACCATCAGACTCATCAGGGACCTGTGAGTCACTATGATGTGTCAGTGGAGGCACGCCTGTACTGTCATTGCTGTTACCTTCACTGTGATGCACTGTGGGGCTTGTAGTATGAAAAATAATCGGTGTGGGCGTGCAGGTCTGTTCCCTTTTGCCAGCACTCCTGGGACAGTACAGGGGTTGACACAATGAAATGAACTTAATATGAAATTAGAGTTGAAAGTATAAAAAATATGTCATACTTATACTAGAACACTAGAATTACCTGCATTAGGAGTGCATATCATTTCCATCATTGTCATGGCAACTGGCTACAAGTCAGTCTGGTTAAGAGGTTGGGAGTTCCAAACCAGCTGCTTACTCACTTCCTGTCAGCAGTCTGTCTGGGTCTTGATCCTTAAATCACATCCCTGCACTAAGGTTTCAAGGTAGAGCAGTAGTGTGCAAGTATCCTCTCCTCCTCTGTCTCTGAGTGTTGCTTTCCACACCTACAGCATTTTTCACTGACTGTTGCAGCCCACTGTGGGTTTATGTATGTACACCAGATCTCAGCGGGCTGCAGTTTGCTAGTTGAAAGCTATTTAGAAATGCAAATGACCTCGTTAAGGCAAGAAATTATGGCCATTGCATGGCGAAGAGTTAAATGAAAGAAGATGCTCCACATTCAGCTGAGACATCAGTGGAGAGAAGCAATCTCTTTTTATCCAGTGATGTATGCCACAGCCAAGGCTATCATCTGGAGCTGAAATCACTCCATTTCTCTCTGTCTGCTGGGGGCTGTGGGCCCCATGTATTGAGGACAAGACGTATGGATGCTGACAGATAGGAGCTGTGTTTAGTGTAATAAAACAGATAAAAATGGCGGCTGTCAGAGCAATTTATTTGTTTACCTTTTTTAATAAACAACCTCATTATAGAGCTATTAGTTTCTCCTGTGCACACTGAAACAAAAATGATATGTGTGCAGACAGCCTCAGGAAATATTGTGGCTATTTTGTTCCAAATCAATAGTTCCATCTTGTAAATAGAGTGGAATTTTATATTACAATTAGAGGATTTCTTATTTATTCACAGCCAGTGGACATGAATGATGATATGTTGGGGATGTAAAGCAAGATGCACAGACACTCTTAAATATTATTTATGTTAACCCATGAGTAGCATGAGTAACAGTTTGGGTGAAATTCAAGAAATGAGTGTAATAAACAGCAGTAGGAAAAGCCTCCCTCCCCCAACTCCCAAATACACCAAAAATGCAGATGAATAAACACAAACACAGATATGCAGCCAAAACATCCAATTACACACAAATGAGATCTGTTTGAAGGAGACGGCGCAGGCCTCAGTATACTTGAATTTAAAAATCTTGCGCTGGAAGATTTTTGAATTATATATGCTCTTAATTATACAACATGTTAAACCAATGTTCTTCTTATTAATAGATCATTTTAATGCAGTCTGAGGCATAGGCAAACTTTTCA
The DNA here is from genome assembly GCA_019176425.1 of Megalops atlanticus. NCBI lineage: Eukaryota > Metazoa > Chordata > Actinopteri > Elopiformes > Megalopidae > Megalops > Megalops atlanticus. Next base: position 19,379,283 of record CM032878.1, on the reverse strand, counting down.
ACATTTTCCCCAGCAAAGTTGAGTCCCCTGGGACTGAAGGCTGTGCATTTTAAAGTTTCATTGCATTCCTGTGTCCTCAGCGATAGGTTGTCTGAGTCAGATGTGTTTGACAAGGTCTTGTTATTTCAACTTTTATCTGTTGCTTTGTTTAAATTTTAACAACTATTGTCAGTGGGAAAAGATCTTTCCTTTTTATCTAAAAATGAGAAGCAGCACAATCCTTCCGAGTTGCTCCAGCTGTGGTCATCTTTCTCCAAAACCTACTTTCTTTCTACTCTCTCTAAATACTTAATTTGAATATTGATTTGCTTATATTGAAGTGTAATATTGCGTTATCCAGGTATATAATATGATTAGCATTTGTGTAATTCCTATGTAAAATCTCTACATGCGCAAGCACCATCAAAATGTTTGGCATCTGCAGAAAATGTTTGAGTTTGACTATTTTATATAATCTGTAACATAAATTATAAGTTGTTTTTTTTTTCTTTTTGAATTGTACAGTGTGGATGGTAATCCATGTGAGGGTTTACTGCATATGCTTGCAGAATTTTCTATTTTTCTCTTCCATTATAAATGTGTCTAGGACTGGAGTGTTTCAGGAGTTGAAAGCATGGTCTAAAAATCAAATGTAGCATTTGGCAGGAACTGACGATTCGCCTGAAAAGAGGGAAGAAGTAAATTAGATTTAAACATTCTTGAACTCATTTGAATGGTTGCCACTCAGTCTTGATTATTCAGTGTCTCTGGCCCTGAAAACCAGTCTGCCCAAGTAAAGGATTAATTAAAAGTTCATTTTGTCATTCAGTGTTTAATTTTGAAGTCGCTCAATATTGTGGTTTCCCGGAGGGTGGTTCAGGGATAGGTTTCCTGCATTTGGCAACTGTGAAGGGCAACTCATCTGTGTCCTTTTTCCTTGAGATAGATTTTTGTACTCTTTCAAGAGTTAAGACAAATTTTTACTCAATGACTTGCATATTTCAGAATAGAGACAGTTATCTCTTAGAAGTCTGAAGTATTATCTTGTCTTATAAATCAGAAGTAAATGAAGAGAAACCGCTTTAAGATCAATGCCACTAATAAGCATGCAGCTGGTTCCTAGAAAAGGTTCTTTGTGTTTTTTTTTTTTTTTTTTACTTGTGACAAAATACAGTAGGAATAGCTGGCAATAGCACAGTATTATGTGGAAATACGTAGGCAGGCAAATTGACAGAGATAACTGCCTAAATCTGTTGGCAAACATATACTGGAAAGGCCTACCCACTTCTGGCAAGGGCACAAATCTGTAGCTGTGTCCTTCCCTCACAGTTGCAGCTCTGCCTCCCTGCAGTCTTCCAAACCATAATCATTTTAATTGAATTCCCACCTAATGCTGCAGTGTGGCAAAATGATAGACAGCATTCTGTCTGCATGCAGGGCCTAAGTTTAAGACCCTGATCTTAATGTTGTTCATTACTGTTGGAGAAAACCATGAAATGTGGTCCCTGAACTATTGCGTGGTGGTGTAGTGTGCTGTTGGGTATCAGAATCAAGAATAGCGAGGGTACTGTTTTCATGTTGTGTGGCTTTTATCCTTTGCCCACAGTTGATATGGTATTTTCCTCATCTACCAAAATCCGAAACAAGAAATGGCCTTTGGGGTAAGAAAGACATGTGTATTCAAATAACACCCAAGAAGCCATACTGATTAATAATTTTGAATGTTTGTGCACCTATCAGTAATGTTAAGCAAAGAGGCAGAGCAGCAAGCAGAGGGAAGAGGCAACTTGGATTTAAAGTAGTCAGTAGGTTCCCGGTTACCTTTCCTTTAAAATTTCCAATACTTTGTGTAATACTTTGCAGATTTTTTCATACCACTCGCTCTTCTTTATGTCTCTGCCTCCTATGGGCTCTTTGTTGCTGCCAGATTTTCCTCTAGCTCAGTTGCTGTTGTTTCAATATTCTTTTCACAGATCCTATACATTAAAACATGTATTCGAGTTTCAGAACCCCTATTCCTTCTCGGACACCTCAGGACTTGTGTTGTAAAACACCCTTACAGTTTGTATTATGCGTTTGTATTATCCTTATGCAAACAGAATAGTGAATCAAAACAGCATTTCACAAGTTAGTGTGTGCTTGGGCACGTGTGGAGGTGGAAAGTAACAGGTGGGGCATGGGGCAGAAATGGCCCTGTCTCACACTAGCTTGTGGAAACTAATAGGAACGCTCAAAATTAAGTTGCACCAAGTGATCTCCAGGAACTCCAAACCCTGTCCTTCTTATGAGATAGACTTCCACCAAGGTGATCCAATGGAAACTGTAACTATTGGTATCAAGGCAGATGGCAATAAAAGAATTTGATGAGACCTCCACAAACTTCTATATCGAGTTATAGTGGAACTTAACCTTTGACCAAAAGCAAAAATTAGATTCTCAAGGTTCTCTAAGTTAAACACAGATGCTCCAGTACCTCTACATTGAAGTATTAGTCTGCCGACTGGCATCTGGTATGTATCTTCCCCACTGTTAGGCCAAACTATTTGTATGCCAACTTATGAGCTGCCTGTTTAATTCCTCTGCCCCCAGAATGTTTACACAGGGTAAGTCCTCTCTCATAGCAGGAGCGATATCCTTCACTCACTAGTAATTCTTTCTCTGCTTAATTGCTTACCTCGGCATAAACAAATTTACAAGCCTGGACAGGCAAATTTGCTCTTAATTAATTGGATGGAATAAACATTTAGAAGAAGCAGCACCCTGTATGTCAACCTAATTTAATTCAGTCCGTTCTTCCGTCCTCGGCTATTTATAGAAGATATTCACTAACGTGCCTCCGACTCCAAAGCGGAATTACCGCGTGGTGATTTCATACCTAGCTCCACTTATTAACCCTCCCAGCAGGGGGAAAAGCGTTTAACTTCTGCGATTGTTTACCCTTAACTTCTGGCCCCATGACTCGACAGACGGTGTAGGAGTCTGGGCAATGACGCATGTGCAGGTTTGCGCCTTTGCTCAAGTCCTCTGGTTGATTAATGCCAACAGAGACCAAGTAAAACCGCCAGTGTAATTAATGCTATGGCGCACGGCCGATCACAACTCATTATTCACCGGCTGTCTTTGAGTGAAAGAAGCAGTGAAGTTGCGGAGGGAAATATGCAAAAAGGAAGTGCAGTCTCCTGTTTTGTGAGCGCATTTGAGGAGTGAGGGACAGGAGACCAGGAGAAATTCACACAGGGCAGAGAGGGAATGGAGCTTTGTTCCTTGTGGGCCACCATACCTCACTTACATCTCAAGATTTCTCTGGTGCCATGGAGACAACTGTTAGGAAAAATGATGTTGCCTTAAGTATGGATTAATGTGATTATTATTATGGGTGCTTGCTTTACATGATCCTGCATGCAATACCCTTCAGACAGACCTGTTTTTATGACAGACATTTTTATGTATTCATTTATCCTAAACATGTTAAAAGGTGCATATCAGCCTCTGTCTGTAAAAGGTTTAAAAATGTATCAGCTAATGAAAGTTTGATAAGATGTCATAGCACTCAGCGCTGATAACTGTAATGATTGTGAAAAATCCTCTTGAAAATGCAGGAGAACGCCAAGGCAAGAGGGAATTGAAGTGACTTATGGTATGGCAGCTCAGATCTTTAACACTGTGTTTGTTTTTTTTTTTATTGCAGGTCTAAAGAAGACACAGTTTGTTACTATGGAAACAAAGGCAACACTGAACCCATCCACCTGAAACCAGGTTTGTTCAGTCTCTCATTTGTTATGTCAGCTGCTGTACAGCTGCTATGTGCCACTTAGTTTGTGTATCTGTGTTAATGTGCATGTATGTGTTTTAATGCGTGTTTGTGCATGTGTAAGTGGGTGTGTGGTGAGGACAGTTCAAACCAGATGCACACGTAGAGAATGGTGCATATCCAAGTTGATATGAGTATAAATACCCTGCTATTGTAAGAGGCAATTTATATGAGTCGTTCCAGCTTGACAAGATTTCAGGAAACTAGTAATTATATATTAATACAGCCACCACTTTTTCAGAACTGACAAATAATGTACAAAAAACTCCCCACATTCAGAAAATCAAACCGCAAGTCACATATACTGAAATATGCACTTCAAATACCGTTATGTAGTTAAGATAGTAGTAGAAATTGTTGTATGTGGTCCCAAATGATACAATAACCTTGCCCCCATAGCATTGTTGGTAGAATTTCAAATAAATAAGCCCCATCCATACATAACACATGAAATTGATCTCAGTGGTCATCATTTAAATTGCTGTTGCACTGATGAAAGCCTGATTCATAATTGCCTTCACACTGTAATTGGCCACTTTAAATTTCTGCAATGTGTGACTAAGTTAATGAAGCAAGCTAGCCTCTGCAACATTGTTAGACCATTTTGTTGTTATCTAAAAAGTGCAGTCAGCAGTTCTCTATTTTGATAATTATACATTTTCAACATAATGCATATGGCTTTTAAAGGCATTTTTACATTAAGCATGTCAGGTATATTCTTTCTGATTTAAAGGACATAGAAAAGTAACAAAATTTGTGCATCCCTTGCCATCAAGCAGCCCATATGGGGAAATTCAAAGTGTGTGATAAAGATTCTTTCTAATTTCATTCATGCTGTGTAGATGATGTGGTCCTTGTGCTCCGGATACCACATGTCAGTAACAAATGTCTGTGACAGAGATGCTTTGATATGTCAGTACCAGCCCTTCATGTTAATTCCCACATGGGGGGGATCTCAAGTAATTTGAGTTGAATAAGAAATGGTATTAATACATGGACTGTCACTTTGACATTGATGAAGGGTTGTCTCTTCTCATGCCTAAACATTTCAGACAGAATATGGCATTTCTTTTGCTGTGTTCTCAGGCTACAGGGTGGATGTTGCAGAGCTGTTTTGTATTATGCAGTGTGGTGTCTTTATCTCAAAAAATGTCCCTGTGTAAATGCAAAATTATGCATTTGCTCTAAGGAGGTTAAATCTTCAAACCTAAAGTGAGCCATTCATGTTTTATTGACTATAACACAACATGAAATGACAGTTAGCTGTTGAAACATGGGGTTATTAACATGGGATTCTGCATTTAATAATAAAGAATAATTAAATAAAGAAATCCACCAGACAGTATTGCTGAAATCTGTGGCATGGCTTTTATTTATTAAGTCTTACATGTGCAATTTGATTTGCCTCATACAAACTTTGCATTCAACAATGGTTTTGACAACTTAGCCAGTTGGTCCAAACTGAACTGGCAGGGGGTAGAACAGTCCTGAAATAAGCTAAACTCTTTGCATTAGGAATTAGTCTCCTGTTGCATTTGTCAAACCATCCATCAGAGAGATGTGTCAAAACTTTTATTTAGTTTGAAATGAGATTCTAGCAGTGATCTTCTTTTAGTGAGATTTAGGTGACCTGTCAGTCTGGAGTGTGTAGAACAAAAGCCTCAGTTGTCAGAGATATTGGGCCATCTATGTTCTGTCCATTCATTTTTCATTTCTGAATCAGAGCTCGGAAAACAAGACAGTGGTTTGTTTTTCTGCTTTATACTTCATGCACTCCATCTCAGAAACACTGGAGAGTATGGGTTTTCTGTAAAACTTACTCATGAACAAGGATTTTTTTTTATTGTTTTCTCTGATATCAATAAAATACAAGGAATCTGGCAGCTGTAAAAAAGTAAATTATGAAAATATTTAGATGACAGAATGCTCCATGAGTTCAATCCGGAAGTGCTGACCCATCTTAGGTGAAAATGGCTAATTCAGGGTAGATAGTGTCGTAGCAGCAATATAAAATGTACTGTCAATAAGATAAAAAAAATAATCTATATATTCTCAACATTCTTCAACATGCTTCCTCCAGAATGCACTTCTTTCAGATGTAATAAAAGACATGGTAACAAATGGTTTTACACACTCTGATTGGTGGTCACGGAAGCATGTGATCTTTCTTCTCCCTCCCCATTTTGTGCCCAGTGTGGCTTCATGAGGAAGGGGGTGTGTGTTTGATACGCAGCTGGAGATGGCCAGTAGAACTCCAGGCTGTACATGAACACAAGGGGGAATAAATGCAAATTGGCTCATGCAAATGACATGATGGAAATTTGGTTCTAATGCTTGATATTCATCAATCAGAAAAAAGCTTGATTTCTCTTTTGATGTTAGTATATGTTAAAAAAAAAAAAAAAAAAAAAAAAGAAAATCTGATTTTCAGTTTTCCGAAACAAAAAAGGAAAGGACAAAACGTACACAGTCTGATAATAAAGGCCCACTGTTCTCAGCCTGTGGCACTCCTGTGACTCCCCTGTCAGGGAACGCACAGCCCTGACTGACAAAGAAAGCCAGTTTCCAACGGCATCAGCCACCTTACAGGTCAAATTCTCATAAAGGGGGGGAATGAGTCCAGTAAGTAAATGCATCCTTAGGAAGTTGACATAGATGCCTGCCTGCCTAATGGAAGCCCTGTGCCACAGCAAGATAAGGAGATGAGGCCAGCTACAGGTACGTTTGCAGCTGAAGTAATGCAGTATTGCGAATGGTCATGCTTTTATTTTTTTGGTATCCGGCGGTGACGGCTCTAATCCGTCTCCGGTTCATGCTGCACAATGGGGGCTGCACATGTGGTGATGGATCTGCCACGCTCCAGCAGGAATCTACGGGCTGAGCAACTCCCTCCTGGAGACCCCCTGGAGGAAACTGCAGCACGGCAAGCATCTCTTCACCAGCGTGGTCAGCAGGAACCTCCCCTCTGAGGGCCTGGTGCAGGAGCTGCTGCAAATCCTCAACAACGAGGAGCTGTGAGTATGAACGTGCCACCCTAGCAGGCTGTGCCGTGCCTTCCCACATTGTCCGAGCCCAGCTAGTAATGACCAGCGGGGTCACTTAGGCTGGGCCAGTGTTACAGAGGGGTATCTCCACAAACTGACTCACCAGCACTAATTAGCACTGGAGATGTGAGGTGTCAGCTGGAGGCTGGCAATCCTCCTTCTCTGGTTTTGCAAAATAACAGTGCTTTAGTGCTTTTGGTGCTTTTAGACATTGCTCACTTCTGCTATTCTATCTAGAATATTTGTGTGGAAGGGACACTGTGTTCTGTGTTTAATTGCCGATACCTCATTATCATACGCTGCGTGGGCTAATATCTCCTCTTTTTGCAGCTTACTTTCCAAGCCCGGGTGGAAAATAAAAAAAAATTTCCACATCCACAGAGTGGTAAAAGCTGTTCTCATTTCTCTAGGCAAACGCCTGACCCAGCTCAGGAGAGCCAGGGGGAAGGGTACAGCAAGTCGATGCTCCAGGCCCTGTCCGCCGTGTGTGTCCGATCACCAGGATATGGCACGAGGTCAGAGTTCTCATCACATTACACAAAAATTGGCCTGACATATCCATGTCCAGCACTGAGATTGCAAAGCAGGTCACAAACAACCAGTGGATTGAAAAGTTCATAGCCTCACACAGATAGGGGCTTCAGTTTGCAATTATATCAACTGTGTAATATCACAGACTCGTATCGCAGATTTCCACCTCATTATGACATATCTGCAGGATTATATGCAGGATTGTTTACAGTGTGAGGCTTATAATGGAAATGTAATAGAACTATTTACTACGTATAAGCATGGAAATATATTAAATCTGTTGAAGTCAGGAGTGATTATTATCAAAAATAATACATGAACCAATTCTGGAAGAGCCTCTGGGTGAGGCCCAAGATGTTTTGATCTACCCAACTAAACTTTCCCACATCTAGTTCACCTGTTTGCCTTTCCTGTGTTGTAAATCACAAATGGAATAAGGCATACGACAAACATCGCCAATGTGAAGCTTAATCAGATTGTTTTGTTTCTTCGCTAATTTTCAGGACCAATACCATTATCCTCATTGACGCGACTGGGAACGTTACCTTCACCGAGCGCAACATGCTCAACTGCGATATCACCCAGTGGAGCACGCGTTCCTTTCACTTCAAACTGGCAGACTGAAAGCAGCCAGGGCTGTGGGGAGTCCACTCTGTGCCTTTCTACGCCCCCACTCCCAGCACAACCCGTGACTTCATCTTCTCACAGCACTGCACTCGAAGTATTATGACATGTACATGAAGGATTTCTCTTCTCCCTCCCCATTTGACATTATGGGAGATTACACTGTTGGGAAAAGTGGTTGCACAATGCTGAAAATTGTTTTTTTTTTTTTTTTTCGGACAATGTTTTAAGTGGGCATAGACACAGCAGAAGTGTGTTTGTGAAAGTGTGGCACACGTGAGTTATAACTGCCAGTGTCATTCTTCCTCAGCTGTGGAGGCCCTGTGTGCGATCCTGCCATGAAATTGTACGTTAAGATGACAGCAGGGGGGAAAAAATGATGATTAGAAATCATGTAGCACTGTTCATTTTAAGATGAAATGGGGTTATCCAGTAATGTTTCATTTAAGTAAATTAAAAATGAAAATAAAACTGTTAAATGTTTTTTTAAAAAAATATATGTTGACCAGGTACTGCCAAAGAACAAATGTAACGGAACTGGTTCATTTCAAATGGAGAACAAATTCAGTGATGAATAGCAGAGTTAGCATGTCAATATGTACTACAGTTAAAAGAGCACTGATTATTTTAATTACCTGACCTTTTTCCTATTTTGTATCCACCTTTCTGGGCAAAGAAGACAGAGTAAATAGAAAACATAATCTACAACAATGGTTCTGTCACCTTGTCGGGCGAGTAGGTGTCACTCAGGGACAACATATCACTGTGCTCAAGCCCTTGCAGGGGAGCTAGAGACAAACCATTTCTGATTTCTTCACTGGTGACTTTGACTCTTTCCTCTGTCTTCAGCCTGTGAAGGTGGAATAATATTGTGCTGGGGAGACTTGAAACTGCTCGAAACAGACATCAATGTGGACTTGTGCTTTTACCATTAGTGAAAGATGTTTTCCATTCATAAATCTCAGAATGTTTCCTTCTCCTCCTCTGATTCTTTCTCGTTTTTCGTGTACCGGAGAGTCTGATTGCCTGGCTGTGAACCTCAAGGGGTTGATTTGTAATTTGCAGCAGCAGTGTTCATTGTCCAGGCCTTGCCACGCCTGTAGGGGAAGCCTATTTCAAAAGAAATTACCTGCCTCTTTCATTTCCCTTTCGTCCCATTACAGCCAGAGCAGAGTTGGTGAAAGTGGCCACACAAGTCAAAGAACAGGAGTGAGGGGTTCTCACACAATACTTTGATTTGAGAACCCTGGAGTACATTGTATCGGGCATAGTTGCAGGGCTGTGGACAACGCTTTGCCATCAATCAGATCTCTTTCCTTCTCAAACTAAACCAGTTTCCAAATCTGAGAAGTGTTGCACAGACCATAGAATCAAAGAGAAAAGAAAAGGCCTTCTGTTTGCAGTCAGTTCTCACCAGCAAGAAAAAAATTCTCAGCAGTTATGTGTTAAATTCCAAGATCAGCGTGATCCATATGGATTTTCATGCAAAAATATGCCAATTATGCCAACGAATCATGTCAGATATGCTCATTGTGTGTGCAAAGATAGAGAATCGCTCATTCACAAAATTGCTAATAGGTTAGTTATTAATGTAAGTGCTTGTGCACCTGTATAAGCAGGGTCTGTTTTTATTGTGTCTGCCTAACACTTGTAACTCTGTTAATACAGCAAAAGAGATGTTTAGATGGGCACAAGTGAGCAAGATGATCTCCTGTTCAGGCATTCATTTCAATCAGCCCTCCATCATCCAGGATATTATTCAGACGGGAGCTGATGAAGTGACGGGATGCGTGATGAATACTGAAACCCGCGCAGAGAGACAGAAGAGGCTGTCTCCCGCCCCCTGCTTTGAGAGGGGCCAAAACTTCACTGCTGCCCTCCCTCTCCCTCAAACACTTTCATGTTCCATGCGCGTTCGATTTCCCCCTGGCCCTCGTCCGCTCCTCAGAGCAGACATTTTAATCTCCATTTATTTCACTCCTGTGCAACTCCAACAAAGTGGACAAATTAAATATTTCATGCTCGTTGTTCGACCTTGCCCACCAGCTGCAATTATTATTTGCAAGGTGTCACGGATCAAGGATGGATCATCCTGTTCAATTTCAGTTTTTAAAGTTCCAGATATAGAGTAGAAGGATAACAGTCTGGGCACTCTCTTGTTTGAACTTGAGTCAACATTAGCCCCTACCCCCCCACTCACCCACCCAAAGTGACAGAAAGTAACATTCTGCTTCAAAGAACCCATATTCTCAACACAGACATGGGAAAATATTGTTCATGTCATAAGCTTTGCAGGGAACTTGTAGCTCTACTCTGCAGGTCAAGGTTAATGATTTGTTTAGTTTTGTGTGTATCTGTCAGTTTGAACCAACATGACTTCATTCTGCCCCAGCTGCAGTTGTCCCAAGCGTAATAAATAATTTTGTTCAGCAAGGTTACCTGCACTGGCTTTGCTAACTTTAGACACAAGCTGTAAAGTAAGGCCTGTAGCCCTTGCCATTTAAGTCTTGTTATTCCATTTTTGGGCTTGTATAGTCCTGACCATTTAAATTCACATTAGCTGATGCTGTATTTGTGTTCCATTTTTCATTACAAATGTTACACAATTGATTTTGTATTATGCCTGTCACACATGATCAGGCACATTATTTGGGATATCAGGATATTCATAAAATGGTGACATAACTTATTAAATAAAGATCACTTTGAAAATATCCACTAAATACATTTTGTAACTTAACTATTTTACTGCATGACAATGTACATAAATATATACAATATTTGAATGCACACTGTGTGTTTGTAACCTGTGCCAAAAATTATGTTCTCAAGCATAAACAGTACTGCATACTGCAGGCAACTGCTGCGATGAAGAATAAAGGAATATATGGCAGCTGACTTTATATTATTTTTAAGTTGTTAGAAATCTAGAGATAGATCACATAAGTGTTAGGCTCATTTTGGGGAAATGGCTTGTCCTTAGAGTGTTGTCAATGTATATATTACAATTTGAAATCAAAACAAAGGATAGATTAGCCTAACTCAATGAGCATGAAAGGTTTGTGCACAGTCAGTTCCAAAGGAAATTATACAAAAGTTTAAACCAATTGATTGAGAATATTTTCTGATTTAAAGCTGGATTTAAACTCACTTGAATCACAAAATCCTACCTCAGTGGAGCCATACTGTAAAAAGCGTCAGCCTCAATTCACCCAATTTAGTTTTTTGCTCGTGTTGTGTTGCAAGTCAAGAAGATAATAAAATTAATTTGCTTCTTGCTTCTCCTGAAAAGGATCACGGTTGCTGTTTTCACTAATATACATATTTATGGTTTTTAATCCATTGATTATGCAAACATCTGTGAGGGATGTGGATCAGCATATTCCCAAAAGGGTAAGATTATGAATATGGTTACAATGAATATGGTCTTAGTTGGGTGATCATTTTATTGATGTAGCCAATCAAACATTTTGAAGTCGCCAGAGCTACTCCCCTGTCACAGATGTTATACATTTCGGTAATCTGTGATTTATGTGAGATTTACTGCCTCCCATTTTGAACTGTAAATCACAAACAAAGGTAATCAAAACTCCCTTTTTCAGGTGCTTTGAACATTAATTAGTACCATCTCATTAGCATCATCTCATTGTGTGCATTAGCATTAGCATCAGCATCATCTCGTTGTATGTATTGGATGGCTATCAGCATCTGTCAAGATTTACAGTGACCTTAAAATCCATTCTCAATTCTCAGTTTTTCAGCTGAAGGCACTCTCACCACCTGAACACATGGATGCTTTTTGTCAATCAGTGCAAGTAGCCCATTTTGGGCCCTGGAACGTTTTCCATGGTTTAGTGCTGCCAGAAAATGAAGATGAGGAAGAAAAAGAACATGAGCGAAAATGGCACAAGTTCAGGCAGGGATTGGGTTGCCATATGAGATTGTACACAAATTATGAATGATTAAATGAGGTCGGACAGCTCAGACGTTAATGTTTACTATGAGTGAGATCTCAGAGTTGTTGTGGTTATTTCTGTAGGAAACCCCAAAAAGGGCCTAATTCAGTTCTGCATGGGTATGGAGTATTCCCTGCAAACTTCTTACTTGACAGATGTCATACCTGCCATCCCAATAAACTGGTAAAGGCTATATTAAGTTGTTGCCCTATTCAGTAAATCAGCTACATCATCTTAAAGTGATACTATACTGCAAAGCGTGGGGCCTTAAAATTTAAATTTAAGTCCATTTCTTACTGTGTGCTCAATATTTGTGTGATACATATTCTACATCGATTCTAGCCCTGCAGGGCCTGGCATTTTCAAGACAATTCTGCAAGATAGTTTGGGATTGCTGATTACATTACATTACATGCATTTAGCAGATATTCTTATCCAGAGCGACTTCCAGCACAATAGGACATAAGTGTATAACAGTATCATGGTCAAACAATAGGAAATGGTCCTGTTTACTGTAGTTACCCACTGTATTGATATTTTGCTGTTATGTTATGAGTTATGCACTTGGACTTCCACAACTGTGTGAGTTGAGTTGAAGAACAGGATATATATAATATATAAATCATATCATACCTTAAAGTTTCACACAACTTTTTCCAATTAAAATGTTACTTGAAATGGATGTTTCATAAATATTACTTAAACATAATTTCCCATTTCCCATAGCACTCCAATCGACAACTAGCAAACTAGCAACTACTCTATACAGTAGTAGGGTCATTGAATGTGAGCACTATGTCTGATTGCACTTGGAACACTAACAATGTCAATTATAATTTTACAAACTGCGTAACTGGATATTTTAAAAACCAGAAAAACATCATTTACTATGAAAGAATACAGTTCAGATGATGATTCTCAAATCATTTATATCACCATGTGAACCTGAATACATGATGGCATGACCCTCAATATACAAGAAGGAAGGCCAGTGTGGCCACAGATTAGGAAATGCACTCTGTCTTTCATCATAATATTAACCATTTTGTTTCTTCAAACGATGTTTGTGGCTGATGGCAAAGGTTTATTTTTCGTATTTTTCTTAATAATGTTTGACATCATTTTCCAGTGTGAAAATCAGAATTATTTCTATGCAGGTCTGAAACTCAGGCAGGGATCCTGTATGTATTCATAACTGGCTTGTGATAGATAATATCATTACAAGTTAGCAACCTTGTAAAACTTGTATTCTGATTCTAGATCACATTCCCTCTTGATATCCAATAATGTAATGCACCGTTTCTTTTTGACTGGAAATTAGCCAGCCTGAGTCAGTTTGATCTTGCTTCTGTTTGCAAATGTGAATACCCGTCATGTTTGTTGATGGAGACAGGCTCTGAAGACATTCCCATTCTAAGATATTCCCTGTCCCCTCCCCTCTCTAAATGAGTAGCGCACAAAGATATGATTTCTTTTACCCTGTTCATGGAAAGTTACTTGGGAGTGCTGATATCAGTGGACATTTTTACTTTTATCTTGGATGAAAGATGTTGCCCAACCGCAAACCTTTTTAACAAAATATACATATGCCAACACAAGTTTCAGTTGTGTGATGCATCTGAAGTTTAAAAGTGCTGCCAAACTCCTGCTAATTCAGGGCACATATCTGAAAATGTTCTATTGGAATTTGGTAAACAAAAAAGGGGACGTACTGTGAGCTTGCCATATTTTAAACATTTCATTATTTATTTGTTTATCAGGGCAAGTTTAATATTTAAATTCTGAAGCTATTATTTTCATTTCATTTCATTCCTATTCATTTAACATGTGCTCTTATCCAGAGAAACCTAAAATACAAAGTAATCATGGCAAGATTCACTGAATGCATATCGCAAAGCAATAGCAGCTTAGGTTCTTTAACCTACAGTTGACTGAGCATAAAGCTGAAAAAAGGAGATACAATACATGCATACAACTGGAGCTGTTTTCTTTGATAATCATGACATGAATTTCAAAAGAGGACAGGGGAAACAAGGAACAAAATAATTCCATGGTTGAAAAATGAGTAACTCACTTCCACCACCCTGGTCGTCAGATCTAGGGGAGTTGGAAAGACTGTAGGCAGAGGAGAGCATGGAGAACATCTAATGCCATCCTGCTCAGATGTGCATGGATGATTAGTGCATCAAGCTCAAATCATTTATTCAATGCAGGTTAAGTACCCTGAAGAATTGCACAGCATCAGTGCCCTGCCTGGGATTTGAACCTGCTTACTTGATTACCATTCCAGTTTCTTGAATACACCATGTGACCACCCCAGGAAAATGACTGGCTGTGGACAACCGTGAAGTCTCAAGCAGATCCACACTAAATCAGAGGCCAAATGAGGAGACACGTGAGTTCTGAAATGTGAGCAAATGTAAGAAAACCTGCAAGAGATATTCAGAGAGGCCTATATATATATATATATATATATATATATATATATATATATATATATATATATATATATATATATATATATATATATATATATATATACACACACACACACATATGTACACACTGTTTATAAATGATAAACTGCTTGTCAAATGTGTGTGATTGCCACTTACCTCATGACGGAAGAAGAAACCTTAATGCTTGCACTTTTGTTATTCCTAGGTTGAAGAGACCACAATGAAAAAGAACAGAAAAAAATGACTGTTTTTCCTAGTATATACTATTGATGGCACGCAAATAATATGGTGCTACTTTGCTAGGAATAAGGATTGAAAATATGGACTTGATATGGTATTTAACACAGGATTAACAGGCCTACTTTTGCTTGAGATCTGGGCCCCGAGCCTACTCACTGTTGTAGCTGTGATTGGACAACAGTGCCAGTGCAAGGCAATTTGTTGTAGAGAGGCTTTTGGTATAGCTGACCAATAGCTGAGATGGATCAGTGGAAATGTACCTATTACATAGACACAGTCTGGTCTGATCCAATATTGTCTGTTCCTTCCGTGAGGAAGATCCGCACTGAGTCCTTGGCAGGCATGATCTAGTATGGTTTTCATTGGGATCAGCTATAAATTGTCATAGGTCATATGAGGGAGAAACACTGGTGGAAGTACATCAGACATATTTAACCATTATTTAATGTAATGAGACAAATAATATTTTCTGTATGAATAAGGTCTATTTTGCATTTTGCATTGCACCAACCTGAGAATCAACAATTACCTGTTCTCTCAATACACAATATGGCCTCCAAGGCAAATGACCAAACCACTGATAATTCATATACAAGCTGTGTGACACTTTAGGGTTATGCAAGATATCAGGAGAAATAGCTTTTTTGTATATCTACATATATTATCCATTATGCAAACATGGCCACCAAACTATGTCATCCTACTAATTGTAATTAAGGTGTATAGGGTTTATCGTATTGCAAACCCTGCAGCATTTGAGAGTTTTTCAGCTTGCAGGTCCTGAGAGATGGCTTTCATGCAAACACACCTCTTTCTTTGCATATCTGTATGTATATTCATCATGTGAGCTAGAATATTCTGTTTCAAGTATCAAAATGACATCACACTATGAAATTAATCAGAATATTTTAAGGTTATATAACTAATGGATCAGGAAAAAATATTTTTCAACTGAATTAACATACATTTGCAATATACAATCTGCACCAAGGCATATGTCCCACCCAAACACAAATTCTGATTCACACATCAAAGGGACATTACATTATAAACCTCTTTTCAACAGCTGAAGGTTATGTGAATAATAAAGCAAGAGAAAATGCTATGGCTACATTAACTTATATTTGCCCTATGCAATATGGCTGTCAAACCATTTTATCTACCATAAATACTTGTCATACAATCATACCATATGGAAACTATCTGCAAATTATCCACATTTGGCAATAAATATTTTAGAAGACAATGCATGCTTTAATGTATGTACAAATATACTAACCAACAGAAAAGCTTTAAGTAATGATTTGAAACAAGTAGTACATCATTTCTCACCATGTTTTTATTTAACTAGTATGGTGTAGAGTATGAAGATTCAGGTAACATTAACCATCTAAAAAGAGATAAACAGTGCCTTGAAAAAGTATTCAGCCCCCAATACTGTCTTCACAATTTATTGTCTCAGATTCTACATTTAAAATATATTAAAGTAAGTTTTTTTCCAGCTGGTCTACACAGTATTATACATCATGACAAATCAAAAGAAATGACCAAAACCTTTCAAAAAATTTAGGAAAAAAAGAAAACTAAAATGCTGAGATTTAAAAAGTATTCATACCCTTTGTAATTATAAGGTTAACCTTGCTCAGGTGCAAGATATTGTCCTATAAACTCATTCAATTTGTTGATGATTTCCACCTGAGTAGGAAATTAGTGGATCAACTGTTTTGAATTACTTCATGAGCATAAATATCTTCCCTCTCTGTAAGGTCAAACAGTATGGTTGGATTTTCCACTGAATGAACCAAAATTAAGAGAAAAGAGCATTCAAAACAAGTGAGGGATGTAATTGTGGAGAAGCCTGGGGATGGATACAAGAACATTTAAAAGGTACTAAACATACCCTGGAGCTCAATACAGTCCATCATACAGAAGTGGAAGAAATGTGGAACTACAGCCACACTGCCTAGGGCAGGCTGCCCCCCTAAACCTAGTTGCTGAACAAGAATGGCACTTGTCAGAGAGACTACTGTGATGCCAACTGTCACTCTAACCGAGCTACAGAAGTCAATGGCTGCAACTGAAAATGATGTCCATGGGTCAACAATCTCCAAGCTATTGCACAAAAGGGGCCTTTATGGAAGAGTGGTAAGGAAGAAGTGTTTGCTGGAAAAAAAAGCAGATGCTTGCCCATAAAAACTTTGCAAAACATCACCTGGAAGATACTACTAGGGAGGAAGTTTGTGTTTCATCAGGACAATGACCTAAAGCACACTGCCAGAGCAACACTGGATTGACTTAAAATGAAGAAAGTTGACATACTTGAGTGGGCCAGTCAGAGTCCTGACCTTAACCTCATCAAACGTCTTTGGAAAGACCTCAAAATTGTTGTCCACCCCAACTAACCTGGTACAGCTTGAGGAATCGGCTAATACTGCTCTGTCACGATGTGCAAAATTAATAGACTTATCCAAAAAGACTGATGGCTGTAAATGCTGTGAAAGGTGGTTCAACCAAGTACTAAAGAAGGAGGATGAATACTTATTAATTGGCGACATTTCAGTTCTTGATTTTTTTTTTCTTCAATGGTTTATAATTTCTTTTTTGGGCTGCACTGTTGCAGATTTGAGTGGTTCACAAATAAAAAAAAAAATCTCAGTCTAATTAGTCAATCTCAGGTTGTGGAAATCATTTATGTGAAAAAGATGGTTGGGGGCTGAACAATTTTTCAAGGTACTGTAGATCAGATTAGTTGTCAAGTAAGCAGGTCAATAACTTAAGATTGGTAACGTTGAGTGCTATATAGGTCTGAACCTGTACAATGTTGTCATTCTTCTGCTGGGATGGCTAGCTTGTTGTAAGTGTACCTGTCTGTAGTTCACATTTTATAAGCTGCTACTGCAGTCTCAATTATTGTCGTTGCCAAAACTAGATTTCATCCTCGTTATTTTTGTTTCTGGCAGAAGACACGCTGCTTTATTGTAGTAAACTACTGCCATCTGTCTGTGAAGAGAATTTTGCCACCGAAATATCACTATAGCATCGTATCGAAGAAATAACGATAAGTGAATGCTCCAAAACAGTAGGACGTGTTTGTTCTTTTCAGTACATGACACTAGATCAATAAAAATAATCGTAAAATCTTAGGTTTGGGGAGTTTTTGAGGATCGGGCTCTTTAGCTAACATTGCTACGCTTGTAAGTGCAGCCCCTTATTGACAATTCAGGCATATTGCTCCGTTCTGTCACGAATTATAAGGAACATGCGTTCTTCGTCTGCAGTTTTCTAATTGGTTGAGTATGATCTGTATCGTTATTTGATTGGTCATTTTATTCCCGCAGTCCTCCGTTCTGAAAAGTTCCCTCCCTATACAGGTTGCCAGTTGGTTGATTGGTGTACAGTCTTGCGCTGATTGGCCTATTGGCTATCAATCATGAAACAGCCGGCATTGGAAGAAATTTCAGCAACAGCGATGCTGTTTCGAAAATGGCGGAGGGGTGCGTGAGACGTACGAGTTTCGTTGAAAATTTAAAATGATTTAAAGGGAAGAAATTAAATAGTAAAATCTAGGTGAGTAATCGATGACACTGGATTATTATTTGTGTTACTTTTTCAATGCTCTGTGGTAATTACCGTAGGTTTTTATACATCACACGGTTTCTATGAGGAAAAGCCCTTTTTGCTGCTTGAAACAATAAAACCATTACCAAATAGCTAACGATTAGCTCGCTAGCTGACGAAAGAAAGCATAGTTAGAAAGTTAGCTAACCAGTTAACTACATAGCACATATCTTGCCAGCTGATTAATGAAGCTAGTTAGCAAGGAAATGAGTGAATCAAAGATTAGCTTGAAAGCAAACGAGCGTTGCCATGTGTATTGCTACCGAGCCAGCTAACTAGCATTTCAAGATGGCTTGCCACGTAGCTAGCTGGTTATCTTGATTGTCCTTTTCCTGTGGTTCATTTTTTAAATATTATTTGCTCTCTGGGTTGCTAGCTAACTTTACTATCTTATGCTTGGAATAAAACTAAGCACCACTAGTTAGCCAATTAGCAACACCTTGTACAAACCTGTCGTTAGTCTGTCTATCTGTCTAGCTAGATGTGGCAAATTGCGGAAGAGCGTGAACATTGGATGAATTGACCTGTCACGAATTTGATAGCTAGCTAGTTTTTGGGAATATGCCTCGCAGGCTAACAATATCTGAATGTCAGACTAGCTTCAGAATATTGCATCTGCGAGCAGGCCTTTTCTTTTTTTGTAGAAAGCTAGTCGTTGATTTAGAAACACATGCTTAAGGGCTAGCTCACATATGTTTGGTCGTATTTGAGCAAGTTAGCGACAATGTTTATTCACATTTTAGTTAATTGCTTACTAATTCAGATCTGCACTGCTGTAGATTGCCACTCAGCATCGCTTTTAAATCTGTGATGTAATTTACATGAGGCAACATTTAGGTGAATGGCATGCATGCGACGTTATTTCATTTTTATTTGAGTGCCATTTTTGTAAATGATCTCATGGAGGAGCATGCAAGATGTAAACGCTCGGAACTCGATCACTTGGCTTGTAGCTGACTGGCTACCTAGCTACATAAAATCATAAAATTGTATCGAAAGCATTTAACATTAGCCACAACGGAGCCTGCATGAAGTGTTGTACTTTGTGTACATTATGTGGTTTCTCTGACTTTTCTTCTCCCCTTTTTCAGCTCTGGCAGAAGATTCAGCAGTGGAGGATGAACAGTGCCTAGATATGGGCAACATTTAAGCTGAGTGCATTGTGATTTCCAATAATTGAGACAGTGATTCTAAAAAGCTGTCTACATTAATGAAAAGAACAATGTAGTCAGCTTAGCATATTCATCACTTTACATGACCAATAGAGAATGTGTTTTGAGTTGCAAGGAATGTACTTCTGCATGTACCTACATAAGTTGAAAGCCTCTGACAGAAATAGAAAGATTTAGGGTGGTTTTGTGTATCCCCCCCGTAGCATATTCCTCCTTTACGGTAAACCCTAGCCATTTAAGCTGTGGAAATGGAAACAAATGAGCTTTTACCTCCCCTCCCATTGGAGCCGCCTGATGCCATGAATTTGGAGAGCCTTAATTGTTCAGCACCTCCACCACCTCCCCTGCAAACGTCCAGTGACGCAGAGGAAATGGACGTTAGCTCTGGTGGTGATGGACACACACACACCCCAGCAGGGGACAGGGAATCTGCTGAGGAAGTGCAGCTTCACAGCAAGGGGTCTGCGTCCTTTATTAGCCGTCTCTCTGATGAATCTGAGATTAGCGCTCCCTGCCCCAGAACGGCGCGCTATGCGCCTCCCGTTACCAAGTTCCTGCCCGACCTAAAGTTGCTGAAAGATGTTAAGATCAGTGTGAGCTTCACGGAGAGCAGCAGGAGCAAAGACAGGAAGGTGTTGTACACGGGGGTAGGCCAGGAGGGCGATGGCCAGCTTAGCGCAGAGAGCTTGAATGGTGAGTTGCATGATGCTCTCGTTCCAGGGCCAGTTGGTGGGGCAGGTTTAGGTAATGGCTCAGTCAGCGCAGGGAAGAAGGGAGAGGAGGCAGAAGGTGATTTGGAGAACAAAGTTGAGTTTGCGGTTCTGGACGAGCTGGAGGATTTCACTGAGAATTTTCTTGAGACTGAAGACGGAGACCAGGGTGGGTTCAGATCTCAGGTGATAGTTCAACAGGAGCAAGTGGACGAGGAAGTACTGAACTACTCTTATGAGGTACGTCTGTCAGGGGTTTACACTGTACTTTTCACCACACTGCATGAATTAACATGGGGCTAATTATGTGTTGCATCCATAAAAATAGCTGCCTTGGACCTTACGCCTTGTGCCTTCTCAAAAAATATTTGTTTGAGGAAGAGATGAATGGATGGGGAGGAGGTGATAATGATTCGAGTTCGGGGGCTATGATTTGAAGACTGATAGGCTAGGAGCGGCTCTCTCTTTCGCTTTGGCTATCTCCTCCAGGAGGACTTTGACAACGATGTGGATGCACTGCTAGAGGAAGGCATGCCTGTGCCCAAGAAGATGCGTTTGGCAGAGGACAAGTATGCAGGAGACAGTGACCATCAATCTGACGGGGAGACTGGTGTCCAGCCTATGATGACCAAAATTAAAACTGTTCTTAAGAGTGAGTTTTAGTCCTGTGGCCTCTGGTGATGTTATCTCCATTCTTGGAAGTGGAGAAGGTGTATGCTGCAGAGAGATGATCTGTTCAGCACTGCCCTGAATTCTCCCTTTTGCACAGATGAACATGTAAAAATCACCCAGTGAATGGTCATAGTTCCGTGGTAGTGAGTGGGATATTTTGTGTCTGGTGCTATGTAGTGGCTGTTTCTCCATGGCTTACTCTTAAAATATTCTGGCGCCCTTCTGCCACCACAGGCCGTGGACGTCCACCTACTGAGCCTCTACCTGATGGGTGGATCATGACATTCCATAACTCTGGCATTCCAGTCTACCTTCACAGGGAAACCAGAGTCGTCACCTGGTCCAGACCGTATTTCCTTGGAACGGGGAGCATCAGGGTAAAATGTGCCTTTTGCAAATCTGAATGTTGTCCATAAAATGGAAACCATTTGTGGAGTTTTGTGTGTTCATAAAAAGTAGAAGACCACTTTAAGTTCAGTATCCATAATTGCAATGTCATGTAAAATAAAGTAGTGATAAGGTTATGAAGTAGTTAATTTTTGAAAGTATAATCACTGAAATATGAAATAATGTACAGAGAGTATGTTTGGTTAATTATACAGTTGTCCTGGAATTATTTTATTTTCACCAATGAAAAGGTGGTGTAGGATGACTCATCTTAAAATATTCTCAAAAGTATCGGTGAACTCAGACTTGGCAACCTGTTTTACCTCTGAAACCTTTGCAGAAACATGATCCACCTACTAGTAGCATTCCCTGCCTGCACTACAAGAAAATGAAGGAACAAGAAGAAAGGGAACAAAATGGAGAGGTGACTCCCAACCCAGAGACTTCACCTGTGAAGCCGGGGGAGGGGGTGGAGTTGATTGAGAGAGCAGATGAGCCGGACTCCACAGCCCCAGAGGAGTCCGCAGTGGGGGGCTTAGGAGACCCTGGGGAAGGGCCAGGGGTGGCCCCAGAACCACACCCAGACAAAGAGGAACCCCAGGCCTGTGAGACCGCACAGGGAGCCCTGGGACAGGTCAAGGCTAAAGTGGAGGTGTGCAAGGATGAGTCAGTTGGTAAGGGCAATGTCACCCAGCTCTGATTTTTATTAAAGACCCTTTCATCACCTGGCAGTGTGCTTTACTGCCCCTGCACATTGTCTTCAACTACCATATCAATAAGGTGAAATACAAACACAGAATTATAAGTAATGGTGGTCCCTTCATCAAACTGCAACAAAGACCAATGGACAGTATCTACGTACATTGCTCACTGACACAAAGCCACAACAACGTTCAATCTAAAAATGGCTGCAAAATGCAAGCATAGTTTTTTTTGTTTTAAAAAAAAAAAAAAGCAGTCAGTTCACCTGTTGTTCAGTGGAGAGCTGAGAAGCAGTGGGCAGTGGTTGGGTTACAAACCATAGCTATGAAGTTGCTTGTAATATCAAGCCTTATCTCTGAGATTTTTCTGTTTATAAGGTTCAGTGAATTACTCAGCCGTCATGTTCTTCTGCTCATGCTTGTAACCCTCCAAGAATTATACTTGTACTACATGGGCAAAAAGGTGGACAGAAAAACAGTTGGCCAGCAGTAATACTGCACACAAATGCCTTTCTAATGCGGTCATTTCAGATATGTCATGACTGTCCTGAAACTCCTTGTATGTATAAAATTCTGGCCTTTGGAATTGGAACTGTTCCTCATGAAGCAACTTTAATTTTTTTAAATGCTGACAGTTAAATCATTTATATGTTAGGGCTTTAGATATTGGTTGATCAATCGGTGCAAGTCATCAACTAAAGCTTTACTTTAGTTTTCATGAAAACTGAGGTTTAAAAAGTGCAATGCAAGGGAGTGGGTTTTTTCACCCGTGAAAAATTGTTCTAGCTGGTTAATGGGATCCAGCATGTTTAAAATGCCAGTCACCCAATTTGTTTTGCTAGAAATAGGTGTACAAGACACACAGACCTACTGAACGATACTAAATGACAGCCTGCTGTATTGTCAGCAGCATGTAGTTGGAAAACGGTAGGCAGGGAAACCGCTAATCTACTGGCAGTACACCCACATGATACTCAAAATATGTGGGTGCAGGGTCATAAGCCAATTAGTTAAATAGGCCTTCTACTTTTGGCTTCAAGTCTTGATGAAGAAAAAGAAACTTAAGACCAAAGTTTTTGGGTTTTTAGACTGGTTTGCAGTGTCATTTATGTGCAACAGCATCATTTTGCTGGGAATGCTATTAATATCACTGTTTCGGATTAAAGCTAAGAACTTATATTGGGCATATCAAAATGAAAAGCCCTTACAGCTTCAGTGGCAATTTGGAATTCATGAATATTCTGCCAGTTGTTATTGTTGACTGTATTAGAAAGGGTTGTACAGATAGCACTCATTTATTGCCTCCAAAGTGTCCCCAGGTATGCAAGAATGTATGCCAGTGTAACTAACTTGAAAACATAAGTCAAAACCATAAGTCAATAGGAGAAAATAAATTCCTTCTCTGCTGTGCAATTCTCTTTTCTTCAGTGAACACTGCTACTTTTAAAATCACATTAAAAATTGCCCAATCATAGTGTGGAAGTTTTTAAGCCATGTCTACCATTTGTATTTATCCTGACCAACAGTATCTGTTATATAAAGCTTTAGAAATGTGAAGATTGTAAACTTGTCTACTCTGTTTAAACAGAGAAGTAGCAGTGAATGACTGGAGATAAAAAAGTTCCCTTAAAACAAGGCCATTCGATTATTCATCATTTTAAAAATCTTTAAAATGTATGTAATTAGCAAGTTGCCACTTGAAATCACCCTCATAGGAAAACATATATGCCGTGAAAACAAGAATTAACTTCCCTATCTGTTTCTTTCTTTTAAAAAAAACTTAGACATTGAAGAGTTCCGCAGGTACCTGGAAAAATGCTTTGATTTTGAGCAAGTGACAGTGAAAAAATTCCGGACATGGGCAGAGCGGAGACAATTCAACAGGGAAATGAAGAGGAAGCAGGCAGAGTCAGAGAGGCCCATCTTGCCAGCCAATCAGAAGCTCATCACGCTCTCTGTTCAGGATGCCCCCACAAAGAAAGGTACAGGATTTCCAACAGCACCTTCATGGAGGCTTGATTTATATTTGATTTACTTTTAGTAATTTTTGTAACTATTTTTCAGAGTTTGTCATCAATCCAAATGGAAAATCGGAAGTATGTATACTTCATGAATATATGCAACGCGTTCTCAAGGTTCGACCGGTTTATAACTTTTTTGAATGTGGTAAGTGAAATACACTTTTGTATGTACTGTGTATTTTTGTTTTGTAATAGGTTTACGCCTACATTTCTTCAAATAGGCCATTTTTGTGTAGTACATGTTTTTAAGTCCAGACTGAAAGATGAGTTAAATGCATCCTGAGGTCACCAAAAATACCAGACAAAAATGTTTACTTTAGAACAGGTATGAAAATGAGTAGGAATGGTGTTTGTGTATCAAATTCATCTGTTGTCCATGTGTTTCAGAAAACCCAAGTGAACCCTTTGGAGCTTCAGTCATTATAGATGGAGTGACATACGGCACAGGAACTGCAAGCAGTAAAAAACTTGCTAAGAATAAAGCTGGTATATGGTTTCTCATCATTTGTTTTGCAAAAGGACATTACAGTATTGAAAACTACTACATGTACTTGTCATGAGGCTAATATCCAAAGAACTGCCATATGCTAGAAACACTGCAGTTATGTATTAGCGTGCCAGACTAACAGTTGAAATGTATGTCTCCTAACTTATCTGAGTTTGATTAAATGTTTTTTCCTCAGTTAAGTTTTGGGTTGTCATTATAGGATGCGTTGGATTTTGTAATGACAATTTTGATTTGTTTTGAAAAGCTCGAGCCACACTGGAGATCCTCATACCTGACTTTGTGAAGCAGACATCTGATGAAAAGCCTATAGAGGGTGATGAACTGGAGGTGATTTCCTGTTTGTGTGTGTGTGTGTGTGTGTGTGTGTGTGTGTGTGTGTTTTGGTTGGGCGGGGGGTATTTATGCATTTAAGTTTTAAGTTACTGTAGACCACTAACAACTGTTGGCTTATCTGTGTTTACTTTTGACTCTGTAATGCCTGATAGGAACAAAACAAGGGAAATCCAAGGGTGATGTTGAAATGTTTTTAATGAGACATTTATTTACACCTGGTAGTCCACTTGGCTGTAGTGTACAAGGAGCAATTGAGCTTGTGAGTAAGGTTTATCAGTAATCTAGCTGTACATTGTCCATTGTATTAAATTTCCCTGTGTACCCTTAAAATAAGTACTTAGCCACACATTTCATGTTTCTGATTGCACAAACCATCTTTTCTTTCACAGTATTTTAATCATATCAGTATTGAAGATTCAAGGGTGTACGAGCTGACCAATAAAGCTGGCTTGCTGTCACCGTATCAGATTCTTCATGAGTGCCTTAAGAGGTAAGTCTGACCTGTTGAGATTTTATGCATTTGAAAAATATTAGTTCAGTGCTTGACATTTTTCAAAAAATGGGAAACGTTTCATCCACAGAAACCATGGGATGGGTGACACCAGCATCAAGTTTGAGGTGATTCCAGGAAAGAACCAGAAGAGTGAATATGTCATGACATGTGGAAAGCACACTGTGCGTGGATGGTGTAAGTACACCCAGGACCACTGATGTAAACCTGCAGTCGGCAAGTTCTGTTTGTGCTCAGCACGGGAGTTGCTCAGTGTGAATAGACGACAGTTGTGCCTTACAGTAAAGACTTGCGCTGTGTGTGTTATTAGGTAAGAATAAGAGAGTGGGGAAGCAGCTGGCCTCCCAGAAGATTCTGCAGATGCTGCACCCCCATGTGAAAAACTGGGGGTCACTGCTACGCATGTATGGCAGAGAGAGCAATAAGATGGTGAAAAAGGTACGTGCCCCAGCCAGCCCACATAATATAATATGCTACTAATAATAAGTTAGCAAAGTTTACAATGTCTTTCAAGAAATAAGTTGTTCTTGTACTAAGCCAGCCACTGAAGTCTACAGTTTGAAGTTAAAATAAACAAAGATGTTTTGAAAGCCAGTTAAATAGCTTGTTCACTGGTTAGCTAGCTAATCCAGCAGCATCATTTAGATCATTTAGAAGGTCAGTTACTGTAAGTATCATAACAAGTTAGGTACTTCTTTCATTGGTGGTTCCATGTAATAATACAACTTGTTCATTTTGGTCTCTCTTCTCACTTTATGTAGACTAACTTAGTACAGTTTAGCCAATTATGGATCCATTTAAAAAAATTGATATGGCACACAAACCCAAGGTACATAAATATTGGCATGGCTAGGGGTGTGATGTCTGGGGAAAAAAGGAAAGAAATAGAAATCGTTATTTTTTGTTTTCTTAGGAATGTGTGAATATATGGTCTCATGCCTAAAAAGCAGTCTGATGAAGGAACTTGATTCCTTTGTGTAACAATTTCAAATAAGACCAAAACTATCTACATATTTACTGCTGTGTGTGTGGTTTGGCAGGAAAATTCAGATAAAAGTGTGATTGAACTTCAGCAGTATGCCAAAAAGAACAAGCCAAATCTTCACATCCTGAACAAACTGCAAGAAGAGATGAAGAAACTGGCAAGAGAGAGGGTAAGTGTGCAATTTTTGGATGTAACTTGCTAAAAATGGTGTCAGTAGTATGTGCAGCTTCCATACTGTGTTCCTCTGTAGTGCTCCAGGGGTGGTCCATTTTTTACATGGCACTGTTATTATAAACTGTAGCTGGGTACAACTGTGCAGTTGCTCAGTAAGATAATTATCCATTGATTTTGTAGTCAAGGCGCCCTTTACATTACTGATAACTTGTGCATACAGCGACATGTGACGTGAAGCATACTTTTTTGCTCCCCTGTAGTTACTGTCATTTCCAGAGTGTTGCAAAACAGTACTTCTTGTTAGTAACTTTGTAATGTGACTGTAAGCTGTGCTGCTAAGTTTTGTTTATGCAACACAATAATGATTGAGTTTAAATGAGTGTAAACTTTCATATAACTGATTTTTCATGTTTCACATGTACCTGAAATGTATTTATCATTTATGTTGCAGGAAGAAACCAGGAAGAAGCCAAAAATGACAATAATGGAATCGGCTCAACCTGGTAGTGAGCCCCTCTGCACTGTTGATGTTTAGGAAACTGTAAACAACCAACAAATATGGCACTGACCAATGGTATTCATTTTCACTGTCAAAAAAAGAGGCAGCACCCACATGCTTGAATTGCGCACCATTATGCAGAGTGAAATGGCAATACAACTTTAATGTAAGGAGACCTCTGTAATAACTTTTAAGAGTTGCCAAGCTGTTATTTCTGAAGTGATGTAGGCACATTTTTACTTGTAGGAACACTAAGAACAGGATTAATGCACTAAAAAGGGTAGAGCTTGAACATCATCCACGTCCTTACACAATACTTTCATTTCCCAAGATGATTTCAACTTGATCACAAATATTGGTGCATTTGATTTAGTATAATTTTTGCCTGAAGTATAATAATGGGTTAAAATCTTAACCATGCGTTAATAAGTGAAAATGAATTTTCTCTCAGCTGTTTTACTTTGAATAGTTGAGTTTGGTGGTAGGGGCTTACAATTTTGATTGGTTTTTGCTTTGTGTTGAACACATTTAAAAATGTATGAGAATGAATGAGTCACTCCTTCCAACATGATAAACTCCTACACGTTTTTGGTGATGTTCAGTTCAAGAAACTAAAAAAAAGTAATTGAAAAATTTTATAGGTGGTCTGGTATTCTTCAAGCATTGCAGTTTTTCACAAATGGATCTATAATTTCTTTGCATTTGAGCACATCTCTGAGGTACGTAACTGAACTCCAATAGCCACTGGTGTATAGGATATTTTTGATGGATAACATTGTACATAGTGTCTATGATGGATGTTAAAATAGGATTTAAAAATGGAAGCAGTATGACTATCTTCAGAGAGGTCGTCTATAGTTTTCATTTGCACATTAAACCATTGGCATTGTCAGAAAAATAAGATTGTCTATATTCAAGTGCATAACTGAGTTTTGCAGTCATTTTTAAATGATATTACCAAGCTTATATATTCTATTTACAAGAAATGCATTTTGGGGCAAGGGGACTGAAAGGGGAATTCAACATGATTTACTGAAAAAAAAAAAATTGTTTTTATGTTGGAGATAAATATAACATAGTATTTTTGATTGCCTTTTTGTTCCGGAAATGCAGGATGAAACATATCAGTGGTCAGCTGTAATTGCTGATCTAACAAGCTAAGTCTTGCTTTCCATGTTGACACTGCAGAAAACACAAGCACAAGGGCTTGAGGTACTGTAGTCGGGGGTGAACAGAGAATTAAAGGAGCAGATACAATTTTTTTGTTGGTAGTATTCAATAGTTTTTTTTTTTTTTTTTTTTTTTTTTGCATTTATGGGTAGCTTATTTAACTTAGACATTATTCTTGTTACAGAGTAGCCAAGGTGTTCTTCATATGGTTAGGCCACTTGTGGTACAGCAGCTTTGATTTAATTGCAACTTGGGAATTCTGGATGTAGTTTCCTTCAACAGGACAAGCGATCATGTGCTGCCTTAGTTAACCCATTTCAGTAAGGGCTCCTTTTGTGAACACAAGGAACATGTGGGACTAAAGCCCCTTTGTTGGGGGGGAGTGATTTAAAAAGCCCTTTTTCTTGAGTCTGCATAAATTGAGAATCTACCGGTATATATTTGCTGTGGAGTGAAATGTCAGTAATATTGGTATTCTGAATGAACTGCCTTTAGCATGTGCTGATTTTAATTGTCTTAACGGATTGTCTGTATTCAGTATGTGTATGTTTGCCATCTATGTGACAATTGATCATGTGTGTTCAGATCTAACCAAGCTCCTAAAACATTGTGTTGAAGATTTGGAGCAATGTTTCAAGGAGCAGTTGTTTCTTCAACGGGCAATCTACAAAAATGAAGGTGGTACTCTATACCTCGAACAAAACATTTTCATGACACGAAGTCCCATAGTTAAAGCAGTGTGAACCAAAGCTTATATACAGTCTTATGCATTTTTATAGAATACTGTAGGTTGCTGCACAATAAATATTCATATATATACAGGAAAGGAAAAAAGATGCAATAACTGCTGGAACAAATTAACTGCTGTGCACTGTCAGTGTGACGTATTTTGGTGTGTATGCTTTCCCGTAATGTTTACTGCATTTGTTCTCACATTTCACCATTGCACATGAACACAAAGCTGCTGTAATACAGATTAGAATGCTTTAAGAACGTGCTTTCTGCGTAACAGTTCAGAGAGAAGAGTGTCCTTTTCGTCTTGCAAAATGCGTGTTAGTGTGTGAAGAGAAGCTTTTTATACTCATTACTGTTGGAATCGTAAAAGTGTGGAATTCTTTGCTAGAGGTAATGCTGCCTAGAAAATGAAGTGTCTTGTAATGTGACTTAAGTTCGCTGACTTTCAGTGAAATTTGTTTATGCAAATAAACTTGTCTTGACAAACACAGTGAACTCATGGGCTCATTTTTCATATTGTAATGAGCGAGTTGTGGGATTTGTGTACTTAAGGAAAAGGGCTAAAAAGTTCCCTGTTATGGGTTTCATTGTTTTATTTTTTGACATTGAAATTTACAAAACAACACACCATAAGGTATGATATGCTGACAGCTGTGCTGAAACAGATTAAGGAAAATGCTCAAGGCCATGTGAACATCACTGAAATGCAAAACTCTACTGACTGACAGTTCCACATACACAACCTGGTAAGTAAATATACCTGTTGTGTGTGAAGCTTTTGTAGATAAATTTACTTTTGGTTATTGCACAACCAGGTCATAACAGGAAATCATGGGCTAGTCAAGAAAAAGGAAAAGAAAAAGATACACTGGTACCTGTTTTACAGACAATGACTGGAACGGACAGTTCTGATGGTTAATCTGCAGGAGGTTCATCTTGTTTCACGGTGTCGGAGCTGTAGTCAACCCTCTCGAACAACAGGAGCATCTCACAGTGCACGGTCTGTGGGAACAGGTCCACTGCCATGGCCCGCACCGGGCGGAAGGGGGCCCCTCGAACACGGTTGGAGGGAGCTCTGCAAAGACTACAGATGTGCACTAATTAATGCTTTGCTGCTATCCTTGTCCTCAGGGGATGCAGACTACCCTCAACAGAATGAAGTAGGTACAGGTGAACAAATGTTCTGCATGGAATATCATGCAGCACTGAGGGTGTTCACAAAAATGTGACTTCCTGGGTTTTGCGTGGTATTTGCATGCTGAGGTACACTGAAACCAATGTGAAAACATGACATCTGCGTTATCAGTATTTGCAACAATTCCCATTCAAGCTGGTACATACAAAGAAAGGAGAGGCCAGCATTGTATCATGCAACACAGTGGCTAATATCAATAGCAACAAACTCATGAAATCCAGTCTCGGGCAAGAGATTGGGGATGACATTTGTCTCATGTTACTTATTTAGCTGGTAAATGGACAGAAATAACATTTCTGATGGAAAGGGTAGGTAGTGTTGGCTGTTAACAAGCTAGCTATGACCCTCCTGGTCTTGAGTTTGTTGTTCACACACCGACTGATTTTTTTTTTTTTTAACTCACTGCCAACTGTCCCTACACTGAATGATCATGTGATGGAAACATTTGTCTGCATTTAAATACAAGCAACAGATAAAATAAAATGTATAATTTCAGCCTCTGTGTGTGGTACCTTTTTTGTAGTGTGTGAGCTGCCTTTATTAGCATGTAGTTGCCTTTTTGGTACCAATGCAGTCATTACAGACAGTCACGGCACAACAATATTCTATGAATATGCTGTAAGCCAAAGTCTGGCCTGTGCTTTGCATACATCTTTATCACAGATTATTGGCCAAACGTAACTGCCAATACCATCAGAACAGGTCACCCAGCTGTCTGGTGTGCGTGTCCAGTTTAAGGTTGCACAGTGTTCTGCTGAGTAAGCCAGCTTGCAGAGATAGACAGCCATGTAGGTTTGGTCATGTTTTGAGGATCGGAGAGAGATGGGCTGTCAGAAGTATTGTTAGCATTGGCTCATGAATATGAATGACCAAATGTGCTACTCCTACTGAAAAGGGCCTGTTCATTTCTAGGACAGAGAGAAATACTGGGAAAAAACACTGAAAATATGAAATGACGATTTTCATTCCAAAAAAAAAAACTGATGTGTTTATTAGATACAAAAGGATGATTTTAAATAAATTTGAAAAAATTCTATTTCAATTCAAAACTATGGCCCCTTTAAAATGAAGACACTGCCCATATCACCACCAAGTTGACCCTGGTCATAACTTACTCAATGAAGTTGTTCATGGCAGCCTTAGCATTGCAGGCCACATAAACCAGTCTCTTCAGATGTTCTGCTCTTCTGATTGCCAGGATGACCTTCGAGTCTAGATTAAACACGGCAAGACATTCCTGATGAATAATGACCTCAGCAATCTCAATCAAGTTCACTGAAAAATGCAGCACGTCTGTGCCGAGTAGAAAAAACAAGGTGATACATATAAATGAAACTTTGCATCTCCTGACACCTTGTCATTTTGATCTTCCTCCAAATGGCTGTCAAAAATGTAATGGGACATACTGGAACTTCATTTAGTAAGTTTACTGTGCAACTTTCAATGTCAAAAGTTAGATGAACTGCTCTATCACAGGTGGAAAAAAACTGAAAATGAAGGCAAGCTACAACTATTTTGGTTAGATTTATGATTCTGAAGTATCTGAAATGTCTTTTTTAAACACTTACGCAATCCTGCCCGGGGAGGATCTACAATGGCTGTCAGATGAGGGGATACAACAGCATTGAGCACAGATGGAAATATGTCTTCTGCCTTTCCACAGTGGAACTCTACATTACTCAGACCTAAAAAAAAGATTAAAATCCAATTTACTTTCCGATGTATAATGTTTACCCAACATGCGCAAGTGTGGTACTCAGGCAGACCACTGAGCTGGTTTTTATTTCAATAAAACCATTGATGAATGAAAATTTGACTGAGCAAACATTCATTCACTAACATCCAATGAGCAGCATATACTTTTTCCAGTAATAAAACCTCAAAACAGGCAGTTGTCTCATCTATATTTACAGTTACACTGAATACAAATGTATAAATGTATTACAAGTTCAAACTCAGAAATGTAAAATCCAGGTCAGGATTCGGTTAGCTGCTCAACAGAATCTAACTAACTCAAGTAGACCAATAACAGGCTCAACTAGACCAAGAACAAGCACACACTGGGTGACCCCAGGGCTGGGTCAAGGCACACTGTTATAGATGACGTCATGATTAAAAACAGAAAAAAGGTCATCTTTGTAAAACACAACAGTATGAACTGCAAACAATACACAACGAGCATGTTTCAGCACTGATCAGTGTCTTTGTTGAAAGTAATGTTGTTAACTGGTTGAACTACTGAAATAGCGGTCTGCCACTTACCATTGATCTTTGCATTGAATTTGGCGTCCTCCACTGCCTCCTGACACAGCTCGATTCCAATGACCTTCTTCACCCTCTGTTGCCATAGGAACCAGAGAGAAAAACAGAGTCAAAACTATACAGAAGTCCTAGGAGAGAGGAATCGAGAAATCCCAAGCACAGAGGCATGAATGCTGTAGCTACAGTGTTTGCAGACTGGCAAGCAGTGGCACATAGTTTCTCTCCCTTACCTTAGCCAGAGAGATGCCAATGGTTCCTGTCCCGCAGCACACGTCCAGCACGGTGCTGTCCTGGTCCAGCTGTGCCCATTCCCCAACAGCGGAATACAGTACCTCCGCAGCCAGTGTGTTGATCTGGAGAATCAGATGTCCAATCAGTGACTGCTCCCAGACTTTACACCACAACCATCACTTAGATGCATTAACAGTTGTGCAGTCATATTACAGAGCAACTTACTGAAGCAGCATCACTGGTAATCCTAAACTGTATTACAAGCAGGTTGGCGACACTAACAATGTTGGAGAACCCTGACTGCTTTTCAGAGGGATGTGCAAAGACTTATGCTCTGTGATGCATGGAAAACAAAGAATAGAAGACATTTTTCCTTTAAATAATATACAGAAATGGACGTTTTTTCCATAAGCAGACTGATAGAATAGACTAAAGCACTCTGTCCCCCCTACAGTCATCATATACATTTATATATCCCTCCCTCAGGACTGCATCACCCTCACTGAAGGTCTCCTGCTGGAACTCTACCTGGAAGAAAGAGTGTGGGGATATCCGGAACTTTAGTCCAAGCAGCTCCTCATGGATCCACTCCTCTCCGGCCACAAGCTCACAGGGCAGGTCCTCCACATTGGGGGATGTCCTTATTTGGAACATAAACATCTTTTTTTAATCCAATCAATTTTTCCAACTGAGCCGCTTTTTGACACATATAACCCTCAGATGACTTGGTCCATTCTCACCTTTGTCCCTCTCTCACAAAGTACAGAGAGGTCACACCACTCTTCTTCCCCGCTCCATCCACAAAATACTGTCTCAAAGAGCTCTTTAGCGCATTCAATTCCTCCTCTTGAAGTTTCTGGGACACACAAGGGAAAGAATAACTATCTGGGCTTACCATTGTCAATAGGAAGAAATGAAAGGTAGCCCGTTATTTAGAGTAGAAATGGCTGCTTGACTGGACAGGGACCATTGTACTTTCCCAGCTGCAACCAAGAGCATAAATGATTCTCCTTCCCTCTGTGATTAAGGGGATGTGATTAAGGGGTTAAGGGGGTTCAGCTTTTATGGTAAGAAATGTGACTGGAATTTCACTTACTGTTTGGATTTTTTTAAGAGACACAAGGAATAAAAAATTGTCTGTATGAAACACTGTCATTTCCTGAGAGCTGTGATCAATGTAATTAGTGGCCCATTTTTTTTCATGGGGGTTTCGATTTGAACACGAACATGTGTGCGTTCCATCTGCTAGACCCATTGGAAACTTGGCTACAGATAGACTGAGTTGCTGGCATTGATTACTTGAGCACCCGGTGAAAGCCACTGGCACTGCGCTCTCTCACACTATCATGCTGGTTCCAGCACAGGGCTGAATAACTTCACACTCACACCTTATTAAAAGCTGTGTCATTCGCAGATGACAGGCTTCACAAGAATGACCACCCTGCTGGAGAACCAGTGCAGTTCAGTGGAACCATTACACCAATACTACTGCTGCATGCATTATTTACTGTGGACATTTTCATTAAAAACATATCAAGTTGACTTAGGTCAGTTATCATCCCAGGTAATGTTTGATGCAATAGACTCTGTGCTCCTTAATACTGGTCTGCTTTCTAAAGGTAAGGTGGGAAGAGGTAAAGCTCTTTACCTGTGGGTTAAAGAAGACCATGGCCATAACCTGACCGGTCCTAGTGGTCCGCACTGTTAACTGCTTCCAGTGACCCTCGTACGTCTCTGGGCTGTAAACGGAGTATGGAGTCGTCCTGGAGGGAGTCAAATGAATGAAGCCTGTGTCAGCCCATCATAAAACTGAAAGCTACAGTAAACAGAGCTGGCACATCTCATTTTGAATCCTGTTAGCTTTACGTCTCATAAACATTGTCTGAGCCTCAATACTTGGAACATAAAATATTTGCCAGGAATCTGAGGCAACTTGAATTTATGCCTCCATTGTGTGCACTGACTTCACAAGTCAAACAGCTTTGGCTGGCAAGCACTGTTGTTTACCTGGCAGGGGACTCTGTTCAAGGTGACTCATACAAGTTACTTCTGGAGGTTTGAGATGAGGGAGACAGATTCAGCTGGGACACTGAAATATGATAAATATGGATGCAGCTCTAGAAGAAATTACCTGATGTAGTCCTGGAAGTCCTTGACCACCCTCTTGGCCTCCACAGGGACATGGATGGTATCAGAGGGTCCCACCACAGCACAGGAGCCACCCTTGTACTTCCCCAGCCGGAAGCCCACAGTCTTGTCCTCCCCATCGGCTCCCATGCCAATGAGAAACTCACATTTATTTCTGTATTCAGTCTGCATATTAAAACAGAGGGCAAGGTTCAACAAATCGGGAATGCATGGCAACCAAGAACCATCTGAATGGAGAGCAAATCTCAGCGTAGTTGCTGGTACATATTTACAAAGATGGGTGCATGCATGCAATTTGGCTCTCATTTTTTTTGCACTTGTTGCTGGCAACTGCAATACAAAATCAGAAGCAATTTCAGAAATGAATACTATGCACCCAGAATCTGTTACCCTAAGCAGCCAGCTGATTTCACAGAGCCAAAAAAGGGACACCAATTCCAGCTCTGGACTTGATTACTGGCAACCTATACGTGCAATGGATGTGACTGAGAAAGTGTTGCCAAGCAGCCTGAGCATGACCAAGCAGAAGAACACAAGAGGACAAGCCCCATAGACAGGCTGCAGTTTCCATGTGCAACAGGAATGCAGGCAATCCATGAGGGATGATTCTCAGCAAACACATTACTGTACCTGGACAGGAGATGACCGTATCGCCTCCAGTGGACAGCACATTTTATTATACTTCTCTTTCTGCACAAACAGCCAGGGCAACATAGCTTTGTTGTTGTTGCCTATTTCCCTAAAAAGGAGACAGGATTATTTGGCATTTATAAGGGTCATGGCGGAATTCTTTTAAACCAATGAAATGATACAGATGAAAATGTGTCACTGTGGAGAAAAAAAAAAACTTTGAAGAATTTGATTCCTGCAGTGAGGTAGCTACAATGAAGTTTGGAACTGTCTGGTTTTTCTCAATAAATGTGACAACAGAATATTTGCCGCTTGTTTAGGCTTCTCACTTTCCCTTGATAACCCCTTATATCACAAAGTGTTAAACTGGCAGTGAAGGTTGACCAGGTAATGATGTTCACTGTATGCCAGAAAATACCTGACCCCCACCTGGCCAATTTCTGCAGAACTGCCTCCACCTCCTGCTCCTTCCTCTTCAGCTGCTCCTCATAGGGTACATTCCACAAAGGTGTCACTACATCCGCTATCTGCTTGCTGAGGGGCTCCTCCTCATCCTCCTTCACCTCTGGCCCCAAGGATTCCGTGGGACGCTTGGACACAGGCTGCCCACCCTCCACCTCCTCTTGCTTCCTCTTCTTGAGGATAGGGTCAGCCTTAGGCTTGGCCAGGCGAACGCTCAGCACACGGCCCTTCCACAGCATGCCGTGTACCGCCTTCATGGCTTTGTCCCTCTCCTCCTGGCTTTTGAAGGTGACAAAGGCAAACGTCTGCCTTCCGAAAAGCTTGATCTTGTGCGGGTTGAGGCCATGCTTGCCCAGGAATTTTTTCAGGTCATTGAAGCCTATGAACTTAGGCAAGTTCTGGATTTCAACTTTGAAGATTTCAGAGGTGAAAAGGTCCCCCTTGATATATCGGTACACGCTGGGCTCGGCGCCCCCGTCCCCGTCTCCGTCCATCCCTACCTCATCCACAATATCTGTCGTTTCTCCATCCACCTTTTCATCCGGAGCAGACTCAACCGCACTCATTGATGAGGCAGCTTCCACTGCTCCGTCTCCAACTTCTGTCATGTTCTGAATTTTAAGATAACAATATATTCACTTCAGATTTTGACCTTCAATTTGACTTACCTGTTTTTTTTCTGCGCAATAGTGGTTTAGGTAGTTATTACAACAGAGGACAAACTACAGAATTTTTATTTGTAAACAAAAATCAATACGTTAGAAATGACATCATAAACGCTGGCTGGTTGGCTTTGCTAACTTTATCTAACAAATGAGCACAAAGCAAGACATAATACAGTGCTACCTTCATGCATACTATGGTCAGGTAATTTTATTCAATTGAACAAGGCTTAGAATTACCTCTCCCTTTGCTTAGGAAGCAGCGGTACATGCATCTGTTGCGGATCTACCAGACGTTATTCAGGCTGTGTAAATGAGGAGGAAGCCATGATGGTAAGGGAAACACGTGCATCAGAACGTGGGAACGATGGGAGAATTACTTTCTCATTTCGGCCATAGTTAAATTAAAAACGTCCTCATATTACGACATTAAGTTATTGGGTTAGATGAAACAATCGCATTACAATTAAAACAAATGTTAAACAAACCGTTCCCATATACGACAGGAAGTGACGATTTTATGTAAGGTCAACTGTTCGAAATTGTGAAAATAAATATTATATCTATGAAAATAGTTATTTTGCTTGCATACTCATAAAATTCCGACATGTATGTCGATACCTAATTATTTTACATTGACAGAATACATAATTTACTAAAACAGAAAAATACACGTTATATATTTACGAAAAAGAATATGGTGCTATACGTATTATTAAATATTGAAATAATTATTTAGCTATTTGATTTTTGTAACTTTATCAAGTATCAACTTTATCAATTATATTCTATTTGATTTTTGTCGAAAGTGGAGGGGCTGCTGGGAGTGAGGTAAATGTGAGGAGGAAATTTTCAGCGCGCGAAAGGAGCAGCAGGAAGCGAGACGCAGCGAGATCGACTGGGCTTGGCTCGAAAGTAATCAGACGAAATTCCGTAATCCCTAAACATCTACAATAACATGGCTGATACAAAGGTGAGGGGGTTGTTTTGGGATATCTTAGTGTATTTAGAATTTAGTTAAACTGTAATTTGGGTACCGTATGGCTAATTTCGATAGGTTTACTGGGGTTCATCTTGCAGGCTGTGATGGGGAACATTTAAAAGCCGGCCGGGGTAGTGGAGCTTTCTCAATGTGGAGCAACATTCAGTGCCTGGTTACATTTTGACATGCTTCAAGTATTAGACCTTCCATCTGTTGCTCCACGAGGAGCTTGCTATTTATTTGCTTTAGACAGAAAGCATAAAAAGTTTTTGAACGTCTTCGCACGTTATATTTTGCATCTTAGCCATTTAGCCTCGGTGGCTAGCAAAATAATTTCACCTATTAGGTACTTTTGTTAGATAGCAAACTAAAAATGTCTTGCACCAGATATAACTATTGGCCCAGCACAACAGGATCTTAATATTACATTAGGTGACCTAATATTTTTTAGATGTTTTGCTAGCTGCCTTTTAGCCGTGCCATATCTAGCTAGTTAGCTTGGGAATTGCTTTCAAATTTAGGAATTCCAAATGTGACCTGCACATTGTTTGAAGCAATTGCAACATAGCGTAAAGCTAGACAGTTGGCTTCTTTGCTAGCTAGGTATAACTTCTGCAAGTTGAGTCAGGTCGCTCAGTGTGTAGATATTTTAATCGCATTTTTACGGTGAACATTTTCCCACGTTGCTGAAAGTGAAGTAGCGGGCTGGCTAACCAAAGGCCTACTTTAGTTAGCTGCTTGGTAGGTAGCAAGTTAGCAAGCAAGTTGTCGAGAACAAACCAGTTAACCAGATTATTGTGTAGCGAACTTAGCTGGTACAAAGAAACATTTTCCACTCGGTATTTGTTTTTATTAATAAAGATTTTATCGTGAAAAGACACATTTAGCAAAGGCAAATTTCTAACTTGATTCCGCAGGAGTGGAGCGCATGAAGCCACATGACGTTGCTAGATTCACATGCCGGTTTCCCACTCTTAGTCTCACCCTATTGTATTTCAAGGCCTTGTTGGATTTCTGCTATCATTTAAAATTAAAAAAAAGTTATTGCCAAGCCGTTTGACTGGAAAAGCAATGGCGTCCGTAAAGAGAAGTGCGGAATATTATTTTTGTGGTGTAGTATCCGTACCTAGGTCGAAACAAATTTTAAAAGTTGTGTGGGGGAGTAGCTTGCTAAACTTGGAAGGGGACAGCAATTTGTTAGCAAATGGAGTGAGATACTTCTACCTCAGAGTAATTCATTAGGTTTCGTTGTAACTAATTAACTGCATGGGTGAAACGCAGCACTCGTATAAATTAGTTCAAAGCTGTGTATATGCAACATATTTGTGTTGTCGGTTCCATATATATGAGGACATATACGATTTTAATCAGTCTAAAAATATGCATTTAGCCATGTGGAATGTGGCACAAGTTTTTGAAGTGCTTGGCTCAGCACCAGTGGCAGTAAGTTCAGTTGCCACAGCAAATCTCACACAAAAGATAACCTCCAAAGCATGATCTTCTAAATCCCTCTATTCACATTATTGTGTGAGTGTGTAGTTTAGCATGCTGTGGGTCCAGAAAGCAAAAGAACGACTCATGCCATGGTTAATATACTCAACTTGTCAGATAGGACAGACTACAGTGCCACTAGAAGTCTTCTTCAGAAAGACATTGGCTGTAAATATTGCATGTTACCACATGACATAATACCCTTGTATTGTAATCATGATGAGCTAAATGGACAAAAAGATGTTGTTTTCCAAACTGTATATTCTTGCATTGTGTTCCTGTGAAATGATCTACTAATCAAGGTAGGTTCTGATCTGACATGAATAATTTTGATTAGGTTTTCTTGGCAATAATTTCCCACAGGATATTTTTCTTTTCATCACAGCTAGACACATTAATTGAAATTCTCAAAAATGCACAAAAAATAAATGTCTCCAACTGAGTATCCATTGGCAAGTGTTTTGTAACTGATTATCTGCTTTTAAGGAAAGGGAAGTACTCAGTGTGAATAAACTAAATGGTGTTGTAG
This sequence comes from Megalops atlanticus, assembly GCA_019176425.1. Taxonomy (NCBI): domain Eukaryota; kingdom Metazoa; phylum Chordata; class Actinopteri; order Elopiformes; family Megalopidae; genus Megalops; species Megalops atlanticus. The sequence continues at coordinate 19,339,851 of CM032878.1, read as the reverse complement.
CTGAAGTTTATGTAGCCAATGAACTGTAAAGCATCAGGTGTTTTCATATTTGGAGACAATTGGATGCAGTTAATGAAATTGCTGTCTAAGATGGCTTTAATGGCGCTGTTTAGTAAAAACTTAGGAAGGATGTTTTTAACCAATACGTTTGAGACTTGTAATGATTAAAAAAGGATTTGTGAGGATTAAAAAAAGAGTTCAGAGTTTCATCTTATTGACTTTACAGGACACGCAAGAGGAGCATGAGACCTCAACAGATAATGCAGATGAGACCAACCATGATCCCCACTTTGAGCCCATTGTGTCACTTCCTGAGCAGGATGTTAAAACACTAGAGGAGGATGAGGAGGAACTCTTCAAAATGTGAGTGGACCAACATCTCATTAACTGCTACTTTACAAAATTCTGATTTTGGTTCTGTGACCATAGTCATGAGCTGCTAAACGCTTTTGCTAGTTTATTACCCCATAGTAATAATCATAGTCGTTTGAAAGTTTATGCCCCCTCCTGTTGTCTTATTTCTCACTGGTTATAGCATGCAAGATTCTGAGCCCATAGATGGCGTGGAAGAGCACTGGATCTTCCTGTTCAAGTTTTGCATGTCCAGTTGTGTTCAAATTCCTGCTTGCATGGCTGACCATCATTTTTGCTGTCAAGGCGGGCAAAGCTGTACCGGTTTGCATCAGAGAATGACCCCCCGGAGTGGAAGGAGAGGGGCACGGGGGATGTCAAGCTCCTGCGACACAAGGAGAAAGGCAGCATCCGCCTGCTGATGAGGAGAGACCGGACCCTCAAGATCTGTGCCAATCACAATAGTGAGTGTTGCCTCAGGGTACTCCACTCCACTGTGCATTTTTAACCTGGAAGCTCTCTATCTGTTGCTGCTGGGTGCACTCCTTATTTAATCTGGTTCATTCTTTTTGTCTCATGAGGAGACATAAAGAAACCATAGTTGTAAAGTGGTGCTGTTATTGGCTAATACTAATGCCTTTTAAATTATATAGAGGTAATTGGAGCTTCAAATTAAATTCACCTAAGTGTTTGGAAATTGATGCAATATTTGTGTGTGGATGTACCAACTTAGGATGGTAGTGTAGCATAGTGGTAAGGAGAGCAGGGCTCGTAACTGAAAGGTTACTGGTTTGATTCCCTGCTGAGGCACTGCTTTACTTAACCCAGAATTGCCTCAGTAAATATCCAGCTGTGAAAATGGGCAACATGAAAATTGTATCCTATCTAAGTCGCTCTGGATAAGAGTATTGATGGGAATGCAAACCGGCATGCTTGCTGCCCATGCAGCCCTGCTGATATTGTAAATGACACATTTCCCCCCTCTGGTCTTCCGCAGTTGTACCTTTGATGGAGCTGAAGCCGAATGCAGGTAGTGACAGAGCCTGGGTGTGGAACACGCATGCCGACTTCGCCGACGAGCACCCCAAACCGGAACTGCTGGCCATCCGCTTCCTCAATGCAGAGAGTGAGTGGTCTGGCTGTGCACCACAGCCATCTCTGTAGATTTTTACCGCAGCTCCATTGGTTAAAGTCTTTGATCTTTACAAACATGTTTGACGCTACCTGATGTATGTACTGTATGCTTGAATGTGTTGTAATGCCCATCTCTTTTTCAGATGCACAGAAATTCAAGGCAAAGTTTGATGAATGTAGAGAAGAAATCAGAAAATCTTTAGAGCGTTCAGGTAAGCATGATTTTCACAACAGCCACTATGCCAGCTTGCAGACTCACTCTGTCCCTCGCTGTACAATCCAGCTTGGTACTTTTTCTGTCTGCTACATAAGACCGCAGTGTATAAATTCTGCTTGTCTTGTTGTAGGCAAGTGATTTTATAGTCTGGAACACATTACTTGATGAGATTGTCACATTGGAATACTGCAGGTTGTAAAGGGTCTGTAAATGGATTGTTATAAATTGTTGATCCAATCATTTTAGCAGCACTTTTGCATTAAAATGCCTGTCCATTGGTTCTGTGCCAGTTTAATTGTGCACAACAATTCAGCAAAAAATCTAAACTTGATTCTAAGGCTAACTTTATGTTCCTTATAGCAGGCACCACTGACAGTGCAAATAAAGTGGCAGAGAAACTGGAGGAGCTGTCTGTAAAAGATGACAAGACCAAACCATCGGAGGAGCAGAAAGAGGCTGAGTCTGAGAAGAAAGAGGAGAAGGCTGAAGAAAAGAAATAAAGTTCAGGAATTGCTTTCCTCTGATCCTGTCATTTTTCCCTTTTTTCTACAATAGACTCTTCAGAAACTGAATTTGGACTCTTGCATTTTGTTTTTCTGTAAGTTTTTTTTTTTTAATATTGTTTGCCATCTGAGATCACAAGACCTTGGAGGCACTCAGAGTATCCATTCCCCAGTCATAAAAACGTACTGTGCTTTTCTTTCCGCAATTTTTTTTCCATAGTGGAAACAAGTTGTCTGTATTCTGGTCACCTGTAAGTTGAAGTACCTTAACATGACACCGTACTGTGAAATAAGCCTTGTGATACTGATAATTCCCACATTGGGTGACAATTTTCTGTTCTTTTGTAGGAAAAGTTTGAGAATTGGAGAAATAGTTTACTGGCACTCGTTCCTTTGAGACTGCTGGTGAATGCCTAAAGTTTGGAAGTTACAAATTATAGAGGAGAGTATAGCATTGCTCCACGGGGGTTCTCCGTGATGTAGCGTCGGCCTTTAAAATCTAGGCTTCACCGTGTTATTCTTTAGTAACTGTTCACTCTAGATGACTTTGTAAAAGGCTCATTTGGATTTAAGGCTCAGAAGGAACATTAGTGTAGACCAACAGCCATATCTGTGGAACTCAGAACATCCAGATGACTGTTACTCATGAAGGGCATTGTAGGTTGCATGCCACCGAATAAAAACTAGATAACGGTTAAGTTTTGACATTTATCACAGCAGTTTATCCTCTTGCCTATGAGTCAATTCTCAAGTTAAACTTGCTCCTGTTGCAAACATACTCAAAGCTAAAGTCCAAGCATTTGAAAAAGCTCTAAAGAGGGATGGTGTAGAGGTATGTACTTAGCCTGTCAGAGGTTTAATATTCCCAGCTGTAAATAAAACACATGGCTGAAGTGGTTTACTTTTGATGTACACTCAAATTTATTTGCTTATACAAGCAATCGTTAGCCCCACCTCATGGCAGAAAGTATTAATAATGACCGCTTGTCGTCTTGGCCATTGTATAGGGGAAAAACATTTTAAAACTAATAGAAGTGTGAATGTCCCTGCATGCACAGATATTTCAGGTACAAGGTAGTATGAAATGTAACGTGGATCCTTCATGCTTACTGCCAAAGCAGCTTTAAACTGGTTGTTGGTTACTCGCAAGTAGGGGGGATGGTCAGAGGAACCATGTGGAAGCTCAGTTTGAATTATTGCTACCTGTCTGAGTACTGTTCATAGTTGAGGTTATAGTATGATACATCCAACTGGTACATTGGTGATGAGCCTGAGATGCTAATCACATGGCTAAGAATAGAATCATACAGTACATATTTCATGTTTCTTGAATTGAATTAACACTTTCTGGCATTCCCCAGTTTAGCTAGCACTTTCTGACAGCGTGAAGATGGCACATCAAGTTTCATTGGCAATTTGATGAAGGATTTGGTCCAGAATGATCTCACTTTTTATAGTGGTAAAATGTTACACATTATGTAATAAGGTTGTGAACAAATCAAATTAAAGTATGATGCTCTCTGCCTTCATGTGATCTTTTCAAACTTGGCAGTGTATTTATTTTTACTGTTGGCAAAATGCCATGAATGTTGAAATTGTCTGTTTTTGTCACAGCAGCAACCAGAAGTATGTCAAAAAATGGGAGCCTCCAACAAATATGACACATTTTCAAAAGTAATATTTATATAAAAAGTATTGTGTTGGCTGAAAATAGAGATTTATAGTATTAAAATACTTAATACAAAATGGTTAGCACAGTAGTTAACCTGTTCTTACCAAAGCATTGATTTTGTCAGCCTTTTCAAATTGTGGAAAATGTATATTCAAATAAGGGAATGTTTCTGGAGCAATAGTGTATAGTTCAAGAGAAATCATTTTTCTACAAGATCCTGAAGAGATGGTATTGTTACTGGTTAACACTGTCTTGTAAGGTTCATCACAAGCTTTGAACATTTATTACATGGCATGAAAAAAGCTTAGAATTATCTTTGCAGTCCAACAGTACTTTAGACGATAGAGTTAGAATAAGAATAGTTGGAAATATCAATAACTGGGGCCAAGTGAAAAACTGCCTCAAGGCATCACTGGTTTCTTAGATGAGATAAAATGTTTTGGAAGGATGATTGAATATATAGTTTTGGTCTATTGTAAAAAATAAGGACAAATATGTTGACCACATGACCACATTCACTTGTATAAATGTGTCAAGTGTCATCCTTGGTCAGAAGTTTTTGTAATTGCTGAAAAATTGTGTGTTCAATTGCTGCTAGCATGTGTAGCTTTTGTCATATTGTTTTCAAATTTGGAACACTTGAAGTATTGACAGCGTTGTTGGAAACTGAGTTGTGGGAAACTGACCAAACACTGAATAAGATTTGCTCATTTGGATGTTTATTGCAGTGCTGCAAGATGATTAGCTTGTGGCAGCCATGTTTATTCATGTAGCTGCTGTTCTTTCTCAGCTGAAAGCAATTGAAAAATGTAAAAATCTCCTTTTTTCAGCCAAAAAGTAGGTCAGGATGAATTGACAGTTAAATTGAATTGGCCACCAAATCAAGAGTATTAAACATGAATTGTCATTTATTCATGAATTTTTAAATCTGGAACAAGAGCAAACTGAAAATGGGACACAAAACTTAGCCAAACCATATGATTTATCTGCAAAATTCAATGGTTGAGGAGACTTAAAAAAAACTGGAAAGTTGGGTTTTGATAAACTGTAGCAGTAATAGTCATTTGAAAGTCAAATCTGTTCAGATGTGGAAGAAAAACTGCAAATTTTGCATCCCATGGAAAGTTGTTGACAGGTGGCTTGTTATTAGAGGCTTCAACCTTTCCTTTACAGTTTAGCCAGAACCACAAAGGTCTTTAATACCATATTTCATGTAAACCTGTGCTGCGATTCATAGAAGTTATATTTTAGATTAAAACATTGCTGACAATTTAATTTTCTGTCGCTTGTGGCATCCATTTACTTTTACTGGATGATTTTCAAATTTGGAAGACAGTTTTGGTTTGGCCCCAGTCCTTGGCGTACCAAATTTCAAATTGGAGTGAGACTGGCTCATTCACATATTTACACATAAACACTGGCCATAGTTTTGCATGCATCAACTTTTCCTTTACAGTTTAGATAATGTAATCGGTGTAAGACATTATTTCCTGTGTAATACATTCAATTTACAAAAATTGCAGAAAATAAAATTTGGAACCAGCTAATGTAAATAAAATTTTGACTTATGACAATAGTTAGATGTGTGCAGTATTTCAAGGAAATGTATTGTGGCTATTTTGGATTTTGCCATTGAGTCAAGTGACCGGGGGGGTGATCAGATACAGCCATTCGCCTTACAGACCTGCTAAAATCTGTTGAGTTTGTAATGAACTGAGTTCCAGCCTGTTTATCAAAAGTAGTGAATGGGAAAAAATCTGAACAGTAACAATAGGGGTTTTTCCCCTTGGTCACTTGGCACCCTAAAAATATAAGCTACAGCTCTCTATTTTTTGAAGTGGCTAACAAGATGGTTTTAAGAAAGAAGAGGCATTCAGTGACAGTCCACCAGGAGATAGCACTATAGAGAGAAATGCTCTAACGATGGATCGATCCACAAGGAATTCAGCCAGGAGGCCTCATCAAATGTCTTATTTACATTATTGCATTAATAGAATTCATCTCCATGGCTTATATTACAACGTTGCTGAATATTTACTGTAGCAATTTAGGTGGAGTACCTTGCTCAAGGGTGCAGCAGCAGTGCTATACTAGGGATTGATTAACCTTCAAGTTTCAAACCTAGTACCATAGAATTGGTAGTTTCATTGGTAATTCCGTTCTTCATTATGTTTTCGTTGTTATCACTGGTTGAAATAATCATTTTTGTACTGTATGTATGCTTTGGTTATGTCTATCAAACATACCCTAAAATCTCTGATGTCTGGCAGAACAGCATAAATTTAGGCGATGACTCAACCTATGCACCAGTTAATGCATGAATAATTATTGATCTTAAGGTTGAAGGCACAATTGAATCATTAGAGCTTATGCTTGTGAGCATAAAATGAAGAGTGTGAAGCTTGTCAAAATTCTAAAAGGAGTCCTAATAAGTCTTAATGACTAGATAAAAGTATTGAGTCAGAATTGTTACTTCTATTTATTGTAATATCGAAGGACATTAGGTCTCCATCTTCTGTTTTCCACGTGTTTTGTTTTATATTTACCCACAGAGTGGCTTCTAATAGACCTTTCATAGGTGAATGCTTGTGCATGAATATTATTTTATGACAAGCTGGATGATAATCTAGCTATGATGCCTTGGTCAATGTTGTAAACATGGTTGCATAGATGTCTGAATCTGACATTTTAGACAATTTTATATATATATCTAAAAACATCAGAGGGATGACATAATCAAAAGTTGACTGTCATTGTGTGATTATGATTTGGGGTGCTTGGGATGGTAAACATAAGTGTAAAATAGTAAATTAGATGTTAAGTTTCAAGCAACTAGTGCCTGTGTTTTTTTACTTTATGATTTTTGATATGATTTAAAAACAGACATAGTAAATATATAATGCACATAAAGTCAACTGTATTTAGGTTATTTCATACATACTCTTGGCCATGACCAGGAGAAGCAGGTTTAGAAGTGGTATTTTCTCTGACTGACTAAGGTAGCAGCATGTGGATAATAGCAGTTTACCACTAGAGGTCACAGGTGTTAAACAGTGCTTATTCAATTCTCGTTGATTACTCAATTACTTGAGCAATATGTTGATATTTGAATAACCCCACTGTGTTCATGGCCAGTGTCAATATAGTTTGAATGCACTAGCCTTACCACTGCTATTCAATGAAAGACCAAGGGTATCACGGCAATGTTTTTCACTTCAAATTTGCATGGACCTGAATGGACCGTGGTCTGTTGCTCTGCCATGTGGATTTATGTAAAAGAATATAAAACAGCTCAGTACTAAGCATAAGAATGAGGTAAAACTGAAATATATATATGCACCTTGTCAAACCCTTCCAACTGCAGTGTGCATCATAAGAATATAAGTGGATTGTGCAACTGTTAAAAAATTACAAATATCTTAAATATTTACTTCAACAGTTCTGTCATGCTTTGAATTTTTTAGAGAGTAAAAGTGATGTCAATTTTTTTCCTAAATGTATGTGAGGGGTATGTGATTATAAAGTTGGATCTGGTACTATGCACCATATGGTGCCTATTAGCTGAGTGTGTACATTCATTGTGAAATCCAAACATTGATCTCCCTGAACTCATTTTGAGCCAAGCAGCAATGGTTTTGGCTGAGCCCACTAACATGTAGATATCAAGATGACAATAGATACAATGTTGAGGATTAGCACTGTGATTTTTCAATCTGTTTAACAGTTCTAAATTTCTTTGTCAAAATTACAGTATCGCATTGCAGAGCAAACGTGATCGTCTTGATATTCTACTCTCAACACATACATCATGAAACATATTCCCAGATATGCAATGTATATATCCTCCATCATGAAAGACCTCATTTATAAAGGTTAATATTTTTTTGCATTTCATGTCCAGATAATGCATGTGAAATTACGCTATAAATTAAAAAAAAAATATTATGCCATGCTGCCATGACACCTATCATATGTATGGCTGAACTCTTGTGCTTTTTGCAGGAGAAAGCTGCTAATTCTTCCCTTCAACCCATCCACAAATGAATACCATTGGCTTCCTTTTTAGACAGCTCAAATATATTTATTCATTTAAATATTTATTTTCTTTTGAGTGGTAGGTATGAAAATGGAATGAAAAAGTCCATGAGTAGAACTATTGCCCTTAGGAGCATTCTTGTGTGTTACAATCAAATATCCCACAGCAGTTCTGCTGCCTCAGAACAGCACACTGACAAAAGCTTTATCCATTTTCATGTTGTTGTTCAGCATGAACAACTGCAATCCTAACTTTACATCAATATTCTGAACATTGCCACAGTATGGCACACATTACAGTCAATGAAACAGTGGACGCTGAAACATGATAACTAACTAATGCACCCAGATCTATTCACACTTGAGACACAGACCTGGGTATGCACCGAGAGACAGGACATTGGCAGTAGCTCTACGGACTTGAGTCAAACGTAAATAAGATCCTTATTGTTACCATATATGACAATGCAAATTTGGGTACAGTGATCTGACTTAATGATAGTTAATTCTTAGTGCTTTAAACTGGTTTTAGGTAATTGAAGAAGAATTTCAAAGAACTGAAGAATTTCAAAGTGCAATTTTTAAAATTCCACAGTTAGATGTTTACCAGTTACAAATATTTTCAAGGTAGAAATATGATTTTAAGTATGCATGACAACCAACAGAAGGAAAAGCACAAAATATAAATTCATGTTTTGGCACCACTGTGTACATGAAACATGGGTTAGCCCTTGGTTTGTAATGTTGATATCAAGTCAGGAAGAGTTGGTGGCTGGAGGACTATCCTCATTAGTCTCAGCATAACTTTTATTGGTCATTACCACTGATGGAAAAGTACTGTCTTCCTTGCTGAACCTTCCAAGGAGATGGCTTAAGGTAGAAATATACAATGTCATTTTACACCACATCACATGTTGTTTAAATGGGACTGATAGATGCTTCCAAAGTCAGCAGGAGTCACCTTAATCAAATTAAATGTTTTTGCGTATATTATGTTAATGAGTCCATTATGGACCGTATGTGACATCCACCAAGGTTCTGTTTACCACACCATCTGAGTTAGCACCACTGTGTTCCAGAAATAAAGCTTCACAACCATTATGGGCACATGATACCACACTGGGCTACAACTCTGTTTCAAATGGAGCAGCAAGCAGTCATAGTCTGTAAGCTGTGAAGATAAATATCTGTTTTACTTGATGTAATAAAAATAAGAACCAAAGCTGTTGGGAGAGGGTTGCTAAGAGGGTAGCAGCTAAAATACAAGATCAGGATATACCTATTACTCCTCATAATAACTTTCAGTTACTATGTTGTCAGTAAATTTGAGGCAGGAATTATGTGACACATTTCAGAATTTGTGTAGAGGGATACTGCATACATAACACTGCATTTAGCACAAGATGATATTTTATGTTCCTCTGCTAGCCAAGTATGTTCAGTTATCATTACCAGCTCTTCTACAGAGTGAACCATAGCCCACCGAGACACAAACACAAACAGGAAAAGAAAAAAGCAAAACAGGCGTAAAATTTCAAGCTACATTTAATCAGTGAATTTAAAATGAAGAAAAATAATAGATGTACCTTAATATGAAACTATATATTTTCTTCAAAGAACAAAACCAAAAAAAGAAAAAAAAATAACAGACCCATATCTTTTCCATGGCTTTCTTCACGTAGCATTGTACAATATGTGCTGTACCAGACAGCTGCTGAAAACGGTGTCATGTCTTCAACCACGAGCCATTCAGTATCACAGGACACAGTCACTCCTATGAACATACCTGCAGCATTGAAAGGATGACGGTGCAGTTATCCTTTATACGCTTCAACACCTACAACATCATCCCATCCTATGGCATTCAATTGTTTCATACACTTTCTTCTATAGCTTTTACACACTGCAAAACATTGGAACTAGGATAACCCCCATCCCACCCCCCACCCCACAATTCAGTACAAGATATTCATTAATTTATTTGCTTAAATTATAAATTACCAACAGACATATATCCACTCAGAACACAAACATCCACTCCCTGCAAGAATATCTGTATAAAAAGCAAGATGTATCAAACTATTGAAACATTGGGTATAAAAAAGTAAAACAAATTAAAAAACTACCAAAAAATAATGATTGACCTTTGCATTTAAATTTGTTACACAGCCAAGGACAATACTGACTTACTCATTCACCCATTCTTGATGTCATTTAAAAGCCACAGTCTATGGCTATGTTGATAAAAAAAATACATAATCAAAATACAAGGTCAAAAAAGTAATGAGTTCTGAGCATGTAGACTATGCATGGTAGAGTACCAATGGAGATTTTAATACAGCGACATCTGGAGAAAAAAAGTTGTGACTGTGTGACACCCACTGCAACGAAATCAGGAAAATGTTTTTATTCAGACGGTGTTTGGCAGAACTGAACACATCCTACAGGTACCATTGCAGCATACCACAGATTTTCGTCAGGAGCACCCACACATACTGACATTTCAGTGACCCAACACAAAGCTGGACACATGATTAGAGTGCGGCACGCCTCGCCTCGGGGTGACCTTAATTTTCCTGAACGACTGAAATACGTCACGTGAAAAGCGAGGGATGACGCGTGACTACAAATGCAAAGCCCAAGATCACAGAACGAGCAGGGAAACGTTGAACACCTTCCTGTATTGGAATGTACAGAACCATGCTCCTATACCTCCTGGGCTACCAGGGCTCCCAGTATCAATCACACGGAAAAGACTGACACAAGGACAGTACTTTCTGTGGAAACATTCCTTAGAAATTAGTGCTTCAGTTGCACAAACCATTACAGACACAGCAAAGGAGATATTTAAAGGACAGCTATCTGGAAAGTCGACTGAGTTTATTAACTACCTATAGAACAAATCTTTCGCAAATAGTCAAGTTTTACACCACAGAACTGCTTTTACGTTTGCTTACCAACAGACATATGATAAAATGTATACCCTGGCAAAACATTCAGTGTCCACATGAGCTTTACACAGAAAGTGAGGCTGATTCGATTTGATTGTATGGTTTCCTTACAGGATCTTTCCTGAATCCTAAGAAACAAGATATCATTGCTCCATCAGCACAGGAATGAGTTCAACTGGTGAAAAAGGCACAACACAGAACAGAGGTGCTCATGGGGGATGAAGTCCAGACCCAATTCATATGTAGTCCATAAACTCTTGGTGTTAACTTAACTCAGCCTTGATCTCACCCTTTGTGATTCACTGTAATCGGGACCTTAAAGTGTCTACAAATGCTACACACTGGTGACACCATGACAGGCGTGTTAGCCCAAAGCTACAGTCTGGTGAAGTTAAAAGTGTTGCCGGATTTCCCCACCAAGTCTTTATCCACCTGTGGTGTGCTGCAACAGACACAATGTGACAGTATAGCAGCCAAAACAAACCCTCACCGGCTCCCTTGCTTTTCTCTTCATTTCAGACCTGCAGGCCTAAACACAGGAACTAAATCTGCTTCTGACGCGAAGACAATTTTTTTAAAATGGCTATGACAACTGCAATGACTGTGACAACTGCAGCCGGTCTCGCCAGCAAACAAAAAAACTGGATTCAAATAATATTACAAACATAAGCATAACAATCAAATGAAAATGGCAAGAACGGGCACTTCCCAGGTACTGCACTTATGCCATCTCATGGAGGCATGAGAAGCCTGGAATTGCACAGTAATTACCGCGCCGATGTAAGCATCGGCAAAGGGTCGTCTGACCCAATACAACTCCCGTTATCAGCAATGCGTTACGACCCAATCGCCGGCAGTCAGAGCCAAGTAGCCGATAACATCCACTCTCTACCTCCCCCCAGAGCAGCTGGTGTGGGAGGTCATTTGTGTATATTCTTAGTCACTGTTTACATGTTGTTCAAAGCCTGTGTACATTTAACAACAACTTCCATCAAGCTCCTGCACCAAACAACATGCCTTTTTGCACCACATGTATAAAAGAGCAGAAGGTGACTGACAAGTGCTGCAGCTCAACCTGGCTATCCCTCACTGCCGATGAGTCACACACAAGGCTGTCCAGGGAAATAAATGACAAATAATGTACAATGAATGAATGAGTCTTCTTCCGTTTTTATTTCGTCTTCTGCTGCAGACAGACGTACTGAAGCCCAGCTCTCCAGGACAACCAAAGGTGAGTGGGCCAACGGGATACACAGAGTGGAGGACACCTGATAGGACAGTCATCCCCTGATGAGTAAGGCTGTGGGCCCCTGATTGGTCGATATTTTAAAAAAAAAAAACAGAAAAAGAAAAAAGAGACCCTTTCTCTTTAGCACGGTGGTGGTGGTTGCCGTGACAGTACTGTCTTCGATGGGTGCGTTGGCCCGCGCTCACACTGAGATCTCGTAGGTGGTCCCGCCCACTCCGGACACTTTTTTGACATTAGTGTGACGGTTGGGGCTGAGGGGGGCGCCCTGGGCCCCGGGGGTGGATCCAAGGTGGCAGTCAGCCCGCCCTTGGCCTTTGGGCTGCCCGTTAATTTTACCGAGAGCAAGTTTTCCTTGGGCCTCCTCTCTGGATGGGGAGAGAAGAAGACAGAAGGGAGGGTTGTTTTTATATGATGCTGGCGAATGACAGCCATTGCACACACATACACATGTGTACACACACATGCACATACACTTACACACCCACACACATACACCCACTGTCCCTTTCCAACACTGTTCAAGAGACACAGAGACACAGCACACAGGCATTTTGGGACTGATGCAAGAGCATATATATACGTATTCTTGCATGCTTGCTCAGGCGTCAGTCTGTCCCTCGAAGCTGGCTCCATGCGCATGCATTATGGAAAAGATCGAGACATTAATCAGGAAGAGAGGAAATCAGTCAAAGAAAGGAAACACCTCTCAGGGCATCCACTCAACCTTTTCATGTTAAGCTGACTTATTTTGGAGAAAGTACACTCAAACTGCACAGAAATTAAGCATTACAAAATACTATTAGTGCTAATCATTAGCAAAATGGCATGATAAAGTACGGGACAATTTGCAATCGTTAAGGAGGGTCATTATATATTGATTTGGAGAAGGAATGCCAGAAATTCAAGGAAGACAATTATTCTGCTCATGCTCACATGCAAATTGTGTGAGAGACTGTAACCAAAGCTAAGCTGTGAAACGCAGTAATCTAATTGGTTAGATTGTGTCCCTTTAAAGAGATGTACAAGTGCCCTGGAGGGAAGGAGCTGTATTCTCCCTCTCCTCCTCCAATTAGTGCAATCATTCCTTAGAAAAGCTAGAAGAGTGTGATAGGACAGAAATGATGAAAAAAAAAACATGCAAAAGAAAAATCAAAGGGAATCAAACAAACTTTATTTGTTCTAAAACTGAAAAATACAAAAGCACCTTTATATTGACATCAAAGGTGAAAAACATCTAGTTCTTCTGACTTCTACAATTTATAATCTGACTATGCCTCATATTTAATTAAAATAATGATAATGGAAAAAAACATACATGTATATATTTTTTTTACACTTTGGTCTCTCTGAGACCACCGATTTCCAAAATGCACGAGAAATATGCCCCACGGACAGCTGTTCTTGTCCAGTTAGGAGGTATGGCACCTCCCTGATCTGAGGACAAGGTTGGCCATACAGTGAGGCGCTTTTCCTGTCCAGCTGGGTCATGCGTCTACGAGACGTTAGGATTCGTACCTTGGGCCTCCCAGAGGTGGCGAGTCTGTCCGCTCCAGGGCCCTGATGAAGGAGAGGGGTTTCTGGAGGGTGTAGGAGGGGGAGCGGGGCACGGTGGAGGGGGAGTGGTGAGGCTGGTGGGCGGGGGATCGATAGGGTGGCTCCCCGGGCCTACCCTGCGCGTTGTTGTTGGCCACATCAGCGTGCAGGGAAGTGGTGGAAGTCCTGGGGGCACGCGCCAACGAGGCGGCGGATGAGCGCAGGACGGGCGTCCTCCCCCCGATGTAGCCCGCCGCCCCGCCTCCCGCCAGGTTGTCCCGGGAGCCGTACACGGGGGGCGTGGGCCCGCGGGAGCCGGGCCCCCGCGGGCTGTCCGGGTAGCAGGCGCTCGGCTGCAGGGCGTAGCCGCCGGGGGAGTCGTACACGCCGGAGTCCGAGGCGAAGGCACCCTGCAGGTGCAGCATCTTTTCCCTCTCCTCCATCTCCTTGCGCTCCTGGATGGAGGCCATGATGGTCTTGGAGAGGTTGTCGTAGCGCACCGGGGAGGGGTCCCGGGGGTGCGGGGAGTGCCTGCTGGCAGCCTGGCTGCCGCCCCCTCCGAGGACGGGGCTGTAGGCGGGCGGGGGCGGGCGCTGCAGTTCGGGCCCCCGCACGTGGCACATTTTCGTGGGCAGGTAGGGCGAGTGGTACCCCGCCGAAGGCATGCCGGGGTGCGCCGGGCACTCGCCGGCCGAGGGCGAGACGCTGGGGTTCAGCAGGCTGTCGTAGGAGAGGCTGCCGTTGCGGCTGGACAGCGTGCCGGGCGAGAAGACGCTCTTGTAGGGCGTGGAGGTGACGCCCTCCGACTTGACAGCCTGGAGCTGGGCCTTGTCCCCTCGCCGGTGGGCCTGCTTCAGGCTGAGGGAGCGGGAGTTGATGGTGAAGGAGTCCAGCTGCAGCGGAGACGACTGGAAGGTCCGGTGGAGGGGAGCGTTCCTGTAGTCTGGCAGGTCCAGGTTGGGCTCTGAGCGGTAGTCGTGACCCCGGCTGCCCTCCTCTGGGATGGCCCCTCCCTTATTGTCATCTGGCATCACGATCTAAACACACCACACACAACACAAGAGGTCAGAGCCTTTCAGAAACAAAGAACAGGCAAAACAGCAGACAACAGCACTTTTCATACACTATTGACATTAAATTAAGAGAGCCAGATGCGACCAACTGACACAGAGATTCCAACAAAGCCCACAAGAACACAATGCAGAACAGTCTTACTTAAACATTGAGTTAACACTGGCATAGGTTAACCAGTGCTTGGTAATAACGAGTGCCTGGGGACAACTATAAAACAAATACAAGGTCAGCACACTGAAGGACATTTCCGAAGACACACTTTTCCCTTATGCCCTGTGTCACACTGCACTGACCTTCACCTCAGCACCCTGGTAGTGCACCTTGGGTATGGTGCCAAAAGAGGGCCGGTATTTGTACATGGCAGGGGTGGAGGGATTCAGAGGCTTGGTGGACAGGGAGCTCTCTGGTGTAGGAGACAGAACACAGGTTATGGAATCAGATGAGCTGCAAAAAGAATTTTGCAGAATTGCTCATCAGATTAATATTACCATGTCGTGAGTCATAAATAAGGAATTACCATCAGAGACGTATGCTTCACATATGACACATATTCACTGGGTGTATGAATCATTATATATAGATCTAGTTTACTTAGGAACCAAATATTTGCATTCATCTTAAACTGGAATATTTTCACAGATGGCTTAACAGTATTGATACTCCTGTTTTCATAATCAAATAAATGACTTTTTGATATAAACATAGATTTTAGCCAGTAATAAGGCACATTTCTTGTTGCTGATTTTATGTAGAGGTTACCTTCATCTCACCCTGTGTGAAAGTGACTTTGTTCAAATGCAGCAAATGCAGCTAAATTTTAATGTACATTAGTGCAGTATGAGACACTTCTATGTCCTCACTAAACACAGAACATCCCAAATCAATGTACCCACCTCCAACACTGCCAGAATGGACATACAGTAAGTACATCAGTCCTCTACTGCAAGATCCCTGCCTTAGAAATAGGTTCAGTTATTCTGTATATTACTGACTTCTTGTTATCATTAGCCTAGAGATTTCTCATGTACTGCAGTCTGCAGCAAAAAATGCTCACTTTCAGAATGCTGCAAAAATGAGCAGTACCAAAATTCACCACCAGGTGGAGCTACAACTGCAATAGTGCCTACGTTACAATTGATGCCTTTCAATGTAAAAACTCATTGGCTTGCAAGAAGAGGAAATGGATGAACAAGGATTGCAGCCCCATAATCCCTGCAACATGGTGTAGCCTTCAAAACATATTCTCATTCACACATAACATGTTATAATGTTATATAATATTTAATGAACCTTCACCATGTCCAAGAAGTATGGTATGTGAACCAGTTGTGTGATGCACAAATGATACAGGCGATCTGGTTTTGACTCTTTACAACATACTCACATTGAGGGAAAAAAACCTTATCAGTGACTGATTTTATGTATCCTTCTAAATTAGACTCAGACTTTAGACTAAACCCAACAACGATAAAGATGTCTCTCTGTATCTTATTCTCCCTCGTTGAGCAGAGTCTTGTAATTAAAAAAATGTTTCCTATTCCTCATCTTGGCAGGGCTCCATTTTGAATATTCTAACTGGATGATGAATTGCAGTGTGCTACGAATCCGTGTCTAAAATTATCCCCCTCTGGCTTTTTGCTTACGGATGTCTCCCTTGTGGGGCCGATTCCTGAGACCCCCCCCCCGTTGCCCACCCCCCACACCGCCCTACAAATGTGGAGCGGTTTCACGAAACCAGGTCACCCCCAACGTCACACGGCAGCCATGATTATCACAATCAGCTCCATCCTGAGGACGAAAAAAGCCGGCACACAGAGGTCAGCGCTGTGAATCTGCAAGGGGGGAGAGTGGCTAAACAGCTCGGCATTGACAATGGCACAAAAACAGAAAGCCCTCTATGTGGAGGAGGCTACGATTGGTGGGTGCACATCAGACAACACAGCCCTCAGTATCCTGTGTATTGATACTCGATCCATTCCTCATAGCAGCGGTACTGTCCCTGTTTGCGTGTGTGTGGTGAGTGAGCATCAGCGTTGCCCACCTTCACTGGATGTCAGCTGGCTCTTAAGCTCGTTGTATTTCTCGGCCTTCGGGGGTAGCGGGGGGCCAGTTTCCAGCGGTTTGTCATCCAGCACATCCAGACTCCCTTTGGACTGAGCAAGGCAGAGGAGAGGCGTGCAGGCAGAGGTTAATGCGGCATGCAGTAGAAACGGGATCAGAATCCTTATTACATCTCCACACCAGGTTGCCTTTCCACCCTTGAAATGCATTCTACAACAGACATCACACAACAGCCTTTGTCCATTACTATCCATGTTCATACTGATACCAATACAGGACAAACAACAGGGAAACAACAACAGGAACACATAGAATAGTTGACCGAGCACTTTGTGCCTGTTATTCAGACCATTGCTTCAGAGTGGTAGTCACAACATTGGACTGAAATGACACCTTTCTCTACAGCTGAGTCTTGCTGTATGCACACTGGGGCTTTGATGACTATTCTTCCCTGAGCTGAACCTAGTGCATTTCCACAGCATAAACACGTGTGTGTGTGTGTGTGTGACACTCCTTGGCAGCCTCTGCATCCTATACAACTGAAACAGAGAACAGATGAACAGAGGCTTACTTTGGTTCGGAGGATGTTGCCGTGGATCCCGTTGTCACTGATCTTGATGGAGACCTGTCTGTCAGAGAGGTCCGGGCGCAGGAAGGGGGGTTGGATGGAGATGTGGGGCTTCTTCCTGGGGTCCACCATGTATCTGTTATGGAAGTGATACAGCCGGGGGACATGACACTGCAGTCAGGACTGGGCAGGCCAGAGGAGTTGCCGCTGACACATAACAGAAGATGGGCCATTCCCTGACATTGCAGCCAGGACTGGGCAGGCAAGAAGAGCTGCCTCTAACACATAACAGGAGATAGGCCATTCCACTCCTCCGCCTGACAGATTGGTAATGGAATCGCAGGCCATCTGATTCCACACCCGGTGAAATGAAGCAGATTATCTCTGCTGAACTTATGTGAGTCAGGGTGCTGCCAGAATGAAAGTACAGCATAAGGAAATGCAGTGGCAAACACTCCCTCCGGAATACAGAAATACTTCAAGCGCTAGTGCTTTTCAAAACTGATGATTTTTCTAAATACAGCATTTTTGTACTCCCAAGAGAATTTTTACGCCCACATTTTGTAATGCTCTGCTTCCACATAAACACTTTCCACAGAAATTCTCTTTGGCTATTTCATTGATTTAAAAAAGTGAGATATAGCGGCTTTCAATGACAAGTGCAATGGCCAACCCTAACAGAACCTTTACTACATAAAGCATTCCAACTCAAATGGATACCCGAGACCAAATCCCACACATCACCAATAAAATCTATTCATGAATCTGAATCTGAATTCTTTCCATAGGGCTCAATCAACTCAAACAAACACTAAAATCAACACATATTGAACTAATAACGATCTTATATTGATTTGGATGCAAACATCTATTTTAAACGTTCTTTCTTATAAAAGGACGTTTAAATACTTCCACTTGAAATTATTGACATTTATTTCAAGTAATCTGGTGTTTGGCAATATTTCACATGTAGAAATATGAGAAATGTTACATGATATATTGTAATATAAAATACATTTATTTCATATTCAAGCATTATACTTTACCATAACAATGCTTTTCATGTTCTACGTTTTGTGCTTAACTATTTGAACACCATTGTTTGCAACAGTAATAAATCATCAATATGTTGAATGGTTTTACAGAAAGGTACTGTATCCCATAAGTACTGCAGCCCATGTATTGATATCCTTATTGAATTGCTGTTCAGCCAAAGGTTCACATGCTAATTGCCAGCGGCTCCTCTATCATAGCTCCTGGATGTGAAGTGATGTCTGCTCAATGAGCACTGCTGGAGTCTCTGGGCTCATTTCCCCCTAACTGTTGGTCTACAAAGTGATTACATTTGAGTGGCCATCTGCCATCCCCCGGGTTGTTCTTCTGCAACAAAACAAAAACAAAACAAAACAGAGCGGTCACACTGCCTCCCGGTGGCTTCCTCTGGGTACTGCTGTTCTCTGAAATCCAAAGCGATTAAGTCACGCAGCAGCACGTTACCCCGGGCTGCTCCGTTCCGTGGCCTCAGCTTCCGAGCAGGTGTCATGGCAACCCTGCTAAGCCCCGCGCACCGCCCGACCGTTTGGTGCTTTACGCTGTGGATTTCACCCTGTCCGTGCCCCCACTGCCTCTACAACATGGGGGGGTTGGGGCTGCAAGCAGCGCTCTGTATTTACCTTGGAGCTAAGGGACTGCACAGGACATACTTCACGTTGCCACAGCAACCTCGCGTGAAAGGATTCACTCCGCCACGGAACTTCCCAGTCACCTGCAGAAGAGAGGACACCATATTTCAGTGTGGGGAAGCACAGCACTGACACCACAAGCAATTATGAGATTATGATAGAATTAATGAGTCATTATCTAGCTTGAAGTGTGACAGGAGGCATCTTGGTTTTCCCCCATAATGCCCACAGGCGGCTAAGAAATACCCAAAGGACCACAGGCATTCCATTAGCAGAGTGAGATGAGCTGGTGGTAGTGAGGGGGATGAACGTGATGTCATGGCCATGAGGCTCTGGAGTAACGTTAATGAGCTCTGGTCTTCTGTCATCACTCCTGTATAAGACATTTTTCTGTACTCAGGGTTCCTACACATTTGTCCATTTCAAAACTCCATACTTTTCCAGACTCAAATTTCCAGACTTCTCGGTAGATTTTTCAGACCATATTTGACATCCGAGTACAAACAGCTATGTTTATTATGTAAATAAGTGGTTTTAAAATCCAACTGTTAACATGTATGTTACATTCTGACTATGTGTGCTATTATGTTGCCAAATAATTTGATGACGTTCCACTGTGAAATATCTCCGCCCAAAGAGGAAGTAAGCTAACCGGTGCTACCTATACTCGTATTATTTTCCCTTGACATATTAAATAATATTTTTTAGTCTCTTTTATAAATAAGAACCGAAAATGAGTTGAAAAAAGTTAAATAATTTAATTTTCACGGCGTCTGTGCAGCCTTGTTTATTCACTGTGTCCATGGAAACGACACTGAACGCAGCTGTATGGTTTCCTTACGCAGAAAAGATAATCCATTTACTTTTCTGATAACTACATCACTGCATAACTCATAAATGTTCAGACAAGCTTAATATTTGGTTATTTGTGATGCTATGTACTATATATATGCAATTCAAAGATATTGCCACATCAAACTAATTTGGTCGCAGATGTCCGGATTTGGTACAGTTATAAGGCACTTGGGGCAGAGATGTTTTGCAGGCTGTGACATACAGGCATAGAGGCAGCTCTGCATAGGAGTGTGCGTTCAGTCGCACGCCATACTTCTTGCCTTGCTTTTGACGACCTCAAGCTCGCTCTGGCCCACGCTCTCTCACACAGTGGTAAACGTTTTGGCTGCGCTGGCTGCCTGCTCCAAACGCCATGAAAAACACTCTGCTTGTATGATCAATTTATTTTTATATTTATGTTTAGAAACTCTGAATTTATGTTTTAGAAAACAGAATAGGGGCAATAGTCTGGAAACACAATTTTTTTTCCATACTCTCTTTTCTTTTTTCCATACTTATCCAGACCTGGAAATTACTGAAATCAAATTCCATACTTTTCCATAGTGCGTAGGAACCCTGTGTACTGTGCTCAGCCCTGGTATTTGGTGAGCTGTGATTCCTCCTCCACAGTGTTGTTGTTTATGACTGGTCGCCCCTCCCTGGTGCTTTTACCTGCTCATTGGTTGTTCGACCCCTGGCAACCAGGACCATGTGGAAGCCAGTGAGGCCAATGACTGGGATGAAAAAGAGGCCAGCAACACACATCACCACCAGTCTGGGGCCCCACAGTCAAGGAGTTTCACTCTGGTACCACACACGGCCACTGATATGGGTGCACACGCATGTGCACACATGCGCGCACAAACACACACACACACACACACACACACACACACACACACACACACACACACACACTCGTTCTCTCTCTCTCTCTCTCTCTCGTATAGCATATACAAGATCAGTAGTGTCAAAATTTATCACTGACATATCTTCTCCTAATACTCCAACAATATTAATCTGAAAATAGGAGTAGACTATATACCTTAAAATAGATGACTGAACCAACAGCATGGTCCTCCATGCAGAGACCCACACATATAAATAGAGCAATAAATCACGATGGTCATGGCTTACAAGAGTCACATTTTTAGACCAGTGGCTGAGGCCTCGCCTCAGCAACGAAGGTGCCCTGCACTACTTTCCGTGCTCTCATGGGAGAAAACTTGACACGTCCGTGGAAGGATACGTGATGGTGGTGTGCAGTGCCCCCAACCGCTCCAGGTGGTGCAGCACGAACAGCAGGCCGAAGGAGAAGACCCCGACCATGTGAGCACTGAGTGACAGCAGGAACAGGAAGAAGAAGCGGTAGTTCCGCCTCCCGATGCAGTTGTTCACCCAGGGGCAGTGGTGGTCGAAATCCTGCAGAGGGCGATGTTCAGAGTAAACACTGTAGAGCAGGGAGCCAGAATTTACCAGTGTTGTTGTCAAGGGCCAGAGTAAAATGTTTTTTAAAATCTGAACACTTTATTGGTGTATAACACTAAGAGCTGTCAAATGTTTTCACTATCCATCTGTGTTTGTTTTACGCTTTATGTGAAGTCAGGTGTAAAATAAAAGACTAGCGAAGTTCTGGAGCTGTGGAAGAACTATAAATTATGGTGCAGACCTTAGTGAGCCTTATACCACTAAGGAGGAAATCATAGAAAAAATTTTGCTGAAGTTAAGCAAAGAAAATATTACACATGTCCAAATAACTCTGACACACTATATATATATATTTTTAATGCTTACTCTTCTTCTTTATAGCAATACAACTGTGTAATAGTCATAGCTATCGACAGCTACACGAACGTTACATTTATCACTGGCAGTTGTGTACTTTCTCACTTACTTTGTGTAAATTTCATACTTCTAAATTGTAGTTAACGGTCACCATTATTTGACGTTTTTTGGTGAACTGAAATCTTGAGAACCTACAGTATATATCTCTCCTACAATGGAGATCCAACTGGGCCTTGTCAGATAAGTCCAGCATGGTGCCAGAACAGCCTGGCTCAGCACAGATCTGTCAATGGATAAGCATTTTTTGGCTTCATCCACTCTTTATGTCACTTGAAACGGGTTTTGTCTGGAATTTATGTCGCACATTCCTTCTCAGGAAACAGCATCATGGTGATATCTTGAAACGCAGTGACTAGATTAACTGCAATCCTACAATATCAATCCTACAATGGAGGTGCACTGAAATAAGAAATTCTGCTGACAGTTTTTGGGTCAAGGCCACACTGTAAATAAGTGCCCCTTCAAAGTCAACTACAGTCTTCACTACTCTAGCCACAGTTATTGTATGCAGCTTACAGGTTTATCTGGAAGCACTGTGATTCTACTGCCTTCCTGCTCAAAGCCATCACCAGTGCATTTTTTTTGCAATCACGAATTTAGAAAAAAAGGCAGTGGAGTAGAAGTATGCAGATGTATAGAGTACAGATAGAGTTTGTCACATGTGTAAAGACCTAGTTCATTACACAGTCACTGGGGGGGTTTCCTCTGGCAATTTAAGTTTTAACCAGCGATTAAGCAAGGGGGTGTGAATTTTAATGTACAGTAAAACTATTAAGTAAGACAAGTGCCTCAGTTCCCTCTCGCTTACCTCCACACAGTTGTCGCACACACTGCAGTGGGAACAGCGCGGGGGCCTGTAAAAGTGACAGGTGGTGCACCACTTCATCCGAACCTGGATGCCCTTGATCTCCACGTTCTTGTAGAGCGGTGCCCGGAAGTCATCGTCCTTGTCCTCGTCTTCGTCCGCTGTAATGGAGACACACAGTTTAGACTGGCGCTGCACAGTCCCCACCAGCTTTGAGGGACACCGACAAAACTAGGAAAAAGTTGCTTCTCTATATATATTTTTGACACAGTGAAAGGAGACTTTTTAGTCGATAAAGAATACCAGGAATTTGCTTGGTATTGTTTATAGCACTGGAACAAGGCTTTGAATTGATGATTAATGTTCTCTAAAATGCAGCTAGGGCTGTTCTGACACAGTAAAACCCAGGGATAGTGCTTGGTTTGAAATATTAAGCATTTATGAGTCTAGTTTTTACGGGCAAATGGGTGCATGCTTATTGAGCTTGTTGAGACCAGCTAAACATTTTTCCTGTTTATTCTCACAGACATTTTGCAGAAAACCTTAAATTACATTTAAACTGTAGTCAGACATACAAGCTGAATTATGATCGTCAGGGTAACTACACGTAGCTCTTCAGACAACAGCCCAAAGTGGCCCTTGAGCTGCAAATATGCATTAGTTTACCTTTTAAAATCAATGGCCCATTTCTGTAAGGTGACAGCATGTGAAATGTGTTTTAGTCTATTAAAGAACAAACTCATAATGGAGAAATATTAACATGGGATCCTGTTTGAAGAGGCAATTTCACACTTTCGCTCTCACATGCACAACACAATACCTGAAGGGACACAGCAGAGCCTCTCTGGCACATTCTGAATTTAAACTGCTTAATACCGCGACCACAACGGGGACCCATAGATTTCTGTGCATTTTACAAGCTTAAAGCCTCTTCAGCTGCTGGATGAGAAAAGTAAAAGCCTGTTCACTGAAGGCCAAGTGTAAATACAGTCTTATGTCTAATAGTCGCTTATGGCGCACAGCCATTTTTTTTTTTTTTTTTGAGAGAGGTGAGAAGTGTTTCCTTTCTCTCGATTTCTGCTGGCTAACAGGGAAGGTTTGCTGGGAGGGCCAGAGTTTGTGTGAAATAAAGTGTGACCATGAAGGGATTTGCCTTCAGAAGAAAAATGGTGCGATCCCACTGGAATAGCAGGACAAACGTGGCACCTGTGTTGCGCACTGATTTTTGCATTTAGCAGCCATCATTTAAACAGTGATATTAGTAATGGTACGCATTGCAATTCAAATTGCTGCAACATGCAGGGAAACAAACCACGTGCTCTTAGGTAAACCGTAAGATTTGATAGACTGCTGCCGAACACAGGGTTTTGATTGCCACAGAGGTCACCTGCAGAGGGACAATATTCATGACTTTCTGTGTACATGAACAGGAGGTATGAAGAGGCGGGAATTAAACGAAATGTCACCCTGAAGCGTCATGGCTGCCGGAGTCTGAGTTGAGTCACTGTTAGTCTATCTCCTCAACCCTCCCCATTTCCGTGTCTGGCCACCGTCTCCATAACAACCAGGTCGATGAGGAGACACTGGGGGGATTTTGTCACTTGGTGGGAATAAGAAAACGCTGCAGCCCTGATGGCCTTGAGGTGACACCGTCCTTCTGACATTATCACAACTTGTTTATGTGGGCCAGAAATCCCCAAAAGTACACGTTGTTTGTACAGTAATTACAACAGTACTGCCACAATCTGTAAAGTAATTCGGTGCATTTTCATAATGCAGCCTGACTGTGAGGTGATTATATTGATGGCTGTTTTATGGTAGATTAAACTGTGCTCAGGGAATGAAGGAAGGTGCTTTCGTCCTCTGCTGCTTTTGGATCCCAAATGACATTTAATACGGAAAGTCATTCCCCCAGGCTGCAGCGCATTCGTAATTCTCTGTGGTAAAGGGAGTGGTGTTTTAGGTCTGCAAGTCATCCACAGCCTGAGGTCCAAGCATTAAACATGTTCACTTTGGCAAGTAATGAATTCAGAGCAGCAGAGGCCGAGTGAACAAAAAACCCACTAAGACACGAAGAGTTGCGAAACCATTTCATTGGGAGAGAGTGGCAGGAAGAAAGAATGAGAGAACGGGAATGACGGAAGGAGAGGTACAGAGAAACAGACTGAGACAGACAAAAAGAGAAAAAAAGAGAAAGAAAGATACAGAGACTGAAGGAAAAACAGAGGAAGACTGACAAAGTGACAGAGAGAAAATGAGAGACACAGAGACAGAGACAGAGAGAAAATGAGAGGAAAAAAACAACTCCTAAACACACACACACACTATACATATATACATGCATGCACAAGACGCAGGACTGGATTTAGGACTGGACAAATAAAACAAAATTCTAAAATAACCTGTATTGTTATATGACTTTAAACACAAACATTAAATGAGCAGAACACCAAGAAATAAAAATCCAAAAGTCAGACAAAAAAAGCCCTGGACTACAAGGGAACAGCTGTACAGTCCCTGTGAATTGCAGGTGACTGGGACAGAGATGCACTTCCTGATTTCCTGCTAAAAATACACAGACATAAGGGAGGATTATTTCCCAAAATACAAAGACCAAATAACCCAATTAAATGTCCTCTCAGGCTACTGTAAAATCCCCATCCATATACGCTTTGAAAGAGGTGACTGCAAAGCTAGCAGCTAGACGATAGTCTGCATGTACTCTTGTCCAACACCACCAATGTTTCTGCTCATGGATAGATGGGACTGTGGGCTTTTTTCTTACAAAATGCAGTACAACTTTTTGCTTCCTCTTCTTCTTATCCATATTTTTGTTAGAATGCCAGTACAACCATTACCTTTGTTAACACGATGTTGTACATTTCACTTTGGCAACTCTGCTTTAACTACAGTGAGAATTATGAAGACATGCCAACACATAATAAAAAATTTGACTCTGAGGAGCAGAGACAGGGAGAGAGAGAAAGGGAATGAGAGAGACAGCAGAAAGAGGGTGACAGACAGGGAGAAAGACAGACCAAGTTCAGTCCCTGACCTCTGGGAATGACGCCAGGGTCCATGAAGGTGGCCATGCTGAAGTTGGCCAAAACGAAGAGGAAGATGATGCCATTGTATAGGGGCACAGCGGGTGAGATCGCCTGAGTCAACCAAGGGCACCTGGGAAAGAAAAAAAAAAATCATTAATTATTGTTGCAAGCACAAAGCCATGCATGTCATTTTTTTCAGCAGCATGTATATTTCATACTCAAAACAGACAGTTCTGCACATTTTTACAGTAATACAAAGACCAAGAGGAAGAACATCTCAATTACAATGCAGCAGTGAGTTGCAGCACAGCTATTGTGAAAGCTGCTAGTGAGTAATATGTCCTGCAGAGCGGATGGCCGCCTCCCCCCCGTGACAGACAAGTACAAAAACCTGTGCTTACTTAACACAGTCAGCAGAGGAAACCAGATTTTCATCTTTTTAATCTCTGCCAAGCAGGAATCAGAGAGCCCCACAGAAGGAGGACAGCCTCTAACCTTGAATTGTTTCATCTCTCAATATTCCCAAATAATGACAACGCTGTCAATGTGTGCAAGGGTTCAGATCTTATTAAGCTTCAGAACCAAATACACAGGCAGCAAATGAGCAGGGATATATCAGGACAGTCCTATACTTGGTTCAGGGCTGTGTGATGCCGCCATATATTGTATTTCCTGGAATTTGTGAAAGTAGCACGGTCAGGCAGGGTGCCGAACGCTGGCAGGCCGTCTACAGAGCCAGCTGCTGTTGCACTGTAATGTGGCGAACGTGAAGGCCTGGGGCATCGAGTTCCCAGCTCATGGCCTGGTGCCAGTGTGCTGGGGAACGTGCTAAATACAGAGCAGCATGCACTGGAGGGAAGGGGACATCACTGCACCAATCCCTGAATCCCTGTCTTTCTCATTTACTAGTATATATGTGTGTATATATGTGTATACATATATGTGTGTGTGTGTGTGTGTGTGTGTGTGTGTGTGTGTGCACCCTGGAATGAATGTATTTGCCATATGTATAATGTATAAAACCATTATGTATTTGAACATGAACCCCAAATAAAATATATAGCTGGACATAAGAATACACAATAGCCCTTTCAAAGCAGAATTTTAATAGTCCAAGCACTTTGCTTGAATTTCATTTTCCTTTGAACAACAATGGAATAGGGGCCACCCAAAAGTGTTCAAAAGAGTCCTAATAATGTCCTATTAATATCTTTTACAGTTCCACCAAAATGTCATTCTCATCCTGACAGCCATTCAATTCTCACCATCTCTTTATTTGCATTACACTCTGCACAAGCCTTTGAGATCCATAATCTCATTTATTGTGTCCTCATATAGGCCTCCGGAGATCAGTATTTGGACAGAGGACACAATACAGGTCTGCAATGATGGATTGGCATGGGTCAGGATTAGTTTACTTTTGCTAAAAGAGTACCTGGCAACCTGCTACAAATAAATACAAAAAGGTTCAGAGATATGGCACTCAGACATAGACACACACACACATGCGTGCACACACAGACATACCCACAGATACACATGGTCACACACACATACACAGACATGTATGTAGACACACACAGGTGTACAGTTACACAGTACAGTACACAATGCTTTCTTGCCCATTTAATTTGAGTGGCCCTGCCCTCCTCCTGCCTGTGCCTTGTTCAATAATTCAGAGTGGATGATAGAGGTCAGAGTTGGCAGGCTAATGAGTGTGGCAGCGGCCGGAGTGAAATTTGCTCCTTGCTACACCCACCTGTGGTGATGTGGGTCAGGCGGAGGTGGGGCCAGAGAGAGAAACACCCGGCGTTGCTTGCCCTTGCCCTGCTCACATTCAGTTCCACTATGGTAATCCCCCAGAGTAAGGGGCTGGATTAAACGGGAGCTCTGCCTGGCGGGCAGCATACCACACTGCTCACGCGTTTGACGTGAGCCGTTTGCTTATGCACAGTGGAATCCCGCCATTCAGCGCTAGGGCTGTAATTTGCCTTTGGCGCTTGGACAGAACCCCCCGCCAAGAATAAAACAATTGGGCTGAAGGGCATATTTATTGTCAGTGGGACTGCAAACAGAAGGCACACAGAGGAAAGGTTAACTAGGCTCTAAGTCCTAAACGGCTCTTTAACACAATGGCCATGGGCCCAACCCCCTGAAAGCCACCTCTTTAATGCCGGCTCTTCAAGGGACGTCAATGTCAGTGGACCAGGAGAGAGGGTACAGCCATAGCAATGCAACACTAGGTTCAGAATAATACTCACAGCAATCAGGGAAATACAGAACACAGTGTTCAGAGCGATACTCAGTGTTAATAAGTACACAGCACACAGTTTTCAGAGCAATGAACAGTGCTACAAGAATACAGCACACAGTACTCAGAATGATACACTGTGTCCAGAATATGGTACACAATGTTCAGAGGTAAACAGCACCAGGCAATCAGAGGAACAGGCACAGACTTTTAACAGGAATATATGCGATGTTCAGAGGAATATAACATCAAGCATTCAGGAACAGACAAAATGTTCATAGTAATACACACAGTGTTTAGAGGGCTATATCACATGACAGTCAGAGGAACAGACACAGTGTTAAGGGGAACACAGCACACAGTGTTCAGAGGAACATAGCATACA
Source organism: Megalops atlanticus (assembly GCA_019176425.1). NCBI lineage: Eukaryota > Metazoa > Chordata > Actinopteri > Elopiformes > Megalopidae > Megalops > Megalops atlanticus. The sequence continues at coordinate 19,311,654 of CM032878.1, read as the reverse complement.
GTGAGCAGTGGAATAGGAAAAGTGCTCAGGAGCATATGCACAAGATTTAAAGAAATACTGCACAATATGCTGAAATACTACACATGGCATATACAAATAAGACTCTCAGTGTTCAGTGTAATACACAGCATTAGGGCGTAAGGAATGGCTGTTCAAATTTCAAGGGAGTTTGTCAGTCCAGAGCAGACAGAATCATTTGTCTCATTGCCTCAGTCAAATACCGATTATAAGTAACACACAAAGGTTAGCAATTAGATAAATTGGACAAAATATACCAAAATATCGTTATCTTCTTTGTGAATACCACAAATTACATGTTGAAAGGAGAACATCTGATTAAAGAGTCAAACTCACAGATCCCTAGGGTCATGTTTGTTAACCTCCAATTTAACAAGTCTGTGGTTTTCTTGGTTTCACAGGGATTTTGGCAGGGAGGGAACAGAATCAGCTAAACCACCGCAGCAATCAAAACAAAGGGAGATTGACACTGTTTAATGAACTCTCCTGCTGCCGGCCACCTGCTGGGCCAGCCACCTGCATCCTGAACAGGTGAAGAGAACTGTGGGGAATTACCAACCCTGCACAACCATCTTCCAGTAACAAGAGCCAAGACAGATATTTTTCCTCAGACGGCATCATTTCAGCCTTTGCCTCTTAGTTGTTGCTGAAAAAAACAACCACCAAGCACTGGTACAGAGATATGGCCCACAAAGTACTGCTCCCCAGGGTGAAAGTGGAGAATAAAGATATTTATTACTGGCATCGCTCCTGTATCGATTCAAATGTGGTTCCAGGCAAAGGGTGTGTTTTACAGCCCACGCTGTGTGAATTAGATTCTTTATCTCAAATCAGGACCCTCCGCACACCATCAAAACCAGGGGAATATGCTGATGGCAGCTCTCCATGTTTCACTAAACAAGAGGCTGAATCACACATTATCAAGGTTACACAGGAACTGACTGGCCACGAGTTTCAATCTGTGAGGACGGAGCCAGGTTCTCCTACACAAGGTCTACGAGTCACGTCCCCCTCAACAATCATTCATGGGACAGGCAAACCTCGCTGCGTGAAATGCTTTGCCTGGCCCTTCCCATCTCAAAACCATACATCCACTCCAGATTATGGGCCTAGCGTCCTTGGAAAATGGACACCGTTTCCACAGGCAGTGTGTTGACACTTTACGCATAACCGGGTTCAACCCCGCTACCAGCTGTAGACATTCAGGCGACATTCAGAAAGAGCCTTTAAGACAGGCTATGCTCTATCTCTAAGCCTTCCTAGCCATAACAAGCGATAGGAAATCTTGTAACCTCACTGTCAGACTCACTGAGGTGCAAAGTGCAGTGCAGCACAGTGACAGAGCCTGCGTTACTCCACACATCTAAAACCTTGGCCAGGCATCATCATACTGACATTTAGTATTATTTTCTCTGTTGGTTTCTCTCTCTGCTGCATCCAGTGTAAAATCTGCCACTTCTACTCAAAAAGGATATCTATCAGGAGGAGGACAACAAAGAAGAGCCCTTTTGCATTTGACTTTGAGTTTTAGCCTTGCATTTTCTGATATATCACTTAGATTCACAAGGTGTGAGAAATTTGTTTGGTTTCAGGCTGCACTGAACGGCTGCCCCATATAATGTGACGTACTTTCTGAAATGAACAACACTTCCCTCCAGTGCTCTGAATCACGCAATTCCTACATGCAAACAGCTCACTGTGGCCAGGTCACTTATTTTGTTGTCTGCCATTTTGAGTTTATTGCAGCCAAACCATGCTTTCTGCATGCTCTGCTCCATGTGTCTGAACCACTGCAACACTAGGTCACATTGAAATTCTCTGCAGCCAGTGATAAATATGAGGAACTATATGCTATTTTGATAATGGACAATTACAGATGCCCTTATACTTTTTAAATTACTTAATACCATAAAAGATATTCCTCTGTGTATTACCAAAAATTCCAGAAATGACCCTTTTTCATACACAAAAGTTAGAGTCATATTGGTAAGTCAGAGGAATTGGGAAAATAAATTGAGAAAGAAAGGAACACTGGACTACTTCTTGCCCAGAACACCTTTGCACGTCTACATTAACAGGAGATGACTACCATCAAATGCCTCAATTTGTCTCACATTAGCACAAGGATCCATGTTTTGAGTGCAAATTTCAAAACTTTTGAATTGATTTTACTTGCCGTCTTCATGTTAGCCCTATCAAGGCTTCTCTTTCAGAGCCCTTGGCTATCCCAGTGTCATGTCAAGGACACAGATGTCAGGTTAAACCAACTGACATCGCTACCTCACACCCAGCAGAACTCGCAAGGCCGCCTCTGTGAGCTGTGGGGCCAGAGGTACCCCGATGCAGTGATAAAGACCTGCTGTCATGGAACTATGCTTTGCTGACAACACAATGGCCATGCCAGCAAAGCATTAGAGGACATAAATACTGATATTTTGGAAACACTGCACCCTTAATCATGGCAACGAGGACAGTCGGGGAGATTTTATTGCTCTGTTATTTAAACTCTGGAGAACTTGTGCCCAATCCATCACTTGCTCAGATCTCAGCAAACCGAAAGGTGTCCGAATAGGGCGCTGGGGGGTGCTCTGAATCTAATTAGTGACACTTATAATGGACTCCTGCTAACTCATGATTTTTTTCCTTCACTGTGCTATGCATAGAATACAACTCTGTCGTATCTGACATCCTGAGATGGGAATCTCAGCAGGAGCTTTGCTCTGGCATCCTAAAAAGCTGCCGTCCCAAAGCGATTTGGATACACAATTACTGCAGACTTTTGCTGAATCCTAATTTTGGCCTTTTGCAAAGATTTTACCGGAAAGCAGCTCGCTTTGAAGCTGCTCTTATCTGGTAGCACATTTCTGTAGGGAAGGAATGAGCGAGTGAAAAGTCTGAGATGTCAGGCAGAAGAGAAATCAATTGTGACAGGTTCTCCAAATCCTTTCATCTAGAAACACGAACACCGATGACGGTGGTATATATGTAATACACACACGGCATATTTACACATACACAAGCAAACACGCAAGGGCACGTTCCATGAAAAGACACCACACCACCCACACAGGAAGAGCGGAATGAAGAATACAGATTAGAATGCAGATTCATCAGAAATGCAAGGCCCTGGGCAGACCACGCCACTGTTGCCCGAGTGCTCAAATGCATGTGTGGTGACAGAGGGGTCACAGGTGTGACGGACAGTCTCCCTGTGAGCACTCCATCAAAATATTGGTTCACAAGGTGCAAACCAACTGCTTTCACCTGGATTTCTTTCTTACAGAGAATAACGTGCCCTCAATGACCTTTAAATACAGTCACTGAATGCAGACCTACAAAACATATTGTTTGTGGTACATCAAAAGGCATCACTCGAAAAAGACTGAACACTGCAGTTCAAGAATAAGACAGCATGTTTCTATATTCTCAGCATAATGACATCTTGTCCCAGAAAATGAATTTAGCCGCTCATCCAAAACATCTTTGATTCCGATAAAACATAAGCACATTTCGAGGTCAGGCGTCACCCTTTGGTGACAGTTTACAAAGTGCTCGAAGGCATTTCGCTACAAAAATCTGAAAGATTAGATCCCTGCAAGAACTAGGAGGAGCTGCATATCAGCAAAACATTACATTTGCTACTGCAAATGATTAAAGCCAAACTGATCAGTGCTGGCTGACCTTTCATCAGAAATCTGTTTAATTACACCTAACAACCATGTTAAAAAGTGTATGCGTGTTTAATTGATTCATAACGTGCGGAATGGAACATTCATCACCAATACAGCTGCTTGCCAACTAAAACAGTGTCCCATTTACTAACAAATAGCTGCATGAAAAACAGACTGGAATTCATTCTTACTATTCAAAGTGCTTTGAACAGAAATGGGCAGCTGACACTTGGGTCTCTTTTCCTGAATGTCTAAGTGTTTTCTATGTCATGCAACCTTTTGAGGAGGGAACTGATCAGAGAAAGGTATTTGCTGGCATTTCAGAGCCTTGTTCTGTTGGTATGAGTGGACAGGTTACACTGAGGGCCTAGCTGTGTCCAACATGGGCCTGCAACTCAATCAATACAGCCCTGCCCTGGCATACGCACTGTTTCAGAGGGGAGGCAGGGAAAAGAAGATCTGCTTGATTTTTTCACTCGCTAATCCCTTCGGGCTGTTCCAAAAGCTCCCAGATGGAGGGCATGTGTGCCCCCCGGGGTCGCCTGCTGATCCATAATCTGTCAATCCAGAGTCCGTGAGTCCTGTGGGCCTGGGGGTTAATCTCCTAAAACAGGCAGGCCTGGGCTCATCCAATGGGATCATCCACGCGCAAAGTTTCTTTCTCTTCCCTTTTAAATCACCCAGGCATGTCTTAACCAGACATCATCTCCAGAAAGTCAGTCTTGAGTTTTCCCCAACTCGCAGGGCAGACTGCGCTTTCTAACGGCTGAACTTAAAAGCCTGCTGGATCCTCAAATAACTCTCTCTTCGCGGGGGCCACAGTCACCAGATTCATTCCACTCCCCGGGGAGCTTTGCTTTTTTTAATGCATGCAAGCTTCTGAGACACTCAGACTCACACTTCGCTCACTGTTCCGCACACGAAGCCGGAGCACTGTAAACAGATAGTTTCTCTGTTAAAACAGTTGGCAAAGTAACAGGAGATGGTGGGTCAGCTACATGGCAAAGCCTTTTGGGAAACATAGTTGTTTTAGTTCGTTTTTTTTTTTGTGAGATCCAAATGGAGCATTAATTTAGTTGGGTTCTGGGGCTGGCCCTGATCTGTGAAATCTGAGAGGATGGGGAGCTGGGTCTAGACCTAGAGCCTTGGGGAAAACTGGAAAATGGCCTCCTCTTCAGTGCTTCACACAGTGGCATCCTGAAAACACTGAGGGGCTGACTGATATGCCCTGATCCCTGACTCAGTCTCTATGCATGACTTATAGGGAGAGCGAGAAACCTTGGAAACCCAGCTCTGTCAAATCCAAGCATCCAAGCCATCATTGAAAGCAGCTTCATTCAAATTCATGTTATCACCAGCAATACATTTTCATGTACTTTCCATTCAGCACCTCAGTACATATTCATATTCCACTTTTGAGTAGCAGGAGTGGAAAAGAAGTAATAATTTCCTTCCAATATGGCTGTTTTTCATTAGTCTGTAGGTGTGGTATGAATTAAAATGTCTAATTAGTCTAATTCCTCCAACACATTTCAACAATGCTAATGACCAGCACATATGGCATCATTCCTTCTGCCTTTACTTCAAGCAAGTAAAGATCTGTCTTCCTCAGCTCCCCCAAGAGTAGAACCGCTGATTGTCTGACAAATGTTTGTGTGTGCTTAAAAAGCCATCCTAAACAGGCAAGAAGCTGAACCAAGCTGAGAGCCACATCCTGCCATCTCTAATATGCAAGTGTGGGATGTCCTGGGCTTAGTCAGACGTCATTGACCCTGTACTGTGGTAGACAAAACTCCCTAAAATGACCAATGCTTTTAATCTCTTCTTCCAGACAGGCGCATGTGTAATGGCTAGACCCCCCAATTAGTTACCTAGCCCTCATACATCACTCTCCCACTTTAATCCCCAGGACCCATAACAAATGAGAGGGTAAATCTAGAGAGACTTTCACCCTCTGCTTTGCCCTTTTTGACCAGGAAAATCTATCAAAACAAAATGGAATGTGGCTCAATCCAACACAGTAATGCATTTAAACCAGGTTGTACAAATTTTAGATTGAGAAAATACTGTATTGAATAATCTGACATAGCTGTAAAATGTAATAATCTTATGAATCTCATCATGGAGAACATGCGTTCATTGAACAAGAGGATGCCAAAGCACATGGTCAAGACGGCTTATCCTATGTCAGAACCGGAGTGTAGTTACTTTTAGCAGAATTTGTGGTGGAATACTTCAGGTTTGTACAGCCCTGGTACACTTGTACCTGTTGCCTGGTCAAAATGCTGGAACTGGGAGTGATGCAAATTTTATCTACCAAGCTTTTATTTTACACATCAAAATTTTATTAAGACGTTACTCCACTGCAAAGAATTCAGAATGTACAACAGTGATATGAAACAAGGGAAGGGCCCCCTGGAAATATACTGTTTGTAACAAATGTGGCAGTGGCTAGGCTGAAAGCTTGGCTGTTACCAAGAAGAACAAAGTTGACACTACTGTTTTTCCATGGCCTTGAATGCCACCAAATGACTTAAAAAATCCCACAGTACAGTGCCCTTCTCTATGTATGCCTCAGCTGTGAACTCGACCTTGATTGTTGCGTCTTATCTTCGATCTGCATCTGTGAGCCCAGCACATTTCCATGAACAGAGATGGATTCATAAGCAATTCCTACAGGAAGCTGGGGTCAAGCAGAATGTTGCCTTCACTCTCGGAAACCTCCTGAGCTGTATGCCCTGTGTTGATACATCCTTTGCCCAATGTTTGCCACCCACTTCTTTGTAAAACAGCAGGACAACACTGCAAAGAAGTTTTGCAGCATGGCGCTTCCGTTTTGCATTTGGAAAAACAAACATTTCCCCCAACACAAGCCTCTGAGTTGCCTCCTGTTGGCTGTGAGACCAGAGCTGGCTGGAGTTGGCTGTTCCATTTGCTGTGCCTCCTGGTAACAGTATTTACAATATAAGCAACGAGTTTCCAAATTAAGACTGAAGACGAACAAGGTATGTTTTCCAGGAGTTGAATCTTGTCCACAGCCAGGATGAGAACACATGGCAGTAAATACTGACTTGGCACCTTATGGGTATAACATATTACAAATATGGAATACAGCTTCCATGACATATGAGGAGGTGATGCGTAGAGTGCCAGATCAAATTCTTAATTGACAAAAAAAAAAGCTGCCATGGCAACACACACATATATATTACTAATTGCTCATGGCAAACACGCCAACAAAATAATACTACAATATTAACAATAATACAATACAAATAAAACAAATATATCTACTGCTAAACGCAGTATATATAAAAATGAATGTTATGTAATACCAGCAGCACGCAACAATTCCTTAGGTTCCAGATTTAAGTAAATAGGCCAAACCCTTCACAGGAATATGTGTTGAACAACAGAGCCAAACATTTCCTTGAAGCCAATGACATTTTTGGAAAACTGCTGAGTTTCTTGGCTCTTGTAGCCTGTCTATGTTATCCATTTGATAGCATGCTGCATTGAGGGCCATTTCCTTAATGAACTGATCACCAATCAATTTCATTCATCAACTGATGAGCTGGCAGCCAGTGTGGGGACCTGCCAGCTGAAAACGGGTGAGGGTCAGATCTTTCTCATCATTGTGCTGGGCTCCATGTCACAGTGCTGCTGCCACATTCTGCGGTAAATGAGGGTGGAATCTCTGGCAACAAACACATCCTTATTTCTGTGATGGAAAGCCAAGAAAAGCAGGGGGAAAAGACAGTTCATCACATCCAGAAATCGGTGAGGAAACATACTCAAATTAAATTCCTATTGCTCACACTGCCCTTTTAAAAATGAGATCCCATATTCTTAAAACCTACCGTCTCCCTCTGTTTCCTTTTGCTCTTTTTTGACGAAACAAAGGTCTTTTGTTCCAGTCAACAGACACTATTTTATTTCCATATTCCACTGAAATTGGAATGACGGTGAAGCAATTGTGACTTCGATCATTTCACGTCACGGCAAATTGCTTGGAACCATTTCACCAAGGAGCAATCAGTTTGATGGGAAATGCAGATCTGGGTCTAGAGTTCTGCAAATCAGCAGGAATATTATTCCTCCTCACTTCATCAAGGGAAACAGTTATGGCATGAAAGGTAAGCCAGTGTATCCATGCTATCTAAGATAGGCATAGGTTGAAAGCCTCTCATTGTATGTGCAGGGCTGTAACATTTTTCAATCACAAATAACATGATGCTCTTTAAAAACCACACTGCATTTGATCCTGACAATATCTGCACATCATAACAATCCACTGGCCACACAAGCTCCCTTTCTTCATTTCCCTTTGCTCCTCCCTCTTCTCCATTCTTCTCTCCTTTTTCCACTTTATCTCCTTGTCTGTCAAAGCCAAAGTAAATAACAGAAATGTTCTAACAGACCCTGGAAGGTGGCCATGATGTTCCTAATGTCCTACATCACCCACATTCGTTAAATCAGATCTTTATGGCGTCCTGCTGGCCTCATAACCAAGCAAACCCCCGCCCAGCTGCCATTGTTTCCAGATGCAGCGCGCTGCACCCCACACAGAGCTAGGTGGGGCTTTTTTGGCTTGGCCCTCACCATGGCTTAATTTAAGAAAACTGTCCCTGGTTGCTACATAAATGGTGAGCTATAAAGGAACACAACAGAATGATACATCCTCCCGTACAGAGATATCTGTAGGGGAATTAATCCTAAATGACAGTAACAGAAGAATTTGCTTCAACAGCTCTGCTCAGCACCACCCAGTCTGTTCACACAAAGGGAATCCTTTGAAAATAATTGCCTATAGCAGGGATACATCTGCATCCAGAACAAAGCAAAGTGCCCATAATTGCGAGGACAACATTAATTGAGCATTGTGCCAGAAACAGCGCTACTGGTGACGGATCTTCAATGTGGTCGGCACAAGAGGCCTCATGTATGGCAGCTGGTCTAACATTAGAGACAGTGTTATGGGAAGCAATTTAACATTCTTTCAATGGATATGGGGGGAGGTGGGTGGACACTGGCCCTTTTGGGTTAGTTCCACAAGCTTTATCAGAGCCGGGGGTCTGTAAACGAGACTCTGGGGGCCAGACCTGTATAGGTCTGGTTGCCAAAAACTGCCCACTAAGCTTTCACTCTCAATCCACCATGATTACAGAGCTGAGCCAGACAAAGCAGACCCAGGACTCCGCAGAGGAGCTTGTCAGGCTCACAGCTCCACTTTTCCCTGACATCTGGAGGAACCCTGAGCTTGGAGCAAGGGTGTTCATTAAAAAGGGATCATCCGGGAGACAGAAAGACGAAAGTGTGACCACACTCCCACTGTGAGACCGCTTCAGCCTTTCAGAGCAATATTGCAAATGAGGAAAGGAGATATGGCAGCCTGGAGATGCAATGTGATGTCCTCTCTTTCCTGATAGAGATCTCTTGATGGAAATTTGACCTCCTGGTGAGATTAGCTGAGAGGAGGGCTTGTCGGATCTCATTTTCCTGGTCGTTGTTCAAACTACTCCGATCTAAACTACTAGCGCACTGTTTACTGAGATTAAAAAAAGATTTTTTGGTTTATTGGCTCTTTGACTGAATACGGGCACTCTGTATATGGACTGTATGAAAACCATTATGCTCAAATGTATTTTAAATGACAAACTACTGGTGGATCAAGAATTCTCTTTGACACATCAATGGCTCATCTACAACATGCTGATTCTGAGTGCCATCTCTTTTCTTTGTCCCTGTATCCCCCACTGAAGGGGGGAGCCATGCAGAACAATGGTGCTGTTTGTGGGTCCGGTCCTCAACAAGACACAACAATGGCTCTTTTAGCAATTATAACCTCATTGCATTGGACAAGAGCCCAGTAATGCACTTTGGCCACTGACGAGGGAGTGACAGAAACAGTCGAGTAGGGCCACACTGAAAGCTTGGGTCCGCTTATACTGTGTGACACTCTCTGTCCCCTTGCGCCCTGACCCACACACCGCAAGCACACCTGTTTCCCGCACAAACCTGGCATGTGAGTTCACAATCACAGGGGAGTTCACAGTCAATCTGAAACTAGAACACAGACAGTGCAACGCTGTTGGTGCAGCTGTGTTTGTTTTCACATTTCAGCATTTTTCCATTACGTGATGTGGTGGGATCTTTAAAGGGGAGGGGAGGGGGAGGGGGGGAACAAAGATTTACAAATACTGGTGAAAAGCCATGCTGTGTTCTAAAATGCCATCAGGGCTGTTGCTTGAGAAAATACCACCCTAGGAAAGCATCTAGTTGGACATATCAACCATCAAATTCATCAAATTAACAAATTAAATACATGTTAAATTGCTTAAGATTTTTAAACTACTTAAGATTTTAAACTACTTAAGATTTTTAAGACAGAAGGGTCTCAGGTTCCCTTTTACAAAAAGAACAAGCCAGCACTACAAAATATGGGGTGGTTAATTTATTTAAAAAAAAATGTGGTAAAGTTTGTTTAACACAGTGCATTCTCAACGGAAATCTTTGCAAATATTAAGCTTCTCTTCATTCCAGACCTGTATTTCTACTCACCATATTCAAGAGCCTTTGTTGGTATTGCTTCCTGTCCTTTGTATTTGAATGTCTATGGCTCAGACCAAAATGTGACACACAAATTCAACTTCATGGTAGACAATCTTTTTGCAGAACTGTGACTCAAGGCAGAATTTTTCCACAATTATAATTAATCACTTTTAACACATCTGAGTGAGAGATTAAACTCAATAGCCAAACCAGATGGAGATTTTCAACGTACTGTCGTTACTGTCAACAGGCTGACACTGCAGGGCTGAAGGGAAAAAGAAAACAGACCAAACACTCCCATGAGCCACTGCCAGTCTTTGCAACAGCTGCAAATACTGGGCGACCTTCCTGGATTTACAAATTTGGCCACAATCAACCCAACCAACAACCAAACATTAACACAAATGGGTGCGTCTCCACAACTATGAATGTATGACAACAAATCTTGACCATTTTATGCAATATATCCTCTGAGCTAAACATAAATCCTCTGTATCCAGCATTACTAATGTTTTAATAGCTCAGGAGAACCCTGTAGTTTTGTTCACGGTGTGTGGTGCAGATCCAGAGTTCACTGTACAAAAGACACCAAATGCCTCCCCTCTTGAAACCAATTATGCCAAGGATCCAGCTTAACCACACGTGACTCTCTGGCTCCTCTCCTCTTTTCATTTAGAATTCAAAACAATTGTGAACTGAGCTGATCCGGAAATAGGCAAACAGAAGTGTGAGGAACAGTCAGGCACAGGGAGGTGTTTTTCCCCAATTAAGGTTTGGTATACATATCTATATGATGAGAATATGAATGAAAACATATAACTTTGAAGTACTGGTGTGAAGTAAGGAAAAATTCAGAGGGGGAAAGAGAAGGGACACTAAAACTAAATTCTCAAACATTCTAAATGCTCAATGTATTGTCTATAATCAAGTTACACTCTAAACTCTTAGCAGCTTAGACAACATCAGAATTGTTCCGGTTCCAAAGTTGTCAACTTTCCTCACGTATGACGCTCCCTGCGGAAGCAACCTGGGTGAAAAGGGGGGCGCTCCTGCTGAGATGTCTCCATCAGAGCTTTGCAACCTGGTGCCACGAGCTTACAGGAATATGAGTCACTGCAGTTACCAAGGCAACCATCCACACTCCTTATCGCGCTGTAGCTGAATGCATTTTAGGTCGTACTACTTGCATATTCTTGTTTAGATGGAGCTGATGAGGCATGTATTTCCTACAGAAACAAATGCACACGCCTGATCTGTCTGTTAATGCATTGATAATTAATAAGCCTTGATGAAATATGGAAATAATGGAGGGGGAAGCCTGTGGCCTAGCCCACATGTAATAGCTGCAATGCAGGAAAGTGCTCTGTGACAGCATGTCTGAACAGACAAGGAGACAGTGCACAAGTTTCCCTTTAAGAGCTGGATGGCCTGATTCCTTATTAAGGGGATTACTGTGGATGCCTCTGGACGTGCTGCCCGACATTTGTTTTCGACCATCTGGACCGCAGGACGAGTTTATTACTTTGTGTGCTGGCTGGTGAGTGGCCATTCCTAAAGAAGCTGCGGGGTAACATTAAAGTGCCTGGCCTTCCAAGCTGCTGCTTTTCAATTTGCAGGCCCGACTGAGTCAGAGTTCGAGGTCAACAGAGCTACCCCTCCACTTGTACCATTGCTGCTGTCCTACTGCCCTCCGTTTATATGAAATGTCCTGACCACTTCTATAAGAGGGAACTAAGTATAGATGCAGCGCTCTACCTGTGAACGGTGCAGTACCAGAGAACAGCACTTAAAAAATTACAGTGGAGAGTTTGGAAAAATAATGTCCTCATGACACTAACAAAACAGTAACAGGTATCTTACACAACAGTACCCAAAATATACATATACATAGTTCATAATTAAAGCAAAAACAAGGTTACATTTCATCACATTATGTGTAAAATGAACCTGTAACCCTTTTCACTAAAAGACAGTTTGCAGTTCCCAAACTGTGATACTGCAGAATGTATGGGTCATTTTCATTCACCCGGCTGCAGTATGCACACATACCTCGAATGAAAGGCATACTGGATACCTGCTGTGAATATAAATAACGTACCACCGAATCACAATACAATGTGATTTCTCACGGTGCACATCTTCACGTCTTGACAAAGCAGTTTTAGGGGCTGGTCCTGCTCCTGTAGCCTTCATGGGAGGCTTCTTACTGAAGTATTAACCATGGGTGGTATGCCAGTGAACGGTACTTAGGACAAGCTCTCGGAAATAAATTCTACTTACCGCTCTTTTGTTAGAAGAACGTTTAAAACTGTAATATTTAGCACGGCAAACAAAATGGGTTTTGTTAGTGTCAGAAAAGCTGACTATAAATACACATGCTGACCCAGTTATGAGTGGGTAATGCCAGTGGTGATTAGATTATTACTGCTGGAGCGAAAATCTCCAAAAGCAGTCTAAAACACATGTGGGGTAGCATGTGGGCAGACTGGTATGGACGTTTGCACCCATGCAGCACGTGGCCTCAGTTAACATCATTAGGCAAATGAGGATCAGTTTGTTTTGAAAGAAATCTGACTGCAGTTCTCCATCACGCCACCACTCTGTCTTCCTGATTGCAGCTTTGATGTGTAGGACTGGAATGGCTGTTCATGGAGCAAAATGCCAAGACTTTTTATCATCCAAGAGTTCTGTGGTTCATTTAGCTGTGAGCTAAAGGATGGTTCAGTGATTCACACATATCACATAACTCGTGGTTTATTTGAACATGACTGAAAAAAGGCAAGGGTCAAGCCAGTAATAACAAAATTTGAAAGAGAAATTATATATATGATATATAGAAAAGCCTTTAGTTTGTCCCATCATATCTGACATCTTTGTACTCGCCCTCAATGCCTTCTTCCTGGACCACATTTAACAAGAGTTCTGTTGGTGGTTGAAACAAGAAAACATGTCCCTCGAGCCACAGAGCAACTAACTCCTACCCTCAAATAGAGCACAGCTTCCTGTTAATCCCCAGTGAACAGGTGCTGCTATTTAAAGTGCTCAAATCCTACTCAGTTCAGTCCTGGCATCCCAACCCTCCCTGTAACTGCTGCATACGCTTCAGTGTAACAATGCCCTTGATCCCAAGCTCTCTGGTATGAAACACACTGAAAGAGCCACTGCCCCAAAAGGGGAGTCACTGGAAATGGGCTGTTTCATTTCCCGTGTCAACAGAACAAATGGGGTATTTCTCAGCATTTCTTATCAGCATTGTTTCCAGTTGGGTAGCGCAATCCCTAGACATGGGATAACATTGTATTTGGAACCGTGGCCAACTTTGACATCCCGATAAAATCTACAATGTAGTATCCAGTGGAAATGATTTCTAAATATCTCAGACACACCTGGACTGAGAATTAATTTATACCCAGTGGTAGGATTGCTCAAGGGAGTTCTCGGTTGAAAAATGATTACTGAATCAGCTAGAGGCCTTCTGACTGCTCTCAGAGGTTGGCCATAACGCACTGTGGCTGCAGTTCCAGACCACCACTAGAAAAAGCCCTCTGGGCCTCCTGGCTCGAGACGGTGTGGATTTCCTGCCCACTGGATATGGTGTGCTACCTGGCCACCAGCCGAGGACCAGAACTGTGGCTGTGTCAAAGACATGGCAGGCCCAGATATGGTGAGGCCTGAAGGAGACACAGCACTCCGAAGAAACAGGTTCTTCCCTCACCCATCTTCCCTGTCCTTATCAGCACTAAGCAGACACTATCCAATGTTGATTTGTGTTTTCCCCCTGTCTGACTTCAAAGAGCAAAAAACTGCAACTTTCAGCACTTCTTCCTCATTTGAATTGGTGCTGGTCACATTCAGGTTAAACTTGTGATGTTGATTTGGGTATGTTTAACAGTGTGGCCCTCTGTACTGAGCTATTAATGTGAGTGAACAAATTAACACATTGCTGGTTGGTTACTTTCTCTACAGGCTTCTACACAGCATGGTTGCATCAGCTATATCACGATTTCTCTGACCTTTGACCCTTTGGGCGAAGGAACATGGAATAGACACTAGACAGCTGGAGCAGAGGAAGGATGACAAGGGATTAAAATGACTCCAGAAGCATAGCTCCTTAGGCTATCTCCAGTTTTATACAAGGTTCACTATATATCCTTACACTTGGGGGAAACATTACAGCACATTGTGCACTTGGAATCTCACTAAATAATCAGAGATGTGGTGTTACAATGGCAAACACTCAAGATGCCAGAAAAGTCTGCAATTAGCATAAAAGTACCCTTCAATTAGCATTGCAAATATTCTGATGGCCTGTCATGGGTCTAAAAACCAAAGAAGACAGATGAAATTTCCTGAGAGGGTGGGGAGTGTTATCCACCATTTATTTTCTGTATGCTAAGGGCCACCCTCATTAAAACCAAGGCAGCCTCTTTGTGAAACGACCACATGAAGTGAGTTGGCAAGGACGGCATTAAAAAGGCAGTGGAAATTTCCTCTCATTCTTGTGTGAGGAAACGTCTCAGGATCACTTGTTGAGAGAGCTAACAAGGCCCAGCTACCACAGGGTGGACAAAAATGGTTGCAACCTCCAACTTTCCTTTACCTTCTCAAGGCTACTTTGACCTGTGAGGTTTGGGACTGCAGAAAGCGGGTTGGACCCATGCTTGGAGTCAAGGAGAAGGCAAGTCTCCTAATAACAATTTGTGCCCCAGGTCACTTCCAATTTGTCTTGGTTTCAACATCAGTGTTCACAGGCAGATTAGGGACAGCTGGAGTGCTCTCTAAAAAGACTTAGTAGACAGAGGAATCTATGTCTTTAGGCAAAGGGAGATCTTCTTTTGAAATGACCTAGAAAAAGCTACAAAAACAGTCATTTTCAAACCCCCAATGTCAAAGTGCTGAGAGGACAAATAATGAATAATATAAAATTGAGATGTTAACAGCCTTCTGTAGGCCAGTCTGGCAGACTGCTCTATTTACACAATGTATGTTAGTGACATTTCTGAACTGACATTTTCCGCTGTTTGTGTGGTCGCGGCTATCATCAGAAAACACTGAAACATACACAAAGCATATTGGCCTGTCTGCTCTGACAGACGCAAAGCTATCAAAGGAGGGTTAATGTCCTGTGACATTCTGAAAACTCAGCAGCATGACCCTCAACGTGAAACTTAAGCAGACTAAAGCAATAAAGCAGACACATAGGTCTGCACTTTGTCTTCCAACATCTCAATACAGGTGAAGATTCATGGACTGCCTGTTCATTTAGGGCCTTAATTGACCCACAGACCAACAAAGACTGACTTTGACTACACTAAGTCAGCTCTGGCCTGCAAACACTGTTATCAATTGCTGAAAGCTGATGCTTGATGAAAACAATCACCCTGTTAAAACAGAGAAAACTAAAATTAAAACACATATTGTTTATGACTTGACAGATTCTGGGTGATTTTCTTTTCTGTCCCTGACACACCTGACATTCTGGAGGTGCAAAGGTGTATGGTGACAACACAGATCATTTTAAAATGGATGCTTGACTGTACATCTGCCATGCAGTGTCCACCTTGCCACTTGTGAGACAGAAATATTTCAGATCTAGCACACAGACTCCAATCCATGACAGTTCTCTTTGTGGCACAATAAACCTGCTTTATTAGTCTGAACTGTTTTTGAGCCAGTCTTTTAAAATTATCTCATCCAACAAAGACTCAGTGGATGTTATTGTGAGAGAAGCAGGAATTCAAAGGAGGCCGTCTAGCTACCAGATGCGGAGCCACACACGCTCAATGCTGGCAGAAGAACACCAAGTACTTTTGTGCTGCATCTCCAGAAGCTGAATCGCTGATAAAAGCACTGTAAATTATGCTACAAGCAGCGAGACTACAGAGAGATAGAGAGTGAGGGAGAGAGAGAATGTGGCATCAGTGATTTGAGTGAAGAGTCCCTGGTAGAGACAAAGGGGAGGGGCTGCCATTTACCGCAGAGAGGAGCACAGTATGGACATGTCAACTCAATTCACGGCACACTGCTTCTCTAACAGTAGTGAGGAGCCAGGCCATTTTTAAAACTCCCATGGAAATGAGGAACTTTATCAAAAGAATTTGAAGTGGGCAAACCATTTTGAATTATTTGATCTGTTTGCTGCTCCATGTTGAACAAAAAAGATACATAGACAAGTATTGAAAGTTAACTGTCTGTACAAGGTAAAGCAGTGTCTTTACAAAAACAACCTGCTGTTCCAGAAAATTTCTGCAAAGCTAATGAATATGCGAAAAAATCAGACTTCTTCACATTGTGTAACATGTATCATTTGGCTTCTGGAAGTGGTAGAATAAAAGCAAAGCAATGTTCTGCTGGTGCACTGTAATGTTTTTCTTTGCTGCAGCGCAAACTCTGACGTCCCTCACAATGGCAAGGTCTGCTGAGAGAACAATCACAGAAGCAACACGAATAATCAATTGGAAAAACAGAACAAAAATCCCCCCCTTCCCTTACACGGTCCCTGCTGAGCAAGAAATTTGACCGCCCTTCCTGTCCTACTTTATCAGCCAGTGCTCACCTCCTTTTAACAGGAAATCAGCAGTGTGGAGTCCACACAAGGTGCTTCAGTGCTGAGGGGCCCTCTGGGGCCAGTGTTAATTAGCGTAACTCCCACAAGGCCTCAATGGGGGGAAAAACAGGTTTTATAAAGGGTGGGGAAGACTGTAGCAAATACCTCATCCTGGAAAAGCAGACATAATAGGCTGCGGTAGAAATGTAAAACAGCGCTTTGGAAAAATTAGTCAGGGGGAAATAATGTGGTTGTTTCGCTGTGCGCGTCAAAGAGATATTCGCCCCCAGGTGAACATGCACAACGTAGCTTTGATTGCGGAACAGAGTATTTATTTATGCCCCTGCTGAAAAGACCCTTCAGGGCTCCATCCCATTCTCACGTGGCCCCGATGGGAGGAACCCACAGTGGGACTCTCTTCATGGCACAGGGAACCAACAAGAAAATCCCTGGGACAAATAATCACAAGGCAGAATCGAGACAGAACTGGGGTGGTCTGGTGTATTTTATTTTCCCTGAACAAAACAGTGTAAATCTACAGATACCCCAGGTGCCTAAACACGACCGGGGCATAACCATGAGCCACGGCCTGACACACCAGGCTGCAGGGAGAGTTTGGTCAGATCTCTTTTCCAAAGAAATCACACATTTGGCCCAGTCATCCCTACCATGCAGGGGGGAGAGCAGCAAATGCGCACGATCACAAGGAGATGTGTTGAACAATGAGGCCTTTTCTCTCTGCCTTTGAGTACTCTACGTCCGTGACAAACCACTTCATCTGCCTTACTCCACCACCCTACAGACCAACCATGTAAAATACATTTTACAATGCTGGAAAGGGATATATAATTCCTCTCAGAAGTCCTAAACAACTGACCATTGGAAAGGTTTTGGGTTTACTTGAGGGCCCTCTGGGTTGGTTGAAACTGGTTTTCGTATTGCTTATGAAACAGATGCAGCCTTCACTCACAAACCACAGAAGAAGAAAAAGAGACAGTGTTTTAGCACGAGTTCACACCTGTCCTGTCCCCACTGCTCACCAGCTCCATTAAAATGCTGTCATTACCCGAGCCTACGAAAACAGATCTGTCTCAACATCAGGCTTTATTTGCCTTGCTTGTGCCATTTGTTGTGTCACTCCACTTTCCTTATCCACAGAGCCTGGTGCGTTGACATCACTTCTTGTTTCACTTCCCTGTATGAGCAGTGTTCCTCAAGATGAGCCCATGCTCCTAGCACTGCTACTATTTGCCCATCCCACCCCTAACAAATTGCATATTGTACACATATTTTGCTGAAACATCAGTCACTATTCTCATTATTTGATTCATTACCACGATATAATAATTTGTTGAGAGGATCCCTCAAGGGGAGGGTGCGCAATGCTTACAAAAATATTTTTTTCATGAAGGCCTTAGTGACAAGTTTACAAGATACTGAATAATGTGCTTTGAGCGAGTCATCATTTACATTTGGAGACTTCCCAGCGGTGCGGTTTTAAGATCCTCAACCAAGATACAGCAAAACAAAAGACCAAAACAATGAAACCAGGCAGGGAGGGGAGAGGACAATGAGAGGGTTAAGTAAATATTGCTGAGACAGAGCATTTACTGGGCAGTGAAGCAAATATGTCTGCCAACATTACATTTTGGAGAGAACAAAGACACGAAAAATGTGCTGCATCCCGTGTAATGAGTCTGTTTATTGGGTACAGGGCTAACTAAAAGGTTTAATTATGCCTTTAAACAGTGGCCTGCCTCCAACTAGGCCAGAAATCTCAACAGTGAAGCCTGCAAGCAAAAGGGAGCAGTATTCTGAGGGGCTAGGCATTGCAAGAAGAGCAGGGGTGGTGCCACTTCCCAAGGTGGGCTTGTAGCCGGTCTCTTGGGAAAGAAGACAACATCATGATTAAAGCCCTTTGAAATGGAAATCCCTCCTCAATCTGCTTCCGTAACCTGGACGCATTTAATTCTGAATATGCAGCAGCGACTGGCTATCTGTCCCTTTTGTCGGGGAAAGGAGCCACAGGTGTAATTAGTGAATTGCAGTTATTAATGCGGCTGTGTTTGCACTGAGCTACTCGGCGCAGATTGGCAGCGGTGTGCCCGGAATGAAAGCGCACTCCATCTGCAGAGAAGACGGGAAGGGGGTTAATTGTTCCGCCGTCACGCGCACAGCTCAGAGATGAAGAAACACTCCACTCCAAACCATTAATCATCAGGCAAGAGGCGGACGACGTGTCCATGTCCAGAATTAAATATGCATAAGGGTAATTTGTATCCTGAAAATAATACTGCATATCGCAGTAAGCAGTTCAGGGAAGGCACTGCAGTTTGGCCAGGAGAGTGAATCAGCTGAAGATAGAGTTTTTTGTGCGGGAGCTGTGTGATTCCTCATGGGGGCAATACAGATCAGACCCTTCAACAGCTCCTCTAGCCGGACATCCAGGCTTGAAATAAACAAATTGTCTATACTTTCTCGGGTGATTGAATTCCAAACCCTGGGAAAGACTCTTTGCTGTGATGGCTCTCCTCGCTTTCAGGAGCTAACCAAGACAGACTAGTGTCCTAAAAGCCTGTGCAGTCACTATTATGAGAGTTCTCCAAAGCATTAATCTAGAATCAGATAATCCTATCCTGTTATCAACGCCTAATATTTTATGCAAAAAGACAGAACAGGGTGCAGGGTTCACGCTCAGGGGCGTAATCTCTCTGCACATGCTTACTCAGCAGAACCTACAGTTAGACTGGGTGACTCCCCTCCTCTGCCCCCAATTCAATGAATGGGCTCTATTAGATGCTGTCCATCTGCTGCCTCGGTACACAGTGGAAAATCTGACGGACCACCAGCAGGTAGGGATCAGACAGCCTGCTGGCACAGCGTGTGCAGGAGGCCATCATTACCATTACGCTGCTCAGAATAAATCTATTCGCATTTTCTTGCCACATAATGAATCCAGTGTGAAGTGTGAAGGAGCCCAATCAATAAATTATTACAACTGCCATCCTGACAACAGGGGTTTTGCGATTTAATGAAAAGCAACACATAACATCGAGCTGGCGGAGACAGACGTACCGCTTTTGGCGGCCCGGGAGGAAAGCTCCGCCTCTCCCTCCCACCACCTACACACTACAAAACTGCCAGGCAGTGGGTATATAATCGAGCGCTTGTCCTAGCTTGAGCTGCACAGACAGGCTGCGTTTATTCAACACTTTCTTTATGCTCCAGTTGAACAGAGCGGCACTCTCTGCACAGACTCTTTGCTCTGCAGCAGAGATCACTGAGCCCTAGCTGGCTGAAATTCACCGATTCCGCAGGGCGGACACATCCATTTCTCTGGCGAGCATCAAGCGTGGTGTCCAACCATTTAATGTAAATCAAAAATAACAATAATAAATGCATAATTCATAACATATGAATGCTCCTAAGTAAGTGTTAAAAAGCTAATCCCATGGTTTACTTGAGGACAGCTTGAGAAGGGGGAGATACGACACTCCTCTAATTAATCACACCCACCCCAGGAAAAGCCATAAACACCAACATCAACAAGCAGAGTTACCCTTTAGCTTCTCAGCGCTGAACATAAGGAATGGTCTGCCTGACCTCATAGCCATGTGACAGCAAATCTAAAGACATGATTCATGGAGGGCTATTCGCGCTACATCTTGTCTGCGCAGGCTCCTGTTTATTTTTTCCCCTTGTTTGTTTGGGGAGTTAAGCCTGACTAATTTTTTGATTGCGCTTCTCCTACAACAACTGCTTTCACACTAATTACACACACTTCTGTATGCTAATGAAGCACTAGGGGTTACATTTGAAGAGGGGACCAGACAGTGAATTAATTACCCAAATGTTACACACAATAAATGTGTACCTGTACTTTCACATGCTGCCCAACCGCCCTCCACATATACATTCCACTAAAACAAACCTAGTTATATATATTGTTCATGAGTCATACATTCCCAGAGGACATCTCTCCTACAAAGAACAAAATGTTACTTGTTATTTCCAGAGGTAACTGAATGCAGATCTACTTAAGGATCCATCCTTCTTAATACAAAGAATCTATTACAAAATGTCTATTAATATCCTCGCATAACCGTTGTGTTGTGTGTACTATTGTTAGGCTCCATATTTTTGGGGAATATAAAAGAGGAGACTAAGAATTAGAAAGGTGAGATGAGATGCATCACTGTCTAAAGACCATCGCCCTGTCCGCTGGCAATCCTTAAATCTGCCGGGTTGACAAATTAGGCTATTTTTTGTCCCCCCTTTTCTCAGCGGGCGGACAAAAATGGGCGCACGGTGAAAACGGTTAAATATTTAGTGTGGGTCTCTGTTTGAGCTACGGGTGTAAAAGCTCTGAACTGAAACTGTGGCAGTCTAGGTCAGCTCCGGCAGGTCTAAGTGAATCTGTTCTATTTCAGTCGCCCCGACAGCGCCATTTAACAACGTGTAACGCTAAGTCTCCTCAGACTGCCCTTTCCCTACGGACTGGTCTGCTGAGAATCATGCCCGTCTCTTGCCTTTTTACTCTTTCTCCCCCTGTCTGTCCACTCTCTGTTCTTTCCCTCTCTTCTCTCCCCATCCCTCTCACTCTGTCTCAGACTGTTGCCTGCCCTGATGCCCTGTGATGCAAACCAAGCATGCATTTACTGGAATGCAGGTCAATAACTCTGCCAATGGCCAAACAAGGCCAGATGGATGCTTGGGGGGTTTGTGCAAGCCCATGCTTTGTTGTGGACATTTGTGTTAATGACGCAGTTTTCTTCCTTTCATAAACATTGGGTTTAATTTACCAACTGTTACCTAAATTCAAGTCAAACAAAGCAGCTAACATTTTGTGACACTATGCACACAATTAGGGTCAGTCTTCCGGAATTGTCCTTTCTTACAGACACAGACGAATCAACATGAACATATGTTGGAAAGTGTTCAACAACATTTACATCTTGGGTATTACATAAGTGAATTCTTTAACCCTCATTTTATGCAGCATTTACAACACTCCCATTTTCCCCACTTAAATTACATTATAATTTTATATTTTAATCCTTAAAATTAGATTCAAAGGAGAATTAGATTTATGTCTTTCATGATTGCATTTCATGATGATAAACTGATCAATAATATTTTCTATATGTTATCCTAATTACTTTGCAAAACTATTTTAACTGTCAAGCAAATAAAGCACTTCTGAGTTGAAATTAAAGTAAAAAGTTAAATTGACCATGCAAGTGTACCTATTTTTCTGATACCAACAGGAAAAGGTTGGTAAGTGTGGTGAGAAAGGGATGGGAAGAGAAAAAACAATCAGAAGGTTCAAACACAGGGCGGTGACACCAGTTGCAATCTCTAACTACCCAGTCAGCTGTTTCCCATGGAATTCAGAAGCTGCTCCGTCTCCAAGCAACAGGGCTATTTATGGAACCCATTTGAATGTCATCTTCAATTTCATCCCAACTACTCTTGTAATCTACAAAAACTTCATAAGATCAATGACACCAAAAAGAAACCATATGTTACATTATTGACAGGGCATTCACATACTAAAGCTAAGATTTAATTGAACAACATGAACATACAGTAAACCTATGGACAAAACTTTGTGCAAAACTTTGTGACACTTGCTTTACTCTGGCCTTGGAATACATAATGAGTGTTTCATGTCTACTTAAAAACACAAGTTCCTCTCCAAATATACCAATATATGGCAGCTAACTGCTTTCAGCTTTTTGATGTAATGACCCTAATTCTAAATAAAAAGGCAATCAGACCACAGAGTGTGGAATCATATGGCCAATGTATACACTGCTGTGTGTCAAAGAAGTGCAGCACCTGAACATTGATTTGATCTGAAAACATGAGACAACTAAGTCTTATAAAATGGGAGGACAGAAGGGAGAGAGAGAAAGCAAGGGAAAAAAGAAAGAAAACTGCTCCCTGCTGCACTCCTCTTGTATTTCACAAGCAATGAGCATGCCTGCCCTGAAAAGCAAAAACAGGAGCAAGTCCATTACTTTTTGTGGGAGGTGGGAGGCTGAGATTACAAAGTTTTGCAATGGGTGATCTGGAGTTTTTAATTAGCAATACACTGCCACCTCTTTCCTTCCTCTTTTAGAGCATTCACGCTCAGAGTGGGGTCGATGTATGGACCAGCTGCTTAACAGACTAGTCAGCAGAACATAAAAAGTGAGAGGAGTACAATTACGGTTCTGCATGCTCTGAATGGCACAAGCTCTAGTCTGATTGATTGATGCAGAAATTCAGCAAAAGATCACTCCCTGAAAACCAGGCAGTGCATTCCAGCACTGTATCTTTCCAGTTACAGCACTGCCCACATAGAATAGCCTAACCATCAATTGCTGGACAAGATATCACCTCTGCTTTGACATGGACAAACTAGGAGCCAGTACAATCTTTCTGATGTATTATCACTAAGTTTTAGTGCTCTAGAAAAAAGATTGCACTAAGATTTGTGCGACAAATAAACCTGCACTCCTTGCTCGCTCACAGGAAAATAATGCATTTATCATCCAACCATAGATGTTATACATTACAAAACTTTGCCATTAACCACAAAGGTATTTCCTTACAAATGCTGAAAAACAACAGGATTTGAGTGGATTGCTTCTACAAACTGATGAACCATATCAGCCTTGAAAAGGAGCCAAGTGGTGCTGCCAATGGCGCAGTTAGCAGACAGCGTGCAAGGGTTGATGAATTACATTTTAGAAATTGTTTTCCCCTCTCAGCGTTGAGCAGATTGCTCAACAGGGCTTTAAGATGCAATATAATGAGGAATCGACAAGGGCAATCCTGACATGGAATGCATTTCGATGTTTATTTTCTCTGTTTAAATTGATAATACACTGATAACTATTCAATGATACATTAAGAAGTCACATATGGGACTAATGGATGAACAGAGAAGTTAATGGACATTTTAGTATTAAGCCCAGGAAAAATGGCTGGTTGAATATGCCAAGCAAATACAAACAGATGGCCCTTACAAGTGTGCTCAATAAATGTTTGGTATGTCCAACCAACAATGTTTTCTAGGTTTATGTTATTCAGAGAACAATTCTGGGTGCCTTTGAATGAAGAAATGTTCATCATTCAGACAACAATACCCGAATAACTGTGACCTTCAGACCTTTGCAATCATTAGCAAAAGACAGCAGACTGAATGGAGTAGCTCTGATGGAGCTCTGACCATGTGCTCCATTGACAGGCTCACTGGCAAATAACTCATTATGTGTGTGTACAGATGTGTCTGTGCGCAGTATTGAAACTGACCTCATTGAAGCAAGTGAAGGGGAAATAGTGCTGATGGGGAGAGCACAAAAGCTGCTTCCAAACATACACAAGAACACATACATGCACAAGACAGGTCAAACAGACCATAAAAAAACCCACAAGGATGCTCATCTTGCCTGACCTGCCATTGTATGTGAGAGGAGTATGTTTTGTAAACCCCTGTGTCTGTTTTGACTGATTTTGCAAGTCACTGCAATCCACTGGGGGAAAAACATCATCTTGCTTTGTCTTCGTGAGGCTGTATTTAGAGTATGGATTGACTCTGCATTGCTCTGCTGACACATGTGTTTTTTCTCTTCTCTCTCTAGTTCCGGAGCACATATCAGCCCGCAGGTCTCTTTTCTCACATCACCTCCCACACAAAGAGAAGCAAATGACCACATGTGACCTTTAACCCTCGCTACTTTGCAGAGGACAACATCATTTTTACACAGGTAACAGGCAGTGCTTTTGGCAAATTTTGAAAAGAGAGGCAACCGCCCTCAAGCCCCAAAGCCCTTGAAAAACAACTCCGGGGGGTGAGGGGAAACCATTCTGCAGTTCCCTGTGCCAAAGGACATAACATGAACCTTTAAATGCTGAAAAACACTTGCCTGTCAGAAACAGCTGGGGCCCTAAAAGACTTAACTTCTCATTATGCACATACAGATTCTCCCAACATGACAGAACATTTGTGAGAGTCCTATTTCCAATCTCTCTAGAGTGCTTGGTTTTGCAACCCATGGGCATATGGCACAGGCTTGGTAAAAATTCAATGAATTTGACCAATTATGATAAATTTTCACAAACAGGAAAATCACTACTGGCCAAATCCGCATTAATTTCCCCCCCCTTATCTCTGCTGCCAATACTGCAATTAGACCTGGCGGCTTCACCACCTGAGCGGAAAAGAATTTCTCTCCAAACTAAATTTGAAGAGAGTGACAAGTTTGCATATTTCATGAAGCAGTGAATCAAGACCACTGCCAATTCATTAAAAACTGCAAACGGATAAGATAGGCTAAGCAAGCTTAGGAATAAATCTCAATGAATCTGTAGCCTCCCCAGAGTGTTGCAACACATGGCCACTAATTTCAGTCTCAGACAGCTGGCTGGAGAGCTGTCAACAGCGCGTTCAGGACTTCAGTGAAGCAGCGGCTGCAGCCGAGGGACCAGAATGGCATTCATTGATTAGTTGTGGTGGCATTGCCAGTGACTACAAAAAGCTGACACCTTATTCCAGCCTCTGGGTGCTTATCACTCTGCTTTTACTTCTGTTCAAAGGCATCCGATGAGCCCAACTGCAGAACTTGAATTACAACAGAATGCAAATAGATAGGCTGACTAATGGTTTGATGATACAGCTGCAAAAATGGGGGGTAAGCTACTGTTGTACATACACTGTCCAGGACTGTCTTCATTTCCTATCACACAATTAAAACTGGAGACAGAACAGCTTTGGTGGAAAGGGCAGGAGCTCTGTGGCTGAAGGAATTAACACTACACTGAACTCTGCAGCAGGGAACAATGTGCTGCTAAGGACACTCACACCCTCATTATGGGTCCCCAGCATGGTGGGGGTTGTAGTTTTTTTTCTGTTGTAGTTTTCGTTCCTCTGTCAATTTTTTTCACCTTTGACACTTGCATCGGCCTATGAGGCACCTGCAGGCACCACAGACATTAATGATTTTGTGATCTTTGTCAAGTTCAAACAAGACAAAGGCAGGAAGGATGAAAACTATTTCAATAAACAAATAAGTAAGCTTAGAATGGATGGCCAAGAGCAGTGGGTTCATTTCATGCAAGAATACCAGAGCAGGACAGTGCTGCCAAGACTGCGTTTATACAGGAAATGAACATGATGCTCTTGGCACATCCAGACTGGCAACAGGTACTGAGGCACACTGGGTGGTGACCTACAGGAAGTGCCATCTGAGTCAATGGGAAACACTCTCGCTTGTTACAACAGGATGTCTGAGCTTGAATGTGCACACAAGCCAGGGGTTTTGTGAGCAGTCACAGCCATCTGGGATTTGTGCAACAGTCATCCAGGCTGTGTGGCAGTGACCCAAGGGTTTATGTTGTCATAATTTGCTCCCATCCATCCCATCCCAGTATTCTACAATGCCAAAAAAAGATCATTTATATAGTGGATTTTGTGACAGTGGGTTTTATAGTGTGGATGTAAAGATCACAAACTTAACTACAGAACTTAACTACAAAATATTCTTTCCTTCACCCCCAAAATCTGAGTCACATAAACCTTTTAGAGCCCTCTCCTTGGTAGAAAGGTGTGGCAGATTCACAATACCCCCAAGAAGTAGGACAGAAAACATAGTCCAAAGCTCCTATACTACATAGGTCATGCAACCCAATGCCAGCTGGAAGATAATGCATGGTTCTTAACTTTTGGCTGGAAGAAACCTGTAACGCTTTGAGTATGCAATCCCATTCTCCACCCTTACGGTGTGGAACACAAAGAAGACAAAGAGGGTAAAATCACTTCTGTATCTCCAAAAATCCAAAATGAAACAAGGAACAAAGGATGATTTCCCACCGCCTCGGTGGACAGGGCCAGTAGACACCATGCAAGCACTGATGCTTGCTGCTCATACTCTCTGCCTCTCATCCAACTCAGATCTTTTTCAGCGAGACCAAATGTATCCTGATGAAACAAGACAAAGTGCCAGATCTAAACAAGCCCTTTCGGAGCCTCACACATTTAGGCATCAAACCTTGAGTAATGAGAAAACACAATGAAAATGTGCCCAGGCCAACTAAAATTCCACTTTTAACCAGAACATGTAAGAATCCAGACAACATAACACTTCATTCAGGCAATGCTGTAAATGAAGCAGAGACCTGAATGTGATAATTCTCAGTAAGAGTAATGGGATACACCACTACAGTGGTGACTAATACAGGAATTTCAGTCATGTTCACAACTTATTTTATGGAAAAAAAACCAAAAGCCAACATTCCCTATCAACAGTCCCCAGCACCTAATATGAAATGAAAAAAACTAAACAATTGCAAGCTGTTGTTGACTGGAATGTGCAGGCTTTTGGCTTTCTTCTACCAAGAAGTTGAGTAATATTTTGGCTTAAGCTTCGTGAACAAAACTTATATGAGCAGACTGAATGGAACAGTACTTTGATGAATAGTCATAACAACAACACATCCAGAATACTTGCCTGTTCAGAATAAGTGCCCAGATGTCTGCTCTGTACAACTAGCCTGACTCAACCGACGTACATGTAAGTAATATTTGTGGGAATATGAATTTGTAAGTCATTTAACCAAAATTCTCTTGTGTCTGTGATATTGCCGAGCTGTAAATGTTATCACTGTGATGAGCACTGCTGTGCTCCTTACAATGTGCCTGACTGGAATCTCAAGGAACCCTGCCACAGCCTTAAAGCTCAGGCCATGATCATACATTTACATGCAAAGCTGCCACTCAGCCAAGACTGCAGGGCTAGGGGTGATGTTTGAAGAAGAAAAAAAAAGCAAACAAGCCATGCACCTCGTAGCTGAGATGTTGGACTTGAAAAACAGGGGCGTGGAGGAGGCGAAATGAGGCGTGGAGGAAACAATTTGCTGTAGCTCCCTTCTCATTCTGCAAGGCCCATTTTCACATCCACAACCACCCCTCCACATTATACCAAATCCCCACAGGTGCCCCCTATTCCTGCAGTCTGAAGACAAGAAATTTACTGTCACTCTTTTGTCTGGCGACGCAGGAAGGCAGCGACATCATACTAACAGGCCCAAGCCTTAGCAGGTAGACCGAAGGCACACACACACAATACGCTGATCATGCTCAGTAGAGCCATGGCACTACCAATGTTAGAGCGGTGAGAGGCCTCAGTGCCAAGGACAATGGAGATGACGTTCATCGCAGAGACTCCTCCACTGCCAAAGCGAGCAGCTGTGACGCAGGTGCCGAGACTGGACAGAGTAAAGGAAAACACGCCCTTATTCCCTCTCATTAGAGCTATATTTACTCTGAATGCACTGGAAAGAATGCCCTCAGAGACAGCAAGGCAAGGTGAACATGGGCTGCTGTTGTTGTACAGGTGCAGTCTTTCAGCCTTGTTTTGGGCTGAGCTGTTCAAACGGTTAAGGCTTGTTGTGAAAGCAAGACTATATGTGTGACCTAAAAATGTTTTCAATTTGCTTACCTTTGTTCAAGGGAATGAATGCAGTGCGGTCTTCCAAGAGTGAAATCGCAAATTTTAGTCTTGATTTGTTGTGTGTTTACTTAATGGGACCCACATGCAGCAATCACAACCACATTCTACGCCATTAAGTGTTTTACATGAGTTCCATATGCATGTGTGAATGTTTATTACATTGAGCTCATTTTGACCATGTCTGTTCCATTACAAAGCTCAGTCTTGCCTTTTCCATATATTGAATGCTTACCAGTTGGCACCTGTGTAATCTGTAGAGAAAAAACAGGTGTGTGGACAAGGAAGAGGTTCACCATGACCCCTGCAATGAGTTGATTGCACAGGTCAGAATAGTGAGAACTGCACTGCAAGTTTCTGTGTCGTAAACTGAGACCGTTAACCCATTTTACAATCTATTTATTCTTAAACTGCCCTTTTGGAAATCAATCAGGACTATATTACATTACTCAATTCTCTCTGCGGTTTATCTTACTGGATACAGGGTGGTAGAGTTAAAGATCCTGGGCTGCTGGAAACCCCCAACAATTAATGCAGTCCATTTGCTACACAGCCTGGGCAAAAAAACTTCCCCACAGCTCAGACAGAGCTGAGCCAGCATTCCTGGCCTCTTTACTGCTGACAGTAGAGTGGCACAATAAGTCATGCACAGATGTCAGACAAAGAGCTTCTCAGCTGCCTAAGTCATGATCCTTCTGCACATGGTAGAGCTGCGAGGGTCAGAGTGTCTCAGTACTCTCCTAAGCTGTCGCAAGGCAAATGGCCAAACCTCAGTGCTCATGACAATGGCTTTTTAGAATTACAAATGAGTTTGTTTGTTAGGTATAGTTTGAATATCTTGCATTCTTCCTCTTTAGCAGCTGTGAGCTCCACACTGCAGTCTGAACCAGTGACATGAGTGACAAATATTTAGTCACAGATATCCTCAATGGACACTGTTTTGGGACTCAGGCACAAGCTCTCTGATGCCCAATGTTTGCCTGTTAACATTGCTTCTTGCTGACGAGTAGAGATGGTTGTGCTATGGTTCAAGTGACATGCTTGTTCCATCTCCCTTCTGAAATTCAATTTATTTCTTTCAGTCATGTCCCTATTGACTCCAGGATATGATTTTCAAGGCCACAACCCCCTTCACAAATAAGCAGGAACACTACTACTCAAAATCAAACATGTTCTGGCAGCACCAGGAAAGTCATTTCCAATTGACGTTGACAGAGCAATGACAGCGTGCCATGCTAGGTCCACAGCTCAGCCACACTGACCTCTCTTTGTCCCATCATATGTAGCCCTTCTAGAGGTCTCTTACATTTTAAATTAAGCAACACTTTTCTGTTTAATATCTACTATATATATATATTATAGAGACTACATGTAATGACATGCATTGGCTGCATGTAATGATCTTGCGTGTACTTCCTTCTCAGCCATCAAAGGTACAATCAAGGTATTAACACTGACCTGCAGCTTGGTTTCAACTCCATGAGACCAGACAGACAAACCACAGCACATTCTTTTCAGATGTAGCAAAGGGGTTTTGGTTCTTCACCTGCTGAACTACTTCAATGAGGTCTTAATGCTGCCTTTGACAGACAACTTACCCACTAACAGTTAATATCACTTCAGTAATAATAAAGTGGGGAGCCAGCTGCGCTGGCAGCGTAAGAAGTAAATAAACAAGTGAAATGGTGAGGAAATTACTGAAAAAACAGTCAGAAGTGTTTACACAGTGCACCGGCACAGTTCTGTCGGACTCTTAAGTTTGTACACTCCGCAGCAGCGATAAAAATGTCCTATGGAAGTGGTCTGTAGATAAGGTCTGGTGAATGGCCAGTTCAGTAAGCAGCACGCACTATCTCCCCTCTTCATGTTTCTTTGCAAATCAGCACATGCAGACAGGCTCTTGCCCTTTTCCATACACAGGTATGGTGTATTAGGCATATTGAGCAACTACTTCTCTGACGCTGGGATAAACCAATGGTAGATTAGGAGTATATTAACCAGGACAAAATTGCCTTTACAGGGTATTAAAAAACTTCACATTACCTTGTCTAATAATGCTAAATCATTGACTTAATGAGCTACCCATCAATGGTCCTTCCAGGCATAAGTCCATTGTGATTTTCAAAGAATCTTACTCAGCTATACAACTTCCAAGGGTATGTCCATAAAAAGATTTCAAAAATTCTACCATCCATGTTTAAGTCCAGCAGACATGGCATTAGCTCTGCATGTGTTCTTTTCAAATTATAGTAATGTGACTAAGGGACTGGCCTTGTGACCAGAAGGTTGCAGATGCACTACTCAGGTGTAAAACCGCTGTTGCACCATCACGTACAAGGTACCTGAATTAGAAGTAAATTTATCCAGCCATATACATGCAAGAAAAAGCTATGTGAGAATGCAATCTATAAAGCTACCCTTGACATTATAATAGGGATAAACTGTATCTTTAGCACTGTGGAGGACCATATTTGACCTCAGGTAAGGTCTTTTTACTGAGCAAAGGCAGCATACAAAGTCAGCAAGTGAACTGCGGACTTGACCCCATTACACTAGTATATTTATCCTGGTTACACAAGAAATAAAGATTTGAATGTAATTACAGGCAAATTCCCCACCTTGCCAGGCGATCTGCAAAGAAAACTAGGAATGGGAACAGCGGGGGATGGGAGGGGCGGTGGCTTAAAGGCAGCTATTCACAATCCCTGCACTGCACTGAGCTCCTGTATCTGTTGGAAGAAGAGAGGATTCTGGGAATAGTGGAGACCCACAAATACACATTTATCAGTTGGATCTGAGATACATATATAGACAAAGCGGTCCTCTGTCCCACCCCTGTACACCTGCCTGGGTCTCAGGGCTCAGAGGTGCATTTCGGGATGAATCACGTCTCCGCACAACAGATCAGATCTGCTCTGCACAGCTTTTTTTCAATTTCTTAGACAAAACATCTTCTCAGAGACAAAAAAACTCCATGGCATTTAAGCTTGCTCATGGCCTCATCCCTTCAGGGACCCACCCCTAGGCAGATTAGGGTCTGGGGCTGGGGAGAAAGGAGTAGGCTGAGAGGCAGGTGATCAACTGCCCTGAACCCCCTATGCCTTTAGTGCAGGAGGTGCAGGATTCGGTGCAGAAGGGAGCCACATCTTAGCCACACCTTGGAAAATAATTTGTTTAAAAGTACAATGAAAATATACAAATATGGAGCAAATGATGGTATTTCATTATATAATCAAGGAGGCAATGCATGAATACACAATTGCCTTTCAAAAAAAGGTTGACACTGAATAGTCAAAAGTGAACATACATTTCACAGTTGGAACTCAACATAGGATAGAAAAGAATGACCACACCCTATTAACTCCATTCGCGTTTATAAAAACCTTCCAATAAATATCACTGTAAATGTGCAGTGATGTTAGACTGTTTTTGACAATGGTATCCCTCTGAGTGCCCCCAGCTACTGAGATGACCCATATCTCTTCACCTGCAATCTGTTCTGAACCTGGACACTTCTCTGATTGCAGAGCCATGAAAAAAGGAGAGTGGGACTTCCCATTTCCCACTTCCCACTGGGCACTTAGACTGACATCATTTCACATACATTTTTTCTCCAGTATCTGAATCGAATTACCCCTTTCCCTGTGCCATTGTGACCAGTAGCCACATCTCTGTGAATAGAAGTAACACATAATGGATGTAACCTTGATGGTTCATTATGAAGACAGGAGACAGCTTACAATTGACAGTCCGGCCATATGTATCATTCAACAGAAATGACAGCAATACCAAATGATTCTGAGGGGATTGTCTTCCTACTGCCAGCACTCAAAGGAAGCTTTCCATTTTCATTGATAGCTACCTTGAGGCACAGATGATCTGAAATAACTCCCTTCACAATCACATCCTCCTTCACTTATATAGGACTGGGTCTGCCTGTGCAGTAGACTCAGATTGTCTTTCTGACCCCCAGATAAGCACTAATTCAATTGCTCCTTCAAACCCGCAGCTTCTTCCAGTTTTCATGCTTTATTTCCCTCACGAGGCCCACATCAATCCGCAAGCGAAGAGACAGCCATTAAGAGTAATGATATCATGAGAATGCTTAATTGTGTTGAAAAGGTCGCTGGGGTCCTCTGTGGTTAGTGTCATCGTTGTTGTTATTTCAGTGCTGGAGCTCAGCCAAATCAACAGCACCACCAGCTAAATCACATAAAAGGTACTCCTTGTAGCTTCTTTTACTTGCTTCTTACCCAAACTGACCCTGTTGTCAGCACTTTTTGTTCCTGAGCTGGTAGAGAGTGCACAGTGATTGATCTGATCTGCAGCCTTAGTCA
The DNA here is from genome assembly GCA_019176425.1 of Megalops atlanticus. Lineage (NCBI taxonomy): Eukaryota > Metazoa > Chordata > Actinopteri > Elopiformes > Megalopidae > Megalops > Megalops atlanticus. Next base: position 19,279,034 of record CM032878.1, on the reverse strand, counting down.
AGTCAAAACAGTAGGTAATCTTCCGTAAACTGTAATTGGAACCTATTCCTACCTCCAGTGATCTCTCCTCTGCAGTTCGCTGCATCTACAGACTAAGGCCTTTACAAGGAAGTCAGTACATTCCAACACTGTGATTTGTGGGGGAGACACTGTGACCTCACATCCCTCCTTTGCGCTCACAGGGGACAGAAAGGGGCAGACGGGCACCCTCAGCTTGAGGCGCCTGGTCCAATGAAACCTTAAGCCTTGTCCTGCAGAATCAGGAGCTGCTCCACGTCTGGTGTCTGCAGCTGCCGTCTCTCCCCATGCTCTGATTCTGCACCCCTCCTGTGGCCTCCCGCCACGCAGCCCCGAGATCAGCTGCCCACCCACCCACCCCAGCCTGGGGGGTCTCCTCTGACCACCACCTGCCGGCCACTGACTGCAGTGACCGCTCCTGCAGACCATTCCCTTTGTTGGTGCTTTCTTTGGAGACGTTTGCTTTTCAGGTTCTGCTGCAGATATTCCAGTCCCTCCCTCTGGTGCATGTTGGGCATTCATCTCTGGCAGATGAAATGCAAAACTCTTGTACTTGAGAAATTCTATGTAATTTTGACCTTGTCATTCAAAATAAAAAAGACAGGACATATATACAGACCTGAAGGTAAACCTGTGAGGCCTCCCATTTCTTACATGATGTATACAGAGACTGCTTGTGAATATGTACCTTTTCAACCTAAAATGTTTCAGGCATTACTGAAATCCGTGAAACATGCTTAGGATGATGGACAACTTGGACTCATAAAAGAATGAAATGCTGACTGATTTCATTAAGTGGAGGAGATTGTATAAGAAGGTATTACTCCATTCGAAACTCATCTTACATGTCTGAGCGACCATGCTTAAGCTAAGAATCTGGACTTACAGAATTACACTGTCAAAATATTCAGCAGTGTACAGTGGTGTGAACCAAGCATTGAACATATCAGAAGTCATAATACTTTATTTGACAGACATCTTCTGAGGACAAGTACGGTTAAGCTTCCTTGCAAGGTGCAGCAGAAGAGAGATATAGTGAAACTACACTGACTTGTTGGCATTTCAAGTAAGTAAATAATTCATAATAATTATACAACCAGGTTCTGATGCTCATGTTTCTTCACTTGACGCAGAGAACCTGCTCTTGGAGATTTGTCCGCGAGTTCAAGTTGAGCACCTTGCTTGAGGATACAGCAGTAGTCACTACATTTGAAAATTCACCTATATGGTCAAAAGCGGATAATTCAAGTAAAGCAAAAGTTGTAGCTTGACTACATGGTTAGTATACAGTTGTGAACTTAATTTATTCCATCATCAAATGTAAGATGATCCTAAGAATAAAAATGTATGAAATTAGTCCTGATTACTGAGCGTGAGCAATATAAATATCAATATTTGCCCATGATACTTCATTGACCTTATGTCTGATTTAAACTGCTGGTTAACGTTACTGCATATATATGAAATATATTCAAGCATGGTATGTTGTGCAATGTGACTGCTAAACAGCTTCATATTTTCTCTTATCTTCTACTGTTAAGAGAAAAAATATGATACAAATGAGTTGAAACCACTGATTTGGATTTGTCCCAGGGGTGTGACTTCTGTGTCTGCTTACATTGCAGTTTTTATGAATACCTGTCTGTGGGGAAACTGCAATTATATGGAAAATTATACTTGGGACTCATGCAAACAACTTATTCGAAATACAACCGTTTGGAATTCACACGATCGGAACTCTCGAGTAATGAGAATATTACCTGCATATAAACACAGTCACTGTTACACACCATGTGATTAAGGCTGCTGCTATGGCAGAAGTCCAGATGATGATTTCACCCCATGAGGAGCAAAATGCAAACTGGCAAAGTTTCCAACCAGGTATGTAAATAAAGATGCAGCACCAGACACCAAAGCAAATTAGTCTAGATATACTTACTCAGTGAGCTTCTTCTACTGAGTGCTGATGGGAAGTGGAATCTGCAGCTAGAAGGTTTGCAGCAATGTAACAGTGGCTAAGGAGCAGGACTTGTAACCAAAAGGTTGTTGGTTTGATTCCCCATGGGGGTACAGCTGCTTGGGCAAGATATTTACCCCACATTTGCCTCAGCAAAATATCTAGCTGTATAAATGGATACCATTGTAAAAACCTGTAATTGCTGTAAGTTTCTCTGGATGAGTGTCTGCTAAATGCCAATAATGTAATGTAATGCATAAAGTTTACACATTGTCTAAACCTTACCTGCCATCAACACCTCAGCAAAACAACTTAATTTAATTGCATTCTACCTATTAAAGTTTTTGCTACCTGCAAGTATTGATCAAGTACGAGGCTACAGCCTGGTAACAATTTTATCAATGCAAGCTCAGTCAAAGCAGGACAAAATGATTGCAAAATAACATGCAGCCGTGCTGCGAACTTGATGCTCCCTAAAAGAGTTCACCCAAGGGGAAGATGCACATGTTTTTATTGTGTAACAGTTCAACCTCGGCTACGCCATCCCCACCACGATGAAATTTCCCTAAGAAATAATTTGAGACACTCTCTGTCAATCCATCAGTGCTCAATTATACATTTGTATAAAGAATCACCAGAGACCCTCTTACCTGCGTATGTAAAGCACTCAACCACAGGAAATTACCATCCACTTTTCCGGCGATGCAAAACCTGGCATGACATTAGACTCTCCCACTCTGATTCAGCTGAGGTATCTCAAAAACAAAAAGAACTGCGAGGACACTAGAAGCAGTGGACGGAGGTGACTGGCACACAGTGACTGCTCTACAAGATGCACAGAGGTGACAGAACCAGTTATTGCAAAGTAAAACAGAAGTGTCACTGCAGCCTGGGAGAGCTCTGTTCAGAGGTGGTGTGGTGAGGTGGTATGGTGTAGCAGGCATTAGGTGAAAGTGCTCATGGAAAATTTCACTGAGGCATTTTCTTTGAGGGAAAACGCTTTAAGAACAAGAAAAAGACAAGGCAGTGTCAATGACCTGGCTGTCAACTCCATATAGCCTAAGACTATTTGAGCAGCTGTGAAGCACAGACATTGTAGTCTGCAGATGAGCTCTCCTGCAGCACACTGTCCATGGCCCCAGCTTTTGTCCTTCCAGCTCCAATGAGTCACACAAGTTGGGCCAAATTGATCAATGTACACCCATGCCCCCACTGTTCTCCTTCCTTCATTACACTTACAACATCCTGCATTATTCATTCACTTAGAAGCTGGCCTTACATTGAAGCCCACAGCAGACCAACCCAATAGCTCCCAACCAGCCTTGAATGAAGATTCTTAGGGACTAATTACCAATGTTTATGGTATATGATAAATCAGAGCATATAAAACGGATGGTCTTTTCCTGTATTCGCTTATCCTGAATTTGAAAAAGCAGTGAACTGACATTTTTTTGCTCTGATCTCTACAAACCAGGGTAAATGATCAAGGTCAAACTTAGCCCATTATTTTATATCTGTTGTTTACAGAATGAAATGGTGATTGATGGGAAGGGAGGGTGGTGGTAGAATAGAAATCCGTTTAACTGTAATATTAAAAAGACATAAAGGTTTATATTTCTACATGTATATGTAAATATGTAGCATGTATGCACACCATGCAAATCTGTTCAGATAATTTTTAGAATAGTTCTCTAGAATAGTTGCCACCCTTTCTTTTTTGGACAGTAAATGGTGAACATGCTGACTGTATCTTTCCTGTTTTCCATGTTTAGCCTACTACACCTGAAAGCTCAAATGATCCACAAATAGCACAATCCTGCAAGGGTTGCTTGCTGCTGGCCAGCTGGGATTGTACAAGCAAATGGCTCCTGACTATATCCATTCAAGACCAACTAGCATGGCAGACTAGACAAGCCAACCTTCTTGTTGCCTGTACACTAACCTGCAGTGGCCTTTAAATGTTATGCATTTAAACAGCTCAAAAGGTAACAATACAAAGCAGATATTTGTTCAAGTGCCAAAAAGCCTTCCAATTCCAAATTCTAGCTCCCTAACCATTAATTGTTTATGCTGCCCCATATTTATAAAAAGGAGAAAACATAATTGCAGAAGAACCTCATGTTTGTGGTTAAAAAAACAAAAAGCATGGAGCATGTGTACTAAGAAAACACTGGTCTGCCAGCTGTGCACATATACAATATTCTACATTTCAGACACATGTCCACAATTAAATCATAATACAATACAGAATGACAATAACAAGCGGTACCGTAATTCTGATGTTAGCCTTAATATCTACATTTCAAACTAATTTAGCCTGTTAAGGAGGTAAAAATGTTAAACTCCAAAAAGCTTCCACCACTTTGTTTGAGAAGTTTAATGGCTGAAAGAAGTAATCAGAGTGAATGAAGCTATAGTAGGACTCATTTGCATTGTCCCTATCATATGGTGAATACTTGCTTCCAGTGAGGACATCTTCTCCAGCCAGACCCATGTGAAAATTACCACATGAAAAAGGCCTACCAGCTGTCTGGCAGGCTCAGCTCCTGCCCTCCTGAATGGACCGGTGATTTATGCCGGTCATGCTGCCATGTTTTTTATTCTCCTCTTAAACAGACCATTTGCTACAGCTTCATGGGTCACACTGAGTTCTTGGAGTTTACAGTCTCCTTTGTGCAGGGAGAAATAAGATTGCAACAGTGCTAAAATCATTTTACAGGATGAGCTTAATTTGGCATGCTTGCTAAATGACTCATAACATAGACTTTAGACATGACAAGAAGAAAGAACAAAAATACTCTGCACAAGCAGTGACACAGGCCTTGTAAAGATGCCAATATCACTGTTGTACTTTTCGGACAGGTATAAATAAAATATCCACAGAAACCCAACTTTCAAGTGCATGTCAGGGAACATAGCTCCTTTTAATTTATGGTAGGTTTCAGCTATGGATTCATCAAGGATTGTGACCAAATATCCTCCCAGCAAAGAGATAAAGAATCAGAAAGTGCATCTCCAAAAGAATGCACAAGGCCTGATGTACCAACAGAATTGTTCACCACACATTATAAGCAGTGTACACACCTGCCTCTGACCTGTGCTCCGCTTTTCCCAGAACACATTCATGGGGCAGTAAATCTGAGCAAGGTGCCCTGGTGCAGCAGGGAGGTGTTAACGGCACTGTTCTGCAGCTTTTATAGGGCATTCAGAGGCTTGCCGATTCAATCACTGCCCCCTCCTCCCCCACGCACGCACGCACACACGCACACACGCACGCACGCGCACACAGTTCAACACATTATGTGACGTGTGGCCCAACAGAGCACAGACGGTGAGGTGAGCCCAGGCAGCACCATGTTTCCAAAAAATCCAGGCTGCAGCTAATACATGCTACTCAGAATGCTACTTATCACAGTACAAATCTCAGCCAAATACCAGCACCCAGTTTCAGCCACTTCATGGAACACTGGGGGAATTACATTACATTACAGTTGCCTAGTGGACACTCTTACCCAGAAAGACTCACATAGCTTACAGTCTTTGCATGTTATCCATTTGTACAGGTGGATAGTCACCGAGGCAACTAAGGTTAAGTACCTTACTCTAGGATAGAATAGCCGTGCCCCACCACGATGCTGGCCGTGCAGGACTACAAAATTCCCTGTAAGCACTGATCCTGTTGGATTCACACTTCTTAGACCCTTTCTTAAATTAGAAACCAAAGTACCAAAATACACTTTGGTTTCTAACACCACACCTCTAAACAGAGGCTCTCCCTGTGAACCTGCAGCTACACCATATTAGATTCCAATGTACGACCTGGATGAGCCATTTCACATTAATGAGTTAAGTGCTGCTCCAGGCTGCTGTGAATCAGCGTATTTAGGGTGACAGTGTTTTATCTGGATGGGACATCTTTTGATAGCAGCTGGGAAGAAATAAAACTTCCCACCGCAAGTTGGCAGAAAAGGAGGGTATAGAAAGCCATGATATATCTATATATAAGGTCTTTCCGAAGGTTGTGGGAGCAAGTCCACATTTAGTTTCTAAGGAAAAAGTAAACTTCCTGTCTTGGGTGTTAATGTGTTCTTGCCAAAGCCACGATACAATGAAAGCATGTATTTGGACAGACATTTTCAGATACTTTGATTTTCTGCCCAGATGTACACCTCTTGTTTGCCAAACCACACAGTCTCACAGAAGAAAATTTAGCACATGATTGTGTGGGTATCACCGGTGCGTTATTGGAATTGTAGAACAAGAGGGTGGTTTGAATCAGCAAAAAGGGATATTCTGTTCATCCCACCCAATCACAAAATCTCTTAACCACAGAGGATTCTGAATATGAAGACACTGCAGATCTGAGAGGAAAATTGTGATCTTTTCCCCCCTCAATCCACCTTGTTTTCAAAAATAAACAAACATAGCAGTTGTGAATACACACCTAGCTTGACACTGGCAAACAGACAAACGCCCTCAAACTGTGTTCTTAAGTAAAAAGTGTAAAGACCACATTCTACTTCACCTACACAAATATCATTTAGTTAGTGATTAAAATCACTCTTAGCCAGAGAATTCAATCTACCCATTTACAATGCTTTGCCCTTAACTTTGAGCTACACATATGCGAAAGTATATGTTTTCGAGTTGACACTTCAGTGACCATTGCACTCAACCTTAAGATCTCCAAGGAAACACAAAAATGGGGGCATTTAGTGTAAAGAACTGCTCGTACAACAGTTTATATTACAAGACAGAGAGAAAGTAGGTTGTGGATTATAGTAAACCAACTTGGCACTGTCCCCAGACCAAGGGACAGTGAAAGATTATTCATTTCCCAATGTCTGTTACTCTAGCTAATGCAATTAATTCACCAGAAAGCAGGAAATTGGAAATCTATGTATACAATGCTTCAACAGCACAAGGTATTTAAAGTAGGAGGGTCCAGTATGCTGACACAACATCACTTTAAAAGTTTGCACAATCAATCCAACTTATTTACATCCATATTTTACTTCATTCTGCCTGTTCAGATTATTATGGAAATACAGATCAACACAGTTGTTTTTCTCTGCAAAGTTTCAGGGCTACCTCAGATTTTCATTTCCTCTACCTTTGGCTGTGTCCCTCAGCTTTCGAACCTGCCACAGTGCATGGTAATGAAAGGCACAAGTTTTACTTATTGCTTGAAGCGCAGGCACCAAAGCGGCACTGAAAAGATGGGACAAATTCATCATTCCTCAGTCCTTACTTGATTTTTATGTTTTGGAGGCACATAATACATAAACACTAAACACTGTATATAAGTGAAAACACATTTCCTAAAATGGTGTCTGCTGAAAGCTTGTGCCATGTATTGTGGATGACTGTCCCAAAATTGATGCAGGCATGACACTTCTAAAGAAATTTACAAAAAAGTTAAATAATTTAAAAAAATAAACAGTACACAAAAAACAGGCTGCCTTTCATTGGATAGATAAAAAAATTGGTGTGTCCAGGACAAAAACTCAAGTGAAGACAAAGAATGGTGAACTAAGTCTCAGGAGCCATTTCACATTTTTCAGTTGTCAGACCTCAGATGTCATGCAAACTATTATTCCACCACTAAAGTGTCACTTGAGGACTGAATGCAAAACGTAGATGACAACTGCGGGCTGACTGAAATTGAATGAGGAATGTTAAGGGAAAACTGAGCTGAGAGAATGTCCCTAATGCATATTCCGTATCAAAGTTTTTGACAGAGAAGGATGCTGTCTGCGTGATGTCACAAACCTTGCTGAAATTCCAAAGAGGCACCCCATGGGGTATCTGGGTCCCAGGACATCAGATTAAAAGAGCTACAATTGAATCAGCCCATATTTGGAGAGACACAAACCCCTTAAATGAAGCCCAAATTCTGGAATGGTGCCCACAGATAAGCAAACAATCCATTTGGAACAATCTGTTTCAAACCAGCAGACTCCATTTCTTACACTTGAGGTAAAACAAAAAGGAACAAAAAGAAACAAAAACCTCTGATTAACTGAGCCAATTGTTCTTAATTTCCTCTATTGTTGTGGTACTAAATAGGGCAATACTTTTCTACCAAGTCAACAAAATTCACGCAGTGTTCAAATTTTATCGAAAGGAGGATGTAGGTTTGTAGACATTTATAATGATACAACAGTAAGACACGTGTTACTTATGCGTCTCTGAAAACATGTTTCCATAAAACAGGCTTAATTTCTTCACAGTTTCATAGTCTGCATGAAAAATGCAGACAATTGGAACACCATGTGCTCAATTGAACAGCTGAAGTCACTGCATAGACCAGACAGGTGATTTCAATCATAAGTATTCAATCCAAAGACATACTAGAGCTGGGCTAAAGGCAGTAAAAGCCATTTGAGTGGCTTCCATTGTGTTGATTACATGTACAGCCCATTTAACTGCCATTTAAATATATTGCTGATTTTAAACCCATCATCTGTTGTCGCAGAGTGGCCATCCTTGGCATAGACAGTGGCATACAATCATTTATCACAACAAGCAGAAGTTAAGCGCAAGCATTATCATTACCTCCCTCTACTATATTATACAGAAAATCATTCTATAGTAAATCCTTTCTGAGCTCTAGTTTAGAGCATGTTAGGGGATTAAAATGACAAAGAGATTTGAAATCGTAACAATAATAACAATGATAATAATCAGAACAGTGAATAAATTCCCTGTGATTTGCTGAGCCTCTCGATGAGTGTCATCTCCAGCTACAGCCCTCCTGTTCTGTCTGGATGCAGGCAATGGGGCTGACAGCCTCTCAGTCTCTGTGGTGTCATTAAGTACCGCTCCCTTCACAAACCATTTGATTCAGGACCGCACAGAACCATCCAGCACTCTGAGGGCAGAATGTGTCTTTCTTGACATGAATACAGCACGCCACTACTACAACAAAGCCAGAGAGAGACAGAGAAGAGTCAGAGAGAGAGAGAGAGAGAGAGAGAAGTTACACACAGGGCCTAGCCAGCCTTTGGATCTCGGGCTTCAAAGAGTGATGACCACTAGAACTTGCACCGCGTTGCTCTTTACAGATGAGAGAAAGCAGTATTGGAGTCCTGTGTGGCCCTTTTTGATGTGCCATGCTTTCATAAAAAAAAAAAAAAAAAAAAAAGGTGACGGATTCGAGGGCGACGTCTCCCTTCCCACTTTCGAGCTAAGCTAAGCCTCTCCTCTCCCAACCCCCACAGCCCTGGACACCACCCGGACTGACACAGCTGCACTCCAGGCCCCTGCCTAACAACCAGCTCCACTGCGGTGGGAGGCACTGGAGGCAGATTTCTGTTTCAAGTTATTCTGAGTCAAAGCCCTCCTGCCAAAAAAAAGAGGGTGGAGACAGCCAGGGTGGGGGTGGCAGGAGGCGCTAAATCAGTGCCACATGTTCTCCGGCAGGATTTTCCTCTTCCTCCTCTACAAGCAGCAAGCGGGAACAGGAACCCCCACACCCAACAGCTCTTACGCCCCATTCCTGGACCCATCGCCCATTAGGTGCCCAGAGCTAAGATGGCCCCATTTGCCTCTGTGCCACAGATGTGAGGTTTGTCTTCATTTTGGAGAGAGGCATAAAAAGTAAGCGGAAGTTCACGAAAATAGCACTGGATCCAGCTTTGTGACTCTTGAGATTCTTTTGTCATCAGAAAGAATGAGAGATTTTAATTTGGCTTTATTGTTCAAGAGGCAATAAAACCATTTGGAACGGAGGATCAAATGGCTGTAATATTGTTACACATACACACAGATACACAGACACACACACTCACAGATTGACGAGAACAATTCACAGTCTACAGCTAAGGTTAAATTGACATTGCTGTGTTATCTGGAGACTTGCAATGTGGTTTTTTGCACTTGGCAGAGCGTACTGCACACAGTGACTCCTTACATGTGACTCTGCACAACAGAGTTTTCTCTGAGTTCCAAATAAATACATAAGAGCACGACACAACCACTACTTAGGCCCACAAACTGTGCCACAGTGGGAATACCGACATTACACTTCGAATGGCATTCAATCTGATTCAGATAATAATGCTATCATACCAGGCCTAATTGCAACAAAAGGTTCATGTTTCCACAAATGGGTTCATTTTAAAGGCAAACTCCTCAGGGGTCTACAATAAGCTAAATTTACAATAATGTTTTTTTGTGTTGTAGTTGTTGCTGCAGACTGGTTTGTGGTTTAAGCAAGAGGCTTTTCAGTATGCCTGACACGGCCTCCAGCCTGATCCTTCAGCATTATCTTAACCTAGCTGTCAGGCTGTGACAGGAGGCAAAGATGGAATAAGATTAGATGACCTGGCCTTTTATCCAGAGGCTTCATTCACTCATCCATATGGACAAGAAGGCAGTGCTACACCCGTTCCTTTTGCTGCCATCTCTCATTTCACACTATCCTCGTATAGCCCACTGGTTGGAACTGCTGTGAATGTGTGTATGTACAGTATGTGTATCTGCGTGTGTGTGTGTGTGTGTGTGTGTGTGTGTGTGTGTGTGGATGGGGTTGGCAGTGGACAGGGTATTCTTCTTCCTTGTTCATTTGAGGGGAGTCAAAGGCTGGATGCCGACAAGCCTTGGTTATGATAAGGGCATCTGAGATTTATGGCTCAGCTCAGCGACATGCAACAAGGGCAATGACCAATAATAGCTTGTAAACTGTGGTATCTCCCCCTCCTGTTACACTGTCACTGTCTCACCCCGTGAGCTTCCCCAGTACCACGGTCCATCTAAGATCTCATTATCGGCATGTAACATACAGCCAAAAATATTTATATCATGTGATGAAGTCCACATTTTGCAGTCATTTTTCAATATATCCCACATAATACATGGTTATGAGTCATCTCTCTGCCCATTATATATTATATGTTATATGTTATAGATGATGCATCCTTGATGCTCGTCGAATGCCATATACCTACATTCTGCTCTCAGAGCATGTCTTATCTGACCTGGAAAGCAACGATGGGAAACATATCTGTCTGTTTCCTGTTTCACTCACACATAGGACAAGAGAAGACAAATGAACATGGGGTAGAGGTTTACAATCTTGCAGTGGGCTGTTCCTTTGAAAGGGCAGTATGAAATCAGCCAACAGACATCTGAGAAGTAATATCTAGATCTTGGAGTTGCAGCATTATTTGTACATCAAGCCCCTGTTCCACTCCAGACAAAGAACAGTCAGTCAAGCACAATGAAGTCAATTATCTGCTATGATGCTAAAGCTGCAAAACTATGTTGCTACAATCAGTGCTAGTGTTAAAAGGGCAGCAGTGTAGCATAGTGGTTAAGGAGCAGGACTCGTTACCGAAAGGTTACTGGTTTGATTCCCCATGGAGACACTGCTGCTGTACCCTTGGGCAAGGTACTTAAGCCACAATTGTCTCAGTAACTATCCAGCCGTATAAATGGATAACATTATAAAAACCTGTAATTGATGTAAGTTGCTCTGGATAAAAGAGTGTCTGCTAAATGCCAATAATGTAAGGTAATGTAAAAGGTGAGAAGGTAACAGAGAAAAGAAAAACAACCTAGGATTTCAATCCAAGCAGCCCTCTCAGTCTGGGCAGATGCAAATTTTCAGTGTGACATCATGTGCTAAAGCTCTTGTGAGAAAAATAATAGAAAAACAATCATGCTTATGCTCTAGCTCACACTATCCTGGTTACAGCTTAACAGTGGAAAACCAGAAACTGAGTATCACATTATGGAAACACATAACTCTTGAACTCTAAACATAAGCGCTGTTTTCCTTGAGCAAAGTGTAACATCCAGTGAGCACCCTACAGAGTACTTCTGAATAGATGCTCCTCAGGCCTGGTGCTAAAGTAGGATCTGGTCTACTTTATCTGTTGACTCAGTGTCTAAAACTGCGGAGGATGAATGGTAGCTTTTTGAACCCAGGCTGTTACAGAGTTGGCATGGGCTGCCATTTCCCCATCAGAGCAGACTAACAAACCATCAGGCGCTAACCCTGCAAATGCATGAGTCGCGACCAGTGATTAGCGTGCACAGGGGCCAAGGATGAGGCCGTGCCTTCTCCTGCGATTTGATTAATGCAACACAGAACTTAACTGTTCCCGTCCCAGAGCGCCAAGGATACAGTCTAATCTCTCACAACATGACAGCCCTGGGGCACTTGACAATGTTGTAATCTAATAACAGATTTTTATCATTCCATGTTGCGGAGGATTTGTAATGCGATATCTCATGTGGTGAACACTTAAAATGAACTGCAGCAACACATTAAATATGAGTTGGTTCTATGGCAGTTCTCATGGGATAGATTAAAAGCATGATCTGGAGGCCAAAGACCTGTATGTATTGCGCCAACAGAAGTGCCCAACAACAATGGTTATGAAACAAATACACATTTAAGAAACATACATATGGAGCTGCCTGGTGTTTTAATCAGGATTTCTGTGTTAAGTCAATTATTAACTAAAGTTATGGGATTAAGTATGAGAGTACTACAGTGGATCCAATCCTTAGGGTTAGGACTTCTTTGTACAGGAAAAAATAGGGTTGCAAAGCAATGATTAATGATTAATAAAAAAATAAAAAGGAGTACATAGTAACATATCCCATGTTGTTCACTACATGTTACATTCAGGAGGAAAATGGATGTACAACACATGTACAGAGAGTCTTCCTACCTCTGAGTGGACTCTGAAAGACCAGCAGTCAGAGATAGCAAACTGAAGCCTGTGTCCTCCTTGATTTTCACCCTTTCAGTCTTAATTAATTGCTGAATTATGGTAGACTACAGTGGCATGGATGTGTTCCAGAGCTGGGAGCTTCATGTGGAACACACACAAAAACCACAACACAGAAAACTGAACAGAGAGGGACAAACAAGTAGAGTTTTGCATACCTCAAAGGAGTATGACAATGACAAAATGGGGCATTTGTATATTTATACTGACCATTAAATGTAAACTTTAATAATGAGAAATAACTTGAGCTTATCAAAACTGGGATACATAAAACATGGGGGAGGTGGTGGTGTAAATGTCACATTCAGTTTTTGTAAGGCAGAGGTAATTCTACAGAGTAAGATGTGGATTAACAATTAGCAAAAAATTTAAAAAAAAAAATCAAATCTGCACCGTTTAGCTCCAACAGGAACATACACCAATGTACACAAGGGCAAAAAAGCACCCAGGTGATACATTTATGTCCTCCCAAGGTTAACCATTGTCTTCAATTATGTTAACAACTAGCTTAAAAGTAGCCTCACATGCAAATTATTTAAAATGATTAAAAAAGTTAATATTTTGTTTAAGGAAACAGGTCAGCAATCCTTGGTTCCAGTTTTGTTCCTGTACAAAATGGCAGAGGACATATATGTGTAATTAGATACAGCAGAGAATCAGAATGTCTTCATGCAACATATGACACTTTCTGCACACACAAGTCCTCCTCTTGGTGCCAAACAGACCAGACAGATAGTTATGGTATTTCTATCTAATCTGAAAGATTAGATAGAAATCTAATCTTCCATTCATAACTGATAAGTATATAACATGCCTCTTGCTATTTGATAGACATATGGAAAATAGCTAAATGAGTAACAAACTGCTGTTGCATTCATGTACATTACCTAGCAATAGCTGCACATGTGCACTGCTGCTTGTCTAACTGTCTAAGAGTACTGGTGTTCAGAGGCTATTCAAACTGCATATACTGTATTTTATCATCAACTCTGACAAGCAAATTTAAGCAAGTATCACTTTTTTGCTATCACTGCAATGATTTTAGTGATAATCAAAATAGTAAGGAATAAAATGATGTTTGCAACACTTGCTTGAATTCCTTATTCAAAGCACAAACTGCAGTTTGGTTAAGCTGAATTCCCAGTTTAGTCTATTTTCTATTTAACACATACAAAGTAGCCTAATGGTTTATATTTCAGTGCTGTCTTCTTTCACTTGGAATACATCAAACAATACGCACAGATAAGCATAACTAAACATGAATCAAATAGAATTTCATTCATTTACAAAGGAACACATAATTTTAGCATCTTTCTGAGTGAAAGATAATAGTATGCATCATGCAGTTGTGTTATTACAGAAGAATTAATTGTAATACAGCAGACAGCAAGCCCTTCACCACACAAATGGATGATAATGGGAGATCAATGGATATGAACATTAGATTAAACTCTTAAAAGTTCAATTAATGCTGTAGAGATTACCACAATGTTTGGGGAAAAAAACAGAAGAGGATAAGAGCACTCGACCATGAATTAATCAAATCCTCCACCATTGGACTGGGGTGGGTTTAAGACAGACCAGCCCCCCAGGCTGTGACAATGTGATGCCTCTTTATCAATCATCCCAGAGGACTGTAACCATAGCTAACTATAAAACCCTGTACAGACTATCAATACAAGAGGAGGAACCCCCACTACTTAAGTCTCATTTATATAATTTAAGATGCAACATACAAGTGGATGAGTGAGCCTAAATTATTTATGTATGTAAGTATTAAACCCTTAAACCTTGAGCATTGTCCATGAATGTAGGTCAAACATGTACTGCATGAATCAACAGACAAACCACTGGGAGGGGGGAGAGGGAGGATGACATTAAAAAGTGTTGTTGTCATTTTGTCTCTGTTTACCCACACTCTGCTTGGATAGGTTTGAGGCTATGATAGTCTCATCTCTGAGAAATCTCCTGGCACCCTGTGCAACAAGCAGTCTCCTTTATAATGTATCACCATAACAACTGCTGAGTTCCCTTCTGTATGATCCATCAATAGCTCCAGGAAATCATTCTCTTCCACTCTCAGAGGTGGGGTGTTAAGCTTGTTGGGAAATGGAATGGTTTTTGGAATGATCTGGTTTTTTTTTGGAAGCCCAAAACAGTATGGCCCCTTTTTTGTAGAACTGAAGATGGGGTTCAAGGATGATGTCCCCTATATGCACTGAGCTCAGAGTCAAATCTTCCTCGGGTTCCTACAGGCATTCAATGAGATAGATGTATAGAAAGGAGATCATGCGATCTCTCTCACATGCTTTTTTGTCCTGCTTGTATATTCCACATTTTTTACATAGGCACTTGGACTATGAGCTGCAGGGAATGCAGGAACAATAAAGCTGTGATGCGTATGAAGACAAAAAAACTTTTAAATCTCTTACAGCCCAATGAAATAGATGGACAGGAGTAGTCCCATGGTCTTTTGCTCACTCTACTGTGGCTTGTAAGAAGGTTGGCTGCCCCTTCAATAAACACTTAACATGTGTGGTTTCATCTATGGAGTCTGTGGTGGACCGGGAGGAGGCACTATCAAGAATTCCTGAGAGTATAGGTAATGCCATGAGAGATTTTAACATTCCCTGGTCTCTGGAATGTGAATCTGGGAGATGAAAAAACAATACCCTACACTTCCAACCAGTTGGAGGATCTACCTTAAACACAGCTTACTCTGAAACTGGAAGGAAACTGAGCTTTATAAGGCAAAAGAGCATTGTGCCCATTAGAGGACCCAGTGTACTAACAATGCAAACACTGACCAGGGTTCTCTTTATAGGGCATTTGTAACAGCTGAGTCTCAGTGTTTTAACATCACTGGGGTGTTTTCTGGTGAATTATTAAAGCAACAGAGAGTAATGTTTCAATATTAAATTCAGATGGGACAAAATATTAAATGTATAAATATAAAAAATGGCTAGTGGTGTGTGGCCCCTAGATGTTCCAGTACGTCCAAAAAGACCCATAAGCTTCACTAATTATGATTAAGATACAAACATTATTGTAAATAGCCCATTACAGGCTAAGATGCAAAAACAGTAGTATCCTCTGCTTGATTAAGGAAAACATTATAATGGTTGGAAAATAAGATGCCACAGCATTACAACAAACTACCTACAGTTTTTGAAAGAATAAACTAGAAGCTCACATGGAATATTGTTTGTTAAAAATAGAGAAGCCAATCACATAGATGCAATAAATTCTCTAGAAAATTTCTGTAGAGAGGTAACCTCAAGCACACCCCTATTTAAGCAGACAGATGTGAAACTTGCATTGCGAGTGATGCACCTCCCTGTCTCAGTGATCAAGGCCCGACTGCTGCCAACACAAGCTCTCCACATTTGTGGGCATGCTCTGACAGCTTGTACAGTGACTCTAACAGAATTTTGCATACATGGCTTCATCATCCTTTCTCCCTCATTATCTTCAAATGATGAACTGTCATCGAAGGAAGAGTCATGTTCAAAATAGAACTGCTGGTAGTTCACGCGAGGCTCAAAAGCATTAGGCTGAACTTGTCTGCCAAATTTGAAGTGTTGGGATGTGGTCCTTTCCATAAGCTGATGTAAGTATTTTTAATAGAACTTGACTATATAACATATAAGTCCTCTAAAATTAGCCTTCATTAGATGTGTATGTTGTTTGTGCTACAAAATAC
Source organism: Megalops atlanticus (assembly GCA_019176425.1). Lineage (NCBI taxonomy): Eukaryota > Metazoa > Chordata > Actinopteri > Elopiformes > Megalopidae > Megalops > Megalops atlanticus. The sequence goes on along the minus strand of CM032878.1, from coordinate 19,262,611 downwards.
ATGTAAATCTAATACCTCTTTTTCACTGTCAAATAAGAGCTGTGCCATGCCATGTCAGGATGATTTTTTTCACTGGCTCCACTTGTGTTGAGTTGAGTGGAGCCAAACATGGCTGGACTTTTTTCCTGGTACTGGCTGGATGACTGGGGCCAGAGGTGAGATCATGGCAACATCCATACATCATTCGCATTCAGCTTTGTTTTGATTACCGCCATCATCTCCAAACCTCAAAACAGACTGCAACATTTTGAAGCAGCACAGGACAATCCTATCACCATGAAAACACAGAGCAGGACAAACAGTGGCTCACTGGTCTTAAAATTATGTTCTACACAAATGGGAAAGAGGAAAAGGGGGGCTATTTTGGGAAACCCCCACATCAAAACCATATAACACAAACATGAGGAAAAGCGATTGGCAGGAGACAGGTGATTTGAAAGGATAATGCAAGCCTTTAAACTACCATACTGTTTTGTTTTTGTTTTACCTCTTTACTTTTTTGGATTCACATGAAATGATAGTGTTTAAACTGAGGAGATTATCATTTTTCTTGCTTCACTTCCCCTTTCCACGACAGTCCGACTGCATCAGCTCAGATGCTTCACTCCACATCAGGCTGTGCACTCGTTCATGTGGGCTGTCTGCCTCGCAAAAAGACAGCAGTGCAGAGGCAGACATGCAAGCACTCTAAAACAGACACTCCTCTCTGTGGCCAGTTATCCTATCCTAACTGGGTTGTTGTTGTAAAAGAAAGAATAATGTTTTACCCAAATAATCCAAATCGGATCTCAATGCAAGCTAGAGCAACAGTCTTGTTTTATTGCAAACCTTAACCCATAGGTCAAAAGGACAGGGTCCTGTTTAAGACTGCTTAATACAGCTGCCCTTAATATAGATCCAAAATTTGAGAACAAGCATGAACTCTGAAGTTTAAATGTGGGGAAATATATCATGAAGTGCTCAATTTAGACTAAGATGCTGTCAGTAAAAACCACTGCAGATTAGCCACAAACATCCACTGAGAGATCAAGGTGCAATGTAAGATTAGAGGTATAGCTGCAGTAATTTACAGACATTGCAAGGGACAAATTAAAACTTCATGATCTGGTCCCTCAGTCCCAGCCTAATTGAGGCTGGTTTGTCACATGAGCTAAGAATATTGTGTGTCTACATTACTCTGCACACCTGCTTGGGCTGGACAAAGAGTTAGGGTATTCCCACTCTACTGTCATATTCACATATGAAAAAGTAGAGGTTTGATTCTGATGTGCACCATAATGGAGCTGTTCACCAATACACCAAGAGGTGAATTCTCAGCTCATACTGTTACATTACAACTGTGGGACACTAAACTCAAGCACATGCTGATGCAACGGCTCATTAATTCCACCGATAACACAATTTTTCTGTTGTGATAGTTCCATGCTTATATTTCTGATAATGGGCACAGGTGATTAGATCAATACACCACAATAACATTAAAGACTAACAGATCTGCACAGTAATTGCTCTAAACCACTGTCCATAAACAAGCAGGGTGACTCCAGCTGAAGGAGTCTGTTTACAGCAGTGTTTCTCAACCCTACTCCTGGTGGCACCCTGTCCTGCATATCTTCTATCTATCCTTGCTCTACCTACCTGACTGAACTCATCAGTGGCACGTTTTATTAGCTGAGCACACCTGATTTAATCAAGCAGCAAGGATAGACAGAAGATATGCAGGACAGGGTGCCGCCAGGAGTGGGGTTGAGAGACACCGGTTTACAGCACTCTTGATCTCGAGCATTCAAGCAAGGGAGAGCACTCCCTACTCAGTATGCAGAGCCCAGAATCCAAATGAGTTATCACTTTTTGAATTGAAGCTGCTTTCCACATCAGCATCCAGTCACGCTGAGAGGTTCACAGTTGCTACATAATTTGAAAACAAAAGTTGCAAGTGAATGTTAGGTGCATTCACCATGTGAATACATTCATCGTATTTTCCCTTTTGAATTTTCAGGAAAAAAAAAAACCTCCCCAGTTACTGCTTTGGAGACATTTATATCTACCTAATTGAAAACCCACCCCCTAAGAGGAGTAATAATGGCTTTGAAAAAAATGAAATCTTAAAGTGCTGTTTTCATCTTGAGTGGCTTAATAACCTGCCGGTGTGGCATTCTGGTGCTAGAAAAATGTTTATGATTAATGCCAAGATAAGCACTTAACAAAACACTTTATAATGGCTGCCTAGCTACTGATGTTGATATTGGCAACATATCCATTTGCCCTACCTCACTACTAATGTTTGCTAACTAGCTAACATCGCTAACTTTGGCAACAATAACATACCCAATTGGAGTCTCAACTTACTGGAGAATATATCTCACAGGAAGTAAATAACCATGCGATACTAGCCATGATAAATGGAGAGCATTTCCCATTTTCATTCCCATGATTTTAGTCACTTACTTTATTGTACACATTGAATCAGAGGAAATTTGTGATAATTGAATGAATAATTGAATAAATGATAATTTAAGATGAAGATGTACACAAATGCAGTGCCTCGTACCCAAACACACCAAATTTCCAGAAGGATTTTTTTAACCATGGGAACTACTAGTCATTAGTGCTTCATCAGTAGTGTTTATTTGCTGTTTGTAAAGCTTTTGATGCAAACAACTCTGGTGTATACGAAACCATGAATGCTGAAAAGAGGCAGAGTTCACAATCCTAATTTACATCTTCATTAATTCTGGTTGTCCAGTAGCAACACGTTACTTCCACATTCCTGGAATAAATCTGCATTCTCCACATAAAAATTGAGTTATTTTTCTGCACAAAATCACTCCTGTTCTATTACGTGTACTGCTACTTGCAGTGTCAGTTCATTGTAGCCAATAATTTTATTTAGATTTTTTCCATTTCAATTTCATACATAGAAAGCCATCTATGTTTGAGTGACCACAGTTTTACCCATTGCCTCTTTCAACATCTGTTTTTAACTCAGAGGAACAACAGTATTATATTGGTATTTTATGATAATGAAGTCTTTGATAGTGATAATACTTGTCCCCTTATGTTTTTTTCAATTGACTACACAGCATATGGAGTATTGTGTAAAAATTTCCAAGACTAAAACACTGAAGTTAATGATGTGACCAGCTTCAGCAATGCGCCTACTGTGTTCATGACCATAGCTTGATCGTCAAAGTGATGAAACTTCATACTGTGGTCGCGCTGAACTGAAGGAATTTGTACAGCAAAGTGACCAAGACCCATGGTACGTTGACTAATCCTAAATCGAATACTGGGTCCACTCCAAGTCCAGAAAGTCATGCTAAAAAGTGTATTTCAGCACTCACTCTTATCTAGGAAACACAGCCTTGTTTATGTATAATCCACAGTTCATGCAAGAAAATATTCACATTTTTCACTCATGCAGTATGCCAGATCTACATGTAATCAGAATCATTCATCAGTCATTAACCTTTTTGTTAATGGTTAAAACGGTAATAACAAAAACACAAGCATCAGGACTTCCTCCCCCTCATGCGAGCAATTGCAAAAATTTAGCAAAAAAGTGGCTAATTCATTGAGTAACTTGAAACAGGCAGGTGTAGGCAGTCTCATAAAAGGTCAACTGTACGGATCCAGAATTAACAGCATTGAGCAGTAGCTGAGACTCCATCAGTTGAAATTCAAACCACAATACTAGATTGTAAGAAAAGCACAAATACACTCAGTCAGTGGAAACCAGGCTATAGATTGTTCTACATGTCACCATGCAGAATTCATTTGAACATCTATCAAAATGACCACTTCTGAGGCTTCAGGAAATAGACAAAGAATAAGGCCGTGCCCAGAATTATTAAGCTATACAATAGCTTTTTGATGCCGAGCACATGAGACCACCGCCCAACAATAAGAATATTATTACAAGGCACTGTTCTGCAACAGCATGAGCATGTCTGAGGAGTGGTTACCAGCAGATGGATTTTACAGAAAGGATAACATTTGATGTTCCACCGTTTAATCTCAGTGAACATATACAAATGCATATTTTATATATATATAAGATGACTCGTTACGATTTCTACAGAAACAATACAAAAAATCACAGCCCTTGAATATCCCCCAATCAAAACACACTTTTTTGTCTGGTCTATGTGAATAAGTAAATTAGCATATTTCCCAGATACTCCAAAGAAGTATTCTAATTGCATCACAGCACTCTCCTTTGAAATGATTACTTTTGTGAAACACTTCCATTGTCTGTAGTTGGAGAAAGTGTTTGATCTTGAAACAGTAATTTCATTCAAATATTACAAATCTATATTTCATTACAGTGTTGAGAAAATAGTCCTTCTCAAGGTTATAATGTTGAACAGTTCCATTATGGTACTTGATATTTGCTACCTTTATCAAACTTTTTTTATATCAAATGCAGTACTTCCTGAATGTACCCTCAAGTCATGTGCATATTACAATGGCCTAAAACGTATTTTCTCCAAAACCTTCAAAAGCATACAGAATAGGTCCTAGAAATTAGGCATATAACCACTGTCAGTTTCACTGGATGATATACATATGCATATATGAGCAAAGCTATCCTAAAATATGTTTATCCACTCCACCAGCAGGACCTCTCTGCACAGTGCAGACGGTGTGTTAGACCCTCCATCTGGACATTTGAAAACTAGCATACAGTGATGAGTGGGAAACACAGATATCTGCAGGCTGTGTAGAAATGCTCATCCCAACCTCCCTGTGATGACTGAGTATCATGTGCAGATTTATACTTTGTACAGACTACCGTTTTCTGGGGGCGGTGTGAGATTTAATGGCTTTTTATAAACATTGTACACTTCACAACATGTGAAAAAAGACAAAATCACAAGACGACTGCCGCTGCTGGGGCCACTGATGAAACACTTCTGCTTGATTATAATAGAATATATGATTCCTGTATTTATGACCAACAAATAGTTTGAAGCATTACTTCACTCTGGCCAAAAATAATCTGTCATAATCAAGTCATAATTCTGAGGAAAAACAGCCACTGAGCCACTGATTATACTGCTGTTTAGTTTGTACTGAGGAATCCTAGCCCTCTAGTTGAACAATAATAATGGAAATAAGGAAGGGGTATACCATGAATTACCAGGCAGTAGTTTCAACAGAACAATGCAACAAGTCGACAAACTGTTACCATAGTTTGATCAGATCAATATGTCAGGACTGGTCTCTAGACATTTAAGTAAATGTGATGAACACTGACAGAATTTCTCAGACTGTGTAAACCCTTACTGTAAATCCACAGTCTTACAGCCAGGCAATTGTTGTGAATACTTAACTAACAAGTACAATCCTCTTGACAAAGACAAATACGGTTTTATGACAGTGAAACCAATCATAATATTTTTTTAGGGACAATGAAAAAGCAAGGTCCGAAACAATTTTACCCAACCCATTCTACCACAAATAAAATATTGATTGTGGTCATGCAAAGTTTCATTTGTGATTTATTGAGCACTGCACATCAACACCACACATCACAAAGATTTAGGGCGCCATGCAAATGCGAGAAAAAGCAAATGTCCTTTGGCTACATGCCATGGCTAGACTGACATCATCGTCTTCCCACAAAACCTTTTACTGTCTTCCTTACTTCCTAATGACAAGATATTTCTAACAGAAAAAGCCTTGCACTTAACATATAGTAGTGCTTATCCTACAATGAGCACCCATATATCTGTGACAATCATACTTCAGCAATGTATACATTCATTAAAACGGCGTTTACATGTGCTGTGTGAATCCAAATAATTTTTTACAGCGAGGTTACATGTTCAATATATTCTGTTTAAATCTACTGTCGGACGTTATTTTTTTATAGCCACTCCAACATTTCATGGTAGGAACGGGTGTCAGACACTTGCGTCACATCACCCAAGTAATTTATTCTGGGGAATGACAACTCTGAACATTATTGTACAGTCCTTACATACAGAGCAGCTGGGTAACCTTGATCTGATTTAATTTGCAATACATAAACAGATCAGGAGTACTGCCTTGCCGTAACAAACACAATAAACTCCCCATCTAAGAGAGAACAATGACAGTTCACCAGTTTCATTACACTTGTAGCTGAAGGGCACAAAAGTTGCTGTCAAATTACGATGTCAATGAATCTTGCAATTCACAAGTAGATAATACAGAAAGACAGATACGGTCTCAAATACAGTTCTACGACAGTTGATTTTCGTGGAACGGATGTGAAGCTGAATCATCCTTGAACTTTCTCAAAACTAAAATTCTTTACCGATATACGGAGAACTGAACAGTAAGAAACGACAGTATAGTTACCGTTGCCATAAATATCTAGACCTATACATCAAGCGCAATAAGCTTCGGGAAAGGACTAAAAATAGTTTTCAACGAAGTCACTTATCAGATTAATAAAACTGCATGAGCCATCAATTGGTAGTGCATACCCAGACCATGTGGTCTGGTGTCCAGCTTGCGTGTTCAGCTGAAATGGACATAGGTTAATATAACTAAAACTGAATTGCCCTTTATAGTGAAACAATCTGCAACTGTCATGGTCAGCGACCGTATAATATACTAAAATGCACTGAGATATAGGGAGTAACACTACCTTCGCAAAGGCTAAGATGCAAAATCTTTTGGACTCCCACAACCGAACCGGGATACAGTTGCTGCATGTTATCCGTGTAAGGCGGCCTACCGTTAGATTGTAACCAATCGCCGCTGTAATTAGCCACTTACTTTGAAAGCCCACGAAATGTTAGTGGGGTGCTAGGACAATGTGTGCCAGAAAAAGGGGAAAATCGCAAAAGAATTTGCCTGAAACAACATGTCCGTTGGATGCAATTACATTTGGTCTTTATTTTTTTTCTCAAAGCCAAGTAAGTACAAAAAAAAGATGCGCGTTCAAGGGAACAGTAGGCTAGATAGCTAAATATAATAAAACAAAACAGTTGATTCTTATGGGCCAGAACCGTCTAGGCCTGGCACGAGCTGTCAAAAAATAAAGAAAGGAAAAAATAAACTTCTTAACCGACAGCAACAACCGCTGCCTATTAAACTGAGATGATTGCTATGTATGTACGGATCAAACATGGCATAGCGAACAGTAAGTATTCCTCACTCATCGCACTAGACGAGATTAACTGAATAAAACCAGCAAAACGTCCAAAGAAAAACTTACGTAAAAACGAAGAATAAAGTGGTGGATCCCACAAGAAGAGTGGCAGCAGTGGATACCGGGATATATTTGGTAGGTTTAAATCTCTTTCCAGCGCTGTTGGGCATTCTGTAATTTCCACATTCCTCAATTATTTATTCCAATGGGAGACGCATACAAATACGGAGATCCAGTGTGTGATTTCTACAAACAGCTATTTCGGCAATCCCCTGCTGCTAACAAATACACACAGATCCAAAGATAGACAGAAATACGGTGCTCCAAAAAGCCTGGAAATCCCACCCTACCAATCCAGCCCACCGCTGAGGTCACAGCGCCGCTTTAAAGGTGGAGCTTCCATACAGAGGGAGAAAGGCGGATTGTGACGCTCACTCCGAATTTGTAGTTGTAATAACTCGTGCCCTCAATGTTAAGCCTAAGGACTCGCGATTGCAGCCGCATAGTACGCTTTAAACTGAACAAAATGTTTTGGGTCGTGGTTTTCAAATGTAGCCCTCGGAACTGTGTTTTTGATAGCGAAGTGCCAGATGGTTGTGCCGACCCCTACTGTTACTGCATATCGAGTGAATCTCTCACTAAAATGTAAAAAACATCCACTGAAAGTCTCCATCTTCTCCCGTGTTTATAATTAATATTATTATTTCATTCAGTCTAATTTAACCAACATTAACATTACTGTCAGTTCTCCAACATTTGCACGTGGTAGCCAGTTGGCATAGGTCTCTTCACCAGAAATGTTAAAAAAAGTAGTGCACTTTTGTGAGACAGTCGTAGACTATTCGGAATAATATTTTAAAACTTTAGGACTTAATAACTTCAGAGCTATAAGCTTTTCAAAAACGTTGCTGCAATAATCTAAGAGTGAACGGTGGGCACCCTCTTGTGGCTAATGTTTAGAATACATGTATCGTAATTTAATATATAAAAAACCAGCAGATATGAACATATAAGAAGAACAAATATGTTGTTACGTTACGGACAACAGTCACTATAACGCTAATATTAAATTGTGAGGTAGTTTATTGAATGGTCAGTATGGCTGAGTTTAATAATCAAATTATCCATTACTACTGCTACTAGCACTACTAAGCTACTGCTAAATATAATGTGTTAATGTTATAGTTGCAGAGGTTAAGAACAATATGGCGTACTATATTTTGTGTAAGTTCGACTGAAAGACTGAAAGGGTTGCTAAATGTAATGTATATATTCTTGTTGCGATCTGGAACAGAGTGCTTATTATAATCACAGTGCTCTAATTATCATCAGTTGTACCGTGGAGGTATAGTCTTTTTAGGAGGTAAAGTTTACTTAGTTTTGGTAATGAGTCATACGTAAGGCCAACATCCATAGTTCAATTAAGTGGGATTTGGGCAGATACAGTAGAGTAGTGTTTAAGTGCTGTGTGCAGCTCAAAATTTACTGTGATATTCTCAGATGGTTCAATTTCCTAATTTGTAAAATGGTAATTAAATTAGTAATGCAACAATTCTGAGCACATACCCATACCACAAGACCCCTGCAATTACCAAAGCGCTCAGTGTAAATATGAACCATTCCTTGGAAACTCTCAAAGTTCGCGTTTCGTAATGCTTAAATTTTGTCCAAGCAAGCTACTGTACTTCCAAGCTCTTCGTTTATGAAGACGTTGCTTGAAAGAACTTTATTTCTAGCTTTGGTTAGGGCAAATGCGTGTGTCCTGCTCGAACCGCGATTCACAGTTTGTGTGTTGTTAATGTTTGTAGAAGCACCGAAACCCATCTAAAAACTGAGTCATTATTTTTCTTCCAGCTCCTTGTGTCAGATCGAAATCGCGGCAGGTTATTCTGCTAGTTTGCGACAGCCGGCTAGCTGAAGTTCGCAGTTTAGCTAGCAGGAAGCTAATGGTAGATAGCTTACTGGCCTGTCAGGATGTCTTTTAGAAGGGTTATGAAGCTTGTTTGTGGGCTTGCAGGCGGATCTGCGTTACTCGTTGTGTCAGCGGCTGCAGCAGCTGAAACAAGTGGATATTTTGGGGACGCCACGCTCAGGGAGCGATTGAAAAATTGGACCGGATTTGCTGTCCTTCAGGCTGCACAGTCACCGACATGGGTATCTGGAAACCACACAGTATTACCAAGTGGGAATGGTTGGGACAACAACTGGGATAAGTATGATACAGTTACTGTTAAATAGTTTATCCATATTATTTGTAATTTAGGTAACGTTAGCCAGCTAACGATAATTTACACGCTGACGTCTGACAGTTTCTGCTAGTTTGCTCACTAGTTACCTACCTAGTAAGATACGTTGATGTAGTTAGTCTAGTTAACTGATGTTAGATCTTACTGAAATTGGTATAACGTTAGTAACATTAGATAGTTATCATCTGTACATAGATTAGATTGTGATCTGGTTAGTTTGCTGACTTGTTAGATATCTTACAAAGGTTCTCCCCAAGTATTCGCAGCAAATATAGTCTAGCCAAGCAGACAAACGTCAGATTAAGGTAGGCTGTCCAATTTACTGTGAATGTTGAAATGAACGCAGTTACCACAGGTAGTCAAGCAAGTCTATCTAGTTAAGTTATCAGTTTGAATTTGACCCCTCTAATAGCGATAGGTAATTTGACAGTCTAACGAGAGCTACCTGAAAGCTGTTTTGCTTCAGCGGGGTAATTAGCTAGTTAGCAAACGTTAATTCGCTAATTTGGTAAACAGACAGTTAGCTATCTAGCAATCGCAGCAGCATACAATTAGTAGCAATGTGGCAGCAATGTGATGTTCTCCCTTGTCTGCACATCAGCCATTCCCTCTGAGCCACGGTTGCATTCAGTAACAAAGATGTCTGATCAATACTTCAAAAAGTGAGCTCGACGTACAACGTTGTAGTCTGGGATGGTGGAATATGTGAGAGACAGAGAAAAGAAACAAACCTATATATGGACGAGACTTGATAAACACTTGCACATCCACTGGCGTAAATATCGACGGTGCAAGGAAAAATATTTGCACCGGGGCCAATCACAATTATGTTACGCTACAGTGCACATCCTTTATGTTTATTCTTTTTCTAATGAACACTCTCTATTCCTCAGGCGTGACCCAATGTCATTTATTAATGGGAAGAAGAAAGAAAATAACAACGATAACCCGAGCACGGAACTGGAGAATAACAAACCCAAAGCCACGCGAAACATCATCTTGATCAGACACTCCCAGTACAACTTAAATGGGAACGGAGATAAAGAGAAGGTCCTCACCCCGCTAGGTAGGGCCTGGGTGGTTATTAAAATGGCCAGTTGCATAGCCAGAATAACGTGGAAAACCTAGTGACGACCTCTGTCTGACATGCCTGACAGTGCTTGTGTGACTCTTGGTTGCCCCCCCCCCAGGTAGGGAGCAGGCAGAATTGACAGGCCAGCGACTGGCTGCCCTTGGGTTGAAGTATGACATTATGATTCACTCCACCATGGCACGGGCCACGGAGACCGCACACATCATCAGCAAGTACCTCCCAGGTACAGAGACAGCTTCTGTCTTAAATCACAACAGCCATTATGATGTTTTCCCTTACAATATCATTCACAAAGCTTATCTACATGGCACAATTTGCCTGTTCAGTCCCTGTAATCCACTTGATCTGAGACACAAGTGCATTATGGTTGAGTGAATGCACTTTTGCATCTCTTCATAAAGAGCTTGAAAGCAGTACATTTCCTTCCATTGACGGAACTGACAGCAAAACTGCTTTCTAATCTGACAATCAGTGGGAGAAGTTACTGATAATGTCATCTTGCTGTATGGGACATGTATATCTGTAGTGTTGTACACTGAATCCTTAACTTTCTCAGCTTCCAGCCATGTCCTGTTGTGACATTGGGGTCCGGCCAGCAGGTGTTGAGCTAGGCAGAGTATCTTGAAAACTTTTTTTTCAACTACTTTCGGAGGAGCATATTGAGATCATCATTAAGATGATAAGAAATCATTCTTAAGTGTCCTAGGGGCTGTAACTATGGCTTCCAAATGTGAATAGTGAGTGATCATTGTTAATATACTTAATGGTTGAATAAACCTATTTATTCATGGCTTCCAAGGATCTAACATCGGCCCGTCCCTGGTTGTTCATCTGCTTATTGTTCAGGGGTGGAGATGGCAAGCTGCGACTTGCTGAGGGAAGGAGCCCCCATTGAGCCTGTGCCTCCTGTCAGTCACTGGAAGCCGGACGCCGCGGTGAGTTGGGTGCTCTCCTTGGCAATGTTCTATTAGCCTGACCACAGTGTGACCAAGCTAATGGGATCCAGTGAAATGCTATAAACGTGACCAGAATTATAACCGACCCTTTTAGAAGTTATTTTTCATAGCCCCAGCCTCCCAGAATTCCCAAGGGAAGTCCCTTCACAATCACATCATAAATGTAAACTTTATTGGTTTACAGAGGAGCTATGTCAGTCCTCGGTGCAGAGAAGGTAACAGTCCATACATCACATATTCTTCCTTCTGGCCGCCAGGCTCACCTGTGGAAATTGCTCTGTTCACTTCAGCAGTATCATGAAGACGGGGCGCGGATTGAGGCGGCCTTCCGTCGCTACATCCATCGAGCCGATGCCAAGCAAAAGGAAGACAGCTATGAGATCATTGTCTGCCATGCCAACGTCATCCGCTATTTTGTATGCAGGTGTGTTGCTGTCTGTAAGACTCTGTGCAGCTGTAGTGCCTTCTCTTCAAACAAAACCTTATAGGTTATAAAAATAAAAGGTTATAAAAATGTGAACTTTGTGGGGGGTTGATATTACTGATGATAGTTTTTCTTGACCTTCTTTTATAGTAAATATTTTTATTCATCAGGGTCTGTTAAGCATGTCTTTGAATCATCAGAAAGTAACATATTCTATCATACTGCTTTTGTTTTTCCTTTCCACACTGTAAGAAGTTTTACTAATGAATGTCAACGTGTCATGACGAATGTATTCTTTAAAGCAGTGGTTAAAAATTTCAAGCTCTGAATGTACTTTAAAGGACCCTGACCCACCATTAGTCAGAAGTGGTATTTCTAATGATCCACAATCTGCCAAGAAAAGGTACCTCTTTAAATCATTTGAGAACCGAAGTATGCAGTAGTCCCTCCCCCATACCTATACCAAATGCATAACCACCAACAACTTTAAAATGTAAAAAAACCTAAAATTACCCTGTTAAACTACTCTGATTACAATGGCTGTTTCCAATAGTTCTCAAAAAGCCTGTTTAACTGTACGAGCCTCCATACTGTGTTGGTTGTGTTTAAACACTGGTAGTTGTACAGATCATTTAACAAACATTGTCAGATGACTTCACATAACCTGGAAATAGCAATATTTCTAGCCTGCTCTCTAAGTGGAATAGTATAATTTGTGTCTGCAAAGGGTCACAGATGTTTGGTTTCTTCTTGAGCACATCTTAGTGCAACAGTTCAAAATTTGTTGTTGAGCATTTGAGCGTCCAAGCAGGCATGCGCTGCTGCATGTCCACAGTTGTCCTTGGTAAGTACCCTGGTCTGACTGGAGACTGTGTGTCTTCCAGGGCTCTGCAGTTTCCCCCTGAGGGCTGGCTGCGATTGGGCCTGAACAACGGCAGCATCACCTGGCTCACTGTACGGCCCAATGGCAGGGTGGCCTTGAGAACGCTGGGGGATTCTGGGTTCATGCCCCCGGACAAGCTCACACGCACCTGACACCAAGCAACACCCACCCCCCTCCGACTGGGCGCAACGGGAAGCAGCAGTCAGAGCGTCTTCTCATTGTCAGTTCTCCTTAAGTGTCTTGGAATTTTTTTATTTTTTTAATCAACGTGCAGCAGAATGACTTTTTGTGCTACTGTAATCACTGCTGATCTGTGGCCGGTCAACTTTATGTACAGGAAGGTCCCAGCTGATGGCACGTCCTTTGACTGTGATTTTATATGGAAGTGAAATGGTGTATTCCACTGAAGTATTTTGTTCACAATGACGGCTGTAAAAGTTGTTTCACTCCACAATGGTTGTAATGACAGCTGCTTGGACAGAGGTCTACTTTGTGTGAATGTAATGGCTTGAATATACTTCAGGGTGAAAAGCGATGACAGGGAGGGTTTTTAAACCAAAAGAACTATTTTGCTTAACTTGAGAATATGTAGCTGTTTTAAAGGCTCTTTGTGCAAAACCCTTTTCTATGTCGTTGTAACCCAAGCAATGTGTCCACCTGTATTGACAAATACAAAATCAATGTGCTGTAGGAACATGCAGTTTTGTGTGCTCAAATGGGGATATTCGCACAATAAAGTGACACGCATTTCCTCCTTTGTGTATAGTCCAGTGTAATGACACCTCAAGGATTGTCATCTAAGCCAGTCTAAGATATAGTTCAGACAATAATGTAGAAATGAAACGCAAAACCCAAATTTTCCATTTTAAATCTGGCTGGATTTAAAATGGTATAATGTAGATTACTAGATTTAGTAACTGCAGGACACAATCATTTTAGGCAATACATAGCAATGTGTCATAATACAGTGTACCAACAGTGACAAATTGTACTGTCTATACTAATTACCTAGGACACTTACCAGCCTCTGATTGATATTAACTGCTTGGATGTCTGGTTTAAAGACAAGCAATCATTTTCCGTAGCTCACAAAAATCCTAGCACACTTGTTAAAGGAGTGTTAAAATGTTTAGGCAGCAAAGGCACACACATGATTGCACAGAGGAAAGTGACAAGGAGTATTGAGAAACTTGCAGAAAGCAACAGGACAGTGTGCACTTTTTATTTTGTTGCTCAGTAGTACACCAAATACTTTCTTTGACATATACAGTAATAAAATAGGACTAGAAATCCATGCAGTGGGGAAGCGGGGACAAGAAAAGAATCAGAATTCAACACTTGACAGCAACTCCAATGCACCACAGTGTTGGCACTACAAAGCATCGAATAATTAAAGTAGTAAGGCTGGCATTATGTACTAGTATACACTAAATTGTAAACTTATACAATCTTATTTAGGAGGTATTAAAACACTGCATTTACCAATGCTACTGTAGTTTATTCAAATTGGGCTACGTAGTTAAAAACGTCAAATGGAACACGTGGGTTAAGTCAGTGCCACATTTTTACACTGGTAAGAGACAGGTTTTGCAACACATTTTCATTCTATAAAAGGCACTAAAAAAGCCGAAAGAAGCGGGATGCGCAGTTTTGACTTCCACTACCAACGCAAGTGGAGGGTGTTCACAAATTCCTGCAAACAAAAGTGTGACCAGTGGCTCATAGACAGAAGGGTGATGCAGAAATGATTATATCCAGAACAATATTTTGACCTCCTATTAGCTCAGTAACATATTTAAGGGTTTAAGAGGGTTGTGTGGTTGTTCAATCCAGACACTGCAAGAGTTTTCTCTGCCAAGCATTTGTGGGTACCATCACTGGTCAAGTTCACTGTGGTCAGTTCTTAGAAAGGTTCCTTTCTCAAGATCCTCAAGCTTTCAGCTGTAGGTTCTCCTTCCCAATGACTACAGCTTATTATTCAGGTAATGTGCATATTGTACCAGATACTAAAACTATTTACAAGGATACTAGCTGGTATTTTCTGAGGTTGTAAAGCAATTGTGCTCATTATTGTGTCCACCAATGCAGCCTCGTCATTGATTTTTTTCCCCCTCTTGTGGCAATTGAACGTTTGAGAAGGAAAAACAATTAGGTTTGAGGTTTGTTGGGCAAAACACAGTAAGCCAGAAGCACTGTATGTGTATCAGGGAAAGGAGGAATATTCCCAACACTGTCATAGAAGGTTGTGTGAAAAATAATCCCACATTCCTGAAAGTTGGGAAACAGGAATTCGATTTGAGGAGTTCGATCTCTGTTCCCCTGTGGTCACATATATGACTTGAGATAAATTACAATCCTTGTCATCAGCTGTGACTTTGTGTTCCTTTTTGCAGATTACATTATACAATCCAAGGCTGAAGGACACATTTGGGCATCATCCCTCAACTGATTCACAACACTCAGACAACAGCAAATTTGTCCTGCCTGTACAGTGACACCAAGGTGTCACAATATAGGACTATGCAGCGCAGCAGTTTATATTGAATTTTGATTACCTGCAGTTAAACTGCTAAATCTAACTTAAAGCAATTGTTTACGGTTGTAGTTTCTACCGTGTACCAATCTGCAGTCTATTTGCATGTCTATACTCTTTAAACATCCCACTTAAGCTACTGCAGTTCCTTGCACTTTCACATTCATTTAGCCATTAAATATTAGTAAACATCTCTTTCTTACTCCTATGTGAACAAACTGCTATGTACAAACAGTTATATTCTCAGTTCAATTCTGAACAGACAAGAAGCGGGACTTCTGGATTATCCTATGGACAGTAGTTTCATTAATTTCATTAAGGTCTCCTAGGGAGACACAAAGTTGTTTGGCAATAAACTGTCACAAATCAATCCTGAAACTGGGTCAATTACCTCAATGTCTCACACGGAGAACCAAGACAGAACCAAAACATAAAAAGCAAAAATAAAGCATAGAGATATCTACAAACAGAAATATACATTTATTGAAGAATTTAAAATGATGGCATGGAAGAACCCAATGCATTATTTTCCTACATGACCTTACTAACAAGCTGCAATGGTAAATGAATTAGCGATGACGAATATAGAGTAGCTATTAGTGAGAGCCTGGACAGGTGTTTAATTCTGATTGGAGGCTGGTCCCTCATGTCAGAAAATTAAGGCAACTCCTAAACTGAAACAAACAAAAAAAACACAGAAACAAACTGGCAGTTGTTTTACAGTCATAAGAAAATTTTTGTGCTACTAATGGTGACATACCAAAAAACAATTTCTAAAAAATATTTTGACATTTTTAATTTTTAAAACCATTTCCTATACTGTTTACACATTTTTTTATGGGGTTACATTTTTTTAAGTTGGATGAGTGTCCACGTTAAATTTTTTTGGGGAGACTTAGCTGGATGACTTTATTAATTTAAAAACTGATGCAAGCATTCGAAGACATATAACAGCCGTTTTTTGTCCCTTAGCTAATATTATCATTGCTGTCTTTTTAAACAAAGCCCACAGTCACATATACATTGTAAAAGAAACCTGCTGAAAAATCTGAAACTTACAGCGAAACCCATCGTGTTGAGATTCCTGAATGCGATATATTACAGTGCCGTCTATCGTTGGAGTAAAAGAAGAACATCCTCAGGACACTTGTGCATATTTGAATAGTACATCTGATTGAGCCATTGTGGAGCTGTGTTGTGTCTGGCTGGGCGTGCAGTTAGAGCGGCGGCTCGGCGAAGTGCTTGAGGCGAATGCGCTGGATGTAGCTGGCGTTTGCAGGGCTGTAGCGACTGGGGCTCGTGAAGTCGGGCGAGCCTGCGTGCCGGGCGGGGCTGAACCTGCCGGGGGTGGACAGGAGGCTGCTTCCGGGCGAGCCGGGGGTGTAGACCTGCGGCCTGGGGCGGCTTTTCACCGCCGCCGGGCTTGGCCAGCTGGAAGACAAGGGTAATCGTTACCGCCATCGTCACCACCGACTCGCCATTGGTAAAAATGCAGATTCAGATGAGCTCTGACACTAAGGTTGTATGTCAAGTCAAAACATTTCCTGGGGTGGACATAGGGAAGCTGGGACGATAAGCCCTTTTTGTTAGAGATGTCATCTGATCTTTTCAATAAAAATACCACTAGGTTTTATATATGTAAAATTCCAGCGTGTGGGTATTTGCGTGGGTCATTTCTTCACATCACTTAAAATGCTGAACATACCTTACATTACATAAACTTCCTTCAAACTGAGACAAATCTAGTGTGATTTTTCAAACTCAGTGATCCAACTGTATTCAATAAACTTTGAGAATGACAAACTGTTCTCCGTAGCCAAATAATTGTAGACTTATGCATTTTTGAAAAAACGTGAATGGAATCCATTATAAATAAATAAAGTCTAATATGAGTCTAATATAAGTCTAATATGAACATTAATGAACTGTAGGTTTAGTCTCTGTGCAACTGAAAAAAAAGTTCAAATAAATTGAGAATACAAGCAATAAACAGACTATTTGGTGTCCAATGTTACCTTCAAAGCTTTTGTTCAGAAACAGGAGTGCCTCCACATTCTCTGGTTCTAAAAAAGACCTTGTTTTGTTGACAAACTGCCCTGCCTCATTGAACATCCTTTTGCTCTTGACTGGTGCTGCCGCAATACTTAAACATTTGTGCCAAGTCAGCAAGCCTAGGAGAGTGCTCTGCATTGCCTTCTCACCACATGAGCAGATCCCCTTGCATGATGTGAGGTAGCTCTGTGGAATAAATAGTGATGGCAAGTACAATGTCATCAGCCTGGGACCTGAAAGGTTTCTCCAGGGCAGGGGTTTGCTGCTGAAAAAATTTAATATTTTTGGAATTTTTCCACATGGCAACAGTGGACCATGCAGTAGAAGAAGTTATTGCTACATTTTCAGGATGTTAATAGACTCTCTTGAATACTAAAGTGACTCTGGTTGCTAAAGATGCACTTATTCTGGACTGGCCTGTGACAAAGTTTGCGTAACTGATGACCAATGAAGGAGACATGTCAACTGAAAATACTGTGATAAGAAGGAGAAAGTGGTCATAATTCAAAAATAATTTAACATATTAAAACATATAACAATAGAGAGAATATACTGGTAAGAGCACTCTTGTTGATCACAATTACAGATATTCATTGATAACAAAGCCTGCTGTCCCAGCCTTTAGGAAGTGTAGAGTAGTAAAGAGCAAACAGACCCACCTTTGCATCTCAGAGGAAGAATATTTCTGGACTGTGCTCTTCCACTTGTGAATGCTGGGATATTTCTGTGGGTCAATCTCTATGGCTTCTATTGCTGACATGACTTCTTTGTCCAGCTTGGTTGGAGAATCCCTGAAGAAAGTGAGAGTAGAAATGTCAGTGTAAAACTGCAAAAAAAGTATAATACACCCTTTCTATTGTAATACTCTTTGTACATCCGTTATAGTACACCCTTTCAAACATAAATTCATATAGAGAACCCAGTCTCAGATATCTTTGCAGCTAAAACAGCTTACTGGTTTTTCTAGGCATTGAAAATACGCCTGTATTCTTTTGACTTACCCTTCAATGAAAAGACCTTTTTTAACATGTGGTAGATTTGTTAATATAAAGTCCACTTGCGAATTCTCTATGGATTTGTAGGAGGAGCTGGAGGACCCCGAGCTGCTAAGATCCCTGCCCCCATGGTCCCAGGACCTGGACCGGGCACAGAAGCCGTGCTCCGAGGCCGAGACTCCTGTCCTTAGGTGCGGGGCCTCCAGGTTCTCCTCTGCCATGAAGTACTCCTCTGAGCTGATGCTGGACTTGTCCCCTATCTCCCTGTCCACCTCACTCTTTTCTCCCATTCTCCAGAAACCGCCATCCCTCATGTCCAAGCCCCCTTTCGTGAACACGTCGTCGTTCGCCGAGAGCGCCAGGCGGGCCACCCCAGATATCAGGTCAGGGGTGCACGCGTCCCTGGCCTCCCTGTGCCGGAGGCTCCCGCCACTCCTCCGCCGCTCCCCTGGCTGGTGTTCCGGCGTGTCCTGCAGGGACATCCTCTCGAACTCCACCATCAGATTGGAGACGGGGGACAGGAGGCCAGAGGAGGCGCTGCGCGAGAGCCGCTCGCCATTGTGAGTCCTCTCCCCGTCCGCTGGCGAGCACAGCCCGTTCTTGCTGGCCGACAGGAGGCCCTTGTCGGCACGGAGCCGGTCCCGCTCGGCCGCGGTCTCGATGAGGTCGGCACCGTGCGACATGGGCAAGATGTGGAACTCCAGGCCGCCCACCGCCCCCTTCAGGCTGTCCTTGGAACACACCGCTGTGATGCTGGTGAGGGCGGCGTTCTGCCGGTTCTTCATTTCCTCTAGGCTGATGTCATCGCCCTCATCCAGAAAAGCGCCCACCGAGATGGAATTGCAGAATTTCTTGGGTTTGCCTGCCCACATAAAACACAGCAAACTCAGATGTGTTAGCCATTTGCCGTGTCATCTTTTCTCACCATTCAGAGCACCATAATCTGACAATTAACCCAAAAGGGAATCACAAAGGATTTATAATACAAAAGTATGACACTGCAATGCCAACAGTTACCTGGGGAGGGAGTTTTGAACCTGTTGCTGGTTTCATTTTCTCCAGCCTCTTCCTGGGAACGCTCACTTAAGTCCTTCTTGCTTAAATACTCCTCCAGTTTCCGGAGCCCCTCTGTAGAGCTAAAATCTGTGAAGGCGCCCAGGAAGTCCCAGTACTCAGCCCAGGGGTGACCGAATTCATGGGCCAGGTCTCTGTTGGGGAATATCACCATTAGTTCTTCCACTCAACTACATATTTCATCCAATGCCATTGCACATTAAGAGACTGACACAAGGCAAGCACAGTGCTGTGTTTCTCAAAAGAGTTATTTGCTCTTTCTCCCTCATGTACCTGCCAACTCTCTCTGCCCCGCGGTCAGGATCGGACTTGAGGATATGGTGGAAATGATCCGCCCGCTCTCTTGGAGGCGTCTTCCACGCCCTGCGGAACTCATCTGCCTAAAAACGGTGCACATATGATGTGTCAATCACACACAGTTGCATACCTTTTTTCCCCAAATTTCAAATCCAAAAGGACAAAGTAAATACAATAAATACAATACCTTGGATGGGCTGAGTGGGCCAGCAAATGCTCTAACTGTCATTATTGGGTCTTTAGGACTTCCTGTCAGTCTGGGGAGTGAATGGGAAAGGGTTTCCAATGGCTCAGGTGACCAAGGAGCACCAATCACAGGCTGAGAAGAGTTGTCTGTGGCCCTCAGTAAAGGTATATAGAATCGATCTGTGTCAGAGGATGAGATGAGCAGCCATGGCTTAGAATGCAAACAGTGACGATAAGCAGTAACAGTATTTGCATCCTCTTGCATTTACCTTCCAAATAGTCCATAATCTTCTGTTTCACCTCTTGAGTTTTATTTTTTCTTTCACAGATCACCTGTCAGAGTAAAACAAATGCAAATTACCACACGTTCTGCAACAATCCTGTTCAGCAATACATATTACAATGCTGTAACAACAAAAAGTCATAACACACAAAATGTGCTCTGCTTCCACAAGCACAGACACACTGAAATGAATGTTGTCCGGTTTGACTTACTTCTGAGGGCTTCTGGTTATACTTGTTCTTGCAGTTTTTATCAGTATCTGGATGTGAACACAGAACATTTACCACTTCTGGACAACCAAACTTGCAGGCGAAGTGGAGAGGAGTCTCAAAGCCCTGGGAAAGATCAAATCGCGCATTTTGATGAGTATCAGTTGGCAAATATAGGAAACAGAAAAAGGACAATATGTAAAACTGACGATACAGGAAAGGGGTGTAGAGAGACTCGAGTTGCTCACTGCTTTGTCCGGTGTGTTGAGGTACAGGTCCACGATATAGCGGATGCGTTTCTGCAGCATGGCCTCCTGGTCATCGGGGTACATCAGGCGCATGAACTCTGGGTTTTCCAGGGTGTCCAGGAGAAGCTGGGCGATAGCAGGCTGGTTCTCCTTGGCCGCCACGTGCATGACATTATAGCGGCACCCCTCCTGAAAACCCATGGCAAAACAGAACTGAACAGAGAACTGAAACCCAACAGTCCTTGCTTTGACTTGAGAACAACGCATCATGAAGCTCATCAGCAAATAATACCTTCTTTAAACATGATATAATAACAGCATTCTTTTTCAGAAAATTTGTATCAGTGCACACTTATTCTTTTCTTAAAATAAATTCATACAGCAAATGAATTAATCTATGATACATGGTTTTGGTCAACTTTCATTTTTCAGCCTACTTATTTTCGGTGTCCTTAATTTGAAGCAAATCATTTTGTCATGAACTGTTCAGCACTAAGGCCCAGCTAAAGAAAGAATCTCTTTCTGCCCATCATTACAGTGTAAGCAGAATTAGCACTGCAAAGAAAGGTAAGATTTGTCCATCTAACGGCTAAATACCATTACAGTTCATTTCTTGTCATTAAACACTCATGACTCAACACAATTAAAACTTTGACAATGAAGATGGTCATGATTACCCCAAAACATATAAAGATATACACTTGCAGTACTATTCACATTTAGTACCTGACTATTTTACACCTTTCTACACATTGCAAAATACATTTTGGGTTACAGAAAGAACTACACCTGGATTAAAGTGAACCTATATGCACTTGTACTACAAGTAGAGCGAGCAGCAAATGCTGTCAAAAATTCAACTGTGTTTTATCAGTGTATGTAACCATATGCCAGCTAAACTACCAACATATAAACAATTAATGTAACTGTCTCGAAACGCACTGAAAGATTTAGAGATGTTGACATCTACTGTTACTGGCATTAATGGCTGGCACTAAATTACATTTATTAGGTCTGTGAGAAGAAGAAAGACATTACATGAGTCTGATGTGATCACCTGACCTCTCACTGACAGACATCATTGTCATTTTTCTGCAATTCTGCTACAACATTCAAAGACTCCTTCCTACCTGCACCACGGTGGGGTTGTCCCCTGAGCCGATGAGATAGCGCGGGTTGCTCCACACCAGCTCAGTGAAGGCCGCCGTATCCCCCTTCTCCACAGCCTTCCTCAGCTTGGCTGTGATGTCCTGCGTGCGTGGGCTCTTGAAGCTGTTGGCCCGCTCTCTGTTGATGGTGTCCGACTCCAGGACAGAGGGGCCTTCTGAGGGGGGCAGACCAGAAACATACAGGCCTCTTCTCAATTTGGCACACTTTCAGTTATTTTAAAGCCCTGAGTTTAGCAGTTAATGAAATTTACACTACGTAAAACCCCCAAAACAAAAGACTATGTTAAATTTGTTACTCAGGATTATAAGGCACAGTACAATTAGGGCTGTCTAATATCCAGACATAACACTATGGAACATCTTGATTAAAGCTTCAGTAGTTTGGACTTCTTTACAATAACACCTAAGTCCAACAACCTAACACATCTGTCTGGCCTGCAGACAGATGTCAAATAAAGGACAGCCTGAATTTTTGTTTTCCGTTTCTTTTGATACAGTATGCACACTGAATTACAACTGAATTAAGCGTAGGAATAAAACAAGTGCATCCACTGTATGAAAACTGCTGGTGTTAGCGACTGTTTTGAAATATATAGTTTAGACGGGTATCACCTACCCTTGTAGAACACTACACCCGGTTTCCCCGGTGACACGCATGGCGCCGATTTGCTGGGTGAGGGGTAGTAATCGCAAATTCCCTTGGCAAACTTCTCAGCATCCTCTCGGTTTGAGAAGGGTTTGAATCTGGCTCCTTTCATCATCTTAACGGCCTGCAGAGCCTCCTTCTTATCTACGTACACATGGACTCTGTCTGTGGGACGAAACACCATCAGACCAAGTCAATTAACTCAAGTCCCTGTGCAGGGCACCAGCACAATTTCACACTGTGCCAACTAGAACAAAAGGATAGAGGCCGGTACAGACGACCATTCAAACTGCCATGTATGTAAACTAAAATCAGGCAGGTTTGAGCGGCAAATAATGACTACAGGATGGTACTTTTGAAAAGGTGATTTACAGAGCCAATATGGCAACACAATAATGGTCTTCACAGTACAGTAAAGTCTTGGTTCTCTGAGATGAATGGGAAATGGAAAACAAGGGAACACAAACCGAACAGTGCTTTATTTATTGATATCTGAAGAGTAAATTACCTCAAATGAGGTAGAAATACCCAATGGGGGATAAGAGAGTCTTACCGTTTCGGGCCAGCACATCCTCCCAGAGCGGACACACCCCATAGTAGACGGGTGGGGACACCTGGGGTGGCTTTGAGGGGGTTTGCCCATCAGGCTGGGAGCTCACTTCTTCCACGCTAACGTGGCAGGGGGTCCGGGGCTTCTCCAGCAAAGCCTCCTCATCTGGGGGGTTGAGCCCCAGGCCATAGCCGAAGTCCCCTTCCTCACTGGCTGCCTGCGGGTCTGTGGGCGTGGCACATGGCACAGGTTTGGCCTGCTCCGCGCCGGGCGTGGCGCTCTCTGTGTCTCCGGGGGCGCCGGTGTCCACCTCTGAGGCGCCGCCTTCGCTTCCGAGGAGGGCGCGGGCCAGCTTCCGCTCAAAGATGGCCCTGGTGGTGGCGGTGATGGGCCCGCACTTGATGTCCGCCCCTATGATCTCCTCCCGGAGTTGGTCCGCGCTCAGCTCCCTCAGCCTGCTCAGAATCGCCTCCATACTTTAACTACCTGGGTGGCAGGGGCACAGGAAGCATAGTCAGACTAAAGCTGCACTCCCACTACCTTTCAAACGGGGAAATAAACTGGGCTTCCTGTGACACAGGACTCAGTTTACCCGGAAATAAACTGAGTGCCAAAATCCCATTCAAATAACACATATTTTTTATCTTAGTGTTTGTCTGTAATTGGCTGTCATATTTAATCATGCAGCCCCATTTATATAAAAAAGGCATACACATAAAATAAAATGAACTTAAAAGAGGAATGTCACGAAAGACTTCGCCAAGTAGTACTTTGCATGTTTCTGGGTCTTGAAAATTAACTGCATATTTCTTATGTTGTGGAACTTCTCATGCTGTGTAACAATATGCACTTTTGCATAGAACACAGAATACGAAGCAAAACGGCTTGTGTCAAATAAAATAATTCTTAGGTCTTAACAATTTAGCTTCACTCAAAGAAATTCTTCACAAATTATCAGCGATCCAGGTCTAAGAATGCAAGTTAAGTTTAATAAATATAAATAACGACAATCTAAATTACGACTGCTACGCGACCTATCACTGATCACAGGTACAGATCATACGGCAAACAAATAGTTGGATCATGACAGGCATATACCACTGAACCGAGAAAAAGCAACTGGAAACCATCTCATTTAAGCAACACCTAAATTAACTTTAAGTAGTCCAAAGATTCGGCCTCCAAAAGCACACCTACATCCAAGATTCTAACGCCACAATGAAGCCACTGCAACTTAAAAACTGTGATTTCATTCTCTAAGATGCTAAAAGTGTAGCCAGATTCCAAAAATAACTAGCAACGTATGGAAAACAAGCTCCATCCAAATAAAAGAATGGCTTGGAAAGCGCATCCTGACAAAAGCAATTAGATTTCCCATTTCCTGTCAACTGACAAAGTGTGCAATTTTTTAGGATCACTATGTACTTAATCGGACGCTGTCACGCCTAAGTGTCGTTCCTGATATTTGTTTAAAAATAATCTGATGCTATCTCCATCTCATCATGGTGACGATGATGGAGTTATCTGAAAACAAGCGCGATGACACCGGTCAAATGGCATCCTATCTCCACACTTACCATCCATCGTTTAACAAATTAAAATAATGTTTAAGAAAAACGAATCCTTCATTTTATCCCAGATAAGATGCTGAGACAGACACAATGCTCAAGACAGTCTGGAAACGTCTCATTGTTTACATGACATTTCGCGCATGCTCACTTACAAAGGGAGGGCTCAACTTCGCAGCGACAATTTAACAAAGCAGAAGGAAGTGCAGCAAGCTAAAATAACACAGCATCATACCTTCCAAGCACATCATACATTATTTATGTGAGACAATAACTTGAATTCAAATGGAAGGAAACTGCCCGTGATATGAAAAAATAGATTTATGTTCCCATGCCCTCACTAACTTTTGTAATACCAGAGAAAATGGCATGTGCAACTGGGTCGTGTTAGCAAGTAAGCGGGGATCTAACGTACTAGCTAACAACTTGCATATGAAAACACTGGGTAGTTAGCTTGCTAGATAAATCGGGGCTTTGATCAAGGATCTGCAACAAATCCCAGCCTCTTAGCTAGCTAGCTCGACAAACGGCCTTGCAGTAAGCAAGCAATACATGTCTTAGTAGCTCTGACTAGTTATCCAGCCAAGTGGATAAACGATCTTATTGGAACTGATCAGAAGAAATACAGTGGAAACGGGAATGCTGGGTAACCCCCTATAGCTTTGCCGTGGAACTTTAGGCTTGTGTGCAGTTGCTATCGCTAAGTAGCTAGCTAGTGCTAAGGAACTGTGGGAGGAAGCTAGGTCTACCAAACGTCATTTTGTCTGGTTAGCTAGTTGGGAAATGCTAAAGCAGGGGAATTTTATCCCCGATTTTTTCCATCGCTAAACAGTTATGCTGCACATCTATCCTTCACGGTCGAACACATAGACGCTAGCTCTTAACGTGTTCGCTAGCCAATGTGATTGAAAGAAATATGGACGCCAACTTACCGGCATTACTTTACAATTACAGGTAGCTAGGGAGCCAACCACACCACAACCTAAAATTAGAGATTTAGACAGATATCATGGGAATAAATGCTGGATCGCTAGCTACCTAGCTGCCCAGCTATCAAAATAGCTTGCTAGCTAGCTTCCTCGCTCGCAACTGCGCGACGAAGTCTAACGTTTGTCTCAAAGCTAGCTTGAAAGCACTGACATAAACCTGAAATTAGCTCTGGTTTGTAGCTACACGATTGTATTCAAAGAGATCGCAATATAGGTCATTTGATCGTAATAGGGAGCTCGTTTACTTCAGCTAGCTAGCTATCAAGTAGTCATGTTTTTTAGCAAGCCCACCTCCTTTCCCCCCTTCTCCTCCTGCCGTCAACCGCGACGCGTTCAAAATGCATGGAGAAAGGACCCTGGTGTGACCCTGTACCGCCTGAATAAAAGAAAGGGACTCCTCCAAACCAAATAGCTACTTTGTAATTCAGTAGGCCAATTTTCCATCTGCAGTTATGCTACACTACATATTATTTTTCATATCGACACTAAGGTTGTACATTTTCAGAAGTAGTGATTCTGATACTGTAAAAGTTTACCGACGTTACCATATATGTAAGTGTAACCAATTCCTTTAACGCTACTATATTAACACCGGTAAGGTCTACATTTACAATTTACCTTGATTACACGAGAAATGTAGTACAAATGTAAACCCTTGGAAAAACATAATTAAAAAATACAAAAAAGGTTTAATTACCAAAAATAGTTTATTGCACATAACTTCAAGAAATTATTTTTGCCATTTTATTAACATGCTTTTATACTGTTAACCTGTACATGGTCAGTCAAAACTGTTTACGTCGTTAAGTAATACATTTAAAGTTATTTTCAAGGGTTTGTTGTGACTGGGGAAAAATGAACTATGTGCAATACTCCCATTTAACTACAACAAAAAAAGAGCATATCACAGACATTCAGTTTCCTGCTTTGTTCAGATTATTCTTTACGGTCTGTTAAGCATAAATTATTTTTTTTCCCTGGACGCACTTTTACAGAACACTCTTAGCGGTTTAATTTTGGTGTCTTTTTTCGTGACTGTTCTCAACTACCACAAAGTATCGAATATATTTCTTGAAAAGCTAGGTTACTTTTATTCATTCAATACAAAATGAATAGGCTTAAAAGACTCACACCTAAATTATATAAAACGTCATTTGATTTCTCACTGAATCTTAAACTGGCCTTTGCACATGCATTCTTTAAAAAAGCACAAAATATTAAATATATGGTGTTGCCTTTTACATACAGTTCAGAAAATGTTACAGCTGTCTAAATTCATTCCAGCAGTTAAGAAAAATCAAGAGACAACCTGGAATATTGCATCTTTATGAGAAAAGAATAAATCAAATATCAAACTGTTTTTCATTGGAATTAATGTTACCAAATGCAATGGTTGGAATTTACATAAGGGTATTATGAACAGTATTAAAAGAAATTGAACAGCAAAAGCAATTATGTACACAACTGCAAATGCAAAGCCACTAGGTTAACAGCCTCAAAATGTCAGAATTGTACAGCTTACAGTGAATGGTAATGAAGCTAATCTATTGTGCCTAAATAGGCAGGGTACATAGACAACGTTGTTTTGATTATTGACACTTCATGAGTAGTGTAATGATACTCCTGCAGGGTACCAACAAGGTTAGTTTCAGGCTGAAGAGCAATACAATGGTCTGCAGTGACAACCAACTGTATTATGAGGCAAACGAGACACATTCCTTCATTCATGTGAAAACATGTACAGTTAAGAATGTCACTTTTGTCCCTTTACAGTAAGACATACTTGTCACTATAGCAAATCCAGTATTTCTTTTGTACACTGCAATGGTCATTTTGCAGATAAAAGATGTTTAGGAGGGTATATTCTCAGCAATAAATATTCCATACATTTAAAAATGCTATGCAATACACTGATTAGTTGTAGTCTTTACTATCCACCAACTTTCAGGATTTTATTTTCAGTGCAAGTAGGTCCTAATTTAATATGGAAAGAGACATATATTTTCATTTCAGAATATATTTGTGTTATCTTAGTTCTTTCATAGTCAACTGATACTGA
This sequence comes from Megalops atlanticus, assembly GCA_019176425.1. Taxonomy (NCBI): domain Eukaryota; kingdom Metazoa; phylum Chordata; class Actinopteri; order Elopiformes; family Megalopidae; genus Megalops; species Megalops atlanticus. The sequence continues at coordinate 19,235,004 of CM032878.1, read as the reverse complement.
TGTTTTTCCACCAATTTCACTCTAATCACACTGTTTATCATGGTTAAACACAATAACAGCTATAAATAACAGAAAATGAAACACAATAACACAAAACACATATTGTATATTACTCTTTTAGAAATGTCAAATTTGCCAATGAAGTTGAGAATACCCTATTGTAAACTATAATTAAGGCTGTACAAGACAGTGAATGGACAGCGCAAGAGTCAAGTCCTTGACAGGGGATCATTACATTATATATATGTATATATATAAGCACAGTAACAAAATCAAAAAATAAAACATAATAAATCTGAGTACCACACACTCACTGAAGCAGTAACACTTAGCATAAAGATAGTTCTCTCTCTCTTCAGGTCAGTTATGCTTGCTTACATTTAACGTGCAACATCAGCAGATATCTCTCATGTAAGTCTTAACACTGCCATTAGGTCTTCCACACAACCTGATTATCTGTTAAAACCTAAATGTTACACACACTTTGCATACATTCTTTCAACTTAAACACAGATGTTCATTAAGAACACTGAAATTCCCAAAATGGCATATAGGAGATTTCTCTCAGTTCTATTACGGCACTGCCATAATCGTGTCAGCTATAGTTTAGGCCAAACCACGAACCCTAATTTACTAGTTACCAGAAGAAAGATCTTGGATTGAACAGTTGGCATAGGAAAATGTTGATGTTAATACTATTTTAGAAGACAGAATATAGCCATAGTTTAAATGATGCAGTATGATTAACCCTCAACAAGAAGCACTATAACCCTGAAAAACTGCTTTACCTGAAATTACATAAGCGCACTGTGATCCCTAAACTCTTGTGAGGTCAATGATGAGGGCTGATCACAGGTTTAGGGATCACCATGCGCTAATGATCCAGCTGTTGATGTCAGGCCTTGGGTTCTTGGCCTGTGGTATGCACACAGCAAGCCGGAACAGCTGGACAGGTAAAAACAGCAGAGACTCACAATGGAATAAGGAAAGAGAGTGGAGCCAATCCACTCGTTCGCAGGCACAGCAGAATGGAAGAACAGTTCAGAGGGGTGCATGGAGGGGTGACCTATATGCAAAAAAGCTATAGATTCTCCTTGCACAGGTCACCCCTCAGAACAGCTACAGTGATCACACCGCGCCGCCAAGACATCATATGGCAGGACAAAGTCAAAACGTGAAGTATTTTAAGACCACTGAAAAACTAAAATCTGAGAAGAACAGATGAGAGTGGAGTAAAATGTGACTCAAAAACGATAGATGCGGTAAATATGATTAGGGTTTTAAAGCCTTTTTCAACTATGACTAGTTAACGCAGGACAAGAGAAACCCCCAAGCCTGCTCCCCCTTTTGATGCAGTTGTCAATTTGAGAGTTGATATTTTATTTGATAAATTATAATTAAATAAAATAACATATAAAAGAAAAAATACACCACCCAAATAAAGTGTAAAGCTATGGTAAAAAGACTTGCTTCAATCCAGCATTATCTGTAAAGACAAGACAATGCCAAATGTTGGCTGCAGCAGTAGGTAACAAATGGGGAAAAAAGAAAGCAGGAAGTTAAAAAAGTGCCAAGGTGGATAAAACTCCACTCTCCCAGACAGTTTGTCAGAGACTGCCCTGCATGTTATGATAGCTCCGCCTCCCTCTCAGCTCCACGGTTCTCCTCCGCTTCGGGTGGGGGAGTAGAGCCGTTGTCATGGACTCCCAGTCTGACAAGCTCCTCTGCATTAGTCCATGAGGTCATGGACTCATGCACAGTAACCGTGTGCTCCTCCATCTGCTTCTGAAGACTGTCCATCTCCTGCCTGTCAGAACAGAAACACTCCAGTTTGACAGCGATACAAAGTTCTGTTTAATTACACTCATTTTTCATATTTCTTGCAGTATCTTTTTGTCAACATGCAAATAAATCACTTTCATGAAACATCTTAGTATACTGTGATGGTGTAATATTGGTTTCCATAATACATTAGACAAGCAAAAGCTCTTATAGTTTCTATGAAGCAGAAGTTGGTTCTTCTAGAACACACTGGAACAAAATGATTGAATGCCATAGTTCATGGTATGTAGCTAATGAAGTGAATGTGAAAACAAGCACAACAGGCCACTTGTTTTGTATATGAAATGTGTAAGCATGGTGGTGAGGAGTAGCCCTCTCACTTGAGCTGGCGCAGGCAGTTATGCAGATTGTTGAGGGGCTCCTTGTTCACAGAAGTGTGGGGCTTCAGCAGCTCATCCAGCAACGAGGCAGGCACAGGGCAGTCTGGGATTTTCACTGGGGTCACTGGAGTAGAGGCATTTGCATCTCCCTTCAGCTCCACGCGCTGAGGTTCAGACAGACATGTTAACATTTGTAGCACTGTTATTCTCAGAGCAGTTATTACATTCTAAATTAAAATAATTCTGTATTATAATAATATATAATACATATGACAATATATAATATTATATACAATAATACTATATTATTTTATATATAAAATTGTAAGTTATAGAACAACTGTGTGTGACTTAACAAAATAAAATCCAAGGAAAGTGGTTGGATGTGTGAAGCAAAAATAAATGGGCCATGTGTGGGTTGTTGACATGGTGTGTGCTAGCAGCACTTTCCCTACAAAAATCAAGTAATTGTATATTTTAATGAGACCTGTAAGGAAAAAAAAAAAAAAGATTACTACTAAGGTAAACAACTAATGATTTTAAGGCACAGTTTTAGGTGCACATTGACCTAACTTACACATCTTGTGGATTAGACTGTCTTAAATATCCCTTTAAATGGTAGCAATAATCAGTGATCTGTATTGTGCAAGTTGAAAGGACTTGTCCAGCTCACCCTCCTCAGGCGGCTCTGTTTGAGGTCCTGTTTGAGCTGCTGGTTCTGCTGTAGGAGAGTCTTCATGCTGTTCCTCAACTCGCCCACCTTGGCCTGCAGCATAAACTTGTCCTTCCTGGTGCTCGTCAGTTCATCCTGCACCACCTCCAGCTCCACCTTTATCCCCTGGAAAAACCCACGGTGGTAACAGGGTCCCTGTGTCAGCATCACTTCAAAACAGTCTCTCATCTGAGTACTTAAACACCACCCCTGTCACGTCTGTTAAAACAGGGTTTTCAGATGAAGAAAGAACAGCTCAAGAAGAACTCAACCATCAACTAAAACCTACAGAATGACAATAAGGACTTGTGGCGCATTGAAAAAGACAATGTCACCAAATTGAGAGAGAGAGAATGAAATGGAACAGCGATGCTCTGAATATCCAGTTCAGGTTGTGTGTGTCAGCGGTGTCACCTGTAGTGCTGACTGCAGGCTCTCTAGCTCCCTCTGGCTGCACTGCTCCGCCATCTCCAGCTGCTGCTTCTGGGCCTCGATCTCCCTCTGCCGCTGCTCCACCTCCCACTTCAGGTCCTCCACCTGCGAAACAGACATGATTGGTCACTTCTAGCCAAGCCCCTATCCGGCCTGCACCCATGGCTGGGCCTGACGGTAGCCCACGTACTTCCTGGTTGGTGACTGGCTGCTTGCTCAGCTGCTCCTCTAACTGCTTCTGCAGGATCTGCAACTGGGAGTTTGCCTCGGCCAACTCCTCCTGGAATTGGGACACCTCCTGGGAGTGCTTCTCATCTTCGGCCCTGAGACAGAGCAAGAGAACCAACAGACCCGTCACTTTCAGGGGGATGAGCACAGTGAAATGATTCACTCATCAGTCATACAAGCATTCCTTACAGGCACAGATTTCTCATTGCTTAATAACACCAAGAAACAATACTTTACGAAAAGAGAAAATAAGAAAATATGCTTATTATATCTCCAGTCCAGATGATCAAATCATGAGTATATCAATCAAGATGAGTATTTGACCTTGACCATTACAACAGGGATGTGTGGTTTGTCAAGCAGCAGCTGATTACAGCAAAAAAATGCACAGACTCAGGTCTTGAACTTGTGATTGGGTTTTGGTATGTGTAGACTGCCTACAGGAACTTACTGGAGTTTGTGGGCCTCACTGTGCAGGGCTTTGATGAGCTCCTCCTTGGCCTGGAGGTCCTTCTTGATCTCGCTCAGCTCCAGCATGGCGGCCCTGTAGTGCCGTCGGTTGTGGGCTGCTTCTGCCTTGGCTGCAGCCACCTGCGGAACATGAGTGGCACTCAGTCCTCTGTTGCTCAGAGACGCAAGCTCACTGGGGCCATCTTGTGGATGGAGTGTCTGCCCTGACTCTGGAAGGCTGTGGGGTCACTTCTCAGCTGAGTCATACCAAAGACTCAAAAATGGCAGCTGCCATCCCTTTGCATTGGACTCAGCATTAAAGAGATGGATAAGGCCCTGTGACAGCCTGGCATCCGGACCAGGTGATATTTGTTTACATCAATCTGCTTCATCCTGTAGAAATCAGGACAAGCTATAATCCTAGGCCCAGACATGGCTTACTTTGTCCCCTCTTGCATATATTATTTCATCTATCAGCTTCATAAAAATTGGTGTGAATGCAAAATGTCCTACACTAAGAATGTGGGGGAAATGAAACACACCAACATTTCTGTACTTTACAAAAGCATAGAATTACTTTGTGAAAAACCTGAAAACAAGTACTTTAAAATATTATTTTGCAATTTCAACATCAAAAACTATTACACTACTGTGCCAATATTGCCCAAGAGATCCAAAGGCTAACTCTAAGCAGATAAGCAGATTAATACTCCTAAGATGTTTTTTTCTATTAATTAACAGTTCACTCTATGTTTAGATGTTTAAGCCTTGATGAAAGCAGGATTCAATTCCACCACTGTTTTTACCTGCTCTTTGAGATCCTTGACTTTGACCTTCTCTTTTTCCAATGCTGCCTGCAGTGTCTGAATCAGCTGTTTCATCTGCTGATCTTCCTCCTCTTTACGCTTTAACACAGCTTGAACCTGAGAGGAAAGGAGCATGAAACAAAAGCATTTACAACAGGCCGACTGGAGTAATTATGATACAGATTTCATGAAAAGCGGCATCTGTTATGAACAACTGAAGACACTGGTAGTGGCTCAGTTGCAAAAAATCCAAGTTTGAATATTTGTTTGAAGTGGGATGCGATGTCAGAGGTCACACCTGGAGGTTGAGCTGAACCAGGTCTGCTTCCCTTTTGGCCAGTGCAGTCTCCAGGATGTTGGCATGCTCCCGCAGTGCATTGTGGGACTGCCCAAGTCCAGCTAATTTCCCTTTCTCATGTTCCAGCTCCAATGACAGCTTCTTGTTGACGTCCTCCAGACGACGGATCCTCTTTTTAAAGCACCGCGACTCCTGAAGCTGCGGAATGTTTGGTTCATATTTTAAGGCCTTTCAATATTATGCACTAACCAATCCTATTGCCATACACTTTGCTATCAGAGTATTCCTGTGGAATGGTCAAAGGTCAGGATGGCTCATACCTCGTCCTCCAGTTCCAAGACTTTCTCCTGATACTCCTCCAGCTCTGTGCTGGTGAGGGAGATGACCTCCTGAAGCTCCTTTTCCAGCATGGCCTTGCTCTGACTGACTGCCTGAAGTTCATTCTGCAGGGACTCTATTCTCTCCTGGAACAGTCAGGAAGCACACACTCCCATTAGCTCACAACTGCAGTGGAAGTCACACTGAGTGTTGCGGTGCTAAGACACAAGTTAATGTGTGCTTGCTGGAACGACAGCTGTACCTGCAGGGCCTGGTTGTTGCCTCCATCTGAGACCTGGGCCTTGAGTTTGCTCAACTCTGCCTCTGCCGTCTCCTTGTCGGTGAGGGCCTCTTGAAGCCTGCGGCTAAGGATGCCCACAGCGTTCTCATAGGCCTTGTGCTTGGCCTTCATTTCCTTTTGTGCACTGGTCAAGTCTGTCCCAAGACGTTTCATTCTCGCCTTCTGCTCTGAAATGGCTCTGTGAGAAAGTGCATCAGGGAGTATGAGAATCTCTAAGAACTGAGCAGCTCCCAGTGGCTATGGACATCAGACACAGTAATTTTCTGGATTTATGAATAAGCCATTATGAATCAAAATGGACAATCACTATGGAGATCATGCTAGAGAAATCTGGTTTCATGACTCACTTTTTGGCTTCTTCCTGCATTTGCTCCACCTGCTTCTTCAGCCCCTCATTCTCCTCTGTGACGGCAGCCAGCTGGCTTTGGTCAAACTGCAGGGACTGCAGGGAAATGTTAAACCAATGTCTTAAACATGGAACTAATCCTAGTGAACAGAGAAATATAATTTAAGACAACCCATGAGAGAATGTATATTGCCCTGGGTCAGGATGGAGTTCTTTACCTGAATCTGGGTCTCCAGTTGGTCTCTCTCCTTCTGCACAGCTTGGAGATGGGCCTCCAGGCTGTTCATCTGTTCCTGGACCCGGGAGACCTCCTTCTGCAGTCTGTGCTGCTCCAGCTCCGCCGCCTTCTTCTCCCCCTGAGCGTTCAGCAGCTCCTGCTTCAGCCCCTTTACCTCCGATATCAGGCGCTTCTTGGTAGCTTTCAGCTCGCTGATCAGCTGATCTTTAGAGCTGGCATCCCGTCGGTAGGCCTCCACCATCACCTGCAGAGCAAACGAGCACCAGCAGGTGAGCTCATCTGGCAAATTTATTTAGACACAAGGCGAACAAAGAGCTTGAGGCCAGCAACGCACCTTTTGTTGCATGAACTGCTCTTTTAACTTCTGAGCTTGTTTCTTCAAGGTGCCATTTTCCTCCTGCAAGGTTTCAATCTTGGAAGAAAAAGAAAAGAGGTCTCATGTTATTCCATTTCATGTACACATTGATGACCACAGCAGAGTAGGTGCACATCATACTGTGGTGCTCCAAGGGCTGTGGCACTCACCTGAGAGGCTTTCACCTGAACCTCTTGCCGGAGCTGATCCAAGACATCAGATGCAACCAGAACATCTTCACCCAACCGCTGTGCTCCCTCATCAAGCACTTCTTTGTCTGCCCGGGCCGCCTGCAGGGCCACTTCCAACACGATCTTCTCATTTTGCAGGTACTGAATGGTATCTTCCTTGGCATTGGTGTCCGTCTGCAGCTCGGCAAGCTGGGCCTCCAGCTCCAGGTAGCGTGCTTCCAGCTGGTTGAGGGACTGCTCTTTGGTTTGCAGGGTCTCCTGGGTGCTGGTCAACTGCTTCATTAGTTCAAGGTGCTCCTTCTGGAGGGCTTCCAGCTGTGCATCCTTTTGGGACACGGTCAGCTTCACCTACAGGCACAGGACATTGTCAGGGCTACACCATAGCATTCAGACTACCTTGCACATGTTCAGAGTTTGACCGAATCAAGCAGTCTTTCATAGGGGTTGGCTCATTAACTATCAATGTGAGTAAGTGTCCTACCTGCTCTAGTTCTCTCTCCAGAGAGCTGGCTGTGTTTGCAAGCTTCTGCAAGTGTTCTCGCTCCTCCTCAAACTCATCCAGTTTCCGCTGAAGGTCATCCTCCACCATGGACTTGGCATCCTGGATCTGATGGAAGGCAGCCTCCTGGTCCAGCATGTCAGCCTGAAGCATTGGTGTGATGGGGAGGTTACTCATTATTCAGAGGACATCAGCAATACTGATATTTGGAAATTATTTGAGGGGAAAAAAGGAACTGACCTCAATGCTCTGGAGCTGCACAGCGATGCGTTCCTTCTCTTTGATAGAGCGATGCTGAGTCTCTGTGAGCTGTTGGGATAGTGTCACATTCTCCAGCTTCAGGTGCTCCAGCACTCCAATCTGAGTCATCTGGCCAGCCTGAAAACAAACACAATCACCATTTACTGCACAAAGCCCCGACAATATTATAGGTAATCTGGAGCCAAAACCAAAGGGGTATTTTTGTCACTTCTATATGAGGCCCAATTTGACACATTTTCAGGTGGACAGTGTGAATGTTGTGACCATGTACAAACCACTGTTAGAAAGATCCCTTCCTTACCTGCATGTTAGCCATTTCGCTCTGCAGTCGAACCCGAGCCTCCTGAGCCAGCGCCAGCTGCTGCTGGTACCACTGGCGCACCTGCTGCAGCGAGTCGATTTCGGCCTGAGAGGTCTTGAGGCGAGCCTGAAGAGAGCTGCGCTCCAGCTGGACCTGCTGGAGCTGGGCCTGCAGCCCACCCATCTGCTCACGCAGCTCCTGGACTGCAGAGGACAGAGACCACACCACAGTCAATCACGTCAAAGGACCTGGGTGATACGCTGAAGAGGAGTACCTGTGACAGTAGTGAACAGCAAGTGCGCAGTTCTGCAGGCCCACTCACCAGACTTGTCCCTGGACGTCACTGTTTGTTGCATCTCCTCCACTTTCCCCATAAGCCGCTGGTACTGCTCCTCGGCCACTTGCAGATCAGTGCCCAGTGATGCCAGGCTGGCGTTCTTGCTCTCCAGGTTGCTCTGGAGTTCCACCATGTCCCTCTCCAGCTGGGTGCAGCTTTGGCGCAGGGTGGTCACCTCAGAGGTGAGGGAGTTCTGTTTCTCCTGACTGGCCTGGGCCTGCTCCATCTGAGCCTGCAGCTGGGCATTGACTGTGGCTAACTGAGCCTGGAGCTCAGTCTTCTCCTTCAAAGCCTGGAGATGCAGAGAAGAGCAGGAGGGTGTTAGTGCACTAAGACCAACACCCAAACACACGTATATCAAGAGTATCTGTTCACTAGGCCATTCAGATTTAGTGACCTGGTTGGCCTCTGATGACAATGATTCCAGCTGGCCCTCCAGTCTCATTTTTTCCTTCAGCACCTGAAGCATTTCATCATGGGTCCCCATCACAGAGCTTCCCAGGGAAACACTTCAACAGAAACAGAACATAGGAATAGATCATAGAGACACATTCACATGTTACAGTGCTAAGCTCAAAGATGAAATCTTCTTGGTTAATGGCTGATGCTGTTGGGTGCAGCATTAAGTGCTGCAGCACGCCATACCTGCTGGAGAAGCTGTCCCTGCGGCTGCGTGGCTCTCCGCTCCCCTCCCGCTCCTGTTCCAGTTCCAGCTGGTGCTGCTCATCTGTGGCCGCCTGCAGCACCTCCCGAAACGAGGGGAACTGCCCCACCGCTTCAGGGGCGATCTCCCTGCCTTCCACCGTGTAGGGCGCCCTCTGCCGGCCCACCACTGCCGACAGCATCCCATAGGTCCCGGCGGTCGAAACGCTGCTGTACGACGAGCTGTCGCTGTCGTTCCCATCCGGCCTCAGGCCTGACTCGCTGCCGTCCGCCTCGGAGACGCTGTCCCCGAGCTGCAGGGAGGACTCCGTCTGCTCCGGGGTGTCCGAGGTCACGCTGATCTCCGACACGGTGGAGGACGCGCTCCGGTTGACCTGCAGCGACCCCCCGGAGGAGTTTGTGACCGCGGAGCTGCCGCCCCCGGCCCCACCCTCTGCCTCCGGGGTCTTGTAGTCGGCCAGGGAGTGGATCCTGTTGGAGCGGGAGGACTTGGAAGAGGACTTCTTCTCCTTGGCGGGCGGGATGCCCAGGCTGCCCAGCTTCGGCCCCCTTGGGACGCTGGTCCGCAGGAAGGAGTACTCCTTCGTCATGGAGACCGTGCTCGCCCGCGGGAGGCCCTCAGGGTGCAGCATCAGCTCCGGGTCCAGAGTGCTGGAGGGCCGACTTTTGGGGGTTGAATGATGTGACTGCAAGGTATAATGCCTTACTGTTGACAGTGCTTCTGAAAATGCAGATTACAGCAGACAGACTCATGGCTGGGTTCAGAGAGGCTGGGCCATGTCTAGTGCTCCACTCACCCTCTCCCGTTGCCTCTGTACCCGGTACTGTTTCAACTGCTCCTCTAGACGCCGGCGCGCCGCCAAACGAATTTGCTCCTCGTTCTCCAGCTCCAATGACGGTTCCTGGGAGGCTACCGGGAAAACGGGTTTACCACAAGCAGATCCCAATCACACCATGTCAAAATGGGAATTCTGATATTGGCACACAAGCTGTTGTTCCAATTAAATGCATTTAGATCTCAGCCCAATTTACAGATACAGGAAAAATGCTTCACTGTCCAATATGTTCTACAATGAATACCCTTTTATTCTTGTCCCATTGCTACCCTGTTCCTGGTAGCTGGGAGAAAACACAGCTTGTATGACAACACAGGCGTGTGGTGATGTTAGGTCATCCCAGTGTGGTTAATATTGATAATGCATGCGTCCCAGTGCTGGCAAGGCCATGGAGTGAGACCTTGAGGATCCCTTATAATCCCTTAGCCATACGTTTAGGGTTTAGAGTTAATGAATCACACAAATTATATGGCCATGCAAATAAAAAATATGCACATAACTCCAACAGACACTTTGGTTTTGGTTCAGTTAGTGCAAATTGGCCATGCCATGATTACACTGTATTGTAGAAATGAACATTTTTCACTTGCATTGAAAAAAATACTGCCAAGACAAAATGCCCTCAGTAGTCACCCAATGCCCTCTGTGCAAGTATTTCAAGGGCTTATGAGCCCTGTCAGCAGATCTTGGTCCTGCTGAGGGAACTGTGGGGAAACTCAATCGTGTAATCGGGGAATTCGCCTGGAGGTGATTAAATTTGAGGTGACGATGCATTTAAACTAAAACTCGTATGTATAACACAATGGGGGAAACAATGAGGGAATATTAATACTGAATATTTCAATGTAATCGGGTCAGTTCTTTGCAAATGCACTTTGATCTCACTTGTATTTACTAATTGTTAGCAAATAATGTACAATCATGTATATAATATATAAACAAGTAAAAGGTTAAACTCTTGACTCCAAAAATGCAAATTTTATCAGAGAATATAAATGGATAACACAATGTATGCATAGAACAGCAATGCGCTGCTATTTTTTCACCCACGTAAACACAACAACCCAGCTCTAAAACACTAAAACACTGCTGTTGGTCACTGCATCTGAATATACAGAACAATGACTGGGTCTCTGCCCAAGGGAGGCATTGGTCATTTATCTGAGGTTGAGACTGAGGTGTTAAAATTTCAATGGAACATTTTACAAATGTCAAATCATACAAAGTGAGTGAGAAACAGATTATTGCATGTATTGTTTAATCTTCTACCTAATTAATGGTAGTTTGATTGCTCAGAGCGTTAGGCATTAACTTTTGACACTGTATTCAAATACCATTAATCACAGCCAGTAAAAGCCTGTTACTAGAGTTGGTACAGTTTTTTTCTGACAAAAAGGTAAATTAAATACTTTAAGTTATTTAAGTACTTGAAAATGTAATTCAACCATAAAACCCTGCATACCTTTAGATCACTGAAAGCCATAATGTGGATATTTTACTTTCAGGAACAACCAGATGGGTGCTTTTTGCATTGTCAACAACAAACTCAACAACACGGTCTGAAAAACAACACAACTCAGTTCTGACTTATATGCATATTCTACAAATTACAGTAGATCAGCATCTACACTGGGATTTACTATTTACAGAACACCTGTTCTACAAAGTCCCTAAAATACAATTACTTAAGCATGAACACTGTAGGAAATGAAGTACTAACCTAAGCAGGTTTTCAGCTACTAATTTCAATATACTACTTAAAAAACTGCATACTCTCACCTTAACCTTAAAATCAAGAACTTTGAAAATTTAACAATTAGTTACACAATAAGAGAAATTTTAGGACACTTTGGGTTGTTCTATGAGAAAACACATTGTAACAATGGTAATGATGAATTGCACTTGTGTTACACCCTTTCACTGAGGCTCAACTACAAATATGTATCCAGAATACCTACAAGTAACTGCAAGCTCCTCGAGATGGATTTTGTGCAACATGTATACATGGTTGCATGCAGATCTGGTGCAGAAGAACTTCCTTCTATAGGCTATAATGAATAAACGTTTTATGCCAGCTTGTACACTATTGTGCCTGTTCAAAAATAAGAACTTTAGTCAACAATTGATTCTCTTTTGTAAAACATGTTAATGGATGTACAACTAATTGCACTGCATTGTGATCACTCAGAGCGCTACCTTGCAACTGGGCCAGAACACAGTGATCAAGCTATCTAAAGTTCAAGGTAACCCTTCATAAACTCACACAAAGTTTTAATGATACATGTGTAAAACTTTGGTTCTCATTTCATTTCAGGTACTAAAATTTGTTAGCTAGAAAGCCACCCAGCCTAAAGCATTAGCTACCGACACAATGGTAGTGCAATCTATTGAGCTTATGCAGCAAGCTAAATGATAGCAGCCCCAGCATAGTTCTGTCTTACTGCCCATTTTCCCCCTCTAGTCTCCTGAAAATATAGCTATTAGGGTCAAGTAGATTGTACAAGTAGATTTGCTTTGAATGACTGAATAGCTGACTGACAGAAATAATGCCTGGAACAGAGAAGTGCATGAGTCTTTTTGAGATGGTCAATACGCATTAACGTTGACTTCCACTAAGTGAGCAGCTGCTTTCAGCACCAATATCCCACATGCACCATTTGCAGACACTGTAAGGAGTCAATTGGATGTACACGTTTAACTACAATGAATTCCTGCTGATTTTTTCCATAGAACAGCCCAACATGCCCAATAAGTGCATCACACACAGTCACACCAGGAAATAAGGAGGTTAAAACAAACCCATTTCCCACAAAAGCACCCTCAACCAAATAAACAATTCAGGGACCAAGGAACAGAATACTGCACAATGAAAGCAGGTACACACCACTAAAGCAGATTCCCACTGAGGCTATATCTCTTGGTAGTGTAAGCACAAGCAAGGGTGTCAAAAAGAGGGGTTACATCAGCCTCTAAAGCAAATAGCAAACAGGGAGGGGGTCAGGGAGCTTCAAATACAGGGGGGAGGACTCACTGCATGTATGCTTACACAATTCAGTCTCCTGCATAGGTATGCTTAGTTTGAGCGACTGCAATGCGTCACCCTTGTGAACAGTGCCCTCAGCAATAGCTCCCTGAGACTTCTCTAGGAGGTGATGGAAAGCGGCCACACCTGGAGACGGCTCTTTGGTCTGGGGGCTGACAGAGCGGGCGGTGCCATTGGGAGGGGCCAGAAGCAGGGGGCCATTTGGGCAGCCGTCCCCTTCAGCACCCAGACCCACTGCTGCTCCATCTCCGTTTGGCACCGTGTCTGCTTTGACAGGACCTGTCGGCGAGGGGAAAGGACGAGGACAGAGTCAGCAGTGCGCAGCAGATGGTGTCCGGTAATAGAGGGGCTTGTATTTCGCTGTCGAGCGAGAGAGATGCACGGTGACACACGTAGGAGGGCAATGCTGGGGCCTCGCCCATTCCCGTTACTGAGGGCTTTTTGTGACTTTCTTGTGTGACTGGTCCAACAGCCCCGTCAAGCTGGTACAACTCCTTACAACTAGGGATGGGGGAACGACGCATTTCCTTCACGCTACTCTTCACGAGAAACATACTGCAGATACAATTTTTCCCTGCACGGCTGAAATGATACATGACTGCATCAGCAACATTATAAGGCAGGGCCTCCTCCTGCAGCCAGCCATATGACATGTCATTATGGAGAAGGTTGCTGGCAGTCGGTCAGCTCAAGGAGAGCAGCCAAACAACACAGTCATTCCATGCTCAGATATGTCACACACAGCTGAGAACACTGGTATATTTAGGATGACTAAGACTGCAATGTGGTAATAACACAGACCTTCCACTTTCTCCAGACTTGCTGGACAAAACCCTCTCACACAGTCTTACAAAAATAAAAGTCAAGTTCTCGCTGTCTTTGTCAACTGGTAATCCTCAGGGAGTGAACCTCACAGTAATGAGGCAGTTCCTTGAAATTTAAAATATGCTGTCAGCTTTTTGTCAATTGAGGTAATACAGGATTTATATGCATTACTTAATACTCCCATATGCAATTAGAATACTACGACTGAATCAGTAATAAACACAAACTAAGCATAAGGCGTCATTTACGACAAATCCAATGAAATAACTGCTTGTGTATGCACCTGACAATCTTTGAACCTCCTTAGACAATGAAGTGATTTGATGTCCTTATACTAAGTGCTTCATGCTCACACTTCACCCAGATCAAACAAAATGCTTAACATCAGGCAGAAGGCCCAGCAGAGCTACCGCTGTGTGCAAGACATGACTTAATTCCAGACAGCACTGCCTGTTTTTACAAATCATTGCCATGACGTTAATCCTGACTTGCGCTGAGGGCAGTGTCTGCCGAAATTTTCCCATCCCACTGCTCCTCCTCCACACTGTGGGATTATCACAGGAGCTCAATTGTGTCTGCGGCTCTCAAACTTTCACCCTCTCTGTTTCAGCAGCGAAACGACACACATCTGAAAGGCATTTCACAAACAGCTCCCCGTAACTTCTCATAAAAAGCCAGGTTTTGACAGGTTATTACACTACTTTCACTCGCCGTTATGCAACACCCCCTCAGCTGCAGAGCAGTGCTCACCATTAGCTATGTCCCCCGTGGCTGTTGGCTGCTCCGCCGCTCCTTGCTTCAGCAGCTCTGCGCCACTCCTGACAGGATGGTCAGGGCACTCTTTGGTCTGCGGTAGCGGGTCTGGCTGATGTGATTCAATTTCCATTGTGGCAGCTGCAGCTTTTCCACTTCCTCATTCACTCGTAAAACACTAGTTTCGAACAGCACTACACTGGTGCCCATGGAACAGACGTGGGTTGTGGGGGTATGATCCTGGTCAGACCATTTTCACAATGCTGAGCTTCAGTCACAGGGAGACTAGATGAAAACCAGTTGCTCCAACCACAAGGACATTGCACAGTCTTCCCTAGAAAATAAAATGAAGCCCACTTTACACCTTTGAAAAATATTTTGTTACACATTCAATAGACAAAATGAGACATACAAAATTTCTTTCCACCATGGCAGAAACAGTGAAATATACTTTTGCATTTCCCAGCCCCAAATAAATCCTCTGAAGTTCCTCAAGAAAGATAAAAGAGGAGTGATGGGGGTTTAGAAACACACTGAACCAATGGTTCAGGTTGTAAACTGACATGCAAACCAGGTCGTACACAGAAGCTAGGCTGTTAAACCAAGAGGAGTGAGTGAAGTGATGACAAACTCCAGCCAAACACAGCAAAAAGCTAATGCCCAAATAATCAATTCTTTTTGGTTTATGGTGCTGTGTCAAGTGTACAAACTATTTGTAAAGCAAACTAAAACATGGCTATGGCAAATAATTAAGCAGCCTATAATTTCAGTGCAGTGAATTTAAAGTAGCTCTGGGAAAAATGAAACACGCTATCGATTAAATTATATACCATAAGACAAAAACAGCCATACATAACAAAACACAATATCAATATGCAGGTGCCGTTAAAATCAATTACACAGTATAGGTATTATTTATCGAAAAGGACTGGTTTATAGATATACCAACTAATTTAAACAGCCCTGTACTTAACTACCGGGTCTTGTGACAGTGTCCTCATCACTAGGCACGCCACGAATTGGGCTGCGTTTGGGACTACTACTAAACCCAGTGGCGGCTGGTGAGCTGGAAACAGGGAGGGCTGAAACATTACCTTTAAATCTATCATTACTTTCAGTCTTTTCCCCTTTATCCTCCTTGATTAACAACAAAACAAATAATTCACAGAATAATTGACACCAATCGCGTAAATAGAGTAAATGATTATGCTCGTGAAACAGCGCAGATTGTCTGTAGTTTGTGTGCTTGCGAAAGCTACAACGCGAGATTGTTCAATTAAGAAGGATGACATTTATCGATTTAAATTACGTTAAATGCCCATGACACATCACAGCTTTTGTGAGGTCTGTGTTTTAAACGTTATTGTTCACTGCACTCAACCTAACCTCAAAGTTTATTCTCAGTAATATAAATCGATCTAACAAAATTTAGCTCAGTTTTTTCATTTGAATTTTGTAACACAAGAAAGCTATCATGTGAAACGTTTAAGAGAAAGCTTTGGGATTACTTGCCACTTAATTATTCAAATTGCCATCCTTGTTAATTACACAATCTCATGTTGTAGCTTTCGCAATAGCACACAGACTACAGACAATCTGCGCTGTTTCGCGAGCATAATCATTTACTCTATTTACGCGATTGGTGTCAATTATTCAGTGAATTATTTGTTTTATTGTTAATCAAGGAGGATAAAGGGAAACAGATTGAAAGTAATGATAGATTTAAAGGTAATGTTTCAGCCTCCCCTGTTTCCAGCTCACCAGCCGCCACTGACTAAACCACCATTGAAAGGCGGTCATAAGGTCTTCCTCATTGTTGATCTGGATGCGAGAATGTCATATAGCAATTCGTCATGACGATCATCATGAAGTCAGACCGTAGCTAATGACGTAGCTACTTAAAAGATCGATGGCATCAGCTTCACTAACTCTATACTTATGTTAGTTAATTAGATACAGTGATAGCTTGCTGCTCCGTGCTGCAGCTAGATTTGTAAAAATACAGCTAAGACAGCTAACTGCTAAGTACACGAGATGAAATGCATTCACTTGCCGGTTTCGGTAACCAAACCAGGCAACCACAAGCGAGCTAGCTAATCCCCACAGATCTGTCGAAGGAAGACAATGTGCATATTCTGAAACTCGTAGCTAGCTAGTTACTTCGGGCGAATAAGGACACCGTGCTATTGGCTGAACACAATGCTAAATATACAACTAGGTAATCAGGCTAACTCGACAGGAACAAGAAAACCTATAACCTCGGTAAACACTTGGTGGTTAGCTACTCGGCTAAAATAATTGAGTATTGGTATGGTAAGACAATTTATATAAATTTAAGAACCTACACTGTTAAATATTTCTATAACAATACACATCCTAACTAACGTTACCAATTTTACAAGGATTAACGTCACTAGCTAAAGCTTAGCTACGTCAGTTGGCTCAACAGATCCAGGGAACACACTGGTGTCTTCCAACAGTTAGTTTGCAGCGTCGGATAAATGACAGACAAATGACTGATAATATTATTGACTTGAGACTACTAATATTAACAGTACAGAGAGTAGCTAGCTACCTAGTTCACCTGTGTTAAGGTAGCTACAAAGCTAACCAGATTCAATGCTGTTAGCTAGTGTTTTCCCCTCCGATTGAGAGACAGCTGCTATCCATACGGACGGATATCTAGCTACACTGGTCTAGCTAGCTAGCCACGATCGTTTGACATTAATGGGTTGTTCACGCGGTGACGTTATACGCTGTTCGTCCACATAAACAATACAGACACAATTCCTCGTACTAACTAGCTAGCTTGGTATCTCACCCACCTCAACTCAATTTTTTCAGTAGATAGTTATCTAATGACTTAGATAGCTCGCTAACTAGCGATATTTGCTAACGTCAGATACCGAGCGAGCTGTTACTACAAGAGTAGTTAGACATCAAGTTTACGTCTGTTACCTTTGCTTTACATATATTGCTATCACAGACTTTCAAAATAAATTCACGCAAATCAAATGGTAACAAATAATATTTGCAGCTAATGTTAAAAATACCAACCTTCCTGACGACTCTCTTCTTGCCTCTACGTGGCTGTTTAGATTCCGACTTTTTGTCGTTCCGATCTGCAACAAGGAACTAAATAGCTGATGACATTTAAAAACTGAAGTCTCAAAAGTCTTAGGCTATCTATATACAAAAATATACATGTATACATATTTATTTATATAAAAAGCCTTGTTATGATATATCACACTATGTATTAGCAATTAAGTTAAAACAAACGTTTTATTAACTTAATTACCAATAACGATAACCCGAGCTGTAATACTGAGCGGACTTGGAAGAGAATCCTCGTGGAGGGAGTTCCGGGAAAGAAGTCTCCTCCGTCGTCCAGCCAAGTAACGCGATGGCACTGTGGATGAACCTGTGGAATGCTTTTCTCTATTTATGACTGAGTTTTCCTAATAAAAATAAACATATATTTGTGTTATTGACAAGAAAACCTAGCTATGATTAGACATTCATCTGTACAGCCTAAATAATTGCTCTTTTTGGTTCAAAGTGTTTGTGTTTTAACACTTTAGGTCCTTAACTCATATGCTAGTTTTAGATCTGCTGAGAACTTCCTAGGTCATTTCAAATTTTTTGTAGTGTGAATGCAATTTGTTCACTTAAAATCCGAAGCTTTTACATAATAAGGGAAATCTGATCTGATGGTAACCAGCTCAATATTTGAGTTAAAAATAAGACTGCTTTCACAGTTCATAGATTAGATTTCAATGGGAAGTCTAACTTCCAGACTTAAACTGGACAAGAGGGGGTTTTGAGATGTTGCCATGTTTACACCAAATATTTGAAGTAAAAATGACAGCTGTGGAAAGCTGTTTTATATTTGTGCACTTTCAATTATATAACAAGCAAAAGCTGTAATAATAAAAAAGCATAAAATAATTCAGCACATCAAAATATTATTAACCTTTAGAGGAGGCTTGGCTTCCCTTGCCTCCTCTTAGCAGCCGCCACAGACAACTCACATTCACCAACAACAATGACACACAAAGCTTCAGTGGGGCCCCTGCAGGGCTCTGTCTCACACCCAGCAATCCAGAATTTCAATCCAACCCAGTAGTGGTATGACAACACAGACTGGGGGTGGGGCAAACCATGTATTTTGTCCTTTTGGTCAATGTGGATTTTGAAGAATCTCACTGCCAAAATGCTAGGGCTACAAAAGAGAGCCAAATCAGCTACAATGGCAGAAAACACAGTTTTAAGAAAATTAGTTCACAGTTGGGATTGTAATGGTGTGTGTAAGGTATGCTGATAAAGTTGGAGAATAGCAGTCTGTAACAAACCCAGATTTGTATTTCTTGAACAGTTAAAGAGAACAATAGTATCAGATAATTTTAAGATGCTCACAAAGGCAATTTTGACCCTGTTCAATAGCATCTGATAAGACATTGTGTTTAGTGACTCTTGATCAAAGTGCATTTAAGCAAGGTCTAGATGGATGGAACTTTGAATTTAATTTATGCACTAAACCTTTGTTTCTTCCATTGTTGTTGCATTTGTTGTTTATTTGACTATGCATATGTTTCATTGTTTATTTGACTATGAATATGTTTCATAAGTTAATGAGTTATATTAATTATGTTCACCCACATTTTAGGTTTGATGTCAAACTATGCAAGCTCTAATTATTTACATGTGGGTTAAGTCTTTGAACGCTTCATCCAATGTCCCATTCAAGGGTTTTTACTGTTGGTTGGCTGTTGACATTTATGAATGAACTGCTTTGACTTCATTACCAGCATTTGAAAATACAAAGAAATCTCTATTGGATTTATTGTTTATACGTAAGTCAATGACATGTATGGATAATTTCAGAAAATTTGTCTCATATCAACCAATGATGAAAATGAAAGGATCTCAGGATTACACAGATTAAGTTGCCCTTACTTAATTGCTTTGACTGCACAGGTTTCAGATCATTCCAGTTGAATTATGTCTACTAATTGTATTGCTTTTATTGCTCTCAGTGGATTTATGTTCATGTTCATTAAAAATTAAGTACAGTTACCTGGAAATTTTGGTTCTAACAAAAGTTCAAATGAAAGTATTGTGGTAATTTTATTTTTCTCTGAAATTTACTTTTTTACTTATCTTTTTAATTCATCTGCAATTGACCTCTTTTAAGGTTTTTAAATATTTGCATTTACATTTAACAAAGTGAAAAATTTGTGTAAAGCTTATTGAACAGTTTATGGTTTATTTCTCACATTTTCAAAATCTGCTCAACACATGAAGTCATTTCCCCTAAATTATTGCTTTCCTGCATCCAAGGGCACCTATCTTGGTGAAAGCAATGTATTTTTGATCACAGTTTAAGAACATACTGTGCAACAACACTTTGCATTTAATGTCCCTCTATATCCTGGAAAATTGAACAAACGAATAAAGAGCTAAATTCACAGATCAAAAAAGCCACATCAGATTGATTATATGTTATAGGTTTAAGTGTTTCAATCTAGTAGTTTTAAATAAACCCAAAAATTGCATTGCCTTCCACCTGGGTATTTGCAGATGCTCACTAAAACATGTATGTATGATAACTCATAAATAAAAACAAAGTAATATATTCAACATCAATCTGTCAATTCAACATTAATCTAAATTAATGTTAACATGGATAATTTATAACACCTAGCATTTCCACTACAAAGTTTTCAGAATGTTCTAGATCTCGTAGCTGTTACTCCCCTTTAGAACAAGGTCAACAACATAGGTACACCCATTCCAGATACAAAATGATCTTTGATTTATATTACAAGGTTGTTATTCTGAGTTAAATAAAGATTTCATGCATTACAAAAGGTATCACACAGAGGTTTTCCCCCAACACACTTTACCCCCAAAAAGATGTAATCAATTCACAACATTTATCTTTTAGAACAGTTCTCTAGCAATATTAAACATAAACAGCAATTGGAATTTTTAAATGGATAACTTGATACAGTTGATAGGGTTCATAACTAAGCTTCAGCCATGAGTGAAGACAATTTTACAAACAATATTGCCCCCAGCAGAGTGGATGGACTTAAAAAAATAAGCACTGAAAATACAATGAGGATTTAAAGCCTGAAGAAAACAATTGACTTTGATGTGAATTAATGGAGGTGAAAGTAAAATATATGCAGTTTGACAGTTGCTGGACAAAAAAGAGGAGTACTGTGAAAACAAAAAAAATGTACAGGGGAAAAACATACACAAAATGAGACTTTCAACTGCATGACATGTAAAAGGAATATGAAGAGACACAACTGGGAGTCATATAAATTTACATGGCCATCATAGCAGATGCAAAAGCTGCCCATCAGTACCAAGAAGAAGCACACCGCAAAACTCAGATTACTGAAGTGCAGTACAGACAACGGAAAAAAGCTTGTCTAAGCAAATGGATTCTGTTTTGGTTAAGGATTTCTCTCTAGAGGACAGGCACATGTTTTCATTCTTCTATGTCAAATATTATCCACATTTGCATTTTTAAACATGGATTTTAGTAGGATTTATTCCTGTATTTTTTTTAAACCACATGCTGGGATTGGCCGACACTCAACCTATTTTTTTATCTTCCATGAATAAAACATGATTAATCTGTTCATTTTTCAAACAGTGACCTCTGCTGGTGAAATTGCCAAGCACAGTTGTGTGTAGATCGTTTTCTCCCTTGATTAAAGCATTACTTGTTGAAACAAACTTGGAGAAGCTCATCTCATCCAGAAGATGTCTGAATAGCACACTCTGAGCTCTGACCTGTAAATGAGAAGAGAAGAGAAGGGAAGATTTGAGTGCTATCTACATAACAGTGGAAGTGCAATCCCAGAAAAGCTGTGAATGGCCACACTGAGCTTCAAGTTGTGCGTTGTCCTGTTATGAGAAAATGGGCATCACAGATGGAATCTCTCCAGGACACTGGTATGAGGAGTCTGTCACCTTTTAGTGTCTGGAGATTGAAAATGCTGTTCAAATGCAAGGCCTTATTTTTGTGTGCCAAAAGCTGTGCACATAATTTTTTCTTTCAAAAAGAATCTTCCTGCTATGGGAGGAATTTGAACTTCAGTGGGGCCATGATATGTGGTTATCGCCCGGCTCACACTGCTGCTGCAGTCTCCAAACAAAAATTCAAGAGCATCGCTGCATAATTATTATTCTTGACTAAAATAACAATGTTCAAATCATAGTTAACTTGCGTGGATATAACTCTACAACTAATAATGACAACTGAGAAAAACAGCATAGTAAAGGAATTACATATATATCCAAACTCTCAGTTTACAGATGATGTATATTTCAACTTACAATTAAATATATTCATTTAGCATACACTTTTATGGAGATTTACAAAAGTGCATTCAACACAGTTTGGCAGTTAACTGCACAGATACAGAATCAGTAGTGCCATGCTTGAAATACAGCACCATAGTGGGACATTCAGTGCAAAATGAAGCCCAAGATGAAGGGATTTGCATCTGTCTCTTAACTGTTCAACCACTCAGGAATTTTTAAAACAACTCCACTCATGAACTAAACCTTAAGTAAAACAGCAGCAAGAAATACTGTCTGACTTCAGACTTGAACTAGTAACTCCTGTATATGAGACAAACATTGAAGCCTTAGGCCATCCCTGGCTCAATTATCCACATAGGTCAATGATATTACATTACATGTACATTATACATACATATTACATTACATATTCTTAAGGCATTATTTGCTCAACAAACTGTTCTCATTGAGAGCAACTTAGATCCGGATCAACCTTTTTTTTAACATCTTGTATACTGTTGCCTGTTTAAAGGACCTGGAACAATTCATGTAATGTTCCACATCAAGGCATACAAGTTATTCTCTGGTCATTAATTATCTCTGTGGTGCTTTCTAATGATAGTTAAATCTGCAATCAGACAACTGACAGATTCAATTCCACCATTTATGAGTTTCTTTTTAATGAATTTTATGTGTTTAAAGTTGCAGCTGGCTATTTAGGACCTCTGGGGCTGGGCCCAACATACTAAAAGAGAGATCTGACAAGCTAAGGTTTACTTAACACAGAATAGAATATGAATGGTAATATAATATTTCTTGCTGCAGTCATAACTGAATCCTATCAGACTATAAAATGAGGAGAAAATGATTCATAAAATGAAATCCATAAGAAGATATAATTATGCACAAGTGCTGAATACATTTTAAATCAGTTTAAATATCACTTTAAATATTTATACTCATTCAGACTATAATGATTTTAAAGAGGCTTACCTGAGTAGTACCCTTCTTCTACCTTGGAGATATAGAAAATACTCCCTTACTAAGATGACAGGGGGTGCAATTAAAATTCCTGATACCTCCTGGTGGACATAACACCATTCAGTCT
Source organism: Megalops atlanticus (assembly GCA_019176425.1). NCBI lineage: Eukaryota > Metazoa > Chordata > Actinopteri > Elopiformes > Megalopidae > Megalops > Megalops atlanticus. The sequence goes on along the minus strand of CM032878.1, from coordinate 19,212,215 downwards.
ACTGAAAACTTTTTCGTTCTTTATTGGCTAATTTGTGAAAGTTGCTCCTATAAATTTGGATTCACCTCTGTATTTTAAACTGTCTTAATTTACACGTATGGGATATTGGTGCTAACTAATACATTTCAAATGGGAAATTCTGCAACTATTCGGTTTTATGCGTAGCCTATAAAAATAACAAAAACTGCATATACAAACTCTTCCCAAAATGAACCAAAGTCTTAAATTAGGTTATATACTGACACCTAGTGTTTCATCGAGTCATTGTGCAGGCTAGCTGAATGGACTACATTCAATACTTCCACATGGAATATCGCCTTTTGGGGTGTTCTGAGTTAACGCTCGTAGTACGACTCCAGGCTATATTTTATCGAATATCATCAAGTAAGAATGACAATCTACCGCCAGTCTATCAACAAATTGCGGATTAAATTACCAAAACTTCCAAAAGTATTTCAAACTGTGCAATTTTAATGTTGTGTGTTTATTATTTTTATATGCTTATTTTAATCTTTTGTGGAGCGCCTTAGAGAAATTGGGAAGAAGCGATTTAGCGTTTGAATTTATCTATTTAAAATGTTTAACACATTTGGGTAGTGTGTCATTTAACTCTGAAATCGAACTTATTATTCATTGTAAATTTATTGTTAATCCTTTAATTACATTTTTATCTAACCAATATTTAAGGTGCTGACAAATGGATGAATAAAACACTCAAGCCAAAGCTTCTGTTTGGCCAGACAGACAGGATGATATTTCTTACCAGTTTTCCAATTAAGCTGTTCAGGCCAGCTAAACAATATGCTTAACGGTTTAGTGAACAGTTTGTTCTGTACCGCAAAGTTAAGCTAATTAACATTACTTATAAATATTATCTAAATCGTATTACCTGCACATGGCACGGATTATCTTTATAATTTTCCATATTTATGCAAGAATTACAATTCTGACTCGGTTGCTGGACATATGCAACTATATTATACATATCGAAACAATAATTCCGTATAATACGCTCATACATTCGTTGAATGTTTTGTTGTTGCTTTTATTTATCCTTCACATAATCTTTGACATATTCTCTCCGAATAATCACTATATATATCAAAACGTTTCGCTTTGTTTGATATAATCTCATTCATTAATTAATGAACCCAGTATATTGCACTTCAGAACCAGTCACATGAGACTAGCTACTTAAGTAAAAATTATAGTTATAACTCTAGAGAGCCTCCGTGTTTACTCTGATGGCACCCGAATTAATAAAATCGAACAGCCGGTGGAAATAATTCAGTGTATCAGAGTCGTGAACGCGCTTGGCCCAACCTCCGTCGCACAATTTTGCGTGCGGGTCCACGACCTATGAAAGCGCGCTCTCGAGGTTTCAGGTGAATGGAGAGTGAGGACGGGAGTGAGTTACGGTCCTGTGCGCAACACCGAAAAGGGAGAAATGGGGAAAATTGTTCAAAATAACCCGAACTGGGCATACCTTTTCATGACAACGTATCTTCTGTGGGTCACGGGAGCTGCTGCACAGAAAGTAAGTGATGGGAATATAATGTATACTGTTTATCACTTAATTTGACTCAATTTTCATGAAAAAGTTCAATGAATTTAACCTCAGTTTAGTCTGCTAGCTTCGAATACTGCGTTCACCTAGAAAACTGGCGTGGGGAAAAACGATTTGCGTGTTCTGTGTAGTTTTTGTTGTTGTCTGTAGTACAACAGTTAAAATAATTAGTAATTATTTTAAGAATACGTCGCTTATTGAATTCGTGGCATGTTTATGCTTGTGTAGACACCGTATTGTCATGCACCGCTTGTCAGACAACAGGCTCCGTATTGCGCAGCACAACTTTTCTGTGCTTCATAAAATTCAGAGGCAGATGACGCTGTTTTGCTCGCATTTGTTGCAAAGTTACCGTGCTTCTTGTTTAGAAGTAAAATAATGTATACTGCACGGAGGTTTATACCCCTCCATGCTTTTTACGAAAGTGCAAGTCAGCCCTTTACTGTTAATACCTTGGTGCGCTTTTTATGTAGCCTAGATGTTACCTAAAGATTACGTAGTCTTCTTAGTTCTCGGCATTGACATGTCAAACTTTCAAACCGGTCAGGTCGGCTCTTGCCTCTAAGATCAACTTCACAGAGCCGCATGATATTTTTGTACCTTCTAGTTGGAACTGCCGAACCTGATGCTGTATCATTAAGGTTAACGTGAACGTACTATATATTACCTCACCGATACAGATGTTTTTAAAAGCATATTTTATTAAAATATTTATATTATGTATATTTGTCAAGTCACAAAAGGGCATTTTTGTGTGAAATTGTCGAAATCGCAAGAAAGTTGGCTCATCCTAGCGGACATATTATTTTATTAATGAATCTCTTCGTGCCGTGGTGTTTTGTAAACGTTTGCGTGGTATCCTAGGCTGCCCCCTTCTCCAACTCGCCTGAGATTTGTGTCTGGTATGCAGACCATTCAAATTGGAAACATATTTTGCAGATCTGGCTCACCTCTGGTCCTTCTGATTAATCTCCACTGCTTGGGGAAACGTCCCCTGTGAAAACGGATACAGTCATAGTCATGAAGATCAAATGCATATGCCCACAACAGCCGTGGGTGATTCAGTAGGTCCTGCTGCAGTCATCAAGGAAAAGAGACAAACATGCTGGTCCAATCCCCTTCCCCTCCCACCGTGGCATGACTGTGCACGGCTTCTCCTGTGTATTCTGCTGCAGAGAGACAGGATTCCTGGCTATGAGGTTATACACATGGAGAAGGTGGGGCAAGCGGTGGTGGGCATAAAATGTCCATGCTCTGACGCTCTCCAGAGTCCAGCTTTATGGTCAAACAGCGAGGATCGTACTGCAGTCAGCCAGGTGTCACTGTAATTAGTGGTGAGGGCTCAGTCTGGGCTCAGACCCAGCTGGAAAAAAATTGGGAAAAGTTTGTTTTGAACAGGGAGAGGAGGTGGAAGACACCACTGTTTTCCCAATGAGCAGTGCATTTGACACAGCTAAAAGACTAATTAAGATCCAGGCTGCTATGTTCAAGCATGCAATGGTTGATCATTATTGGCTTTACCAAGGGCTGAAGCCAGTAAGTAAAAATAATAAAGACTCAGTGAACTCTTAATTCTGCAATTCTAGCATGATAATAGCATGAACTCAAGGTCACAACTCCAAGTGTAACAAACAGCCAAGTGGCTCCCCACAACATCCCATGTGAATTTGTGGTCTGGTGCGCCCACTGGTCAGAATCTTCTTTCTTTACCAGTACTGTCTCTCAGGAGACCTGATTGGAAATCACTGAGAATACATGCATACCAGAGCTGTACACATGAGCTGCAGTCACAGCGGTTTTATTCTTACTATCTTACTTAGTCATACTTCATCATCCTCTTATTTCTGGTCTGGTTCTTCTAATAATTCGGAAGTGTGTGACAGCCGTCACTGTGCAACATCCATTGATGATTGTAGAACACATGCCCAGTCATCAGCAATCTTTGTTGTGCACAAGACAGTGTCATTGGAAGTGGATCTGATTGTGCATGGGCTTTAGTTCAGAGCAGGCGCTGTGCAGATTGACTGACCTTTATATAATCTGAACAGGCTGATAGTTGACACATATGACTAGCAGATGGTGAAACACAATTATGTAAAAAATGTAAAATGAATGTATCTGTGCAGTGCCTCCTGCTCTAAAGTGGTGGCTATGAACAAGCAGGAGGGCCATGGTGTATTATTTGTGATGTCACCGCATTCTTGTTCAGGCAGTGCCCCCCTTGATTACTGGGTAAATGAGAACTGAAACATTTTTTTCACGTGCATTTGGCAGTCAGAGCTGTGTTGAGAATGACTCCTTGGCGGAAATTCTCAAGAAAGCGTTCCTTGATTATTTGCCCTCCTCGGCAACGGGGAAACGTGTCTCTAATCTGATCACAACTCACAGCTGATTAGCAGATTCCTTTATAAGGCAATGATCAAGTTTCCCCTGCCAGTTTTGGCGCTGCTACTAAAAATGTTTTGCACAGAGGTGCCTCTGGAATTATCGATTCTCATGTGTGCAATACAGAGATGCATATTAGCATGTTTGGACATACAGAAAAATCAAGTGAATGGGTTAGTATGAGCGTTCACTACTCGTAGCCTCATTGCATGATCCACACGCATGCATGGTTGAAGAGTGAAATGTGTGCCTCTGTCTCTGATGTGTCTGTAGTTTCAATAGCAGCTACCATCGTGCTAACCTGGGATAGCTCTGACCTCATGAGCTTTGAAGGCTCAAACTGGCCCCATTCATGCTGGTGGGGAGGGGGCGTGCTGAGCAATTCTTAGAAATGAACAACAAAAGGCTGGGGTATATGGAATTGTCAGTGTCCCCAGCTTTAGTCTCTGTGTGCATAGGGTGCTCACTATCTTCGCAATTATCTGCCTGAGGGGGCACTCTAAGTGATGGCTTTGTCTTCTTTTGTATTAAGTCGATTTTTGGAACGGGATAAACAAGCTAGGAATTCATCGTGTTGAAAGAATAAAAGAGAGCACCCGAGTCTGAAAAATTCACAGCCTGCGAACAATGCAAACTGCTTTATATTTTAGTTTATATTTGAGTTGAAATCTTACTAGCTTTTATCAAGATTTCCTTAGTATACATACAAGTCGCCCCTTGAAACAGTGATTTACCTACCAACAGCTATAGTGTTTCTGTGCGTGTTGAATGGAACACTAGGGAAACAGGGGGATTGAATGAGGTGAAATTAATCAGAGTTTAAACAATGAGATAGATGGGCTTGAGGAGGATCACACATGAGGACATTCCCTGTCATTTCATATGAAGTGAATCGAAGATCATTCAGATTTGCACTGATTATGTCGGGCATTGCTGCTGTCCTGCTTTTGCACATCACTCAGCTGTTGAAAAATTAATTGCAGAGGATTCCTCAGCGGGATCACATTCCAAATCTGGAAAAGATTACGCTGAAATGGTCAGAACCGCCATACAGATAATGCTGCGTCTTACCAACACGTTTCATGGATGTCCTCAATCACTGCGGCTTTAAAAGGTACAGTGAGAACTATGTTAATTAGAATATATTGCTGATGTGGAATTCTCACCCACCACAGACACAGATCTAAGTGCTAGAATTGAGGGAATGCAATTATGAACTAGAAACCAAACAATCCAGTGTCCTGTGTTGGCCACAGAAATGTGAAAACTCAAGTATCACAGACCAAAAGCCGTAAAAGAACCTACTGCGACAGCAGGATGGCTCAAACTGCAGAGTCACAAGAGTGGGACCAGATGGAAACTGTAGTAATAACATACTATCATAATAACCTTGGGAAGCGGCTCTCCCCAATCAAGGGGTTGGCGGGAGGGGGTGCAAAAAGCTTCCCCAGCTGAATGGTGGCAGGGTGCCAGTTGTTTGTAAATTCAGCCTGGGTGAACCCGTGGGCACGGGACACACACAAACACATAGGGAGGTTGACATCATGGGGAAGATATGTGATAAGTTGTGGGCTCGTGTATCAGAGCCCTCCGCAGCTGTGTAGACAGGGTTCAAGGACCCCTCTGCTCTTAAAGCAGCAGAGTTCCTTTTCTTGACAGCCCTCCCCTGTGCTGCCCCCTGCCCCCTCCCAAACCTGCCTGCCCCATTGATCACCTGGGATAAACCTCACATTGACAGCTGATTTTGTGTCCAAGCAGGCAGCAGCCAGCTACAGATAGGCCTGAAGACACCATCCAATAAAGCAAACCTTCCCATAAGAGGATTCCTTGCCGACAGGCTTGACGGCTACAGTGCGATTGCACATTTCACAACCAGTTAATAGCCCTGTGAAGATCCCAGCCCCCTTTTGAGGGGCCCGCCTGGGCTGTTTATGAGCGAGTCAGGGGGTGTTTGTGCATGTGAGCGAGTGAGTCTGTGGCAGCTCTTGGGAGGCCATGCCTCTAGTTGCAGGGGTTTAGCAGCAATGTCGTCAGCTCATATAACTGCTCACAAACCTGATGCAGGGAAGATGGGGAGGCCAAAAACAGTAATCCTGTCCTTTGACAGAGAGGGAAGTTGAAGTCCAGCAAACGCAGTCAATATTGTTCCTGAGCATTCCTTTGTTTTGCATTGATTCGCTCATCCTGCATTTTGATTTAAATCTCTCGTGTGAACAGTCAGTGATGCAATGTACCTCTAATCATTGCTGTGTATCTCCACCACAATTTGATGTCATTGTATGTTTAGAGGAGAAAATGTCAACAAAACATAGGTTGTGAGAATAAAACCGCATGTAAAATGCACATGATTGTATTTCATTGGTGGCCTTTTTTGTAAACAAGTCCTTGTTGCCTTTCAGAAATAGAAGTACTTCAAGGGGGAAAAAACATGAGTGGTACAATTCAGGGCTTTGTTCTGCAATCTGATGACCTTTACTTACAGAGTAATTTATCCTGATCTATGTCTTTTGAATTGTAAGGTCCAGTCATTTAGATGTGACCCAACAGTAATGCAGGGACCAGCGAGGAATTACATAAAGCTCTGTTGCAGTTACTTATTAGCATCACTTCATTAAAATGTTATCTCCCATTTTGCCATGAAGTGGCACACCAAATGGTGCTGCGGCGCATTGTTCCCCATGAGAAAAGACATCCTTGATTAATTACCGCCCTGTTAGTGTAAACCAGTGATGTAACAGAACTGGGATGTTTGGCATTATAAGAATGTCCCATTTCCATTATACAGTGGCTCTCTCTGGAAGCCATTCATGTGTAGTCTACCATACACAACACTGTGCTGGCGAACAGATGCCCCCAGTCTTATGGCAGAATCATAATTGTGGCAGAGTTCTCTGAGGGCTGAGGAGATGTTATTGGTAAAATAGATGAAAAATGAGAAGGAGGCTCTCCCTGTTTTGCATTTAACTCAGAACCTAACACTACCTGTTTTACATCAGACATTCCTCAGCATGAAGGAATTGTTTTGCTTTTTCATACCCATTCGACGATGATAAGGAAAATGCCTTGGAGAACAGACATTTGGGGGCAACTGATTTGTCAACGATCTTGATTGTGTGAAGTTTTCATGGCGCATCAGACACAGAATCGTGCCTGACGAAAGCTTGCTAGGCCCACACTCAGTCTCTCACTGAATGCTTTGCAGCTCTCGGCCTGATTTGGGCCCGAGTCCCTGTTGTGAAGTTATTGTCTTCATTCTATAGCATATTGCACAATACTGCTGTGCAAAACCCAAAATCGGCTTACTCGGCTTATTTGACGCATTCAAATGTCACCTTCACAATTATTTCTGCGGTGGCACATGAGTTCTGATAAGCCTGGGAGTGTTTGTTGTTTGCCTCAGGCTACGTATTAATGATTTTGCCACGTAACCTATAATATGGCTGGCTGTATGACATTCATGTATAACAACTCAAAATCTATTTGACAGTGATGAGAAGGAAAAAGCTCCTTTTGACACAAGCAATACTTTGCCTCCCTTACTTAAAACCTATGATCTTATGGTGTAATCCAGAGAATGTGATGGAAAATATAATAATTTCATCCAGTTCAAGTCAAACTAGAACCAACTGTGGTTCCCAAGTAGCTCAGTGGTTAATGGGTCAGCTTTGAGTGTGTGCTTAGCTGTATGGCCAAAGTTTGATGCCAGCCATGTCATCAGCGATGATGACTGGGAGCTCCCAGTGGTGGAACAAACTGTCTTTGTTCCACCGGGACTACAGGTGGGTGTGTTGGCAGGGGCTGGTCATCTCACCACTCTCAGGCACCCTTTGACTCATAAGGTGCCTATGGATTGCTTGGAACACATGGCATGAAGCCTCAGCCATCTTGCAATTGGTGCTTAGCTTACAGTAGTGTGCTGGGCAACTTGCAGTGTGAAAGTAATCACAGCTGGTGTGGGTGTATCAGAGGATTGCATTCTGCACACCCAAGCACTGCTGCATGAGTACAGTGGTTGCCGCGGTGACACAAGCATAATATATTAAATTGGCAATTCTGAAATAGGGCGGTATAAAGGGGAAATAGCATAAAAATCCTTGAGAATCCAGGGCCATTTAGACCACAATTAAACTGTACTATTCATAGTTTACCTTGGATATGTTGGAACTTCTTCCTGAGTTTTATGAATTGCACAACTGCAGGGTATTGCCTCTTTTCCCTACAAACACTTTCTGATTAATGAAATGCAGAACATTTAGATTGTTAGAAATATCATACATGGCTCCTGCCTTTTCTTGATTAGAAATGGTTCTTATGCTTTCCTTGATTAGTTGGCAGTTGATAAAGTACAAACAAACGTCTCAGAGCTGATGAACCCAGTTAACGTCCTGTTTTGAAAGTCATTTTACAACTTTTCAATGACCCCTTTAGTATCACAAACTAACCAATTTATGATTGCATTTGGGACTGTCTATCAAAGCTGCATAGCTTAGATGTGGTGTTTAAAACAAAACAATAATGCTGGTTACAGAAGTGGAATATGGTAATATAAAAGGCTTGTCTAGTTCACCCTCTGAGCATGACAGAGAATATATGCAATTTCAATTTTCTAAAATAAGAAATGCATTCCACAGATGCCAGATTATCTTTGCTTCCAGCTACCAGTTTCATGCATAGGTAATCAGTTACTATTCCTGTGCTATTTTAAGAGGATGTAAAGTTGCTTCTGTACTGAAAGTTACAAACCAAAACACCCACATAACAGCAGTTGACTGGAAATGGGGTGTCTGCATAAATATGATATAACTTGAAATACATATAAATTCTTACAGACATAAGGTAAACATGACCTTATTGCAATTTCGTTTGAATGTTATGATTATATGATATACGCAGTGATATAGGTAAATCCAATGAAAGATACCTAACCTTTAAATATAAAGCATCAAAGGTGGGAAGCTACATTATTTGTACAAATGATGTCAGGTTCCAAATTTTAAATTCAACAGAATAGAAACAGTGGAGAACCAAATGAAAGCATTGCCAGGACACTCAAAGGCAACTTGGTAATGACATGGTATGCGGTGCATTTATGGGAGCATAACTGGTAAGAAATGAAAATTAAACTCAGTAATTACTTTACCTTCTGTGGGATAGATGCTGAATGGTTACAGGTCTGGCCCTGATCTGTTGAACAAAAACAGCCAACAGTTTCTACAGCACCACCTGTGGTGAAAATCTTGCATGTGAAGGAAGGGAAAGTGGTGTGCCAGACCTCCCTCTCTGAATGCAGCTTGCTCTAATGAAGGTTCACTTAAATGCTACAGCACCTAGAAGTAGCTGTACTTCCAGTTTTTAATGATAGAAATACCAAGGAAGGTACTGAGTTTTATTGTATTAACTCCTTCAGAAGAACAGGGAACTGTGGTAACATCAGGTTCAGTGATGATTTTTTTCTGGTTTCAACCCAGAAGTGAATGGAAATTGCATCAGAAGACTCAAAACCCACGGGTGGCATTGCAGTATCTGTATTAGTTATGTAGACATATGTATCTACATGCTGAAATGAATAAATACATGTTAACATAAGTAAGAAATGCAGAGAAATAAATGAATACATTTGATTGTATTCATTTATTTTCATTTTTTCCTTAATCTACATGAATTTACTGCATATTTTATTTGCCCTTGGTTATTTCATACGTTATTGATTTCCTGTTTTAATGATCTCTGCTCCAAGATGAATGATCAATAACCCAAGTTGGCACAGTCATCCCATCCATTAAAGTGCAACCGTTGAAGAGTGCTTTTCGATCACTCATCAAATGTTCATAGCCAGATGGTACATTGTCAAAATGACTGAGAGTATGGTCACAGAACTGGGCTTGTGGAGGTTCTTTGGTATGGTGTCTATTTTAGAACCTCCTCACCCTTCCTCCTCTAGAATGCTCCGAATCTCTAATTTCTTGTCATTATGATGTAATATCTTGAAATTATGAGATCTGATTGTATGTTATTTTTTCCACCTCTGACATCTCAGTATGATAAATTGTCCAAGAGAAAGTTGCTGCAGTTTGCTTGTTGATGTTTGATGTCCAGTCTTGAAAAGGGAGGATTGCTTGTGGTTCACAGCTCTTTGATTGAGCTCTAAATGATCTTGTTATAATTGATAAATTAACTTAGATAGTATTTAAACAAAATGACTCAGCCTTCTCAGATCAAATGTTTTATAATCAAGGAGCATGTGTTCATCCTTGTCATTTTCGATTTTTTTAATCACATCTGTAATTTGTGGGAGACAGAATAGCACTGCTTTATGCATAGACAGCTGGCTCTCAGGATGGGCTCAACGTTACTTAAATGAAAGCAACATGGTGTTCATATACTGTAGTAAAAGGACAACAGCAGTCTTGTATTAAAATCTGTTTCCATTCCACATGGCTGGATGAACACAGAATATTCTGTTTGAAATTATTGCTTACTAAGTCATACTAATGAGAGACTCTCATCATTTTTCTTAGTATCTCATAATTATGACTCATTACATTTTTTTAGAAAGAAGCTCATAATAATGATTTGTAATTACTGGAACACATCGCATTATTGGGATGTCATCTGCCAAACTACAGGCCACCAGTACAACACGAAGAGTTAAACCCTTTTCAGTATTTTGTAAAGATTTACACCTAACAACCATGAGAGATGACTCCTTATCACATATTTCTGTATTGTCTGACCTAATTTTGAACAAATCTCATAGGAACAACTGTTTTATTTGTTTTCCTTTAGCCTTCCCTTAAGACAGGTAGGAGGGAGAGAAACATTGAGTAAGAACACCTTCAGTGAAGCACAACTTAATGTGAGATGTTGGTACATGACAGTGAGAAAGATGAAAAAGCAAAAGAAGTATAGAAAAAAAACAAACAAAAAAAAAGAAAAAACAAGAGATTCAAGATTCTCCAAAATCAACCATTACAATCAATTGAGTTAAGTCTGTATCTTAAAACACAGTATAGTTAGGAAAGGGATAAGGTCTTCCAAAGAATTATATATCCCATTATAACACAGTATAGAGAACATGTAGGTGTGTCCCAGTCTTTCTCTCAACATGCCAGTCTGGCAGCTAGCCTCAGTTATTCTCATTTTAAATTCCCTAAATGGGGTGGCATAAACTGTGAACCACTTTTGAAGGGATAAGGTTGGTGTGCCAGTCATTTTGGTGGTTGAGGGTTTTCCCCAAATAGTTTCCCAATCTGTGGTTACACCCACACCCAAGGTCACACCCAAGCAGGTCTATATCTCATTTTGCTGGTGATGACAGACCTTTAATATTATTTCATCTGGGTAATAATACATTATTTTTAATTTCTCTGAATATGCCTGCGTGCCATTTGGGATATTAAGTGGTTTATGCTGTATGTTGTAAAAACAAAACAAACTAATTGGCCTGCTGTCATAAAAACCACTGCAATCAGAGCAGAGCAAATGATATTTGTATGTCATAGGTCTTGAGTCTTGAGGTATCATTACCGTGACGTCAGTTTTGTCATTTTGCCCTGGCTGCTCTTTCTCATGCTTTCTATTCTTTAGTTTAATGTTTTAACTATTATCATTATCGTATATGACTGATAAAAGGAAACACAGAGGTTTGCACTGCCTGTGTAAGTTATATGATCATTACTTATTTATTTTATTTTCATGGATCAGTCTTTCCCTGAGTAAAACGTGAGTGGACTATATAATGAATGGACAGTGGTCAGCAGTCCTGTTGCAAAGCATTGTGGGATGTGACCAGTTCCTTCATGCTCCTGTCCCTACTTACCAACCTGTCCTGTTGCTTTCATACATACATTCATAAACCCTTAGGTTAAGTGAACTCTACCACCTACAGCCACGCTACTCTGTCTCCAGTAAAAAGGAACGTGAAAAAAGGTTGCACCGCCCTGTTCTCCACTCTCTGTTCTGCAGTGTGAACTGTTTCCTCAGGCTGCATCTGAAAAACAAGGGTCTCCAATTTGGGCTTTGAGGGATTTGGGCTGAGGACAAGTGCATATTGAGTCAGGCTGCGAAGCCTTTTCATACACACTGATGAAAAGTAGAACTTGACTGTGATACTCAGAATTAACATGGAAAGAAATATATGTAGCAAGAGAAACGTCCCATGCAGCAGCCTTAGAGATTTTTCCCCTGCTGCAGGCCTAAACCTCACTGCTCAGCCGCTTTTTAATTTTGCTTTAAACCTTAAGCGGGTTCTGTCTGATGGCCTCCTACCTGTCTGGTCAAAAGCTGCGGGGGGGCTTGTCTCACTGGTTCCCACAATCCGGAGCCAGTGCCGACGGGAAGGCTAATAAACACACAGCTCCTCGCAAAGGTCTGGTGCAGAGGGGTTTGCCATGCTAGACATCTGACTCCGATTAGTGTCCGAGGTCCCCTCCGTCCTGCACACCTGGGAAGCATTACAGCCAGTGCGTTTGAAGAAATGCCTCCCTGGGGTTGCCAAAGCAGGCAACGTGGACCTTTTGATATGCCGATGAAGGAGGAGAGTTGAATAGTTCAGGGGTGCGCACACTTTTCAGGCAATTTGGATTCAATCAAGTGTATTTATTAAAAGAAAATGTGTCTTATAGACATAGACATATGCCACTTTAAAACCATTTTTAACCTAAGTTATCTACCCTTATTGCATACCTCCAGCATCATTGTACTAGTACTAGTAATATCATATATAGTATACACATACACACATCCAACATCTAACATGTATATTTCAAGAGTCAGTGGGCATATCAATGTGCAACTCATAGAAAGCATTTAGCTGACTTATTTACACTGCACAGTACGTACAACCAAACATTATTTAGATCCACCCTAGGGGTCCGGTAAGAATAATACACTCACAAGTGGCTCAAAATATGCTCTATGATTCTAATGACAGCATAGAGTTCAACGTTTAGAAAAGCATACTGCATATATTCCATACGTACTCCATATAATGTATATTTAAAAGCAAACATTTGTGCTGTTGCAAATTGTGATTTGAATTTCTGCTGCTCCTCATGCATTATGAAAATGGTTTGTAATCAGAGAAGAGTGAAATACCAGCATGATCATGTCAAGAACATTGGAAATAAAAGCCTGGCAGCGTCTGTTGCTGGAATGAAATAAGAAAGTCCCAGTCTCAAGAATGCTTTGAAAATCAAATCAGAAGTAAGACATGGAGGCAATATGTCTCCAATTAGATTCTGTTGATTTGCAACCGAGAGAACAATTTTACATAGCAACCTCATTTCTCAAAGTGTGTAGCGCGAAAGGGCCATGAAAGTTTGTGACAGCCCGACCACATCATAAGTGGCAGTTTGCTTTTATTTTGGCATTTTTAGCACAGACTCTATCATATTGTTGGAGGCAATTTGTGTTTGAACCTCACAACATTTGGGACATTTTAATGTGCCATCAAAGAGATCATATTGTGTGGACTTTGACTCCAAAACATTTGACACGCACATCTGAGCCAGGAAGAGATCTCTATCAAATACACGCATAGCCCGAGTTGAGTTTTTGTGAAGTGATTATTCTTAGCACAGTTGTGTTGATTCAGGCTATTTCACACCACAGCGTGGCCAAGTTAAGACCACTCGCAAAGCTGCTGTAAGACCACTCACAAAGCCGCTGTAAATTGACTTATGGAAACATTCATCATACGAGTGGTAAACATGCATAATATAATATATTTCCAATGCTGCCTCCTAACAACAGCAACATCAGACACAGCCATCTGTCTAAGCAGATCTGAGCTCTCAAGAAACATTGCTGGAGATAGATTTCCCTTTTCCAGGGGCCTTACTGAGGTATGTGTTTATACCAGAGAGAAGGAAATTGTTTAGAGGCCATTTGTTTTGTACCATCTTACTTCAAAGTCTTGTAATAATTTCCGTGCATGAACAATATTGGCTGACTTAATTTTCTCATTTTCGCTGAGAATGTCTGGGCACATAATGAACAATGAAATCTGTTATTTGGACACGGCTTTCTCAGCAACAAACTGAACTAAATTTATTCTGTCTGATAAATCAATAAATCAAAGTAGTGACATACTTAAGATTGTCTTTAAGAGTATGTTGAAAGTGCATTTTATCATGCAGTTACTTTTCTACTCACAGGTGTACTTTGAATGTGGAGCAGTAGTGGATGTTGTGGATATCCAAGGCCTCATCTTGTCCCCTGGATTTCCATACAACTATTCCTCTGGGACACACTGTGTGTGGCAGTTCTTTGTGCCTGTGGGCTACCGGCTGATAATGGAGATGTTTGATTTTGATGTGTTTGAAAGTCACGACAACATTGCTAGGTACGCTGCCACCCCGGAGCTGAATTTGGAGGAGATCGTCTACAATGGTGCAACACCAACCCTGAGGAGTACTGCCATAGTGGATTACATGGAGTCACCAAAAGGCCCCATCCATCAGACCCAGGGGAGCACCATGAAGGCCCCCCAGGCTTCCCAAAAGGATGAGGCCAAACAGGTGGTGGTGCAGGAGCAGTCCACCAAAATGGAGATGGCCAAAATCTCCAACTCGGCCAAGTGGTCTGCTGATTTGCTCCAAGCCCCGCCCTCGCCAGCCCCAAATTCTCACCCTCTGCCACCAGGTGCCCAGCCTCTCAGTGAAAAGAAGGAAAACTCCATCTCCTCCCAGGCCTTCAGAGGGGATGGTGATCCTGATCGAAGGGCAGTCCCGAGCAGGCCTGACCCCAAGGGCACCCCTACCCCACAACCAGCCACGAACACGGACGCCACCAGCCCCGAGACCCAGCAGCCTGTCGTAGACGCCTGCCCCCACGACGTGCTCTACATCTCCGACCTCATCACGTTCTCCTCCCGCTTCTGTGGCTCCAACAAGCCCACTGGCCGCCAGCTGGTCTTCGGCTCCCAGGAGGAGATGGTGGAGGTCATCATGGAGCTGATCACCACCACACACTGGGGCCGTGGCTTCGCCCTGCTCTTCCACTACCACAACCACACCGACGTCGGGGACCAGCGCCTGCTCACGCCCCCCTCTGGCAAGATGGACGCCCTGCTGGCCGCTGTGTGCGGAGCAGCCTTCTTCGCACTGGTCCTCACCACTGTCCTGTGTGTCATCTTCAGGTAATCATGTCTGATTATGACATGTTCCACACCTGCCCCTCACCTCATTTGCCATATCCAGAGGTGTCTGAGTGTGTCTCTTTCCAACAACACTTCACCACATTGCTCCAGTGATCTTCTCAAGTCTCGGAGATTGACAGACTTCTTAAAAGTGCCCAGTGTAGACCTTGTGCAATCATGGTCAGCGCTTGAAGCTCTTGGGTCTCCTTATCTGTTGACACAACAAACTGGCACGGCTCTCTTTGCGTCTTTGATGCCTGTGAACAAAGATCCCAAGAGTGAATGAGATATTGATACGTGTTCGTCGTCTTCCGGCCGCTGGTGAGTCGCTGTTGACTCAGCTGGAGTCCTTGCCCCCTGATCTGGGTGAGTGCGAGACAGGGTTTCACCTCGATGCCTTGATGTTCCGTTTGCCATTGAAAGAGGGCTCGCTCGAGGTGCAGCACCTGGCATCAATTCCAGCAGACAAAAAGCACCGTTACACAAAAGTGAGTAAGAGAAAAGAAGGGAAAACAAGAGGAGAGAACCCCCAGCTGTAATCCACTGTCCCGCAGAGATGCTATTGTAATTGTTTAATAGAAGGAACGCAACATATCAAAGGGTGTAATTTACAAGCTGTTCCCTTTGTCAGTCCCGGAGGGAGAATTTCAAACACTAACAGGAGATGATAGTATCAGCTTGGGAGGCTGTAATTCTACCATATACAAATGAGCCGTTTATTGAAATGTTCTAGGCTGATCCAATTCTGGTTCCTTCTGCTGGTGTTCAGCTTCTCCGGTCACCCCTACCACCAAAGAAAACATCTTTGCTGCAGTTTGTTACTTGTAACTACTTTAAACAAAAGAGTTTTGTATTTTCATGTTCTTTCTACAGTATATGAGGTTTTAGAAAAAAGAAATAACATATTTGAGGAAAAGTATTACTTTACAGTGAAGACATAAACAGAATCCACTTCCCTGTGAACTGGCCCAGAAATAGATGGAACCATATTATTATTTTCTCTTTTCAAGATACTGGTTGTGTGGCCGTTGTTTACAGTTGTTTCATAGCTAAATTCGGTTGAAAAGAGGGGATATTTGAAACAGACGCTTGCAATAAACTGAATGTCTAATTAAGAGGAACAGAGCAAACATTAAAATATCAGGAAGCCATTATATTGCCTTGAATAATATACAGTTGAGGGATAATCTTGAGTAGTCTGAGCTGTTCTCTGTGGTTTGTGGGGGTCGTGCATGTTTGGCAACAAGAAGCGATCGGAGGCCCCACCATTTCCGATATTGCCGCCTTTTTGCCGGTTAGTAGAAATGAAAGAAAGACAAGGATGAAAAAGACTTTGAAGCAAAACAAAGAAACAATTCTAATTAGTTTTTGGCTGTGACTTTAGAGTTGGGCTCAGACAGAAAAGACACTATGGGGAAGGTTTCTCTGTCTTTTGTGATGGAAATGTATTGACGGTATTTGCTGGAAGGGACTCCAAATGCACATAGCAGCGTGGCCTAATTTGAGAATGTGAATATGCTGTTTCAGGGAAGCAGAGCCAAAAGAGCCCACTTGTTTGGCAGGGCTCATTTGTACAACACTTTATAGAGGCTTTACAATCTGATTTGGTACGATTACGATTCCTGTTTTATTTTTATTTACGACAAATATTTGTCTTAAAACTCAAGGGCACATTTGAATCTTCAATGAAAAGCACGCCTTTACCAGCAGGCTACCACAGGTAGGGGAGATTATGAATTTAAATGGGCCACAGCTGGGGTGGAGTTACCACAGTCATTTAAAAACACTATCCTTAGGCAACTTTAAACTGTTTTTGTGCAGTTTGCAGGATGTGACTAATTCATTCACCCCAACAGCGATTAAACCAATCAGCCACTTTGATTGTGAAAGATATGGAGTTTCAGCAATAGAAACCAACAGTCCTTACACCAGTCATTACTGTCAAAGTGGGAATATTAAGAGGGATGGAATTTACTCATTAAACTAAGTGCAGTTACTTCCAAAGTTCTACAGAACAGCGGACAGAACTTGCTCATTGATACAGAAAGGCATTAATAGACAGTACAGACACTACTAAGTGGCCTGCAGAGGATCTGGGACTTGATGAGTGGAGTCAGTGAAACATGCTTTAGTGAGTGACCTGAAACACCCTTTTTATCTTCTTATGTCATTAGAGCTTGTTAAATCTTGGCACAGGACCACACACAAACAGCGAGAGTAGGAAAGGTATTCATCTGAGGAGAAAGTGAGAAGTTCACTTTGGCTGCAGGGAACAGTGTTCCCTGATAAGTAAACACACTTTAGTCTAACATCTCACTGTGGAGCGCTCACTGACTGCAAATGGACTGTTTAGTTTCAATCGTCCCATCTGGAATATTGCTGAGTTTCAAAGGACTGTATTACAGTTTGTATCAGGGCTGTGTCGAACACCATTAGTAGACCGTATTGGGCATGAAAAACATCACAACTGAATGTGTGTTTCTCATGGAAGTGGTGAACAATACAACAAAAACACATTAAAAATCACACTTTGTGAAACTTGTTCAGAAATAATCAGAAATGTGTCACCAAGCTGTTCTGGGCCTTTTGTTTTGCAGGCCTAAACTATGTGCAAAAAGAGCCCACGCCTGCTCCTCCACCAGCTCAGAGGTAAGGGGACAAATCCTTCTGTCTAAATAACTCAGACATTCCTCCTCAGGTTTTGTAATGCCCTGGATCAAGGAGCCTTACCTTCATATCCTCCACCCCTGCAAACAAATACCTTGGAATGTGTCTGCCCAATTTATTCCGCGTAGCCCCAAATTTAAAACACTTACTCCATCAAAGCATCTGTCGAACACACAAGAAAGGAGTAGTCTGGATGTTTCCACTAAGATTTTGACATCTGTTTTCTGCAAAACAGCATGTAACAGATGTTGATACTTTCATTGTTAAACAGCATTGCATTTGATAATATTGTCTAGTGTTTTCAAACTCAAAGGGTAAAGGCAAGGTAACACACTTTCTGCTCCCATGAAGCAGTTTCATGACCATTGTCTAAACACTTGAACCATGAGCCCATAAGTAACAATGCAATGAATAATGCACACAAATGTAAGCAGAAATATTCAGTTTGGTCTTTGCCCTGCTCACCTAGTGCGATGCTGTTAAATACTAAATTGATTGCTGGAAATGAAGCACTTATTAAATGGTCATTTAGGAATAGTTATGAATATATTAACTGGCAGTGCTTTGTCAGCAAGTCTGGAGCCTGAGTCGTAAAGGTCTGTAAGTGGAGCTGACGGTTTGTGCCCATGCAGCAGCAGGAGGGGCCGCAGAGCTCGGGGGTGGACGTCAGTGAGCTGCAGCTGGTGGCGCCCAATCAGCCCGGCTTGGAGGTCCCTGCCGAGAATGACAGCAACCAGCGCTCCCTCAGCCTGAGTCAGCTGCGCGCAGGTGGGTCTCCTGGCGTACAGCCCTCCCACGGACCAATCCGCCGGCTCAAACGGTCCCCAGCCAACAGCCCCCGCGATGGCCTCTCGGCCGAGTCCAGCAGGGTTGTTGGTGACTTAATTCACTCCTAAATTGAACTTACACATTTCTCTTAATTGGGCCATTGCAGTTGAATTCAGCTCCAAATTGTGGCAGATAGTCTGAGACAGAGAGGGGAGGCACTTTGAGCCTCTGAGCGCAGGCCTGAAAACCCATGCCACAGACCAATTCTATGGACTTTCTTTCCCTTGTAATGGTCTTTCTCATGCTGCCTTTGCCCAATTTATAATGACCTACTTTCCAGTGTCATTTCAACTGGTTTGAAAGGTGCTGTGAACAATAGGTCAAAAAGAGTACATCACCCAATGTGCAGACGCATCGACCTTCAGTCCACGCTCACCACTGAAAAGATTCACAAAAGCTGAATACAAGCATTTAATTGTATTTCTCATGGGGAAGTAATTGATCTATTATTGTGGAATTAGTCCATTTACAGAATGTTGACAGAACTTGTGGGTGGTCATTTTCAGAGGTCATTTTCTGCTTAGCATGACCTGTCCTTACATGGAGCTTCTCCATACATTTTACAAAAGTATGGACTCCATTTCAAATATTATGATGAACACTAGAGAAAGTATCTATCTGTGTGCTATTAGAAAGGTATTGTTCTGTGTGAGAAACAGATCAGGACAATCTTTTGAGAGTTTGAGAGAGTAAGTGGGGGCGGAGCTTTGGGTGGCCAATCAAAAAACAAATTTGCTTGTGCTTTAACATTCATTTGACTATCCCAGAAAAATCCAAAGTCTCTGTTTGTAGCCTGCCACTGGGTTGAACTGGTGGGTAGATTTAAAGGTCATGGCATTTAGTGTAGATATAAACAACATGTCAGTAAGGCAAGGAGCCAGCCCTCTGTTTTCTTTCAAAAGCAATTTAATTATTAGTATTTAGACCATGTGTAATACGAGAGAATATATTGTTCTTCTGTAACAATGAAACAAAGCAATAATTATTATTTATTCTGCAATATCTGAATATATGTCACACAAACAAAAGATTCTTTGATTTGTTTGATTTTTGACATGTTCCTTATGTGTTTGCCAGTACAACTTAAGATGGCAGTACATTTTATTTTTTTCACATTCTTTCTCCCAGGTTCCTCTGTCAGCGGGGGAGCTGACATTTCCCACAATGCCGAGCTTGAGTTGTCGCCCAATGGACTGACAGAGCTGGACCTGGGGACAGACGAGGTGTTTGTGATCTCGTCAGGACCCAGTCCAAGTGGATTGCCCTTCTGTCCCCGCACGGTGAGGACCAGAGCCCAAGACCGGCTCTCTCGGGACAGGGGTTGAATTCAGGCACTAGGCCACGTCCTGCCAAGCGTTTACAGTAGGCGTGACAGCGCCTTTGATGGCATTTAATCTACCCTCCCCGCATAGTAAACATCCTCCCATTTGCTGGTGGAGGTGTCGAAGTATAACGATGCTGGGAGGGCGGGGTGGGGGGCAAGATGTCTGCCCCACTGTTTTTTCATGTGAACTACTTGGGCTCCTTGCACTGAGAGTTGGCATGAGCGGTCTCTGGCAGGGGGAGCTGGCTCGCTCTCTGACAGTCCTGGCTAATGAACGCATTATCTGTGCAGCCAGTTTCCCAGGTCTGATGGTGTGCAACCACCCACCCCCTCTCCCTCCCTCCTCTCCCCCTCTGAGGCAGCAGCACTCTAAATGTGCCCTCTCAGGTGGTCCTCTGTTTAGGATACTCAGAGAAAAAGAAAATCAGACAAGCTCCACCGCTTTGATTTCCACCGCTTTGTAGACTAAGAGTTCCAGTCAGTCTGGTGCTTTTTTCAATCGGTGGAATAGAAAGGCTTTCTTTCACATCTGGGCAGTTTTTTTGGTCTCTCCTTTAACAAGTCACTATTGTGTGGGAGCTTTTGTGGTGTGCGGAGAACTTCATTGTAAACCCTCCCTAAATCTTGTCTAGACGAAGCAAGCTGTAAGTGATTCTTTGTAAGGATTATCTGGCTCTTTCTGATGAGAACCCCCCGATTAACAGCTGACTAATGAGCTGGGATACGTGCCTGAACTCTGCAGCTGATGCCCTTCACATCTGACTAGTCATTGAAATCAATGGGCCATTTCAGCCAGTGCCAGTGTGTTACTGGGATGGTTTGACAGCTATGGGATTGCTTCTATTTTCCTCCGCCTATCTGAGAGAATCTTTCAAACTGGCATACCTGCCCAGTTCTAATTACAGCCTATTAGGGAGCAAGGAATCATGGGTAGACTGCTCAAGTTAGACAACCACTCATTATTTTAGCAGTTGAATCCCCTCATTCACCTGATGTAACTCTTGGCATCATTTGTCTGTATTTATGTCAATGTGACTGAAAGCATCAAAATAACGTTGCCTTCTTAATGGGGCCAAAATACGCTCAATTTTTTTCCATTACAAGTCATTCCAGAGAACTGGTAGGGTTGCCAGATGCTGCATTACAGCAGAATTGTCCCTAATTTGGCACTGACAGGTAGGACTGAAAATCAGCTGGCATTTTGCATTCATATCTGTTTTTAAAGTACAAGAAATACCAAATATTTATTTAGTAAATATGAATAAAATAGTTTTTTTTACATTACTGGCATTTAGCATACACTCTCATCCAGAGTGACTTACCTAGGTTCCAATTTTTTTAAATGTTACCCATTTATACAACTGAATATTTACTGAGGCAATTCTGCACTAAGTACCTTGCCCAAGGGTACAACAGCAGTGCCCCAGCAGGGAATTAAACCGGCAACCTTTCGGTTACGAGTCCTGCTCCTTACCACTCTGCTGCACTGCTGCCCTTGTTAGATCATATTGTCTACAAACATAATCTGTATCGGAGTTTTGAGAAAAAAAAAACGATGTCTTGTTTTTATGTTACCAGTGTTGGGATGTTTGCGTTCCTGTCACTGAGGTGTCATGGACATGTAGTGAAAGTTACCATTGGATGTACTGCATGAGTAGGTTAGGGGGAAATAAACAACAAAATAGGCTGCCACTGCTGGCAGAACTTCAGCGTGAATATAGTATGTAATATTAACTTCATCAGCAGCGGTTCAAACCACTTCAAAGAGTGCTTGTGCCGCAATGTTAATAACAGCCCTTTCTTTTGTGTAATCTTTTTAAATCTTACATAATAATTAGTTCAGAAGCCAACAATTCAAACCAGTGCTCCCCTTTATTTCCTGGAGGAGCACAGGCACATTTCAAATAATCACATGAGTGGGCTCCCAAGTGGTTCAATTGCTAAAGGCTCTCCCTCCACTGCTCACAAGTGGCTCAGAAAGTAAAAGTACTTGTTCCAAGCACAGGCTGAGTTTAAAATTGGTCGTGTCATTTCCTGCCAATGACCTGGAGACCAGATTGGCAGAATAAATTGGCCTTATTGCCCCAGGATAGTGGCAAATTGGCCAGCTAGGGTCCCCTCGCTGAACCACTCTTGGCACCCTGGGACCCGCTTAAGAGTCCGTGAGTTACTTGGATACCATCAGGAAGATGCACCTATCCTTCTACAGAATTTGCCTCCTGGTGCATTGTGGGACTTGTGTGGAAAACAACTGCATCAGAGGATTGCAATCACTTGCAGTTCTGACAAGCCTTGAATACATAACTGGAAAAACCAATTACTGTGAAAAAAAATGCAAAAATGCAAAAAAAACTATATATATATATAAGGGAGGTAGAGAGAGAGAAAAGAACAAAACAGTCATTCAGACTGCAAGCTAAGCCCTGCAGCACAAGACAACCCAAGTTCAGGGCTGTGTCATTAGCTGGTACCCCGAGTCTACTGCAGAACATAATTGGCTTCGTTCTGCTGGGGTAGGGTGGGTTATGTCCACCAGGATCCCTTTGTTGCACCACTCATTAGCACCCCATCCTATGTTCACCATTTACTCTCCTGTGGTGCACTTTGGGACTTGTAGTATGAAAAATAGTCACTGGTGCTGTGCAATTATATCATAGGATTCCATTGTCTGTGCTTCAGTGCTCCGACATGAGCGTAGAGAAAGTTGGATGATTCATTGTACATTGGCATGAAATTAAAATTTAAAATCAATTTAAAATGAAATTGTGCCATTGATTCAAGTCACTCTCAAGTTTTTTATCTTTATGCGATAACTTAGTTGATTTCTGAGAGTCACCCAAATAACCCTTACCCATATGTAAGTAAGGTGGAGAAAGTCTTTGAGATGGAAGTTTTTGTTTAAAAGATTTTAAGAACAACAATATACAGAAAGATGAGTGTTTTGGATTACTAAGGTAGAACAAATAATTTATAATGGATGATTTGGCTCCCTGCTGGAGGTATATATGAGACAAATGTTTTTTTAAGAGATCTGCAAAATAAAAATGCAGATTTTCAGAGGAAGAATACAACACAACCCATTTTAAGTAGCTTTTTGTATTTGTTGGTGTTGATTGGGTTTTATTTCTTTATCAATATTTCACATATTCCTATCCTAGATATCAATTTTATTAATAAAGTAGTAGTAATAGAAGGAATATTACCTTTGTACAGTTTTCCTCTTTTTGCCTTTCATCTGGATTTATTTTTCCTTTATATTTGCTACCCCTTCCTGCTTTTCCTTTTGTGTATCCATGTCATTGAGAGCCACTCAATTGCCATCTTTCCATACATCATTAGTAAGATAATTTGAAACAAAACAAGTGGTACTCTGTACTTTCATATCTTTCGGTTCTTGATTACACAGATTCAGTAAGGTTTTTCAGGTACAGGAGCAGGCCGCTGCGCTGGTGCTGAGTAAATGGAACCCTGCTCACCCTTTTCTGTCTCTCACAGCAGAGGGAGCGGTTTCTGAGGCACAGTGACACCGGGCCCAGCGCTGTGTCTGACTGGCTGTCCCCGGACTCAGCTGGCGCCCTCCCTGCAGCGGGGAAAGGTGGCCAAGGGGGCGGCACCAGCAGTGCCAGACCTCGAGCCTGGAGCGTCCGCACCTTCCAGGACCTCCTTCCTCCCCTGCCGCAGCTACAAAGGAAGTGGTGCAGCTGGAACTCCACCAGTCCCTTCACCAAGCTGGTGGACAGCGTGAGTGATGCCTCTTTGACTGAGTCCCTCAGGCGCCATCTCTCATCTCCACTATCTGACTCTTATGGCTTATGTAATGGGACTATAATTTTCTTTTTTGCATGTACTCATATTTCACACTTGAACAGAAATCAGCATCTGGATGAAACAAGCATGTTTCTGCTAGGCTTCTGACCAAATCTTTTGACACAAAGAGCTGGTTCTCCACTCCAGTGTGTGTGATTTGTATTAAGGGATTTTTCCGTTGCATCCTGCCAGGCACCAGCCAGCTCAGCGGCAGAATGTCACATTGATGGCCGCAGGAAGATCTTCTCAGATACTCACCTTGAGAGCAAGGCGGACAGCAACCAGTCTGATTCCTCCATGAGCAACGCCTCCTACCCCCTGGCCCAGCCGGCCCAGAGACAGCGCCGACTCAACTCCATCAGCAACCTGCGGCGGTCCCGGTTCACCGCCCCCTGCTTCAGCCTCCTCTCCGGGCCATCGGAGAGCGCCAAGGCCCCTGCTGGTCCGCTGGGGGCGCACCCCCATCCCCAGGCCTCTCCCTCAGAGCCCATCAATGGCTGCCTGGGGCGGTCACCCCAGGGAGAGGTGCTGGGTGGTAACCCGCGGGATTTCCCTGGGGAGGGGGACCACGTCAGCGTGCCTGTGTTTGCTATCTCCGAGGAGGAAGACCGCCAGCCCCTCGTCATGGCGGAGCACCTGGGGCAGTCCCCACTGCTGAACGGGCTGAGCCAGGAGCCGCACAGCAGAAAGATAGGGGCCAGCAGGAGCCCCAGTGCCACGAGTCCGGTCAACGGCTCACTCCTTCCAAGGGGGCGATCAGACTGGAGACCCTGGGGCTGCCACGCCCTGGGAGATGGCAGCGTCCTCCCCTCTGATTCGCCCACAGACGCTGAGGTCCGGGAGATGAAGTCCGCCTTGGTGCACAACATGGCCAAACAAATCCAGCCTTCTTCTCTCAGCCAGTCGACACTGCCATGCAGTGTGGCGGGCAAAGAGATGTGACCAGTCCATCTGGTGGACTGGGAGCTTGGACAGAGAACAGACTCTTGGATTTGCTCTCCTATTATAAACTCTTATAATACCACCTTATGAAATGTAAAAGAAATATACAACCAACAATGTACATTTGATTCCTAACCTTTGATCAACCTTACAATGAAGTTATTGTATTTATGACAACAATGGTTCCGTGGAGAAAGACAGAGGCTTGGAACAGGAAAAGAACCATTCCTTCATTATTTTGATGTTTTTAGCTCTACCACCAGCGTATTTCATAAACATCCATGTATTTCAGCAAAGACAAATATACTCCATATTTACATTTTATATACCTGCATGTATTCACAAGCCATATGATTAATATGTTTGCTGCTGTCACTCAAGCACTTCCTGGTTGCGGCATCTCACAGATCAGTTGTGACACGCACTTGAGAAAATTCCACACAAAGTTAAAAGCAGCTTGTTACTTTAGGGAAACATTTGAGTTTAGTCTTAATCGGTCACGGCACTGCTTCACTAACGGGAGGAAAAAAAAAAGTTGTGGTTTGATTGGTTTCAGTTGCTCTTTTTCATTAAAATAAAAATGGGAATTTGAATTTTCTGTGCCTTCTGTACAATGGCTAGGTCCTTAATCCTGCATCGCCTCACTGACCAAGCAGTGTGGGCCTAGTGGAAAGCCGCTTGGCAGCTCTCCACACTTTCATTCATGGGCCTAAAATTCTCATGCTCATTGACGGTGCAACAGGGAAAATTGCCTCTTTTTGCCAGTTCCACACTTTGCCCACCTTTGCCATGGGTCTCCAGCAGTGAAGGCTGCAGCTAAGTTGAATGAAACTGCAGCTGGACTCCAATCTCTTCGTGCCTTTCGAGTGGCGAGGTGGCCAATGTAATGAGACACATTTAACCGTTTCCGTATGTCTGTAGTTCATTTGTACACTTCCCGGCAGCTTTCACTGTGAAACTGGGAGTTAAGTGCTTAACATATTCCCTGTTTTGGGGCGTGGGTAGAAAAAATGACCACATGGGTATTTTCAATGCTGGGCCTGACACACATGCAGTAAAAATATGCCTAAGGTTGTGTGTTACTGGACTATAAAAGGGAATTTCAAGATAACTGTAAAAAATGTTTGTCAACATGCATTGTCAGTCATTGCCATTAACTACAAATAACCTAGTAATGCCATATACTACCATAGAGAGAAGTATAAATCAGTGGGTGCTGGGGGGAAATTTGTGCAAAATATACATTTTTAATAAAGATTATTTGATACTTATCTTGTTTCATTGATCATTAATGTTTCATTTGAAAGCAGGTGCCAAACCAAGACCATCAAACCAGTTTGAAAAGGGTGTGTCTTAAAAATGAATGAACACAAAAACATTTTTCGCAGCATTTTATTAGTGCAGTTAACCAAACAGATTTTCTATATCCATTCTACCTAACAAGAAATTATTTTCAGCATTGGTAATACAAGCGAGGCACTAAAAGCTCTTGAAGGCATTGAACGTAATTGAGTACTAATCTATATGCCCAATCAGTGCTCAGCTAATCAAAACCTATGGAACAAAAAGTAGACAGGTTTTTTTTCCCCCCAATTGAACTTGTAAGCTTTGATGAGGTAGAATTTTACTGCCCCTCTTGAGCATAGAGCAGTTCTGTCCAGACTTTCTCATAAAGTGAGTAAATATTTGCCCTAGAATACATTTCCCTTAGAGAGAATGCAAAGCAGCCTCAAAGCCTCTTTAACCCCCATTCCAGATTGGCAGCTTGAACTGTTGTTGGCTTATGGTGCCGTGGCCCTCCTGTTGGAAATGATTAAAATCCAGGAGCTCCGGGGATCCGCTCTGAGTTGTGGGCCTGAGCTGCTGAGGAATGCCACATTGTGAACCCACGGTGAGTGAACCATGGCTTGTGGCCGGGAATTAAGACAAGCGCCCAACCTTGGGAACAAGTCTGCCCGATAATGGCTCTCTGGAGCACCCCAAACCTCACCTCGCCCACTCACACCACAACTCAGGGTACATATGGAGGGAAAAAAAAAAAAAAAAAACACAATTGCAATGTTCATAACAGTCCTCAAATACAGACTTATTAAAAAAAAAAACTGAACGTGCAACACCCTTTTCTCTTTCACGAACAAAAACTATATTTTAGCCAAATGTCATTTGAGTGCTTTATCGTGTTTTTCCAGCACACCCATTATTCTCTCTCTTTGTACTTAAAGGATAAACAGCATTCACAGCTGTCCTGTGCAGTGAAAGGCATAATTTTCCATTTACGTGAGGGGACAGGCAACTGCAACAGTATCTTAAATGTCTTTGTTAATGATTAGTACATAAAAAGCTTAAATCAAATTCTGAGACTATTTTAATTAGAACTCTGCTTCTTGCTTGAGGAACAGTTAAACAGGGAGGTATAATGCCACTGTAGCAGTAGGTTTCTCCCAGATGTGTGAATGATGAAAATTACTCAGAAGACTTGAAATACAGGGGGAGGTGGACAAAGCCTGTGTGTCTGACAGGCGGAGCGTTACATGCATTTCCTCTTTCTGCTGAAAGTGACTTGTTGCAGTTTGATATCCCCTCCAAAAATACTGAACAACCACTTACTGGTTACATTTTCTTAATGTTGTAATACAAAGGAGGCTCCCTGACATCTATGAGGGTTTCTGTACAACCTTTTCAGCACCCTTGACTGGGTCTTCTAATGTGTTTACACCTCCACACGAGAACACAGCTTAAAATGAACTACTGTCTAATATTCTGTACATGTAGAGAATCAAACTGGGCTACGGTGAGGTATACAGATGAGGGACTGACTCACTTTTTCCAAATAAGATTGCAATCCACCAAACTGAATGGCAAGTAAATACCCTCAAAGCTCAAGTATCATATATAAACGGTGACCAGCATGTGACTAATGGGGACAAGCTTAAATGTTTGTTTCCAGTTGTGGTTTGACATCTCTTTCAGTCACGATCAACAATAAAAAAAAGATTCTAGTTCACCAAGTATAATAATCCCTACATGACTACGAGCTAAAAAACTGTACAAAGGATTACATAAGATAAAGAATGCTTATAAGGCTACTTCCAAAAGAGTGATAATTTCCCCTTTTTGCATTGCTTTTTTTTCTTTAATTCAATTGCAATAGAACATCTATAAACTTGCATACCAAACTTGGTTAAAACCATGTGTATCATCACCAACTATCATCTTAACTGAAAGAAAATAATGGAAAAAACCCCACCAAAAACTAACTACTTGCCAAACAATTAGCTCCCAATATATAAGGCCTCATTAATACTAACAATAATGGATCCAGTCTTTCCTGCCTCTCTGGTCCTTAAGTGCACATTTTATGTCCTTTCTGTATCTTGTTTGTATCATCAGTGGTAAACAAATGTAAAAGTATGTGCAAGGCCATCGTTTTTAATGATTAGTAACTGGTGCGTATACTTTCACCGGCAGTCTGAAAAACAGCACAGAATAACGATTTACCCAACTCACTTTATGGGTTTCCTGTATTACTAATCATTGGACTAGTACCAAAACCACAAACACAGCAAATTGTCATTAACTCAATGGAGCTGCGGGACATTAGGGAAATTGCACCAATTAAAGTAAAACTGACAGGGTCTTACCAACCCTTGTATAGCTCTCTTTTAATACCACGTAAAATGAGTCTCTGCTACGCATGCAAACACACGTAGTGTCCAACACACAGGAAAAAAGTATGAAACAATATGGAAAACTATCACTCATCAATCCTGCTCTAACAAAAATTGTAATACTCTTACAAAAGCAAAAATAGTGTGTGGAAACATAAATAAATTCAAGGATACCATACATTTTCACGAAACTACGATGCAAAGCGCTCGCTTGAAAATGCTCACTACACAGAAATATAAAGGCAGACAACACACAATTCAAATATATTGGCACATTAGGTATTCTTGTAAATATTATGAAAGGGCTTTCAGAGGGTTGGTCTTCCAGCACAATACAGTTACCAGTGCTTATAAATCACTAAGACTTGTTAATACTAATCATATGATCAAGCTGGTTATTACAAGTATGTTTAACCAACACCATGTGTCTAAAATAATTTATGAAGAGGGACGATTTTTCTATGAACTTTCTAAAGGGTAATTACTGATTCAATGAAAACGATACAACTTGAACAGAGAAAAAGCATCTAAAATGCACTACTTTAATCGGCTTTAATTTGATTATCCCAAGCAAAGCATACAACTGAGCCCCTAGGCATCAGATAAAACTACACAATTTCAACACATTACTGTTATCCCCTTCCCAGGCAATGTAATCCTATACAACTATCACATGGATTCACGCTTAGTCTTGCCTATTATATACAGCTTTTACATGGCTTTTTGCCCTGTGAAAATTCCACATGCTGAGCTGAAAAAGGGAGGGAAAAAATAGCCTCCCTTCACCAATAAATATGGATTGCATTCTCTTTCCCGTAAGCAGTTTAAATATACGGAAGCAGCTGATAACTGAAATGACAGTGCCATAATAGCCAGAGCACGGTTGTTGTTCATCCACCGTGAACCAACACCTCGCTCAGATTCTTAAAATGCATAGGACACTTGACTACATAGATGTGCTTAATTCCACCAAGGAAAATTACCTCTGTTATATAAGGATGCTAACAAGGTGGTCAATAACTTGTGTTCCTTATTGAACAGGAGGGAGACCTAGATGCTAATTAAATTAATCAGTCTCTGGGTTCTCACTAGCTAAAATACAAGGCATCATGTTTGCTAACAAAAATAATGGAATGAAAATGCACAACACTATTTCTATGACATACTATTATTTGCTAAATGGAAGAAAATTGTGCCAGTTTATCACTTTGTCAAGAGGAATCCTTTCAGGCACAAATACGAATGTATTCAAAACAGCTACCTACCTAGTACCCACATCTACTGATACACAAACTACACAGATTCCATCTTCACATGACTGACAGTGAGACTTTGATGGCCTCTATATGAAGCCAGAGGCAGATGAGATTGAACAGATAACACATGTAGAAACAATTCAGGTTTGAGGAGGGTTTTTTTGGATTGCGAATCCCTTGGTCGAACAAATACTGACAAGCCCCCTTGGCGACCGAACACAAAGTAATTCGACTGACTGGACTTAGCACAACGTTGCAAAATAACAGGGGTCTTCATAAACACACTCGATACGGTGCAGTTTCTGCTGTAACTCCGGCGCCTTTGAGGGAACGTCTCACATTCCTTGCTACAATTACACTCAGAAAAATCTGACAATTCTTGCCCCAACAGAGCATGTTTTTTTTGTTCACAATCACATGTGTGACGTTGGAAAACTTCACAATGTGCTTAATTTCAAAGAAAATTACTATTATGGTTTAGCCTGTGGGAAGACTAAGCACTTACTATAGGCCTTTTTAAAGTTACTTTCTGCTTGCCCTCAGACAAGCTTTTGCTGAAGAGCAAAGTAAACCATAAAAATCGCAATTACGTGAAAAGAAAAGTCAACCTGGAGAAAGACACTCGGCCTTTCCTTCTCTCTCCAAAGGAATGAATGAATCCACTCAAAGCTCGGTGGATCCCAGAGGTTCTTCAGTTCTTAAACCGCGTCTGCTCACAGATGTGGTTGAATTTCCTAAAAAAGAAAACAACGAGAAAAATTATTTTTAAGTATGGTTACATTCTCATTCGTGGCCACTTGGAGCTTCATGTTCCAGCTGAGGGAGTGACTGCCTGAGATGAAACTTCAGCTCCCTCTGCTGTTGAACGCAGAACACTCATCTCCACAGAACATGACCAAGCTAGTACTGCTCAAATACTTTTAATGCACTCCTTTATCTCTGATCTGATTGTAACAAAACCTTGATGACTGAACATGACTTTTAAATAACCATAATCATTGACTTGGGTAGAGTAGTTTGGTTAAGGTAAGTGTTTTGAGAAGAGCCCATTACATGGCATGGTGCGCCTTCACTTGTGTGCGGCAGTTGCGTCCCCAGTAGCAGTCAGGACGAGACGTCACGGCAGCTGAAAAGACAAGAGAAAGTAGGTTAAAAAAAAGGGGGATAGCACTGGAGGACTTCACTTTTGAATAACCCAATAAGAAAACGGTGACCTTCAAGCAGACACCGCTTTGCCAAAAATTTTAACAGCTTGGTCAGAAATTACAAAGAATCAACATCCCTGTCTGGCAGGCGTTTAGGTTCCAAATAGACCCAATAGCTTCCAAATAGCCCCAGGCAGGCCGCAGAAGGTTGACATAAGGACAGGGGCCACAGCAGCAGTGAGCTCACCTGGAAGCTCGGAGGCAGGGATGTTTTGCCTGTATTTATACGCCAGCTCCTTGAAGGCTCGCAGGCCACAGCAGTAACACAGAACAGCGTTGCCATTGATGCGATAATCTGTGACAAACAAGGAAAATCACCAATAATCTTTATTCAGAGGGGCTATAGTCCATTTCAGAATGGTAAACAACAGCATGAGTACCAAGAGCAGAATTTCATACTCTTGTTTCAGCCATAGTGACAACTTCACGTTCATGTTGTATTTGAGACCTCATCATAGCTTCTCCAGCATTACACACATCTACATTTAAACTCACCCGACAGGTAGAATGTTCCCTGCTGTAATGCCAACAGGCTTTCCTGAAGCATCTCCCTCCATGTCATCCCTCTGGAAGCTAAGTAATTCTGTAACAGGAAAAAACTGACTTATTCTTCAAGGACAATGCAAATGCAGTGGCTAAACTCTGACATGCTACTACCCTCATTTCACAAAGTCCCCAAAAATGTCCCCATTCACTTAACTGAAAGAACATTTTAAAACTACAACAACACAAAAGAGAAATGAGGACTTAATACCTGGAGGATGTCAGATTCATAGTTATTGCTGTTGAGAACACCATCGAGGCATTTCTCTGTGAGGTTGAGCTCTGCAAAGAGACACAGTTCACATTTTATTTGAGACAACAAGACACAGACAAGAACAGGATGAGAATTCCTATTGAGACCGCAAACGCATTAGTGCTACTGAAACTGCAACTGAGGATGAAACCTTTAATCCAATCTAATCTCTGCCTAGCAAAGCTGTTAATCACAATTCTAAGAAAACGAAAATATCCCAAAATGTCTAAGATGATTGCTGGAGGAAAAAAAAAAACAAAAAAAAACAATAAAATCAGCGAGGAGCTCACCGCTGAAGCGGGCCAGACATCCCTGACAACCGACCCGCTGGCATCCCCAGTACATGTGGCAGAATGGGCGATGACACACCGTGCCTGTGGGACACAGAAGGCAGACGTTACGGTGTGGCACATGCCTAAGAGAAGGGTCTAGCACTGACCCGGGAGACACTCACACTGCTGCGCAGTGAACTGCTGTCCAATGAGCTCGCCCCGTCGGTCCGGCATGGGCTGCAGGCAGCAGGTGCAGATGACGTGGCTGCCCTGCGGGGTGCAGGTGTACTCCTGCAGAGCTGAAACAGAGCATAGCGGAGGGGATAGGGGTTACTGCCTATTTTCAGGCTTCTACAGCAAAACCAATGATTGTATTAAGACATGATTCAATGAAAGTTGCCAATTTTAGTGTATTATTAAAATTATGGAAAGCCATGACACTGGAAAGTACACAAGTTATCTGTGCCCATTTACTGTCATTCTGCAGGAATGAGGTACACAAATACACAGTTGAACTTTGCTGGTAGTAGACATGCCCCGAATTCTCCGCTGGTACAAATAGGTGAGACTATGTTGATATCTAAGACTGGGTGCTGACAATTCACCTTTGACCTAACTGCAAATGTGGGGAAGCAAAGTTTTACACTTCGTCTGATCAACTGAAGAAATTGTTTACCTGGTAAAACTACATTAAATGCTACATTTAACACTGCATACTTCGCTGCAACCCTTTTCGAAATGCTGCAGAGAGAGCTCTGAGCAGTACCTGCAGGGACATTAGAGGACGTGGAGGGCACTTCCCCGGATGGCTTGACGGCCCCTTCCTCCTGGGGTGGCCCAGACACGCAAGGCATCTGGCTGGGGTCCTTCCTGTAGCCCGGACACTGCCGGCACATCACAAAGGGCTGGCTGTGGGCGGGCGAGAGATACATCATGAAGGCATCTTCCTCGGATATAGACACAAGAGTGCAGACTGGTCTGCCTCGATGTGGAGGCTGTTGAGGGCGGGGGTGGTGCTGACCTGATGTCGGAGGTGTCACTGTCATTGTCAGACAGCTCGAAGAGATAGTCGGAGCTGCCCTCCTCGTCGGAGAAGGAGCGCTCGATCTTTGGCTGCAGCATGTCCTGAGTGATCTTGTTGCGCTTGTCCATGCTCTTCAGGTCCTCTTCACTGCGGCACTTCTCTGCGGGGAGGACGCAAGTGCACATCAGCAGGGTTAAGAGACACTACACTCAAGACCCTACACAGCTGAAGGCTATTTCCCCCCCCTCTTTTTGCAACCAACTTCAGTAGTTGGCAATTATGTATTTAAGCCATTTTACACTGCAAATTACTCACACGCACCAAAGCGAGCCCCAGGGTGCTGGGCCCTGAACAAGGGCCTTCAACGAAGTCACACGGGGACCCTGGCCAACCTGCCCACCCCTATCCCTGGTGGAGAGACTCTGTTCCACCAGGGATAGGGGTGAGAAGGTCAACCCGGGTCCCCTCATCACTTTTAAACTTGTTCTGGATGTAGGCTTTGTATCATATGCTAACAGCAGCCAGGAGTCTGGTGGTAACTCTTCCCTGCCACTGCATGTCAGTACTGTACCCCTGGTTCATACCATTGCACGTCACTGTTGTACTCCCGGTTCCTGCCAGAGCAGGGTCAGAGCTATACCCCTGGCTCTTGCAAGTGCATGTCAGAGCTGTACCCCTGGTCCCTGCCAGAGTTGTACCTGGGTGCTGCAGCAGGTAGGCCTCCACCAGGTTGTTGAGGATGTGGTTTTTGCGGATCCTCTCGACTGGGCAGCGGCAGGTGGGGCAGAGTGAGGAGCGCTCCATCCAGCCCGAGTAGCATGCGGCACAGAATGTGTGCATGCAGGGCTGCAGACTGTAGGGCAGACAGACAGACACGTGCAAGCACACACACAAACACACAAAGACACATTTCTCAGGTTTTCGCTCAGACGGAGAGGAGGAACGTGCCCCAATGGGCCTTGGCTCCTCGTCTGTCAGGAGATTAAGGGGCACGACCATTGCGTTTGCTGTTGTGCAAGATGTACTTTGAGGAAAATATCTGCCAGTGTTTTCTTGGTAATGGGGAAAAAACAGGGAGTTTGGTTTTCTGCTGAAGGCAGAGGCACACGTTGGCAGTGCTGACTGGCAGTCTTGGCTGTACACTGGAGCTAGTTTGTTTAACAGAAATAAATTTAATAGAAAATATTTCTGGGAATATCCTGTTTTATGGAAGTTTGATTATTTTGATTACTGCAAATAGAGGAAACAGTATTTTATGTAATATTTATGTTTTGTTAACGGTGAGCTTGGATGCACTGAAAACATGGCTAGATGGGTGATGTTTTGATGGTTATTATATATGCACAGAAATATTTATGAAATGCTCATATTTTGCTTCTGAAAGATAAATTGATATGTAGCAGTTCTAACCACTACACGCAGTCATTTGAAGAAATGTATTTTTCCTTTTCTGCTTCACTTGCATTTGCTTCTGTTATAAGAGTAAACAGCACTGGAAATACAAAATATTCACAAGTTTCTAATCGTTCTTCTCTAAAACCCAAATATGTATCTTTTAGATGCACAATGGCAAAAACAGATGCAAATGAGATGCTTTTAGATGCTAAATGGTGAATAAGAAATACGAGAAAGCCCTTTTCAAATAAACTGAAAACCCACAATTGGAAATTTTGGCTACATGTTGAGCAGTCATGCATTTAAAGTCAACCAGAATAAGGGCATCAACCGTTTAACTTAAAAACAACACTGCTGGGAAAATACTGCAGTTTCATGGTGGAGAAGCTGCTTACCTCACACAGTCATGCAGCAGATCCTGACAGATGATGCAAGTAAGGGACTCCTCCATTTTGTCAGTTTTGGCTCCCTCCGCCGATCCTTTCCCAATGAGGGCGCCCAAGGTTGCCTTAGGGGGGCTTTCAGCCTCAGTGAACCCTGTGTCCGGCAGCCCGAAATCATAATCCTTATCTGGAGGTGCAGCAAGAAGTGTGAGATCATGTACTAACTGGCTCATCCTGTGCAGACAGAGCGGCGTCAAACGATTCTTACCGGTGCCAGTTTTCCTTCGTTTTCTCTCTGGTTCCAGGTCGCCGTCCTCCTTCAGCAGCGCGGGGGCTTTTCCCTCCTCCTGCTGTGCTTCCCTTGAACAGGCAGGCCTCGCGCCGGGGTCCGTAGCGTCCCCTTCGGGTGCGTTGTGGGAATAGAGGGATGACTCGCCGTGGGTGGCATTCCCACACCCTGTGAGGTGCAGTGTTACAAGCAGGTGTGAGATTAAATGCCACTGGGATCACTGTGCTGTGTGAACACAGGCAGTGAGGCAGCTTCATGAGGCAGATCAGTTGTCGTTTCTGCCCGAGCGAGTTGGCTTCGCAGGCGTCCACCCTGACTCCGTATTACCACCGAGTCAGCTGAAACGGAGGCCCTACCTGAAGCGGAGGGTCCAGTGGGACAGGCCGGGCCTGCTGAGATGCTGTAGAGGTGGGATGTGGAGGTAGAGGGCTGGGGCTCGTCACGGGCAGGCTCCTCTGGGGGCCGGGCCAGCGTGGGGTCTGGAAGTGATGCGGCGGGCGAGCTGGGTGAGCCAAGGGCACTGTCCACGCTCCCCTCCACGTCAGTGCTCCCTGGGGTTTCTCCACTCGTCATTTCTGTGAATTGCAGGGAAGGATATCACCTCAACCTCTTTAAAAGGTCATCCCTGAATGGTTGTAACTTACAGGCACAACTTGTTTTTTTTTTTTTTTTTTTTTTTTTAAATCCTCTTCGCCACTTAGCCAGGTCATTACTGAACAAGAAAATCTGTTCTCAATAACCTGATTAGAGAAATTTTAAATAAAGACCTACTACAAAAATGAAATTTCAAAATGTGGAATAAAAAAAAATATTATGGAGACATACTAGAGTCTAGAGCCTAGTATAACTAAACATAATTCAAACCTTGTTTCGTGAAATGGAAAAATAATTTTCCTTGGAACATGGTTTCCTTTCCGTTTATCCAGAATGATTTGAAGGGTCTCTACCCTTTGATGCATCAGATGTATCTGGCATACCTTCCCTCCGAATGAGTAACAAAACCTTCCCACAACTGACCTTTTGGCTGGGATCCCCAATGTCACTTTAATTTGTATGACAAAACTTAAGGTCTCTTCTGTAATAATCACCACTGGACAAATATATAAGTATACAACTTGTAATATCCACTCGTTACTCTTTCTGTCATTTTGTCTGACAATGATTCTGGAAAAGTGAATATGCCTACATACGTCCTTGGCTCACTTACCAGTCATGCTTTGTAAACTCGTCGGCTCTGGTGGAATGGACTGATAAACATACGCGATGTCTGTAAGATAATAAAATGCATCTTATAAAGAGATCTTTGTTTTCACTGCACAGATGTAAAATTGAAGTTATTAATTAGCATTTATAGTGAGCTGAATACATTACTGTTATACCAACTTTGCCTGAAGTCATGAGAGAACAATTTGTTTGAATAGCTTAAAAACAAAGTTATCAAGAGAGCGTACAGCTCTAAGGACCACAGCACCAATCTTGACAAATCTCTGGGGTGTGAACTGAGGCACACTTATGTTTGGAGGGTAGAATAATTTATTACTAGATGAATGAATTGAAATGTACTCTCATTCATCTCTCATACATTATGTATGTTTATTGTCTGAGTTACTGTACTAAATTTGGCATGCAGTCAAAGTTGCAAATGCTCTCTTGTAGTTAATCTAACATACAATTTAAAGCAACTCCCTTCTAATGTGGCACATTTTTGGCATGGCTGTCTGTTTGCATCACTGGTTCGAATTATTCACGTTCAACATTAAAGTGTCTTTGATCTAATACACCCTCATTATTGTCCTTATGCACACCCATGGAACACAGATGCAGACCATACCGAGATTTGATGCTGTCAACATCTGCCCTTCAGTTTTTGAACTACGCTGAGGCACATTAATAGCTTGGCCATGGAGCAACAAATGGATCAGTGGAAAGCAATTGTCCTTACTTTGCTCTGGCTCATTCTTCCTGTAAACAAAGTAGATGACGTCACCGCTCTGCAGTTGGTGCATCTGCCTCTTGACGAGTTTGGACATGTTGATCACAGTCCCATTGGTGCTGGGGAGAAAATCAATTGTTTAATTCATGCAGAAGTCGAGCAACTCCTATTCTTTGATGGGGATGTCACTGATATTCCAAGGGTCTATAACAAGCAGTTCAAATCATTATATTACAGCTGGGAAGGAAATCCCATCTTAGAAAGAAATCAGTTTTATAAGTGCTAATAAAGATCTTTGATGCCAGTCGTTATTCCCACTTAATGCACTATTAACAATGTAACAGCAGCAATTACACAGGAATGATTAAACAGGGGCTTCACTTCTGATGCATTCAATTACTGTGAGCACATGACCCACAGGTATATGTTAGCACTTTGGTGTCAGGTTTTTGAGTTGTCAGAAATACATTTTGAATTGTATTCCTGGAGGTTAATAGCTATGAATATTATATGCCACAAAGGAAAGCACACTTGCATTCTGCCTGTCGTGTGTGGCTGCATTAACCACCGCTCAATGTGCTGACCAAAATGCCACTTTTAAGATGGAGAGAAAGTCCCAGAGCATTGTATCTTGACAATTTGGCAGTTTTGCAAAACACTGGACCTCATATGATTACCCTGTGTTGATGGTATCTTCATTATCGAGGAGCCAGCTGGTTTAGGGTTATATTATTGTTTGCTGGCAAAGTTCCATCCGGCTTTCACTGCTGGCTAGAGTGGCTCCCAGATTAAATGTTTCCAAATGATGCAACAGCAAACAGGGAGCTCTGCCCCGATGAAAACAAAAGGCTAAATAAAAGCGGTGTTTATATTAGTTATGATGTCATCCCGGACAAAAGATGTTTTCGTGCCATGGGAATACCTTCCGAGTCCCTCATTAATTCTCAGATTTCAAACACTGGTCATATGAATTACCTGCAAACAAAGTAAGACACCAAAATAATAATGAAACCCTAGCTCCAACCTCTTTTTATGCTTTTGACCCAAATCAGAAATCAGAAACTAAATACGGTGACATATTATGGGCCGGATATTAAAAGAAGATGTACTGACAACCGAATGTCATACCTTCCAGATGCCCATTTATGCTATACCCATGAACCACTACATAGTGGATTTACGATTCTCCTCTGTCTAGCTGAAAATTATCAATAAGAATATGAATGTGGCCGTGTCTCAGTTGGGCAGCATACCTGATACTCGCAGGGACATGACCGAAAAATGACTTTCAACTTAAAGTGTAAAATACACAAAAGCTAAGAGACTGTAATGGACAGAATGAAATGAGAATCTTAAGTTAACATACAATTCTTTGTTAAGGACAAAAAAAAAATGTGATGCTAGAATAGCAGTGAGCTTTGCCAGGCGTGTGTGTACATCCATGCAGGCCTCATATTTGATGGAAAGACATTAGAAAACTTTTCCATGGTACACTACAACACCACAAAAGGAAATCAGTGAGAGACAGCATGATTTTCAAATCTGGAACTAGAATCTGATATTATATT
Organism: Megalops atlanticus; assembly: GCA_019176425.1. Taxonomy (NCBI): domain Eukaryota; kingdom Metazoa; phylum Chordata; class Actinopteri; order Elopiformes; family Megalopidae; genus Megalops; species Megalops atlanticus. The sequence goes on along the minus strand of CM032878.1, from coordinate 19,173,766 downwards.
AATTCAGGTGGGTAAAGTTTAAACCATACATAATTGCACATACAATTCATATCAATAATATGTTTCATAATTCAAGCAGAAATTCTGCCATTTTTGGTCATCCATGCCCACTACTGAAATTCTGGAGACTTACTGATATTTCAGGGATGCTAGGGCCATCTGGAGAAAATACAACATGACAGACTTCAGCTTGCTTTACAATCGAGGCTCTTTAGAAAAATTTGCAAGAAAATAAACTGGAGCTTTTGTTTGTTTTTAATGTGGCCGTCATGCTGCCTGTACGTGCACCACGTGTTGCATTGCTAAGTAACCAATGCGTTGATAGGGAGATAATGCCATTCCTGTAGTGTCTGGCTTTCTGCAGTAAGCAACATGGCAGGATTTGTACAGCTTTCTTCCACTAAAAGAAAAAGCAGCAAAATTCTACTTAAAGAAAAACTGCATTTATTGAGAGATGCTGTTTCAAAGAGGAAACTTCAAAATGCATATTACTAGTATTGTGAATAACTTCAACCAGTATTGTCCTGTGTAATGTAAAATTGCTGTTGGAAGCTGGTGGCATTTTAGAATGTCTCATCTGAAGCTAATCTCTTTTGCATTCATCCAACATTTTGTTTATCTGCCCTTCAGCTGTCCCAAGGATATGTGACAGATTAAAGTGCTGAACTATACCGAAAGATGGGTTCCCATTTTCACAGAGACACTGTGCTAAGGAACAGCATGAGAAGAGTCCTACGCTTTAAATGAATTTCACATCCTCACAACATTGAAAAGTTCCATATTTGTAAAGGTTTCGACAGTCAACTTCCTGGTGACTCAAAAGTTGTGAGACTTGAGAAATAATTTTATGTAAGTGCAGGCTATAACTAGTTTGTAGAAATATCCCTAGTTATAACTAGGGGGAACCACTGACATACCTCATATCCTCCAGCCAAACCTGCCCAGAAGTCTCATCCTGCACTATCTTGCAGTGATCGCCTGAGACCAGCTTGTTAGCAGGAAAGGAGAGATCACACCCTAGAAGAGAGAAAATTTCATACACAAATAATATTACAATCAGAACATTGACAGACAAACATCTCCATGGTTGCCAATTTTTATTATGCCATGAAAATGGTCTGCACATCAGCTGCACAGAATGAGCTTATATCAAAAGGTTAAAGAAATAAAAAACAAAAAATCAAACGTAGGGTCATTTTAGATATAGATACACCATTATTTTTCCCCACATTTCAAATCCCAGGTTGTACTGGACTTCAAAGTGACAAGATAACATATGCACATTGCTCCTGAGTAGGTATTATTTAAGAATTTTAAAACCAGTTTAAGTTGGCCTAAAAGTAGTTGGGATTGAGACGCCTTAAAACCTGGTCTTGACTAATCAAGTTCATAAAAACTATGGGATGATTTTAGTTTAAAAAACATCGGGGCATTGATAAAGGATTTAATTAACTCCGACACCGTTCTGCATGAAAAGCAGACTGAAGAACTCTGCCTACATAATAGCGCGGACAGAGCCAGAACCTCGGTGACGGAACCTTTCTCCTCGTCCTTGAGCGACACAAAACCTACAAAAAAACTACTTAATATTCTGCACACATGTTCTCCATAGACCTCTTTGTTATTACACAGGGCCTGTCTAAGTTTACAGAACTAAAGAAGGCATTGTAATGCTTGGGAAGAGATGGCGGTATAGAACTGACATGCTGCTTGAATGGCTGCGTCTAGAACATCTTTAGTCAGTAAAATAATTTGGTCATTTGCAAACCAGTTTCCAGTACCTGTAACTTGTCAAGCGCCTCGGCCTTGTTTTCACATGTTAAAATATCTCCATTGATATTGACTTTGTATTTGTATTAAACGTAATTTCACCTTGCCTACTTTTCTTCCAAACACAATTTATTGAACACGTGTGTCACTGGTGGTATTCTATTAATTAATGTGAGACATACTGTCCAATTACATTAAAGCGTATCCCACTTCTTATTAAAAAAAGCTGAATACCCCAAAAACTACGATGAGAGATGCATAAAATGCAAAGCTTTGCCTAATGTAGCAAATTGTGGAGTGGTATTACCAAGTTTTTTTTTTCTTTTTCCATAGCGGAGCCCACCGCATGATGTTTAAAAGTTAATCCACAAATTTTGGTATTTAATTCCCCCTCTCGTTTGTTTACATCATTCTATGTGTTTTGATCTAACTTTCTACTTGCGTTAATGTTCCTTTAAAACAGTATCTAACTTTCAACAGTGTACACTATTTGGCAAGTTCAAAGTGAGATTTCCGTCAATTTCAGGGATAGTTAATGTCCATTAGCCATTTCTTTGTCGCTAAATATTCTTTCAAAGTAGCAGAAACATTGTCCAAAAAGTCTAGTATTGCAATAAAACCTGCTGACTGTTTCGCTAACATTTGTCCGTTCGTGAAATCCAATCAAAGCAAGGTCGCTAGACTAGCAAATTCTGGGCCATTAACGAATAAAATGTTAGCTGGTGGGTAAAAAAGTTAAGACTGCAAGGAACTGTGGCCAGCCAACTGATTAGCTGATTTATTCGTCAGTTCGTATCACGTACCTTTCCTCCTTCCAACTGTGCATTCTCTGTTGACAAGCAAAATTTCTGATTCAGAACTCGTGTCAACATTCACAAGCTTCCCCCACGGCTGACTTCTTTCTTGATTCTCCATTTCCAGATTCTTGCTCATCGATGCGTGGACCTTAACGGCTTGCAGTGGGCAACTAATTAGCTGCTAGCTAACTTGCTACACGCGAGATGTGATCAATTTAGCTAATGTTAGCAACCTCACTCTTCCTTTAAACATTCACATTAGTCACTGACACTATGCCTGTAAGTTTGCCAGCTGAATAACTTAGTTTCGAAATACTTTGCAAGACAGGTGAAGTTAAGTAAAGATAGTCAGTTAGCTAGAAGCTAACCACACTTTCTACTTGTTTAAGATAAGTTAGTAATGTTGCTCGCTGGCGATGAAAGCTAAACCCGGGAAGATAACTGACTAGCCAGCTAGCTAAATAACTGAACTAGCTAGCTACCCTAACTATCTGCATCGCCATCGTCGGGTGGAAAACCGAAAGTGGTCCTTCGTTTCAGCTTTTGTTTAACATAAGCAGCCAGCCAGCCAGCTCCTTCACTTGTCATATAACCAGCTGCTTGCTAATAGCTAGCTAGACCACAACACTCTCAAGAAGTAGCTAGCCAGTTAAACTAGCCAACCAAATTAGCCAGTTATCTTCACTAACGTTAGTTATATTTGCAATTCGCTACGTAACTTAGCAAGCTAGACGTAAAGAGTAAAGTCTTGCCGTGTTTTCAGAGTCGATAATGATGCAAAAGTATTCGCTCTATTTTTGTTTGGCTTCTGGTCCAGGCCGCTTAACAGCTAGACTAGATAGCAAACTGGCTAGCTCAGTAAATGCCTGAGAAAACAATCAAAAGATTAGGCAGTTTCGAACAAAATCTATACCGGATGAATGTCGCATTTTAAATGTCTTCATCGAACCCACTGCCCATAACAATCTTACACTATATTATCTCGTTTTAAATAATGCGAACACTTAAACTCCTTTCGTTTTCCAGCTTGGACACATACTCGCGTACTTCCTGGCAACCAAAGGTATTTACAGACATCAGCTGATTATGGAGGGGCGGAGAATATAGTCTGTGGGAATGAAGTCAGAACGGGGAAGCCATGTTTTATGAGGTAAAACACCACGTGACGAAGGATCAACAACGAAGAGTATTTATTCAAATAGTAATTCGCTGTATACCCGAAACAACACCCTTAAACAACAATAATGAAAAATGTTATTTTTATGAACATCAGCTTTAATTCATTGTGATGCATCTTCCTCAGGCTATTTGAGAATTCCCATGCCTGAGAATGCCCGTTTATTCGCACGAAGAAGGCCTAGAAGCTGTAACGTGTATGTGCGCCATTAAATAAATTGTGCTAAGAATAAAAACAGATGGTATACTTAAGTTACCATTTTATTTGAATATAAATGTTTAAAATAAAGAAGATACACAATACTTTTTTAACAACAGCTCGAAATTGATGATGCCGACGACAATCGAACTGCATGCATAGAAGAAGAGGTAAAGCGGCGAAGATACCATCGCACGCTCACACATTTTTTCTGCGGTAAACAGAAAAACAGTAATTTGTTTTACACTGTATTACATACTCAGATGAAGTGAACTTTTCTAAAGGTAATTTGTGCTGGACCCAGGCCAAGCATATCGCTACATAATAAACCTAACCTCCATTAGTCGAAATAGGTGGAACCACCACACTGCACAGTTCGCTATGATAAAAACCTAAACAATAAATCTGTACACAACTAGTTGATCTGCAGAGAGCAACACGTAGCAAATTAATAATCATGCAACTTGTATAGTTTACTATCATATGCTGTTATGTTTTGAACACTCCTTGCATTTAATTCATAGATGTTTTAACGACATAGTCAATTACCAATGATGTTACAGATCGTAGTTTACTTTCCATGTCCTTATGTGAAACCAACGTTGGAAATGGTGTAAGGGTATTATTGCCTATAAGAACACTTTCCTATATTACACAACGGACATTCCATTATTGATGGTTACACCTGATAAATTATTCATGTGGAAAAAAACAAGGCTGTAAATAAAACCTCGGATCTTCACTTTCCAAAGCATCCCAAATCGAAGGCTGGATTGCTTTCCTTTGGAGAGGAGAGTTGCCCCAGTCACACTGACAGATCAGGTAGTGGAAAGACACACAAGTCAAGTGTGTCGCTAAGGGAACCTGCCTCTCTGCTGACAGCTGTGATTTGCGTCAGCCTGGCCAGAAGTCAGCTCATTGCATTGGCTTTCAGATTGGATGGAGGGTCCCTCAGGGGCCTGGAAGTCACTCCTGTGTCTGGCCCAGATAAGAGAGTGACAGACTGTTTAATCTCATTGCCTGTCTGTTTGTACTTGCTCGCCTATCCGCTGCAAGGGCTGGATGTCATCACTTTGGATGGAGCTGAGTGACACACACCAGGCAGGGAAAGGAGGGGTCTGTGACATAGCTGTTGTACCAGTACCAGCTGCACTGATCTCCATTCCGCCTACATCCTTCCAATAATACAGTTTATTCTTGGCAGGCTTTACAGTGCACCACAAGCACAATAAGTGGTACTACCTACTCTTAGTTAGGTAAAATAGCAAGATACTAAAGGGGTATAGGCCTGACAGACTTGAGACTTCCTCCCACATGGTACATAGACAAATATAGCAGATGTAGCTGTTTAAGGTCAGACTAATTTCTGTCCTTCCTTTCTCTTTGATTTTGGTGATTCAGAAACAAATTGGCATGTTAGCCTATTTAATCAGGCTTCAGGAGTGTTATATTGATACCATTTACTTATAGATAACAAATGCATAGTACTCAATGCAGTTATTGTCAAAAACAGTAAGACAGCAGTGTGTATATATGTGTGTGTACGGGCAATTTCTTCTAATAACAGTTACCTTACTGACTGGATGCTAGTGAAGAATCAATGAAACTCCAGTACAAAATGTGAAACCAGTGTTACCATTATAGTCAAGAGGCATATTAGGGGACACAGATATAGAGAAAAACAAACATAAATATAACACAAGCTCTAACTAGCCCTGTGGATAAACAGAATTCACACTTGGCAATGTAAAACACATTGTTTCAGTTTAATCTATAGTGTATGTCTGATTCATTCAGAGTGGTGCCTTTGCTGTCAGAGTGTGGGAACAGGGGGGACGTTCTACAAAACTTTCGTAGGATATGTACAAACTTCAATTACAACCACACTAATCCTCCTGATTTAAGAAACACCAAAGAGTTGCTGTAATAGAAATTGCAAATGATTCCTTAATGCAGGGCTAATCTCTGCAATTCCCCAGCTTCCCCTGCAGTGCATTATTAATGGGTAAAGTGGAGGTTGATGAGTGCAGTGGCCTCTCCTCACTAATGCATTCATTTCTCATTGTTAGCCATCTGCCTGAAAAGAAGTGCATTCACGGAGAGAAAACAGGGCCCTTGGAGAATACAACATTGTTGAGGAGTGTTTATATTAGACATGATGATGTAGTCTAGCCTTTGCCTCCATACCCTCCTAGTCAACTCTATACATTTCTCTCCCACGCAAGTAATTGCCAGTTTTATCATTGATTTATTTCCACAGCAGGAACATTTATTCCATGATACATTTAATGTTTACATATTTACATATTTCTTTCATGGAACTTATTTTTGCAGAACTGTTTCATGTTATGTTCAAGGGTACAATAGTGCCCCATTTTGGATTCAAACCTGCAGCCTCCACGTAATAAGATTAAGTCTTGAACCATTATGCCAAACTGCTGCCACTATTTTGTTGGTCTTATTGTAAAACCTTGAATTGTCCTTTACAAATGTCAAATCCCCACAAGGAGAAAAAATAGTGATAATTCTATCATCGGTAGATTCATATTTGCACTATGTCAATCAATAACCTCTAACTGGATATTGTACTATTGGCCGATACCTTGAAAAAACATCAAACAGGCAATTAAATAAATAAATGAGATATAAAAACTGCTAATGTTGTCAAATGGGACCCCCGTGAAAGTCTGATAAGGTTTCTTTCTGCTCTCCGAAATTATCTCCCTGACTTGGGCTAATTGCTGCTGGATGTCCTCTTAGCTAACTGTGAAAAGCTGTGTCTAATTAGCACAACATTCATCATGCATTAGCGTGTTATCACAAGGTTAACTTATCAGTAGGAGCACAGAAGCAGCTGGAGGTGGTGTAAAGCCTGCACTGTGCCAGGGTTGCCACAGGGGGGAGAGCTTGTTCCTTTGTAGTTTCCATGAACGTTATTCTGGTCTCCTTGTCAAGATGCAGACAGCCCGCCGCAAGGTGAATCTACTATGCTTTTTGAAAAATAAGTAAAAATGTTAAACAGGGTAAGTCACTTGGCACTAGTTCTCAGGTGTCACCCAGTAATGCAGTCAAAAAGCTAAAAGCATTTATTTAGGACTTAATGTTATTGTAATTTTCTGTTCTGTTCTTCACGATTTGCCTAAAAGGGATGCTCTACCTAACATCAAGAGGATCAGACCTAAACATAGCGTGCCTGCACTAGTTTGATTATAGAATTTCACTTATGACACGGATCCAATGCGCTTGTGCTAAGCAATTGTGTGGCTGGTGAGGCAGTTGACACCACCTTAATAAAGACTGACTGAACAGTGATTGCATCCAGAGTGTTCCAGCACTGAGATGTGCATTTGTTTCAATGAAGGTAGTTCTGTTTCTACGTGCTTTTTGCTCAGTGTTTCGTGGAAGATAAACAACATGCACAGAAATGCTTGATATTCATTAGGCCGCTCTCAGACAGCGCTTAAATCCTGTCTTTTGAGTCTGGTTCTTGTGGGTGATATTGGGCTCTGGCGCTTAGACTTGTTTTTTGCCATGGTATAGTGAAATACCTGTGGGGGGAACGATAGAGCAAACAGTGTCACGGTGTAGGCAAACTCACAAGACTTACTGATAAATTTTTGCTGGGATTGACAAGCGTAGGGGTCAGTGTTTTTGTGCAGCTCGTGCACGGTTTTCCACACCCTCATCTAAATTCCACACATGCAGAAGACCCATACCTCCACTCGCTCTGCCAAATTCACTCATTTGTCAAAGAGTCTCTGAGATCACAGGCTGACAAATCCCCAGTGCCTCCCTGACTATCAAGCCTCACACTGGAAATCAAAGACAAAAGAACAGAGAGCTGCACAGCCCCAGCCATTCCATTTAGAAATGCTCTAACATTTAAAGCCTCGAGTGTGCCCTTTGAAAATGCCTATTAGCCTGGGTGAGAAAGATTACAAGCAAATAAAATTACATGCATTGTAATATTGGATTTCATAATATCCTCTGATATGTAATTATGCCTCACTTAAACTTTTAATTTAAAACCTGTTTTGCAGGAACAAAGAATGTTCTGGCAGGGAATGAGCGGATTGTTATTTTTATGCCGGGGCTTGTTTCCTAAGCAGCTAAAATAACACAGAGATTGATGATAATGATAATAATAAATAATAGAAAAAGGAAAAGAAAATTAACCAGCCTCTTTAACTAACAAGACATTTTTTGGTATGTGTGTGTGTGTGTTGGGGGAGTGCTTCTTTTAACACTGCATTTTTATGACTAGGTCAGAAGAGCCAAAAACTAAATTGCTTATTTAAAATCCATTATTAGCCCAAGTTTTAAAATGGTCTTCTTAATGAAATGTAGTCATTTACACATCACAGTTGTGAAATGTGTGGTATTGCTAATACCTTCTGTGGAAACAAGTGTTGGTGTAAATTGGACATAATACAACAATGCTACCATTTCCCCCACAAACCTGCCCCTGGTTCCTGGTTACATGGTGAGAGTTAAATTTGCCCACTACTCCTTGAGCATAAACCATGCCATGGCAGCATCAACACACAATGTGCTGTTAGGTGCAGAATGTTGGCATCTGTTACTGGACTGAACCAACAAGTAGTGGAAAGATAAGCCACATTCTCGGGCAGCACAGAAACGAGCCACAGAGAAGGCCTGCTTGATAGCGGTGCTTGTTGTTTTGATGTGTTAAATAGCGGGCCTTCAACACCCCAGTCAACTGCTGAGTGAGGTACTGTGTCGCCAAGGGCAGGGTGAGATAGCCAGATTGGTAAAGTCAGTGGAGCTTCTCAGAGCTTTTTGTCTCTTAGCACAATGCTTACATTCCCATTATGGACCAGCCTACTGTGAAGACTGGTGGTTTAAACCCATTTTTTGAACAATAATCCCCTATGAGTTCTTCCTTTGAGTTTTTTTCTGTGATTTGATGTAAATGCCACCCATGAGATTTTTTTTTGAGAAAGCTGAAGTTTTTCTGCGAAACTCCAATATTTCTATTTAGTGTGTCCTTTAGTGGTGGCAATGCAATGGTCTGGTCTGAGATATTTTTCAGAGATGTGACAACTGGTAGTAGGCCCTCAGATCCTCAACCACAAGCTTCATCCTTGATGCATTATTCATGGCCTGAACAGGGTCTGATCTTGTCTTCACATCACAGAATGCAGTAATTGCGGTGCTCGTTAGCGACCATTGTGCGGGTGTGTCATGTGAAAGGGCTTGGAACCATAATGCCCTGTCTGTTTCTGCTGAAGGTAGCAAACATGTTCATTTTCCACTACAGTGCAAAGTTATTATTATTTTAGATTGTGCTGAGGGAAATTAAAGCAAAGGAATGAAATGAAGTCTTTCCAACAAATCTATCTTCTGCATGATCTCTTCCGAAATGTGTGATTATTCAAAATGAAAGGGACATTTTATTTTGCGTGCACGCAACTCTTCAGAAGGTAGAACAGATAGAAGGCTCCAGTGCTGTTTGGTTGTGGAGGGGGATTCGAGCTGCGGCTGTGGATCGGCCTTTGTGTGAATTCTGCAGACCATGTCAAGCAGTCCATTGCGCGCCTGTCATTTGACACGAGTGAACAGGAGGTAGGCTGTGTGCTTACGTGTCTGCCGAGGCACTTGTGCATGACAGGGCAAGCATTTGGACCGTGTTTTTGAGAGCGCTCCAAGCTTACAAAGGCCCATGTTGGCTAATCTGCAAACAATCCGCTCAGCGAGCCCTATTGGAAAGGAAGAAGCAGCCCTTAAGCCGTGACATTAACGAACAGAGAGAGATAAGATAGGGATTGTTATCGTGCGCTTGGAACTCCTGCACAGATACCAGATAAGCGCTTTTTAAAGCGTGTTGCCAGACAGCCTTCTACAGAAGCCAGGCCCGGTTTCTCTTGGCTGGGGGTGGAATGTAGAATGTTTCAGCTACAGCCAGTATCCTGAAGCATCTGCTCCCACTTTGGAGCTGCATGCATACGTAATGCACCCAAACCCAGAAGTCAGGAAATACCAGAACTCTTTTGTGCCTTCATATTTCAACTCTTATTCAAAGTCAGAGAGCAAAATAAATTCACAAAGTTGTCAGGAAAATTACAAAAGCCCTTTTGTAGCAGGTGTACCGACATTTCATTGAATGGGCATGGTATAAGTAACTTTATTATGCAGATTAATATTTGCCATTAATGCAAGTGATCAACAGCGGTCTGCTATTACAGGCCAGTGGTGTATTCAGTCACCGCTGGAATTAACACAGGCTGCTCAGTTCCGACACACACTGTGTAGCAAGATCCATATGCTGTTTTGTGGGATTCTGTCCCACAGTGAACAGTGGATCCATGGCATAACTTTCACACTGTCTTTCTATCAGAAAGCCTTTGTTACACAAGCAGAATAAGGAATTGCATTGTCCTTTCAGAATGTTCTCATTTCAGCATGAACATGCAGGGTGAACAAGTGAGGTTCAAGTACTTCATCATTGTAGCACCATGTAGTCATGTTGCTCTCAGTTACTACAAATGAACTTCTGTAGCACCTGAACAGTTATGTCCAGACTGTAGCACCTTGCCTTCCCCATCGATTAGCCCATTGTGCACAACAAATACTGTATGGTTATGTGTCATTCTATCAAGGTGGTCTACACAAATCATTGATTAACTGCTAGAGATCTTCCATTGCTGACCGTTGCTAACATCACCTCATATTCTTGCGTCAATGAACTTGGGTGAGCACTGGGCCCCACTGTAGTCATCTGGCCTGCAGACGATAGCTGTGCAGCCACCTCCTCACAGCTGATACACACTTTCCTTCAACCTGGTGTTTCTCATAGAGTGGAACTGGCTGTGCAAAAATTATCAAGGAAAATTGAGAATGATGACATCTCAGTATTGTGACTCACGATCTGCCAATGGACTGTGTTTGGCTGTAATGTCTTCCCCAGTTAAAAATGGCTGGCTGTGAAGAATCCAGATGGCAAGTAAGAGAAGGCTTAGGCGAGTCTCCAGGATAATGAAATAGTGAAAACACTGCTCTCTTGCGAACTGGGGAACGTTTGTCCCTTTTGGTGTCTTGTTTTTTCTGGATTTTCACCAGGATTAACATACAGCAGGTTAATAGTATCATTAACTGTGTTCAATAATCTTCCTGACTAATGAGTAATAAGGTGATGTATTGCTTATGCAACAGTTCTTATTACCTCTTTGAATGACTGTCAGTCATGAATGATCATTCAATGAATGTCTAAAAACATGCATAAATCTACTAAAGTCAGAATATATAGAGCATATTTTCTGTTATGCAATTATTTATATATACACATATACATATGACTGGATAAATGTGTTTGTGCATTTACATATACATACACATTCATATTTTAATACAGTGGTATGAAGGGCATAGGTACAGTACATATATAAGTAACTCTAAAGCTCATCATATCTCATTCTAAAAAAAGCGATCACCCATTTTTCACTCAGTAAGCTCCAGATTCTGCTGGCAACTGGAACAATCTAATTCTGGACCACTATAATCACACACCTGCTCATATTATGACCCTGAGTTCCCAGGGACCAGGAAGGCTCAGCTACCTCCTTTTTAACAGTCTTGCAGATGTCTTGAGCAACTCAGCTGTAGTGGTAACCCAGAGGAGTTACTAAAATGGAACATATTATACCGCTCTCCAAAATTGCAGGCAGAAGTAATTTTTTTTACCTTTACATCACAGCAGTCTATAAGAATATGAATCTTTCCCATGTGTTTGATTGAAGCATTTGAAATGGAGTGCAGTCTACTTCAGTTCAATCTTGCACATGCAGTATAGCCAAAGCAAAATAAATAAATAAACAAAAGAATAAATAAAAAGAACCCTTGCTCTTGTGGTGAGAATTGTGCTAATTTGATTCTCCTCTCAAGTCTGCAGGAATTTTGCCACCTTAGTGCAGGTGGCACTCCAGCACTTACCTGAGTGGAACACTGGAACCATAGAGCTTGGACTCTGCAAAAGAGATAGATGGTGGGAGGAAGCAGTTTGATATGAAGGCTGGTATAAGAAAATGAAAGACCTGACATGACAGATGCAGGTAGAGGCTCAGTTCATGAGGTCCCATCTCACCTCTGATGACTCCTGTCTTGAATAACCTGTACCTCAGTCCTCCTGCATCCCCTCTCAGGCTGTCAACAGAAAAATTCCAATGGCACTAGCATGACTTCGGGTGCTTACATCTTGCAATGACTCTCTCGACAGATTTGTTACTAATTTTGGATCACCTCTTTCTGAATGTAAAATAGTTGCACAATGAATTGTTTTGAAATTCTCTAAGTGCTGTTATTTATGCTGCAAATAAGGGCTATTTTTCAAAGATGTATAGCAAAAGATAGCTCAGTATGGCAAAGGAAATCCATCGCAAAACAATACTTCATTGTACTGGTATTTGGAGGGTTGGTTTTGAGGTGTGTGTGAGGTCTGTCTTGTTTTGGCATAACTTAAAGGTCATGGTTATGTGATTAGTACGCTGGTAGTGTAACAGATAGTTCCTTTGAGTGCAAATGGTTCATGCTAGGGCCAGAATCTCTGATTTCATATCTGACATGACAAAGGAATCTGGGGCAACCTGTTTTTTTTGCTGTGGGGCAATATGCACTTACTTTGTTCATAGTGACTACAAAAAGGAACCTAGAATACCTGTATATCCGCCTACAGTTACTTTGTCAAGGCAAGGCCTTTTTCCTGTACTTTCTAAGGTGTGAAGATTAAATGAAGCCTTGCCAAATATATACTTTCAACAGTCAGCAATCTAGACTACCTGAGAATCTTTCCCTTGATAGCTCTACTTCAACCAGTCGAGTACCGTACTTCCACAGTAATTTACGATTTTAAATCATCTCAATTACAAACCCTTTCATAATTCTGAATATGAATGCATGGATCAGATTCAATGCATTCACAATACACAACAGCACTGTTGACACGAATTTTCCTTCCTGGAAAAAGAACATCATAACAGCCAAGATGAGATGCCATATATTTGTGGAAGTCAAGCAGCATGAATGTTTATACATACATAGCTCTGGAAGGGATAAACCATTATTCTCATTCCGGCCCGCTTGAAACAGCCTTCCGTCTCGGCCAATGCCAAACATCTTTGAAGCGCTTCCACCAACGAGCCAGGCGGTACGCTCACAGAGCTCAGGAGAAATACGGTCATGACAAGTTGCGTATTTAAATAAACCTCACTCCTGGCCCGCTCAAACCACCAGCTGGCAAATGCTCTCCCCCCTTTCCCTTCAAATACTGAGGCACATTTGATTAACGTCTCAACAGCTAATTGTGTGCGCTGGATGTGCCAAGTTGGACTGCCCATGTATGGGTAGAATCTGCTTTGAATTTTTTTTTTTTTCACCCTCAAGAGCAGCCTTCTCCTCTCCACCCCTCCCATGCTCCCTCCTTGCCCACACAAAGGACAGGGCGGCGAGGGCACAGTGCCAGCTGCGGGCCCCCTCTCCGCAGGACCACCTCCGCCAGACGCGCCCAGCTGCATAAATGTTATTCGTTTTTTATGGCTTGTGTACATAATGCTGCCAGTGTGCGAGTGTGCGGTTTTGCTAAACTGTGAAAGAAATCCCACGAATTGAATTGAAAGAGGAAAGATTATTTTGGCCAGTGGCTCCCTTGCAGCGCCCCCCCCCTTCCCACCTTACCCTGTCCACACCTCGCTCTCTGTAGCTCCACTGTTTTGAAACATGATGATTTATATTCGCTTCCTTCAGCCAGCCTTTGTGCGGCTTTTACGACGGCGCAAGATTACAGGCATTTTTGCCATAGGGCCAGAGGTGTAAAGACATTAGACAGCACTTTGTCACCGTGGTCTGGAATTCACACTATCTGCCTTCCTTTCAGGCCTCCGCTGTCAACCTGCCTGGCTAATGTCAGCTGTTGTGCAGCTGACTTTAGGCACTATAAAAAGATTAGAAAATGAAATGACGAGCGCAGGTATCCTTTTTAGGCTGTGAAATGCATACGTGCAGTCTCCTTGACTGTTGATATGCTCCCTTCATGTAAAAACATAAATCAAATAGTTGGCTCCCTCCCAATGTTGCCAACTTGGCAATTCTGTTGCCAGATACAGTGGCTTTTATGGTGTTCTAACATTTGTTTACACCCAGAATTTGCTGGGTTTAATTTATTCTATACAAAATAATTTAAAAAATAACTATTGTATTTTGTATGCGTATCATACCAGAGTACCAAAAATGAGGGAAACGTGGAGAAAATAACCTGAATTCCATTCTGGATAACCTCCAGCCCTACCCCTAGTGTCGTCTGTCTACTAAAACGACTTTTGGAGGGCAATCTGGGGACTTTTTGGTCTGAAGAGTTGGCAACGTTGCTCCCTCCCCCTGGTTTGAAATGGAGCGAGCTAAACACAGATGCACGCACAGTTCCCCCAGTGAAATGGGTTCTGATTCATAGCGGAACCCTCCCAAATCGTTCAGCCCAGGGGTGCCCAGAGCAATTCAAATGCGATCATCGGGCTTCCAGTCTCATTACCGATCTCCATTTCAAAACACATTCCAAATGGGAACTAATGCATTAGCCCTTGCCGAGGGAAGCCTAGGGACCCGCAAAATAGCTGTTTAAAACATTTCATACACGTTGCATCAGAAAAGAGAGGAAAAAAGGGGCCTTGGATGGAACTGTTCATTCACTCGCCTTATTAGTTTGGCAGTCTTATTAGCTGCCTTTGTGTTAAATAAATCCCCTTGGGCAATTTTCCTCCAACTATCCACTGTGTTTCTTTTTGTTCTGAAGTGAATATGCATAGAACTCGTTGGAAGGTTCTGACAGCATGGAATTCTAACTGAAACCTTGAGCATTTTTTTTTCCAGTGGCACTGTATTTTTGGTATTGAATAACTGCACTCCTTTACTGATGAGGTGACCCTTTCAGTTGATGTGCTTTAACAACCATGTAAATATGTTTATAAGCAAAATACAGTAACAGTTTTGCTGTTATGATTTGAATGAAATGTCTCCCAAATGTACTTTAAGTGTGGTTTCTGGATGCAGAGTGGTGACACTGACTAAACAAGCATGCGGTGCCTAAGGTAAAAGAACAAGCAGCACTTTCACACCCTCAATCTGAGTAAACCAGAAAGCCAAAAATGAATTGGCTGAGATTATGTTGGTGTCCTGGGAAATTAAGCAGTTCTTGCGTAAGTTCAGAATGAATGGGGGTAAATGAACGTACAGTAAGCTGCAGTGCTCAACCATAAAACGGCTTCAGAAGAACCCCAGAATGCAAATTATTTTATTTATATATTTATTTTATTGATGCATTCATGAAGAGCGCTTCTGTTCTTCATGCATGTTTCCCTTCACTGAAGGCCAATGCAGTGCTGTTGCTTTTACATTTCAACATACAGAAATGAACAAGGCCATTTAGTAAAGAAACAAATGATGTATATTCAAATGAATTTGTACCATTAGACTGTAGCCTGATAAATCCAGAAATGAGAGAGAATCCAGAGATTCCAATGCTGTTGATTTTCTGTTGGGTAATTTCTCTGTTTGTATCTATGGAATAAGACTGATCTCATCTGGGTCATGCGATTCTTTAGTTGCTTTGCATCTGATGGGCTTGAAGGTGCCTTTATAAACCATGTTTTATGTCTACATAGACTCTTACTTAGGGCTGAATGTCCTTATGAGGCATTCAGATGAAAAACATTAAAGCAGGGCACATCAGTGAATCAGTGAATCACTACTTGTACCAAGAATCTTTTCATGAGTAATTAGCTTGCACATCAGGAAAAAGCCTGCCGAAATCCACCTACCACAAAAGATAAAAGAAATTAGCATTATATGTTATAATCATATAAAATGCCTTCTTAGAAAGCATTTCAGGTGGTTCAAAGGAAAAAATAAAGCCTGGTTAATTGTTTGAAAAGCAAACATTATAAAGGTTTACAAAAGCCTTATAAAAGCCAGTGAGATGGTGTTTGCTTGGTATGTCAAGACACACACTTATCAATGGCCTCCTCTACCTTGCCACTCACTCATTGTTGCCATGGGACTTGCTTTCTCCTATACAATCACCCAGCTTAGTTCGATTTCTGTAAATTGATTAGCAACTATTGGATGAGTCTAATCCGTAGCCTGACCTAACCTGACCCAGCTTCTTCTTTGGCCACTGGTCACACCCCTGTCTAGACCTAACCTATAACCCAAGATGGACTTCAGGTGCCTTGTTGTTGAGACACAAAAATGACACTATATGACTTTGGGCACAAAAAAATCACAAGGCATCAAAAGGATGCTGCTTGGAATAAGTGTTGTATCTCTGGTAAGTATGGAGCTGAAATCACCTTGCCGAGTGCTCACACACAAGGTAAACAAAGCAAACCAGTAACCCTTTGTAAGAGTACTCATGAGCCAAATCACAGACTCGCATAAATATGAATCACTTGCATTACGATTCTGACATGGAGATAGCTACAATGTGAAAAATGCAGCTAACACAAACTCCTTGTCCTAGGTGAACTTTAGGTGGGGAGTCGTTTCTGAGATGCAAACACCAAGTTAAAGTAACACAGCGGGCAGGAGTATTTTTCCACTGTGGTAATTAAAAGCCAAAAGTGATGTGCTTTTATAGGTTGGGGTGCAGCGGCACCACTGACTGAATGATTAGAAATAAAAGCACACTGTGGTAAAGTGAGGCATGCGGTAACAGATGCGCCTGTCTGAGGGATACGTGGCTCAATTTCAGCTCGCCTAAATTGAAACGGATCGTAATTTAAGTCCTCCCCCTACACAAGGCCTCTCTGGCAGGCAGTCTTTTCCAGGAGCTCTTTAAAACCCGTGCTTGCAAGTCTGTGAGACAGCGAGGGCATTGATTTTCAATAACACCTTTAATACCCTCACAACGGTTTGATCAGAGCTGTCATTACGGTCGGATGCCGGGGATGGAATTGGTGTGACTCGTGGCAAACGAGATCGGGAGTCGCGGCATTATAAGGATGAATGGTCCATCTGGGGGCCAGGCGGCGGAGAGGCAGACTGATGGCCTGACGACGCGGGTCAATACCTGGATGCGGCAAGCCCCCACGCCCCGGCCAGCTCTGGAGGGCCTCCCGAGCTCATTAGAGAAATGGATGAGAGGACGGGAGTCGGAGCAGGAGCCTCTCTCCCCTCGCACCCCGATAGGCCGCCTCTGAGGCATCGCTCCCGTTAATGAGTCCAGACCGCAGGTCAATATGCCGCTTGCCTCACAGTCAATAACACTTACCTGCAACACAAACACTCAAAACCTGCTTTCGTACAAAATCAATGTCCTATTAGTTTTTTCCCCCCTCTCCCCTTTCCTCAATTTCAATTGATCCGCAGGAAGGTTCTCCTGTTTAATGTGAAAGAGATGAAAAATGAAAACCTCATTTTTGCTGTTTAATGACAAGCCCAAACCACTGAACTTTTGCACCTCTGCACACTTTGGCCATATTTTGGTTGTGATGGTTGCTTATGCCAGTAAAAATCTATGTAATGTGTAATAACAACACATGCACTGTATTCGTTTATGGAATTTCGATATAAAAATATTGTGTATATAAATATGCACACTACAACTCATTTTTCAATCAACATTGAGTTTAATAAGTACTATAATGCTGTAACACATGCCTAATAACACCCCTTGTGTCTCTCTTTTGTCCATTGTCAAGTGTCCCGCATCTTTGTTCATTATTATTTTTTATTTTTAGTTGATGTTAGAGTATTGTATTGTATTGTAAAACAAAAAACCATTACTAGCTAACTTGGTAGCCTTGATATAAACCGACAAGTACTAGTGTGTTGCCACCACTATGCTAGCAGAGTATGACTTGTGTCTTAGCTACTTTTCCATACAGGAGCAACACCATATATACTGCCATATCTATTAACCTAATGTCTTTTATCCTACATAAATAGAATTTAAATTTAAATATGAATACATTTAAGCTGAAGCTTCATAAAAGCTTTAACACCCTTTTTTAATTATCATCAAATAGGCTTTGCACAGATGTAAGCTACTCTGTAGTAGAATTCATTACAATGGTTGAAGTCAGGAAGCTGTCAAACTGTCATCAAAATTTCATGCAAAGGGTCACTGACCTCCACATGTTGAGTGATGACTATAAAAACACATATAACCCACACAATAAGATAAACTACTGCAGTATGCATTATCAAAATGTTCTGGGATGATCACCACCTTGACAGGAAGAGGATGGCTGAAAATTTACCACAACATGCTGTGTGACATGTGGTTCAGTAGGAAAGCCAAAGGCAAAGAATGTCTCAGACCCTCAGAAGTGTCTACAGAAGCCATGACAAACAAAGTGGTTTGTCAACCTACATATTAATGACACTTGGAACTGCAATAAGGAAGATAAAATTAAATTTGACTGTCAAGAAAACGCCCATTGATAGTACGTTCAGTGCCAAGGAGGTGTAGCTCATGTTGTTAGGAATGTTGTCATCTCTGACATACGTAAGTGGATCCATTTTGATTTTCATCTTTTGGTTCTGATGCCATTGCCAGAGTCGAAGGATATAATGGATTCCAATGCATCCCTGCGCATTTTTGTTAACAAGTTTGGTTCCCCCTGCAAAGAAGGTAAAACTTGGCTGAAAAAGGCACAGTCAAACATGGCAATGACTCAAAGAAGGCCTTAACCTCTACAAGGAAATGGTGGACAAAATCAATGTCCTGCACATGCCACTGCAATCTCCAGACCTCAGTCCCACATAACATTCATGACCTGAACTCAAGAGAGCGACTGACCAGTAAGAACCAATAAGGCCTGAAGGACTTGGTCAGAGGAAAAACCCTACTGAACTTAAAGGGAGACACACAAAATACCAATTGCAGGACTGTGAATACATTTGATTGTCGTATTGTTTGAAAACCATGCAATTATTTGTAAAACATATGCTGTTTCTACAACACTGAAGGAATTACATCACTTTTTCTTGGACTTTAAGTACTCTATTAAATCTTAATGAATAGTTATGACTTGATTATGTACTGTAGTCTTACATAGTGCTTATAAAGGTATTATATTACTATATAAATATGCATTATGTATGTATACTATCATATAATATCATATAATACTAAATGCCTACTAAAGCATTCTCACAATTTTATTAAGCGAACCCAATGCACATTCTGAGAAGGGAAAACAAAAAACCCCAAGGATTTATGGACTCAAAATACGGTAGATATTAGATCCGAACTTTTATTTCATACTTTTTTAAACCATGAATTTTCTTTTCATTTTTTTGCACGCCTAAAACTCTACTTGTTTTTGTATACAAGAGTCTAAGAAAAACACCGCACAACACCACAAGGTCGACAGAGAAAGTCTATTGCCGCCCGATCAAACAGTGTGTTCCTTTTCCGTCCATTTCTCTGGGGCTACAAGGCTGTTTGCTTCTGGTATAGGTTTGTCTATAATCCGTAAGTCTTTTTTGTATTTTTCATTTTATTTAACTGGAAAAAAATAGATCATGTAAATCCATGTTCCCTCGATTCAACTGCCACGTCCAATGCCTTCTCCAGGTGTTCCTCCATCAGGGCGTTCAGTGCCTCTTTGCATAGATTGCAGATTTCATCACACAAGGGCCTCCCTCTCCCGCCCTCTCTTCCATTGATCTTGTTGTCTGTAACCATGGTTTTTAAATTGGTAAGTGGTTCCATTTTCTTTCTTTTTTTTCTAGAAACATTGAAAAAGCCTAATAAATTTACATTGTAATTTTGTCCCAAGGAATATCAACAAGATATTTACATTTATTTTCTTTACAGAAACCAAAGGAGACCTCGTAATATATATTTGTCTGCATATCTTAATAAGGCAAAACAAAAACCTTTCATGTAACTTTGTACATTGTCATTTCTGAGTATTTCCAGGTACCAAATATGGTAAATAGCTGTCAAAATGTAAAAATAAAAACAAATCCCCTTGAGACTATAGGCTTCAATGATACGTCTCACAGTGAACTGGGATAAATAATGAAAGATCTCAAAAACAAAATAAAATTTATGAGTGAATACCGCAACAAAATACAAATTCATAAAAATGACTTCTATACATGGAAAGAGGATAGGAAATGTACAAACTTATCTCAGAATCTCACTTTGCATGTGAAAAGTGAAAAACAGTATTTGATTAATATATTAATATCAAATTTTAAGTCGGTTAAGAACATAGACTCTGGGTATTCTTATATCCGTCCTTTTTCCCGACATTCTCCTTTCCCTGTCCCTTAAAATAACAGCATGACATGTGCTTCTTCAGCCTTACAGAATTTTTGTTTTGTACAGCCGTACAGTTTTAGTTTGCTTTCCTCTATGGAAAAGCAGTGCATTTAGTCTTTAAAAGGTTTCAAAGAGGAGCTTTCTTTATCTTCTCTTTTAATGTCTTAGAAGCTACCGCGCTTCCACTTCTTTGGGATTGCGGGAAGGGGAGTAGTCCCGGGGGTCCTGGGCAGTGAGGGGCGTAGTCCTTCGGGGGGAGGCAGGTCTGGTGCTGCCTGCTGGCACTAGAGGAGGGGGGGCGCTAAGCGCGGCGGTCGGGGGCGTCCTGTTTAGGAGGCCGTTGTGTCCGCCAGAGGGGCTGAGTCTGGGGTAGTGCATCCCGCCTAGGTGGGACATGAAGGGGGGCATGTGGGGGAGGTGGCCCTCCATGGGCGACTGGTGCAGCTGGTGCAGCCGCGCCCGGTCCAGCTCCTCCCGCAGGTGGAGCCTCTCCCGCTCCTCCGCCTGCCGGATCCTCTCCTGCTCCCGCCGCACCTCCAGCAGGTGCTCGTGGTGGGAGTAGTCGTGGGGCTCCCGGTCCCGGTACGCCCTCTCGGGCTCGTACACGCCGGGGAAGCGGTGGCCCTGCTCGGCCCGCAGATGGAAGTCCATCCTGCGCTGCAGGTCCAGGCTGCGGTAGGCCTCGCGGAGCGGGTCCCAGGGGAAGGCTGGGTGGGGGAGGCGCTCCCTGCCCGCCGCCGCCGCCAGCGGGCTCACGCCCATGAAGGGCGCCACACGCGTGCGGTCCAGCACGTTGAGACTGCCCATCGGGTGCATGGCGCCCATGGACAGGGGCAGCGTGTGGGCCAGGTGGACCCCGTGCAGGGAGCTGGGGGTGGGGAGGTCGCTGCAGCGTGGGGATTGCTGGGGAGGCTGCTGCGGGAGCTGGGGGTGGGGGTGGGGGTGGGGGTGGGGTGGTGCTGGTGCGAGGCGGCGGAGGCGGGGCGGGCTGGGACGGGGGCTGGGTCGCCGGCTCCGAGCCCACCACCATCACCTCCTGGTCCTCCTTGCGCTCCTCCTTGATCTTCATGTCGTTCTTCATCTTCTGCATCATGTCCCCGGCGGGCGGGTCCTTCCTTTCGCCGTCCTTGAGCGGCGGCGGGGCCCCGCCCAGCTTGAGGGCGGGGTCGGCCATGATGGCCTTCGGGTAAGGGGAGGGCGAGCGGTGCGCCGGCTTGCAGGGCTCCTCGGAGGAGCGCCGATCCTGGGCCTCCTTCCCCGGCGAGCGGCTCTCCTTCACCTTGACGTCCCCCAGCATGGCTGCCTCTCTCTGGCGCTCCAGCTGCTCCTTCTCGGCCTCACGGGCCCGCTCCACGCTGCCGCTGTGGTGTCGCCCCGAGTCGCTGGAGTTTTGGCTGTTGCTCCGGATGAGGCTGCTGATCTGATAACTGACAGGAGCAGACGCAGGGGAGGACCTGTTGGAGTGGCGGTTCCGGTCCAGAGAATCCCTTTTTGAAACAAAGCAAATGGAGGAGAGAGAGAAATCAGTGTTCCACTGAAAAATCCTTGTGGGCATCATGAAAGAAGCTGCATTCAAGTTACAGGACTCCTTAGGGCTAAAATATGACTACATAATCAAATACCAGTGAAAAAAATCAATACGTATGAATATACAAATTATTTTATATTTCAGGAGGTGAAGAATCATGAAGCGCTCTATTCTGCAAATTGATCAGGTGCCAAAGACTAAGTCAAAGTCAAAACTCTGATTCTAAGGCAAGTTTTTGTGCAATGTTACCTGCAATGGAAAATTTGGTTACTTAAAGAAAGCAAAAGGGAAAGCTACCTTTGGAAGTTGTATGGAAAATGATGGAGGTCCTTTCTGTGCACGTCACTGGTCAGTACTGACCTGTCTTTCTCCCGCTCCTCCTTTCCGACGGACGAGTCCCTTTTCTCCCGCTCTCTCTCGCGCTCCCTCTCGCGCTCCCTCTCCCTCTCCCCTCTCTCTCCTCTCCCTCTCCCTCTCCCGGTCGTGGTTGGTGACGGAGTTGCTGCGCTCCATGTCGGCTGACTTCGGCCACTGGGGAGGGGTGGGGAAGGAGGGCGGGGTGCGGTGCAGGCGGTTCCAGGCATCGTGGTGGGGGCTGCTGAAGCCCGGCAGGCCGGGCCCTTCCTTGTGTCCGAAGACGCTGTTGGAGCCTTGAGGGGAAGGGGCGGAAGAGAAGACACCGTGAGCACATCTCGTCTGGGGGGGATGGGCCGGGCGCTGGCGGACCGATACCTCCGACTGTGACCTGAGCTCCAGATTAAGCCCTGCCTACGCAGACACCACAGGGAGGCTATCGCCTTTCTGCTCTTCCCAATTGATGGCTGACCAGGGGCTTGCTCCTACTTTAATCCAATGGTGCTCAAGGACAGAGCTCAGCAGAGAGTGCGCGCAAATCACAAATCTACAAACAGGCCTCCATGGGAAGTGCCGTGGACACCTAACCCCTGGAAGAGCGCCTGAAGGACCTTGGCATTCCATTGCATCTGTATTTCACTGACATCAATTCGCTAGAGGACAGCTGATTTGGCAGTGTGTTGGGGGGGGACGAAACAGGATATAAATATCACTTGGACACTGAACATAGAACGGGTAGCAAAGAAACTGAATGCATGAACAGCAACCAAACAGCAACTCCATGATCAAAGTGCGATTTGGCAGGAGTGATGGCGGCATTAGGCCCTGGCTGTAGGAATTATGCTTCCTGTTTTTTTTTTTCCCAAGCTATTATTTGGCATTTACTGCAGAGCTAAGTGCCTTTTTTGAAAAACTCGCCCTCACTGTGGTCTAAAGTACAGCTCCACTGTGTTTTTTTTTTTTTTTTTTTTTGCCCTGCTGTGGGGCGTGGGCAGGCGCTTACCGAGCGAGGGGTTGCCTAATCCTCCGAAGGCACTGGCTGAAAGGTTGCCGAGGCCGCCAAAGGTACTGGAGCGACTGAAAGGATCTGCAAAATGCCAAACAGGGATTAGCGAGGGGGGAGCTCGGAGGAGCCGGAGCGTCCACTCTGCTTTTTACAAGCAAGCTCTTGTTTTTCTGGCCGTGCCATCTCCCCCCCAGGCCGGATTTGCTCCCGCCTTGCTGGAACTGGCAGAAGCTCCGACCCGTCACAGAAGGTGCGAGGCCTTGTGGGACCATGTAAGCTGGAAACTAGGGCTGATCTCGCCCTCTTTGGGAGGGAACTGGAAGCTGGAGGCGCGCATCTATTGGGATAGACAGGCTCGTGTTCTGGCCAGCGGAATGTGGGGTCTACTCGGAGCATTCCAGAGATCTTTGGAAGGCTGCGTTTTTTTTTTTTTGCAAAATTTTTCTTTCATTCTTCTATTCTTTCAACCTTTCATGCACAGGTGGAATGTAAGCCACCTTAAATTTCCCAGATTCATCATAATCTACACCAGCACTTACCTACACATACACATTTCATTGGATGCCATTTTTCTAAAAATACCTGACTTTACATGGTCTGCTGAGTGAAAACATGGACGATGGACAGCTACATTTTCTTCTCACAATATGTAAGAGACAATAATATTCAAGCACACTGCAAATTTGTTTGGTGTGTGGTATAGATGGTGGTCAATAAAGGACAGAAAATCTAACAAGAATTATCATTTCTCATTCTTTGTTTTTGAGAGCAGTGTATGCTTCCACTTTCATAATTTTAAATCATAACATTAATAAACTCTAATCAACCATGTTTGTAAATATTTTTGAATATGGAATTTGACCTATCATTTTTTGGTTATTTTTGTAACCTTCAAATGCTGTGCAAGCGATGAAAAAAGTACAACATATGCTAAAATTCCTTGCTGAGATTTGAGGACAACGGGCATTTTTGCTAGCCTGAACTGAAGTCCAAGGCTAAGCAGACGCCTTTTGTCCTGGAAATGGAACTGCAACAGCTTTTCAGCCGACTCCTGTTGCCTGAATAACAGTGCTGGGCCTAAAACAAACGTGGAATTTTACCAGGCTCCTTGAAGGGTTTAATAATTTTTCATCACGTCCTCCTGCGCACCAGGTGCTTAGAAACTCAAATTGGATTGATTCAAAAGCTTGTCCTGTGAAATCACCTCTCTGCGCTGAACCCAAACAACGTATTTAATGAAAAATGCAGTGGAATACAAAAGCCTCCATTACACATCTAGTAAAGGGATGGATTGAACTTAAAAAGCCCCCAGAAGGTATTTCAATTGGCAGGGAGTACGCGCATATACTGGGACTTGGAGGCGAATGTAATATTCACCAGACTGAGGTCATCTGCCTCACTTTACAAGATCTCTGGGGCGGTAAGACGTGAAGCAGGAGTGTCGGGCATTAGAAATATGCTTACACAAAGGCAAAGGGGAAATAACGTTGGGAATTAAAGGCTGACTCCACTGGCCCAGAGTGGCGTTTAACATCAGCCCAGAGGTTCTTTAAGGATACTGCTAATTACACACATGGGGCGATTCAAACGGCCTCTCCAAATGACCTGAAGCGAAGTACACAAGATGGCGCAATGCAATGGCACACTTGCCAATTCAGGACTTCTTTCCCTGTTAACATTGAAATGAACTTTTTTTTTTTTTTTTTTTTAAAATGGATGCATTAAGAATGGAACTGCCAAATGCTGAGAGGGCGACTGGGGCTCTATTCTAGGGGTAAAAACAAAGCGAAAAAGAAGATGGAAATGGGGTGTTACTTACGCTTACCTGCCAGGTGGCTGGTGGGCAGGAAGCTGCTGTGGTGGGGGGAGGGGCCGTACGGAGAGGCTGCTGGATGCCCCGAGCCTGAGGGAAGACAAGGAGCCATGCCTCTTAGGGGAGCAGACAGCAGTGGATAAAGGCAACGATCCATCACCACCTTTAACTAGATATCCAGGGACTGCGAGGCGGTCCCACATTGCTGCAACCGGGCAGAGTCTGTTCTAGCACAACCTGAAACTTTCAAAATTCCATACAACTTGTAAAAAAAAAAAAAAAAAAAAGTTGGGCAGGTGTAGAGCTCATGTTTGAAACCAATGCTAAACTGAGTTTTAACCCCCTGCTTCAAATATCTTATCAATGAGACTGCCCATCTGTGCATTCTCATCTCTTGACACAAACTGATAAATGGCTCCTCATGAACACACAGTGGCCACTGTCTGTCAAATATAATAATCATGAAGGTGGGGTGGGGTAGGGGGTAGAGGGTCAAGGTTCTGTGTGTATAGTCTGGGTGGTGCCCTTATCTTACAGTGGTTTCGGTCTCAGAAAGAAGACTGACAGAGACTGTTCTTCAGGAGCTGTTGGGGTAGGGCCTCTGCAGCAGGAAGTAACAGATGACCAATATTTTTAACAGAAGCTGCCAGACAGTTGCTTAGAGAGGCACTTCCAATCCAAAGGCCCAGGACCCCTGACCTCGCCGGGCCAGCTGGGCAGGCAAGGCCCCGGCTTTATGGGCCACTAATGAGGCACAGTCAGCACCTCCTGGGTCTCTCAGGAGCAGGAAGAAGTGATTTCTTTTGTGGAGGGAGGGGGCTCCATTAGGGGAGATAGGGGAGAGATTGGGGGCAGTTGCTGGCTCAGTGCGAGAGGTCGACCTCTTTCACAAAATGCCCGGTGTAGTTTTTCTCTGGTCTTTTGTAAATCGTTAATGAGCGAGCCAATTACAAGCTCATTTATAACATGATAATGGATGATTACAACCTAAAGGGCAACTGCCTTTATGTCGCCCTTCACCGACACCATTAAGGCTCCATTATCACACGCAGACTTGGGAGTTAGGTCTCATTCACATTCATGGTGACGGCTCACCAGCCTGTGTAGGGCAACATTTACTGCGAGTGACTCATTCGAGTGGACTGCAGTGAGGAAGCGTCCCTTTTAGCAGGGAGCCACAGTGTCAGTGGTGAAGGGGAAGAAAAATCTCCCCTGAGTGCAGCCACAAAATTGACTCTCTCTCTCTCACACTTTCAGTTCACTCTGCCATGGTCAAGTGATCTGGAGCTTCTCAAAATGTGAGAATTGCTATCCAGAGAAGCGCGTTGAGGTGGCCGCAGCAGAAACGCCGACTGACACCGACTCCCGTCAAAAGGATCCAAGCCAAAGGCCTAAAACGGAATCCTTCAACTCCACAGCAGATTGCACAGTGGTGAATTAAGAGCAATGGTAGTCTTGTTTATGGCCAGTGTGACGCCGGTGATTGGCACGTCTTTTTTTGTATGAAGGCTCCTTTATTCTAGATCCACGTTTCTACTTCTGCACATGATGTGAAACTCTTAAGAAGGAAGTGCTGATTTGTCAGGGCCTTGTGTCTGTCCTGTATGCTGAGGAGCAGATGTACCCACTGACCTGTGGAGAAGAGGGGTCGTGCCAGGTCATGGGGGTATGGGAATCCAGGAAACACCCCTGGAGCTGGGGGGCGGCTGAACAGGTCTAGCTTCCCATTCATGTCCAGTTTATGAGGATCCAGCTGCATCTGCTGTTCAAAGGGGAGCCAGGGAGGAAGAGGATAATGGACAGAGGGAGGGAGGGATTGAGAAATAGAGAGAAAGGGTAAAAGTTAAGAATGATTGCAGCAAAGCTTCCAACTTCACTGAAATTCATTTGTAATTTACCATACAATTATAATCTGCCATGTATGCCTAATTGTAACTTGAAATAGTCTCCTGGAGAATATAAAAAGTCAATCATCATTTGAAAATGACCCCTTAGTACAGCGTTTCATCAGACATATCAAACACACACCAGACAGTGGTTGTCCCAGGGCATAATTCATTCATGCCTTTCATGATCTCCAAAAACAGCCTCACTCTGAGACTTCAAGGTATTACTATATGTTATCAGGAGTACACTGACCAAATACATATTTAATAAATATTTCACACATATACACATAAATGTTATCTAGGGATGCGAGGAAGCACAAGGAGAAGAAGCATTCCCTGTGATGTCAGTAACATACAACATTAGATGCAAGGTTGACTACCCTACCTTCATCTTTTGCTGATGGTGGTAGATCTGCCAGGCGATTTGTACGTGAACAGCACACCATTTACCAGGCTTCTATAGGGATGAGAAGAATAATGTGAGCTACTGTACAAAATTGAATGCCAGAAAAACAACTAAAGATTCCTCTGAGTGCAATAAAATGACACTTACTCTAACTGACGTCCTGAAGGGATCCGTTACCTGTGCATAAATATATAACAGATTAGTTATATCAATTCTAAAACAATTGAACACAAATACACAAAACACCCTTGATAATTTAAGCCTTGATGGGGCTTCACTTCTGAGTAAATTTTTCATAATAGACTACATATCAGCCACTTAAACGTGGGTTTTCCAGATGGCTTGCTAAACCTCCTATTTTTTTCCTGAGAAAATAGGATGGAATACTTCCATTGAAAGGCATGAGACCGACTAATGGTCTCTCTCTAGAAGAAGAGAGGAGGGAGATGAGCGACAGCGGCTTACCCGAGGATCCTTCTGTAGGAGCGTGTGAGGAACGGCCCCAGGGCGGGCTGCTACATCAATAGGATTGGAAGCCTGGGTGACAGAGACAGATAGAGGGGCCGGAGACACACAGGAAGGAGAGAGAGGGGGAGAGAGAGAGAGAGAGAGGTAAGCATTGGACACAGACACTCGCTCTGGTAAACCGCTTTTGAAAGAAGACCATGGAAACATGGCTCTGTCCCTAAATTGTTACCAAAGGAAAAAAAAAAACCATACACACACAAAAGCTCAAAACCCATTACTAGTTTACGCTACATTAAGTGAGATGAACAGGACGACTGTAGTTAACGGCATGGGCATTGTTGACGCTTAGCTATGCATGTGGAGAAGGAGGAGCGTTCCTCTGGACCAATTATTGGTCTGGTGTGGAACTCGAATACTTGCCAGGCAAGGGATGTTTACAAGCTAAAATTGCCTCTGGCTCAGCAATAGCTTAAAGGCAAGGTTTTAAGACAAAGAGGGATGAGGGCCGACTCGCCAACCTGACAGGGTCTGCCCACACGGCTTTCAAAGCAGAGTGCCTGGAGCAGCCATACTAATCTATCCCAGAGCAGAGCAGAGCTGTGATAAGGTGAGGGTGAGGGTGCCCAGATTGTGCTGCTCCAGCATCATTGGCTGCTACTTACCGGTGCTTTAGTTGCTGAATGGGAGGGCTAACTGTACTCTAACCATCCGGAGGCTCACAACAAAGGGCCTTAATAGAGTCTGCTGGGGATAAGGCCAGCGGATTTAGGCCAGCTTTGATTGGTGGCTTACACAGGGTCAGAGGCATTGGGCGTCTGCCAAGCTCAGATCGTCACAGTTCACCCGCATGGCTGCTTATCTCCCACAGCCCTGCCTGTGCTATTCTGCTAAAGCCGGACTGGCTTAAAACCTTGTTTGCATAGCCCATTATTGGAAAAAAAGGCCCAGATTTATCAGCACTGTTACACTTAAAATGCAGCTGCTGTCCTGTACACAAAATGTAAAGCCAGGCTTTCATGCCATTGATGCAAAGTCCCAGTTTTACACTTCATTCGGGAACAAACCATGAGGAACACAACGTTCCTGGGCCTACTTTGTAAGTCCATGATTGTGAGCCTGTGTGTATGTGTGTATATGTGTAAATCCATGGTAGTGTTGTGTGAGGCTGTGTGTATGTGTAAATCCATGCACGTACTTGTATGCAAGTCTGTGTGTGTGTTTGTGTAAGTGTACCTTGGGTTGGAAGGCTCCTTGCAGTGAACTGAAGGGTCCTGTGTGTGGAACCAGGGGAGGCATGCCCGGCATTGTTGGGGGATATGAGGGGAAAAACTGGGAGACAAAAACACATGGAGAGCTAAAGATACAAAAAGATATTCACTTCATACCACAGATTTTAACTTCCAAACTGACATGGACAGATCTTCAGGCTCACTTCCCCATGTAAGCATGTAAGAATGAGCATTCCTTACACAATGTATGTAGTGTTTTCAGCATAAATTCTTTAGAAGAAAACACTTAACACGATGCAAACTTGACAGTCAAACTAACATGAATGGGAACCCAAGCCATTTGGTGACTTACATTTGAATGTCTCAGGAAGGGATTGTCCAGCTTCGGAGCGTACTTGTCGAACTGAAAGAAGGAAACAAGACACAGTGAGTGACAGATCACTGAGACAACACTAGTCCAAAGTGCACCATCAGCACTGTACATCTGTGACCAGACAAGAAGCTGGTTTAAACAAAAAAGAAAATATGGCATTATAATTGCACAGGAGAATGAAAACAGATGACAGCATCTCTCATTGTCCATTCAGTGATCAAGTAAACAATAAGACGCACCGAAAACAGAGAACGCCAGAAATCATACTTTACAGCAGCTGGCAATGGCAACAAACTGTTTTCTGAAGTTGTGAAATATCCCAACTTCAAATGTTAATGCAATGGGCAATAACAATACAATGTCTATACAAACATGGAAGAATTTGCTTCATTGCATGAGGCCAGGCATTTTCGCACACAAAATATAAAGAATAAATGGGCATTCAAAACAGTCTGAGTCTTCATCTCATACTGCAGTGCCACTGTAAGTAATTGGACAGCACCCAAATTGTGCAATTTACAGAGCTGAAGTGTTTAAGCATGTGATTTTTGTACTGCATACAGAGTAATCTATGGGGAAAGGGCAAATAACTCACAAAGAACAAGAGGTGAGGGATATACTTTTGGAACAGTGGTCAATTTCAGACTCAAATATACTGCCTTCATTTCGAGTGAATGAACTACTGAATTTTCATATTTGTATATATTAGAAGGTGCCAGGAGGCTCAGCGAAGATGTTTTTTTTTTACAGAGCAGTTTTACCAGAAATGCATGTAGTAGTATGAAGTAGTATGAAGTGAAGGGATCTGTTAAGGGACCTTATCAAGCAGTGATTCATGGAAGTGAATCAAATCCTTTGGAGCCACTGTACAGCTTTTATGAATGTCTTTGAGTGTGCACATCACTGTAAAAGCGGGGATTAAAACACTAAGTCAGTGAACAACGGCTTGTTTTTCCATTTCATGGAGCTATACTTTCAGAGGCCTTGCCCTAGGCCTTGGTGGTGGCCCACTGTGCAAACTTTTTTCCAAAAAGTGTGCATATTCTTAAATATTTTTCATTTGATACAGGTATTAAACTGCAGGGGGAATTTTCATATATAGAAATGTACTTTTTAAACACTGTGTCTGTTATTACTGGTGCTGAGGAAAGACATTTGGGTAGACCACATCTGTAGCTGACGGGAGACACAAATTTGGACTGCTGAGCTTGTGAGGAAATAACTCTTAGACTGCTCAGCTTCAAACCTCCTATGTGGTTTAGTGCAACTGCTTGCTGGGATAGTCAGGGATTACTCAGAGACTAATAAAATAATTATGTTTGGATTTTTGAAAAGGGCTGTAGCCTTAAGGCTGGGCAGATTCTAATCCTAAACCTGAGGCACATGGCGTAGGCTGTAATTCTTTCAGGAACACGGTGGCAAGAGCCAGGAGAGAGAGCACTTCTCAGCTCATGAATGGGGACTTTGTGAGCTAGTCCGTAAGCCAATACAGCTCCCCTTTTCAAACGGGCTAATAGCAACTGACAGTAACTTATTTCTATTACATAAATACACAAACCATTCGCAGGTACTTTTTGCTGGTGTTTTGACAAAGCCGCCTTGGCAGGCGATGCCGTCTCGGTAAAGGGGCGCGAAACAGTGACGCTGTGTGCCGCGCCTCCCACAGTATGGGCAGGAGGGCCGCGGCTTCTTAGAAGCGCCATCGCGGCAAGGGGCCTCGGCCGATGGGTCTCCCCATGAAGCGGGGCCATTCACGGTGAGGACCCGTGACGGCGGCGGCGTGTTTGTGGGTGATAATTGCCCCTACTCAAACACAGGATGCCCTATTGATGGAAAAAACGCTGAGCCAGCAGCCTGGCTCGTTAAACGGTCCATCCCCTCTGAAGGGAGGGTCTGTTTCGTGCTTTGCACTGGGGAGACTAATACACGCCACTTTATGGCTGTCTGTAAAACTCATGCTTTGTAATTTACAAGCTCTGTCTCAGGATTATTGTAAACAGCTTTGGATAATTAAAGCTCCATACTTCATCTTTAAACAATTAAGGATATTCCTTTACAGGGACAGAGGGGGAAAGAAAACTCAATGTTGCCATTTGGCAAACCAGCTGCTTGAGGGCGTATAACAATAAACAAATACAGAGGATTCATAATTTCATTAATTATAGCTATTAGCCAAAGGCTGTTGCAGAGTTTAAATAACATGAACTGCTAAATATGAGCACAGCTGGGCTGTTCCAGCAACTGTCTTTCATGACAAATACTAAAGCAACCGCAAAGACATCATCATTTCTGCCTTTCAAAATAAATAGCGAGTATGAGGGAGACAAAATTGTTATGGAGAAAAAAAACATTGGTTAAATAAATCACACAACACATTCCTCTTGCGGTGAAATACAAGCACATTAAGGAGTCATCTAAACATTTCCAACTGCGTAGCTGCATTCCGTTACCGCAGAACATTTGAGCTTAAACAACATATAATGCAAATTTAAGCAAGATAAACAGATGTCAGGTCTGAATATCTTGGTGCTTTTAACATCATAGCATGTATAATTTATCACACTTGCACTGGAAACAGAGATCCGAGTGGATCATGGCAAAAAATAAATTAGCAGAACACTTCATACACACAAACGCTGTTATACTAGATGAGAACCATGATCTAAACTATCTCTTGGTTATTAAATACTGGAAAATGAGCTTTTCCTACTTTCCATCTTAAAAAAAGATGGGATAATTCCAGATTTACTGACACATAAGGGTGCAAGGATGCACGCCCTTCTTACCAGAGGTCATGACATAATGGATTGTTTTTCATAAGAATCGCGTTGAAAGGCCATTTCACATAAATTTATTCCAGGAATCTCTGTTTCAGATTGCTACAGTATGTATTTTGCCTTGGTTTCCAGAACCCTATTTTCCGATATAGAGATGCCAATGTTTTCTCCTGGCTGCCTAGTGGCAACAAGGGCGCGGAAGAAATTATACATTATCAAAACAGTAACAATGACATCATTCCTTTCATCTGCCATGAAGTAATTTTCTCTGACTGCAAGCTTTGAATTAGCCATTTCAACCATGAGGTTCCTTTTTATACTCCAGTCATAGACCTGTCACGCAACAAACCATTTTGATTGGCATTTGTAGCTACCGTAGGCAGGGAAATTAGAACATTTGAAAACAGTGAAAATTGCTTCAATTGGAAATAACAAAACATTTCAGTCATTTGAATTTTCCCCATCTTCCGGGAGAAGAGCGTTAGGTTGGAAGCATGACAACAGAGGGATGAATAAATTAACTTCATTCAGCTGAGATTCATGAAATACAATCGGCGAGATTGTGTGCCTCGCTGCTTTGAGGAACATGTGGCTTTGGCACTTTAAAACATATGAAGGGCTAACCCTGTTTTTAATTGCCCTCAGGTACCTGGAGAATAAAGATTTAAAGGCACTGTGAGAAGTGATGCTAAGTGCACAGCATTAGACCTTTTAGTCTGGCTGTAGTGATACTGCAGATACTGCTAGAACCTCTGGATGGCTTTGCCCGGCTCCTTCCTGTTCATTCAAACATAATGAAGTCAAGTAAGATGTACACTGGTTTAAGGATGTACACCTCTTCCAAGTGTGATTATGTTGACAGTGTGTGGCAAAACAGAATCATGGCCGAGTTGATGGGGCAGCAATAACGGAGCTTGCCGCTTGAGGAGAACGGGGCGGTGGATTCGGGGTGGGAGGGGAGGGGTGGGGTTTTCAGTAGGTGGAGAGGGAGGTGGGAGCTTTACTTATCCTCACATTTCTGGCTGGGGTACGCACCATGGGAGGTGCAGTGGGCGGAGCAATGATGGCCGCCGGGGGCAAGCTTGCGGGGAAGGGCGTGAAGGTGTGCTGGTGGGTGTGTTGGTGCTGGTGCATGTGCTGATGTTGGTGAAACTCGGCCCTCAGGAGGGAGACGGGGGCCAGCGGGGAGGCGGAGGGCCCCCGGCTCCGCTCTGAACTTTGAACCAGGAAGCGGTTGTTCAGCTCCTGCCGCAGGAGGTCATGCTCTGTAAGAAAGGAGAGCGAGAAAAGGGGGGAAAAAAGGGAGACACAAAAAGGCACGGGCGCCAGTCAGTCTTAACAACATAGGTAAAAAAGAAGAAAAAAAATAGTCACCTGGCATTCCCTGTTTCTCCAGCTCATGCTGTGAGGGTTTTCTACGTGAGGACTCATTGGTGGTGGTAAGAGAGTTGCCTGTGACAAAGTGCCAATCAGAATCCCCGAATGAGGCTGGCAATACATGATTGGTTGGTTGAATGATATCAACAGGCTGGTATCTAAAGACAAGAAAGAACACCAAGAGTCATCTCAGCAGAAAACATTGACTCTCTTTCTCCCTAACTGTGCTGCAATGTACTAGTCAATTAATCAAAAAGATATGTATGTGGTTCTAAGTATCTTTAAAAGTAAATATAGAATTCCCATTGCAGATACCATTACATAAATAGTTGTACTGACACACGCATTAAAACAAATGGTAGATGGTAATATCAAAACACCAACTTTAATGTTAGAAATTTTTCACAACTTGCAAAAGACATGCAATAGGGTTTGTTTCGCCATTAACAATGTCATTATCCTCTCCCTCTCTTATCTGTTTCTTATACAGTTATATCAATAGGCAGTTTCAAAAGGCATACTCACAGTGCAGTTATCATCTCTCTCCCTTAGTTAAAAAAACGTGCACAAGTAAACAAAAAGGCAGTTTCAAAAAGAAAAGTTTAGTCCATTGTGGTGAAATTGCCAAATCTGTGTGGTCGGAATGAATGAATCATATTTTACGCCTATTTTTACTCAGAGCTCTGGTATTCCTCATAAGGCAGACATTAATTTAAAATCACATTTTGGTCAGGCTTGAGAGCACCAGCAGAGCTACCTTTTCGGAAAAACATCTGTAATATACAGAATTTTATACAGATCATTTAATTATCCAATATGGAAAAAGCCAGAAATCTCATGGACTTGCTCAAATGCCATACATGTACTGATTAAAAATCAGACTTGTGGAATTGAAAGGGAGATTGATTTACATTGACTTACCACAGCATGGAATTAAAATGCTACACAGTGTCAGATATGTTCCTGACAGAGCCTTGTTGTGACTTGTTGCTTCTTTGCCTCTTGCTTTACTACTTTTTACAGCTCTTTCTACTGACAACAACAGTGGACAGTTTGGTAAGGTAGTTAACTTATCAGTACCAGTACTTCGGCTAACTTATACCATTTTTGAAAGTGACCTTTTCATAGTTGAGCAGGGATGTCTGCATCCACATGTGGCAAAAGAACAGTCCACATAAACAAATTCCCAAAATCTACCCTGACTGGAATGTTGTGAAAGCATAGTAGACTACAAGGACAGTGCAAGGGCCATGTAGGTTCCTTGTAAAGCCAAGAATGCAACCTTGCTCACTTTTGAACAAACGTGTAAAATTAACTACATTCACAACTCAGTGTTATCGAGCAGACCATTTTCTTTTTTATGAACTGCCTTTTTTCTTCCAGTATAATGTTTTTACCCATTCTAGTTTGCAAGGCAAGCTTCCATGTGACAGTTGTAAAGAATGTGTGCATCTGATCAACAAGTGCAAATGCAAATGTTCAAAGTAGAAATTTCATTTCATGTAAAAGTTTAACATGTGTAAAATTGGACTGACTTGACAAGCCCAGAACTAACAAATCCCAGAATGCCTTGCTCTTAGAGAGCTAGGTATGTGCAGTGATTTCCTACCTGGGTAGGCGGTTCCAGTGGGGTGCCCTGGGACCACAAGGCCGTTAGTCGGTAAGGTTGGAGGTGGTGGCAGTGTGGCGGGGGTTGCGAACATGGCCGAATGGCGATGTGCGGGCGTTGGCAGGGAATAGTGCGCGGAAGAGAGGTTGGCGATGGACAGGGGCAGGGCAGGGGTGGACGAGGGAGGCTGTTGATGTGGGGAGATGGGGGCAGGTGGTGTTTGGGGACGCCGGTGACGCTGCTGCTGCTGCTGCTGCTGCGACTGTCAGGTCAAACAGAGGAGGAACGATTCGGTCAAGTGGGCCTCACTGACATAGGGCGCTAAGAGAAATAGCCGCCGGCATGAGAGCGGCTCGAGTCTTACCTGATGTTGTGAAGACCACTGTACTGCAGCGGGTGATGCACTTGGTGATTGATTATAGGCGGAGCGTGGTGCGGAGGGGGCGGAACCCGCAGCTCCTGCTGAGGCTGTGATTGGGCCCTCAGCGGGGGAAGGGTGGGGATCGGGGGAGCCGCCTCCTTCTTGACGGCTGGCGGGGGCGGGGAGGCGATCCGGGCTCTGGGAGGGGGAGCTGCCGCGGCAGCGCGGGCCGGGGAGCCAGCGGGCGGGGACGCAGGGGTGGGGCTGGGAACAGGCTGAGTGAAGGGCACCTCGCTGCTCTGCTCCTGGCTACGCTGGAGCCCTGAGACTTTGGTTGAGCTGCAAGTCTTGGATTCGCGAATCTCATTCGCCGTCACACCTGCGAACGCAAACACAATGCAGGGCAAATTAGGCACGCAGGAGGAAGCGGATGCCGGCATCCGAGTGAGGGCAATCACTGTTGCGTCATTTCAACCACATTTGTAAGTCAATCTCCCATTTTGCATGAGTCTGTGTTTTCTGTTGTACGTGTCAAAATGTAGTGCATAATAGCAGGTATCTCAAAATGCCTATGGCGATAGCTCTTTCTATAATGCATAATGACACACAGTAAGCGAGACTAAAAGAAAGCTAAGCCGTGCCTTTCTCACACATCTGTTTCCCCCCAGCCCCCACTACACCCACCATCTACCCGAGGTTCTCTTTTATTTCTCTCCCTAGATTTTATGAAGTGTTTAATCAGGTCATTTTCATGCTTGACTATAATCAGATGATCCAATTTCTGTGAGCGATCCAGTCAGTATGAATAAATCACACCTAATTAAAGTTAAATGCCGTTCCTATTCAGGGCTTTGCTGAGCACACAATCTGGCATGAAATAATTATGTTTCAATTGTGCAGTGAAAAGAGATCATGGCCCCTTATCGTGCCCTTCCTCGCATTCTCCCTCCACCAGATCTATCCAGGGATTTTGCAGCACTAGCCAAGCACTTTGAAGCAAACTCAGTTCCTCTTAGTGCAGTCATTTGGGGCCCTGGCTGCACAAGTAGCTGGAATATTAACATTCCCGGGCGGCAGTGCAAGTGAAAAAATGTGAGCCTTGTTTAGTGATGCAGAAAACAGTAAAACCAGTGGAGATGGAAATCCTTTCCATTTGGGTTCTGTCTAAAACCCCAAAAATACCCCAACGCAAAGATCATATTCTATTCCGTGTGGAGCAGTGACCATGCTCGTGTAATGATCCTGGCTTTCCACAGGAAACTAGTGAAAAGCTTGCGTTCTGATGGAGCGATGACATCGCTCCACGGCCTAACACGCGGCAAACTGGGCTGCCAAGCCCCACGTTAAGAGAACAGAAGTAAGATGACAGAATTTGTGTTTGGAATTAGCAATGTGGGTGATTTCGAGTAATCAGCGCACCCCTTCTGGAAAGGGAGAGATTGGCTTGGCTTGCACCAAAGCTAACAGCTTTGAGTCTGAAGGGGAGGGTGGGGCGGGGGAAAAGAGAGAGAGACACACAGAATGGTGCATTCAGCAGCTCTAATCTGCACCTTTAATACAGCCCAAATTCCAGACGGCTTACTCGAGCCTCAATTAAAAATCTCCAAAGGCACAGCTCGACTGAGTAACAAATGAGCACCCCTCAAGCAGTTAGAAGCCAGTGCGAGTTAAACGCAGCCCCTTAATGGAATTTCCAGGGCTTATTAGACTCCGCTTAATCTTTCAAGGATTCAAACCTCAGTAAAAAGTATATAAAAATAAAACCCCGCACAAAGCTTTTATATGTATTTTCCTCTTCGTTTTATGGACAGAATGAGGAAAGCGAGGGGATCATGAGTTCCTACAGAATATGTAAAGAATCAGAATATATAAAGGCTCGAAAAATACAGCCCTATAACCCTCTTGATGTATTCTAAGATTTCTGTCTGAGGCCTTGTTTGAAAGAGGCAGAAATTCTCTGTTGAAATGTTGCCCTTCACTGATGTTGCCTTGGAAACCCCTTCTCCGAGACACATTGTGTTTCAAACCCTGCGGTTGGAGTCTGGCCAGTGGATGACTGGAGCTATAATACTTAGGGTACAATGAGCTGTGGGTTATCTTAATGATGATTCTAATGGGATATAATGGCAGCGGGGAGCAGTGAAGTATCATCCGTGCTCCATCCTCATTAAAACAGTCCGGCGGGTAAGGGGGTGTCAACACACAATGCTCTCCACTGCTTGTAACGAGGGGCACTGATTTTAATCTAATTTTAATAACAATGAATGCAAGAAATGGAAGATGTCCTCTATCACTTTTATATTTCCTACAACATCATAACTGATTGAAAAGAGCATATTTTTATTGTAATCCGTACATTTGCGACTGCCTTGAAGATAAACGTAGCCAAAAGAGGGTTCATTACCAAAGGGCTATACGTCACAAGCTATGCCCGGCGCCTCCACTGACTGTATGTGAATACGCATGACATTGTGTTAGAGGGCGGCACACAGATGACAAGCTGTGGCCAATCTGCCCTGACTGATGCTTTCAGGGGGCACCCTGGTGACCCCTGTGTCGCTGCACGGCTGTCCGGACCCCGACGTATCACCCCTGCTGACCCCGTGTGTCATCCTTCAGCAACATCTGGAGCGCTGGAGCTTTACTCAGAACCCGGTGGCATGATGGGAGCAGCAGGCAGGCGGCCCAACGCTGGCCACCTCATAGGTAATCAATCAAGAAGTCTATCCAGCAACCCCCCCACTACATCAGCCTCTCTGAAGAGCATGCTATCTATTGATTGATATTAAACCAGCAAATCAGAAGACTTGTTGCTAAGGTGAATGCCCCCTTCATAAGACCTCACAAAATGTTTTAATTCCTTACCTATAGTGGCTTCATGTCTTTATTGGGAAGCAGCAACACTGCAATATCACGGCCACAAAATGAGGATCACACTGCACACGTGAACAGAGCGAGTGGAACAGGCCACCGCCAGCACTGTGTTTCTGAGAGAAAGCGGCACGCAAATGAAGTTTAAAGATTAGACATCCAAATTTGGATTGTAAATTCTCCCATGGCCCGGGGCTACTTCTACCACTGTGCTGATTGAAGCAGCCTGCCACTGGAGATTGCTGCTCTTATTTACAAGGCAAACGCTGCGGTTTGTTCACATCATCGCTTTGCCAGAACTTAAACAGGCGCATTTTGGGGGCGAAAAAAAGGAATATTTTATTTATTTAAAATAAATGGAATAAAAACAAACAACATGAAAACGGCAATCCCTTGAACGCTGAGAGGAAGAACGAGAAAGGCATGGCATAAACTCCACCTTGATCCCCTGTGCAGACTGATTTTCTACAGCAAACCTGGGAAGCGGAATTCTCTAAACCTTGGCTTTAACTCTCCCAGCCAACTGCGCTGGCCAAAGTGTAATTTCGAACAGCGTGGCTATTTAGAGTGCTAAAACAGATACTGGCTGTCTGGAAATCACCATCCTGGTAATTAGCACCTTTGCAAATAGCTGCAAGGCTTCATTATGGAATTTGGGTGAAAGACAGTCTGATTCTATCTCGATGATTTGGAAAGATGCTAAACGCCAGTCTAAGTAGACACTAATCATCAGCTACGTCAAATCAAATCAAAGCCAAACATGAACCTTGGATACCAGACTCTCATACAACTAAGATTGCGTTGTATGTTTTACACGTTTTTTGTAAAAGGGTTAAAGCAAAGCCTTGCAAAACAATTTCCCCCTCCTATGTGCGGGTTAGAATCAGAGGGGATGATGGGAAATGGACAGAAAGAGGTGCCAGGATATTTAGAAAGTGGGGACAGCTGGCCCGTTTTAATTAGTTATTTCCACTGCAGCTGACAAAAGGACTTGATGGCAACAGAATGCAATGAGTGTAAAGCTGTAACGCGTTTGCTGTCAGAGCCTACACATAAATTGGGAGCGCCTAATGTTCATTTC
The DNA here is from genome assembly GCA_019176425.1 of Megalops atlanticus. NCBI lineage: Eukaryota > Metazoa > Chordata > Actinopteri > Elopiformes > Megalopidae > Megalops > Megalops atlanticus. The sequence continues at coordinate 19,134,400 of CM032878.1, read as the reverse complement.
TCAAAGTTGGCAGGTTTGCCTGGTATGAATCAGTGTTTCCGCATGCTGGGCCTGGATTCGAACCTCGGCCATATGGCACGGGAGGCATATGCCGTCCCCCTCTCATGGCACATGCGCTTGTTGACGGAAAAGGGGTGCCGATTCAAATCAGCAGGCTTAAGTACGGGTGCCCCGGCCGACAGCGCTAATCTGATTAGAGCCTGTCTGCCAGGAGTGTTAGGCAGCCTATTGTCAAGGGGGGCGCACACATTTCCAGACTGTACTCCATTGTTTTATTGCCTTAATCGCCCTGCCGAGTCGCTCCTGTGCGCATACGTGCCGCAAACGCAGGCAGGAAACATCTCCCATGGTGCCGCAGGGGCCCTGGAAACACGCTCGGTGAGACAGCGGGCTTAACGAGGGGGAAGATGATGAGGGACGAAGCCCTGCTGTCGCGCATCAGCCCCGCTGCCTGATCCAGCCGAGGGCTGCCTGGTCAGCTAAGGTCAGCGATGTGGAGCTGGAGGTACAGAGTGTTGGTGGCTCCTCTAATTTTTCAGAAAGTGCTGGGGGCGCGAAGGGGTTCCATTTCTCCTCTGCCAAAATCCGCCCTGCACCCCACCAGGAACACGGCTATCACGTGACTGGCGCTGTGCCGGTCTCTCTATCGGGCCAGACCCCCGGTGTACGCACGCACACTGTCACCCCCGGGAACCCCGCGGAGGAGCGCTGAACGGGTCGCCGTGAACTTGCGGGAAGTTTCTCGCACCCCCCTGCCAACACCCACCCCCTGCCTGCACTCAGACCGCCGTCTTCCAGCCAGCAGCCGACGCAGGGAGCCCTGGCCCCGTCGTTCCATTAATTAGCACGACTCGCTCGCCCACCGGACTCAAACGCGGCGGCGGCAGCTGTCTCGATTGATTACAGGAGAGGACGCAGCACCGCAATTATCTAGATGACTGGAGACAACGCCTGCCACTTCTAATAAAGCTCGCCGCTCCTGTTTGCCATCATGGCGATGCGGGGAGGGGCCGCGGCTTCACTCCGCCGCATATACCTTTCAAGACCCTTTCAGGCCATCTCTACAGGGCACCACGCTGCTCAATACAGGCAATAATTCTGTAACAGCGTGTCAGCTTTATTTAGCTACATAATGCCCAGACAATTTCAACAATACTCCTTTGTTGCCCTGCAGGAAAGCATCCTCTATTAGGGCCCCCAGCTGCTTTTGCGACGATTTACAAGCCATTGTGGGGGAAAAAAACATTCTATCAAGCGAATATCTGCTTCATGCTTAAAAACTGACAACAGTCTCAACAGACACATATTTAAAATACTTTTTCTGTTCCACAATGTAAATAAAGGTACTTTCTCATGACATTTCAAGCATGCACATACCACAAGCCCGCATGATAGTGAGTGGATATAACGCTGTCTTTCAATGGCCATCTGATTACTTCTCTCAGAACGGAGATGGCAAAATGAAAATCATTCAACGGCTCAAGTGGCATGACGCTGAACTCAAAAAAAGCCCCTATGTTTTCCTTCCATATCAGTACCTGGCAAATCCAACGCACTGCACCGCCTTACAAAAACAACCCGACAATAGGGACCTGACAGCCTCTCGTGGTTAGCCATACATCATCCAATGCTTGGACGCCCGTGGCCTAAGCTGTTCAAGGGAAATACTCCAAATATTTTCTGTTGGATTATGTTTCTTGGAGTGTTTTCCAGATAAGCTTGGTTATCTGCTTTGATTCCGGTGCTGGGTTTGCTTAAAGCTTTATAGGAACACAATCAGGACGATTCTGCATTTCGCTGGTGCGACTAGAGTCTGCAAAGATTTGTTCAGCAGATTTGAAGTGGCCAGGTGCAACAACTGATGGAATCAACAACGCTGTCAGCGAACGGAGCTTCCCAGGCGAGCTGTCCTCGGATCAGAGACGCAGAAAGGTAAGCATGCAGATTTCGGCGTGGGTGGACACCGGCACAGGGGAACATGGATTCACGAAAATTACAAATAGCTGTGGCGAAGAAAGCAAACCTCAGCATTGACCTGTCTCCGCTTTGAAAAAGAGCCCTTCTATTGTTTCAATAATTCAAACGAGCTGGGGTAATGTGATTCAGACTGCATCTAAGCAGCAAATGGAGAGCATTCATTTCACATGTTGAGTCTCCCATCGATCCTCGACTCCGCACTCAAGGGGAAAGTTATTAATTGCTCCAATTCAAACGCAAACGTCTCTGTACTCGGCTCCTCCCTCCTCTCTCTCTCTCTTTCTCTCCTTCGCTCTCTTCGATATTCAGGAAGCAATAACACAAAGCCTCCGGAGTCCTCAATCTGTGCCCTCGCAAATAAACAACTTCCACTGGCTGAACACAAACATGGGCCTAATCGTAGGACATACCTCCCCGAGGAGCGAGAAGGTGACTCACAGGGAAAAATGCACATCCAGTACACAACTTACATAATTGGGACACGGCTGAATCGATTTTAATTAATACTGTACGCGGAGATTTGACAAGAATGAAATGAACCTGACAACTGGAAACTATTTATAGTCATTTTTTCTCTCCTTCCTTCCCTCTGTCATGGGCGCCGTGATCAGAGCTGAGGAGGCCGTGCCTGAGGGGGGTGCACCTCGAGCTGCTGTTGCCAAGTGCCTTCCCCCCATGTGACTCGAGCGGGCCTCGGGGAGTCGCTCCCTTGCAAACCCCCCCACCACTCCCAGTGTGAATACATGGCCATGGGGAGCCTCCCCTCTTGGGTTCAACGTCCCACGGTCGTTAGCCTGCTCCTTGTGCGATTTGCATGCTCCCCGAGTGTCCCCAAGGCCACCGCTGATGTGAGCAAAAGATTTGGAAAGGGTCTGTTCGGAAGCCTCCCCGTCTGCCGAGTGGGTAGGCAGACCGACAGTGTGCTGCCCTGCCCGAGATGTCTGGAAATGGGCAGTTGGCTGGTGTATTGACAGGAAAAAGGAGGGGCATTTTTATGATACATCCCTCTATGACTAAAACACTTCAGCTAATTGGTGTGGATGCTCAGAAGAGCTTTACCGACCCTTTAATAGAGAATCAGATGAGGGTGGCGCACAGTAAGGCAGCACAACCCTTGTTTTTATCCACCTGGATCCCTTCTGCAACTGAGGGGGGGCACAGGGGAGAGGCATGCCGATGTATCGGGTTAGCACACGTACTCAGTGCTTCCCTGCTCCCCATCCATCATCCTTGATTAGGGAACGCTATTGGAAGCCACTTAGAGGGAGAGGGATAAAGAGATACAGAGACAAAGAGTGAGAGGCAGAGGTGGAGAGGGAGGGAGAGAGGAAGAGCTGGGGAGAGAGAAGTTAATAAGGGATAGGGGGTGGGGTGGCGGCATCAAGCCATGTCATGAAAACAAATGAAGACAGGTCCATCTTCTGACCCGTGGGGCTGCTGTGGGCTGCCTCCTCAAACCGAGCCCTGTCTTCTCTCATTTCCTGCTTCTCTGCAATGCTCACACTTACTCACACACGCAAACACACACACACACGCGCGCACACACACACGCGCGCACACACACACACACAGGCCCACCGCAGGCTCGTTCACTGACACTCTGTAAACAAGGCCAGGCCAGGGGAGCTGCAGGATCTGGGTCAAACCTCACAGCGCAGGGGTGAATGTGTAAACAGTTGTTTGCGAATTTCATCTTGATATGCGCAGTAGGACTTCTCCTCACGGCCCCGTGTAAAATTACAGAGCACAATTGATTTCCTTGTAGCATGGAGAACCCCGTGACGGATCAAGGATTTTGAGCCAGGAGAAGGAGAGCGGCAAATTTTGCCGTCTTCAATCGGACAAATCTTCATGGGGATCAGACCATTTTCTTATACAATGCAAATGCCATGTAAAAAAGGAAATCGTCTGCAGTGTGCCACATTTACAGCACAAATTTTACGCATTCCTATGAATAAACAGTCCATTTGATGCAGAAAATGGCAAGAGTGCCATATTTGGATTGATAACAGCTTGGATCACCCTAATCTTCCATAGAATACTTTATATTTATCCCAACCATGCTTAAAATGCTTATCAAAAGGATATCCCTTTGACAATAATCTACCAAAGAAGCATCAGAGAAACAAAAAAAATCACAGCAGATGTTGTGTTTGCAACAGACACAAGTTTTGGCTTGTTGAAGAAAAAAACAACCACAAAGAGCAAAATAAATGAATTGCTTGTCAATGGTCATCTGGAGGGCTAGGAGTACTCAGATGTTGGTAGGCAGAGGGCTTCCCTTCTCATTTTTGTGCCTACCAAATAAATTCACTTACAGACCCCAACAGAGAGCATCCCTGTCTTTGGTGGACGTGCCTGTGTAAATGGCCGTGTTAGCAGTGTCACACTTGCTAAATGTCTTTTAACAATTTTAAAGGGAGGCACAGATGGTTCATTTTCTCCAAATATTCCATCCCTGAACACACCTGCTGCAAGATCAGCCCACTGTTATTGTGTTCCTGGGTGGCTAATGCAGTCCACCGCCACTAATATGATCTCCTGGGCTCTCCAGCACCGTCTTCCATTTACTGGTTATCAAACAATCAACGCTGACCTCCAAACCTGAAATTGCCTTGGGGTGGGGGGGTGTGCTCTTAAGTGAGACATTTGGTCGATTTCTTTCCTGTTAAAGAACCAAAAGAAACTGGCAGTATATTCTGAACGGCTCACTAGACAAGCGGTAGCTGTTTTATATACAAACGTTTTACCTACTACACCAAAAAAAAGTATTAAATTCCACCTGCTCATTGTACAACTCTTTGCCCTTATTCTGAGGAGCTGATTAGAATGATTAAGCCTGAGCTGTTTGTGAGATGGCTGTCACAGCCGTAATAGAGGGATAAACTGTCAATTATACTTCTCTATGAAAATAGCAGGCCAGTCATTTTCATACTCTGCATATACAGGGGCAGACTACATTTATGGACTGTACAACTGCTCCTTAGGCGGGCTATTCTATGGGGAGTTCAGTCCACGAACATTCACGGGTGAAGTGGCAACCCTGCCCTCTACCCTTGGTCAGCATCCACTGAAAACAACCCTCAATCAACGCGGAGTCATGCTTCTGTCTCCACTCTGCAGAGGAGTTAAAATAACTGCCTCTTCGGCCTGGGCCCTCAGTGGAGCGGGGCACCAGAGTGCGAACCCATTAAAGGCCCGTCCGCATTCCTGCATGGGGAATACGGTGGAATCCGAAACGCCGGTGGCCAAAAACAACACCGAAACAGACCACCGTTTGATTAATAGGAGAACATACTGTGTGTGCTCTTTTTCCGAGGCGGGGCAGCATCTGACCATATTACAGCTCGTCTCTTAACAAAACACGGAGCAATTAATGATGTTAACCCTAGGAAAATCTGGTTTTAAGCACAATTTCTTTTCCAGTAATGCATATCTCATTATTCATTTTACCATATGCCGATTTCAAGGTTGGTTGCATGAACCTCCCATAACCTAACATATGTTCAGTGCTGCCATGGGAAGGATAGACAGCGCTGAGGCAAGAAAGTCATGCTAGAATGGCAAAATGAAAAGCCCGAGGGCACCAGACACTAGTGCAAAGTTAGTGTTAATCTAAAGTCAAGACTGCAATATGTTAGTATGGCAAGTAGACTTTGGCACTTTGACAACAAATTGCACCACACACAAACTAGTGTATCTCTTTGGGTTTCCAGAGATCCTTCAATTTCATGAAAACCCTTCTGGCATCTTTATTAGATTTTTTTTTTCCCCAGTGCTGTGGGCATACTATTCTTTGCCATGCAACATAGGACCTTTCATTGTTATATTTAGCTATGGATTTCCAGTTTCTCAAGCTTGTGTGAACCGATTCCAAAACGGTAAATCCATTACAAGCACGTTTGTAATATCCATCTAGTTTTCAGTCTCTTTCTCCTGCCAGTGATTGTGCATTATCCTGGCTGAGTGTTTGGCCACAATTGCTCACCATCTGGTTTTCTAACCGGATGTAACGGTCTCATCTGTGCACAATGGCTCTGAATTAGGAGTGTAGAGTGCAGTCGGTACAAAGAAGCCTAGGATTTCTCCACATGCGCTGAGGAATCCCAAACTGACTGCAAAACTGAGGAATAATAATCACAAAAAAAGGAAAAAACACACTACCTCACATCCACTGCACATTGTACATCCACGGTTGACTGCGCCGATAAGAAAACTATCAGGCCCTCCCAACCAGAAAATGAAAATCACTCCTCCGACAACCGATTATTGCGTGCCGGAAGGAGGGGGGAGAACGCATCGCATTTGGACGAGCAAGCCTGGGCTTGGCAGCGCTGGCGTTTGCTGGTCTACGCCGAAGGATTTCAGGAGGGCTGGAGCTGCCGGGAGGCTCGTCCCCGAGAAAGAGCTGGCTGCCGCCTCACAGCTTGGCCATCTGCGGGGAGTAAGTGATCTCCGAAGGACTCGTCCCAGGACCTGCAGCCTCTGATCTCACGGTTGGCAGGCGGGTTGATGGAGGTCCGGCATTCTTCAAATAGCCGGGACCCGGGGGCTCGGTGCGTTCCGTGCCGCCTGGACCTCCAGCTGCGCGGGCCAGGGCGATCCTCAGCCCCTCAGCCAGCACAGATGACAGGGTTCTGCTTCAAGGGCGAGCGGACGGCCGCAGAAGCCCTCACAACTCCACGCCCTCCGAAGAACGTAGCAGACCTTAAAGCACGCATGAGGATTCTTTGACACGTTCTATTTGCGCGCCGCACTGGCTGACCGTAGGTCAGCGATTCGCCGCTGAGCGAGTTGGTGTTCATCTCGGCTCATTCATCCTTAATGGTTCCGCAAATAGACATGTCAGCTGCGGAAGTGTCACCTTGGGGTCGCGGCTCTAGGATCAGCACATCTGTTTTTATGTTTTGCTGCGCCGCACTGCTGATGGCAGAAATTCACACATGGGAGGTGTAAAGGTAATGGGAATCACATGCTTGGAAGATTTAAAAAAAAAAAAAAAAAAAAAAAGGGAAAATAACAGTTTATCACTGAACATCAACCTGGTTGAGTGCAGCATCTTCACACAACCTCGGAGCTCATGCAGAGGGTAAAAACAGCGTTACATCTGTCTTCTTCTCGACATATTTCATTTCTGTCTGCCTGCAAAGGGTTACATAGGCTAAAGGTAACAGGTGACATGGTCTTTTACACATGGTAACCTTTCATGCCCATCTTGACAGCATGCAGTTGCGCATGCACAAAAATGACATTTCCGTATTGGTTAAAGCAGACTTAGAGGAATCAATCCCGGCCAATTGCATTTCACAAAGTGGTGAGCATTGCATGGAGTGAGTGATTACTGCTCATCATGGGGATCGATGAGTGAGTGTGCAGGAGCACTGCGAGGGCTAATCAGCTGAATGGCCTGCAGCCCGGCCCCCCCAACACGCAACCCTGTTTCCCCTCACCGACCCGGGAGAAGATGCCATACTCCCACAGCGGGTCCACTATTGGTGAGGGTGGTGAGTGTGTGAGGGTGTGTGTGTGTGTGTGTGTGTGTGTGTGTGTGTGTGTGTGTGTTCAGGTGGTGGGCCGCGAGTGTGTGGATTTCTGGGAAATTGCTTTCCTTCATGCTTTGGCCCCGGCGATGAACAGCGGATCTAGGTCCAATCAATAATCACACCGCGCACATGGCGAGCTCCCCTGGAGCCACTGTGCTGTCCATTACAACCCCCCGCGGGCCATGCAGAGGGGACATAACGAGGTAGTCAGGCTGGCCTTTAAAAGCAGTGACACACTAGTGTATGGGGTGGGGGGCGGGGGCTGGTCTGACGTTTAACTCCCTGGCAGATATTACCTCTGGGACTGAAGAGTCTGTGGAGCTTCCCTCTCTCACATTAGAGAGAACAAGCAGAATGTACACGCCATCAACCCTTAGCCTGTGCTTCTCTATGAAATCCACTTAACAGGCACAATTTTAACAAAGAGCAAACTGAATAATTAATGCAAGGTTTAGCATACATCATGTGCTTCTCCATTGAAGGTTAACAGTCACAAAGGAGAAGTTATAAAAGAGCTGGTGTGCACAATGACTGACACATAGAAAATATGGTGACCGAAAGTGAACTGACCTTTGCGTTTTGTGCTTCTCAAACCTTTCTCACAGCCTTGACGAGAAGAACCACATTTGAGCAAGATAAAACACTTTTCAAATGAAATATACAGCCATTCTTGTGGTTTTACCATCGGATGCATGAATTTCCCCATTTGGGAACTCAACATAAGGAATACGTTTCAGCCCTACATCCTTATCAGCAGCAAACAAAACCTCTTCAAAAAACACCAGGCGAACACTGTAGCTTTGCCATGGCATATCTGCTATCCCCTATAAATAGAACATGACAATCTGGGGGAATGTAATTTAAAACGCTATAAATATTGAAGGAGAATTAAAATAATTTATGGAATAAGCCAGTTAACAGGGTGTGTTTTCTCGCTCGCGCATAGCGGTGCAATGTACGGCTGCAGTGCAGGCTGGGAATTCTGTAATTGCTTTTTCTCTCCCTGAAGCCAGCTTCCTGCCTTAAATCAAAAAAGGCAATCTCTGTCAGTAATGGCTCAATTAATAATTAAACACGTGTCTTATCTCTGCCATGCTCCGTCTATTTATTTTCATCTCTCTGACAGGGAAGACTGCACAAACAGCATTAGTATTATCAATAAAAAAGAGCGTTAATAACAGGCGCTTTCTCGGAAAAACAAATCTTGGAACTCATAAGCTCCGATATGAATGCGAAGAATAATAACTGTAGGATTAATAAAGAAACGGACATAATGCTTTTGTTTGTGCTGATTTCGAAGTTCTTACAGGGGCTCAGAGCATGGCGGTGCTGAGAGAAATGAATTAAGAGCTGTATTCTGAAAGGATTTGCCACTGTTTAAAATTTAAATTCAATCAAGGAAACAAATAGGCTTTAGCGCAGACTTGACAAGAACTGTGGTGGCATATCCATGAGTGCCTGTCCACAATCCAGAGCTCTTCCATACATTATCGTCCGTTGTATGAACTTAAAAACGCAGGAACCTGCGTGCCGCAATAAGTGCTCTGTCAATACGAGCCTTCGGCCTGATAAAGAAAGCATTTCCTCAAGGTTTGTCGGCTGGGCTTCGTCAAACAAATCACAGTAGGCACAAAGATGAGGTTTACCAGGCTTAGATTCCTCCGGAATGACTGAAGGCTTTAATTCATGCCTTTAATCTGGCAACATAAAGCCTCGCAGCCAGTGCTCCTGCTCTTACACACCCACCCCAGTCAGCCACACTCCTGTTTCTCGAATTCAACAACAGCAAAGCTGATTAGCTGGTCAAAAGGTCAACCTCTATTCATTATTTAATGGGCGAAAGGCCACAAACACAGCAGCGCTGAGGTTAGCACTACATCACAATGGTCTGGCTGGAGGAGCACGGCGCATACAAAACATGCCCTCGCCCACAATTCCTGCCCCCGCTTCACTGCTCCCCTCCCCCAAACCAACCCTTTTTTCTTCCCCTGTGCGCATGGAGATGGTATGACGGCATTTTGTATTCCTGACGGCTGAGGCACGGAGTAGCCTGCCATCCAGCCAGTTCAGGCCATGGCCTTTTATTGACATGCAGCAAACGGCGGCTCGGGAACAAAGGGCACTCAACACCTACTGAAAAGCAGGGAGGAGGCGGGTGTTGCAGACAGACCGCTTGATTAGTGATTCGACACGACGACCCTTGGCTGTGTAGCACAGAGCAAGAGTGCACACTGTGACCATGAGCTGAGTGGGGAGGGGATCCACAGCCTGAGTGACTGATTCAGAATAATTCCTGTTTAGAATCCAGCTCAAGCTAAGAACCAAAGAACAGCCACATAGATACAGCTCCTCTCACACTGAGGCTATCAATCATTTCTACACCTACAGGAATATGCAAAAAATCCTACTATATATGCATGAGTGTACATATATGCATATATTTTTATGCATATATTATACATATACAAATACTGTGCATATGCATATGTATTGTATATACAAACGCATGTGCACACAGACATAAATATATACATATGAATACATGTACACATTGAATAATATGTTTTTTATAAGTAGACACTTACATATACATATTAATATAAAAAGTAAATCCTCACTGACGAAGTCAAACTGTAACTGTGATGGACTCCATGACCTACAGTCTTAAACAAGCCATGCCACACCCCAAACTTCTGCCACAGAGAAAGTTAAATGGAATATTACCGGTGACTTGGCGGTTGTTGTTTTTTTCCCTCCTCCTTGCACTCCTCCTTCCTTTGTTCCCCTGGTCTAATCCGGTATGTGTGGGCCGGTAAGTTTAATGGAAACAATTTATTAAGTCCGGCTTAAAATGCCATCTGCTGCTAAGCCTCACAAAGCCGCTAAGCTCCTGGTTTCGCCTGGAGCTCGCCGCGTTCACGCTTACTGTAATGCGCTGTTTAAAATGAGCACAACGGGTCAAAATTAATCAGGATTACAAGGGCACAAATCCACTTCAAAAATGGGTTTTCTGCAATCTTTCTTTTCTATCCCAAGACGCCCTGGGTTCGCCTCAGCAGACCCCCCTTGCAAAATGGGTGCGCCTGACGCCTGGGACCCCGGTAGGTGCTAGAGAGTGGAGAGGGGACCCACACTACATCCGCTGTGGCGGTAGGCAGCGAGTGTTCTCCCAGACGGTCTCAATAACCCCACTGTGTTCTTCCCTCCTTCTCTCTGTTCCACACTGGCAGCAGTGGGGTTTTTTTCGTAAGTACCTGCAATGCTTGTTTTTCCTCACCCCACAGCAGGGCCCAAATACTCCCAGCTTCAGTGCTCAGTCTTTCTTCCATGTCCAAGAACCGACTAAAATAAACTCTGCATTGAAACCCAATCTGTTTCAATACATGTACACCTCCAGACATGCCCTCGACTTCACGGTATTTCTCTCTGTGACATAAAACCTCTAGAATCAATAAGTCCCTGACAGCACATAACACGAAGATAAAAAAAATCCCCTCCCCCCACAATGGTTAGATAACCATTCTCTGGTGCAGTAGCTACATTCTTACCTAATCAGAGGAAACATTTCACCCATGCACTGAGGTCAGACTCCAGGGAGTTTAATGAATACAGCCTGCTAAAGCACAGAAGAACTGCTAGAGCCTCAGATTCCTATCAAAGAAGCTATTTATACAAGCTGCAGTAAAGAAAGAATTTAGGGAACACAAGGTTATGCTGTCTAACTCTGAGCAGAGTCCAGGTGAGTTATGAGGGTTTGCTGGTAGTGACTAGGTTTTCTCTGTTCCTTTCTGGTAATTGAAGGATAGATCTGAACGCTTAACCACTGTTTTCAAAAAAGGATTTTTTCCCAACAGACATAGATACATACTTAAAACTAAACTAAAGTCTAAACTTCCAATGACAACCCCCACAGCATGACTGAAACCACTGTGGGGAGGGCAGCCTAATGAAATGTGTTCTCGCTATTTTTGAAGGAACTGATCTATGAGGTGGGGGAACAAACCAGGAGGGTGGGGCCGAGGGGACTGCCCACGACGCCGTTAACATCAGCCTGCGAAAGCACGTCGGGCATGGGATCTGTCACAGACTGAAAGGGCTCATGGACACCACCTGAGACCTCCCCTTTGCTCAACTGCATCTGCTCTTAAGTGACCTCCAACCCGCACCCCACCTCTCCCCGGCCAAGCCAGCCCCCACTCCGGCTGCCAGCCTTTCCTATGGGCGGAGTCATCTGCAGATCAGAAAAATGGGGCTTTAGATTGGTCCCGGAGGAGTGACGGGCAGACTGGTAATGGGACGCATACGCAACAAAGCCAAATGCAGGAAAAACAGCCTAGGGGTTGTGGGCCCCTTGCATTCTGCCAAGACACGCAGCGGGCCCACAACCAGCAGCATCGGCGGAGTTAAACCAACACTGCCCAAGGAGCCCATTATAAACAACCGCGTCCGTGATAATCGCGACAACTCTGACAGCAACCGCGATGCTCATTGCCAAAGCTGCTGCAGAAACATGCTTCTTTCTGGCTCTCGGGTTTCCCCCTCTAATCCTAATCTGGCCTCTTCAAGCGGGTCTTCAGCCCAATCCCTGTGATCCCTGTGAAAAGCAGGAGAGGAATGCTGATGGGATTGCTCGGGCGTAATTCTTTGAGCTTTATCCCAGAGCCGGGGGGCCTCGTGGGCCAGGGTGGCTCACATTAGCAGGATCCGTTTGCGTACGGGCCAATCCCCTCTGGAGATTACGGGAAGGGGGGTGAGGGCTGCACAGGCTGGGAGGTATGAGCGGGGACGTTGGCAGTGTTTACAGCGACATGTCAGAAACAGCAGCCGAGGACCCTCTTTGGTTACGGACTGCCAGGCCCTGTTGTGCCCTGGCTGTTGTCAAAAACATGGCTCTCATCCCTTTAATGCCTGTATGCCGTCCTTACGGACAAACCCAAACAAACATCCCTTCATAAGGCTGCAGACTTAAGACGTGGGTCATCACAATCTTGTTTTATCAGAACAGATTTTACACCGCTGTGGGGGAGGGGGCACATGACCGTTGGAGGCCACAGGAAAGTGTTTGGACGTGAGCACCATGCTTCCTGCGTTTTAACAAGCAGGGCACTCTCACTGGAGCAGGGTCTTCCATGGACACAGCTTTCTGCGTCTGACCCAGCGAAGAAATCAGGCCCTTGCAAAGAATGGGTGTGCTGCCAACAGAAAACCGCAACAAAGCCCCTGCCAGGATTAAAATACAAGTCTTATTTTATTCCTTGCATCAGATCCACTCCAAAAGGGAATGCAGACATCACACAGTACTAGCATTACTGTTATTTGGGAAATGAAAGCACTCCCCCCTTTTCCTATTCTTTTTTTTCATTATTCATACACAAATGTAGCTACTAATCTTTCCCAGCTGGCCGGCAGACGTTCACTCTTTCCTTCGGAAATGGTCCCACTTTAAACAAATAGCCCTTGCGCTGCTTCGTCTATTATTGATGTGGCTGGCTCTGTGGGCCTGAGGGGGCAGAGCTGCGTGCTGCGGACGCTCTTTGCGGGGCCCGTGCCCTGGGCCCTCCCCTCTCCCTCACTCAGTCGCACAGATGAGGGCCGGAGCACAGGTGCTCTGCTGTGCTGCCCCTCTCCCTCCGGACGCATGTTTATGCCATGCGGGGAGCCGCAACCCCCCCATTAACACCAAACCCAACCCCCTTCTCTCCTCTGGCTGCCATTATGTGCTAAACCCCACCAACAGCGGCTTGTATTGCCTAGGGTGAGGCTTCCATTTGTGTCCGTGGGTGAGATGCATGCGGCTTCTGGCAAGGTACTTCACATGGGTTTTAATGAGCTAATAAGTGGGTAAGGTCCATCTGCTTCAGTGTCTGTCTTAAGCAAACAGGTAAGCACTAGCACTGGGTGCTTGGTGCACTGAGCTGCAATCCAACTATTCTCCCATCAAATAGCGAGAGGTTCTCAATTTCCACAGATAATCCAGACCTTTACAATCACCATAAACTGCTTTCTCAGAAAGAGAAGATGTTCTCCACATTCTCATCTTGCAGACAACATTCGGTATCCACGTAACTACAGACGTAAATATCAATAACTCAAATGTTGGTGTGTGGGTGTAATGTAATAAATGTCCAGGAATGGGAGGATGTTCGCTGACATTCAGGTTCAAGTGAGGGCAGCAGGCAGTAAATGGATTTCTTCGTACCCTCCTATGGATGACTTTGCAGGTGAGAGAAATCTAGAAAGGAAAAAAAAAATCTCAAAGTCCTACCTTTACTTGCTGTAGGGGAGAAGAGCTTCTCTGATCCTACATCAGAAGCCTGAAGGAAAAAAAAGGGAAATGGGAAATGTTAATGGTGTGGAAAGAGTGAGAGATTTTCAATATCAGAACAACATTATGCATTCATTTAATCAAGGCGCTAACAAGTGCCCGAAAATCATTATTATTTTTTTTCTGTGCATTTTCCCTCTGCTGATGATGCCTACAAGTCCATCCAGAAAAACAGCACAATAACTTGGACACAAATGATTCTCACTTCTGCAGTGATGGTACACTGCAAATCTGTGAAATGCTGATGGTACGTTTGAACGTTTTTCCACACAAGTCCAAACGTGGCACTTCACACCTCTATTTCCTCACTGAACAAAAGAGGGAAAAAAAAAATCACACCTTCGCATGTATTCCGGAGAGCCTTGAAGAGTAATGCACTCGTTCACGTCCAGGCTTAATGTTTCGAGCACTTGTGATCTTTCTGAACCAAAAGTGAAGGTCTAAGACTTAAACAGCTCCACTCAAAAACAGTCTGGATGCTGGTCACTTAATGCCAAGGTCTAAATTGATCATGACGCCGCCACATTTTCCCCTGTAACATGAATCCTGTTCTCGTGCTTCAGCACCTTGCTGCATGTTCTCCAAGCTGTGCAGCAGTCCAGAAGAAGGCAACAGTAGGGGGCACTGTTGTGCCAGCCATAACCCCCTCACCAGAAGCTTGGCTGAATGAACAGAGTTGTCAAAAACCAGAAGAAAGGGACTCTCATGGCTGAGGCTCTGGAGGACCACACCAGAGAATGTGGAGACTTAAACAGGCCACAGCACCTCGGCTTTGGCCACACCACATGGAGTCCATGAGATATTTGCATGTGTTGCTGAGGTACTCATCTGTTCCCACAGAAAAACATGAAGATTATGCTGAGAAGCACTGTGTGTTTATGTATAATTAAAATTATGGCACATGCTTGATAATCTTTCCACATATTTCAATAAGCTCTTAATGAGAGCAACTTTGCAGCTTTGTGGCTTTTCAAGTGCGGCTTTTATCTGTATATCTTGAAAGAGGGGGGCTGACTTATGGTGGTTTTAAGAACAAACACACATTCACAACCATATGGCTGATAAATAACTCCTTTGCACTCAAGTTGATACTCAGAATGAAAGAAAAACACCTCTTATCAGGGGGAGCTGTAAATATCACTTTCTGTGACAAAAAGCCACATGGTCTTTGCCTTGTTAAAGTATTCATAACATCTGCTACTTCCTGTGTGTTCACTGATTTTGCTCAAGATTAGGAATTTTCAGAGTTAACAAGCTTCGCTCTTGACACAACAGACACATGTACACATGCATTCACAATCACACGTGGTGCAGTACATTCAAGAAGGGTGTTCAAACCAACAGGAGCCAAGAAATGACTTCATAAACCCTTTTGAACAAACGAGATGTAAAACTGCACAGTGTAAGGCATTTCCAATGCCCCCACAATGTATGTGTGAGTTCTGGCAATCTTTTTAAAATGAAAATACACTGTAAGGTTACAAAAATATACACCTACCAGGAAGACATGAAAAACCTATTTTAAACACAGACATTGAGTCATAAATCAACTGCAGACAACCCACCATTTGGCAAGAAGTCGCAACGCTTACGTATAAAAAGATAACATTGACACTGTACGTCTTTCTTATCATATGGTAGCTGTCTGTATACACAACGTGCAAATTGTTAATCGCCCTCGCCAGGCTGCTGCCTATGGCCTGGGCTGGTGGTTTACTTTTACAAGCTGTGAGACTGAGCATGTTTCACGCAGTGGGCCCAGAATGTTCCGGGCTGCTATTAATGTGGCCGTCTCATACCGCGCGAAGAAAGCGAAACATGTGAAGCGGGGCCCAGGGTGTGGGGAAAGTCCAACAAGATGGAACCAAGCACAGCGGCCACGGGGAGGCCTACCACGACTATCGCCCCAGTGTCCTCGAAAAGTCTTTGATTCTGTTCCCTCCCTGCGGTCCCTCTCCAGACCTCCCTACGCAAAGTGTCCGTGCCCCCCATCCTCAGGCAGTGCTCTCTCTCTACCCTTGGATGATTGCATGGCCCTCACAGATCTTTAATTTTTGCCATGTTGTCATTTTCCAACTGCCAAGGGACTGGTTGAAGTACTGCACATTGCCAAGATAGCGGACCGAAGCGAACGCAGAGCTGCTTCAATATTCTCCTTCAAAGCTGGTTCCCTCCTATCAAGGGGCTGAATGCTCGCAGTCGCCATCCCGTCCGCCACACTACCTCTTTGTTACCACACCGTGAAAACCCCAGAACGGCCCCTCTGCTGCAGCTCCCTGTCCCTGCTGAGCTTTTCAGAGGGCCAAGCAAACAAACAAAAAAAAAAATGTCATCATTGAAATTAAGCTCATCAAGTTGTATGGATGAGCTAGATGTGGGCTTGTTCATGGATGACTACTTTTGCATGATCGCAAGGACCAAAAAATGCAATTTCAGTTATTAAACTGGAATGCTTTTGTAAACATGATCCTGCAGCGAATAAGAGGAATGACCTGCTAACAGAGGTCTGTAACTTCAGATGCAGCTGGGGCACATACATCTCAGTCTCACAGCTTTAAAAGTGCTGATATTCCTGTGGATAACAAAAAGTCTATTTTAGTGATTCATTCACTCTTTTTAATGGATATAGTTACCAAATTAAAGACTCCTCAAGTGCTGCGGAGTAAAATTAACATCTCTAACCGACCTGGTTTAACGTGAATGTTGAATGCCGTGCGCTTCTTGGGAATTTGATCACTGTCTTTTCATTTAAATGTAAATACTATTACAATACCTGCACAACCTGTCTTAACTAAGAAAACATTTATGACAAGCAATATACTTATGTGCAGTGCAATGGCACTTACAGGCCAGTTATAGTACACACCCCTGTACCACTTGTTTTGACTTTCAGCATCCCTTTGTTCTGCCACAGTCACTTACATCCACAGACAAAGTTCAACACCAAAGTGTGTTGTCCAATAACTCCTGAGAAGCCACAATTACAGAAGGAGATTTCTAAAAGTGATTCTTTAAAAGGCATGTCAAAACAATGTCTTCTGCTCCCTTTTTTAACACCAGGGTGTTTGCCAGCCAAGTTTACATTTTTTTCAGTGGGCTGCTCTGCTCGTAATCTCTCCAGCTGAGGCTGCAGCGGGCAGAGGTCATGTATAACAAATTCTTCACACTCTCTTTGTTGAGGCACTTTGGCCTCCATAAAAAAACACACACACAAAAAAACAGAAAGAACAGAAATAGTGAGAAAAAAAAAAGACCAAAGGCCAGGTTTTCCAAAGGAAGCAGGGAAATATAACCATTTCAAAACGAAGGAAATTCAAGCCACATTGCTGGGAGCCAGAGCCCTTGGACTGGGCCGCAGGAAGCCTGACCTTTGAGGACGTCTGCTATTTGAGCCTGAGGCTTTGGGGCCTGGCCTTTTCTCAGGAGAGCCGTCAGCAGGCCTCAGCTTTCCTTCCCTATTCCATTCATTAGGCATGCTTTATGATTCAGCTTCCTCTGAGCCACACAAGGGCTCCCTGAGGAAAGAGGCTTGAAAAAAAGGCAACAACGAGGTCACAGGCCCGAGCCGGGCCTGCTTGTAGCAGCTGTGAAATCCTCCTGTTTTCCTCACGGGGTGAGAAGAGGGGGGTGGGCGGGAGGTGGAGTTTATCCCACCAACAGAGTGCTAACTTCTCCCCGAAGACCGACACAGAGCACCATAACTCGAAGATTTAAAGAACACCAAATTACAAATTACACCGCTGTTTGTTTTAAATGCCCTCAACTTCCCCGTGTACGGGTGACTTATTGGTTGCATAAATCTCTCAATAGTAGCCTACACAAAAACTGCTGTCTGTAGCACTTTCTTGAAGATTGCTTCTTATTTGTCCTCACCACTGTGAAATAAATCAATCACTTAATGATATAGCTTGTTTACAGAAAGGTTAAAAAACCACGTGAAATAAAATGCATAAAAAACTAATACGACTCATTTTTTCAATGAGTGAGATATTCCTTAAATAGCCTAGAAACGGTAAATTGCTGTTAATTTTGCAGAGCAAGCCTGCACACTCCTTCAAATGGTGCAGTGGAGAACTAATCGTCAAAATGACCTTCCGGCATGAATTTATGAAAGGCATCGATCAGTTAAGGCTGTAATTTCACAAAGACACGAGGGTCAGTAATTATGCCGTTTCAATTAACCTCATTTTGTAAATACTGCTGAGAGGGCAATTTCCCAGTGCTTCATATCAAGCAATTTGGGACTAGTCTTACCTTTGATCTCTAGCTTGCAAACTGCCTGCTTTGCATTATTGAGAGCTGGACACACATTCCCCAACAGAAGGGAAGCAAACCAGCCGGGAAACAAAACAAACGTAAACACCGCGCCATGCTCCCTGCAGAGCAACAGCGACAATGTCCTTGTTTGCAATATCTCCAGCGCCGAGACGCAATTTATTTTTGCGGTGTAATGAATCACAACGGCGGAACATATAGCGTTATTATATGCGAGCGAGTGAGAGCGGAAGAGAAGCAGCATTTGTCAGAAGAGAGGGTTTAATGCCAACAAACCCCAGGATCTAGAAACAATATCATTCTGGGGACCAATGTAAAAAATGCTCATCAACTACACAATGGCCTTCCCTTGCAAAATGCCTTTTGTGTGGGGAACTGTTGGTTTAACTTATGAAGGAGATATAAAGACGCCTGTGCAGAGATACATTTACGCCACTGGTCTTTTAAAAATAATAATAAAAAATGCACTTAATTTTCTGTGCATGTATTCTGGCTGTTCCACACGCAAGCAAAAGAATTCACTATTTTATGTCCTATGCTGCTTGGGCTGGCCCCCGGAATGCTGCTAACGTGCACAGACAAACTGGCTGAGGCTCTCTGTGAGCCGAGCTCCATTTTCGCCTTGTCTCCGCGGCGACGTGGGCGGAGTGTGGCGAGGGTGCCGGCACCGGGCCTGGTGCGGCGGCGTGATGCAACACTGCGGCTAGCAGACCGGCCAGGTGGTGCCATTTATCAGCGAGAGCAGGCTGTCGGACGGGTGAGGGAGGTGGGGTGGTTGGGGTGGCAAGGGAAGGCGGGCATGCTGGCACGAACCCCCGGGCTCTCAATTACCCTGGCAGCCCACTCAGTCTCTCCTGCACTTGTGTTAATTTGCGGCCCGGGCCGGTGTTTCATCACTGTCACCCCTCCTCTGCCGTCACCCGCGTGGCCCGCACCCCCCCTTCAACCTTCTTCTATTAACAGCTGGGACCTTGTCCAAAGCCACAAGGCCGTATTTTCCCTGTCATTTATGTAACAATCATGTCAGAGTACCCACCACTTTGATAAATATCTCCGTCAGCACCTACTTTGCCAGTGAAGTACAATCACACTTTCGCCTCCTTTCTCCCTCCCTGGTGAATTTGACGCGCGCATACTAGCCGCTAGGAGGGCGACTCAAGATGCACCCGCTCATCCCCCTGACGCCCCTAAAAGCGCCGCCCGCACTGCACTGTCCTTGTTTTTTTTCCTGCCTCCTGCTCCAGATATACATACGCCAATGACAATGCTTAACGATGTCCCAGGTGAACATTTGTCATGAGTGGCAGCGCACTCTGCCCGCGATTACCAAGCAATCAGGGCGAGCACACAGCTCCTCAGCTAAAGACTGGCGTGCAGCGGCAAGATTACGGTATCACGGCGTCGGCCGCAACGGGGATGAATTGTCGGTTATTCGACTTGGTTGAGGCGTCTCAGAAATCGTAATGAGGGCCCCCGGAGTGGTCATATGAGGTGGGAACCCTCCCACAAATCTGCAGATTTGGCCAGGAGCACCATTTCCATTGGCAGACATAGCTGGGAGAGAGAATCCCTGACTTCCCTCCTCCTCAGCCACAACGACAGCGAGGCAAATGTATGGCTCGTGCTTTGCTCCTCAAGTGTAAAATATTACTCCAGGGTCCAGGGACCAGTTGGATGGCAGCCCCCCCCCCCCTTTTTTTTTTTCTTTCCTCTCCTCCCCTCCCCTCCTCTCTCTCTCTGCCGACGAGCAGCTGCTAGCCCTTATCATGGTTGCCTGTCAGTTTAGTATACAAATTAGGAGTCTATCAGGGGAGAGCAGAGGCCTGTTTCATCAGCAGGAGAAGGGCAGAGGAACGCATCGTATTAAAGCCCCGTCGAAAGACAGGGAGGGTCACAAATCAACGCTGCGGCAGCCTCCTGGGGCCAGCGCGCGGGCAGAAGTAACGAGATAAGGAGAAATGAGGAAAGCGGACATGAAATATTTCACAGAGCGACTCGCCCAGACTGATTCCGCTACCTGGAGGGCACGGGGACTGACAAATGAAATCTCGCCCTGGCGAGGAAATAAATAAATAAATAAACACACATGGGGGGGAAATCAAATTTCAACAGGCAGGAAACGACATGGTTGGACGTGCTCGAATCACACCGATTATATGCAAATTTACATTAAACGGGGACAGGCTATCAGTGTCGGTTAAGTGAACCTAATCATTGAAATCCACTGAATATTCCTCATCGTTCAACTGTTGAAAATGCTTACTTACACAAACACAAAACAATCAAATGCCATTTTTAAGGTGCTGAAAATATATTTCCAGCAAAAAATTACAATAACACCCTTCGGTTTACCTCAGTCAGTTTACCTCATTTTAACTGTCACACTCAAATAGCCAGTGCAGACCACTACATTTCAGTGATATCATGTCATGCATGCAAAGCAAAGCTCTGATAAATGACCAGAGTGTTATCTTTATAAATGGAGTAAAGTGTGCCAGTCAGCTCTCCCATGAGGACAATGGATACACCGTGCACTTGGCACCGCGTTGAGATGCCAAGAGCGGGCACTGAGAGGGCAGGTGGGCAGGCGTGACACGGTACGGAACAGATGAAAAGGTTCTGCTCCTTCCCTCCTTCCCTGCCAGTTGAAGGCGAAAATGTGAGGGGGGAAGATAAGACTTGATTAATCTGCCCGGGGAATCGGGCCTGCTCTTTATTACTTGCAAAGCAGATAGAGATCTGAGTGCAGGGCCTCCCACTGCTGGTGGCTGGGGAGGGAGATATGGAGGGAGAGCAAAGCTTCCATTAACTCCAGGTTCACCGCCCCAGGGCTTCTCATTGGCTGCTCGCGCTATTAACATTCTGACAGGGCAAACGCCCTCTCTCCCCCCGTTTACCCTCCCCTTTACAAGCAGAGGGGAAAGTATTTCACCTCACAGGATGGGTGATTCAAAAGCCTCTTGTCCTCACTCTCTTTCCTCTCCTTACTGAGGCAGGAGTGTTTACAAAGAGTTTAGTGCATATGTGTGGTGCCTGAAAGAAAAAAAAAATCAATCACTCTATTTGCTATTGTGTGCTCATGGAAACATGTTCAGTTTCACTTCTGAAGTCCTTTTTGAACTCATCTGGCCAGCAACTTTTGAAAGTATCTTTCAAAAGCATCTTTCAAAGTACCCCTACTGAAATTTACAGGAAATGTACATGCAAAATTCACAGCCAGCAAGCTTAAAATAGAAGCACTTGCATTACCTCTAGAAGTTACCATTTCTTCTATATAAGCAAAAAAGCAAAACAAAACAAGACAACTGTCACCAAAGACTTAACTGACTGACATCAGGGAAATTAATATCCATAGTTTTCAATGTCAAATGACCTCTGTGTAACAGATGAGAGGCCAAGGGAGAGCTCTGTAGGAAGTCTGACACACAGCATGCCCTGAAGCCCTTTCTAATTTACTGTAGTGGCTTGAATATTTAGAGGTGACTCAGAGGTTGAGAGAATTCAAGATGGAAGAGACTATAGGTGCATGACTGTGGCTTCATATGTCCATCTGAGAAGATATTCAAACTGCGTGTCTGTAAAAGTTAAGCATAATTTTTTGCATGGTTTAAGATGACTTCTGATAAATGATACAACACAAGCTGGACTGCAAAATTCAACCTCAGATTTGTCAGGTTTGTTCTGCTTGCTGAATGTAGCCCTGGCAGAAATGGCATCCATGATGACATCAGCATCCCTCAGGCGTGTGGGGGCTGATGGGTAGTCACACCAACCGCTTGCTGCAAATGACTGGAGAAAGCCACTCACTGAGGGCCTTTGATATTACGTTTGTTCACCTTGTTTTCTTCCGACTGCACACCCGGGCAGTGAGTCACCTCATACCTCAGGCAGAAAACCAAATCGTACTTCACGATCTGAACTATCCGAGCTCTTAAAAAGTGAGTTGGGTGTGACTTTTTGCCTTTGCTGTATTACAAAAAGGCCCTATGCACTTGGAACTAAAATAAGGTAGTGATAAAAAAAAAAAAGGTTGTGATCTTTCCCACCCCCCCTGCTCCCAGTGCTGTATTTCCCTGGTAGTGAGAGGAAATGCAGAGAAAACAGGCATTTCAGAGTGTAAAAGCCTGTTTGACACAGAGCTAAGCCACGTGGTAGCCTGTGGTATGCTCTGCCAAGCACGGGCTGCTTTAATGAGAGCAAAAGGAGGGCATTTTCACCCAGCCGTGCACTGTTGTTAAGCTACACGAATCATCCTCCCAAATACAAATAAACAGCATGCCAAAAAAAAGCGTCAAAATGCAGACCCGAGCGGAGCTTAGGTGTTTGCAGGTCTAGAACACCACACGCCATGCTCCGCCATATCCGCAAAGGTGTGCCAAGTTGGGACACCTTGGTGTGCCAAGTTGGGGCCCTGTTGGTGTCTGATTTAAGTGACCTTTCGCCTCACAATGGCGCTTCTTGCCCACGTAACACCGGTGGGTTTCCGGAAATGGACTTTGTGGGTGGGGGGGGTTATGGCTGGCTCCTGCTGTTCCGCCGGCTTAAGTCACCGGTTTTTGGAATTCAGACTGGGGATCTCGATCGCACGCCAACCGCAAATGTTAAAAGAGGTACGGTTCTCTGGGCATTAACACGACCACTCATCTAATGGGGGAGAAACTCAAACGGGGACAGGCACCCCTCTTGTCATACACCCCCCCCCCAGCACAGACGCAGACACGGCATGTGCTATATTAAGGGGGCTCGGCCCAAAGCCCTGTTCATGCTGGAAAGGGATGCGGCACGTTAAGCGGAATTTACTTTTAAAAGGAACACCGGTCATCGAGTTACTGGCAGCTGAAACACAAACCGCTCGCTGCGGCTTCCCGGGGGGCCACAGAATGCCCAGGATGGCTTTTAAAAATGCTTCTCCAACTCAGCTGTCCGTATAAATAGAGGGTAGGGAGGTGGGGGTGTGGGGTCACGACGCTTTTTTTTTTTTTTTTTTTTTTTTGGTTTTGCACCTTGGCTAATGCCCGGGTGGCAGCTATTTCCAAACAGGCTAGAAGGGATTAATTCTTAGCTATACAGGGGAAGTGTCTTTCTGTTGTGGTCAGGTGGCAGGTCCTTGATGACAGCAGGCTGCACTTGGGGATGAGGGCCGAAACCGGAGCCTGGCAACGGAGCAGACCTGAAGCACCGTTAAACCCCCGCGCCCATTCCGGAGCCTTTATTTAGAGTGCCGCGTGGGTTTTATTGATGTCTTTATTCGACAAAGTTACGGGGGAGCAACAGACTGGAATGTGCATGACTACATAACAGAGCCCGGAGGCACGCATGTTGAGGTGCCGTCCTGCACCGGGAACGCAGGGCCAAAACACTGCGCTACTGATCTTTATTTGTCCCACTTATCTCCCACACACAGCTCCCATTGAAGGGCTTGTTTTTATTATTGGGGCTCCAGACATGCAACTCGGGAGGAAGAGAGACCTGTAAATAAACACGCTTGTATGCCGCTGCGAATATCTGGCGCCTTGCTCTTCAGATTAACGAACCGCATGTGACAGAATTGAGCACTGACCCACTTCTTACCCCCCCCTTCTCAGACACCGCGATGACCTAAACTCATTACCTCAAACTTGTGATACTGGCTTTCACGCCTACTGTACAATCCCACTCCTAACGGACCGATAAGTGGTCCTCGTTTCAACCACATGTGCTCGAAAACCTTCTTCCCTATCGAGGTTTTTCTGAGCGCCCGCAAACAACTGCTCGCTTTTCTCTCACAAATTAATGAATTTAATCAAGCACGCCCGGATCAATTACAACCCGACAGCTGCTGGAATCAGCAGCAGCTTGGCTCCCAAATTGTCTTCACTGTACATTTGCTGCGAACATTGCTCTGTCTTTCTTTGTGACATTCTTATTAACTACACGATCTTTGCTGACCTCTGTGTCGACAAACGCTGGTCAATTACATTCTCTACAAGGCCAGACCTGTGGGAATGTGCTGAAGAATTAGGCCCATCAGATTTCCAAAATGGTCTTACTGGGGGGGGGTTAACCACACTGGAGTAGCCCACTGATCCTCATCATGTTAAACAAACCCTAGCTAGCTCCAGATTAAAATATAATGAAGCAAGTTAATGCAACTTTGTTTTACATGCTACATTTTTAATTATTCATGCTGGGGGGAGAGAAGACGGACGACAAACAACAGGCAAACAATTTCCCCCAGAGCAATGATCCCATTTCCGAGCCCACTTGCGATAGTTTGTGGTGAATATTTTAGCGGTCCTTAAAAGCCGCTGTTCTTTGAGACGCTAAGAGCTGGAATTGACCTAATGGGCAAAGTGGCACCATCTAGTCACAGGCAGACCTCCTTGCCATTTGGTGTTTCCTTAGCCATTTTCTGCACTGCTGTTTACACATGTACATTATGTTCTGTATTGATCTCACTCATATTGGAAGGCAAGGTTAAATGGCTAATTGCTCTGCTGCTGTATTGCCATTTCCCGTCGATAGAGAATACCGGCCTGTAAAGCTTTCAAAGGCCCCCTTGAATGTCAAAATGATCTTTTTAAAAGCCAGGCTGTTTAAGCCTGCTGAGTGTCTATAAAAAGTAGACAACTCTTCCCTTTAATTAGTTGCCTCATTTCCAAATTGCCTCCAGTTTTTACAGACCTTAAGAGGAGTAATCCACCGCCTATTAACTGGCATGGAAAACTCTGCCATTAATGTGATTCCACTGGCTATTTCCAGCTAAACACTTGCAGAAAATAAACTTGGCTGAGGCCTGCACAAAGTCTCGCTCGCTGCAGCGAGTGCTGCCTACCGATTCTAGGGCTGGGATCCGGCGGCGTACTCCCGTGCTGTACTGCATGCTCCTCTTACACTGTTCTTCCCGCATTTCTGGGAAAATCTGTGGATTACCATCGCCGACTTCAGTTGCTTGGGCACCGTTCCCCTTTCTGCCCGAGCGGGAATAAAGCTGATTGCGGATTTGCGCATTTATAACCGAGTGCTGTTTGCACGTCCTGTCCGTCGACATAAAGACCCCCGTTCTCAGACGAGGCCGGGATCCACTGTAAACAGCTGCGTGATAAAAAGTGGATAATCCGGGCCGGTGGAGCTAAGCACATCATCCAGGATGCATCTGCGCGGCCTGAAAGGAAACCTTCTGAGCCGCAGCCCGCCGCAGAGAGGGGCTTCATCTGCCTCCGCCACAGCTCCCATAACCCAGCTCCTTCTGCGCCGCTTAAAAGCTTTACCAGAGAGGGGGGATTTAATCAAGTGTTAAGAGCTGTGGAGCTGGGCCCAGCGGGGTGAGGGGGGCCGGGGGTAGGGGGCGGGGACCCGCTCGGAGGGATTCTTTGCTTCCCTGACACGTCTTCCTCCTCCTCTATTACACTGTTGTTATTTTTCCATCGCGTGGGCCTTAAGAACTGCCAGGGATCGTTGGGGAGGTGTCAGAGAGGCTGCAGGACCTTGCGGTGGCAATTGTCAGAGGGACGAGGAGGACAGGGACACACAGCACGCGTACGCCTGCGCAGGCGCTCACATGCACACACACACACACACACACACGCTTGCCTTGTGTTTTTGACAACGTACGATCAGGTGCACACCACAGGGAGGCCCAGCAGGCCTCATTAACCTGCCGCATACGTCCTCTGTATAATTAGGGCCCGGCCACGCTCTGTTGAACCCCTGCCAGCATGGTGCGCCCGCCCTGGCCTGGCGGGTGGAGCTATACCGCCTCCCCCTGCTACAGCACCCCCTCTAGCTGTGATTGGCAGTGGGCCGGCTGCAGCCGGGATGGGCATGGGGGATTATGGAGGGTGTGCTTTTGGTACCGTAGGCTCTCTCTATGGATCGATACCTCCATGTACAATTAAACAAGCAAAACAGATGTGTGCTCAGGCTGCAGTGATCCCTGGGGTCCCCCAAACCCAGCAGAAGGTGAGGCCAATCAGCACCACTCTCTGGTTCTCTTTCACACATTCTGCCCGGGGTACCTTTGAGGGCTCATGTCTCTTCTGCAATTATTTCCAGCCCATCCCATTCCCTGTACAGCTAGATATAGAATGTTCTGGGGTGTGCTTTTGGTATTTCTGCCTTGTGCGCCATAATATCCGTCCCCTTCAATACCATTCATGTTGTCAAAACAGTGTCCAGGACAGCTACACTTGACCTGCACCTATATGAAGGCGTGGCATGTCTCTGGATGCAATGTCATGCACATACATTGGTTTTATGTACTTCCTTTATACAGAAATGCATGCTGCACAAATTCCCAATGCCAACAATTCGCCCTCAACGCCCCCTCCCCCCAAAACGCCACAGCACAAGAAAAGGGCACAGAGGAGGAAAAAAAAAAAAAAGAGACAGGAAGTCGCATCTGATCAGAGGAGAATCGCAGTAAAGCGCCGGTGACAACTCACGTTTACTAATGTTGCCTTCCACGGATGATGAAAGGGCACAGACGCCTGCCCAGCCGTGACCGAAAGCACCATCAGTGAGAAGACAGCTATTTGAGTCTGCCCCCCGAGTGAGGAGTGAACCCGGCCCAATTATATTTCCTATCCTTCACAAGGCACACCCCCCCAAACCCCCGCCCCACCCCTGCCCCCCGCCCCGACGGCTTCAAGGAGCTCAGCCTCTTCACAAATGCAACAGATAAACAAATGACAGGCCCACCAGGGGTGGCCTGGCCCCCCGGCGCAGGCCAGAACCGCAGCCCGCCTTCCTCTCGCATTACTCTGGATGGATATTTTTCACATGATTATTCCGTCTCCCTGCCTTGCTCAGTCATTCGGGGGGAAAGAGGAAATGTCTCTTGTCAAATTCGGGAGCGCTTAGCAGAAATTTAACAAGTTCCCGGAGCTCATGAGGAGCCGGGACATCACCCGCTGACAGCTACAGATGCGTCACCATCGGCGACACTTGATTGCCGAAAAGACGGCTGAAAAACAGAAATTCAGCCCTGCTAGGTTGCCTCCTGTTTTTTTTCTTTGCGCTGTTAGCCTGCTGCTTCTCTGCACCAAATGTAGCTTAGAGAGCAGACAACCCATCAAATTTCTCCAGGAGTACTTGCCAAACACATGCAGCAATCTACAATCACTTATTTAGAGCATTTCTTATTTTAAGGAAAGAAAGCCAACAGAAAAATAAACAGACCACAGACATAATGGTTGTCTGCTTTTTAAAAGGTTGTCACTCAAAATTTTAGATGCTTACCCTGCCCATCTAGATGTAGATATTTATCTATTTGGAACCTGGAGCCTTCTGAAAAAGTCACGTATGAGAACATTAACCCCAGAGAGAGTGATTATTTGGAAGTACTGAGCACACACTACCCAAACAGCAATTGATTGTATAAATACTTGGTATATCCGACCAAACATTTTCTCCAGGTTTTCTTTTTCTCCCCTTGTAAAACAACCTTATATGACTTTTAAGAGCAACATTATGTCCTGGCTTACAGTCTCAGTACAACATTCAAATATTGTGAGGAAAGAACATATAGACAGACATTTTAGGTGTTTTTCAATAAAGATGTTATGATCTGCAAGGAGACGCACCGTGAACTTACTGTTCCGTTTTGAACGCATGTATTTTTTTTCCACAACGTTTACCACTCCTCCATGGAAAAACCCAAAACCAGATGTTTGGGATCAGTATGGATAAAAACAAGGGGGGTGAGGGCTGAGGCTGACATGGTACGCATTAAATATAATCAAAAAGAAACAAAACTAGACCAGGCTTCTTTAATTACTTCTCACATATAATTTGGTTGTGGGGGTGAGACAGGCTCTGCCAAGAACAGCAAGATGAAAAGGACTCCAATTATATGGAAAAAATCTGGATGCCTCCTTTGCCTGGTCTGTCCGCATTACGCGCATCGACGAGACAAATGTGCGTGCTGCCTCAAGACGAGCTTTTCAAAAATGACTGCGGGAAAGGGGTCCTGCATTCATTTTCTCCAGCTCTGACGCAGCCGCTCTGGGAGTTGGGGAGGTCAAAGTGTGCTAGACGCCCCCGCAAGATCCATTCCGTGCTTTTTATGTCGCGTCACGTTGCAAAGCGCCACTGCGGCCCATAAACGGTCCCCGGGAGCCCGCGGGCTGGTTCCCGGAGCCTCGGCGCTTTCCAGCGCTCCTCCTGGCGTTCGAACAGGTCTCTCTGGGGAAGAGCCAGGCCAACTACTCTGTCAAGGAAACGTCTCCCTTGAACCCAATTAGTCTTCGGAGTCAGCTGGGTGGAGTGGAGGTGGTGATAAACTGGTCATGTTTAATTCAAGGGGGAGTTTGAGCGGCTGGAATTTAGATCAGTGGTTCTGTCTGTGTCAGACACAAAAGAGGGGGGAAAACCACCACGGTGCACACACACGCAACCACTCCGCGCCGACAACTTCCTCTGTGACTCATGGCTCGCCTCTACAAGCAAACCGGACTGACTCTTTATCAGCCAATGCCCTCTTTAATCACATGCCGCAGATGAAAAATAATGCAGTTTTGGGAACGGATTTAGCAGCACGCTGTCTAACCCGCATTTATTTTCAGTCAGAACTTGACGAAACGGCCACAGCGATTCGCCTCAACAGGCTTGAGTCATTCTGCTTGACATATCAAGTTTCCGATACATGCTGCCATCAGAAATGCAGTCAAGAGTTCAAGGGCCTCTTTCCACTTGGAACCTTTATGCTGACTTTTCTGAAACAACACCCGATGCCATGGCGCATTTTCACTGTGAAAAGCCCTCGCGCATTCGAGCAGTTGTGTGTGTGCCTTTCAGGGCTCAGGAAAAAGCCAGCTCTCGACGAAGCCTTCACATTCCACTGTTTGCAGGGCCTCTCTCCGCTCGGCGCTGTTGCCACAGTGCTAAATTGCACAGCTGTTCCACAATCTGTAGCGGTGTTAATTACCCTAATGTGAGCGGCAGCTCGTCAGCTCCTCGCTAACGAAGGGGCTTGCTTTCCAGCGAGCGTACCGTATGTTCGGTATGTAGCCCCATTCTGATCTACACTCCCCGGGCAGCTCGCAGACCACCCGACACATCAACATCCAGAATAAAAACGCATCTAATTAAACCTCCTGCTGAAATCTGCTTACTCAGGGAAAAAAAAACAGGCTGAGATTAAAAGAGGATTTAACACACTGTGACTGAATGGACTGGATAGGAAATATGAGAATGCTTAATAGCAAAACATCCCATGATGCTAAGAGGAAGCAGTCTATAAACCTGAAAAGATCAGTCAGTGGTTGTCAGCAGGTGTCCCATGTAAGGTTGTTTTCTAGATAAGTGTCCAGCGATCTTTGATTAATCACTGTTTCTGGCTACATGCTATCCTCTGACTGTGAATTTATCATCCACACCTTGTGGTTACTAAAAACTGCTTTGGCATTTCCTTTTCTGGATATTAATTTTACCAAATTAAGGATAACAATAAAAATAAATAAATATAATACAAATAATGTAATACTAATAATGAGGTACAATTTCCATCTCACAAACAAAAACCAGAAAACCACCATTGAACCATTCTGGCTGTACCTTCCCTGCATGACCTTTGAAATAACCCTCTCGAAGTTTAAAAAACACTGCTTTTATTCCTTCCTTGAAAAGCCCCTGACAACACGCTCTTGATCGTGCGATTAACTGACAGTTGGTCGTAGAAACCGAAACGTTCAGGGCAGATACAGCGGGAGCAGACTGTGTAATGAATGCGCGATGCAATGTATCATGGGGCTTTCAGTATGCACAGAACGATGGGGCAATTAGGCCCGCATGACACCTCCAGCGCCATGATGGAGGACTCCAGGGTTCATCTTCTCAGCCTCGCTTCTCTATCATTAGGGCTGCAAAGCCACATCTGGCTAATGGCAGGCCGGGGCTGCGTGCTCAGACTGTGTGCCACGCCAAGCGCATTTAATTACGCCTCATAAAGGTAACAAAAGACACGGCCCGCTCTCGGGGAAAGCGGCTCTCTGGGACGGGGGCGGAGGACGAGACGCGCAGCTGTGGGAATTACAGGTTGACCTGTGTCAGCCTCTGAAAGGGGAATTTACTCAAGTGTCTCTGCCTCTTCTCCAGACGCCACATGGTGACGAGAGCGGCGTGGGGGGGAGGGGAAGGGGGGACAGGACGCTTGTTACCTTTCTGCGGAAATCAAAGGCTCCCCGGTTTTCTTTTCTCCTTTCAATCGTCATGCTCCTCGGCCGTCGATGGCTAATTGGAGGAGGGCCACAATGGATGAAAGGAAAAGGTCTCTGAAATATTAATGGATTCGTAAGAGTGTTTGAAGTGAAGGGGGTCCTCCAAGGCTTGGCCTCAGAAAAACAACAACGGGGGGCAGATTTGGGGGCTTCGCTATGAGCGACGATGCCTCGCTCCCTGGTATCTGAGCTGTCTTTCAACAGGAGGCCAGCGTCTACTGCGTTGGCCGCAGTTTGCAGGGTCCACTGTGAGCTTTGAGCATGAAATGCACATTATCCAGACAGTGTGGGGGTGACCTATGACTTCAGCGATACCTGAAGGTATTTGACAGGCTTTGGCTGGCTGCTTTTGAGCCACACGGGTTTGACATTTCGAAAAAAAGGACACGTGCCCCAGGAATTGCACAAAGCAGATGCCCACATTTAGGAAATAACATCTGATAGGAGGAGATGAGGGAGAAAAAACCCGCGGTTCATTGTCCAGGCAGTCCATTGTCTGACAGTTTCAGAACTTGCCAGCGCCACGGGAAAGGTCACCGGTCACTTCCATTTGGACACACACATAAATCCCTCGCATCTAGCGCCGTTAACGGCGTTTTTTCGCTTTGACAGGATTGTGGTGGAAAAAAAAAGTATTTTATTTCGCCAACACCTCCCTGTCCCTTTACAGTGGCTGGCCTTGTGTGCCTCCAGGTTATTTATAACTTTAATGTCAAAAACAGAGACATCTCTGAACTGCACATTAAATCTGAGCTGGCGACCGCTTTGCTTCTTTGTATCTGCCACAGTCTTCGGTGCAGAAACATGATGCTTTATGGAGCAGGATCCTTCTGTGGCCATGATTAAGACAGCAAAATGGCATGGGCCTGCTCATAAATTCACCTTCTCACGCTTGCAGCCTTGGGGTACTAAATACAGGATTCCCCTCCAGTATGGGGATCCGAATTCAGCATTTCTCATAGGAAAAAGATAGATAAAAAAACAGCTAGATATTTTTATCAGTCTGGATATCTTCACAGGTTCTTGTGTAACTGCACCAAGGTGTAATATGGGGGAGCAGCAGACATTAAACCGCTCAGATATATCTCCACTCCCTTCTAGGACAGGAGGCAGGCATTACACTGCCTATACAATCTATCCAGTGCTAGTCAACCCAACGCAGGCTCAGAAAACAAATTGGTGCAATGCATTTCATGTGATCTAAGGCTGGTTGTGCTGCGTCAGAGGATCTGCAGAAAACACAAGTTCAGCATTTTGGAAATGTCCATCCTTCACTGCTGAATGGTGCCATTTCAATAAATAAGGCTGGGAGGGGTTCCTGCAGGCCACAGAGAAGGCAGAGACGACGTGAAATGGAGGCAGCTTAAAATGCACCAACAGCCACTCCATGAGAAACTATGAATAACTGACCTTACAATTATCATTTAACACACTTATAATTGGAGCTTAAAATTCAGGGGCGGGACATACCATACATGCATCAAATACATGACACTAGCTCCAGGCTATTCCTTGGGTTTATGTGTCAGAGAAGCACTCTTGGTGCACTTTGAGCAAAATGATATCCTACTGCCCTCAGACAGCTTTGGAAGGAACTGCTGTTTAAAAAAATAATAACCTTTTGTCTCTGGCTGAGTTTGTTCCTGTCTTCCCATTTTACAATCTGCTAACATCCATTTCAACAGATTTTTAATCACTGTCGTCCAAAAATAGCCGGCAGCTTGAGTTACGGTGTAATCCATTTGGAGATGTTCAACATTCCCGGTCAGTCTCTGTGGGAGCTGGGTTAGCTTCCCGTTCAAATCGAAACAGCTCAGGTTTGATCTCTCCTGCTCCAAACAAACCTGTTTCCCCACAGAGATCTCAAAGCATTTGGATTTTAACTTGCACTGCTAATGTGAGACAGGGGGTTACACTTGATGCTGAAACACTGATGAATTAATTGCATGAAATGCAATACTTTTTAACAAGGGTGTCTTGGAAGATCATGGTTAAAAATATTTAAGTCAAGGGTCAACTATGCGACCACTGAGCCATGAACATGAGGTGTCCAAAACAGGTTCCTCACCTAAATACTGGCCTACCAGAAGATTTACTGCTTGCGCTTATCATGAACAATCCTTCAAATTGTGATGTTTTTTTCTTGCGTTTGAAGGGTCGCAAGATGTTAGCCTTATGCTGCAAGGTTTGTCATATCTCCCCATGCTGTGATCTGCATGAACTCTTACATTACAAATAGCTGGAAGATTTTTCACCCCCTTATCAGTTTTGCCAAGCAGGCCTCGCTCTTATCTGCTTTCTGCTAAGATAAATGAGCTTTTGAAGATATGAATAAGTGCTTTTTTGCAAGCTAATTCCAGAACTGCATCAGCAGTAGATTAAAGATTAGTTCTTGGTTCAAGGAAACTAAGACAGATAAAAAAGGATGGTGGTCAAAGAAGGGAAGAGGGAGTGTGGGGTGTCTTAGGTTGCTAGACATGTGAGTGGTGTTTCCAAGACTGGAATTCCATACACACACACACACACACACACACACATAATATAAATTCAGGACACCGTTTTCCACAAGGAAAACATACAGTAACATAAATTAGCAACGCAACACAAAGGTGTTATCGTCCCACAATACTAAATTAGAAATTAGAACTTTTAAGCAGAAAGTCACATGGTTCAAGAGAACAAAGGACTAAAAGCTATTCTTCGTGTCCGAGGGCTCGGACATCTGGACAGTGATCATCGGCAGCACTTTCAATGGGGAAACGGTGGTGAAATTAAGAAGATGGAGTGAGACAAAAACAAGGCAAGGGTCCATGCTGCCCAAATGTCAAAGAACCGTCTTCACATCCAGACAGTTACACAATGACGATGACACGCTACCCTCCCCAAGGGGGGTCAACCAATCCTTCCTTCCATATCTCAACACTTAGGCCCTCTGGCCCCACTGAACTCATGGACCCTTAGTCATTTAGAGCACCACTTCCCCTCCTATTTTATCCCAGCTTTTCCGCTGGTGACAGCAGTATATTCCGGACAGCTTGCCATGAACGTACAGGGCTCATTTCTAGTTTTAATTTTTCCGAGTGGTGGACAACCTCATCAGCTACAGGTGTGTTCATCTGAGCCAAAAAAAAGTCATTAAGCTGCACATCTGTGTACCATGTATTCCTCATATCCACCAACACACTGCTCCAGAAGTGCAGTCTAGCACCAATGCGGATGATAATTATGAGACTCCATGTTCTAGCACGCATAATATTTTAAGCATGACATTGAATGTTCTGCTTAAAATAGTCATCTGACTTGCTTTTCATTGTACATAACAACACAATGAAAGCAGGTGATGCATTTGAACTAGTGTATTTCCAAGAATTCATGTTTAGTGTTTTTACTATATCGTTCATTGTCTTCAGTTACACAGACATTAAGGTTAAAACTGAAATTAAATTTAAACTATGTCCCTCCACACTTTTATTTAAGTAAATGTGATACTTATATCACAGGTAATAATGGATTTATTAAGTACAAATAAGATAAGGTTTTGTCACCACTAAGGGAGTGTAACATGTGAGCCAACCTCCATGCTCACAAAACAAAATGTTAAAATCCAAGGAATGGAGGGGTTCTACATGGAACATACAGACAATACATAATATGCTTATGAATACATATTAAACATCTGATATTTATGCAATTACAGATACCATCACTGAAAAGAAGGGTGTTGATATGTTAGAGAAATAACTATGAGATGACTATAATGATTCCATTGTATCCAAAAAAGATATAGCAGTCATTGAGGCAATTCAACATTACAAAAAAAAAAAAAAAAAAAAGATAAAACGTTAGGAATGGATTCAAAGGCATAATATTTTGAAATAGCTTGTAGCAGTTTTGAAAGTTACAATAATTCATCTGGAGAGCATTAAGACTTAGGTGTTTAACCTCTCTCCCAGTCTAAATTCATGATATTTTTCACTGTATGGCTTATACAGCTCGAGGTCGAGTCAGTTTAATGGAGTGTTCTTCCACTACCCACAAACACTTTGGGAATATCAACTTGAAAACAGGGAGGTCCAGACGCGCGAACACCATGTCTCGGTTGGGGACATAACTTTAAAATGCAGGTGTGCGCCTGTCCCAAACATGTAATTTACCACAATGCATCAAGTTTAACCTACTGTTACAACACAATCAAACAGATGAGCTGATCTGACTATTATTAAAACAGCAACTTAAAAGTCAATGCTACAATATGGAAATAGTCTGAATACGCCCTCATTCTGCAAATGCAATTGAATTAGCCAGTTTCATACAAAAGGGACCCGAACAGGATAATCTATATGGTTAATTTCTAAAACAAATTTTATTGAAACTGCTATTACTTATTTTTCTTTATCAGCAGTATATTACAGCTACTGTACACAAAAGAAAGCCTTCTAGCATTTCGTATAGACTGATTGGCAATATGCTGTATCCATCTGGATCTTACTGAAAAGACCCCGTCGGATATATAACCTTGAACGTCCACATTCTTGCGCGCTCTCAGAACAAAAACTAATTAAACAGCACCACCTGCGGTGGTTGGAAACAAACAACAATGCAATATACAAATACTAATAATAATAATTGAAAAATACTTGCGGAATGGAATATTAACCGCCACTTTGAATCGCTAATTCGTTCATGTAATCGACGAGGGCGTACTGCATAATACCAATAATTATAAACAAACTGAAACCATGTGAAAAATGAATAAGGTGTTTGGATACCAATAACTAAAGACGTACATTTATGAATAATCAACATCATATAGCTGGGAAACACGGAAAAGTGATTATTAACCAATTAAAATATTTTAATCGAGCACGAATTCGACGTCGCCTTGTGGCGAATAATGTAAAGTGGTAAAGAAATCTCAATGTATGCGAGTTTTAAATTTTAAACAAGCTATTTTCCCCTTTTGTATTAAAAGCACTATGTGGAAATCGTATGCTTACGTACAAAAACGTGATGTGCATACTAACTTGATATAAAGATAGCTAAATAATGGAAAACCGTCAAATCGAACGAAATTAAAGAATGAAGTATATGCAATACATGGCAATCTTACCGAAATCTACGAGCTGTGATCTCCACCGTCCAATGAAGAACATTGGGCAAGCTCAACGACTTCACGAAACGGAAACAAGCGATGTCGTTAAATCCAGTTCGGGTAAACACAGTTTAACAAATTTATTCAAAAGCAGGTTGTCCTTTAAAAAAGAACAGGCAACAAATGGGAATCTGCCTTGGCAATAAATCTTTGTAGAGCTCTTTTTTCGGCTGCAGCGGCGAAAGCTGTCAAACCACGAGATAGAAAATATATCTGGAGTTTATTTTTTTCTTTTCTTCACAAACTATTCGTCCCTTGAAATAGTCAGCAAAACATGTTCCTTGTTCTGAAAGCGAAAAACAGTGGATCTTTGTGCCTGCCCAGATTAACGCTGATATGAATCCAAGTCATATGAAAACCCCGATGACAGATCATTCACAATAGATTCCAACCGCAAGTATATCGGATTATTTCAGATGAAAACAGATAAACAAAAGAGACGAGAAATCCCAACGTATACGGAGCCTTTCAGATGCGTTTTGTTTTTCAAGTTGCGATATCCATTATTTCCTGACGCTTTCAACAACGCTGAAAAGTCCCAGTAAATGCAGCGCGCACATCGCCTGTGAAACGCTGCTCTCCGAGCACACACGGGAGAGACTGAGCTTCGTAACGCGTTTGCAGGCTGAGCTTCAAGCAGTCAGCCTCGCTGGGTGTGTTTAAAAAAGAGCAGGATAGGACGAGACCAAAGCAATCAATGCACGAAAACAGGATCTTTAACTTGATTCACCACGCCGTCGTTCTCAATTGCAGGACTTGACAGCCCGTTAGCTCTGTAGGCTTGCAGACCGTGTTGTAATAGAGAGGGGAAGGTTTTGGAAAAGGACAAAGCATGAAAGTCGACGTTGTAATTGTAGAAAAAAACAAAACAAAACAAAACAAAACAAAAAACGATTCTTCGACTGTTCTGTACTGCAATTCAACACAGGCCTCATTGCGTGTGTAAAATAACTGCATGTTTTATGGTAGATGATACATGTAGTTTTATTTAGGAAATAATGATGTGTTGTATTAATTTCTGAACATACTCACAGAGCAATATGTAATTTTATTTATTGGATAATTCTGTTGTGCTGCTTCCAAATACAACATCAATTTACAAATTCAAATATTTCTGGAAATGTGATGATATTGCACACAGGACACACTGGTGAAAATTACTGGACAATATTAAGCTTCATACAAGTCCGGCTATTGTTATTATAAATCAGCACAATTTGCATGCGGCTGAAACTTCAATAGTCTCAAGGGGTTTTAGCTTCAGTAAACCTAGTGACTGCATGGTAACAACATCCAATAGGAGTCTTCCACACAAAAAAAGGCTCAAGGCAACGTCAAAGACTTTTGGGGCAGACGAGGAAGTGACATCACCATCTGAGCACTGTTACTCCTGCCTCCTCGCCAGCAGCAAATTCAGCTGACGAATAGGCATCAGTCTCGGTGATGAGTCATGGTATTATTGTAATCAGTGTGGTAATGTCGCACTTGCCCCTAGAGACATTTATTCTGCAGTACAAAAGACCCAAGTTCCTCTATTCTGAAACTAACCAAGCTCTTACTGAGGCAGTCCTCGGAGTGACTATACCTTCCACAATGGACACATGTATGTAATGAGTTCCATCACACATCATTTTGCATCGTCTTTTCAAGATGTTAAAACCCACTTCAAGCAAAACAGAAAAATGTGCTTTTGACCTTGTCATGCATATGTCTGACATTTAGCTCTTCTCACAAATTCACATTCCATGTCAGAAGAGTGGGGAGCAATTTTTACTTTTGCCGGTTTTACAGGCATTCTTTTTAAACCCAGTGCAGAATCTGGGAATTCACTTGTTTTCATCTTTGACCTCTCAAATCTACAAGGATGGCTAAGCTCTAAAATTAACAGTGGGCTGGGGAATTGAGGTTGCCTTTTGGGGGAATGCAAGGCTGTCCGTCTTCCTTTAAAGTCTGAAGATGTTATTGTAAATAGTATGATTTTACCAGTTTTAGGGAGAAGGCTTTGATGCCAAGTAGAGGATCTTGTCGACATCATCTGCAAAGTTAGCCCCTGGGTTATCCTGTTCACAGTTATGACCTGCTTAAATCGCATGGTTGACCTCTGATTGAAAGACCTTATGCAAGAGCACAGATGGACTTGGGCCAAGAATAAGGCTTTTACGACTTGTTCTCCATTTATCTCGCAGAGGCCTTGTTACAAATATGAACAGAAATTACCATGGTTCACAAGGTTCATATTCTGACATTTTCTGAAATGTTTTTAAGGAATCTGAACAACATTCTTAAATGCTTTTGTAATTAAATAAGGCTATGGCACTCAAGGATTTCATTTTTCATACATTTCATTGAATGTAAAAACTAATGTTAATGTCATAGTTTTGTTTTTATTTGAGGTTCGCAGTTGAAAGATAAAAATGTCATGGGTTACAGAACGTCTTTGTCAAACCAGCACAAATGCTTTATGAATGTCTTACAATTATCCTCAATTCCAGAGTGGCTGAGCAAAGATTCGATTTCATCCTTAACTAGGCTCAAATAACAAAAATTAATAAATAATATGTCTTTCCCCTAGCTAGAAACAATATTGTATATATTCTTTGCAGCCTAGCATGCAATATCAATAAGTACGGTCCGTGGTTTTTGTGTCTGGAATGCAAGGCTTGTAATTATTTCCCAGCTGACTGTAATTATGGGTCATCCCAAACCCTACAGACTTCCTATTAAAAACATGAGGCATCCAGTGAAAAACACTACTGGTGTGCACACAGCTCTTATAACAGACTGTCTTGGAGGATTCTGGGCTAGCAGCAGGAGTCTCCAGGGTAGCAGAACACAGAGCCAGGACTTTTTTTAAGTGACAAGTTTAAGTAGGCCTCAGAGAGCAAACCTTCTCAAAGTGACACAGCTGTATGAGTGTGCTTGTGATCGCCCCATTTCGGTCCCAAATTTATTTCGGGACAGATGTAAACACTCCAAAACCACAGTCAAAGTGACATGAGGGATTGCCTTGTGAAAGGATCCAAGTCAATTTATTTGGGGTGCCGTGACAGAGACTGACCGAGACAAACAGCCCTGCATCAGGGAGGGGAGGAGCCTGAAAATTTCTAATCAAGCGTCCACATAATGTAATTAGACCTAGCCTGCTACAACTACTTAGTAGCCAGGCAATTATTGCTTGATTCTTTACGTTCGTTTGTGAAGCAATCCCGTGTTCTGCCGACAAGCAATTCAAAACACATCACTAATGAGTGCCACTTAGTGAGGAATTTCCCCCACATCCAAAAAGAGACTGCAAACACATGAAATAGACAGATCTTTCAGTTCCTGCTTCTATGGATACTGCTGCAAAAACGGACATATTTCTCTACACGTTGGAAGTTTTTTGTGAATAAATATGTTGAGCTTATGAGAGCAGGAAGGGTATACCAGCAGCTGGCTGTAATCACCACTGTCTTGCAAGGGTGATACGTATTATGTTTTATAGTTCATTCAGATCCAGCTTGTTAATGCTACAGGCCTAAACCTGGAGTACAGTTAATCTCAGGTAAGCCTACAGTGACACAGTATACACAGAGCATGGTCCAAATACCTACTCTGTGGAAATAGCATCCGGCGTTCCAATCTCCTAATGCTGGCTCTACATTTTGGCTTCCTCTGTGGTCTCAAAATAGGTGTGTACAGCACTACTTGTTTTGCAGTAGAGAGTCAGACAGGGGTGGTGGGGGTGGGTCTGCATAAGATCATTAAGAGCATTTCAAACTGCGATCTACATGTAACTTTGGTCAATGGTGCCCCACTCTGTCTTTAAATTGAGAGATGAAGTGCGGACAAAGTCAGAGGTATAAGCATCATTTATCTTTTGTGTGATGTTCATGTTTACATTACTGAATTGTATTAGTTGCTCCTCAAGCTTAAAACCTGATTTATTACTCTTGACATTACAAGACAAATCCAAACAAAACTTTTGTGACGTAAAACCTGTGTTGTGGATTTTAATACCTTGACTGGAAATGATGTTTGCAAAATGAGAAGGAACAGCAGGGTACAAAAATTTACTTTTTATTTGTTGGAAACAGATGGTCCTAATGCCTATTTACGATTCAAAAATACTAGAAAGACTTAAATCAAGATTTCTGCTACCTCCTATTGACTTAAAGCTACAGATAAGAGCTGCCTTAGTTACCTCATAAGCTGTCAAGAAAGGTGTTTGGCTACTGCCCATCATTCCCAGTCCTCATAGTTCTGTGTGAGACATATTACACAACATTTCAAATAATAGACTTTGACCAGACTGCCCCTTTAAGCCCATGGGTGAATGTGCTTCCTTGTCAAGGTATGTCTGTACATGGCTTTCAAAAGTGCCAGCTGAACCAGAAGCTATTGTTTTTCAATAAAGCCCTGCATTAAAGTGTGGAGCACTCCCTATTTTGAAGGGGACCGTTGCTTGCCTTTGTTGTGTTAGAAATAGGCAGTCAATTTTCAGCCCTTCCACTATGTTTCACCTCAATGCCAAAAACACATCAGCCAAACGAATCCCTGCAAAAATGACACTTGTTTAAGGGGCAGGACAAGGCAGCAACATGGCAACCACCTTCTGAGCTTTAGCAATGCAAATTACCTAATATGGGTGTACCTTCAAGTCTTCATATAGCTGAAAGTGACAACACAAATTCCCACACAGCTGTTTGCAAAGCCTTCTACATAGAACATACTGTTCCGATCGCCTTTTAACACTGAATTATAGCAGTTCTGCTGCTGATAATGACTGTGAGGAAAGGTGCTACCTAGAGTTTCCAAAATCAAACCGTGATGAAGAGAGCTCTCAAGTTAATATTGCTTTTCTCTGCATACTTTGAGCAATGCTGCAACTTCTGGCAGCACAAACTGTTTGAGAGAATGAAAATCCAGGACTTTATAATTCAAGGCCACAAGTTGCTCCATCCAACAGCGTTGGAACAAATACGCTCTTCGAGGGCTTACATCTTTTAATGCTGAGGGATGTGAATTCTAGGTCAGCCTTTTTTAAAGCACCTGTACACTTCAAAATATGAATGCCAGGAACTTGAATTGAGGCCTGTAAATGTCAGATACTTTGAAAGACTCTTGGGAGGCAATACTCAGACTGAGTGGAACTAACCAACAGCCAAAGAAATACGAGGAGCAGACAGACAGAACCCAAGATATCAAATCTCTGAAAAAAAGATTCTGTGGAATATTAGGTAGCCCTAGAATCACTGGGGCTGTAATGAATTTTCATTTACCTGGAACCCCTTGGACCATTGCTCTAAGCATTTTGTAAATCTATTCAAGCTCCGGGGAATGTCTAGCGACTTATGACTTCGTTAAACTTTCCTCTGCCACTGCTGTAACGTGACTTAGGCTAAATCTTTTTAGAGGTCGTGCTCAACATGAAAAGCTGCCCTGATTGATTGGGCTGATGCAGAACAAAAAGCATACTCCATCAAACACATTAAAATTAATTTCTGTGGGATTCCAAAGGCTCCACTTATAGGATGGGAGGGAGAGTGTTCGTCTGAGTGCTAGTTTGCCTCAGGTTCCCTTCCAGCTGGCAGTCCCAGAAGACCTATCCATCAGATTTGCTCCAGTCCCAGAGGTGAGTGGCTGTTTGAAGGCTTTTTCCAGGCACCTTATCCTGCGGCTTAACAATTCAATATTGGTTGTTGCCGAAGATAATTACTCTTCATTGATGATGGAGCACCCCGGGCCAGGTGTGGCAATTTGCATCGCACAGCACCAACCAATCGATAGGGGCAAAAAGCAGTTGGTTCTGATAACCGTCATGAACAGCATTATCACGTGCCTCCACTCCCCCCGCAGATGGCCAAGGTAAAGAATGGGCCCCACTGATAGAATCTGCAAGGACACTGCCATCTTTATTTCTGTTCAAAGACCATGTGTATGTCACCTTGACGTCCTCCATCTTCTTGATGGCAGTGGCTGTGGAAAACGGGCACAGCAGGCCCTCTATTCAAGGCAGGGCTGTTTGTCAATCCTGTTCCTGCAGAGCATGGGTTGAGTCCTACTTTGTCCCTCAAGCTATTTAAGAGAAGACTGAGCAAGAAAAAGATAAAGCCAAAGGTCTATGATTCAGTGTTCATCAATAGCTAAATACTCTCATCCTCTGTAATAACCTGACAATCTTGTAAATAAACACGGTTTCATCTTGACTGCCTTAAATTCCACAAAATCTAGCAGGGATTTTTCATTCGGGATCAGACTAAAGGGCAATGATTATGTGTATGTAATTGGTAATAGTAAGATTACTTAATAAAACAACACTTGCACCTAATTACTAGTGATTTTTGTGGAAAAAAAAAACAAAACAAAAAACATCGTAGTCAAACTCTTTATAAGGTTTGCCATTTTGAATATAAAACTATGCATCTTTTTTGCATCTGCTTGGATGTACATATTTTTAGTGAAAATGTCAAATAAAGGTTGATCTGCACGGCAACTGCTAGGTAGGAGTAAATACTGTAAGAGGGTGGCTTGATGCTGCCCTTATATTCTGATAATGAAGACAGACTGTCATGTCCCTCAAAGGTAATCTCTGTCTGCACCGTAGCAATCTGTTTATTACAGCCTCATCAGCTCTGTACAGCAGGAAGTCCTTTATCACCACTGCCCACAATCTCTTATCGCCAATTCAGCTCCACCTAGTTATTTAGATGCGGGGAAATGGAAAAGAGAGCAATGAAATTAGTTATTAATCTGGAGTTTCCTGCGGACGGCAGAATGTGAGATAACAGGACTCTTAGGAGGATGTCCACAATAACAGCATCCGATCCGCCATATCAGAGCTAAACATGTGATGACTTCATTCGGGGGTGGGGGGGGGGGTTGTGGTGGTGGTTAGAATGACAATGGAACACGGCAATGGATGGCTCGGGTCACAGTCATGCGCTTGATCATGAAGTCTTTCATCATTAGTGAATATTTATTGCGATGTACATGATACTTGTTTTCTGATCCTCGATGAGTCTCAAGTATAACAGAACAACAGGCTTAGCCAATCTGCAATGTGATGGGAAGATCAGATTTCCATTGCAGTATGTCCTGTGATAACTCAGAACTGTGCATTTTTGCTTTTTCCTCAGCCAAATCTCAAAAAGTGTTATTTCTCATACTGATAATTTAATACAATGTGGCACTCATTTATCACGTTTTCGTTACCTCTTCTCTGCAATTAATAAGCATATTTCTATCTGGCATGGGAGAAAAGGTGTTATAATCAGTTGGTGTAAAACTCAAAGGGTGCGGCATGAAAAAGGGGGCATGCACGACACAACAACCCAGAGAAAATGCAAACATGATTCTTCTGCT
Organism: Megalops atlanticus; assembly: GCA_019176425.1. Lineage (NCBI taxonomy): Eukaryota > Metazoa > Chordata > Actinopteri > Elopiformes > Megalopidae > Megalops > Megalops atlanticus. The sequence continues at coordinate 19,091,587 of CM032878.1, read as the reverse complement.
GTATATTCAGAATGCAGACATGGCAAGGCATTCACAAGCAGTGTGAGTTCCTCTGCCTGTTTCTGATCATGGCACACAAATTTGAAAATTGGAGGTTCCCCAAACTTGACGGGGGTGCACAGAGCAAAAGGAGGGGTTCCTGGGTACTGACTGTCAGAACTCACACGGATTTCTGGGCAGCCCCAACAAGTTGGAGTGACAGTCCAGGAGTGTCGCCATTTGAAAAGGCGTTGATGAAATAACAGCAGTTTGGGGATGAGTGCATTAGTCTTGTTGTCCTCTCATCCTTGATAAGGGGGAGCTGAAGCCATGGGGAGAGATGGGAAGAGGGGGGAACATAAAGGAGTCTTAACAGTTAAGGGCATGAAACAGAAAATGACAGAGTATTTGTTATCGAGGAGAATGCAGCCCAGCCGGCAGAGGCAAGACTGAGATTAAATATAGGGTTACCAGAGCAAATACCTAATCCATTCAGAGAGTAATGCAGGGTCTCAGAAGCACATTTGTTGTGCAGCCTGAGGTTTAACAACTGGTATTATAACTCCATTTCTCATCATTAGAGGGTTGTATCGATGTCCCTAAGATACGGTCAGCGCTGGGAATAGGAGCAGGAGCAGAGGGAAGGGGTGGAAGTGGGAAAAGCCAATGATGGAGACAGAAGGAGAATCTGTGTGTGTGTGTGTGTGTGTGTGTGTGTATGTTCATGTGAGCAAACACTTGTGTCAGTGTGTAGAATTGTCTGCGCATCCATGAGTGTGATGTGTGTATGTGTGCAATGTGTATATGCAAAATGTTTGTGTATGATTGTGTGCTTGTGTGAATGCCTGCGTAAATGTGAACAGGTCTGAATTCCCTACATAATTGTGCCTGTGCCTGTGTACATGCACCTACATAAATCTGATTTGTGTGTGTGTGTGTGTTTACAAGTGTGTGTGCATGTGTGTGTCTGTGTGTGCATGTGTGCGTGTGCACACAAGCACTTGCCTCGGTCACCATATGTTGCAGGATTTCATGGTGAAGGACTGGATGGGGACATAAGCGCTCCCAACAGCCAGGCAGCCCGGTGTCAGATATGTAAATCCACCCGCATTCATGAATGATACAAGGCCGCTCTTTAGCCCCACACGTCAAAGGATTTGCCAGGGTGGATGTGGCAGATGCTTTGACAGATTTAAAGGAGCCAAGAGGGGTTTTTTGGCTCCCCACCGCAGAGCACACTGACTCCTCTGGTGTTCCAGAAGTGCATAATAAGACCCCTTGAGAAAAGAGGAGAAAGAGAAGCTCTCTGGCTTGAAAAAAGAAAACAACAAAATCAGATTGGACTGAGGGCCGTATTAATGTAGCCGTTCTGTCTGCACGGACGCAATTGGTTTTGGCTCAGAACAACACAGCTGCTGGTTTTCTACAATGCCTATTATTATTCTATCATTCAATTCAGTGTGCATTTTGAAAGTACAACTCAATTAATCATCACCTTTTTAGTGTTTTTGCCTTAAAAACATAAAAAAACATATAACACTAACTGCCTTACTTTTTTGTTATGTGCGACACAGGAAAAAAAATTCACACATACAGTACATTTGTACACAAAAACAAATCATTGGGATGTTATATTTATATATATATATATATCATCTGCCTCACTCTGTCAGGGTAATTTTTACCCATCTGCACAACCTAATAAAATATGTCGTATGACTAAGAATGGGTAGTCAAACAAGTTTTTACCATCTGTCATTTAATATATTTAATCACTGATTAAGTCTGTAGTTTTAGGGCTTTTCAATGCTACAGACAAACAAAAAACTACAATCTCTATGATGCATGGTGTTTTCAGCATCCTGACTGCTACGGTTACAGCCGGCAGTTAAAAAGTTTTAAATTTAATTACTGAGATCGTCAAAATACAGGCTAGGTAGTTAACTGTAGCTGGGTAGCTGCATATAAATGCAATGTGCTTATGACAGGAGTGTGTCACCAAGCATCACTTTAAAAAAACAGCCTTTTCGGTTTCCACACATTCTATGAACACAGTGCATTTCATAACCAAAATTGTGTATTGTTTTATTAAATGCAGTAAGTCATACATATTAGCTATATCTCTATGAATACTGATCTCTTTATTATATGCATGGTATATTAGTATGTCACTGTGCTAGTTGGTTCTTGCATTAGTTCACTCACCCCCCTAATAGAACTGTAATTATTGAGATAAAACATCTCATCAAATCCTCAGGTTTCTATAGTGTATTGCAGATGAAAGCAGATATTTCCCAAATGCACTGAATACATGTGGACACCTGGCTCCCCTTGGCTAGTACGTTTCATCATATCATTGACTGTGAAATTAGGAATTATTGTAATGATATTAGACAATATATTGATTCCAGTGAAAGTGTCTCTAATGTCAAAACATCCGTCCTATTTTCATCTATCAAGTTGTTTAAAACGCAAAACCTTGCATGTTGATGCATTTTGCCTTCCCGGGTTCCATTCCATTGAAAACTGGCGGGGACAGAAAATACATAATCAAGTTAAATCATCCAACCTCTAGATGTAAAGACTGGAAACTGGTCTTAGAGGGAAAAAAATAGACCACAAAAATCCCCTTGCGAAAAACATATCAACAGAAAGCAAATGAGATGGATTGAGTTAGGAATATCACATTACAATCAATAAATTAAATTTACGACTGTAGATTTCAAATTGAATTAGTGATTACAAGCCAGCTGTTTACACAGTTCTCCTCTGTGAACCATTGCTAAACTTAGCAGTTGACTCGGAACTCCAATCTACTTCACAAACGCAAGGTAAACAAACTAAAACTGGCTAATTGAATTCAGGTGAGCCGAGAAACTTTCACAGAAAACACATGAGAGAAATGGAACTAATATGTTACATTTCACACTGGCAGAGTTTAGACTTGATGTTAGCTCAGAGCAGCATTCATCTCTAGGACCACGCACATTAGCTCTACCAAATTCAATCAACACACAGATGGGTGAAGCCAGCGATGTGAATCCCCTCTGCACATTTAAACTCATCTCACAAACCTTACGCGGATACCTGGTTTTGTTCGACATTTGTCAGACAACAGCTTCATTTTACACATTATAATTCAATACCACTGCAGTATAATAATAATTATCTTATGAGTGCAGCCTCAAGAATGTGACTTTTGCCATGTTGGCTTTTGGGGTTCTGGCAAAGTGTCGTCCCCTATAACAGGTTCTGATGTTCAGATGAGTGCAGTTTGCCAGATTTACAGGGGTTGTCTCTTGTCAAAGAGCTTAAACACTACTGCATAGAGAGTAATGTGTTTCCCAGCAATGGGACCACACGCTTTTCATTGCTCTCGGGCAACAAAACTAATTGTAAATAACTGGATGCTTTGCAAAATAAAAAATCAGGAAGCAAAAAAAAGGTAAAAAGACTTTCCTGTGAACGCCAAGCAAACAGATGGTGATGGAAAGGATGCTGAGCTTTGTCAGTGAAAGATGAAACAGTATGTAAACGTGGAGACCTATCGGCTTTAAAATAATGGCTAGCACCAAGTGGGTAAACCTGCCCCAACCAAGACACCGGAAACACCAAAGAGTCAAAGACCAAACCCCCCCCACGGTAAACGGTCATGGTAAACTCCTTGTCTGTCTGGGCTGTTTCAGTCAGCGAAGAGTTTTAATTCAGTTTAACGAAGACGTCGGCTAATCTGCTGTGCCTTTGTGTGTCTAATATGGATTAGGCACTTTAGCTGGGGAGCTCAGAGATGATGCCAGAAAAGCCTCTTTTCATCAACACTCCTGTTCCATCTGGCCACAAGCCCGTTGTGACTTTTACCCTCTGTCTCCCACGGGACAGACCCCTGGGGCCTCAGCCTTCCCTTCCCTGGGGACCCACTCGGTCTTGCCTAGCGCCAAGCCTAGGGGGGTGTGGGGTTTGAGGGGTTGAGAGGGCAAAGGGGCTTTTTTGCTAATTACCAGGGCAGAGCCCCGGAGACTGCAAGAAGGCCTCCTACATCAGTTTCTTATTTGTTCCCCCCCTCCCTCCCCCCAGCAGTATGCACTGCCAGTCTCCGTATGATGACTTTCATGCTTGCATTTCAGAAATGTAGAACGGAACTGTAATTTCAGCCTCCCCCCATGACCTGAGTGGGCTTGTTGGTGCGGTGTGGTCTACTCAATTAAAATCACCTCGAGTCCAAGATGAACGTAATTTCTAATCTCTTCACTTTCCTTGACCCCCTTTCAGCCCGAGCAATTGCATGGGGAGACAGTAATACCGCTTTGTCTGGTAAAACACTTTATAGGTTATTTAAACTCAATAACCCTGAGAAATCTTGTAACTAAGTGCGTGCATGCTGTGATGCATTAGAGCCGACTGATAAACGCTGGGAAAGAAAACAACAGGCGTCTGACTATGGTGATGAAATTGGCCCCGGTCATATGCAGAACCACAAGACCAGACCAATCTAACGGCATCAAATGCAAACAGGTACACGCCTACCCCTGGCTTCAGCCCATTTACCGGCACATGGCACTTGAAGGAAAAATGAGTCGGAAACTACAGATGAGTGACGCTGGATGTTCCCGGGCTGAACTCTTGGTGCTCCTTCATTTCGCTGAAAAGGTTTACCAAAAAGGCACCGCTTCCCCTCGGGCCATGCAGAGGAGGCTTCGGAATTCCAGAGATGCCTGAAATCCCTCAGTTCATTAAATGTAACCTTCAAAACGTCATGACGTCTCATGTTGGTCATGGGACTTCCATCAGGGCTGTCCTCTGGTTTCTGCATTTCTTTTAATAAGTCTAACAACATTTAACAGCCCAGAAAATGTGCTCATTGTTGCCTTGTTTAATAAAGAAAACGTCACTAGCGTTTGGGCTTTTCAAAGGGGTTGAGGAGTTGGGGGGGGATTGTTTACTACCCGAGAGCCCGGTAAAATTTAAACTTCCTCTCTGTAACCATACGCATTTTGGTAAAATAAAACTCCTATTTGCAAAGAAATCAAGTGTAGACAATGTGAAAGACAAACTACTGGGCCACCCAACCCCATGTGAGAGAGAAGAAAGACCAAGAAAAATGGCAGGCCGACTGAAGCTCGATCATAAAGACAAACAAGCTTTAACTAGGATGTTTTAAAAGCAACAACAGAGGTTTTATTTAATGTCTTAAACCTTTAATTGGTGGCTAAGTTATTTCCTCCTGAAGGAACTCCGTAACAGTAAACCTTCTGTTGTGCGCCCTCTCTCGCAAGCATGCTCGCCAGAGGTCCACATCTGCGATCTTAACCAATTGAGCTCAAGTGGGTACCCCCTCCCCAAAAACCCCTACCCTGTCTCTTGACACTGTTGGCCCCTCAAATTGGGCTGGGAGTCTAATCGACCTAGAAGGTTCCTGTCAACCCCTTCCGACTGGGCCACATATGGAAGTGACTAGGGCTCTTTTTATGTCACCTGGGGTTATTAATAAATCTTGGGGCTATTTCCTTAAGCTAATAATTGGAGAGCCACTTCTCAAACCAGTGTTGTGTCTGGCAATATTATGGTACCTATTTTGCCCTTCCGATCAGCTCTCCCTGGACGCTGCTGACCTCCTGCCAAACAGGAAGTGGAAATCTCTGCTGACAACTCAGGTCACGAAATTGCATTTCTAAACAGCCCCTGGGTTCTCTGAGAGTTTTCTTGGCAGCAGGAAGCCACAGAGTCCCAGCAGTGCTGTGAAGGCCTCCTCTGGAGTGGAGTGGCTGAGGGAGTACGTTCACCACAAGGAAAAATGAGAGATGGTGGCACGGCAGGCTGTTCTCTGCTGACTTTGTGTGTGTTTTGCTCGAGTTTGTGTTTGCCTGCGTTTGTTGCAATCTGAACGGCATGCTGCAGGTGCAAACCCGCTCCTGCCCATTGGGAGAATTACTAGGGCTGTGCTCAGGCTCATCTGCCTCCAATAAACATCTGAAAAGCAGAACTTGAAGTAAAAATAAGAGGGGGTGAAAAGGAAAGAGGAGGTACTATCGTTATTTTGGAAAAAGAAGGATACCAAGGGAGATTAAAAAAAGGAATACAGATTTTCAACAGCATGCACATCCATATGCATTTTCACTTCAGATTTATTTTATTAGTGGTTTACGGGGCTCGGGAGGGACTCATAACCCTAGGAGCCCAATATCCCGACTGCGGCTGATTTATGTCTTTCAGGAACACAAACAAAACTACTTTTTTCTAAGCAGGATCCCAGCTGTGCATCAGGACACTCTCTGGTCCGACCTGGAACAAGGGGAGGAAAGGATTGGCCAAGTTCGCACCGCTGGTGCGTGGCGTGGCCGAATTGCAGAGGGCCGGGGAGAGATCCGCAGCTGACCAAATAAAGGACTTTGCAGGGGAATAACAGGGCCTGTCACTAGTCACGTGGTGGGCAGTGAAAAAAAGTGAATGATTTGAGAGCGGGGGGCAAGGACTCCAGTCCCTGAGTGTGATGTCGCTGCAGTCCAGCATATGCGGGATTAATGGGGTGAGGCCCATGGCCTCCCAGCTCCGCCCATCACAGCCAGTAACATGACCATTTAAGCGCACCCATTGAAAATACAACCAGTCCAGCCACGCAACATCCTCTGAGCCCTTTCCATCCGCCCTCTATTGTCTGTTAAAAGAGGCTGTTAAAAGACCTAAAAGCATTCATAAGCCCCGGCAGCCAGCAGGACAGCACCTACACGCGATTAGTTGCTGGTCTGTGATGGCGGCGGTCGCCCGTGGCAGTCGGGGTGATGGCTCTTTATTAATGAGCTGAAATTGCAGACGCAGCGGTCTGGCCCTGTCCGGGGCGTGGGAGGCGTGCAGCCGCGGCTAGGCCGTGGCAGTGCGCTGCCTCTTGCACCGCGCAGTGTTTGACAAATGGACTCCTTCAGAGTGCCGTGCTGGGGGGGACCGGGCCCCCCGCTCACGGCTGGTTTACCCGCTGCCGCGCTTGCTCCGTCTCACTCTCGACTCTGCGCGTGGTGTGCCGTGGCGGGGAGGCTTGAGACAAGGACTGGGTCGGCATCAGGCCGAGCGATGAGACACAAAATCGAGCCAGCTTCCTAAGATCTAGTCACGGATGGCATTACATTTGCATTTATTGTCTTGTCTGTGCCTGTACAAAAAAAAAAAAAACTAAAAACCCCAGCAAAGCAGGAGGACCTCACACTAGCTACATCTGTGTTGTCATAGAAACTGATGTTTGTTTGTAAACCTAGAGGAGGAAGAATTGAAATGTTTGTACTCCTCTTTTGTGTTTTCATATTCTAAATCATAAAACATTTTCCACTTGTCTGTCGCTGGGGACTTGAACTATTAAATCTATTTGTGCATAATTCTGTGGTATTCTTTTTATTTTTAACCAGACTGTGAGCCTCCTCAGTTTATTTGCTACCATCTTTAGCTTGTTTGCTGCCTCACTGACATTATCCATTTCAATTGGGACCTGCCAAAATTGTAATTTTCTGGATTTGACAACACCATAAGCATGGATGGTAACTAATGTTTGTTTGTTTTGGACGGATTATCTTGCAGCAAGCTTTCGACAGCCATCCATCAATGGCCACGAAAGCTATCAATTAATTCCTCGCCTGAAAACATTTCCTATTTTAGAACGGTTGTGTTGATGTTGACGCATCCAGGTTTTTCGGACGGATCTGTGGGTGTCTAAACAACGACGGATTACGTCAATGTTTTCTGAGACGTGGGATTGTGACAAATTTTCCTGGCGTGTCTCCAGCGGGTCCGACTGTTTTTCGTGTCACCGCAGCGCGCCTGTCTCTTCCTGATGGAGCCGGGGAGAGAGCGGAGCGGGGCCCTCCTGGGACACACGCCGAACAAGATGTCGCTTGTCAAGCGCGAAACATTTGAAATAAATAACATCAATGATGATTTTCGTTCGCCTGTCACAAACGCGCGCGCTTTGAAAGTGATGCCGCCGCTCCGCCGGGAGAGCAATCGCTCCTTTCCAGACCAGCGCACCCCTTCAGGTGCGCGTTACTTCCATTTCGGATTTTCCACATAAAACTGTCAGAGGGTGTCAATATTAGTCTAAACAAGATGATGGCAGAGGAGAATCCATGGCGATCTTTCAGAATCATAACGGGGGATAATGCGGCATCCAGAAATGAAACGCAGTTCTGATTTGAGCAAACAGGGCCTTGGAGCCCTGCAAAAATGTTGTGTGTTACCATGTACGTTGGTGGACACTTAACACCTTATAAATATTAATATAGTGGTCTCTGGGAAGCACAAGCATGATTATGTATGCGTGACTATTGAGAACCAATTGTTTTTGGTTTCTCGCAATTACATTTTAAATAGCTGCTCGATAAAGAGGCTCAGATGAACGCTTGTCACGCAGAATTTAATGCAATTAAGGCACACAAGAAGCCTAGGAGTGACAGAGTCCATCAATATACATGCTAAATATGCAGTGCTGCCAAGCCAGGAGAGAGAAGGCAAGCTGCAGTAATCGTAAACATAAAGGAAGGACTCAATATGACACCAAAAAAGGAGCTCAGTGCCTAGAACTACTTTCAGAGATGAAAGAATTGCATGAAATGACATGTCTGACCATCTGTGCTTATTGTGGACAGTAGATAATAGCAACAATGAGCATGTTTTTGCATGTTCAATGCATCACATCGCAAGAGTGGTATTATACATCATCAGTGCAGTTATTTGATTTCAAAGTCTGGGGGCACTGCTGGAGTGGAATGTATGAAGCCTGGTTTTTCAGCAGCTCAGTGTGAAGTGGACTGGAGGCACAGTTTCTTAGGAACCTCATGGATGCGTTTGAGCCTAAGGCATTGCTGAGCCCTACTGGGGAACCTAGGCCAATTTGTCACATGAAAGCTGCTTGCAACAATGGGAGACTTCCCTGAACCTTAAAGAGGAACATCTGTCGGCTCTCAGAGTTCAGTCAATATGAGGTCAATAGAGGGGAAAAAATGTGTGCGCGTGTGTGTGTGTGCGGGTGCGTGTCCATCTGTCTTTAAATGTTTTTACGTCAGAGGGTGCTTCTTCTGTTTAGAGTGAATACTGGAGTGTTTCTTTGACAGGCCTCTAAAGGAATGGCTGAAAATATGCAACTGTGATCTGGTTTCCTTCAGGAGACATCATAAATCGTTTTCTCTCAGAGGCAGGGGCGAGCTCGGGAAAGGGGGGAGCCTTTGGGTATGTTTCTGGATCCGAGACATTTCAACACATTGCTCGGGCCTACTTCCTGCCTTTTGTGAGTGTGACCGGGCCGTCACGGCTCGTAACTCTCTCCCATTGGCTGGCGAGGTAGGAGGGTGGGGGGGGGGGTTTGGGGTCGGCTGAGACAGGGAGAGGAAGTGGGGCTGTGGCTAATCCATCAGCTGCAGGCCCCCGCCGGGACCTCCAGAACTCTGCCAGCGCCAGGTGGTCCACACTAAGGACATGTCCTAGAAGGGGGGGGGCGGGGCTGGAGGCCGATTTCATTGCACTGTAGCACGGCGCTGGTAAACCCATTCCGCAGGCTTGCGTCTGCAGCTCAGACTGCTGCCTGGGTGATATAGCATCGAAAGCGGAGTCGCAATGTGTTTCGCATTTAGCAGATATCTGTCTTTTATTTGGGGCGCAGTCTTAATCCCAGTCGATCATAGCTTAAAGGTCCCTAATCAGGAACAGGAAGGAGGGATGAATAAAATCATATATCATGCCTTGGAAGGCCTCCTTGTGCTGCAGCCCTGCTCTTCTCTCCCGCTGCTTCGCTTGATGTGTAAAACACCCAGGAATGCTGAGAGCAGCTCTTTGTACTTTGCCATAAGGAGGCAGAAGGTGGCCTGCCAGCGGAGTGGACGATTCTCCTACCCCGCACCCCCCCTCCACCCCACCACCCCCAACACTCCACCCCCTGTCAGGTTCGGCCTCAGTCGGGGAACCAAAGCTGTTGGTGGCCGAAGGGGAAGAAAAAAACTGAGAAAGAAAAGGAAGGAGAGACTAGAAACTAGAACTCTGCGTCGTTTAAAGGCTGGCTGATCCTTTTATCTAAGGGCTCCCAGATTGAGCCGTGTACAGAATAAAGGGGGGGAGAGGGAAGGTTAATGAAGAGCATCGACTGCTATCAACTGAACAGCACACCCTGGCCTTTATAAAATAATCATGTCCTTTAACCTAATTAAAAGGCAATACTTTTACCTGCAGAATGACCCTCCTCTGAACCTCTCTCTCTTTCTCTCTTCCACTCCCTCCCTCCCTCAGTTGTGTGAGGTCTCTGGGAGAAAGAGGAGCCACCCCCCCTCCAACTTTGCCCCCCACTGATCGACCCACCTTCCACCCTGCGAGAGAATAGACCAAAACCAGACAACCCCCCTGAAATAAATAAAACACCAATATGGCTGAAAATCACTGTCTGCGTAAATGTGCCACTTGTCAGAGGCGGGGGGAGACTTTTAAATAACTCGACTTCATCATGTGTGACACACCTCCCCCAAATCCAACCATCGCCGCACGCTACTGCTCCACCCCCCACCTCCCTTCGTCTCTGAGTAATTGACTCTGTGCTGTGGTATCAGACATTCATTGCTAATTTGGAGGCCTGTCTTATCACATTACCCGGTAAGCACACAGCCCCCCTCCCTTCTTTTCCCTTTAAGGTACAATGCAACAAAATAGCTACAGCAGGCATTATTAATGAAGTTGAGGGGGGAATTCATTCCTTATTTATGAGAAGCTAACCAACTGGCGAGCTCGCTGACAGTGCTATTAATGATCTTTAGTGGCCCTCAGGCGATTCAGCCTTCCCCCCTCCCCTTCTCCTTTTCCTCATGTCCACCCCGATCTCCTCCCCTTTCTCCCCTTCTCCCAGCGCTACCCCTCCCCCAACAGCCGTGATGAGGCGGCGGCGTGGCACTGCAATTTGTATGGGGGATTTAGACATTACGGAGGGAGGGAAAAAAGGCACTCCAGGGAGCAGGCAGTTGATCAGCCGCAGCCCCGCTGGAGGGAGGCAGACAAATAACAAATGACAGGTCTGTGATTAAATCAAACCTTCTACTTTAAGTGTTGAAGTATCTGCCTGTCACTAACAATCTAGTGCTTGTTAAAACAGTCTCCCTGCCCCCAGACCCCCCATCCCACTACCCCCAACCCTGCATCAGTCTCCATGCCCCCTCTCCCCACCACACACACACACACACACACACACACACCATCTCCTTTCAGACCTTAAGCCTCCAAAGATCATGTCAAGAACCACAAAATAAAAGATCCCCACAATTGCAGGCGCACACACACACACAAAAGGTAGTAATCTTGCATGCAGAAAATGGCCAACAAGATCTGTGTGTACGTGAATATCTATCAGGATTTGTGTGCTCTGTGCAAAGGAGGGACCCCCTTTGTGAACAACACGACACAACATATCTCCTTGCAGCCAATGCGCACAAACTGTATTATGAAGATCTGCATCGATTTAATCAAGCTTGTAAAAAGGCATTAAAGACAAGCCAAGTAATGCGGGACATTATAATAGCTATGGTTGGATGAAAATATCCATTACCCATTAGTTATTTTCGAGGGTAAATTGCTTTAGGACAGCAAGCCTGTGAGGACAGAAAGCCCAGATTTGCAGCTGACTTGGATGATAAGTGCAACAAGACAACAAGAAAAAATGCATGACCGGAACTGCTTGTCAAATGTAGCTACGAGCTACAATGCACCGTGGCATGTCTGACGTGTTCCTGTCCTTGTGTCTGCATGCTAGACAAGATGGAGAGGCAAGGAGAGTTGCAGGAGCGAACTGCCACGCTAATCCTCATTTTGAACACAGAGACGCAGTCTCCACACAAAATGGAGCCTTGGCTGTTCAGATTATTGTTCCCTCTCCTAAAGAGGGGATTTGACTCGCAAGCCCAGCATGGAGTCACAGTGGGAATTCAGGGACCGAAATCAAGGCTGCCAAGGCCCCGTGTAGCAACCACCCCACCTCCTCTGCCCCTCCCCGCCCCCGCCCAAGCAGCTTGCTGCAAGACTGACCCGCTGTCTTGTTATGAGTCCTGTCCCTGGAGACTGTCTGGGACCAAACAGACCCCCATCGCATGTGGACAAACCATATTAAACCAGCAAGCGATATTCCTCCCCTGGTCTTTTCACGCTACATTAAAATCGTATGCCCCCCCAACACACACACACACACACACACACACACACACACACACACACACACACACACACACACACACAAAGACTGGAACCAGTGCAACCAACGCAAGATTCAAGCTGGGCTGGCGGGAGATGAACCATTGCTTTTATGGTTTCCATTTCTGTGAGGATACAGGGTTGCCACTGTCTGAGAAACGCCATTTATGGGCAGTCCATATACGATCCCTCCATTAACCTGGGGCATCTGTGGTGGGGCTTAAGTTAATGAGGGCAGTAACAGTCCCCGGAACAGCTAACATTTACAGGAAGTGCAATAACCAGATGGTGTAAAGCGGGGAAGGAGCTGTCATGCTGGGGCGAGCCCAAGCAACCGGTGAAAACAGCGGCAGCATTTCGGCTCATGGTGACCTTATAAAATGATGGGGCTGTCTGGGTCCTAACTCCTCACAATAACGAGGTAGGGCCCACAGTTACAAGATTCTAGAGAAATAATGTTTTATATATAAACCACCGGCCTTAATTTTATACATTATGGAATGGCACATTATGGTCACCACATTAATGACGCAACTTTGCATGCAACAGGCACTTTTTAGTGAAAGAAGGCCATAGGATTCATGGTACTTGGCCTCAGTGGTTATAAATGCTATTAATAGTGCTCATGAATAAAACAGACTGGGCCACTTGTGAGATGCAAGTGGCGAGTTTCAAATTACAGCTGTTTAATGAGAAAAACGGGAGCGTCGAGTTAACAGAAACTACAGCCAGGGGGGATCAACTGCGACCAACAACTTGTGGGTCAAACCCAAGTGCTCTAATGAGATCACAGTTCATGTCCTCTAAAGATGGCTCCCTACACCATTACCGTACACTTATGCTTCACGCTGTTCTTGGCTCTTGGCTCCCTTCTCTTCTCCCTTCTGCAGAAGTTGACACAAAATGGCTGCTGTACTTCGGTATCTGCATCAGCATTATGGACATTCCTACAAGGCACTATTCAGGTCAAACAAGGCAAATCACTCGCCAGCTTCCTGACTGTTCGGAGGCCACAGGAATGCAACATTACAAGCCTATCTTGCCCTCTCTTTATACATCCAAGGGGTGTATCTTCTAATCTTAAGCAAATTAGACTGTGAAAGATCATCTGGCTGGCTGGGCGGAATAGAAACTGCCTTTTGTGGGCTTTACTCAGGCGGGTAAATATGCTCCCTGACAGATGCTCTGGAGACAGCGCAGAGAGAGACCTGGGCAGGGCAATTAATGGAAATGAACCTGTCATGTCATTTGCTGCCCTTTATTAACTTTGTGATCAGTGCACCGATCACTGCTCTCTCTGTTAAAAGGTTGCAAACCAACACAAGGCTTAATCTCCCTCTTATCACATTAACATATTTTGGATTGTATCTTGGCCTTTCAGGAAGGAGCGATTGGTTCGAGGTTAAAAACTAGCCTGGCCTGGAGAAGCTGGAACACTGGAGCATGGATGTCTAGAGAGAGCATGTTCAACATGAGAGGTTTTTGCTTCATAGTGTTGTTAAAGCACACGCTTCTCATGCTGCTGGGTACAGTACTAGGTTTGTGACTGATCGATTTTATGTTTGGCTGTGTCTAGCAGTGCTTCATTGCAGTCTCACCAAAGACATGGCTTTGTTGCTCAATGAGTGAGATGCGTGTTGTCTCGACTAGTGGAGCCGTTCTTAGATTGAGGTGTGAGGGAGCCTTGCTCGTACGGGTCACTGAGTCCGACGCACCGAGCACGGGTCACGCTCGCCAACGCCGAGGGCAAGCTGATGGCTCATCTGACCTGACCTCCACGCCGGGCCAACTGGGTGAAATCTCACCCCGGTGCGGCGTGACGTCACCAGGACGTCAATGTGGCTTTGGGTTCCAGTGACTTCGGCAGCCAGCAGAAGCCGCTGCCTTCAGACCTGGCTGCTCCCCTGCAGACTGCTGAGAGGCAGAAGTGGCCCCGCATGTGCCCCGCCCTCCTGGGAACCGGCTGCTAATGTTCCCTCCATTTCACCGTGACAGTCCTGTGAATGGGCCTCAGAAGTCTTCAGATACTACATTAGCAGCACTCAGAAGTATTTTTCTACCATTCAGTGCCGCCATGAATAACTTATGGGGAGGATGCAAAAGTTTCTCCTATTACTAGCCTCTATTCATTTTTAACAGCCCCTGGAGCCCTGGCTGGTCCCTCGCAACAAAACATGTACACACGCACGGAGACTCAAGCCCCTGGTGGACTTATAACATAGGTAGGAGGGTTAAAACCTGACAGAGCACAGAGCTTTGAGCAACAGAAGTTTGAACTGAAGGCCCCCACCCCCACACTTGCCTGTCTTCTCCCCTCAAAGGGGTAATGGTGCAGTCGCATTTGAAGGGAGGAGGAAAAGGAAGGGGGGAAACAGCACTGGTGGTTCAGACATCTTGCTCTACCTCTGAGCTGCCAGTCTCTGTCAAATTATAATGCGTCCAACAGCTCGTTTCTCCCGCTCGCAGTTACAAATTAGTCCATTAAGCTGTCGGTGGCGGTCCCTTTTCTCCTCAGAGTTGGGGGGGGGGGAGCTGGGGTGGGGGTAAGCCTCTGAGAATTCCCGTCATAATCGCACCTCTCTCCTGGCGCACTCGCGGAGGGGGAAGCAGATGCAGAGAGACCTTTGGAGACGGGAGATGACGGTTTGAAGATGCGGCGAGACAGACGGAAGAACAAACAGCTGTAATTTTGACGTGCTGTCCGCCATGCTAGCCTTTGATGAAAGTGTCAGTTGTGAGGGTTTGTGTTGTGTGTGTGTGTGTGATGAGGCGCCGGGGGAGGGTGGGCAGGAAATTGTGACTGGCCATTTTGAAAGCCAGTCACTATTTCGATGACCTTTTCAGCCCAAAAGGTCCTCAGACTATAAATGCTTTAACATACTGCGAACCAGCAATGCGGTTTTATATGAAACTCCAGGCAAGGACCGAACGTGGTGAAATGAATTGGACCGAACAAGCAGGCTTGATGTGAGAGAGCCGAGATCAAAGCGAGGGCAGAGTGCGATTACCTTCGCCTGATGGAACTCTATCCAGTGCGTGTTTATCGATCTTTGCGAAGGGGCAGCGAAGATACAATGATGTGCAAATCTGATTCAAAAATAGCTTGGAGGTCAAGTGAGCAAGGGTGACTGGCTGTAGGCACCAGTGTAACTGGCCACAATGCCTGAAACCCGATTTCAAAGGAGACATAGATTCTCAAAACAGTTCCATCATATACCATTATTCTTCATTGTCAACTTTGACACTGACCCCTTTGTTCTCATGTGAGTGTTTGTACCTGTGAGTGTTTGTTCCTGTGGTAACGTTTATCTTGGAAAATAATCTGCATTTGCTGGCATTTCACTGACAACCCTGTGGTGCTGCAGAATACGGCATTAAGAGCAAGGATAGAGGCACTGCTATCTGTTAAACGTGTCGCCTCCTGCATAGAATCTGGGCATTTGCTTTAACTGCAGTTTATTGCTCCAGAAACGAGGCTGCGGCAATGGCTTGGTGTGAACAGGGGGTGGTTGGTCAGCACGAAAATCTGAAAATTCCTGTTCGGGGCCTCCCGATTGGCCCAGCTGCAGCCAGCCGCTACTAGTCTGCGGATGCGTTTCTATTTTTGTCGCTGACCCTGTCAGCAACGCGGACACAGAACGCAGCCTATCTGATTAATCAGCCTTGCTCCTTTTGCGTCAGGAAGAGCAAAAGGCTAATGAAATCATGCAGGAATTAAGTCGTTAAGGGGCTAAACACTGGTTCTTGCCTGATCGTAATGAGCATGAAAAGCAAGACCCCCAACCCCCCCACCCCCACCCCCTCCTTTTCCCTTTCCCTTTCCCTTTCCCTTCTTCATAAAGCCATGCCAACATCTTTCATCCGGGCGTTTAAAAAAAGCCCGACTGAAAGAGTCCGAATTAAAAAAGAAAAAGGGATGCAGGGGGAAGCAGACTTAACAAGCAGGGATCTCGCAGATTTAAAGGCGCTGCTAAAAATTTATGGAAGCATGTTTGGATGGGGTCCATGCCGAACAGCTTGGCCAGCTGAGCAACATCACAGTGGGACGCCTAATAAGCCCCACGCAATTTTTCACCCCATATTTTTCCAATAAAAAAGCAGTTAAAAAACCAACCACAGCCGCTGCTCTGCCTGCCATCTGGAGCCTGTTTTCATTTTATAATCCAACCGTCATTAAAATGCTTCTTGGCAGTTTACAGCTCGTTTTCTCTGTACAGATGTGGAACGAATCTTCAGACACTCCTCTGATCAAAGTGCTCTCTCGTCGACAGCAGACAGAAAACTTACCACCCTCGGGCTACCAGAATCCCATCCGGGGCTACTGCTGCACTTATTTATTTATTTTCCCGGTTTATTTATTTATTAACACCCTCCCACCAGAGCTCGGGTCAATGCAAAAAAACTCTACCCCTGTGCCTTTCCCCCTCCCTCTTTCCTCTACAATGGCGCTCTCTTTAGTGGGTGGCTGAGGCTTGTCTTGGGAGCTCTGTGATCTGCGGTTATATCTCCGAGACTGCTGTCCCCAGATCCACCCCCAGCTCAATGGCACTAAATTATTTGTCACTCTCCGTCTCAACGCCTTTGAAACAACCATATTTTCTTCATCCAGGATGAGTATGCAAAACACTAATGAGCAAAAAGACTGCCAGAGACAAGCCATTTTATGCACCTCCAGCTTTGTCTTTGTCACTGGAGTTCTCCTTTAATCAAAATTGAGTTGTATAACTGTGGCAAATGAGCTGTCGGTCTACAACACGGTTTCGGCGCATTCTTTCAGTTAAATTATTTACTGTACTTCTCCAGCGAACCTTCGGTGGACACACAAATAGCAAAAACAATGCTGTACGTCTTCAGGTGTGCTAAATATTAATGGAGCATAAAAGCTTTCTGATATAAATGGTCTGGTACAAAAGAAGAAAAATGACTACCTGAGGAATGCTGGGTGATGTAATATTTCCTTCCACATGCAGGGCTTGCTATTTACAGCATGCAATGCTGCACCTGCCAGTTCATTTAAACAGTCTGCCATTGCTGGGGAAAGGCTATCTCAAAGGTGCAGAAGGCAGCACAAATAATGCATGGATATTCAGAGAGGGTATTGATCCTGGGAGATCTTCTAGGACTGTGGAAAAGCCCAGGATCTTCATTATATATATGTGTGTATGTTTTTGTCTGTCACATAAGTATGATATAAGGAAATATGCATAGATGTAATTAAATGCCAAAAGTATAAAATTTTATATTTTACTCAGATTCATTTTTACTTCTTCCCTACCACAACTTGGTAATAATTCATGAATCCCAGCATTCAAGATGTCACCGAAGCACAAAGCATAACAATTTTCAGCCCATTTGCTCACGATCGTACAATCAACTCAAATCCTTGACTTGGCAAACCAAGACGGAGCGAGTGCCGAGGAGTGCCGCGCCAGTAAAAACGAGATTTCATGTTTCGCAGCGGAGATTGACGCTCTAATAAAAAGCATGTGCTCTCGCTTCCTCCGATCAGTGACAGCTGTGCGACATGAGAAGCACGTCATCGCGCAGAAACAAAGGGTGTCGGGCCTGCCACGCTAACGAACTTCAATGTCGGGGGGAGTGGCTCTGACCGGGGGGGAAAAAAGGGGCGAGCTGGGTGCCTCGCGACACCCCTAAGCTGAAAGCAGCCACCGGAGAAAAAGCGTTGCCATTGCCGTCGTGGCACCTCTGCTCTGATTGCAGGCCTATTTAAAAAGGCGCATACGGCGTGGGGAGGGTTCTTTAATGCGGAGGCGCACATGGTGTTAATATTCTGGCGAGGTGTTGATTGAGCGCCCCTAAACCCAGTGACGCACGGCGCTCGCGGTTGGCAGCCTTCCCGCCGTCGGCCCGCGTACATATTCCGCCTGTCAGGGCCATGTGTTGCCTCTTCTCAGAGTGCCAGGCCAGCGCTACTGAGCCCCCACAACCCCCCCCCCCCACGCCATCGCCACGGGAGCCCTGACTGTAGCAGGTTTGTGCTAATGAAGTAAAATTAATTTAATCGAAGCCCATATAACCTATCTGTGGTGCTGGCAGGGAGGCGGTTTGATGCCAGCGTGCCGCTTCGGCTCTCACACTCCACCTCAGGGCCGAATTACCAGACAGACAGACAGACACACACACACAAAATGCGTACAGCCAAATGAAGGTAATGTGACATTAAATTAATTAATCCAGCAGATCCATCCACACAGCAAACTATTTAGAAAATAATGACAACTCAGAAAGGTAACAGGTTAAGGAGACAGAAACCTATGTACACAAAAATAAAAGCCTAAGGCTCACCACGTCATTAGAGCTGTCGGAAAACCAAAAACCCTGGCAAGAGAGCAAGAGTGGCAGGCATCGTTAGGACCTGCTTCCCTTTACCCCCTGTGCCTCTAAATCCTCGTAAAGTTTTATGTAGGCCTCTTTGATACAATAATTATTTTTCCTGTAATCTTTCAAGCCATCCACCTTTTTTCCCCCTGCTGCCACAGATCAAGGTCGAGCCGGCTCGTGCACGAAGAACTTGGTCGCTGCATTTTAAGTTAATTGAAGGCAGCTGGGCCCGCGTGTTTTGGGCCTCCTCTGACGGGCTGGGTCGCTCCTCCTTGCCCGCTAAATCCCCACATCACACAAAGCCTTGCGGAAAGTTCCCTCGGAAGCCAGATAATTCAAGGCCATTCGCTTGAGGTTTGGTGTTTACTCTTGCCCATGGGCAGCATAGTGGGGTGTTCGGATTTTGCCAAAGAGGCAGAAGGGCTTGGTGGAGAAGGGGTGGGGTTTTTTGCTTTGCATGCAAGTCATCACCTGTAGGAGGGTGAGAATCCCTAACATTCTGCACCCTGGACCATCCACTACCTGACATCACAGGAGTATGATCCTCTTCTTATGTTACAGTTTAATATCAATATACTCACTGGTCAATTTTACACACAAA
Organism: Megalops atlanticus; assembly: GCA_019176425.1. Lineage (NCBI taxonomy): Eukaryota > Metazoa > Chordata > Actinopteri > Elopiformes > Megalopidae > Megalops > Megalops atlanticus. Next base: position 19,072,473 of record CM032878.1, on the reverse strand, counting down.
GGGTAACAACAGTGTTGTCCTATGCCCAGTCAACAGGGATGGAGTACGATTTGTCAAATTGTCAGAGAAACTTTAAAATAGGCCCAGCCTTGCTGAAATACAACAGGGAAAAATAAAGACAAATCACACGGCATTGCCGACTAATTATGGGTGAGGGTTTCTGTATTAATATGTGTTTATTTTCACTGTAAAAAGAAACACAAGCGAGACATTCGATTATTTCTTTACTCTTGCCTTATAAACATTACGTTACCGTGGAATGTGCCATTTGGCTGACTTCCCCTCTTATTCATAAAGGATTTTAACCTCACAAACCACCCATTCCTCAGCACACACGACATTGGTTTTATTTTAAAAACGATCAACGGGATGAAAAGAAAGCCACGTTTCTTCAGGGGAACATTATATATGAAGGGAGGGACTAATAATAACAACAGGGGGATAATGCAAACTATATGTGTCAGTGACTATGTCTGCCATTTCTTGAATGGCAGGAATAGGCCTTTCCTCCTGAAAAAGGTCCCTCCAGACAAGTCAGGCTTTGGGACAAGTCCCAGTCTCGGAGCCCCAGTTCTCAAACACAAGGACAGCCCTCAATTTCCAGCCATGAAAATGTGAAAGTAATTAGGGCCCACCGATGTTTATTGAATAAAAGGCACTTAAGCATTATGTTTATGCAGGATCAGAAACATTAAAATCTAGCGCAAAAACAATTATTTTTACAGAAGACATCTGCAAGCAATATGGACTCAATTTAGCTTTTATTACTGAAGTGGAAAAATGTTTATAGTGCTTGGCTTGTTATTCAAACGCTACCCTTAATAAAAACAATGGTGGAACTGCCACGATGGCCCAGAAGCGGGTGAGCGCTGGGCCTCAGTTTGGCTTTGGGGAGCGACCCGAGCTTTCGTTACAGGACTCAATTTAAAACAGAGTACCCTTTGTTTTTTTTTTTTTTTTTTAAGTAAGAATAATCCACGGCTTCAGAGTTGTGAACGCTCTGGTGTGCTGTGGTTAACGGTAAATGAATTCGCCACTCTTGTTCAGTTGACTCGCTGTGCAACTGAAGGGAAGGATCTCTTGCAGAAAATTGTAAAATCGACAATTTCGCCTGCCCTTGTAGAAAATTCCATGGGCCATTACGGAGCATTGCTTTGGAGTAGGCAATTGATATGAGAAAGCAAAATGGACGAGCTGAGAAGGAGAAAAATACACACCTAAAACCCACAGCTATCCAGATGAAAGCAATTTATACCATCAATGACTGTGATCAGATATGCTCCTGTGCACCAAGCACTGCCACTGCAGAGTAAAGGGGGTTCTTTCACAACCATGATGCATTCTGGGACACAAAAAAATCTAACACTTCTCAAAGCAAAAACAGTACAAGAGTGCGACAAAGTATTTTCGTTTTCTCTGCCAACATTAACAACTCTGCAAGAACAAAAGAAATGGTTACCTAAGAGTCAATACCAAGGGTGCCAAGTTATTGTTTCGCTCCAGTTCCTGCGATTTTGTCCATTTGCCAGCCGTGAGTTTCTGTTTTCACAAACTGTTTTTGCAGAGCAAACTTTGTGTGTATAACCTTTTCGAAACGTGCTTGGTTCAGACAGGCAACACAATGGCGGCGTGAGCTGTTGGCCCAGCGCTGTCAACAGGGCTCTCGTGACATGCATGTGTAGTGACGCGAGCTAGAAGCCGCCGATGCCACCTCATGCTGTTGTCCGTCTGGCCCTGCGGGAATTCTGAGCCACTCGCTGTCATCGCCCACCTTGTCTGGCTTCTGTTTTCGATGCTTCATGTAGCCCTTCCCTCTACTGGATATTATCAGCAAGCAAATGTCACACACAGCCAGAAACCCACCGAAAAGGTCTCCTCTGGTATCAAGCCCTGTCCTTTTAAAATAAAAAAAAATAATCAAAGATCTGAAAAACATATAGTTTCAAGAATCTGTCTCCAAAATAAAGAACTCTGTGCTCAAGGTCCCCCACACATCTGTGCGTCAAATGCACAACAGATGCATTTTATAATGAAAAAAGCAGTCTATCACCAGCAAAGCCAAAGAAGAGAAAACATGGCAATGAGTCTCATAAATTAAATAGGAAAGCGTTTCCAGGCCTGTGTAATCGCTACAGAAGTAACATCGTGACGCTGGTAGATGAAATCTCGGCCTTACAGCGGCCTCATGGAGGGAGGGAGGGAGAGAGAGAAGGAGTGGGGGGAAAAAAAACCTGACGGGAGAGAAATGACATCTACATATTAAAACCTCTGTCGCATGTGTCAGTTATAATTTCACGCTGCCTGTGGGGACTGGAATTAAACTAGTCAGCGCTGGTCCGATCCCATTCTTCCCCTATGCTGAATCTGCTCAGCATCTCCAGCTTAAGAGAATATTGCCCACAAATTGGTTTTAAATTAAAGGAGGTGGCGAGGCATTCTGCTTCTTCAGCTCTTTCCCAGGTGCACTTAATCTAATTTCATTAAGGAGATGAGGACGGATGATCACTTGTGTCGAAACATTAAGTCCATCTATTTTTTCCCCCCCATAAAAAACTATTAGGCCTGTCAGCAGCCCCGGTGGGTGGGCTGTTTGTTATTGAAGACGAGGGCAAAGCGAAGAACCTCCTAGGGAAGGAAAGCGGCACACTGCTATTTGTTTCTCCCCCAGAGAAAAAGAGAGAAAGAGATGGACGGGTATGAAGAAAGAGACAGCGAAAGAGAGGGGAAAGGACAGAGAAAAAGACAGAAACAGAAAGTGGGAGAGACAAGAAAAAAGAGCAGACAAGAAAGGGGGTGCTCAATTTACTTATAGGCATAACTTGCACTGTGTGTGGTGACTGTGGCACATTTTGAAGACTCACTGCCACCCCTCCTACCCAGGATACATCACTTTGGAGGATACTACCTGACGAGTCATTACAGATAAGCTCTCAGAAATGCATAGTTGATGTGATACGGCATTCATTCCCCGGGTTCAGATATGGGAGGGAGGAATTAATGTGTCAATCAAAGCGGCGTGTTGCCCTGTCAGGCGAGCATCGAGACCATTAAAGAGCTGCGGTGGAGACGTGAGGCGGCGTTAATGGCCCTGCCGGATCCCAGGGTAGGGGGTGGGGGTTATGGGGGGTAAGGTTACTTTTGCAAACAGCTGCAGCTTTAACAAAAAGAAATGGAATTAGGAGACCTTTGCGTGCATGCTCCAGAGTGTTACGCTGTTGTTATGAAGCCCTGACAAGCGACCATGTCACAGTCAGGTCGGGAGCTACCCAGAAAGGACAATGAGGAGCTTTGACCAGGGAGCTGGGGAAAAGAGGATGACAGAGAAAGGGAGGAAGAAAGACAGAGCAAAGGAGAGAGATAAAGAGGGAGTACGTATTATTTGAGGAAACAAAGAAGAGTGGGGAATCGGACAGGTGAGAGTGACATAACAGAGATAGGATGACACTTCAGGGGAGTTCTTGAAAACCGAATGAGGACCAATCTTTTCTTTTCAGTTCAAATGAAAGAAAATGACTGTCTATTCACTTTAAGTGGCTAAAACATAGACATGTCGAGGGATCTAAGTTATGGAGAGCTGTCAAATCAAAGCAGTACAAGGAGGGGTGAGGCGGAGAACAACGACGAATTTCAACTTTACACTGGGCTCCGCACACTGCATTGGCTGACTGCATTGAGGATCACTTGTGGCGAAGGTCTGATCCCAACAACCACAAGCAAAAGCACCACGATTTCAAAAGAGACTGTTTGCAGCCTCATAATTACATTCCACTTCATTTCGTAAGAAAATGGTTTGGAGCTCATGGCCATTCCATTGTGACCAATCGCACAAAGCTCTCAAACCTGCCACAGGATCACCTGTAGAAATCTTTCTTTTACACATGTCTGGGAAGTGCTCAAGACAGAGTGTTTAGACCAAACTATTCTACTCCTCCAAGTAAGTGCACTTTAGATATACTACCGGGAGATAAGAGGCAAAAATGCCAATGAAGAGGCTTGTCAAGCCAAAAACTGATGTCACAAAGGTTATGAAACCATTACGGATTCAATAAAGCATCAATCACAGATAGCCACCACAGATTCTGCGAACGGCAAGCAGGTCCTGCAGAAAATTGGAACAAATAAAAAATGACAAACCTTATTTTCATGATTGATGTCAATAGATAAATCTGGTATGTTATTTCATAAGACAAGGAATTCCATGACGTGCCCAAATTCAGTGTTCAAAAGAGGCCTCTGTGTATCTTTGCTTTAAATCAGACTCCACTAAAAATAACACAAAAGAGCATTGAACTTCAAAGCTGGTTTCTAAGAAAATGCAACCCCATTACGGGTTGCATTGATTTGGACTGTGCGTGTTGTATTAAATCTGTGCAGTTGTATCAAAAAGGCATTTTCAAGGGCAAAAATTTAATTCTGGGGAATTTAATTGGAAGCCACGCGGACTAACATATATTGTAGCTGGTCTCCTATTAAATGAAATATTTTTAAGGACATCAAGCTGTTGCAGTGAAGTCAATGGGTATCTTGCCACAAGAGGGAGAAAATTTGAAAGAGAATCTGGTTTAATCAAAGAAACTTCAACAATACTCCAAATGTAGAGCTTAGACAAGCCAGGCATTGAAATATAAAATTCTGCATTAACCTCTTAATATATAACACATGTCTTAGGCTACAGATGTATTTAATGGGTGATCAACAGATAGCCTGTAAAGCCTCAGCCAAAATGAACACACAACTGCAACTTCATGAACTGGCCTGACACCATGCCCACCCTAATGTGTGGTTTTCCACAGAAACATACACGACATACCAAAATTCTTTGTTTATGGACAACCACTCTGTTGTGGGAAAATCTGGAACCATGTGGTTGTCATCTAAGCGAACATTTGATTTAGTCCACTAATGCATAAGCCTGGATGTTAATTTATAGCTTATTAGTTTAAATGCTGTGGCTGAGACTGTGTGCCTGCTGTATAAAAGTCTTTATCAGGAGGGTCTGAGCCACGCATGAGTTGGGAAAGCTTGGAGGTGAGATGCGGCAGTGCTGCCATTTCGGGTGTGAATCACCCTCTTTGTTATGTCAGAGAGAGTGAATGGTAAAACACTCACATGGAGAAAATGATACACACATGCCCCTTTCTGTTACAGCGGCAACACTGCGTACAGGTTGTAAGAAAAGCATCTTTGTGTGAGATGGCTACATGTGTAAATGTACATAAACCTCACTGTTACTTTTGGGCCCTGTTACATAATGTCTTGGGTAATTTGGACAGGAAAGGAAAAGGAAGGTATCAAAACATAAGTCCACATCTGTCTTCAGCACAGCAGAGCAATGGAGAACCTTCCATTGAAGAGACGTGATGTTGAATAGGTTGTCATGTGCAACCTGGATACAGATGAAAATCTAAGCTCCCAGACAGGTGGTGGAGATTAAATATTCAATAGTCAACGCGAAAGTCATTAAATTAATTCCACCTGTTAAATGAACGTAAAAAATACACTTTTCACACATTTCAATTCACTAGCCTGGTAGCAAATGAGCAAATTTAAAGATTTTTCAGATAACATCAAGTAAATGCATCTCTACTGCTCTTCAAAGAATATAGCTAAACATGGCTGCGTTCACAATTCCATGAATGGAAATCCAAGCAGTGAAAGGTGCACTTTTGTTTTTTGAAACATGTAAATGTGCACTGTGTGTTATGTTGAGCATATTATAATTGAGTGCTTCCACCTTTCCCTGACTCCATACAAGTATTATCTAACACAGGTTATAACACAAAATGCAAAATGCATTAGGCTGTTACAACAGAGCAGACTGGACTACTAAAGAGAGTTCTGTAGTTTTCTGCCTTCTGAAGTCACCTCACGATACAAGTAAAACAGTTTTATTCAAATTAGCGTAACTGATTATACCTGACGGCCACACCTGCAGACAATATTTTAATTAAGGTAATCAGTAAAATTCTGACAATGTGGGCGTTCAGGTGGTGTTTGATCTAATGTGAAAGACATCGTTGTATTCCTGGAAACAGAGGAATAGACAACACCTGTTATTTCCCCTGCACTAGAAAATGAACAGTTTGGTGCTCCTTTGATGAAAAAGCTCGAGGTACAAGCTTGTACAATAAATGACAGTGTTTATCTTTGTCTTTGGAAAAGGCATTTCCTGTATTGTTTATGGTTTGTTGGAATGCATTCATCTGCAATGCATTTCAAAGCAAAGGATCTGTGGCTTATTTACTATACTCTGACAGTTTGATCCAGACCACAGCACTTTGGCGTCTCCTTGGTTTCAACGTGGTGTGGCATGGGTCAGTTCAGTACAAATGAAGTACTGGGAAGGTCGTGCCTACAAAGTCATAGAGGCCAAATACCACCATTCAGATTCTATGAACAGTCCCTGCTGTGCGTTTTGGGAGGAATACTGTACGAAGTCACATTCTCAGGTATACAGAATTATCTTCGCCCATGCAACAGTACTGTGCTTGTCTTATTCCCAGCTGTGCAGCTCCTGCTACTGAACAGCATTATTGTCATTTACATTAACATTAACAGCAGCTCCTGTAGTTAAGCCTGGTGTTTTTGTTCGCTCCTCTACCTCTCATGCGAGCTCACATGAAACTACCCTCAGATGCACTCAATGTTTTCAGAGACAGAAAAGCCAACTGGTGCATTGGGTAAAATAATAAATAAATTAGCTTTGAGTAATTGCTTCAAAATGTTCTGAATAGCACAAACAATGGAGTTACAAACTGCAGTCCTCTCTGATGTGGAGTACACTGCTACAGAAATGACCACTCAGCAGGTATGCATTGGAGACTGCCTGTTCTGATGACCTGCTACAGTTTCAAGAGAGGTGCATTGAAATAACCACGGATACTCTTTCCTCTCCCATTGCAAGGACTGGAAGCTGCAAATTAAATAAATAACACAAAATAAAATAAATAAAAAACAGCCCTGACAAACCTCTCCCTGTCAACCTCTAAAAGGTTTTCCCTCCTGTTTTTGGTTCAATGAAGAGATAAAGGCCTATCGACTTCCAGGCTACAGTTAATGCAAATTGCACCGCTATCATTGTATTATTTATACGGCAAGCCACAAACATTTCCACAGAACTGGAAGCTAGGCTTATGAAAGATAAGGCCTCCTATCTCACTCATTTACAAGTTAGTAAGTACTGAACTGCAGGGGAATTAACATGTGTAATGCTTTCATCCGTGGTTCCACATTTTATTGGTGGTTTCCACAAATACACCATCCTGTAACTCTCTCCAATAGGGTTGCCATTAATCTTTTATTGTTGTTGTTTTTACCAGACATGTAGCTACAGAGCAGTAGTGAGATAAACATTCAGGCATCAAACCTCAAAAATTCCATATTGTACATTGCATCGATTTAATTTATAATTTAGCACTGTATGTACATTCATTTGAGCACTCAAAGTACTTACCAGTAAAACCTATTAAAGCACAGAGGAGACACCTCCTTTCCATGGCTTCAGACTTCAAAAAAACATTCACCATTGCTTACGTTTCACATACATACTTTCACATACCCAATTGGTCTTAGGGACTGAAATTTCTCTACACACCCTTAAATACCATATTAGATTTGGAACATCATTTGGTACATTTATCTACATCTCTGTCTCAATCTCGCCTCATTGGGTTAAATGGCAACAGGATATTATTTGATTCATATCTCCCCATAGCCATTTGAGCAAAACTGAATAACTCTAAGTAGTGTTCAGATTAAATTTTGTACAAAGCAGTGGCGGCTGCCTTTAACTGATAAGATTTGACTGATTCAGGCAAATTATCTGCATATAAAATTAGCTTCTGAATCTGGAGCTCAACCCCTCGTAGGCTTTAGCAAAGCACAAGATCAATGGAGATCTGGCTAAGCTGAGGCAGGGGCATAAGGGATTGTGGGAAAGTGGAGCTCATGCTTCCTTTTTATGAGTTTTGATTGTCTGTTCATAACTGCAACCGTGTACTACCTTCATGTTCAGACTGGAGTCATACAGACGAGACATTAATTTGAAATCAGCGTACCACAAAATAGCAGTTATTATTGCCTCCAAAGCAAACATTATTCTATGTTGATTAACACAAATTTTAGGGGTATTTAGAGTTTGCACATAAAATCTAGGAAACAATGAAATATAGACAGCTTGGACAGAGGCAAGAAGTAAAATGAGACTTGTAAATGGAAAGTTTGGAGAAAGGTTAGGCCTTAGTGACCTAAGTGAACTAACTACATAGTGGCTTACAGTATGTCACACAGCCATGATGTATTATTTGTCAAATCTGATTCTGAACAGCTTAGAGCTACTGAAGGCCATTCAAAGGATACATAAAATTCAGGGAAACCACCTGGTTTGAGGCACCAAACATTAATAAATCAAGGGTCACCGACATGGTGTGTCCTTGGTTCACCTGTCCAACCACTCCACACTGCTGTTTTATTTTCATAAAGTGCTTGAAAAGACACTTTCCACATTGCTTTGAAGCTCCACAAGACTAACATGTTAGAGACATACATAATCCCTGTAAGGTAATATATGGAGAATGGCCTTAGGCATCCTTAAAAAGAGTCCCACATTAACATCAGCCGATACCAGTTAAGATCCAACACCCCCCACCCCTTTATTTATGCAAGTCGGAGAAACCACCAGTACCCTTTAGAGATATATATATTTTTCATTTCTTTCTTTTGTTTCTCTATAAAATGCAAATGATCAACAACAGTGGGACTACAAACGTCTGTCGGTTACCCCTCATCTCTTCGCACCAGCAGCAGACAATTTTTTTTTTTTTTTTTTTTTGGCAAAGAAACTCACAAATTGATATTCACAGCTCTCACGGCACATGTGGCTGGAGAAATAAACAGATGAAAAAAAAGTCTTACCTTGTCATCGATGTCACTCTCACTGTCACACTGCAACGAAAAGAGAGGAGGAAACACAAGGAATTATTCATTTCGCCCCTCTCATTATGAGTACAGATGTTATTTTTATACGACTCTCCTCCTTCAGTGACAGCTTTCAAGACAAACAAGGGGGGGATAACAACGAAGAAGGTGTTGTGTTTGTGAATGCTGTCACGGTTCAAAAGCAGCATGCAGGATGATGCTTTGCCAAATTTCTGGGGGGTTGAGGTGGGGGGGGTTGACGCAGCGACTGTACTGCTTTACAGCTGATGGACAAAACACATGAAAACACCTTCAAGTGTTTCAATAACTCCCAACCATTATGGCACATTAACTGAAAGCTATTCATTAAACACTTTCACGGTCTTGATCCAGTGCTACGCACGTGATCAGCCATTGAAGGAGTTTCACAGAGCTGGGCCTCACTGACATTTTCAATGACTGCAGCTTTATTGAAAAAGCATATGACACAGTGATGCGTGAGGAGAGAAACCAACAGAAAAAGCAAACAATGGAATGAAGACCTACACACAAGCAACAGCCACCACTGGAACAGTAGATTTATTCAACTGACACAGTAAAAACAGCAAAGTGCCAGAGACTTCAAAACAAGTGTCACCATAACCACTTGGGAGATTGTGTTGGATAAAAGGGTTAGGGAATTGGACCTTCAAGCAGAATGCTGTAGAGTCAGATCCTGGGTGTGCTGTGCCCTAAAACAAGGAACTTAATTTGACTCACTTCAGTAAATATCCAGTTCTATAAGTGTACAATTTAAGTCATGTTAACTTTCCCTTGAACAAGCAGATAAAATTCTCACAAGCCTCGCAGTAGAATTACAATCTCTGACACCCAAAACATATGTATAACATACAGCACTTATCGATTCTTACTTCCTCCTGAGTGATAAAACAAGCCAAGCAAACCTCAAATCTTGTGACTTCAAACTCCTGCTTCTTAAATGTTCTCACACATACTTTATTATTCATAGGTTTAGATTTGTCAGGGAGTGTGTTTTTCCATGTCCTTTTTATTTTAAAACATGATTTTTTACAAGATGCTGTGATTCTATAACTCAATAATCAACCAACACCTGTGTTCATATTCTGAATATGTCCTTTATATATGGTCCTTTGACACAGGTTGAAGATCAGGAAACATCACGGAAGGAGGAAGTAGGGGCAGTTTAAGGGCGACCTCAGAGTCCACCTTACAAAGTGGAGAGCCCAATGCTGTGTCCGCATGCGCATCGACATGCTTTATACAGCCATATGCCAACACTTCCTGTGACCTAATGGCAGTAGCAGCGCAACCGGGCCCACCACCGCCAGCTCCAGTTCCACATCCCTGTTTTGTCTCACCACTTGCGGACATGCCAATTGCTGGATGTTTTAAGTGCTTAAATTAAAACACTCTAGACTGATATGCTCCAGTTCCCATTGAGCTGAGATGTTTACAGGGGGCTTCTTGGAGGGGACGGGGGGGTTGGGGGGTGGGGGTGCTGGGGCGAGCAACTCAAAGGCTCAGAGGTGAGGCGGATGAAAGTGCTAAAAAACACAGACCCTTTACTTGCTCCTTTCCCTGCACACACACCCCCCCTTTCTGGCATTTGTCGTGCACTTAAGAGTTGCACATCCACATTAATATTTCATGATGGACCATTATCCTGTGGTCTTTTAACCATCCTTGTACTCGTCTGAATATGTGTCGGATCTGCTCGCGTAAATGGACTGCTAATTAGCGATTATACAAATGGAGATCGCAGCAACTGGTATTTGCACTTTAGAGAAAAGGCCGTTTCCCGCTCTTATTTCCCAAACAGGGGCTTATGAGCTGGCCTGCTTTCATGCTCCCCGCCTGAACACTATTTCCCCCGTTCTTCCTCCCTCTCCCACTCTTTACTTTGTGCATTTGGGGAGAAAGACGTTCTCTTGTTGTTCCCTATTAAAATCAAATTGGATTTCACTTGTGGAAGCTGGAGCGGACCGGTCAGCTCTCCCAGACCTCTCAGCAGGAGGGAACAACGGCGAAAGCAATTCAACCGAATGGCATTAGAATGGCTTGAAAAACTGCCTTCAATCTGTCAATTAAGTTTCTGTGGCAACATATTTAAGTGCCCCTCTTTATTTTGTTTAACTCCTTTTCAGTCCCGCGCACAAAGGAAGGAGCTAGGTCAAAGGAGGCAAGGTAGTCTTTTGTGCGAGCGTGGTGGGTCCAAATGTGTAATTAAGAAACGAGTGCAATCACCACTACGGCCTAGTAGCCAAGGCCTCTTTAGAGCAAAATCCCCCCTTCAATTCTCCCTTTCTTTCATTCAAAAGCAGGGGGAAGGAAAGGAGCCTCTCCTGTCAGTGGGCAGTGTTAAGTCAAGAGACTTTTCTGCAGCAGTCCTCTCCTTTGTCTCTGAGTGTGTCTGAGTGAGTAAGAGTGTGTGTGTGCGTGTGTGTGTGTGTGCGAGAAAGAATATGTCCGCATACGATCAGGGTGGGAACGTTGCTGCACACCAACAAAAAGGTACACTTGAGCCCCCACCTCCCACGTTGCGACACTCTCAAGTGAAAAAGGGACAAAGATGGAGGCTGAGGGGGGAGTGGGCGACAAATGAGAGAAAACATTTTCTACATCAATTTCCCATTTTTAAATCATCACCACTGAGGAGACACACATGCAGTGCAAGGGAGAGAGCGAGATGGGGGTAAAGCACAGGGATAGAATGGCAAACTAACTGGCCTTAGAATTAGACTTGTGATTAAAAAAGGGACGGAGATGTAGGCTTTGTGTGTGCGTATGTGTGTGTCTGCAAGTGCGTCTTTGTGTTTGTGTGTTCAGGATTAGCGAGAGCGTTTGTTTGCAGACCGTCATTTAATTCTCCAAGGAATGTTTGTTAAACAAATCCTAATTGCCGGGCTTTACTTGTCACAAGACTTCCATTATAGGTAAGGTAAGAAAGCAAAGGAACTGGCTTAGGCCCCTGTCAATCAATTTCCCATTCAGGCAAGATTTTTTGGCAGTCCTTTCACTCGGCTACCTCGGATACAATACACTCCACACACAAACACACTCAAGACACAATTTAAGGCATTTTCGACAAAATGTTTTTTGTCAGAGAGAGCAAGTTATCACTCTGTTAGTGCAACGTGCGTGTCTCGCAAACACAATGTCGCCAACCATGGTGTTATGATGTGATTGACAGCAACAGATTCTCTTTCAAGGATGCCTTTTTCACTTTCCCCCGTTCCGTAATCACTTGTATGTCCTGCCTGCTTGTTGTGACACTGAGGTGCCTCAATTCCTATACCTGGCTGCGCTAAGATCAGCAAGCTCTAAAAAACAACCATCACTGGCATTTGAGCACTGTGGCCTTGCCCCCACCCCAACTCCCTTGTTTCTGGTAGTTGTTCAAAACAGACTTAAACCTGGATGATGGAAAATAGGCAAAGAAACATCTGGTGCAGGGATGAATTTCCTCTAGAAGGTTCCAGAAACGCTGCTGTTTGGGGTGAGCCAGTGCAGGGCTCTAGCCACAGAGGACGAGACAGGAAAAACAATAACAAAAAAAACAAAGTGCGCAGATCTTGTCCTCTCCCCTCTAAAAAAACATTATCCATGCGTGCAAAATGAAACCGGGGCTGAAGGGCCTGTCCAGATGGATGCACAGTGTTGGGATGGCAGGGCGGCTAACGCCTGGCCCAGCGCTTTTTAAGAGGGAAAAGGGGTGGGCATTAGATGTGAACCCCTGTGTGAGTGTCAGACACAACCACGCTCAGCAGGAGCAGGAGCCACTGACCCAGGATCAGGCAAAGAGCTGCGCTTCATTCCTCAGCAGTGACACCAGCACAGGAGGTGTTGTGGGAACAGGGCAGCCAGATTGGGGACAGTGAACATTTACCAAATGATTAAAAAAGGGTTGAGAAAAAAAAAAATGCCCCAGACAATGTACGTCCGAAGGGACATTGTTAAAAACAGAGAGAAATGTTGCTTGCGAAGCAGGCTGACAGGAGCTGGAGCCCCCCGACGGGCGCCTTGCGGATATTCAAACAACTGGCTCCCGGTTCAGAGGGAGAGCGCTCAACATCTGCACCTGGCAACACCAGTCGCACACGAGATCCAGAGCACCGGCTTCATGGGATGCAGGGCTTTTCTGGCTCTTGCCCGGCGGACGAATGGTTTTGACATTTACGCACCTTTCAACACGTGTCGGGGCAGGGGTTTATTTACAGTAACCCATGCCTGAACCCGGGCTTCGGCGACCCCTGGGTGTTCGCTGGAACGAGGAGAGGGAGAGGGACGGGGGGAATATCAGCGGCGAGCCAGGCCTGCTTTTTTCCCCAGCCTGTCACGGACAGACAGACCGATTTTAATATACGCGGGAGGGGGGGATGACAACAAGCGCAGTGCGTCTCAGAGCCCATTAAGCTGACGGCCCAGATGAATCTCGCGGTTCCACCTGCCACATATGGGGGACGTTCGCAGCAAATTTGCCTCACAGGCAGGCCCGGTGACTTGTCCAAGGGGCTGGCACTACGTCAATTTCTGATGGAGGTGTTCTTGCTGAATACTGATGAGGCCCATCCTTGCTGCGATGGACCTCGAAGCATGCGAAGCGTGAGCAGGTGGTCCAGACCCTGCATTTCACTATAAACATCTTCTACATGCCGCACACTTAAGGCGCTGGCATCCGGCCAAAAAATGGAATGACTAAAATTTCAAAATCCTACAAGGGCCCAACATGGAGTCTGGGGAGCGCTCTGGGATGTGCTGTCTTGGGACATCGTCACATGAGGCTCGGTTAAATAGATGGGAGGATTAGACAGCAGGCACAACTGATGGTGCCTGAGCCTCTTGGTGAATAGATAAGACCCGGTCACAGTGTCACACTGGGGACACTTCCTCTCAGTGCATTCTGGGAAAGAGGTGCGGCGCCGGTGCCTCGGCGAACCCAGAGCAAGCCTCCAATCTCAGCCAAAACACTCTCTGCTCGCCCCGTGATCCATGCGCGACTCTAGAGGAACACTTTGGGCGCTGCATCGCGTTCTCCGGGTTCAATTATTCATGACCCGACCATGTCTTTCAGCTTGTTCTGTGGTGCGCTCTCCTTCCCAGTCCCATGTCAAACGCAGAAATCGGTGAGTCATTCGAGGAAGGGGATGGGGAGGGGGAGCACTGGTACAGAGATGGTGGAGCCATTCAGATTGCGTGACAAAACAAGGAGAAGCACGATAAATAAACTGCTCGGGAGGACGGAAGCGTTGACAATGACTTGGTTACTGTAAAAACTAAAAAAAAAGAGCAACAACAAAAATGCCCATTCACAATGGAGGGGAAGAGCATTCTGGACTACTTCCCTCATCTGTAAACATTATGCCAGCGATGTGAAAATGCTGTCAGTGCGTAGTGCGGCTTTCACAGGCATGCTGTTCCAGCATCAAACCTTACGGCAGGGAAGGAATCATTTCCATTTACGAAACGCCTCAAGAGGGGCTTGAAAGCGAGGCCCCTCTTAAGCCTCTGTTTTGATTAAAGTATAGCATTTATACAGTGGTTTGACCCATGGCCTTCCCTCCTAGCCCTATGGGAAGTCACATGACTAACACAGGTCAGACAGGGTCTTGAATTGGGAACTATCGACCCGGGGATAAAGAAGACTTTAGCAGAAGGAATAGTTGAGATAATTACATTGGCCATAAAAAGACAAGGCAATCGCATAAACCCTTAGCTGATGTGATACTTAGTCGGGGTAAGCTGGGAACCGCGACCTGACCCCTTGGCAGTCCAGACTGTTTAAACACAGGGGGCCCACGGTGCGACCATTTCTAAAAAGGGAGGGAGAGGCAGAGGGGAGCTGTACATTAGACAGATGCGATGGAAACCGTCCGTTCCGAGGAAAAACCCCGGTGAGGAGCACGTAAATCAAACGTGGTGTGGAAAGGTCTCACGGACAGCGGGGCCCCCTGTCCAAGTCAAGCGCGGTCTCGTGCGGCCCCGGGGTTCACTGAGCCGTGTGTTTCCCCCGCCGCGCTTAACGGCGAGGTGCGCGCCGCAGAGGGGGTTCGCAGGACCTGGAGAGTTCCCCCTCTAAATTAAAGATCTGCTCTCTGTCTTCCAGATCTAACTTCCACACAGGGGAGAGGGAGGCTTGGCCGCCGTTCGCGCTTGTCTGGCGCGGAGAAACATCTAATGGGAGCACAGCGATACAGAGGGAAGGAGGGGGGGATTTATTCATGAGGACGGCCGCGGCCAAAAAGCCTGCTGACGGGACAGGGAGTACACAGCAGTATTAGTAGAGAGGATCAGGGGAGAAACACAGAGGGCCAAAATAAAAAGCCACCGCCAAAACTGTACGAGCAGCTACTGATTTATGGCGTCCATTTCAACAGCCGATCTTTTATAAGGTCCCCGTTGGCCCCTCTTTCCCTCCCCGACTGTCTCTGCTTTCGCCTTGCCAATTCCCCAAGACCTCCCCCAAAGCACAACACACACATACACACACACACACACACACACACACACACACACACACTCACCACCACCACCTCCCCCCTGTTTTGACACTGCTCCTAGCTTCGGCGCTGAGCTGCAGCAGCAGGCTCTAGGCAGTGGAAATTTAACTCTGGTGTAGGAGAAATTAGCCAAGGAAGGAAGGAAATGGGATGTTGACTTGAACTTGCCCCGAGGGCAGCCGAGAGTCTCCCCGCGCAGCTCCGCTGGCTGCCTGACAGTTTGATGGAGCGAGTGGAGGCTTCCCTGCGGCCCGTGCTGCCGTCTTTGAGACTGATGTAGCTCAGTGAGGAACAGATTGAGCCTCCGGGCATCGCTCTGTACAGTTTCTCCTTTCCCTCCTTCTCCCCTCAGACACACACACACACACACACACACACACACACACACACGTACACACACACAGTCACACATACACAAGCACATACGCAATGAGGTGGACAAAAAGACACAGACAGGCAGACAGACAGACAGACAGACAGACACACAAATGCATGCACGAGCACACACACACACACACACACACACACACACACACACACACACACACACACACACACACACACACACACACACACACCCTCCTCTAGCCATCCTTCTGTGGTGTGGTGTTGTGATGAGCACTACAGATGCAGTTTACAGAGTCCCTGCCTACGCACAGAGGGAGGGAGAGAGAGGGAGGGAGAGAGAGAGGGAGGGAGAGAGGAAAAGGCAAGGATGTGAAGGGAGAGAAATAATGAAAAGAGTCTTGCGGCGGCCCACTGCGCGCTGGTCATGAGAAGCATGTGCCGCCGGGGGCTCTGCTGCTAATTTCGGGGTGCAGCGAAGCGTTTCACGCTAGACTTGTCATTCGGCCAGAGGGGCATTCATGCTGGGTGACAGCGATTGTGAGAGGGGCGATTTCTCCCCCCCTCCCTCCTCTTCTTAAATGATCAAAAGCTGTCACACGCAGGCTAAAGAATTACAAATGAGTGTCCTGTGGCATCGACTGGGACTGGATTCAAGTCCCCCTCTCCTTGAATGGCCAAGACTGCAGACTACCTATCCTCACTCCTGTCTGTTTGTTGGTTTACGGATATAGCACACAAATGCAAAAGGAGAATTTTCACCTACAAATCCAACATTTCAGAACATTCATATCCAATGTAAGCTGTTCAGGCTAAAGTTGTCTGCAATGGAAACAGGATAATAATAATAACAATAATAATAACAATAATAATAATAATAATAATAATAATAATAATAATAACTATTATTATTAACATAACAAAAAAAGGAAACAAGTCGGCTCTCCTTGCTATTCTCAAACTTTCGAAGCTCTCAGAATACCCATCCTTTGTGGCTCCGCATTTCATGTTAAGCCCTTATAGTTGTGTCATCCAGGATTCCCTGATGTATACAGGAAAGGTGAAAGTGTTGGTCAACCGATCTCTAATCAGCGCCATCGACTTCGAGAGGATTTGGTGTGCCCTTGGTTATCTCTGAACTTGAGATAAATGGAGAACAAAGTCATTGGAAATCATTGGGGTGACAGTGAGGGAGAGCAAACGCTCGCCTCCGCCGCCTCCTTGCCCCCTCCCTGCGGCGAGCGTTCCCCGTGCGGGGCCGTGGACCCGCACCGGTAGGCGTCGCCAACCGCAAAATGAGGTTTCCGCATTTTCAGGGATTTTGTTGCGCGGAGCGGCGTGGCGCTTGCAGAAACGCAGGCATGAGAAGGAGACACAGCCAGCATCCTGGTCTTCCCATGGAAGCTTCCCAGCATGCTCGGCTGCAGGTAGGGCGGGATGAAAGGAGAAAGGCTGGGTGTGTGAGAGAGCACCCGGCTGTCAGTGAGCGGGAGAGGGGAGGTGGAGACGGGAGACGGGAGCTGTGAGGAATGGAGGGGGTGGGGTGGACTTCAGTAATCTCTCCAAAACAAGCTTTCAGGGAGCAGGGAGAGGATTCAAGGCGCACGTCCTTGGGCGGTGAATAATTTAGAGGAGCGCCGGGAAGACGAAACAAAGACGAACGCAGAACGCTGCCAGCGTTTGACCCAGCGCTGCAGCTACATCGCCGTACATCACAGCCGCTCTCGCTCTCTCCTCCTTTCTTCCCTCTAAACTGAGGAAACGTCTGCACTCTTCTCTTTTCAACCCGGGAATCTGAGAATCTGGGAGAATAGCTGACGACTCTGTTTGATGCCAGTTTCCACATACCTGAATCCACCTCTATCTGAAGCCAGTACTGGTACTACGAGAACAGTGCATTTACCTGCACCTCCTCTGCCTGAAACCAGTACTGGTACTGGATGCACAGTGATGGAATGGGTGGCTTTACCACTAAAAATGGACCTAGCATGGCTCTATCAGAGAATAAAATCCAAAGAAAATGGCTGGATGCACTAGATTTTTATACATCAGTCCAGCAGAACATAAGAAACATAGGAAGCCTGATGACAAGAACAGGCCATTCACGTCATTCTGCCTATAAATGTGTGCTTGGTACGTCAAACCAAACACGTTCCATGGTGGACTTAATTTTTTTCTCTGACAAGACTAAATGAATTTTAAGCTCTAACCAGATATACATAATAAATGGTGAAGGTCAGCTGCTGCTGGCCTTTGAAAGAACAGCCCCTGGTGTCCTTTAAGCGGCCTCATTAGAAACAATAATGCTTCAGATGCTGCATCCATGGCTGTCGGCAGATGTAAGGATTAAATGGAGTATGGTCACTCATTTTTAGGGTACAGAGCGAGTCACCTCACCTGCGGAGGTGTGACGAGGAAGCTAAAAGGAGCAGCGGCTGGAAACAGCGGCATCTGGGTGGGAGTGACACAGACAGGCAGGCGAGAGAGGGATGGACCGCCACTCGCCAGTGCAGAGAAACGCGCCATCTATTACAGTAATTAATGAATCGCGATTACATCACTGGCTGCCGGCGAGGAAGAGGAAGTCTGGCGCTCGGGCCTCTGTTCTGCCGGCCTTTTGTTCACTGGCGAGTGAAAAAAAAAGAAAGCGAAAAAAACGACAATAAAAGACGGCTCAAAGTGGGAGACAGAACCCGACATCAAGGAGTGTGGGCTGTTCCTTCCCCTCTCCCTTCGCACTGTCTGCGCGGATGATATTAATGGGACATCCCTTGTTTGTAAACGTGCCAAGTTGTGCATCACCGCGGGCTGTCGATTACAGCCGGCCTCTGGGGCGGCTTTTCCATATGGCGTCGCATATGGCACTCAGCAGCATCAATTAATGTTGTTATAATACTGATTTTTATGAGCTGTGTTTGCAGGCCCCTCTCTCCTCTCCTCCTTTCTTTCTTCCCGCGTTGGCTTCGCCTTCGCGGCTTTCGGCGGTCCTCCGCTACCTCGCGAGGGAGGGTATTGCCAGCTCCACGACTCCACCCTCGCCGCCTCTCATCAGGGAGGGCGGAGGGGGACCGTCATACGCCAGCGAACGCCGCCGAGCACCCGTCAAAGAAACGGAACCCGAGCCTCGCCCTAGCTCCTGTGCGCAACGAATGCTGCAGCGTCGTCACTGGTGTGTCCTGGGCCTCCGTGGTGAGCAGGGAAGGACATTTTCGAAGGGCAAGAGCAGGTTGAGAGTGGGGCGGTTGGGAAGATTACACTGCTTGAAAGGAGGGTAGGGAAACACAACAGCTTCCAAAATTGAACGTTTCGCAGAAGGCGCGTTTTAGCGTATGATGGTTACACGTAACGACACGGCAGGGCGGTAGTTGCCAAACTTGCGGACTGCCGTGTTGGGTGTTTGAAAGCCTCGTTTTGACTTTTACAGGCTTGCTGGTACGGCTGCACGGTCTGAGTGCAGAGGAACAGGAGCAAGGCAAAGCAGTGCTGCTCTGCTTGAAGTCAAATGCCCCCAAACCATCCTCCACAAAGCCGGCACAATTAGTCTGAGATCACTGGAACAGAGGAAGCGGGTAACAACAGCTTGAAACTAGACTCTGCAGAGAAGACCTTCAAAGGAAGAGATGGGGGGGGGAAAGCTCCCAATTTCTCATGCTTGCCAAAACCTTCGAATGAGAGCAATCAGCTGTAAAATGGTGTTTGATTTCATATGATTCAGATTGTTTTTGTTGCCATTCTTTTTACAAAGCAGACGAACTGCCTGAAGGTTCAGTCAGCCACAGTGTGCAGCTCACTGTAGTAATACTTCTAGAAGCACAATCTCATTAATGCCTTGTGGCAAGACATATGGGGGACTATCATAGACTGCTCTTTACATTTCTGTATTTCTTTAAGTGAATGGGAATACAATACCTCCTTGATCTTGTATTCAATAAGCCCTTACATGTATTACACAACTGCTATATTACAATTTAATACAGAGTAGTATCCTTTTAAGAAAACATTTTAAATTCAGCGTCCAATCTCCAGTGTCATCAATGCATTTGCCAAATATTTCTCTAAGGCCTTTCCTTTTATACAATCTCCAACTGAGACATTTCAACTGTGCTGTTGTTCTTCTTTCAATGGTGGTTAGTAGATGTATGTAAATTCTGCATGTTGTTACACGTTTCATTGCAGGTATCACCACGGAAACAAAACTGTGTATGTTTCACGTGAAGCAATTAGTCATTTCCTCGGTGTCCTTCCAAGGGACATGATGCGGCCCCCAACACCACCCCTCATGAACTCTGTTAAGTTTCAAAGACTGCCAGGGATTGATTAAGGGTAGTGTTCTGTTGCCATGTGAACCCAGCCCGTTGCCAGGGAGACCACCACAAAGTGCTTCCTGGGTAATTTTCAAGGTCACTGGTTTGTGCACGTCCTCTTGGCCCAGATGGGCCCACCCTCACTCAGGGCCCAGCAGGGCGCCTTTCACCAGGCCCAGTGAATACCCTCATTCATCCCCTCTCCTGAATTGGTCATGCTGCATCTATACACAGAGCCCCAGAGCAAACCTCTCCCTCTCTCCTTTTTCCCCCCTTTATGCCTCTTTTATCCCTCTTTTCATCACCCCTGTGGACCAAGGTAGCCCTGGCTTTCCCACCGGTCTCTCCAATGACCTTTCACAAACATTGTGCCATCACTCACACACTTACTCACTTACACACATGCACGCGCACACACACACACACACACACACACACACACACACTCTGCTGCCTTCTCTGCCTCTGGCGTAACATGGCACGGCATGCTTTAGCCATGAAGGTTCCCATGGCTCACAGAAAGATGGGGACCGCATCACAGTCAATCCCTGCCTGGCCCGCTGCTCGGCCCTGGTGAACCGCCGCTGAGTTTGAAATATGTCTGCACGGACCTGAGTGTACAACTCTACCGATGAAAGTCGTTTAAGAGTGATGCACGCTGGGGACGGAGGGTCCCGCAGAAGCTGAGGCAGAAGTGATTTAGAGCAGACGCGCCTCGTTGCAGCTCTACTGTTCCCTCTTCGGCACTTTATGTTGCCTGTTCACAATAATAATAAAAAAAAAAAAAAAACGCAGAGAAACTTCAGGCTCAGTACGTACTGTGGTTAAAACCTCCTCTGTGCACAGCTCTACAATCTCTTTGTTAAGCCCAGGCAGTCAGGCCTACCCAGTCCATTTCGCATCTAAGCGAGTTTCAGGGCTCGGCAAGTGAGAAGTGACTAATTGCACTTAGTTGTTAGCATGCCGCAATAAGACCCACTCCAGGCACTGACAGACACTGCAACCACTTCTTCTTTCCGTTCCCCTCCACTAGATTTGCCCCTTGGCCTCCCGGCTTACTGGTCTGTAAAATTGAGTGGACACAGGGCAGGGTTGAGAATGAGACCTGGCATCTGCGACTCGCTAGCCTTGACAAGCCCGCTCCGAGAAGACAAGAGCAGCCATCTTACTGTAAGGGTGGAGGGAACCACATCCCTGCATGCTCCTTCTGGGAACACGGGTGTAAAGAACTGAAGGCCCTATGAGAAGCTTGTTCCCCTGAAAAACGTCCCTGTGAGAAGTGACATAATAATAAGAATATTGCTCAGACATGGTTAAGTCTAACAGGGAGGGAGACAGAGGGAGAGAACGGGGGGAGAGAGAGAGAGAGAGAGAGAGAGAGAGAGAGAGAGAGATAGATAGACAGAGAGAATGGGAAGGAGGGAGGGGTGGAAACGTAGAGAGGGGACAGGTTTGATTAAGACTGGATGCCCGCAGAGGAATTCCAAGGCCTTTTACTGTGAGGGGGAAAGCTGAATGGCTGACAGGATGCTTTAGAAATCCGCTGAGAGAGTGAGAGGCTGACAAGGGAGAGTGGGAATTTGTCCCTCTTCATTAGAGCTGACAAGCTCTCTCCCCTCCTCTGTGTCTCTCCTGAAGCAATCTCGTGCCATCGGCCACCGCTGCCTGAAACCCCCAAATGTGTCTGTCCTCTCTTCCCCTCACCCCAACCTCGCGTCCCCTCTCAGGAGACAGACCTGCCAAACCCACAAAGCTCTCCTTATTCTTACCTTTGAGCATCTGGAGCCCAACATGACCCTCTAAGTGACAAATAACCTGGTACGTTCCAACACCTGAACATACAGGAGGACCCTTTAGCCACAATCGTGATAATGAAGTCTGCTTACTTACTTTACTTACAGTTTTTACGGCATTTTGTGAAAATACCATCGATTTTTCATGGCAAACCTGCCCCCTTAAGCCCCAATAAAGTGCTGCACTGTTGTAGGGTGATGTACCCCTGGATTCGGTCAACATTTATCTTTAACACTGACTTACAAGTAAGTGTTGCACTTTTTCTTGACAAACACGGTTTGGCAGATTCAGCAATCACTGAAATTAATGACACAAGATGTGTTTGTATTTGTTTGTTTGTAAAGAAGTAGGACTAGCATTTATTTGGGAGTCAAAGTTAAGGACAAATGTTGATTGAATCTAGGGCTCCAAATTCGCTGTATGGTTTATGGTATTCTGAAGTGTAAACAACTTCAAAATCATGACTGGGGTTTAAAATACTGCTTTATTTTTTCATGGAAAGAATCTAAATTGATTTGTGTAGACCCCTTCCCTCAAAAGACGTTCAGAATGAATGAAAACAAACATTTCTGAATTGAAACATCTAATTTTAAGCAGAATTTGAATCAATATTTCTGTCTGAAATGTGAAAAATTCTGATTTTCTGAACTTTAAAGTACAAATACGCTACTGTGCCTGGAATAATTTCACTATTACAAAACTGGATGGCTATCTCAGGAAAATTTCTCAAAATAATGAAAAAAAACCACATATAAATCATTTTCTATCAAACAAACATGTATATTTTAAGCGACTCAAAATACTGCCCTGTTGGAAAGTGCTTAGACTAAATAATATAATAAGGAATGCTTAAAATGTAAGAAACCTTACATGCTGAAAAACCTGTGCCTGGTAATTACATTTGGTTCCTCTTAAGAAAACAAACATAAACTCACACAATTTTCCTGCACCAGAAATTGAGAGTGCGGGTTTTGAAACCCTCTCTGACAAAAAAAGATTAACCAGGTTAAAAGTCCCTCCCTTTCGCTGTGGGACTGTTTCCCCTCTGGGGCCTGCACTATCATTTGCAGGAAAATGACTTCAGTAATGAAGAATCTGGGCTATAAATCCTCGGTCTCACCTTTCCCTTCTTCCAACTCCACTGAACAGCTAGTAAAAATTCCCTTTAAAAAATTCATAGTGCAATTTTGTTCAAATCCCTCCCAGCAAGTACAATTATGGAACTTTCATCTCAATTGATTTATGTTCCGGGCAGGGGAAGAAAAAACATGCAGTAAATCATTGTTTTTAAAGGGAGCGCTTCGCCCTCCACGGGTGTGGACACATTTCTGCTGCAGAGGAGGAGGGATGGTGATGGTAGTGTTGGGGGGGTAAGCAGCGGGTTGGGGAGCTGGGGAGGGCAGGGGGTGGTGAGGGAGAAGGGGGAGCATTCCACTTGATTAATAACACTAATCAAATTATACAGTGTTCCACTGCGCCCTGAAATCTGGGACTATAATGTCTTATAATGGCGAGGTTCATGGAGCTAAACTTTGCGGAGAAAACACGCATCTGACTGCCGCACATCTTAATGAAGGCAGTAAAACATTCATTTCCAGCAGCCATGAAATGAAAGGGGGAGAGAGCAGTAGCAGTACAGTACACCCTTGCTCCCAATGGCAATAATTGAAAGCTGTATCAAAAGAGAGAGACGGAGAGGGAGAGAGAGAGAGAAAGATCACACTAGAATGCAGGGGAAGCAGTGAAAGGTGTGTGCTCCGAGACAGTGGGAGGAGAGGAATTGGTGGTCCCCTCCGATGTTTTATTTTCGGAGAGCTCTGCCTTTGACTCGGCGCCGTCCCAGACTGCTTATGTATGAGCCGGGCTCCTTTCGTGACGTCTGTTATCCTTACCGGAGCTGACAACAGCCACATTTCATTACTGTTTAACCGCTGATGTACACCGCCGCGGCATCCATCTATCTGCTCGGGCCCTCGCCCCGTCCATACATCTCCGCAGCTTCTCCGAGGGAGGATCGTGTGGGGGGGGGGCTGACAGCATATAAACACCCTCTCTGTTGTCCCCCCCGTTCCCTTCATTGTGAATTTATCGATGGGGTGGATGCGGCTGGTGGGGCAGGAATTCATTTCAAAAATGCGTGCATCAATAATTTATGATTCACAGTGTTTTTTTTTTATTCATTCTAGAAGGCCCCCGGCCGCTGCTGGATCGGGCCCACCGCATGCCCCTCGGCTCGCCGCGCCGAGCATTTCACGTCTTCTGCCGCGTATCTGGTGGCATCTGACACTGGTGTTTCATGGGTTAGCTTTAAACGCTGCTGCTTTAACACAGAGCGATAACCTTGGAACGCCACAATGAAACAGAACCCTTTTTTCCTTCAGCAGATTGCATCCCCCGAACAGCAGCCCTCCGCAAGCCATGGAAAACACTTCTCACAGCGCCATTTTTTTTTCCCTTTCAGGCAGCCCATTTTAATTTAGATTTTTAACACTATGAAATGCAATTTAATTTGATTAAACTCCGCGTTATGTCTAGCTCCATTGCCAGCTACACAAACATTTGGCTGCCGCACGGAAAACTTAATCAAATAAAATTACTTTTCTATCAGATAAAAATGTAATTGATTTGAAAGCAGACATGATATATAACTACATTACAGTCAACCCGCTGCAGGAAAGCTCTTCTGGGACAGGCCTAGAGGGAACTCATTAACGCCCGCTTTGAATTATTGAGTACTAAGCGGTGACATTGAGGAATAGGAATCCACTGTAACAACTTCTTAAGTGTTTATCTCAACTTACGGCAACCCAAAACGTCTGTCGGTGAGCGGTCCCCTCCTTGCATGAATATTGCAGCACAAGAGGTTGTAACGCTTCATAATTGAAAAGGTGCAGCTGCAGAGGGACAGGGCCTCAGTGGCGACCTCATCTTCTCAAGGACACTCACTGTGTGCTCCTTGGCCCGCGCATTGCCGGTAGCCTGTGTGTCAGATCGGACAACTCTCCGCCACATACGGCCAGGCGTTTTAACAATGTATGGGGGCCGCGGGGTGGAGCGGTTGAGTGGTGGTGGTCTTGCTTGGATCACCCACAATCCCTCTGGTGCCAAACCCCTGGCTCCCATAAAAGGGGCGGTTTTTTTCCCCTCAGACTCAAAGGTTTGAATCGACACCCGCCAGCCTAAGGGAGCGGTGCTCCCGCCCGGCTCTCCCTGGACCGGTGGCAACCTCTCCTGAGTCTATGAATACGGAGATCGCAGCTCCCAGAGTGCATCCTTCCCGCCCCCCTCCCCGTCCCTCTCCTCCCCACCCCACAGGTTCTGGAATCCCCAGGGCTGCACCAAGGCCACTAAGCCCCAGCTCCATCCCGACTCCCTTTGTCTCCTGGAAAATGAGGACTCAATTAATTCAGGGCAAATGAAAGTGGAGGAGGCGGAGAGCACTGGGAGAGCGCGGAGGAGTTCTGTGTCAATTTGTGGCCTGGATACAGCAAACAGCGTCGGCTGTGCGGGCCCGGGAATCACGGCGCGAATTAAGACTTTAATGGACTTAATCCGCCCTCCCATTCAAACATGTTTGACGAGCACTTCCCATTACAGCGGCGGGGACGTGTATGATAACCAATTATAATGGGCCGGTAATAGAAAGAATGTTCCTTATCGGAATGACCTTGTGTCCCTTCGACTGAAAGAGAAGCTAAAACGAAACCTCATCTCTTTCATGCCAGCACAAAATAAATAGAAAAGAGAACAGGATCTGCCCACCCCAGATCCTGCATCTACGGATGTTTTAAAAAGGGGGGGAGGCTCCTTCTTAGGGTTTGAAATGTGCTTAATGTTTGCCTTTTTGGCCCACCTTTCTTTAACCCCAGGAAGTGGCTTATTTTTTACATTTGCCCTACTTACTGTATGGACGTGTGATTGGCTTTGTGTCATGGCCTCAACAGGGTGTTGAGACTGTGGTGCAGACTCGAAGCTACCAAACCACGTCCTGGCCTCACCACAGCGTCTCAGTTTCTCATCCGAGCAAGTCAAGAAGGGGAGACGTGATCAGAGCTGAGCATGCCGAAGGGTTGCAACCTTCGCCTCGCTCACCCACGCACTTCCCAGCCACGTGACACTTTTTAAAGGTCCCAGACTTGAAGTGAGAGACGACAGTCATTAGTCTGGCCCCCAACTCCGAGGGAAAGCTGCGACTCTGTCTTTGCAGGAAACCCAGCAAAAGACTGACACAACAGCAGGTGAAATCAGACAGATGGTGGTGTCCTTAATATAACCGATTATGGAAAAGTGATTTTAAAAGTAGTTATAATCTAGCTGTTAAGTTGTGGGGGGGGTACACATTTGTGTTCTTCATGGCCTCCCTGAATTACAGACCTTTTGAATGTCCCCAAGCAGATGCAAAAAAAGTCGGTTGTGAACAAGGAAAAGGGTGCTCATAATTTGAATGTGCTTGCTTAGAATTCATTCATTTTCCCGGTGTATAAGGTCACCTTTTATATAAAGTCATAGAAATAAATGAAAGAATTCCACTGAGCATCTGAAAGCAATGTGACAGATGTTGCCACACTCTGATGTCTTAAGTCATTGCTGCGGAGCACTAGGAGAAGAAAAAACAACAAACCAAAAAAAAAAACTGCCCAAATTGAAAGGTTTTGAAAATAATACAAAGCCTTTACGAAGATTATGGACCATACAGCGGCTCTCAGAAACGCAATAAATGTGCACCCACAGTTAATCATAGAGTAAATCTATCAGCAGTCCATGGCATTTCCGCCATCATTGTTTTACATTACTCTGCCCCTTGCACCCCAAGGAACGCCTGGTAAAACAGGCAATCCAGACAGTTGCATATTTTCAAATGATAAATAATATGTATGGTAAGAGCCAGGGGGAATTGTACAAGATGTGGTTCCAAGAAAATCAGTCTGCTATGGGTACTTAAAGTGATTGAGCAGCTTGTAAACAGAGGCTACATGCTTTCTTGTTCCTGTCTGGATGATACTAATAAGGTTGTGCTTTGAGCGACGGGGAGGTGGAAACGAAGTTCATGAACCGAGCACTTAAGTGCCGAGACTTAAAAATACCTCCTTCAGTATTGTGCCACATTCATGAACTGAAACTGCAGCCAAAACCACAAGACTAAAGACCAAGAGCGTCAAGCCAGTCATAAGACACCCTTGGTCAATAGCTGATAGTGTTCTTCACTTTACCCAAATTAAAATTAGATCCATCTTTAACAGTGTAATAAAAGGCCATCCGAGGGTACTTTTTTCCATCGTCCCTCGTTACACGAGAATCAATTCCCTTTTGTTCGCCTTAAAAAAAAAAAAAGCCTTTGACCACATTCCAGCAGCTTCTCATTCTGTAAAATTCCTTGTACCCAAAAGGAAAGTCTGCATGATTTGTTGGAGGTTGTGGTCAACTGAAAAGGAGCGAAGGGTGAAGATAGGAGTGCTGGTGTTGTAGGAAACGATTTAAGCGTTAAACGCATCTACCATGATTAATAGCCCCACGTTCAGACTTGCACCTTTCCTGACGCAATTCTTCACACAACAGAGTTTGTCTTCCGTGAATCTGACATCGAAGTCAACACGCTTAATCTATTTAATTTAAAACTAACATTAGCATCTACCAACCTATAGAGGGACAGACCAGGTGTGGGTGATTTTAACTACACACCCCTTCCTTTGCTTGTTGCTCATTGTAGCAATTCTTTATGTGGGAGAGGCCACCCAAATTTGTCACCTCTGTCTCCATCTTGCCTTGCTCTCATGAAGCAGTGTGCGGGGGTGGGGGGGAGGATGCAGGCATGCAACAGGTCGCACGCAACGCCAGCGATTCCACTTGCGGTGAGGTGTAGTGAAACTGAAAAAGAGCACTCTCAGCTCTAGGTGTGAAACGGGTGGGGGGATTGGGGGTGATGTCTCAAGTGCATTTGGCGCCGACAACCTTCCGAAAGTGGGGGGAAGGGTTGCCAGGGCGGAACTCTCACCCTGGCCTCCCCGTCCAGGACAGCTAACGGATTTTCGGTTTTCAGTCTCGCAATGAGGTTGCACCACCCGTGGGATCCTTCTCCCCGCAGATCTGCAGACCCGTGCACCTGCGCCGGGCTTGGTCGCTGTGTGGCTGATGTTACGAAACTCGGCGGTGTGAGAAAACCTGCAACCGCTGCGCCTCGCCCCTGCTAGCCAAAAAAAAAAAAAAAAAAAAGACAGGGTACAAATGGCGGCCATTTAGCTCTTTATCCCCACCAGCCTCTTTAGTTCGCCCAACCTTAAACCATAAAATGGCATTAATCCCCACGAGAAGGAATGTTCTTTGAAACAACAAAACGACGAGGCACCTCGTGAATGCTACCTTTGTGTGGGCCTCCGCCTGAACGCTGAAATCGGGCCTGGGGCTCCTTTGCTAATTTGATAGCCGTTCCCATCTCTGCTCTTGGCCTCCGAGGCGACGGTATCATCTTACTGCGCGCTAGTTGCCTTATAATAACAAGGACAGCAACAACTAAATAAATTAAATTGAGTAGAATTTGACACAGTTCACTGGCTCTTGGCCGAGGCTTGGGAATAAATGACAACAGCGCTCAAGTCAAAACATCAGCTTGCCCGGACTAATAATTTATAAGACCAACTGCCCAAGCGCAAACGTCGGTAGTTGGACTTCACAAAGAATCAGTGTCACGTTTCTCGTGGATTAGGAAAAAAAGACATGACTAAAATACTAAACCTTACATACATTCTGCCAAAGTGAAATGTACAAATTTGTATCAGTATTGCTGCGGGGTGACAAACTGCTTCAGCAGAACATACCCAGCTGAAAAGAGCAAATAGTAGCTTCATAATAATTGCCCCCTCCCCTTCGCCCAGAACCCCATACATTCATCAGCTTGAAATTTGTAATTACTGTGATTGTGAACTTGACAAACCGACCTCCAATGTGCCCTGTACTGGCATAAGTACATGGTGTGACATCCAGTGGGAGAAGCTCGAACGCGAGCTCGAGCAAGGCCTCAATTTGCGAGCTGAATGGCGTCACAAAGACCCACGCACACGTCCCCTGCCCTTCGTCAGAGCGGATACACTGACATCGGCCCGTTGTTGCACCGCACTGCTAATTGACCTACATCTCGTCCTGTGGAGCCGTGTAAACAAACACACGCACGCGCTCGCTCGTGCACACACACGCGCACGCACACAATAGCCTGGCAATTAGTGGGTAGAAAGAAGGAAGACAGATCGGTTACAGTGTTGAGTGTTAATTACAGTGTTCTGCAGTGGCGACGAGATAAGAGGTTTTTTTTTTTTTTTTTACTGCACGAAGCGTTTTCAAACGAGAGGCATGAAAATTTATGAGACGACGGGTCTGGGACAATGAACCGTTGCTGGCTTGTCAGCCTCTTCAGTTCATCCCTCTTTGTCCTAATGAAGGCAGAAATTAATTTATCTCCGATTCCACTCATTAGGGCACTTAAATGGGACCAATTATCCATCTCTGGACGACACCAGAGGATTGGATGGACTTTCCCCGCCAAATAATTCTCATCTCTCACAAAATATCGCCAAGCTCTGCGACTTATTTGGGTGTGCAGGAAGAGGTCAGAACAGCTCTCTCCTCCCAGGGTGAAGAGGCCCCCTCTACAACTTAAATGTGACCAACCCTCCCCACGCAGACCCCACTGGCAATGGGTTCTCATTTCAATAAACACACAGTCCTCACACTTGCTGTACATACAAAGGCCTGTACACACAAAGGCACGCATATACACAAAAACGGCTGGTTCAGAAGCACGGATGCTGCCTCCTGCATCAAGGGCAACACATCCGGTCCCTGTGTTTGTACCGGACCTGATGCCACGGGACACGTACCAAGGGGCCCTTCTGAGAAAGATGATGTCCGTCCCCTGTAATGCTGCAGCTAAACCCCCCGGCATTAAGGCCCCGGCCAGTGGGCAGCACACATGTCAACGCTAATGCGACGCCCATCTGAGAGCGGGATGAAAGGATATCTGAAATCCCCCGGTTAATTCAGTCATGGTAGGAGCCGGCATGGAATCTGGGTTAATGGCGACACTGATAGGCCTGAGTGCTAATGCCAGCGACGCTTAAGATGATCCATACCTCACGATTTAGGTAAATCCCGAGCGCGGACTTCAAAGTTTCACCAGTGACCCAGACAGCCGCTCTCTGCGGCAAGAATTCGGCTGCCGGGACCCCCACCCCCATTTAAACCGCTTAAGGAAAATGCTGAACTCCCCCAGCGGTTACATTCCCTGACGTTTTTTATCGCACTGCACATAATCAGAGGGTTTATCTACTGTGAAATATGGTTTTTGACTGTGAAATTACATCGAAGCCATGTGCTTTGGATATCAGGCCTAATGGACATTGTGTTGTATTTTTCTTAACTTTTTTTTGCCAATATAATCAATGACATATGTTACAGCCAATGAGAACAATGTTTCATTGTCATTCATTTGCACTTTTCTCCACTGCTTTCTAGTGTAGCATACTGTAATGTGTATTTAAAATATGTACATTTAAATCTGCAGGAATTCTAAGACTCTGCCTTTGAGTCTCACTCCATCATCCATCATGGGTTAACTCTAATCTGCGCATGTACAAGTTAGCAGCGTGAAGTAGTAGTTAAAGCTTCTAACCACAATGTAACAACTTCGTATCTCAGGTGTGGCGTTGCCGTTGCACACTTCAGGAAGGCACTTAACCTACTTTGCTTCAGAAAATATCCAGCTGTGTATTCAAAATGGAAGCTAAGCAAATCACCTTGGATACGGCCAGCTGCCAATCACATTAACAATAACAACCCACTTCCCATCTGGCCAGTGTTTTTTGATTGTCAGTTATACTAAAGGGTCATCTTAGCCCTTTTGAAGGGAGATCAGATGGAGCTGTAAATTTTAACTTTCCTTGTCATATGACATTTGAACACAGGAAACAAAAATTTGAAATGAATCCAGCCAAGCCCTTCTGTTTGATTCTCACCAGTTGAAAAGTACTCCAGTTGGACCCCAGGCTAAAAAAAAAAAAAAACCTGACCTCTATGTGTAAGAAAACAGCCCACACATTTGTTTCATAGGAGTGAAACCTTGGCAAACTCTGTCCGGCCCAGAAGAGTTCACTATAAGCCGAGCCCTGCTTGAAAAAGGGGGAAAGTAGGGGGGCCAGGCGAGCAGCGTTCCACTGCCTCTCTGATGTCAATAAAAACAGGTGCTAACCAGATTAGCTGAGATGTTAAGAGTCGGGCTAATCCTCACTGAGATCCAACAGTGATCCTTCCACGAAAATACAAATGCAAAGCACGGACCGCTGTTCATTAATTCAGCCCTTCTCTTCACAAGGCAAGATGCAAGAGCGCCGTTTCAGAGCCCTTCGGGGGTAGGCCAAGGATCTCACCACATGGAAACCAGTTGACTGTTTTTTTTTTTTTTTTTTTGAGCGCCGCTGCAACTGTGTGGAGGCGTCCTGGCTATGCCGCACTCTGCCCTCTGCCAGTAAACTTCTGTAGCTCTTTTTAAAAGAACAAGTGGAAAAACGGGTAGAAACTGTTCAAGTGCAGGATATTGCTCTTCACGGAAAGTAATATCCTGCACTCGAACGTTGTCTACCCAGTCTTTGATGGCTCTTTCCACATTGTATCTCACCCCAAATCTCCCCCTCCCCTCAGTTTTTCTGATCAGGAACTTTTGTTTGCTATGTCTTTGAGCGATGCTGGAGTTTTTCCTGCATCAACGCCTTTGTGTGTCTCTCTTTAGACATCGTTCACCGTTCATCCACCACCCTGCATGCTATCAAGTCTGACCATCTTAAACTCAAACTCTATCAATGGGCCACCATCAGAATTGCAGTACTGCACTCATGCCTCATGTACTCTATTTTGTGTGCATGCTTCCTCTTAACATTATCACTTCCTCTTCTGCAGAATCAGCTGATGCCAGTGTTGTGCAATGTCATTCTCCCATTTCTACTCTGGCACTGCCGGCGGAAGCTCGGCTCCCGAGAACATTTTTGTTTATCCTGAAGAGGCCATTAAATTATTGCATACAAAATGGTTTTAAAAATGAATCCATTTCAAACCACACCAACACAGTCATCGTTGAATTTCAATTTCTTCCAACCAACACGAACCTTGACCACTTTGATAGTTTCAAAATGAGCAGTATGTCTCACATCATTGAGGTACTCACTGAGAACTTTGCAACTGTTGCCGTATAACCTCTTTGCAATGCAATGAGTAAGAAACTAGATATTTTGAACTTTGTTCAACATTTAAAAATACACAGAAATGAAATGAAGGAGGACTGTACTGTTTCACATGGCAATGTCTTTCAGGTATACTTAATTACCAAAAGACACCATAGATGAAAATGCTATTATTCCCTTAAGTCAAAAGAAAAAAAAAACACAAACAGAAGAAATCCTCTCCTAGATGAATAAGTAGCATCTTGCAATGTGTGAAAAAGCTGTTATGACATCTCAGCATCTGGTCGTCTTCAGCGGAAATACAGATGAACGAATTATCTACGGCATGGACAGATCTCTGGATATCTTTGTACCACAGTTCCCTGATTTGGAGAGTGCATAAATAAAGGTTGGTTGATCCCTGAATGAACAGAACGAGCAAAAGCAAGATTCAGAAGCACGTCTCTCTCTGCTGTCGGACATCGGGAGTAGGACGCACACCAAACGCACAAATCGACAACATCATCATTTTGTTTCTGGGATTCCAGTTGCGTTCGCGTCACTCACGGTGCTGAGGCCCCCGCGCTGCATAGCTGCTCAGTGCACTGAGAACACACCTCCGCAAGCGTGAAAGAGAACGCGCCCGTTGATTTGTGGCTAGGTCCGGCGAGCCACTGAAACGCGACCGCGTGGTTCCGCTCGCCCGCCGCTGTCACGCCGTCTCTGTGACGCTGCCGTTCAGGAACGACAGCCGGCAATCTCGCTCCTCACTCCTCCCACTAAACCGGAGCACCTTTTTTCAATGTCATCCGGTAATCAAATCAGGCTTTGACGGCTGGGTTTACGGCTCTCGGTTCCTCATTTGTAAACACCACCTGCTTGCTCGCACTCCCCACACTGTGTGGAATTAGTGCAGGCGTGAAATGCGATTTTGCATACAGCAACCTAGCTCAGGGCAGATTTGACATGATTTGCCTTGAAAGCAACCATGAAGAAGTTAAAAATCTCCTGACGACAGGGATGGAGAGAAGAGGCACTAAATACGGATGAGTGGCGAAGGAAAAAAAAAAGAGGTCCTCATTGTAATTCAAAAAATGTACAGTGAGCTTGCTGAATGTGCTGAAAGCCATTTTTATAGTAGTATTACTTTTTACCTTTTACCAAATATGTAACACATAAATGCTTATTTAGTGAGTTAACAGCTTAAACAAACCATACGTGTTCATGGCTCAAATTCAGGTTCAGTTACCTTATATGAGAGTGTAGCTGGGAATCAAACCTACAACCTTCTGTTTACATGCTCGTAATGCTTCAATGCCTCATGGAGTGTGTGTGTGCATGCGTGTATGTGTGCGTGTGTTAGTGATTTAAGTTATGCATTCTAAATTGCAATAATGCAAGAGCAAACACTCTCTGCATTACCTGTGAGGGATGTGCATAGTCTTAATTAAAGAAGCAGAACTTGGTGAGTGCATTTCTGACAAAGTGACATCTCTTTCAGACTGCACCGAACACCATGCAGCATGGCCCCTCCCCCTGTCCCCACACTTCCATTGGCTGACTGTGCAGCAGCGACAGGTGTAATGTTAATCACGTCAATCTGAGTGCTGGTCCGAGGCATTACAGAACCCCAGCCTATCATGCTCAGTTAGAGGATCATTTCACTTTCAACACTGGAACTTGGCTAGCAGGGCAACCGCAATACAAAGCACCTTCTGGAAGACTGTGCGTTGCAAAACTGGTTTGCATTTCCTGTTCAGATTGACAAAAAAAGAGATCTGTGCTTGCCTTGCTCCTGCAAAAAATACACTTAATAAACTGAGTACATGGTGACGTGTGCCTTCTCAACCCAATCGGACACATCACCTTTAAGACGTCATTCCCTGCTTTCTGAATGTCAATAAAGGTTTTGGAGGAGAGAGAGAGAGGGGGAGAGAGGGAGGGGAAAAAACACAATTATAAACCTTCATTTCTTCAGAGAACCATAAAGTCTTCTCCCAGAAGGGCTGCTGAGCACAAATCAATTTCTTTCAGTCGATTACAAGCACCGAGGTTCTAACCTTCATTTGTGAGTCTAATACTCAAACAGTTATGTAGAACACATACCAATTAGGCAATTCTGCTAAAATAAGAAGGCCGTGAACTGACATCATTACAGGGGCCAGGCCTCTAGGGACGATGGGTTATCAGCTCAGGAGAAAGGCAAGGGAGCAGGAGAGCAAGAGGGAGAGCGAGAGGGAGGGGGAAAAAGTAATTTATTAGGCTTAATACTCTGTGAAATGTTCCCATGATAATCAGTCGGGGAGACTGTGTTAATATCGGGAGCGATGTTGAAAAGGTCACCCCGTATCTGTTACGCCCACCCAAGTCATGTAGACGGGAACTGTTCAAACAGATCCGATAATGCTCTCGCCATGATTATGTCAAATAAGAGGGAGTGAAAGGTCTAATGTGAGAGCGGCTAAAAAAAAAAAAAAAAAAGCAGCTTAGTTTGTGGAAATTATGTTTCTATATTCTAAGACAATCTGACACTCTGAAACCCATATGTGGGGGTGTTCACCTACCACTGACTTTCTATGAGAAAGTGAAGCACAGATGTATTTCTTTGAACTGAGTAAGATGGAGAGCAAGTTTTCCATTGCTGTGTAGGACAACAATCTCCTTGTGATTAAACATTCACAGTACTTTTCAATAACCATCCACACAATGCCTTAGTAATGTTAATCTTACCAGTTTTAACAATT
Organism: Megalops atlanticus; assembly: GCA_019176425.1. NCBI lineage: Eukaryota > Metazoa > Chordata > Actinopteri > Elopiformes > Megalopidae > Megalops > Megalops atlanticus. Next base: position 19,037,653 of record CM032878.1, on the reverse strand, counting down.
GGTTAGCAGTGGCATGTGGTGATAAGACGAAGGACTGTTGGCACAATTCTCAGGTAGGGCAAGACTTTGGTACGCTTGAGGAAGGTACTTTACCTGAATTGCGTCAATAAACATTCAGCTGTATAAATGGATGACATGTACGCTATGTAGCTTGCTCTAGATATGGATGTCTGCTAAGCCAATGAGATATAAGTGAATTAAAAGTTAATATGGTGAACTACTATTTAATTTCTCCATCCCATGAAAGGTTTATCTATATTACACAAATCAATACATTTCTTGTTTCTGCTGCTGATATGACTTGATCAATCCTGCGGCCTGACCTCTCAGAAGCATAAATTTTGTAAGCAAAACAATGTCATCTGAACTCTGTATTAAGAGAAATACACATGAAATATGCATTAATTGTATGACCAAAATGCGAGTCAATCAAGGTCACGTGACCTTTCAGTATTCCAGTTCAACACTGATCAATGATCACTGAACGTTCAATGATGCCCAGAACGTTCGCACGTTGTAACGACCTCTCAGATGAAGCGAAATGGACGAACGAGTCCTCCGTCGCTCGGTTTCCAAGCCTCTCCCGTGACCCCCGACAAAGGGAGCCTCCAGTTCACATGCATGCGGTGATCTCAGCAGGGCGAAGGAGAAGGAGAGCAAATAAAACCACATGTGCAACACGTGTTTCCATGGCAACCCCCATCGTGTAACCTGTGCATTTCACTGCTCTTTGTAGGCGAGGTCTACTTGGCTGCCTGCGCCCTGCTCCGACATGCAGATAGCGGGAGAGGGAGGGAGAGGCAGATGTTTTTGCTCCCTTTTCACCAATTTCTCCCACTCCCTCTACACTGGTGAGAAACACACCCCTTTAGATTGGTAATTGGCTGAGATGAATAACAAATAAACAAAACAGGGGAAAAAAACTGTCCACGTTTACATTAAACAGTTTAGCGCTTCATAACAACACAGAATAATTAATGCATGGTACTGGAGCAGATGCACGTGATGCCGTGGCGTCCCAGCCGGATTCCCCTGCAATTTTTGCCACAATATTTTCGCACAATATCATCACTTGTCATTTAGGAGCAATGGAGAAAATCTGAAACAGCAACATACCTCTTCTAGGCAGCTTTTCACATGTGACCCGGCTACTAAGACACAGAGCACTTGATAAACAGCACAATTGTTGCTTGTCTGGAAACGTCCGCATATTCTGCCTCAGACTCCCTCGCTTCACTCTACACAGCCAATAAAGCCCTTGCCTTTTTTGTAGCAGTGCAGGCTGTGAGACGGAATAATTGCGCAATTTGTGTCACAAAGATGAAGCATCAAACGCATTGTTTACACCCCACGGTGTGTAGTTTTTATTTTCCTGTAATCATTTTTATGTGTAATTGCTCATGTGAGAGTGTTTTTCCACCCTCCCGCCATTCTGGGGACATTGGCTTTATTGGCATGGGGGCGGGGGCGAATGTCCTGGCGTCTTTTTACAACCTGAACTCCTGGTCTCTCCCTGTACGCACATTCAACACTAATCAGTGTGGCCTCCCAGAAAACAACAACAAAAAACCCACAGGTCTTACGGGGGCAGCTCAGGTTGAAGATGTTCCTCATGCACATCCAATTAAAATTCACCGCACCGCTCCTTCAACCTCATTGGTCAGAGGGAGATCTCTGTGTTTTCCAGCCCAGTGTGCCCCTTCCAGAATCCTGCATGCTGGGTTTTTACGAGGCCGGCACATATACATACATATACCATTCCGTCTTCTTATATTGACACAACTTGAAACGGTGCGCCAAGAGTAAGCCTGAACAGGGTCTGGAAGTCCAGGTTGACACCACCTAAACTGTTAGAAGGTATATTGAAGCTCCAACCCAAGCCGACCATTAAATATACCCACACCCATGCCTACACCCCCACCCACGCCGAAACCTTAACTGCTCGTTTCCTAGGTAGGTTTGTATTTCTTTTCCCCGCCAGCTCCATATGTCCACCATCTGTAGCCAACTGCCTTGTACTAAGCCGTTCCTCATCAAATTCCTCCTCTGTAAATGTGTTGCTTGTAAAATGCAGGATAATGATTTCACTGCAGCGTGTTACTAGTCATGTTATGCGCAAAACGCTTTCTTCTTTCGCCTTCCCGTCTGCTCGTTAATTCAGGAGGGTCTTCATGTTGGTTTAATCTGCTATGTGTACTGTTGATTGCGCCATGCAGCACACCGCATATGACTCCAATTACTGAAATAAAAATAATGGGAAAAAAAAACATCTTAAGAAATTCCCTTCACGTGCACTTTACTAATTGAGTTTTCAAATGTTATCGCTTGTAGCCTGCGTCTGTTTTGACGTTACCATCAGAGAATTCTCCGGGTTCAACAATAGCTCTGAGAAGAACACACAACCTCAAGCAGAAAGACAATAAACAGCAACGCATTTAAAAAAAAAGTCCCTCACAGCGTTCATGCATAATGCATATGCGAGGTGTGGGGATGCAGGACGGATTTTCTGAGATTCTTGTGTTGTTTCTGACCCATGCGCCACTGCACGGCAGACCAGAAGCATGCAAATGGTGGGTCACCGAGGGCGGTTAAACCTGTGGCTACATCAGACCACTCAGAGCTGTGCTGCCCACACAATGCTCTTTTGCATAGGACAATACTCATGGGATGCCAACAGCAACATTTACTGCACAGCTAGAGAGAGACAGAAAGAGAGCGAGAGAGTGAAAGAGCAAGAGAGAGAGGAAGGGAAAAAAAACAAAGCACAGCCCTAATTACCCAATTAACGAGCAATTAAGCCCATGCAGCCTAATAGCCTGTGTGGCAGATTTTTTTTTTTTTTTAATGGTCCTGCTGGAGTGAGAGACACCTATTAAACAAACAGGTCTGCAGCTGCGGCAGAATGGGGAGGTCAACAGCAGTCTGATGCTGGGCTCAGCCAGGCCCAATGTTCTGTCTGAGGCACAGCGAGCCATGGCCCATCACGCTGGCTGGTGAATGCTTCCACAGGACAGTGACGGGGAAGCTCCTTGTTGGTCACTGTGCCCAAAAGAGTAGCCAGATGTAGCCACAACTGGATAATGGTAAACCATGATCCAAACCAGCAGGAGAGACATTTCTTCTACAGCTCTTAGCTGTAGCTTAGTTGGATGATCGATCACAACTTAATCCCAGGAATGTTGCAAAGCAATCGACATGGCATGCCTAAGATATCCAAAAACTAAGTCAACTATTTTTTACATTTAATTTTTCATTTAATGAGAGCTAAGTGTAATATCCACGATAAGGCACATAGGCATGTATACACCAGCTATGGTCTGCAGCAATTAGGAAAAAAAAAAAAAACCTTTAAGGATGTTAAAAAATGTTATTTTAACTATGTGCGTTATTAGCTCAGACTAATTTCCCTCCCTAATTAGATCCACTTGGTCCAATTAATAATGCACATAGTGTAATTAGCAACATAAATATTTATAAAGTGTTGGGTTTCCTTGTCAGATGGGGTGTGGTTTATGTGCGGGGCAGGGAAAAAGATCTGAAGCAACAAACGTGTTGGCCCGCTACATCACATTACGCACAATCAAGTTCAGGTCCAAGTCAGCGAAGAACTGCAAATTTGGTTGCAAGACAACAAAGCAGAATTTGAAAGCGTAATAAAAATGCCCATCACAGCCCTTTGATGTTACCCCAAAACTCCACCTAACCTGTCTGGGCATAGTAAAGCAGCAGCAGCAGCAACAACAACAACAACAAAACTTCAGGATGAAAATCAATGAGGTCAATAAATCGTTTCCCATTAGCTTTGGAGTTTTACATTACATTACATTACCGGCATTTAGCAGACGCTCTTATCCAGAGCGACTTACATAGGTTACAATTTTTTACAATTTGTTATCCATTTATACAGCTGGATATTTACTGAGGTTATTCTGGGTTCAGTACCTTGCCCAAGGGTACAACAGCAGTGCCCCAGTGGGGAATCGAACCAGCAACCTTTCAGTTACAAGTACTTGTCCTTACAACTATGTTATACTACTGCTTAATGAGTTTTAATGCAGGGACAGGGGATGGCGTGAGCTCACCCTCGTTCGCTGGTCCTGGGCCGAAACTGGCAGAGAAGCTTGGCATGCTGAGGAGCTCGCTGGCCTGTCAGTCGGCGCGACTCTCGCGCAGGCCGGCCGCGGAAAAGCAGATGGAGAAACCATTAACAATTAATTGACTTGTCAAGTGACGGGGCCACACGGCGGAAAAGGGGGGAATAATTGCGGACGTGAAGTGAAAAGGGCTGTTGGGCCCACAGGCGCCCACGTTTCAGAAGCCTCTCTCCTGATCTGGAACATGCCTTCCGGTCCCTCGTGGCTTCTAATTACAGCAGGCCTCCGAACACGGCAGGATTTGAGTGAAGGTCAGTCGGGTGACATGAAATATCAAGCCAAACGCTTCTCTGGAAGGGCGTGCAGCCAAAGCAGCCGTCTGAGTGCACTGCTGCTGACCAAAATCTAACGTATGAAAACATTTCCCACAATTCCACAGGAGATTACCTGCTCTGGGCTTGAATGCACCGGCTGCAGAGAGATGGGGCCCAAACCACTGCAAGCAGCTGTGGAGCTGCAGCTGATTCACCCTTGAAAGGTCTTTTCCAAATGCTTATAATGCCAAGACACACACAGTAACAGGCGAATGTAAACAGACAAAAGGAGGTTGTCTCATCAAGCTCTGATAAGACACTAAAACAAGCAGTGAGTTACACAACTCCTTCGCATAGATACCAGGCTTTTACAACTCCTTTATCAGCAGTATGGCTGATTGTGCAAAATTCACTTTAACTGAAGTATGACCTCACTTTTGTCTGACAGTCTATCAGGCGTCTGTGTGTGTATGATGCGGACACGAGACACATCAGGTAAGTTCCACCTCTGCGCCGAGGGCCATCGTCAACAGAACAAAGTGGAAATGAGAGGCAATCAGGAGCCAGAGAGGCAATCAGGCCGACATCTGGGGAGAGGGGATAATCGGAGTTCATAGTCTATGTAATAGACTGGCTCTGTCTCAGGGAGCAACGCATTGCTAGACAACGTCCCCAGGGCCCAGGCCCATAACTACAGCCATCTGGAGCTGATCACTATCTGTTTCACCTTAAATTAAAGACACAAAAACAGCAGTCCTTTTGCTCTCTCCGTCCAGGCCCAGGTATGAAAGCAATTAGCTGCATTTCTCCTGCCATGTTTCATAGGTTTCTTTGTCTAGTTGCTTCTAATCAAGCCTGAAGGTTTTGATTTTCTGTTGTTTTTGTTTGAGCGGCATGATTTACGCTCAAATAAGCCATACTTTTTTTTGGTTAATGGCTTTCCTTGACTTCTCCTTTAAAAGCCGTTCCCAGACATGTAAAAAAAAGAAACCCTAAATAGTCCTTTTCAAAAGTGATTCCCACAAAATTGTACCTAGCTGACAAACTGCAGGGGAAGTAAATGGTGCATTTAAGTGTACCACGAGGAGAAACTTTACAGAATCGATGGGGGTTCGAAACGCCTTAACCTGTCCTGAATGACGGATTTCAAACAACAATGGTGAGAAAGGTTAGAAATGGATGTCTAAACCCGGTGCTGGCCCACTGGAAAAGGTTTGGGGCCATAAAAGCGAGCCAGTTGCACACTTGAGGAACAAAAAGACCGCCTTGGCAGGGCGGCAGAGGGCCTGCAGCTTGCACTGGTTACCAAACTGTTTTAAATACCTCTTGCAATGTGAATCCAATTACCGGCGGCCTTTGTTTGCACAGACAAAAGGAGCCATGTTCAAGGTCTGTGTCTTTCCGAGTTTAATCAATTCTCCAAGGGAAAGTGTGGGAGCTACACAACAGGTTTTGTCAGAAGTCAGTGGGAACTGTGTGTGTGTGTGTGTGTGCATGTGGGAGTGGGGAGGCACAGAGTGAAGAGCTTCTAGGTGAGTGATAAGGCCCTTTAAAAACGCATTCAGGTAGGGAGAGGTTGTGACTCGGTACCTTTTGCTGCATGCATAAAGCTGTGATGTATTTATTTCTTGGAATATATGCAAGCTGAGGCGAAGTGGACAAACGCTCACGACAACATGTGTGGGAGGACTGAATACAAAAATGCAAAGAGGAGACAAAAACCTAATAACAACCTGCAGACCACAACAACACAAAACAAGCTGATTGGAAACAGTGAAATAACGAATCTGCATCCGTGGCAGCTGTTTCCACAGCCTTTGTCATTAGATAGGCAAGGCACCCGCCACCTGTTCGTTACGGCGAAAATGAGCAATTGTACCTGTCTGACCACAGTGATCCGAACGCTGAGACAAACTCTCTGCGACAGGGAAGCAGGGGGAGGAGAAGAAACGAAGGAAAAAGAGTAAAGTCAAGCAAAGGCCCGCCTCTCATTCATTCCTCCTTTTAAAAGGGAGATTTTTTCCCCCCGTTGTTGTTGTTGTTGTGGTGGCTGTTTTACCCCTAATGAATTCCAAAATGTTAAGATTTGCATTTCAATCTGGAAACCTCCCTCTCAAAGGCGATAAAAGGCTCCCCCCAGCACTAAATCACATTAAGCATGCAGCGATCTTTTGTAAGTCCCCGCAACAATGTAATTGCGGTTCCCCTCTCCATCATTATACGGAACGCTTTTGGCGGCCTGTTTACAAGCTAAATAAATAGCTACACAAAACATCTGGAACCACAAAAGAGACTTTAAGTGGGCTCTTTAAAGAACCTCCAGAGCACATGGTCTGTGAAGCGTTTAACCCTTCTTGGGATTACGGCTAAACCGCCAAGACTTCAGGCGGGGGGATTTTAATTGTCTTTTTAACTATTGAGATGGCAGGAGTTTTTAATCAAGAGCACGCCATGCATGAAAGTACCCAGAAACACAATTCCTTTTAAGGGGGCAGAGGAGGGGGTACACTCGGTTTTTTAAAACCTTCTAATGCGGGCCACCATAAGTGGGTGGTTAACTACAGCCATGTCCTTCTCCTTCCTCCATCATCAGTAACCGGGGTTACTCTCCAATGATCCTTAGTAGCTGCTTGCGGGCTTAGCACTTCAACAGCAACACTGGCTCCTTCAGAAATAGAACTGGCGCTAACAGGCAATTTTGCCCAAGAAGCAGCACCTTTCTCAACACGTCTGATAAACTGCGTTTAGCTTTATTGCGTTTTACAATTTAATCAGCATGCCGAGACCGATTTCCCTAGACCATGCAAAAAAAAAAAAAAAAAAAAAAAAAGAAAATAAATGCGGTGCGTGTGCTTTTAAAAACGAGCTGTGGAGTTATTAATAGGAGGTTCAGCTCGATTGCTTCAATAGCTGCTGCTAGACGTCTCCGGCTTTCACACCCGTCTACAGTATGTATATTTGCTTCACAGGTGAAGGAGACGGAGGTTAAGGCCATTTCTCTAGGAGCCTGAAGGAATGTCAATAAAACCTCTGTAGAGGGTTTAAGTGAACAGCATTGCTGGACGGGCATATATCTGCCGGCTTCTGAGTGCCAGCGATTAAACATAGAGCCAGCCTGTGAATTTAATATAGAGTGTGTGTGTGAATTTAATGGTCCGTGGCCCATTTTGCTTTCTCAGCCTAGAGGTCGTGCCCACTTTATGGGGTCACTCTCCCGAAATTTATGACGCTGATTCCCCGTGACAGGGGCCATTTCTCTGGGGCGTGAGCCCAGACCAAATGAGGCCACGGAGCACGGTCCCCTCGGAGAGAGGGTTCACTGCATTTTGACGGAGGGAGTGTACGTTTTCCTTTCGAGCTGAGTTGAAAAGTATGCAAGGGGGCTGAGCAAGTATGGGCTCTGTAAATGTTGATCTTTTCAAAGTCATAGGACTAAGCAATGTGACTATTCATGCTCTGATACAACATTAAACAAATGTTACCGTGCTATTTTGAAAATTCTGGGGAAAAAAACAACTGCTGCAAGTTCGCAAATAGAACAGTAAAGACGAGATTCAGAAAGTCCAAATACTGCTAATTATCCCAGCTGAGTAAATGTGGCACTCTCAAATTTCAGCACCATGCTTGCCACATAAAGCGCAAGGGAAACAGGTTCCATATGCAAACTGCATCATGGGAAATCAGTAGGTGTGCTGCCAGGAGTCTCTGCTTGGATTGCCTCGGAATTCAAAGCAGGACTACCCACTCTGCGTATAATTATAGGAGCACCGATTGCGTGAACAACAGAGTTGCAACAACCACGCAAAAAACAACCTTGTGAATACAGGCTGATATTATGCCTCAACCAGTATCATTGCATCTTCACCACATTTAAATTCCACCGTTCCCTCTTCGCTCTGCATTCGTTTGCAGTAATTTCGTGTTATCGGAAGCCGATGTCGACCGCGTTAAGTGGGTGCCAAGTTTTACAGTGTAGCCGGTGTGAACCCATGATCTTTTATGGAGAATGACTTGTAAGTGGAGCAGGGTGACTTTCTACTCAATAAATTACAGAGCAAACATTCCTGGAGTAGCTGGACATATCGAAGCTTAAATCATAACACCCCAGGCAGGATTTGCAGGAACATGGGTCTGCTGAGAACAATAATGACATCTGCTGCCATCGCTCTCCAGGACAGATGCTGATGGGATACGGTCGGAAGAATGAAGTTCTTGCTCGCAACTTCATAACCGAGCCCTTGAATGAGTTCCATTATGATGTACTCAGGTTCTCCGAGGTACCAAATGGCAATAAGCAGAAAAGATGACCCCACTTGATACTGATGGCAGCGCCTGACAGTGTTATCCTTTTCCTATTGCACTTTACAGCCTTGAAAGACTGATTTGCGTGCTCGGAATCTGCGGCATACGTGTATATGCACATGCTTACATGCATGAATAGACATGTACATCCACATACAAAGTTATGGAAAAAAATGCTGGCACAAAAAATGTCATTATTTAAATTGAAACCCTTGCATTCTTCCAATTTTAATAGGAGGTTCTTAAAACCTTTATTATGCAACTTTTCCTAAGTTAATATTAGGTAATTACAGGATAGATCATTGCAAAGTTGCTCTTGAAAGTGACACCCCATCACATCTCTGCAAAAGGCAATTCAGGCCAGTGGCCTCTCAGCTGACCATGTCCAGTCGAAAGCCCCTATGTTCTGCAACTTCATGTTACAGAAATGAGGACAAGCTGCTGCCCCACTGACCATCCAGACCTACATTAAAAGGTGGCTTTACTTCAAACTCTGCTGCCTTTTCACTCTTCTGTGACCACCTTGACTTCAGAGTGTTGTTTCGAACCATTGTGACGCTTTCTGATTTTGTCTCACCTGGCAATAAAATCTGAATTTTGGTCAAACTCTGGAAGACAGCAAATAAGTGTTTGCCCCATTAAGGCCATAGGTTAATATACTAGGCTGTGCTCCATGTTAGGTGTTACCCAGAGGAAAGTCCGCATGCCTTCACTGTCGACTCCTGCCCGGTGCAATGGGCAAGTGTGAGAATGAGTGAGAGGTTTGGCGAATGACTGAGTCAGGGACAGTAGAACAGGTGTGCAGGTCCATATCTGATTAACACAATGCCTCTAAACACATAAGACAAAAGAGCAAAGATACATTCAAAAGAAGCCAAGAATGGAAAGTAAACTCCATCTTGGGGATTACAAGGTAGTAATGGCTGCTATCAAATTGCCTTTTTTGGTCTTCTGCGGATTGTATGACGGTTTCTAAACTTAGGGATAAGGCTTATGAGGCCAATTATAAAAAAGGTATTAATGCTTCTGGCTCCATCTTCAAAGTACCCACTCTGAATGACTTGGCACATCTAAGGCACATCCCTGCTTTTCAGTGCTTGATGCAAAACTGATATTGTACAGAATCTATATTTTGCTTGGAAACCTGAGGATCACCTGTCATTCTCATACATAGGGGTTTGATGCTGGCTGATATAAATACAGAAGTTCACTATTCAGCTGAGGGAAAAAAGCATTTTTTATTTTACTCAATAGGAGATTGATGAACTTTGCATAATAAATAATGTGGAGTGCGTGTCCTGTGACTCATTCTTGACTTCTGTGGCCGCAATAGCCGATATGCCCTGCCCCCCCTTCTCGGCTTGACTCACTCATTAGTTCAGCGGTTTTTACAGGATGTATCACGGCCAGGACCTTTGGGACCTCGTTCCAGCAATAACGTCTTCACTGAGTGGGAGGCAAACGAACACGCGGCTAAACTTTGCTCAGATTGAAGCCTGACTCTAATTTAGCAGTTTGTGTGGGCGAGCGCGTCTGCCCAGGCCTTGACCTCCCTCATTCCATGCGCGGAACGCCCAGCGCACGAGCGGAGACGAATGCCGAAAAGGCGTTTCCGTTCACTTGCACTGTGCAGATAAAGGAAGATCCGCAGAGCTGAGGGGGTGGTGAAATGGCAAGTCGAAAGGAGGCAAGGGTGACGAGAAACCAAAACGGTATGACGCCCGGGCAAAGGAGCGGGCGCGGATCCCGCTCATGACAGGGGGAAACGGTTGCCCACGTCCGCGGCGAAAGGTCGGCGGAGGAGGCGGGCCCGGGCCGTGAGCCAATCCCCTCGCTTCCCTGCGCCCCTCCTTTAAACTTTCAGTGGTCATTAAGCTTCCGAGCGGAGGGGTAATGGGCATCGTAAACCCGTCTCGTAAAAAGCAGTGTGTCCTGCCCGTCTTCAAGCATGGAGGGGGGGTGCCTCACACTGGTTCGCTTTTGGCCTTCGCCCGCCTGCCCCCGGAGACAACCGCCAGCATCCAACAGTCTCTGTCGGGGCTGCCCGACATCATTAATGAGTGCTAATATTTCAAGGTGGGCTGGTATGTGGAGGCCTGACCGATATATTAAAAATTGAATGGTGTGACCTTGTTAAGATGGATGCTCGCTTCAGCTCTCCCGGGTGCCACAGATCAGCCAGGGGACTGCAGTGCATTAAGGTGGCCCTTCTTTTAGTGCTGCAGAGATACAGGCTCCAGGAGCATTTAGCGTGGCGTTTAATTAAAGATAAGTAAGCCGACAATTTTATAGACTGTGTCTGTCAGACAGCTCGGTTAGGTAAGTAACTGGAGGTGAAGACCACTAAAAGGCGGCATAAATCTAACTTGGCATCCACTTAACCTCTGCACTGCTGTAAAGTTGTACAGTTGTTGAAGGACACCGCTTTGTCTGGCATTACTGAACAACAATCAGCTGAAGGAAGCCTTGACTTGATATAACCATTGTAATTACACTAGTGTGACTCATCGGAAAAAAGGAAAATTGGGGCAGCAGAGTGGCATAGTGGCATGGGAGCAGGGCTTATAACCCAAAGGATGAAGGTTCAATTCCCTGGTGGACCACTGCAGTTGTGCCCTTAGACAGGGCACCTAACCTGAATTGCCTCAGTATCTTCAATACCTCATTTCCTCAATATCTAGCTAAATAAAACTGCAACATATAACAATAGCAAACACAACTGGTCAGAGATATTCTAGTCTGTAAGGCAAGTCATTCTTGAGTGTATCAGTGCCTAATGATAGCCCTCTGATACAACTATATATACATAAGACCAGGCGATGCATTTCAAATAGAATTCCTGAAACTATTTTTTTTTTGTTTGAGGAAACTGCACCAAAAAAAGGGCAAGCCTTCAGAAAAGGTCCGCATGCATGCTATCTGGCTCAAACCACCTTAACACCATGTGCTTCCCAGCAGAAGGCCTGCCCAGGTCACTGTTGTGATTTATAGCACAGTAATTAGCCTCAGACGACTGTGATGAATGCGCTACACTAACACCTTTGTAGGCCGCCTTGTTAAGGAACATCTGAAAGCAAAGCAAAGCTATCATTTAGGGGAAAGCTCTTAATTACCCTGGCACCATTATGAATGTACTACAAACAGACGCCCAGCTGTTTTGATACAGTGTGAAGGCAGGAGGGCCGGGGGGGAGAGGGGGGACTATGACAAAGCTCCTCACAGATGTGGGGAAGAGATAGCCGAGAGAGCTCAAGGACATTCTCTCCACCAAAGGAATAAAAGAAGCAATTTTTTCCGGAGGTAATCAAAGCTCTGATGGGTCAAAGGTGTAGGAGCTAGGAGGAGGAGGAAGAGCAGGCGGATCAATGTGGTGTAAAATAAAATGAAGAGACCACTTCTTTGACAGAAGTCAAGAACAGAAGCTCTGACTCTGGCTGGTAACCATAACTCCACAGATAGGAGGAGATTACAGTTTACACTTGGATCTGTAGGGGATGCCCACTTCCCATTGGACAGGTGAAACTCTGATAGAAGCCAAAAGAAGACCCTTCCTACTCACTGCCATTCCTTTCCCCTAATGCCAAGCACAAGCAACTCAGCAGTCTTGGAAGCCGAGAGGCCATAACGCCACGGGGAATGAGAGTGATCCTGATTTAGATCGTTTCCTACTAGAAGAAGTAGTGATTGGGCACTTCCTCTTTCTTTGAGGGTGCAGGCCCTGTTTGACAGACAGCATCCTGAAGTGAGAAAGTCCACTCTGAAATCAAAGCGCACACCACAAGCTCCCTCTGCATCCTACCCGGAGGTCAAAGAGAGCAGCAGCTTTCCTCTTAAGGTTTGTGTTTATTTCCTTTCTTTTCCCCCCTCTCGGTTTCTTCAAATCTCAAATTAGTATTTCCGAACAGGAAGCGAGGCCTGAATTTAGTCTCCCTCTCTAAATATTTGTAGGGCTGGTAATTTGTTTTGTGATATGAAATTATTTCCTTTGGAGTTAAGAATCAAATAATTATTTCCATCTGACCGGATTCCTGCCTGTGAGTGGTGTTTTTTTTTTTCTTTTCCTCCCAGAATGCAACGATGGAGTCAGTGCGAGGGCAGCGAGATCGGGACCCCTGTGAACCGGCGTGTGTAGACACAACAGCGCCACTGTCACACAAATGCCAAAACTGTGCTCGTGACTGCACTCTGGTTAGTGGCCTGTCACAGCCAATCGGAAACCACAACACTCCACGGGAGTGCAGGAAACATGCACCACTCCAGTGTATATGTACATGTTCCATGAATTGCTTCAAGAGCACTTTGCCTTGGAAATGATCCCTTTTTAAGATAATCTCTGCAAAGCAGCGGTGTGTTTTCTGAAGGATGTTTAACCATGTAAGTCCACGTTGGCAAATATGCTACGCTCTTTAGTACAATACATCCATACAGTGCTAATAAAATTGCTACTTTCATTAGTAAACAGAAAGATACATACATAAAACACAGAGCACTTTAACAAACATTTTTCAAGCATACAAATGTAAGTTAATCTGGACAGTGAGAGAAGCACAGCATTCCTTAGCATGTATAATACCAATCATGAGAGAAAAGAAATACAAAGAGCTCATGTATGATACATGAGTATAGCATGCTATAAAAGCTTTTTAAAGGTACACAATTATTCTAATTATACGGGGTTTGACATGCAGTTAAAGCAATATGGTGGCCACAGAAATGGAAATAAATGATAATTCTGCTATTTATGGCACAATGTGCAAAGCCTGTGATGGTAATTGGGTTGAACACCTACTCCATTTGATCACATGCAGAATACCAAAATTATGGCAGAGAAATTTTAAAAGGAAGAATGTCTTTATTAAGTGGAAGGGAAAAATTAAAACAAAAGAAACAAAACAGCACATGATCAAGGGCACCAGCGACAAATATTTGTATTGGCCTGTTACGTCTGATATCATGTGGCTTAGTTACACTGAGCGCGTAGCCCTTCTCTTGCGGTCCTCCACAAAAGCAAAGATAGCAATAAGCAGTGCGGCACACTGAGGTGCCATGGCATTGAATTCCATTTTCACTGGAGAGAGATTGCTCTTCCCACATGAAATGAAGTGTCCAAAATAGGCCCCATTGACTCCCTCAATAAAGGAAATCTCTGCTAGACTGCAACAATACAAAACTAATTTGTGCCGAGCAAATGCTGCGAATGAAACAAATCTTCACGGCTTTTATTTCGGAGGCAACATTTAATAAAGCAATCACTGGAAATAAAAGCATTACAAAATGTATGTGTGTGTGGGGGTGGGTGGTGGGGGGGGGGATGAGTGCCCTTGGAAAAGAGGTGTGAATGTGAGCTTTGGAATTGTTTCGCAACAATGTACGCGTCCTATCTGCGTGCATGTGCACGGAGTGCGACCGCGCACCAGCAATACGCATTACCCCCGTGTTCTAGTGACGGCGCCATTGTCAGAAAACAATGGCTGGCAATAAATAACAACACCTAACAGGGCCAGAGCGCCAAGCGTGTTAATAAATGGGCCGCCATAACGGTAACATTTTTTTTCCAGGGTGTGAATTAAAAAGAGAGATTGCTTCTGACTGCTGGCTTCAATGTTGTGATTGCATTTCAATTACTGTGTATATGCTGCTCGAACTCGTGCTGACAGTCTTTAAGATGTTCAGCCGTGCTGAGCTGGGTTAACCCCTTCAATGCCCCATTTGGATGTGGCTTCAAGAGGCCTTTCCACAGAGCCCTGACGAAGACCAAGAGGCAGGAGCACCAATGACAACAGAGTTCCATGGACACTGAAATGGCTGGACTGTGTGGACCCAGGCAATCAGATGTCGGCTCTGACACCTACACTGATTTTAAACATACACAAACATACATGCACACCTACCTACGCGCGGGGAAACAAGCCCATTTCATCCGAGAGCATAAACAGAAGCGCGCCAATTGGCGGCTGATTTCCGCCCCATTCTCCTCGGCAACGTTTTTGAAAATGGGTGTTTACAGCAAACAATGGAGGGAATGGGCGGAGTGCTAACCTGCCCACTGGCGTAAGCTGTCAGCTCCAGCCCTGTCATTTGGACCTTGTGTCGCTTTACTGGCGACAGGAGCCACGGGCGTCAGGGATAATGCACGCTTCTGCGACGCTCGGCCCAGTGTGAGAGCGGCCATTCCCTGGGCCTCTTTGTGCTTGCCTCATGATAAGCAAGCAAGGTTTAGAGGGGGGTGGGGGCAGGGACTAGCTTGTGATGTATTGCCTTACCCTGTAGTTAGACACATCTCCTAAACACTGTGATCATTCCTTTTGTGAGCGCATCCCCAAATGGCTCTGTGCTTTACTCTCCGGTCCCTAATTATAGGTGTCCTGGTGAAGCGGTCGGGGGAATTGTAAGGCGGGAGGTGGGGAACTATGTGTGAGTGTGTGTGAGTGTGTGTGAGAGTGTGTGTGTGTGTGTGTGTGTGCGTGTGGGTGGGGGATAGTTGCAGGGAGAAGAGGCGTAAGGGGAACAGCAGGACTTCTCACCAGCCAAGCGTAAATGGTCTCTCTTGTGCACGCATTTGCGGTGCGGTAATTGCCGCACTGGCTGCTCTGAGCTTGTCGTTTCTTGAGATAAGCCCTGGTATTAAATATGACAAAAGATTGATAAGCATGTCGCTGATTTCATACCCACATGAAAGGGGAGTTATTGCAGATTCGCTGTTGATCTCATAAATGCGATTTGACACTTTCCCCTGAAGACAACAGAGAATCAGGCATAATTCTGGATATTAATTTTGTACATCACTTGCAATTGGGATTAAAATGTTGACATCCAAACCCAAGACCTAAAGCAACGGAGACACCATGTTTACTTGGACATTTAGAGTGGGCTTTCATGGGCTGTCATTCACACCTACAAACCAAATAAACACGCTTTGTGGAAAAGAAAAAAAACAATTATTTTGATACACATAATTTTGCTGTTAATGTGCAGTCACTGAGAGAACATATAAATTTCATCCGAGTCTCTGGTGTATGATATTAAAGAATAATAACTGAAAATGAATGCCAAACTTAATTTCCAGTCGTGGCTGGATAAAACAATAATGTGGCATAAAGCAGAGCACAGATTTGAAGCCATGAAAATGGGTGATACCTCTGCTCCAAATTGAAGGAAGCAGCATGTTCACACTTCATTAGCACTCCCTTTCTCTCGTTAATAAAATGCTGCGCGGTATGAATGTGTCAACAGGGATGCGTTTTCATTTACACAGGCCAGGGAAAAAAAAAATTAACAAAATTTACCGCCCAAGTTATTCTGAAGGCCTGATATTCTGCTTGATTGGATCGGTTTGGGGGGGAATTGCATGCATTGCCATGTGGGTATTTGGTGAGAGCTAGTAATCAAGCACAAAGATGGCAAAAATGGCATCTCTACAGACCACTGCTACTTTACCAGAGAAGAGATGCTAGATACTTTCATTTAGCAAACAAAAACATGGTGGCAATGTGGTCAGTTGGGGGTGTGAGAGGCTGGTATACCAATGGATTTCTCAGACCTAACACTGGTGGTGTGCCAAGCTAAAATAAAACATTCTGAATAGTGTCATGGACAAGCAGAGTCAGGTAAAAAAAAAAAAATCAGCACTGCTGACGCAGTTTCAAGACATTAAAGCAAATGGATGAGCTCTATCAGTTTTCTGCACTCTAAATTAAAAGCATCTTTCATCTCTGATGGTGCCTTTGGTGTAAAACATCTATGTGCCACTATCAGATCATGATCATTTTGAAAAAAATAATGTTTGTGGGATGGAATTAACTTTCTAAGATTCAACTAAATGTAAGTCACCTGGGTACACTTTATGAGATACTAAAACCCAGGGAAAAGGTTTGGTTGGACACACCAAGAAGTTGAAGCTGAAGCTGCCATGTAAGGGCCATCAGCTCAGTGTGTGATTGAGATGTCCTACTTGGTACTATTTCCTCACAACAATTCTAAAGATACATTTGTTTTGCGGTTTAAGTTGCTCCGTACCTTAGAATTTGGTGGGTATCTAGTGAAGTTCAGAGAGCTGTCTCGGGGAAGAGAACTATTACTTCCTGAATCTTTTACTTGGTCTGATGTCTGAACATTGTATTTACACTCTCCAGTGAATCAGAAGTGAAAGGATTTCAGACTACCTGCTACATGGCAGTATTTTTACTAACTCAATATGAGCATGTTAAGGTGGGTGTCCTGGACAGATTAAACCATTTATATTTATACGGGAATGATATTATTTCTTCAGTATTCATTTAAAATGGACAGCATTCCATTCAACACTGCTCCTCTCTTACTGCAGTCATGACTTCTGAAGCAAAATAGGATAAACTCTGATTTTAAATATTTTTGCTCAAAGGGTGAGCATTGTAAAAAAAAAATCCTTCTATCAAAAAAGAAACTTTCAATGAATTTTAATGGTTCAGTGGAGTGTCATCTCAAGTTAAAATTAGACATAGTTGCTAAAAAACAATGTTAAAATAAACTAGCGATCACGTCCTTTAACACTAGTGGTTATACGTTACTAAGTATCATACATCTCACTGATTATCCTGGCACAGAAGTGCAGCAAGGCCTGATGACTGAACATGCTTAGGACCAGCACTTTGCATACTTTTCTTTGGGAGCTCTTCCAAGTCTCTGAATGTGAGTGTCAAAATTTCAGCATGTTTAAATATAACCTGCATAGAAGTGACATCACTGTCAAGCAGTGGAAATCACTGGATGAAACAGGAACCATATAATGGAAAATAATCCTCTTTAAAAAAAGAAATCCACTTTGTGATAGGTGTGCATTAGAATAAGCTCCTGAAGCACTACCAGAGACTGCACACTTCATCCAAGGTAAGAAGTGGGCCAAAGTGGGATTACTAGTGACCATGTAACGTTTTGCATTTGCTTACGCAACGAAAGGGAGAAGTCACGTGTTTGTTTCCACTGAATCCTATGTTGTTACACTGAATTAAGTAATAAATTTACCCTGTAGTATTTTGGTCACAGAATAGCAAGGTCCATACGATGAACAACATACATCTTTCAGAGCCCACAAAAAGGTGAGCTTCATAACATGTGGAATCTTGACTAGAAAAATGGTTCATACAAATTATAAAATGGTTAAAAGTTTAACAGTGAAAATATTACTACTGGCACTACTCCTACAAATAATAAACACAGTTTATTTACAGCACTTTTCAACACCATTCTCAAAGCACTGGTGTGGACAAACGTTTCAGACAATCCCAAGATAAACAGCTTCAGCTGTGGTCACGATCACAGGGGTGTGTGGGGATAACAGGATTTAAATGTATGCAAATTCGAAAGCCATGGTGCTGTACGCGCAACGGCCCGGACTCCTCTAGAAAACATTCTCCCTCTTTGTCTGCGACTGAGATGGTGGGCGTCAGCCCTGGGAGATGTTTTTTCAAGGTTGTCTCCTGGACTCCTCCCTTTTTTTTCCCCTCTCTCTCTCTCTTTCTCTCTCTCTCTCTCTCTCGCCTCCGCAGTCTCCTTGGTGAAAATGGGCCCTCATTAATCTGGGTTCGGGCTTCGCCTCGGGCTGGAGCTGCTCCTGTCCGCTTCCCACCGAGGCCCGTCTTATCTCCCCCTCTCACAAAGGTGGATGTGCTGCTATCCATTTCCATGCTTTGTTCCATCCCCCACCCCCCACACCCCGATCACCTGCTTTCCAAATCAGGCGGGTTGGCGCATTGTGCCGACTTCCCTGACAATTAGGACATGGATTATGTTGCTCCTGCTGAGGCTATTACACATCGCCGACATCCGACAATGGAGTCGCTTTTCCCTTTGCTACTGGCTTATGATGGTTCATGGTCTTATATGAAACAACTTACATGTACAGTGTTTGTACAGCAACCAAATGTTTTCCTTAGCAATTTATGTGAAGTAGACTTGAACAGTATGTATTAGTCAACTAGTTAAACTAGCTGTACAACGATAGCGTTTCTGAGCGCAGTGACATGTAGTGACTTCCATCATATTGAAACACACCTTCTCATCGCAAAAGCAAAGAATCCATCCCAAGCTGATTATAGCTTGCAAACGGCATCACCCGCAACTCATCAAAGGTGAAAGACAGCTTTTATAAGTGCGATAAGATGATATAACAGCACCAAGGTAAAATTCTCAGAGAAAAACAGGCCATGTTGTCAGAAGGGCTGATAAATTGAGCTGTAAAGGTGACTAGCTCTTCAAAGAACTTCCTTTCAAAGAAAAGACTGCACCCTTTCAGTTGAAAGTGCTCCTCACAATTTTACGGGTTACTGCATCTCGCCCAGCTAAACTCTGACGGATACACCTAGTGTGAGTTTAAGCGTCACTCCAAGCTAAATTTGCCATTTCCATTCTGCCTTGCAGAACCTTTATCCGTAATTATTCATTGCTGGTTGTCAGGTTGTGGATGTACTGCCCCGGGAACAGCGCTTGATTTTACAACTCCTTGCTAATTATCAACCATGGCAACATGCAGCCATTTAAGACACAACAAGAGTGTCTGCTGAGCTAATTTGTCTAATTACATCTTTGTAACTTATGAAAAGACCTAACATTACCCTGAAGGCTTCCTTCTTGAGCGCGGCCGGGTAAAACGTTAAACAAGCACTTTCACGCTCCCCTTCCCGAAGGCGCTGAGGAGGCCCTGCCAGGCCCAGAGCCTCGCCTGCCTTCACACCCGAGGAAAGGCCTGTCAGAGAAACAGCCCCCTAACCCCCCCCATGCCCACACCCTCTCTCCGTTCCCGCTTTCTCTCCACAGATTGAATGTCCTTTCGAATAGCCTCCCTCTTCCACCCACCGTCATGCTTATTTATTCTCGCCTTAATTGAACTGCTAGCATTTCTCGGGATTCATCAGCAAAGCCAATATTCTGTGTCAGTTGTGAGAAGCATGGCTTTGTGGCGTAATAGAATGTGACTGAACAGTCACAGCGATGAGGGCCCACGGTTATGCCGCTCATGGAGGTTTTCAGCCAGAGATGAAGACGGAGAAAACAAATGGGGGCAGGAGATTAAAAAAAAACAGAAACCCTCACATGACATGTGTCACTTAAGTAAATGAAGCAAATCCATTTTTGGGAGGCCAAGTTTAACAGAAGATTCCAATAAAAACCTGAGATGAAAAAACTGAACCTATTTTGACATCTAGAATTAATGCACAACACATATTTTACGTGCCCTTCTAGATTATTCTGTGTAAAATGCATGTGAAAAACAGAGGAACTGCACCGAGCAAAACCCCACAACACCCAGTCCCCAATGTTCAGTTGTTCACCGCCACAAAGTAGTTATGAAGGAGTACACATGATTTTAGATAATCTGAGATCATCAGAGATCCTAGACGATAAGCAGCCAAACATAGAGCGGAGACCCTCTTTTCGATAAACAAACAAGAGATGGCATTAAGCTGTTCTGTTACACTGGGACAGGCAAGGGGGAGGGACGGGGGCAGGGATGGTTGAAGCACTTTGGCGTTTCTTCCTGATACAATCTCAGCGTGGAACCACAAGCTGTCCTCTGGGGACCTGACTCCAGGGCTATTTCAGGGCCGTGCACATGCCTACGTGGGCCCATGCTCATCTTACACCCTGGGGACAGGGTCTCTTCCTGACCTCTCATAGCACATGGCGGCCTTGC
The DNA here is from genome assembly GCA_019176425.1 of Megalops atlanticus. NCBI lineage: Eukaryota > Metazoa > Chordata > Actinopteri > Elopiformes > Megalopidae > Megalops > Megalops atlanticus. Next base: position 19,017,275 of record CM032878.1, on the reverse strand, counting down.
AATGGACAGGGGCAGTAGCAAGACATGTACAGCGATAAAGAATACACGGCTACCCCATGTGTTGTGGTCACTGCTCTCTCTCCACTTACTTAGTTGAAGTTGCTGCCACAGAAATGCAATTAGGAATTTGAGCTTCGTATGGCACAGGTCAGGTCAACCCTTGGGAGACCAGACAACTCAACCTTAATGGAGGGAAAGGATCCTCCCTCCCACACCCTCAAATCCGGTGGCCTCTTGCTCAGTTACCGACGACCATGTGGAAAGCAGACATGGCTGCTACAAGCAGCTTATGTCTCGAGGTCGTTACAAAGCAGACAAAACAAGTGTGAGTGGCCCCTCTCTGCCCTAACCCCCCCCCCCCCCAGCCCCCCAGCCTTCACACTCTATCTTCAGTAAACATCCGTGAGGAGCGCAGAGCGTGCCGCTCAGAAGGTGGTTACAGGCGTGTCAATCGAGACCGAGACACACACAACCTCATCACAGACACAATGAGCTCAGGATCCGCTCTCTTTTCACTTGCCTTTTTTTATTGAGCGAGATTTTATCAGACCTCTCTGTCAGTAACCGCTATCAGTTGTGAAATTTCAGAAGGCAGAGCGTGTGGGAACTGGCGTATCAGTTTGGCTCATCTGAGGAGGACCTTTATAGTTGAGAGGGCGGTTTTCGAAAAAGGCGAGAAACTTTACAAAGCACAGTTCTGAAGCTGATAAATGCAAACCGACAGTGGAAATAGTTTTTTTTTTTCCCCGTGGTTGTTTGTTTTTTTTTATCTCGCCCTCACTAGATGAGCTTGCTGATTGCGAGATCGATTTACAACATTGAAAGTAACAATCGTGAGAGACGGATATGCATATATTTACACTGCAGATGGAAAAAGATGCAAGGGTTGATATTCTCAGTTTTAACATTCACCACTGTCAAAGCATCCTTAACGCTGAATACACAACATGACAAATACAAAACGGAGAAGGAGAGAGGGCCTCACCCTACATCAAACCATTGTGCACAGCACCATTAGATACTCCCGAGATACTCTTTTCTTGCCGGATAAATCAATCCTCCATATGCAATATCAAGATCAGGGCCATTTCTTTATGCCTCCAATTGTCCTCACTTATTAAATTTCAGCATAACAAAAAGCTCTACCATGAATGTTATCAATGCAGAATAATCCCTTGTCATTGAATTACGGGAGTTCCCGGAGTACAGAGAGCTAAATTTCGACTCCAGTGCAGCACATCTCGTTGCTTACGGATTTCTAGATTTTTTTTTTTTATGTTGGTTGTTCACTGGCTGAATATGAATGGTAACGCTGTGACCACCAGGTTTTGCCCACCTCTGGGACGAGACAACAGCACGACTGGATCCTCAGGCGAAAATGAGTATCCCGCCCACCTACCTCAATCCCTGCACATAAACACTTTCCTTGCTTGATGCCTTAAGCTTTGGCCTAATCTGCCATGGAATCCCAGGCTTGATCAGCTCTGGGTAATGAGATGAGATGGTCTGGTATGTCCATGGACAACACTGAGGGACTGCAGTTAGGACACCAAACTTGTGTCCTGACATCACTTTTGAGAAATGGGACAGGGCAGCCATGCCCCAATGCAGCTAAGAAGGCTTGGGCAGCCGCCTGCCCCAGATCTCAGCAAATTTAAATCATTTAAAGCAACTGACATAAATACGTTTATCATGCTATGTGGTGCAAAGCTTGGCCTGTATATGTGTGCATGTGTGTGTTTCTGTGTCCATCTGTGTGCATGTGCAACATGCTTGCTCTGCCCAGCTCTGGGTGGCCAGTACAGCAGAGCCAGGCTTGTTCTCAAAGGCCTACCCTCCCCTATCTCTGACACAGACATCAGAGCAACCTCCATCCAAATACATTAGCATCGTCGGCTGCACAGGGACGACTGCTTCCATCAGTAATGTCATGGGCACTTTAACATGATGAAGCGTGCCGCGGCCCTGCCGGCATGAATAATTCAAATTACCGAGGAGAGAGGGATTGACTTTGCAATGGCAAGTTTGGGAGCAGATGCGTGACTTTTAAGGGATGTAGGCCTTTGTTTTGGGTGAGTGAGCAATTTTAATTTAATTTGATATTTCTTTAAACTGCTGCTCAAGTGACAGGCCTTGAGCGGCCTTTCCAAAACAATAAATTTGCGAGTTAAAACAGAGCACCGTGTTGAGTGCACTCATAAAACAAGCATCCATCATGGTGGCACTCCATCAACTACGGCACAGACACCTGCAACATGAATGATTGTCAAATAAATATCTCTGACTACATCCATCTTTCATGGTTAAAACCTCATATTAAAAACCAGTATCAACCGGCTTGGTGAGGCTCTGGCTCCATATACACTTTTAACTTGCTATGGCAATAGTAACTGGTTCACCATGCCTCTCTGTTGGTAAATGTTAAAATTTTTGTTTGTGTTTGTGTGTGTATATATATATGTTTATCAGCTTATAGGTGGTGATTTAAGCAGTAGCTTAAGCTGGAAAAATAGATAATGGTTTGGTACTGCTATTTCCGTTTTGCAGAGTGCTATAGTGGCACTGGCAACATTACAGCATTTAATTAAGCTTACTGTAATTCCCTGGTTTCAGTGTACTTTATAACTGAGCTCTACACAAAAGCACACATATGTCTGGTATGCTTCCTGGTTGGAACATGTTCACAACATATTTTTATTAAACAAACTGCACCAAGCTCCTCTGTCAAAGGAGCCAGAGCCACATTTTCAGAAGGTCTCGGATCATCATTGTCGGTTGCTTCTCAAATGAACTCAACTGCTCACGCTACTCTCAAAGTGAAACGTGCCCTACTCATTCTGAAACAAAGCTCTACTGTAGTGTGAATGTGCCCCTGAGATCTGCTCAATCACTACTTTTCATCACTGTTTTTTTTCCAGCTCAGACTGAAAGTAAGGTCAGCGTATCTGCCTCCGTCTCTGATTCGATATTTTATGTGGGGACACTCACTCCTCATGGAAACTGACTGCAAGTGCCTAATTGGTTGAAATTGAAACGTGTAGTGAAACCTCATATGATCTGATCCTTTCCAGCATCATATATAACATATAAAATAAAAATATATAAAATAAAATATAAAATAAAAAAACTAGACATAAAACAGACCTATATATGTTTAGGAGGAAAACAGATGTAAACTGAAGGCAATTGGCGGCATATGTATAAGTACAGCCCTGTTTAGCCACCACTGAATTTCTTATCACAAACAGTAGTTTTTTCTAGAACATTGGGGATGTTGGGGAAACAACACCAACACTTCATAATTTCCTACAAAATATCGATACCAAGTATGTGCATTTTCCCACTTTCTCATAAGTGTAGACATGAATAAATATTCAAGCAAATTCCAAATCCATTCTAAAATAAAAAAGTAAAGCTTATGAATATGCATCTTTTGATAATTGCGCTTGGGTGCTTGGTTCTTAAGCTAATGCAAGAAGTTGATGTAAACATCTCCATAAAGCTGGGTGAGAAATCTTTGAGTGGGATTTAGAAAAATGCATTTGTGAAAGCTGCACTCAATCCGTTTTCACACTGTCACAGGGCCTTTTGGAAGCAAACAAACCCCTGTTAATCTCTCCAAATCATGCTTAAGCATGAATGTTTCATGTGGTAAATTCCGGGTTGTGGTTTGGAAGGTTTTTTTTTCCCTGGGATAACCACGCTACTGTTGCAGGAACTAGGAATCCCATTGGTCACAATGAAGCTCTCTAAAGCACATCTAGGCAACATGAATACCAGAAAACAAAATCCCTGCTTTATAAGATGTTGTGGGATGTTGTGGCTGCCACAGCCTCAGGCTAAATCATACATTTAGCTTAACACCCATACCTTAGATGTTGTTTTTAGAGCTAAACCAGTGATCAGAGAAAATCTGTAGACGGAGGCAATTCCACATAATTTTCCTCACGAGCAGCTTTTTAATGGGCAACGGCTTGAGATTCAAATTACTGCCTGTATCAGAGATATTCAGAAAACGCCTTTTTACTGTATTTTCCATGTATTGTCGCACCAAATGTAAGGGTGTTACATTATGTCAACCCTGCACACAGTATAATGTGCTCTTCTGCAAACAACTGGCCCGAAAATGGTTCCAAGGCTTTCGACAAAGTGTACTTCCATCGCTGTCAAACCGTCCTGCCCGAGATAAATCTCATCACGGCGGCGACAAATGTTTTGACTTCACCTGTCGTTGGGAGTGGGAGATAAAAGTCAAAACCATCTGCCGCCGCATCTTCTCTGAGGTGCGGCAGAATTTATCACAGCGAGTTACGGTAAGTGCATCCGCATTTGCGCTCCTCACTCTAGCATTATTCCCGCCACATGTCACCTTTCCCGCTGAGCCCTTGGAAACGTGGTGACAAATGTATGCCAGGTAAACACATTTCGACGTCTGACATCGGGTAATGGAAAAAGCATTTTCCCGTTATTATAATCTTCCGCGTTCATTAGCCGCACGGCGCTCGTGGGAGAGTAAAGCATCACTGTGTCACCCAGCTGAACACAGGTTGTGCGGAGAGCAGCGGTGAAAGGCGGTGAGCGGCATTAAAGTGGACATGCAGAGCAACCCTGGGGTGGCGCCGCAAGTTGACGTAACCAACTCAATAACCTGCCGAGCAACAAAAGAAGAGCCTCCGGTATTAGCGATGCATCCTGGTGTGCACTGAACACATGCCATTTGATTGCATGTAATCACCCAGTAACTTACTGGGCGTAGTACTTTTACCATAGCTCTTTAACAAATAAAATAGCTACTTTGAACAATTAGGAGGTGTGGCCAAATGTATATATGTATCCATATATACTGAAATGCAGTATATATATTGAACTGCATCCAGAAAATATTCTTGGGGCCCCTGACAACAGGAATTCTGGTGAGAGATTGCTGGTGTGGGGCTAAAGGATGATCTGGCTGAGGAGAAACGGTAGCTCGCAGAAAACAACAGCTAAGACTCGAGCCAAAAAAAAAAAAAAAAAAAGAAAAAGTCAGTCTGAAAGTTCTACTAGTGTCTGATCCGCGTAGCAACCTTTTATGAAGTGCCGGGCTCGATTAAGAGAAAGGAAAGATGAGAATAAGGGAGGAAGAAAAAAAAACGAGGGAGCTCATTTCCTATCTTGCTACTTGCTTCCCCTATGAAGCGCCTCGATTTAACCTTGAAGAGTAATGAGATCTGACTTGCTTAAATGTTAGCATTCTTAAATCATCAGGAACCGCCTCGGAGGAGCCAATAATCACTGTGCCAAATTGCTGCGCGCGCTAATTTCATTTCTCCCCAGCATTTGCTAGCAGTTAGTGTCGATTATTCAAGAACAGCCATTTAATGCTCCTGGGTCCCAGAGGTGTTACATTAAAATGTAATAACTTGCAATGTAAATGAAAACAAAAACCATTACTTTTTTTCCACCCCCCCCTCCCCACCCCTGCCCCTCCATCGAGGGAGTTGGAATCTAATTCTCGGCCCATCTGGCAGCCGTAATGAATCCGATGCCAGCCAGGACACCCTGCTGCCATCACGGAACGGGAGGCTGGGTACCAGATTGGCTTTCTCCAGGCACTCCGAGTCAGGAAAGCCCGCAGAGACAGCAGGCCCGGGTTAATCTCCTGCGCGTCCAGACCTGTTCCAAATTGTTGGGGGCGGGGGAGTGGGGGGTATGTGTGGGGGACATCCCGGTGGAGGAAAATTTTTAATACGATTTCTGCAGTGCCTTTGGAAGAGTTCTAAATAAAATATGTTCGACACGGCCATTCCTTTCTCTACCGAGGGGTACCAGGACAGACCAGGTTCAGCTATTATGAGGGAGGCAGTGGAGGTTTCACTGTCAGGGTTCCTCATACAAAGTGAAGCAGGTTTAAGGAAACCTCCTAGTTTTAGACTGTGACCACTGTCAACATCCAAACAGATGCCTCTGCTGGAGTTCACCAACTATAGCTGGGGTAAATAATTGACCTGATGGGCCTGACTTTTGGGACTGTGCTGTAAATTAGAATTCATAAATGTGACACTGTTAATTGACAGCACAACGCACATGCAATGAAGGAGAAAGGCTGGTGACATGAACAAAGAACTCCCATAAACCTTTACAAATGCAACCAATTCCCACTAAAACCACTTCTGTGTTTTGTCTACCTAGTAAAGGTCGAGGCTCAAAAAAGGTCTTCAATTCAGATGCTAATTACAATTCTCAATTAATGCAAAACAGTGACAATAACTTCAACTGAAATAAGACTGATCCAAATCACTTCTTAGGCCTACTCCATTTTAATCAAGCCAAAGCATTTATGAAATGCGTTTTGTACTATGAAAGTAAATTATTTTAAAATTATTAGAATTATTCTGCAACGACAGACTCTCCCAAATATGTTCAGTGCACTCCAGACACGGAGGCCCATTCTTTTCCACTAGTCAGATCGAACTGATACACTCTTTCCAACTCTTGTCAGCCACTTGTCGCAAATCAATTGTGATTCCTGTTGGGAATCATCACAGAAACGGCCAAAGGCATTAAGTTAATTGAGTGAGATCCTGGACTGATCGAGCATATCTGATGAAGCCTTAAAATAAATCGAGATGCGTCTCGGTCAGTTAGCCAGGGGAGGCAGAAATGGTGGAACAGGTGGCTGAGATATCAACAGGTGCGCCTTCTGAGATGAGCGGGGGGGAAGGGGGGACAAAACAAAACAAAACAAAACGAGGCGACTCTCACCGTCTGCTGGATCGACTGACTGAAACACGACAGCAGCCCAGCATTTGCATAGGAAAACACTGCTAAAAGCGACAGGCTATACGGCGGTTAAAACGCAATTTCATCAGCCGCGCTACCAGAGGATAAATTTGCCTTCAAATGAGCTAGACAGCTGCCGTGGGGAACTGCAACTGGGGTCATGCCACCGGGACAAGCAGTAAACTGGGACGCAATTATGCTTCCTTATCTAAACACAAACTCTTGCATAATGGGAGATATCTGCAAGGCGTGTGAGAAAGCACGTGGGGGGTTAAAAAAAGAGCATGCATCAAGGCATCCTTCTGTCAATGTTGGGTAGCTCACTCCCGCTCATCAGACACTGTAAAACGACACCTGGCCCAGAAAATTGTGTCGCCTGCTCACCCCCCGGTTCGCACCTTTTCGGCGTTTGCCCGCAATGTGAAACGCACGCTTGTTCACTCGAGCACAACAGGAAATGGGTTGTACCTGCTCGACGCCTCCTCTGGCCTGATGCACAAACCGCAGCAGGACAAGGTGTCAGGGAACTATGCTGTCAAAACCGCAGCTTTATACTCTTGTTTCACATTTCAGAGAAGAAAAAAAAAGGGTAAAGCAGCTAATAAAGACTGAGCACTCCTCCCCGGCTTCTACAGCAAGAGGCCTCGGGGGAGGGCACAACACTGTCATTAACAGTTATTTCGCTCATAAACAGAGCAGGATCAGCTGGCAGTGTAATTATATGGCTCCTTCTGTAATCTGCTGCTTTACCTGCCACTCTTAAAGAGACAGAAGTGGGGGGGGGGGTATGCGTGTGTGGGGGGTGTCGTTGTTGCACGTCTATTCTGTCAGAGACGGAGAAGGGAAAGGAAGGGAGAAAAAAACATGACTGAAAATCAAATGAGCGACAGTGTTGAGGCGGGAGTCCCAGAAGCAGGGCTCAGGGGCTCGGATGGAAGAAATTGTGCGTTTCGTGAGTCATTAGAAGACGAACGGCAAGACATGACCTACTTAGTAACTTTTATTGTGTGTTTGTGAATGCACATTTATACGGGGGAAACTTTATCAGCTTTGGAAAAAAAAAAGTCAAATGAATTCTGGGGAGAGAGCTAGGTAGGTGGGTTGGTAGGTGTGAGTGTGTTAGGTTCCCAAATCATTTGTAGACAGAATATAAAATATGAAGATACAAATTCCAATAAAATAGAATAAAAATATCATACAACACCTTTGAAGGATAGGAATGTGAATTTTAGTACCTTTGAAATTGGAGGGTGTTATAAGTGGTGAGAAAATTTTTCAGTATAAAGTATGGAGTGATAAAAAAAAAAAGAGCAGTTTCAAGCCGTACATGAAAAATGCATCCGCATGCACATGTCCCACCCAGACACTCAATCCTGCAATCCACCAGGGCCATTAAAGAAACATTTTAGCTCCAGTGTAAAAATCTGACAGCCTTGGGCTCGCCTTAATTTCAGGCTTTGTTTACACTGTGATGGAAGCTCCCGGGCTTCAGTGAGGCCCGCGGGCCTTTTGTCTCAGTGTAGAGGCGGCCTGCTTGGTGCCTCCAGCAATCTGTCGTGTGCGTTTTGTTCTTCTCCTCCTGCGGAAGTTGGCTATGGGTCGCAGATTACAGAGCAGGCAGCCATCACAGGTACCTCCCGTTTGTTCGTGAAAAACACTCGTCTCATTAGGGCATTTGAGGCGAATCAGCAGTAAGCATGGGGTGGGGTGAAAAGGGGAGGGGGGCACATATATATCTGCAAGTCTTCAAGGAAAGCCACTGTTTTTGACACGGCATTTGCCCTGAAATTGAATTCTGAATCGGAGGGTAGATCTTGTGCTGCAATGAGGTAGGCCAAGGCCCCGAGGCGGAGAGGATCCTATCTGAATAACGATTTTGCCTGCTCCCCGAGCTAAGCAAGGTTTTCTACCGAATTCCAGGAGGAGTGACGTCGATGCTGATCCACCCCGAGTTCTGTGCCTTTAAGCACCATGGACTTGTCTCACATGCGTGGCGCTGAATTAATAAGCTGCAATGTAATAAATCCGGGTGATTTATTGCATTCCCTGCACTGTATAATCAGGTTGCAGAAGAGTGCAGCCGAGAGAGGGGAGAGAGAGAGAGAGAGAGAGAGAGAGGGAGCTGCGGGCAAGAGCAGGCGGCGCCATTTTTAATACAAAAATACTACTCTTCCATGAAGCCGTAAAGCCTGGCTTTTTTATTTTATTGAGCTGTACATGCTATTAACTTCCCTGTTAAAAGTCCGCAGCAGATGAAATCGCGCCGACAGCGACGAGGCGAGAGAGCCAGGTTATATCAGTCCACATCAAAACTCCTTCTCCTTGCTCCACTCTCAATGCAAGATGGCACAGTCAGCTTAATGAGCTTTTAATGTGGCTTTTAGGTTGGAGGGGGAAGAAAAAAAAAAAACTACCGATTATAGGAAACAAATGTCTGAAGCTAAAGTTATCCCCAGCCAACAGGCAGCATCTTCCGTGCCTCGCTGTGACAAAGCCACCTATCCGTCTCTCCATAAACAGACGATTGTAATTGGAGGTTTAATTTATGATCAATTTTTAGTTGGATAATGACATCAAGCATCGCAATTTGCTGATGCAAATTGTATGTTATAATGGACCATAAAAAGCACAGTAACGTCTAGGCAAATTGGCAAACACCCTGGGCATTCATTACAGCCGTCATTAAAGCATTAAAGTCTGCATTTAAAGGTTTTAAACATGGAAGTAGTATATAATCGAGGCCTGATTGTGGAACATGTAACTTATGGCATAATGACATCATCTGTGCAATTGTCTAGAGCGTTAATGTGAGCTGATGGAATTAATTTACAATGAAGTCCTTTGGAACACAGATCCTGTCAGTAGCCGATTGTTAATAAACAAACAAAAGGACTCAACCTATTTTTTTTATTTGGTCAATTGCCTTTGCTTTTCAGGTTTAAGTGTAAACACTCCCTCCATGCAAACAGGGTGAATCAACTAGAAACTGAGGCATTGGTGCAAACAGAAACCCCAACAGAAAAAGAGATCAATTTATGGCACCTATACTGGGTTGCTTCCACAGGATGGCTTGCACAGGCAAATTCAACAGCCAATCTGCCCAAAGCGTCGAGCCTGTGGCATGAGCACAGCACCACGCACCAAGGCTTGGTGGCAGCAATGCTAAACATGCACTGAATAATAACATTCTCACAGCAAACGCATGTGCATTTTTAAAGTATAAGCTTTGCTGGATACATGTATTCATTTACTGAACATCAAAGTGGCAGTCTTTGCATGGCTTTCTCTCAATAGAGGCTTGCACATATCGGGATGTAGACACTTTCAGAAAGAGCTCCTGCATATTGTGAATGTTTTAACACACAATGCTACCACCCCTGACAGGGACACTTCATGTCTATAGCACTTTTTTGTAATAACCCTTAGAATTTGAAAAGCTGATATAGCTGAGCCACTGGGATGCGGTGACCACAATAGAGTCCTCTTTGATGAATACTGGCAAGTCAAAGGCACCTCCTCCGAAGTTTATTTTTTTCAGTTTAATGAAGCCAATTTAACTGTTGCTCTAACTTCTATACTGCAGCAAAATGCAACAAAGTAACTCTTCACATACAATATTAATTCATTCCAAAATTAATAAATTAATTTTATAAGCGGTCTCCTCAGAAATAAATCCTTGAGGAAGAATTAATAAGAGGAGACTTTACAAAACATATTAAAAAGACAGTTGAAAAAAATAATCTTAACATATTATACAATGTATGAATGCACAAAATGATTAAAAATAACAAGGGTGGCTAAAGGCTCTTTGAGAAGCAAACTGCAAAACGATAATGCTAAGAAGCAGGTATGGTTTAAAATTGTTCAGAGGAAAAAACCAAACCAAAACAATATACTAAAAAAGAGCAAACAGAGAAGAAAGACTAGAGGGAGAATGTGTTTAACAAATCTCCTGACTTCCTTTGGGAAACTATGAAATGTGTTGACTCAGACTGAGGTTATGATCCTATATATGGCGATTTTCAAAAGCATCTGACAACATGTGTGACTCATTATCAAACTGAGAACAGTAAGCATTACTGGAGGTATGTCAAAGTGGAATAAAATTGAATTCAGCATAGCATACAAAGAGTTCCAATAAGAGGGATCATATCTGAGCGAGGAGTTGTGGGAAGTAGAATCCCTTATGTATGAGTGTTGGGACCTCTACTGTTCCTTATTTACACACATGACCTTGATAAGGATATTGGAAAATAATTAAATTCCCTGACGACACTAAACTTGGGGTGAAGTCAATTTACAGTTGTTAAATGACTACTTCAAGAGGACTTAAATAGAATCCAGAAATGAGTAGACACCTAGCAAATGAATATTAACACTGACAAATGTACACTTCTATGAAATAGAAGTTGACCTGAGTTTATCTAGACCTAGATATTGTGCTGAAGCAATAAAAAAAATGAACGGGGTGCTGGCATATTTTGCAAAGTATCGAGTACAAATCAGAAGAGGTTACATTAATGTCATAGGTCGCCTTTGTCAGACTGCATTTAGCATATCACGTCCAGCTCTGGGCACCTCACTACAAAAAGGTCATAGAAGGACGCAGAAGCTTGTGAAATCTTACAGAGAGAGAAAAGACTGGTCCCAGGTATGAAACATAGAAGCTACAAGGGGAGAATCAAGAAACTTTATCGCTTTAGTCTCAGCAAAAGCAGACTAAAGAGATTAACCAAAAAGGTTTTTGCATTTTTAAAAAGGACTGATAAAGTATAGAAATTTTCCATCAGCAAAACCAGAGGACATAGGTGGCCATTAGTAAATTTCACATGACATTGGGGACAATTTTTTCCCATTTAGAGTATTAATGCATGGAATAGTGCATGAGAATTTATAGTATGAGCAGAGACCCTTACAGTGTCAAACCCAGACTTACCACACTGCTAGACATGCTCTAGACTTTGGGTAAAATGACAAGCTCGAGTGGGCTAAATGGTCTGTTCTTGCCATTAAAGTTCTTATGTTCTCATGAATCACCTCAAATGCAATATTAAAATGACTCCAGCATACAAAAACAAAACAAAACACACACCTAAGCCCCAATGAGTACAAAAATATGTGGAATGGTTACTCTGTTGATACTAACAACGTAAACATTTCAAATGTCTCTGGCTGGAATATGATATCATACAACAGCCTTCATTCAATGTAAATGTGGCATGCATGAAATATCACACTCAACAGACTTTCATATGGATCTATACAGATGTGCACTGTGAGATTAAAGTTAAGTGGGGGGAGCAACTGAGAGTTAATTTTGCACGGATGGACCAAACAGGCTCTTTCTGAAACCAGACTGTCCCTAATTCACCATATAGCCCTTTTATTCAAATAGCCTCTTCCAGAATAGCCTTTGTGTTAATGGATTTTAATGTGCCCCCCTTTAAAAAACAAAAATCAAAGGGGTCCAGGGCGAAAATAAAGTTTCCCCCACTGAATGATCCTGGCCTCCACCATAGGGTGTGCAGTCACTGGAAAGGATTTTCAAACAGCCATTCAATGGGCCCCGAAAGCCTGAAGCCTTTATCTGGGGCGCATGATTGATGTGTTGTGGGCCCTGCTGTGGTTAACAGCAATTTTTATCTGTTGCTAGCGGCAACAGCGCGGGTCCCTGGTGAGAGGGGAGCAGCAGGCCTCTGCTCTGAAGCAGGCCCGCACACAGGGATAAACAAATAGGTTTTTCAACCCGGACAGCCCCCATGGAGTGCCTCTGACAGAAACGGCCCCTCTGGAAAGGCTGGCAATGTCAGTGCTTTAACCTGGTCCCGCTGGGCTGTTGGTTTCTTTTACTAATTTTCACTGTGTGCAGGGCCAGTGGTATGTGGACACCTGCAAGCCAGACCAAAAACACTGTTGGGTGTGCGTGGGCTCGGATTAGAGGGGAATGTAAAGTGATACGGGGGGAAGTTTCGTGTGGAGGGCTAAGTCCGGGTGCTCGACACACTGATGCTCCACTGAAAGCTCTCTGGAACTTACAAGACAAGGAAATACAAGAGACCAAAGGTACTACATAATGGCTACGCATGCTGTATGGAATGATTAGCAACAACACAACAAGTAAGTGTGTAGTCGATAAAAATGCATCTTTAGTCGCTTCCACGGCTACGTCACAGAATTTCTTTTAATTCCGTTAAATTTGTGATGCTTTAAACAGCCCACATTTCAGCTAGTTTATATAATCCATGTGTTTGATAGAGATCTTTAAAAACCGCATTTCATAAAAATGACCACATTTGCTTGACCAACATTTAGCACAAATTACTTCTGGAAAAAAAAGGAAATTTGTTTTTCCACAATACATTTTCGCATGAATGAACACTTTAAAAATGCTGCGTGCAAATTTCAATGCATTTGCCATAAAATACAATCAAGGGAAAGTCCAAACAGCATAATAGGAAACTTATGTCTGTTTAAAAGCTGCATCTGCAGGAGCTTAAAGTGAACCTTGGCAGAGGGCTTTGGCTTTGGGCCTTACGGTGTGCCAAAATGCACACTGAGCACCAAGGTGGGGCCTCCCTTATCTGAAAATGGCTGTCCACAGCCATTGGCGATGTTAACCACGCGGAAGCTCAATCGCTTCATCTTGGCGGAGGAGCTGTTTATTGAAAACTGTCTCCTTCTCTGCTCCCTTTTCAAGCCTGCAGAAGAGATTGGCTGGTGGATAGTGGCACTGAGGTATTCTGACATTTCGCTGTCTATTTAAGCCCATCTGCAGAGGCACACAGGACTTCTCATTTATCGAGAGTCCCGGAGAGGAAGATAAATCACCAGGCCCCGGGCCCCATCTCTGAGATAAAAATGAGGAGGTATTGGCGCAGGAAAATGGGCCTGTTTAAGATATTGTCTCCCAAACTTGGGCAATGCAATAATAAAGCCAACACACAAAGCCTGAGAGAGAGAGAGAGAAAGACAGGGAGAGAGAGAGAGAAAGACAGGAGAGAGAGAGAGAGAGAGAGAGAGAGAGAGAGAGAAGTGCTCTGATATACACTTCCCCATCTATCTTCCTCAGACAGATGGCGATGCGCTATCTCTTGTTGAGTCAGCAGTCGTGATCCGGAGCCAATTGCTCATTGCAGCGCCTCGTTCCCCACAATGTCTTCTCACGCGGTGTTTACATCCGTGATCTCAAGTCTCGCGTTTGAAGTCCCAGAGCGGGAAGGTCACACAAGCGCACTCGTTCGTTTGACGCAAACAACCCGGGGTTCCCGGGTCTTCCGACATGTGGACCCCTGGCCACTTTCGCTTCAAAGTGACCACAGACACTCTGCACGTGTCCAGTGAAACCATTACCTGACATACTGTAGACTGCTGAGAGATAGTGGAGACACTTTGGAGACAATGATGCATGTGCTTTTGATCACACGCCTCACAGAAGCACTGAAAGAGGTGGACCTTCCACAGACTACATATTCTACTCGAGACCACCATCCGTGGCAGGCTCATTACACAAGCTAATGGGCCCCGTTATTAACTCCGATTTTATTTAAACCTGCTTGTACAGTGCGTTCTTTGCAGATCTACCTGGTTGGTCTGATTACTGGCAATGTGTGGACTGTGTGCTTCACAACATTGATTTTTCTGAATCTTAGCTCTGTGAAAACTGAAATGATATATGGCTTGGAAACCAAAACCATGAAAGTTATTTTCAGCAGTTCCATTTTCACGATTGCGTCCAAAACTCAAATATTGTTTTGATTCTTGTTTTCTTTTTCCCCTCAATGTAGGTGTTGCTGTGAACCTTTCGAATGCAACAACCCTTGCGGGCAATGTAGGAGACATATGGCGGAGAAAGAGCGGAGGCGTTATCGTCTATAGAAGAGGAAAACAAACTGTCAAATGAGATTTGTTTTTGCTTCTTAGTGGCTGGTGACAGATGAAAGCCCTCTGCCTGACGGTTTTCTGAGAAGCGGGGTGGGAGATGCTGATCGGAGATTGGGGCTGACCATCAGATAACCCAAGTCCTCCCAACAGCGTTGTTTCGTGTGTCTGCCGCCCCCACCCCCCTCGCTTCCTGCAAGCACGCTCCTCCGCAACTTCTCTGTGATGCCCTGGGGCCCCCCTCTCCACCCCTCTCAGCCTCACCGCAGAGCCCAGAGTGCCTGAAGATAAGGCTCTGCACCTCGACAACCAGGCGTGCCTCAGAGACAGGACCAGAATCTGCCCACAAGCACCCCAGGAGGCTCTACCACAGATAGCGTGATGAGATAGGGAGGCAGGCGCTTGACAACGTGAGACTTCCTGCCCCAGTAATTTCTTTTTTTTTTCTCTTTCTCAGTCTCTCTCTCTCTCTGCTTTTAGCAGTATGCAGTGAAGACAAGGGCTCCTTCCACCCAACTTGAGCTGACAGCTAGGCCAAAGGCCTCCAAAAGTTTTCACGCTGGTAGGTTTTATTAGCTTTTTCCCCCCTCCAAGTTGGGGTATTCACTCACATAGGAATCTGACATTTTCTATTTTGCCCTTTGGGGAAAAACTCCACCCTTATCAGTGTGTTTTAACTTTGCTTTGTTTTTCCCCTCTGCACAATGTGTTTTTTTGTGATTGTACTCTGATTAGGAAATTTTTAAAAAGGTTTCATTTGATAATGGCTGAGAAAAAAAAGAAATCATTGTTTAAGACTTTTGTCATAATTCAATGAGGCCTGGCTTACAGTTCAGTTATCAAAAGGCATTATGTTACAAAAAGTTTATTCTTGTCCTCTGTAACCATACACCATTGGTATGTAATAGCTTTAGCTATTCATACCCATGTTAACTTTACATTAATCACAGCTTTTTCATATTAGCTAGCTAGCGAACACATATTCATGAAACAAAAGCTTTAGAATTTTACAATGCGCTTTTTCTCCCACTTTGGTGTCAAGTAGGGCAGCATATTCAAACTTGTGTGCCATTATGCGATGGAAAACAAACTGATCTTAGTCAGTTGGGCCCATCTTGATTCTGGTTGGCATGGTTCCATCAGTGCAAAGGCAGCCTAATTATCTGTCTTTATCAGAAACAGATTTCAGTATGACACCTTGACTCCTGATGAACATTTTTACCCAATACAACATTTAAAATGACAGTTTAAGTCAAGCATGAGACAAAGGCTAAAAAACACAAACAAAAAATAACTGCTCTCCATTTCATGAAGGAAGAAACTGACCTGAAAATATAAATAGCTGACAATTTTAGACTTTATCTCGAATGTGCTTCATCTTGGCGGAGGAAGTATGGGCACAAGCATAATGTCTGACCACCAGTTTAATGGTCATAGTTGTGGTAGAGCACTGTATAGACATTAACACTTTTCTGAACCATGGAAAGAATGATTGACTTAAAAAAATGGAAAAACTTTTACCTGAAGCACAGCAAGACAGTTTTGTACTGTACAATTTAATCACTCTGTCATCCAAAAGTAACGTCCCTAATATCATGATTTCCCCATAACTCCATTTAACGGAATTAAAATGTCTAACGACGCGGCCATAAACGGAACATTGAGATTGTAATTCTGCTGTAAAGCCATAAAGCATGAAAATGTCACTTACCGAATAGCCCCGTCCCGACAGCGAGTGAGCAGAGCTCTGTAGGAGGAGAGAGGAGAACAGCGGTGACCTTTAAGAACTGCTCCGCACAGACAGGGACATGATGAAGCAGCACCATCTTAATATCAATATTCACGTTAACCTTTTCCACCCGCCCGCAACACAAACTTCATCTCACTTCATTCCAGCGCTGACAGAGGGATTTCAGTTTTATTTTGCAAACAAAGACCAAACGTCCACCTTTTTTCTTTTTATCTTTTCCTGTCGTTTGGCTGGATGAGTCTCACCCACGCCATTTCCTATTTTCATAAACACAATTACGTCCCAACAGCCAAATATTAAATTTAAAACATAAAACAGTACATTTTCCTACCAATACAATTAATGAGAGCTTTCCCCATGAATGAATCAGTAATAATAACTATAAAAATAAAGAAGCTACAACAACAGCTGATTTATGTACTTCCTGTTGTCCTTACAAAAGATCAGAGCTACCCACAGGACACCGGTCAAAACTTTATCCTCCTTAACTAGGCATGTTGGAAAGGGAGCCATGCTTTTGTCACCCTGGGCACAGTCAGAACACCAATCTCCGAATCTCCCCTTCTCACCACTCCCCCCTCTATTCCCCTCTTCGATTGGCAATTTCCACTGCAGTCTCAGGAGGTGTCCCTTTCTGCTAGACCAATTTTAGTCTTGCTTAGAATTCAATCCCCCCCCTCTTGCCACCTACCTCCAACCCCACACCTCCCCCCAATGCGTCAGCCCTCGTCAGGACAGCCTTCCCCATCGCTTTCGGAGCTGTGCCCCCGCCGTGACAATTAGGGCGGCGTCTCGCCGCAGCCGGAAAGCCGACTCTGCGGGAATCAAAAGGCCGCTCCCACTCCTTTCGTCCCGCTCTTCCCCAAACCAGCGGGAGCGATAGGGCGGCACGGTGGAGGGTGGAGGGTGGAGGGTGGACGGAGCAGGGGAAGGTGAGCGGGTAAGCAAGGGGAGGGGGGGTGCAGTCGCGAGGGTACGAATGTTTGGAATTAGCCCAACTATGCAGACTGATTCAAGATGCAGCGTTTCTGGGAGAAAAGAGAGGCTTATTTAAATGATAATGAGGGACAATCCATTCGATTTAGTGAGGGTGAGGGGAAGGGAGGAAAAAAAATCCATTAAATCGGCAGTGGCCCATGAGCCACAGGGTCGGGATACAGCTAAACACTTTCTCTTAAAAGCCATTATACACGGCTCTCTATAGATTTCTGCAGCGCTTAGGACTTCAAAAGGATTTAGGAGCCCCGCCCATGAAGGAAACAGAGGGTAGGGGTTACGGAGTTGGTGGCAGGGGAGGATGGTGGGGGGTGAAGATGATGCTGGCAGCTTTTTAGGGTTAACTAAACAGCCCCAGAGAATAGAAACGTTGCTCCGTCCGCCCCCTAATCCTCTCCCATTTCCACGCCCCTCCCCTGGCTCCTCAAAGGCTCAGTGAGAAGTGGGGCGGAGCCAGCCTGCTTTCCTGAGGGCCAGACTGTTGGTTTTGAGATACAGGAGCTGAAAGGGCCAATCAGAGCTCAGTCGAGCGTGCAGTGTCATGCCAAAAAAAACAGCGCCCAGATCCAGCATCTCTCAGAGCTGCCACGTCGTGAGTGGGTGGGCGGGCGAAGCCCTCACGGGGTTGCGCCCCGCCCGGGTTCCCCCTCTCACTCCACCCCTCCCCCACACCCGCACACACACACACACACACACACACACACACACACACCCACACGTACACAGATGCCCAGAAAATCCCTTTACATTTCCCTAATCCCGCTGCCAATTGATTCACGAGCTCAGCTTAACTGGCGGCAGAATTACCACGTTGAGTGAATAGAGAGAAACCATATCGTAACAACGGACAAATGCATTCCCGCATTTTTTCCCCACCATACGTGACTTTAATTGATGCATGGCTGTTTTTGCCGCAGAACACACAAGATTAATCTCCATTTCCTTCCGCTTTCCTACAAAAATCCAGTTTATTCACACTATAGTGGTTCACTGGGTCGGCCTGTGTGACTTTGAAGTGGATGTAAGCCATGAAAAGCCTTCGAATAATTCATTTATCTCTTACAGCAATTAACACGGTACTCTCACCAGTGCATATGACGTTGTTCAATGACTTTTATGGGCAACCAGTAGTCATGTTTTTCTTTCTTTTTTAAAATTAACCAGTAAGGGACAACCCTTTTTTTAGCAGGAAACCAAAACCAAGGCAGTCTCAAGTACAGACATATAGTCAGATAGAGATGGCATGGCTACAGCAATCCACTTTTTGCACCATTTATTTGGCAGGAGATTAGAGAGACATGCCATATCTAACACCGTCAGCGATTACAGCGTGCAATTTTCAACATTTTTTTTCTTTTCGCTGTCGCATTTCCCTGTCAGAGCTGTCAGCCGGCATCTCCCTTTTATCTGCCAAGACCGCCTTTTCCTCCTGACTTTTTCATTAAAAAACAGGCTTTTACACAAATTCATGAGAAACAGTAAAGGAAGAAAGAGAGAAAAGAGAGGAGGAGAGGGTGGATAAAGGGGAGGAGGATTTTTTTTCCTTTCTCTGATTTTCTTTGGAATCCCAAATAGCTTAAACAACGCATTTAATAAGTTCATTAAAAAAATCTTTTCTCAGTCATTTTTTTTTCCTCGATCTCTCTTGCTCAGAATCCGTGCTTCTTTTCCTTTTTTTCCTCTGCAGCTAAATGAACTGTCTGATTGAATTTACAGAGGTTTGGGAGGCCCAGTTGACAGGCATTAGTTAGGAAACATATTCTACATTCATTTAAAACTAGCCACATGGGATTTTGCATAAATTCTCATTACTTCCCCTGTATCTCAATTGCATTACTTCATCCTTGTGCCAGCCATCACACCCTCCCCAGTTTCTCCTCCACCCACTCTGCTCATATTTTAAAAAATGCTCTGAGGTATTCAGCATATGGAAGGAGGCAGTGTGGTAGCAGGAAAGGTCACTAACTCTTTGCTGAGCAGGTCACAAGGTCAGATGCCACCTGGTACCATCAAGTGACCTCAACACATGACCCCAGCAGTGGGTTTCTTTGTATAATGGCGGCTGTATTGGTTGCTCCCTGTCTTTAAGCACTCCTGATTTCCTGTTAGCGTTGGACGTTATTTAGTGCCTGTGAATTTACGAGGTGAGAGCGGTGATGGCAAGGCCTTTCGGCTGGGAGCAGTCTGCCAGCTGTTCGTCGGCCCCTCCTCCCTGCCCCCTGTTCCCCCACCTCCTGCAGAAAGGATGAAGGTCCCCTTGCTAGGCTACATGGTAACTCCTCTCCAGGGTAACCTGTAAGCATGGTAATGCCTATATTCTGGAGCCTTACCTCACTAAGGTGGTCTTTGGAGCTGCTCCTCTGGGGTCTGCTCAGCTCCTGCACCGCTTCGTCCTCACTGTTTCTCCCAGCTCGTCCAAGCAGCCCCTTTGCCTGTAGTGGGGGGAAAAAAAGCATGTTTTTTAATGTCTTGAGAAGCGCTGGGCCTTTAAATCCACTTTCATTGTTACCATCTCACTTTTTTGTTCTGTTGTTTTTTTTTCTCTCTAAGGCATGGTCATATGCAAAAATGCGGTGGAGGAGAATGTGCACAGGAACTGGTCGCTCGGGTCCACAGTATCTGTTTGAAATTTGAATATATGCAAAGCAGCCCTGACATTAACCAAACTGTTCACCTGGAGATGGTGACCTTCACATTCACATTTGGGCTTTTTTATCCAAACAGATAGCAACCTGTTGATAAGGCACAATAATAAACGGAACGACAGGGTTTGTTTACTTATTTATCTTTCTGTGGACCAAACAATACAGCGTGTCTGAGGCCTGGCTCTGAAACCCATGCTTACTGGCAGAGCCCCGCAGCTTCCAGACAGATTGGAGCTGCTGCACTCCATGGGTTTGCCCAGCTGCAGGTGCACGGCATCCCATAAGCACATTACATGTTCCTCTTGGAACACAATGGCAGGCAGGCTCCGGAGTGTAATCCATTTGAAGGACGGCGTGTGGGGGAGTCCCTTGTGGCGCAACATGGTAGTGTGCATTCTCCAGCCCTCTGCCATAAATTAAGCAGATCGCTGCTACAATTAACCTTTCCTGGTAAATATCAATTATGGCCCCCGGCTGGGCAGAATTAAAAGGGTCATCAGCTGATCTGACAGGTCTTGTACGTGGCCACCTGGCTGCGAAAGGCGGCGGTGTTTGCCTGCCCTTCTGCCAACCAGCGACGAGCCAAATGGACACAATTCCCCTTAATTACTCTAACCAACCCCAGGCAGGGTCTGCTGATTGGGTAAATAAATTACCGTTCTGCCGCGGCTGGCAGCGACGTCTACCGCAACGCGACCACAACCGCAATCGCAAATGCACACACACGCGCACATTACAAAGTAACAATGGCGGTGTTTTTGCAGCTGATCGTAATTAGGGCAGACCGCGGCGTTCCGTCCCAGGACCGCGGCAAACAGGAAAGCGCGAGCGGCTGAGGATTTCCGTCCCCCTCTCCCTTTCGCGGAGCGGCGTGCTAATCAGTCGCCGCATCTCCAAATGGAACGGTGGGCTTGATGTTTGCGGAAAGCAACATGAGAAGAAACATCCAGACAGGGGGGAGGGCATGAGGTTCATCCCGCTGTCGAGTGCTACAAAAGTGAGCCGCTGATTGCTTTGTTTACGGAGCGTCAGCTCCGGCAAATTAAAAACCAAAGTGTTTACAAACCCTCGAGTCCTCTTATTATGCATCTGAGTCGGCAATCAGACTGATTATTGATCAAAAGCGAAGGTCTAATTAACCATCCAGTTCAATAATGTGGTCTGTTAGAAGTGTTTACTTTCTAAGCCATTGTTCTCAGGAACGTGCGAAATTGAACTCAATGCAGGCCGAATTTTACCCGCCTGTGACAGAAATTGGCACCCTGACTGGCTGTGATTAAGATGGCAGATAAAAAAAAAATCGGGCGATGTGTAAATTGGCTTTTGATTCTATCCGTGTCGCTCTTGATTCTTGCATTGACTCTGAGGGCAAGACCACAGCATTCATCTGTGGAAAAGTGCCTGTCCTCCAAGGATTTAATTCCTGTATGGCGACAAGGATCAAGGTCAACATGACTCCACCGTCGGTGCATTGTTCACTGTCAGTCTTTGTTATGTACTGGAGATATGCTGTGACTACTGACTTTGTTCTCTCCAGCTCAGTTTAGAAGGATTATTTCCTTAACCACGATGGAGAATTGGAATGCTTAGCGCAAAGCAAGGTTAAACAGGTTAAACTTGAGCGTTCAGGAATGTGTCTCGCTTAAAAGGAGCGGAAATATAAATACACAAGAAACGTCTGTGTTTTACATGAATAATGCACTGGAAATTAGCTCCATTAGTCTCAGTATTGAACGCGTCTATGGATGCTCTCCCGGGGCCTCGCTCTGTGCTCTTTAATTATCTTCAAAGGGCCCTCTAGCTTCTTAATTTCCCCCAAGTTGAGTACTGACTTGGGCCTGCTCATTTGCACAGAACTGTGGAGTTTAGCAGGAGGCGCGTGCTCGTGCACAACACGGCTACTCCTGCTGCCCTGCAGAGTCCCCTCAGAACATACTCATGCTGGGCTAACCTTGCCTCCCTCCATGTCGATCAATCTGCAGCTTAGCGGGGGGAGTTGGTGGCAGCCGTGGGATGCCTTGTTTTAATGGCCCTTTGATCTGCCTCAGTTGTAGGGCAACTAGACGGGGGCCTGGACCTCAGGAGGATTTCCGGCTTCCACATCGGACTGTAAAGCAGCCCCCGCCCCCTGTAACCCTTTCACCTGTCATTGGTGCTCTGCGGGGCTGCACCTCGGAATCGTCTCCATGTCAGTCAGCATTACAGTGAGGTGCTGCCAGGTCCCCCCTGCCTGGCTCCCTTCCGAGGCTGCCGGTGTCGTGGCTGGAAGGGAGAGGTTCTGGGGAGGGCGGAAAGGCCGAAAAGGATACAGATCCTTCCTCTAATTTGTTCTGAAAAGTGTCCTGTGCAAAGGACCCTCACCCCCATTAACCCAGCCAGACGGGCGGCCGCTGCTGGGGGAGGTGGCGGCCCAGCGGCCCAGCGGCACGCCACCTCCGCGCCGCGCTGCACCGGCTCAATCTATCGGCTCATTATCCCCTGCGCAGGCTGGGGCATTGAGAAGTGCACTTTAGGGCCACAGGCCAAATTGATTCATCTGCCTTCATTTTCTCCAGGCTCAGAAGTGGCAGCTGCTTTGAGGCTAGGGAAGGAGCAGTGGTGGAGTTCCTGGCTTTGTTTCTCAGCCTACCATATCCCGTCTAACCCCCCTCACCCCTCCCCAGCTCCCCACCGCCACACATCCAAAGTCCCTGCCTGAAAATTAGCCCAAGGACGGAGCATTAGATTTACTAGTGGGAGACCAAATGGATTTTGGTTTTATTTAGACTAGTCCCAGTATATCCATTAAGTATCCTAACTATGTATTATTCATACACACTGTAATATGTGTGTGCATAAAATTGGTACACATTTTATACAACGTTCCAAAATGCCTCTGCTGCTATTTGCCGTGCTACTGGGACTAAATCTCCCCAATTATCTGCTTGTGCCTTTGCAACAATCAAGACACGGTTTTCGTTTCCACTTCGGAAGAGAAGAAACAGTGATGTGATTAAGGTGACTGTTTTAAACGCAGGGAGAAAAGGAACTCAATTGACAGTCTGAAACAACAGAAGTCCTCAAATGTCCCTGAGCAACTACCAGACAAACAAACAAACAAACAAACAAACAAACAAACAAAAAGGACTATCAACAGGGAAGCTTGAGACGAGATGGCAGCTCATCGGTAGAGACACTGGCAAATCCTCTCTGATTTGCCTCAGTGATACGACCAACCTTTACATGCTCGAGCCCTCGTTCCTCAGTGTACACCCACCACACCCCCCCTCCCCCTCCCTTTGAGCACCTGCACTGAAGCCCACAGGCAATCCCTAAAATGGATGACCCCAGGAGAACCTCCTCATCCAAGCACTCTCAGAACACTACACCATATGCCTCCCAGGGACTGCACCTGCTCCCAGACATGAACCCTTTCTCAAATCCCAAAACTCAGGCGTGTGGGGATCCCTTCGCGCATCCCATTTACCCCACACTCACCAGTCAGGGAGAAAGAATAAGAGCAGAGCAGAGCAAAGACCACCCTGCAGCGGAAGGAGATTCCGTCCACCAGGGGCTCAGCTCTCAACATTAAAGCCCTACATTGGCAGGTATCTCACCAGAGGCTTGGTTCGGCCTTTATCTGTGTCATCAAATCAATGCAGTTCTGTCTTAAGAATAGAGCTTACAGTAAGCTCCGCCAGTTTTATTTTCTGCAGGCATATATCACAAATTATGCAGCAGTTCTTTTAATTTGTAAAATACACACCCTTTGATTCTTACATACACAGACCATTAAAATGAAACACAGGGAAATGTTTTTGCAAATTGCCCCGGATTCAAATGAACCCAATTCAAATGAAATATTCCACGTTGTGATGTGGTTTATTTAAAACATTGTATGTTATGCTTTTGCATTTGCAAGTCAAAGCTCTCCTAAACTTCAAAAATCACACAATAGTGAGGCTGCAAAGCAAAAATATTACAAAAGAAAGGAGACTTCAGGTTGCTGCATCACCCTCAATAAGCCACACAAATAATGCTGAGGTTCTCAAAGGTCGTGGTTAACTTTATACTGAAAGGCGTTTTCTAGCCACAAACATTGCAGTCATTGAATTTTTCAGTCCACACTCACTTAATGCAGCAAATGTATTCAAGCAACTGAAATGACATCAAGCATTGGGACTGTAGAAGGTAAAATAAAAATATTTTAAAAACACTGGATAAAAACTGGTTCAGATGTCAGCTGGACAACCAACACAGTATTCAAACAGTATCCCAACAAAACCTTTAGTAGATGTGCTGTACTGAACAGTCAATACAGTACATTAC
Organism: Megalops atlanticus; assembly: GCA_019176425.1. Taxonomy (NCBI): domain Eukaryota; kingdom Metazoa; phylum Chordata; class Actinopteri; order Elopiformes; family Megalopidae; genus Megalops; species Megalops atlanticus. Next base: position 18,992,936 of record CM032878.1, on the reverse strand, counting down.
TTCTGGAATGTAGAAATGAACATCTGTATTCATCTATTCTTGAGTTGCCTTTTTTCACAACATTATGGCAACTAATGAGCATGGTCAGATAATGGTCAGTTCTGTGCATACCTTCCCTTTTAGAACATGGTCATAAAATGAAGCTTTATGATGTGAAATTATTGGAAATTTCTAGGTTTGTAAATATATTCGGTTTATTCAATATGCGTGTAATATTCATGTAATGTTATTTTGAGACATGATTATCAGGGTTTAACAAAATAATGAGAGAAATACAACTTTAAGTACACAATCATTGAAAAGCATGTTTCAGTTTGTATGTATTTGAACATTTACAATTGCATCTGTCCACTTAGTCACAACAGCTCTTAAAAATAATCTTAGCTGTCTGATCAGTTTGACAGCTTCACACTAGGGGTGTCAGAAACCAATCATACCACAAGCGGAATGACTGACATTTCACACCAGGTGCCCACCAAAAAAAAGGGGCTGACACAGGATGCTCGATGTGGTGAGCAGTACTATATATTACATTATTGTCATTTATCAGACATTCTTATCCAGAGCAACTTACATAGGTTACACTTTTATTTACATCTATCTATTTATACAGCTGGATATTTACTGAGGCAACTGTGGGTTAAGCACCTTGCCCAAGGGTACAACAGCAGTGCCACAGTGGGGAATTGAACCAGCAACCATTTGGTTCCAGCCCTGCTTCATACTACTATGCTCGACTGCCATCCCACTGCTACACTGCCCCCACACCCACCATAAGTATACTAAGTATACTTAATATACGTGTGTTTAAAGGTGGTTACATCATAAACAATGGTCCGCAGCTAAGAGACACATTCTATAACAGTTAATGATGTAAATGCTGCTATTACAGGAATAGTAGTCAGATCACTTGTTTAAGTTAAGTACTCAGAAACCCCATGGGGAAAAACCCACAGCAACTACATTATACAGGAACAAACTCAGTCCCCTGCCTCTATTCAAATGAAGTGCAGTGTATTTTGTCCTTAAGTTTAGTGGGGACAAAGTGCAAAGAACTTTTGCTTTGATTGAAAAGAGGATTCATGTTTGACTTTCAGTTTTGAGATTATTAAATCTAGACAAGCAAAAACAGCTACCTGTGCGTTTTAGTAACCTGTTGCTGGCAGATACGGTTTGACTACAAGGAAATAATCTACTAGGAACTAATGAAGTGTTAATTCTGTACGAAAATAACCAAATCAGTCAGTGGTAGACTTGGAATACTGTAGAGAAAGTACAAATGGTGACACACAGGCCAATTAAAATTTTTTATACTTGGAAATACTAACATTAGTCTTATTATCACTTTCATAGACAAGTTCATGTAAGTGTTAGACTCATACTGTGAAAGATGACACCCAATCATGAAGCCACTACCTCACACATAACCTGGGAAAATACATTTTTTCTTTAATTAAATCATAAAATTAATACCAGAACACAATAAAATGACTGCAGAAGTCGTACGTGTGTGAAAGACAGTAGAGCATGCATGGTATGTTGGTATGGTATGTTCTGTTACAAGAAATGCACAATGCACCTGGATGCAAAGGGGAAGATATCTGCTGTCAGTTTTTTCTTTGGGATAAACACCGTGTCAGACAGATGACAATGATCGAATGTCAAACGTGCTTAGCACTTCACAATGGCGCAATTAACGGTGACTAGTTGTGCCCATCTGTGAAAGTGATTGAAGAACACAGTTCTTTTTTTTGTTTTTTTAAAGAGGAACCATTTGATTTCGGCCCAAGGCATGCTGGCGTATTTGAAGGCGCAGGCCCAAATTGCAGATAATCCGAGCTCGCTTCAGAGGCTGACAGAAGATACTATCAGAGAAGGGAAAGGTTGAAACGTAGATGCTGTCAGACCCATGGCAGCGAGGGCTTTGGGATTTTAATAGGAGACAGATGCCAACACGTGAAATGAATCACCCTGGCTAAGATGACTCCCTCTGATGTCTGAGGACTCTTCCTGCCCTTGCAAGTTTTTTTGGACGTTATCTCTTTCCTGCACAAAATACCAGTTCCATGGGGGGGTGGGGGGGTGGTAAAGGAGATTTTGTGTGTGCATGTTGTGTATGTGTGTACATGTGTGTGAGTGTGTGCACTTTACATTTGTGGGCTCACTGGCAACTGCACATATCCCCTCTGGACGTATGTTCTGACAGCTGCTTGTTTTTATTTGGGATATAAGCAGTGAGCTGCCTATAAGCAGTGAAAGTTGAAGCATTAAGGGTGCTTTGGTCAGGGAGAAGAGCCAGATGGGGTGATTACTGCTGCTCAGCTGTGGGGTTTGAGTTTTGTACCAGGGTTTGTACAAAAGTAATACCTCCAACCAATAAAACTATAAAGATGTTTGTGTTATAGAAGGTACTGCCCCACTGACTAGCGTTACAGGTGACAAAAGCAAATCACTGAATCCAAAAGTCTACAGAACAAACAATGGATTTAATGAGAATATGGGCCTTTCTAGCCCCAAAAAGACCCTTACACAGTTCAAACTCCTGGCCTTTTACCTCTGGAGGCACACAACTAATTTTAAACCTTAAACCTCACTTCAAACAATGTGAGGAAGACAGAGAATATACATGCTGCGAGTATGTTCCAGCACAAAGAACTTCAGACGGAATATTTATGGATGCTTTGCACTTGGGGTAGTTGCTACCTTCAGGAGAAACTTGGAAGGGGAGCAAAGCAAAGAGCTTCTGCCGGTATTCCTTAACTCTTCTGCTACTACACCAGGGAAAATGAAAGGCACGGAGAGAGGAACCGATTCCAGTAAAAGGTGGGGAAATTAATGTCTGCCCTTATCTCAAGTTGAATGATGTCTAATCCCATTCAGGTATCTGTTCAATCTAACCTCAATGCACTTTATGCTTGTGTCTGAGTAAAGAGTTCAAGCAAGTGCTGTTCAACTACGGCAAAGTTGCTGAAACTAATGGAAAGTGTGAAATAACACTTGTTTAAATGTGTTACTCAGTTAAAGTAAAAAAAAAACCAAAAAAACACATGACCCCTTGGCCGAAGAGGCCCACATTTAAACACAAGGGCCGTTCATTTGCCTACCTTAAAGGTCACACTTAGCACAGATCTTTCAAGAGCAGCACTCGGTAACATGCTTAATCGGATCAGATGCGAGATAATTCAGTGGGTTCAGTAGTTGCATCTTGACATATCTGTGAAACTCTGATCGTGATTAAACTGCTTCCCGTTTGTATGAGGAGGAAAAAAATGACATGCTACCTTTCTGCTTTGGCAACAGCTGAAAAGCAAATGTTGGAGCATTCTTTGGCTTACTCTCCTTTCCGAGTTGAATCAGGTTTTAACAGAAGCTCCCGAATACTGTGAATTACACATTCAGAAGGGCCCAGTGTGACACTGAATATTACTTGATGGTTTACAGAAATCAGTTTAACAAAAGGGCCAGTAACGTACAATAGGTCCATTTGTCCAACAAAAAACTGCAAAGTTGCAGACATCCTCGTAGCTGTCACGCACAGCTTGCAGCGGGCTGAGCGAGATTCACTACTTTTTTTAGACACAAAACACTGAAAATGGTTTCTGGGAAAACTGGAAAACAATGAAATATACAGACCTACAGGGTCACTTTATCAGGTAAATCCATGGAAGGGAACGTGCTCAAGCAGCGGTTACCGAACCTCGTAATGTGATCTGGCAGGTTGGGTGCTCTTCCAATAATTAAAAACATTCAAGGGCTGTCCGGATTCTCGGTGAGCACTCGACAGGGCTGAGGCTGCCTACGAGGAGGCAGTGCAAAATAAGGCGGCGAGAATGAGCGTGCCTTTTCCCTCCATGGTGGCAACACAAAAAAGACCATTTCAAACGACGCAGGGATCGGGCCAAACTGATGTGTTGTGACATGCCAGTTGGCCTGCGCCCAGCCACATCTGCTGTGTGCTTGAGCAGGCTACTCCCGCCTGAGATAAAAGCACCGAACGCGGCGAGCCGCGGCGACCCGGCCCGCTCTGATTGACAGCTGCCTGCGCGGCGGACGCGCCACCATGTTCCTCGTGGCTAACGCTCAGTTTGGAAGCCGGAGGGGAAGGGGAAGCTTTGATGGCGGAGGGATCTCCGTTTTTAGAGTCGAGGAGGGGGGGCAGCGAGTCAGATGAAGTAATGCGCGGCGACACATCTGGCCTGTCGGCCTGGCGCAAACACGTCCGTGCCTGTCACAGACACGCTGGGCACAAGGCTCCCCCGGTGACAGGATTACTGGGGACAGCAGACACTCTGTCACCGCCTGCGCGTCAGGAGGACAGCGAGAAGGGGAAGGAGGAGAAGGAGGAGAAGGAAGAGGAGGAGGAGGAGCATGTGCCTGACCAGTTGCACCAATCGGGTCGGGGTGCCACGGTTCACCTCGCCAACTGCTATGCCAGGATAAGAGCAGCCGCCCTCTCATGATGCAAATAGCCAAGGACTGCTATCAGGCCTTGCGCTTCAGAAAACATTCATCAGGAAATTGTACTGCATGCAGAAAAAAGTTCTCTTGTCAGTTCTCGTTATCAGCAAAAAAATCTGTTCCTCCAATTTTTCAGGCTGTAATATTCCCTATTATGAAGGTATTTCTTGAAATAAGAAAGGAATCTTATATGCAAGAAGTGCTTAACTTTCAATGGAAGATTACTTGTGCCATGTTATCCTATACCATCCCTACACAAAAAAATAATCTTAGGAAATCATAGGAAAACAATAATATTTATTGCAGTGTATGATATTACCATTGTACAATAATGCCATTACTACTCAAATTCAGTTTTACAAAACCTGGAGAACTGGGCATACAACATATGTAGTGTCAGGTCTGGACAGGGCAGGGGTATCAGTGTAGTCCACCATTAAGTGAAATTAGGTTGGCTCTCCTTTACCATAAGATGGCCTCCTCACGGTAGTTTACCTACATCACACCGTGATGCACCAATACCATAATGTAAAAAACCTTGCATGTCATCACGTTTGAGGGCATGCACGTGATTTTCCAGCAGAAGTGTGAAAGTGTTTGTGCAAACAGAGGCATGCCAGACACCTGGCATGCAAATGACCTGTGTGCTGACACAGGATGTAGAGTATCCATGAGCGACACCAGAACTGGTTATGCACTTTGTCTTTTTTTTTCTCCTCTTTGTCTTTAATCTGCATAACAGGCAGGCGCAGAGCCGGTAGATAGCCCACAGTCGAAGGATTCCTTCCCACACTGCACCGCGAAGATGAAACGATGTGTAACTTGTCAGGGAGAGCGGAGAGGGGGAAATAAAAGGGGGAAAGAAGCCGTAGCGTCTGCTTTAGCAAACCGCACCGGGGAGAGGGAGACGTCCAGAGCCTTTCTCATCACTCTGTGTTGGCAGTGATGTTGGCATTTCTGTCAGAACTGTGCGCAATAGCTCCTGGACTGGAAGAAATGCTGGGGGTGGGAGCAAACCAGCCTTTGTGTTATGGAAATCAGTTTTGGGAAGACGACACAACAGATCGTCTCATTGTGCGCTGAAGTACTCACGAGTGTGTATGCGTGTCTGTGCATGTGGTCCTTTCAAAACACTAGATTGTGTTGTTCTTTTACACATGTAACTTGTTTTGCACAGTATATTAAGACATCTAAAAGGACTGCACTGTTGGCAGTGCAAACTAATGAACTTTCTAGTCACCCTGGATACACCTGTTGTATTAATAGGGATTAGGCTTCTGGAGATGGGGCAACCTGCACATGCGCACACACGCACACACACACACACACACACACACACACACACACACACACACACACACACACACACACACACACACACACACACACTCACACTCACAGTCACACACACAGTGGGGTACTCAGTAGAGACAGAAGCCATGCCTTCTCTCAGCCAGTCTGAGTGTGTTAGGCACGTTGCTGGCGAGACAAGCACGGACCCTGTTGCCAGGCACACCACTTGGTGGCAGTAACACACTGCTGGCTGGAGAGCTGCTTAGATGAAGAAAGTGTGTGTGTGTGCGCACATGTGTGTGTGTGTGTGTGTGTGTGTGCGCGCGTGTGTGTGTGTGTGTTCTGAGTTCACTTGCAGAGATTTCTGTTCAAGGGGAAATAAATGTGGAAAACCAACAGCCGAAACGACAGCAGGATGTTTGCAGGGGCTAATTGTCTCCGGGAGCAGGGAGGGCGACCTTGGCGGGCAGGGGGAGTCTTTCGTGTAGGGCGCTGGCGGGGGTAATTGGGCCGTGATCTTCACCTCGCGTCACTCGGGCCCGCTCTTAGCGGCTCAAGTGGAAATGGGGGCGCTCTCTGTCGTAATGATGTTTGCTCTCAAGGGAAACGTCTGGAACGTCTTGACTGCTCATCCTCTGGGGTACAACAAGAAACCGAGGCGGGGTGGGGGAGGTGGGGGAGGTGGTCTCTCCCCTGGAAACTGCAGCGCCAGCGAGCAAACCTTTTTCTGAACAAGTGTGTGTTGTCTTCTTAAGCATCTGCATCTAAACACCACGGGAGATCACAACAGCATTTTAGTAGTAATAAATAATAATTTGTGATTTGTAGTAATTTGTAACTGGGGACCACATTCTTCAAAAGATGCTTCGGGATGCTCTAGGCAGAAAGAGAAAATTAACTTGTGACTTAACTGAAAACACACAAATCAGCTTTGTGTATGACACTTACTAGTCATTTGTGAGTCTAAGCAATCCCTGTAACCTTTGGGTAATTCTCAAATCTACTTTGATCTTACTGTTTTTGATCATCTTAATAATTCACAATGCTTTTTTTCCCCCATAAAACTTCCAAGTTAATGTGAAGCTCCGATCTGACAGCCATTCTACATGACATTTCACTACAAGAATCAGAAGCTATGAGGGGATTCAGCCCTAAAGCGCCTATGACGAGAGGAGACCGCTCCTGACCAGATGGTGGAGGGGATGGGAAAAAGGGGAAAAAAAAGCAACGCATGAGAACAAGAGTCTTTGGGGGCATAATGGTTGAAAAATTACAGAAGAAAAATCACCACATATATTTATGACATGCGGAGAGCAAGTGGGGGGCTCCTGCAACCGTGAAGAGGACAATGGCGAAAATGAGCAACCTGAATGTCGGGCCGTTGGGTTGGCACCCCGTGCACCGGGGCTGGCAGGGTGTCCCCCCCGGTGCCCTTTGAAAATCTTCGAGCGCTGGGAGCTGCCCCGGGCCATGTCTGCTGCCATTTCAGCCAGGCTCCTCTGTATTCAAATTACAGAGGCCTAGCTCCACACCGCCCTATCTGCGGGGATCAAAGGGAGCTGTAAATCAATTCCATAGCCCTGGCCTGTCTCGGGATGACATTTACCTGCGTTGCACTCTGTCAACAGCTAATTCGGTCCCACGTCTAGCTCTGCCGCAGACAGCCATCACTGCCATGGTTATTAGTACCTGATGCACCGTTAGGCCTGACTTCCAGGACCGTGGCTTCGATTGCCTGCGGCACATCTTCAGCCCGCCGTGAGGTCTGGGCCTTCAAGAAAGAGCAGGCGCCGTTCGTGTCAATTGACTGGTCACCGTTTCGTCAACATCTGATGACACCGAGGGCAACTGTGAAGGTGGCTAATATGGCATTGGACTGTTTGAGTTTTTATTATTTCCGCGCGCGGTTGCCAAAGATGCTCCTTGCACGCACCCCCCAACAGAAGGTCGACTCGCTTTTGAGGCACTCGCCTCTGTAAGGGGTCCTTATATTTTCTTTTATTCTCCCTCCTGATCCTTTTCTTTATGCAAAACCAAAGCAAAGGTATGCGACAAAAAAAACCTAAGCACACCGTGGAAGTGCCACATCCTTTTTGCCCTTGTACAAGAAACAACCATTTTGTAAGCTTCCCACAATGCCCCTCTGAGTTCAGAAACTGCTTCTGACCTCGAGTGATCATTAAATGAACGAGATTTGGGGTATAATGAATCAGCGGCTGCTTTGTGTACTGTACATTACATGGGCTTTATGTACACTGTGCGTTACAAGTAGACCTTGCAGCGGGGTCCTGTAGGATATTATTGTCTGCCATCATTTCCTTCAGACTTCTGTATTGTTGTTGGCTAGCATATTCTAGCCAGGGCATAGAGAGATTGAAGATAGCAAAAAAATTGCCTGTCTGGTTGACCTTCTCGAGATAGAAGGCTTTCTTCTCCCTTTCTGTCTACTCTCCTTTTATGTGCGGCAGCTGCAAGGCCACGGAACATGTCAGCCTTGCGCTCCACTGTGCGCGCGATGCTACTTTGAACAAAACATCCCGCCGCGATCAAAGCCGTCAGAGAGCCTTCAATGGCGTTTCGCCGTTCTTTCGAGACGTCCAAATGGGAACATGAAATGCCAGCATTTTGTGATGTTCAGGGACAAGACAGACTGCTTTCTCCAGCGATCACTCCTCACTTCAATCTGATGTCAGACGCAAAGGCAAACCCTCACATTCTGTTTAAGTCACATCTGCGCAAGGCTGCATACAAGTGGCTGAAAACACGGGCAGGAGCAGCAAGTGAAAATATCAATGCCAAAACACCGCTTACACAAATCATACCATTACATGGACATGAATGTCTTCTCTTTGGGAGAAGACTGGTGGATGTGTCTTTGAAGCCTGAGATTTAATTGTCTTTCGCTGGATCTGGAGCTGCTTGTTTGTACAGCATTAAAACACCCACTTTGTGGCACTTTAAGCTCAGTTTCTGGGAAACACAAAGCCAAACTCCATGCTGTAATTTAAATGTGGTTGAGGGAATGCAGCAAGAAGCCAAATGTAATTCAAGTATAGCGCTTGGGCTCACATATAATTAAAAGAGTCTGTCTTCCCAGAGCACTCTGCCTAACTTCACCGGATTGTTTCAGCGTTCAAGCATTTGAGCAGTTGCAGCTTCTGTGCCTGGGGCAGTGTGATCAATCAAGTGATACCGTTCACATGTCAAACCATATTAGAGAAACTGGTTTACATATATAGGCAAAAACCTGGGTAGGGTGTCTTTAAATCACCTCTTTACCACCAATCATCTAAATGATGTTTCATACGCCAGTTACTGTCACGTAACTTATTGTCTGAACCTAACAGCGTACATGGCTTGTGAGTCAAAGTCCAGTTTTTCACATAAAAGGTGACAGCACACAACGGCATTTATGCGAGGCATGGGGCACCTCCTGTAATGTAATCTCACCTCAATAATATTCTCAGGTTACCAGTGTAAGAGTTCAGTGACGAAGCCTGTCTGCTGACCCTGACTTTTTATGTAGCCCATCTATTTTCATAGCTGAGGCCCTTACCAAGTGTGGCCTTATGTTTACATTGTACATGTCATAGCACACAGCTATTTATGTATACTTCCAAAAGTGAGGCAATTCAGGTTGAGGGCATTTACAAGCATACTGCTGCAATGTCCCATACAGGTTTCAAAAATGCTGATTACACATTTCCCCAAAGCATACTGTCACAGCGGTGCTGGTCACAAAGGCAGGTGGCTAAACCAGTCCTGGTTTTACTAGGCATGCACATCCTCGCCACACCCACAACTGTGAGGTCCTCAATGCCAACCACGTTGTGTCCCAGTTCCCACTTTCTTTTGCAGTCGGTGATCCGATGCGAGCCCAGCTTTCCTGTTTCTAAGCGCCCCACTGAAAGTTTTAGTTCTACCCCTAAGTTTTAGTTCTAACCCTACCTTTTAAGGGACTCCTCGACCTGCTTCACTGCAGCTGGGCAGATACAGTGACAGGCTTCTGACCCCCTGACCCTGCCAGTTTTCCTGTCCGGCTTGTCGCATTTCTGCCGGTGGAGAAAATAAAATCCCCATTTTCACACGGTCTCGTCATTGCCGAAAACTATCGCGACAAACGAGACAGAGGCTGTGACAAGCCCGTCGCCGAACGCGCGCCCGGTGTCAGCCGGGCGTCAGGGGAGCGAGATGGTAAAACAGGGAGCGAACCCTGGAGGGGAACGGTGCAAGCTGATGAGCCTGACAGCACAGGCAGGGAAGAGTCAGAGGGATGTGCACCATCCCACTGATGAGGAGCGGTAGATAGAGATGGAGATGGAGAGAGGGCTCACTGTTTGCCAGCGCCGCATAATGACACCGCCGGGGCGAGCAGGCTCTAATGAGGAGACCTGGGCTGGCAGGAGACGAGCTCCCTGCCACGCCCCTGACAGCAAGCGGAGGCCCGCGCCCTCTGATCAGAGCCAGGACCGGGCTCAAGTGGATGGCAGGCTGCCTCAGGTAATGCTCATAACCCGCCAAGGAAACCTGGAGGAGACATCCTGCCTCTTTGGAAAATAACAATGAGGGCGTGGGTGTATGTGGGTATCAAATGGAGCTACAGTCTTTTCAAAGAAATATGGTTATATAAAAATAAGTCTTCTGATTATGTAATCCCGCAGATTTGCTCTTTATATTCTGAGCGATAAGCCAACGTCTAAGATTAGATAAAGCACGACGGTATTGTTTAATGACACTATCGGTCGCGTTTGCTTTGCTATGACTTAGACATTATGCATTGATAGAGGGTTATTGTTTTACTCTTAGCAGATTGTCCTACTGATACAATTACCAGCTCCGGTGCCAAACTGGGGATGTTTTTTGTACTGTTGAGCAGAGACATGTTTAAGGTCACTGTAGTTTCCAGAGCATTAACGAATGATACGGTACACCTGCTTTGCTTTACTAAAACAGCCCTGATGTTCCTATTGTGAGATCAACTGGCCCGCGTTTTGCTGGTGGAGAGGCCATTATCTTTAGTAAGCTCTCTTCCATTTACAATACCACCATAATTATCTTCATGTACTGATAAGGCTTGTAATCTGTCTTATCTGTGAACTGCATTTCTGTTCCGTCGAACAGAAGATACTGGAAAAACCACCCTTGCTGTTTTCGCGGTACCGCACTACGAAGGGCATCTCAGCTATGCCCCAAAAATAAACAGAGATGTGGCTTTCGGCAATATGTGTGCTCATATTCCTCTGAGCGTGTGCTATTTTATTGGAGTGTGGGGTTATGCCGGTGCGAGGTGAGGCAACGTTACGAAACAAAGGCTCACCATTGAAAAAAGAAAAAAAAGGTTTGCAGTAATCCAATAGCAAATGTAAGGCCAATGAGGAGGAAAGTGAAAACCCTCCTGCGGCAAAACGAGACCCACGCTCACTCATGACTTGCAGCTGTGACGTTACGAAAACATAAAACTGAGGTTTTTGGGGTTTTTTTTTGCTTTTACTTTTGTTGAAATTTGAGAAAAACGTGCAAATAAATCCTGGGAACACGATCCGTCAGCAGGTCGGCCGTTCCGAGGCGCGCTTTCATCACTCTTTCCACGACAGGCAATAAAAGCGGAGATGATAGTTTGCAGGTAACGGTTTCAGGCCCTGGGCAGCCGACGGGCTGGGCCAAGCATCTGGAAAAGACTATAAACTACTGAAACCTCTGTGCAGGGTAGCTGCGCTCCAGCACAGCTGTCTGGGACTGGGGTGGGGGGGATGTAAAAGTACTGCTTGATAGGGGAGGTTAAAGGGAGAACTCTCTGAGGAGATAAAAACAACACCGCCACTTTTCAGGAGGCTCTCTAGGATTCGCCAGAAGGTTCTAAAGGGTTCACTAGAAGATTCCTTAAGGTTCAAATATAAAATATCCTAGAGAGCCCAGAGGCAGAGAGAAGGCACATGAGGCCTCAGTGTAGGCCAATTCAGGCAGCCGTGGTCCCTGAATGGAGAAAGGAAAACGTGGTACGTGGGGTCACAAGGCCATCCTTTCTGAGTGTTGTTATTTTTCAGCAATCTGCACAGCAAGTGGAAAATTGCAGCAGCGGGTTGAACATTATTAGGCCTTTTATCGCACTCAAGGCCTTATCTTAACCAAACACTCCTGTGGATATTGATAATACCGTTCAGTCTGTGGCAGGTTCAGCAATGACATACTGGATTCCTTGGCTACCTGTGTTTTTAATGCACTTCTTTCCCCACGCCCTTAAAGAAAAGCACTGCAGAAAAATTTTCTTGCTTCCTTGACCCCTTGACCTCCTCATAGTTACAAGACCAACACAAAATGAGTGTCAGCGAAGTTCATCAATACATTGCTGAACCGAAGGCTATTCCAAATGATCTCAGATAGACGACCTGTGAAAATGGAAGGTTGAGTCATGCTAGAGATGGCCTGTGACATCTACTAGGTACTTAACTGTTGCGAAACAGACAAGAAAACTCACAAAACCACATTCAACATTTGACCAGATGCATACCCAAGGAGACATATACCATTAGACATGGCTGCAATGCTGAGAGTAAGGAGGGCTTAGCTGTAGTGACAGCACTTGGCCAAGGTCAGGCTTCTGGTCTTCTAGCACCAGCCATGTTCTTGATCTGAGTGAATGGGTACTTCATCTCATCACCCTAGATGCATCGAGAAAAGTAAAAAAAATCCAACCCCCACAGCTCCATTCTCACGGAGGGCATCCGTCGCTAGAGTTCCCAGACGCGTGTTACAGATCAATTTTCGAAGCGATAATCAATCCCACGTCAGAAAGTCGTCCCCCCGAACGTTTATGGCCTGCCATAAAGTTGGCTTTGGGGCATTATGGCACCCAGTAATCCCACTAAGTGAGCAATATTTCCCATTGCTTCGGCCAGCATTAGGCGGCCGCAAGGCCACAAATACATAGCGTAATCTGTGGCTGTGACTCCACAGCATGGTCCACTTTCTGTGCCAGGCAGCGGCCGGGTGGGACGTGACTGGGTTTCGGTGGTCACCGCAGGGTTGAAAAAAAAAAAAGGGGATGCAAAGGTATCGGATGAAATTATGGAGGCTGCATGGATATGCACCCATTCATAAATATGCGTGTATACGTATATAATGCATATAAGTATATGTTCATGCATGTACATATGTACCCGCACACACACACACACATACATTTTCATTTTCACATTTTATTTCAATTATATCCAAGCTGAAGTGTGCTGAAGTATAAATTAACACAATTTAAATTACAATCGAGCTGAAATGTGTTGAAGAGCAAAAGAACATCTGGTGACACTGTTAACATCTGCGGATATGTTTGAATTCATTGACAGCCATTTCTTTTTTGTGCTGCACTGTACTGTGATGTGTATAGCACACAGCAGCAAAAGCTACAACTGACAGCAAGATTGTGATCAACTTGTATTAATCCACTGGGCCAAACTATGTCCCTTTTCGAAATCATATCCATGCGTCGATACAGCTAAAACTGTGTTCCAACTGTTAAAAACACACAGGTCAGGTCACTCAGTAATTGGGTACAGGCTACCATTTCCCCTGTCATCTACAGCTGAAGTTATACTGAGAGCAGGGTATGAAGTATCACAATACTCTGTATCTAGATATAAGCAAGACCCCCACCCTCCACAAAGACCAGAGGGAGCTTTTGACAGCCACGAGTTTGAGGGGGGAAACACTGGAATGTAATGCATGACCACGAGGTCAGCAGCACCTCCCTTTCAGTGGTAAACGAACCTGTGAGGTCAGACTTCCTGTGATATCTTGAACTGAACCTGGAGCAAACCGAGGCGCCTGCTCTCATCCACGCTGCCACTGGCGTAGGGATCAATCCCTGAGCCGTCATCGTCGGGGCTGAGAAAGCAGCACACACCTCAATCTTACAGCCCGATTTAAAATGCTAATCCCGCGTCACATGCCAGTCCACCACCCACAGGGTTGCAGATTTCAGGCATCCCCCCAAGAACAAAGGAACCGCCACGCCCAGTGCCTCGCAGATGTTTTTAACATCTGGGTAACCCCACAGGGACTGTCTGCCAGACACGTGAGGAAAGACTAAGCCCCATCACAGTGCCCAGCAAATGAGCCTCACTGTCTTCTTCCCCCCCAAGGGCTTCTCTCATCATTGAAGGAGATGGTGTACTTAAGAGAGATTTATGGCAGCCAACAGGGTTAAAACAGACAAGCGCTTGTATTCTGCAGAAGTCACCTCAGTCAGCGGAAGTTTGCTGTAAGGACTTCATTACATTTTACTATCGACATTAACATGATTCATATATGATCGAAATCAAGGGAATCATTCTCCGTCGTATATTTCTTTAGTGCAACGTGAGACGCTGACGATGCTTTTTATTGCCTGAAATAAAGAACACCCAATTTTGTCCAGGCAGGCTGTTAAAATCAATACAGGTATTCGAAATTCCAGGAAGAGTGATGTCAAAATTACACATGAAGATAGAGGATTAAATTATTTTGAGGTGTAGTACATGACAAAGTTATAATATGGGAGCGATCAAGCTTGTGGAGTAGCACCGCCGTGCTCTGTATTGAACTGGTCCGCTAAGCCAACACCCTCCTTTTCAGACAGGAGGTTACTGGATTGGCAGTTTAAAAATCTAGCTTCACAGCTCAACCAATCCGTTGGCCCCATTACTTGGCCGCAAGCATCTCTTTGACACACTGACTCTCTCAGTAAAGAGACCTGTCTGGGTTGTTCGAAAAAAAAGAAAAAAAAAAACCTTTGACATGTACTTTGTTTTAACAGTTTGTTGTTTTTTTTCCATTCTATCTTATATTTGTTAGTAGCTGCAGACAGCTGGGATTGTTTAACCTCTATTGATGCATCCATCAAGCACATTGTTTTTTTTCCTCCATGCTCTTTCCTTTGAAGTCCTTCAACGTGGCCTCCTCTCCACTTGAGACCTGGGCAGCTTCCAAGAAGTCGGCCCTGGCAACCAGAAACTACAAACAGTGCAGGCTTTTGAAAGTGGAGCTGCGCTAGGCTGACGGGACGGCCCGGCCTGGGCCAAGCGTGAGTAATACACGGAGGCCCTGAAATCATTTCCACTTGGACAAAGAATGAACCCTCTCAAATTGGAATCAGGCGTGCTGGAACGCCGAGGGGCCCACTCCACTCCTCCGCACAGTAGCTCCCCCCGTCGGGTGTGGGACCCCGTCCGGCCCGTCAAACGCAGCCAGCGTCTGACAAAAAGCATCAGGCGGGATGTGGCCCAGGCTCCCGAAACTAGGAGTCTGGGACCCATGCAGTGGCCTGGGGACAGCAACTCTGGGGCGGAGTTAGGCCGAAGTAATTCTCAGTTACTTCTCACTGGGGAATGAGCCACAAGGAGCGAGGTTTAACGAACAGACAAATCTCTTTCTTCACTCACTCCCATGGACATCCTTCTCAATCACATGACTTCAGTGTTGTCAAAAAGAGCACAATCACAGTGGGAGGTCAGAATCAGGGATAGTTAAAGCTTTATCGCTGCAACCTGCAGCTTCATGCATCTTCACGTAGTAAAGCTACACACCTTATTTTCCCTTCAAAAGTTCTGTCATTGAAAAGTACTAAAACTTAATGTTCTGTCCATGTAACTTCATTAGCCTTTCAATGTTGAGTACAGTGGGTCTAAGAAGTGTTGGAATAATGTCATCACTGGCTGTCTCTGCCCAATTAAAAAAAAAGATTATTGGTGAAGAGGGCTTACACATGAAGAGTCTGTGATCCCTTGATGTAAGATTTTCTTTGTCCCCCGGGAGACAGTCTTGCCTGAATAGTCTGTCCCCCTTTGTAAATGTCCACGTAGTTTAATTTGAATGCAGCACACCCTCGATAACAGGGAGAGAAAACTCTGCTCTTTCACAAATCAAAGAAGGCTGTGGAAAAAAATGGCATGCTTAGCTCTGACAGCAAAGCGCCACTTGTAAAAACCTTTGTCTTATCTCCCAGCAATCAGCCTAATTATGTTCATTGAAGGGGTCCAATTAAAGCGCCATTGTCAGCCGGCAGCTAAGTGTTTCTCCCACACCCAGAGACGTCCACAATTAACTGAATCAAATTTATTTAGTGACACTTCTGCGCTTTTGACTCCCCTCCAATTATCGTTAATCAGTTCCTGCGAGAGTTCGGGAGGCAAGCCGGGTCACTGTAATTTGTAGAGGGAGCACCAACAAACCTTCAGAGTGTTTCCGAAGGCCGACGTGTCGCCGTAGAGACGCAACGCTGTCAGATCGCTTGCTGCTAGGACGCCTCGCTGAATACCAAAGAGCCCGGCTCCCGCTCGGGTCTTCCTCACCAAATTTGGAATTTGCTGGAAACAACAGGCCGCATGCTTTCTCATCGCCATGCAAACCTGGGCGTCTGTCGATGGTTCAAGCGCCGAGTCTGTCAGCTACCTCCGCCGTTGCCTTCAACGAAGTCCGTCATCTCCACATCAATAATGACTGCTAAATGCACCGCCCAGTAGGATTACATCCTTTAAGGGCTCACAGTAATGCCAATGAAGCCGAGACTAAAGGAGCAGTTTATTGATATGTTTCAGTTATAGAGCTGCATCTGAGCCAGTGCTGTAGATCTTCAGGGAGAGCGGAGGACTGAGGAACGAGAACAACGATTGCCAGGTGTCAGGAGATTGGCTCTCCATGATGGCGGCGGAAGGTTGCAAGGCATAATGCAGTTCGGAAAAGTGGCCTTTGCCATGCTGAGGGGGATTCTGAGGAAAATGTGTGTTTTGAACAGAGAGTTCGATCCCCAGTTGTGATGATCTCAGAGGCCGGTTCTCTTCATACCCGACTTTTGCCCTGTGAAGAAAAGCGCATTTCCCTTTCTTAACCTCCCTGTCATTTATTTATTCCAAAATTCTGCTCTTCGCCCCTCTCCTTCACCACTCTGTGGAGTTTCGTGATAAGCTATGGAACGATCGATGTGGGGCAGAAAACTTCACAGGATCAAACAGCCTGATCAATATCAGCCAGAGCCAAAGGACGCTGTCAATACTTTGAGACATCAAGCAGGAAATCTTGCGTCTGAGGCCAAGTGTTGACAAAACAAAAATGGCTGCAATTGAGCCAGGGAAGGCTCAGAGGATTGAGGGTATAAGGGATGAGACAGGGAACAATCTGTCTCTTTTTTAGCTTGTGTGTTCTAGCCCCTGGTCATTGTAGTTTTCCAGTGTAACACTGTATCCTCTGGTGTCCGTGCATCCTGGGTTCCAAGCCCAAGGGCCTTCCATTGCTTCACTCTGGGCACTTGTGGTTCCTGTAATGCAGGCTGTGTGGGTGTTTTAGCCGCTTGCTGGTTCTCTCCTATAGAGGACCAACCTCCCTGGTGTCAGCCGAACCATGTGTGTGGGTTGTGGTCCTTCCAGGCAGGTTGGTGTTCCGTGGGCCCACTCCCCACCTACTCCCCATCGGACCCCATGATCTGCAGCCACCTCCGTGGGCAAACGGCTCCGGCAACACGGGGCCAGCTCGCTGACCGGAATAATCGCATTACAAACCCGCCGTAAACAGCACTAATATTTAATGCCTCGCTGTCAGGAGAGAGCGCGGTCACAGAGCTGTGCTGTGCAGTGGAGTGTGTGTGTGCTTGTGTGTTTGTGTTTACATGTTTACATGAGTGTCCCATGTTTTGTGTGTGTGTGTGTGTGTGTGTGTGCGTGTTTGTGTGTGTGTGTGTGTGTGTGTACATGCCTGCCCAATGTAATCCCAGTACAACCACAGCAAAACTAATCTTCCTGTGAGATCTGCTCTGATGCTTGTATCCCTTGTTATCTGACCTGAACTTATTGGTGCATAACATATGCTAACCTTCAGGAAATCTGTTTGTGCACTTGGTACCTTTTATCCCCTCTGATTTGGGATATTCCATGCTATAATTATTCCTGTCCAGAGAAGGGGAACGATACCATTCACAAATCACAACAAATGAAACCGACTCTGGTGTGATCGAGATGCAACCGAGTGGGGTTCAAGTGCACATCCTAAATACGAGAGGGCTTTGAAGGAGCTGCACAACAGCAATGCTCTGGGTACTGCATGGACCTTACCACTTGCCTACAGGCTACAGTCCTAGCTAAGGCAAGGCTTTAAAAATGTGAATGGGTGGAGGTTTTTCATCTATGTCATCTTATGTAGTCATCAGTTTGGAGCAACCCTGTATGGTCAGCCATTTTGGCTCAAACATACATGGAGGATGGTTGTAGTAGCTCTGAGATTACTGCGATGTGCCTCTTTCCCCCAGCAGCAGGGCACTTAAGAGTGCAGACAGTCTCCAGATAACCTCGCCTTCTCTGTGGGATGGTCCTATGGTACTACACTCCGATTTGCCCACGATTACTTTCACTCTGACAGCGGTTAAACTGCGGCTTGCGCCGACACTGTACAAACACCATCACCAGGGGATGCTTTCCACTTTAACAAGCAGTGGGAGTGCATTAACATTTCAAGGTATTATTTTAAAAGGGGAAATTGCTGCTGAATATTTCATGCGCCTTGGAATGAAGCATATTTAGCACTTCCACAGCAGACAGGAGTTAGGTTTTCGCCCTGCTGTTTTCAGGTCCGAAGGGCAAACTCTTCTGAGACGACTGTGCTGTTTAAGCGAGTTTCGCCAAGACCGCTACTCCCA
The DNA here is from genome assembly GCA_019176425.1 of Megalops atlanticus. Classification (NCBI taxonomy): domain Eukaryota; kingdom Metazoa; phylum Chordata; class Actinopteri; order Elopiformes; family Megalopidae; genus Megalops; species Megalops atlanticus. The sequence continues at coordinate 18,974,530 of CM032878.1, read as the reverse complement.
ATGGCAGAGTTAACGTGACTCAAAGGACGTCTTATTTTCCAGCCAGTGGGTGGATCATTAATTAGGCCTGCAGGTCTCCCTCGGCAGATTAACAATCTCACACAGTGTACTTGCGGCCCCCGAGTTTGGATTCATGGCGAGGAGCTTGCCACTCTGCGTGCCAGCAGCTGACAAGACAACTTTGTGGTGACAGACAAATTTAATGTAGCACAGAAGGGAAATACACCAAGCAAGACAAAGAATCCTTTGAACTACTTGGCAAAATTAGGCCTCATTCATGCGCAAACCAACAACAGAATAGCACATTTATCTATGCTGGTGTGGAAATCATGGAAACATATCCTTTGCAGAATCCACCAAGCTTGCTGATTACATGCCACCGTATATCAAACCTCAGTACTGAACAACGACCAGGAGAGTGATTTTTGACATTAAGAATCTGCAGAGTCATTTTCCTCAGAGCTAGAGGCCCCACACAGGGTGTGAGTGTACACACACACACACACACACACACACACACACACACACACACACACACACACACACTCACTCACTCACTCACTCGCAGCCACAAAGGCTCCTGTTCCAGGGCTAATCTGTTCAGTGTCGGCCTGGTGGTTTGGCGGCCTGCTTGTGTTGGACTAGGTGTCAGGTTTGGCTGATTGGGAATGGCGGTCTCCTGGTCCCCAGCCAAACCTCCCTGGATCTAAGGGGGGCGGCTGTCCATCCCGTGTTGGTTATCAAGAGGGACACTGCTCAGTATTGGAGGCACTCCACAGGGGTGGGGGCCAGGTTGTCAGCCTCCCGGTTTACCCCAAAAGCTGCCAGCTCAGCCCAGCCCATTGTCTGAAAACCACCATTCTTATGACCTTTTGTTTCGGTGAGAGTAACATCCAGCATACTTCTGCAGGATACGTTCTCGGTCGGCACACACTGGGGGAGGGACAGGAACTCTAGCGCTGTGAGTGATCTCACACCATGAAAAGAACATCCCCTTCTGGTGTCCTCATTTAACTCCCATCAGCCCTGGGACAGAATGACAGGATTTATAGTTCACCAGCACACTGCTGAGCTCTTGTGCTCACAAAGGTGTTGTTTGTTATTAAGTGTAAGGCTGCAGGAGTTCAAAATATGAAGACTGCAGGCTTTGCGGTATAGAGACATGCTTCCTCTCTGTAAAATGTTGTTTTTCAAATTGCCGCAGAATTTTGGTTTCACACACACCAAAGGCCCCCTGACTAATATCATCCGTTTATGCATTCAAACAGGTCTGTTTGTTTTATGAAGTACACAAGAAAGCAGCACTCCCATCAAACCTCCTCAGATGAATTATTCAACTAAAAGCAAAGCCCCACAACAAAGGGAGAGCACAAGGTCTGACTAACAAGGTAATAAAAATAGCCGCAGTGATATCCGAAACAACAGCAACGAGATAAGCGCTATGTAAGCGAGACGCGTTTCATTATCTCGGACCTGACGCAATGTTTTCTTTCTGGAAACATCACATTAAGATTTCATTACAGTGCATTATGGGATGCGGACAAACCGCAGCCTGCCACCTGCGCTCGGTTTGCTGCAGCACTAATGTCACATATCAGGAGGCTTCATTTCAGCAAATGAGGAGCAGGCGATATTCCTTCCCTGTCTCACTCACAAGAACAGTGACCCCCAGTGGACACCGTGTTTGTGAGAGTGGTGAGCAAGGAGTTAACTGCTTTGTTCTACCATCCCCCTACCCCACCCTCACTGCTCACCTGCACTACCTCTCGCGAGCAGCAGAGGGGAGTGTTGCCTTACGGATCAACTGTTCGCACGGTGATAAAGGGAGAGCTCTGCCACTGATAAGATCACATCTGTTTCAGTGACACCACTAATCCGATTTAATACATCTCAGTTCATGTCCAGCTCTGCCAGCCTCCCGACGCGGGTGATGAGCATAGGGCCGGAGCTGCAGTACATCCTATTAGTTTATTGACCCTAATGTTTTCATTTGAATTATGGGCAAAAAAAGGACACGCATGCAAGCACACAGGCACATATGCACTGATACACATGCAAACATATACATAAAAGGAACACATATATATGCATGGAAAAACACACAAACACATACACAAAAAATACAGACACACACACAGCACACAGGTATATGCATGGACACACAAACACATATACAAAACACAAACACACGTACGGACATATACACCCGCAAACATATACACAAAACACACATGCACACACACAAGTACACACAAAACATCCGTGCACACACAAGTGCACACAAACATTACGCAGAGCACACAATTAAATGAACAAGCAAAGAATATTGTGTTTCTAAGGTGTCTCATTAAGGTGCACTTTTAAGGTAGCACAACATGATAACTATGAATATACCAATCTGAGGTTAGCAATTTTTTATATTGACTTGGACTAAATGAAATTAAAAACCCAGTCACTGCCATTTGATTAGCTGTCTTCTTCACCATCTTACTGGGATTCTCGTTGTATTCTGTATGTGTGTGTGCCTGACTGTGTAAATCTGTGTGGCTAGCATTTGTGTGTGTGTGCTTGTGTAAGTGTGTGTGTGTGTGTGCGTGTGTTTGTCTGTGTGTGTGCAAATTTCAACTGGTCTCAGCTTACATTTGCTCTCCAACTACATGTATAAATGCATTTGTGTGGGCCTCTTAGGTAGGGTGTGAACAAGCCTGGCTGTTGACTTAATGCTAAGTGGGCCCGTCAAAACAGACAGGGGCCGTACAAAAGAGCTCTCATGCTTGCTGAAGGCTTCACTTTCACTCTCACATAGCAGGCTTCCCCTGCCTGTACGGAGACAGCCATACCCCTCCAAAGTGTGACTGACGGTTTTCAAACCGGATCCCTCAGGAAACGTGCACCGCCGTCACTGGAGCCAAAAAACATGCTGTCACGTGGCATCTGGACTGGGACATTAAGTGGCAGCCAGAAAACACAACACTGAATATGAAGACAAGAAGAAAACAGTGAAGAGCAGTCTCCCAGTTAGGACCACAACTGTGTGGCAGGACCACAGGGCCTGGGTTCAGAAAGGCCATTTTATTTACAAGTCAGTTTAATTACTGAAGCACTGTAATCTAGAAAATACCAAAGAGCCCAGCTACAGACATGTAAAATACAAGGCTGTCTGAGGTCACAGGTGACCCCACATTTTAGGCACTGGACTGAGTAGTGAAAAGAACATAATCACACGGGGAGGTTTGTTTGCACAAAGCATTTGCATATTGGATATCATGGGGACTGGACCACAAGACCCACTGGCAAACAAGCCGTGCAAAGCGCTTGAGAACTGGCCCTCTGTTGTTCCACTTGTTTATGCAGGTAGTGATCTATAATTAAAGAGCCCTCAGGGCCAGCTCCACTAAATGCATTTCAGTGGGAAGACAAAAATTGCATGTGTGCACCATAGAGTGGTGGAGCTGTGGTGCTGTGGACATTTTTTTTTGTCATTTTTTTTCCTGTAGGCCTGCTGGTGTCAGAACTCGTATGTCACTGAATTGGAGAGGCCAACGTGGGAGTTACAAAAGAGGTCTGAGCACTTTAGTTTGAAAATGGGGCCTTTTTAAGCAAGTCACATCCAAAAACCTTCATTTCAATAGAGACAACTCAAAACATGTGGTCATTTAACACATGCCACTTCTCTACCCACTCACTGTTTTTTTTCCCTAATGTAGACATGAGCTCTGTAGCTCCTCACACAAGATTTCTCTGAAAACCCAGGGTTGAGATAATCTTCATTCACAGCAGATTTACAGTCATGCTGTAAGCACCCCTGCCTGCACTTGATCCATCTTTGCCTCTTATCTCTGACATTACCTGAGACCAACCTGCACTGACATGACAGAAAAAGCACCATTCAGGTGCAGCACCAAACTCCTCGCAAACATGTTTTCCACAGGCAGGCTCATAAAACTGTTCGGAGCATAAATTATTCAAGCCTTAGCAGTCAAGCTATGTTACTTGGCTAACATTACATGGATTTATTAGCTCGTAGCCTGCTTGACCTGTGATTCTTTGATTTCCTTCACCGCATGCCTTTTGTTTAACTTTGGTATGCAGACAGGCTGATCTTCATCTTCAATAACAGGCAAGGGCTCAGACATGGCAGGAGTTTTTCCCTGACCTAGCAGTCTGCAAGGCCTATAAAATGATGGAGGAATCAATGTGGTTACAAGCAATGAGGAGCAACTATTGACCCTGAACTACATGTTATCACTGCAGGAGCATTACCACATACATACACAGGGGCAGCTAAGCCAGAGTTAACAGTGGTCCAATCAGTTTGATTACAGCTAAAGTGCTCAAGCAGTGTCAGAATACTTTTGAGAGCGATTTATACAGTTAACCTATACTAATTAATTACTGATGTTTATCTTTCAATTTGGAGTGCCAGTGAACTGTGAATAAGTGCAGAGCGTTTGCATGTTTTCTGACTATGACAGGGGATCAACAGAAGGGCTCTGCATCTGTCTGATCTGATACTGGCCCACACAGTGAGCAGCCCATTCTGCGGGAAGAGGATAATCCCCAGCCTACAGAGACTAGTGCTACAGTAGCTCTGCTGCTGTTCAGTAAAGTGAGGCTCTCTGCTCCCTCGAAGCCAAAATCCAGCAAAGCTCTGCAGGATTCACTGGCGTGGTGAGAGCGGTATCGCAGTCATTTTGTGATTTCGGACCCACATATTGAGTGAGGAGGTCCTGCCTCCACATTTGGGAACGATCAATGAAGAGGCAGTACAGCACTCCTCCCACACCCACTCCCCCTCCCCCAGCTCCTCCCCCAAATGGCCCCTCCCCCTCATGACATCACCGCTCGCAGTGATCCGGTGTTAAGTGCCTGCCCTGTCGATAGAGAGTTACTGAGGGTGAAATCTCAATTAGAATGTGTCCCCGAGCCTCTCTCTTGCTGCAGTTCCACCCCCTCTCAGTCGGTCTCTCCATGACCCCATTAATGAATTAGACATTACATAAGAGCATGTCTTGTAACCTCGCTAATTCAATGTTCCCTTCCTTAATTGTCCCCGAGTGCGAGGTTAAAAAAAGACCAGCTGCAACTCAATAATGTCAGAATATCACAGGCGGAATCCGCGACCGTCGCGGCCCTGGCGAATACTTTACATGCTTTGGAATTAATCACAAATTACTGTGGCGGGCAGCGTTCACCTGACTAAGCTGAGAGGGGCCAGAGGTGGCCTGGGCTTGGTGTGCGAGCGATTTGATCTCGTTTGTGCCGAGCGGCAGAAATAAAAGGGCGGTGTTCAGAGGCAGAGGCGGCAGCAGCAGGGGCCCTGGAGAGCGGCTGTCTGCCGTGACGTAACGGTGGCGTTAGCAGGGTGCCTTCAGAGCTCCTGGACAAGGCCAGGGACAGGGAGTGCCAAATCAAGGGAGCAGAGGTGGGAAATCATGTGACTCATTGCCTGGGAACCAAACATCTCAAACATCCATAACAATGACAAAAAAGTATATAACAGCAGCCCTGTGAGGTACAAAAGCACAGAAATTTCAAGGCAGAAAACCTGGGACTTAACAAAGCTACCTACCGGTGTTAGACTCAGACGTGGAACAGAGTGAGACAATTAGGACGTAAAGCACTCAAGCTTCTAGCTTCTCCCTGCGTTAAGTCCAGGGTCCTACCGAGGCACCAGGGGTCAGGAGCTTTTTTTTCTGCAGTACACAATTTTCACCTGACAGCAATTTGCCGAATCAGGATTATACTGGAAGGGGGCAAAGTAAAGGTAAACAGTAAGAATTGAGCTGTTCTATTGCAGAGGCAGCTTTTGTGTCTCAAGGCAGGCTAGAATACACAGCAGTCATCAGTTACAGGACAGGGTTTAGATTACCTTGGCTTTTAAAGCCTCCGTGAACATTTCAATACGTACCAGGCTGCTGCCTCCTCATAACAATTTATCTACGGGGATTATATTTGATGCTCATTAATATCTTATAAAAACCTCGGATACGCATTGAAAGTAAACCAAATAAATTGTGTTATTTCATTCAACGATATGTTCCTGTGGATAACACAGCCCAACAATTGTTTAGTTATTAAGGTTACAAGAGCAGCTCTTATTCCCGGTCCTCCGAATGTGGTTTTTATACACCGAGAGCCTGAATCGCTGAATATTAAGAGTCCCACTTCGCTCAACCCAACCCAATCTCGCCAAGTCCCTGGCTATACACTTTCCATGTTAATGCATGTATCTTCATGGAGATCTAACCCTGGGGCAGCTGCTTGTAACGTTCAGAGGTCTGAATGAGAGCTGGGGAGGAGGAAGGCATGGTTACCCAAGTGGAATCTTAATCTCAAGGTTTCCCTCTTGAGAGTCACAGGAGGTGAAGAAAAAAAACTCTTTTTTGACTCCTTCATGCGGGGCAGGTGAAAGCTTGCACTCATGCGCTTCCTGGCAGTTTAGGTTTGGCCAGATCCCGTCCCCTCCCCCCACCTTCACACCAGCGGACTGCCCCTTGTGTTCACAGACTGGAAACACTGGATGGGCCGCTAGTAACATGACAAGCTGGTCCCACTGCACGTCACTGTCCAGCGTTATTCGGCGCAGTGACAATGATGAGCCCAAACACATTTGGTATGGCTTAAACAGGCTCTCCGGACTGGTGCATAGTGCTTTAGCGTCATTCATCAGCCAAAGGCCATCCACTCTGCCTGGCACACTGGCTGTCTACCTGCATTTTTCACAGTTCCTGCCCCTGGATCCAGTGTTCCCTCTGACCCCCTCTATAGTATCATGGGATTTGTACCGTGTAGCTCTGTTACAGCACAGATCAATTTAGGTAAATTCAGGGCTGTGGCTTCAACACTTACAGTAGGAGTGTCTGGGTTTATTTCTTAGAAGGAGCTAGCTCCAACTTCATTCATGTTAATGTCATTTCAGTAAAAGACACAGCTCATGGTATGTTTTGGGGCCTACTCACAAGGCTTTCTCCTGCAATCTCTTGAAGCACAGAAGTGAACAATATATTCAATTCTAAACCACACACAACTTGAATACTGCAGAACTTTATGAGCAGTGCACCCTGGACTGTATTTGGCGTAAGGAAGAAGGGTGAGCTCATTTGTGGGGGAGGACTTGACGTTAGGGCGTAAGGCATTAGTCACGCGGAGGTGATCTGGCACTGCATTGTGAGGCGCCGCTGCGGAGGGGGGGCGACACGCCACAGATAACTCAGGCCCTGCCGTCCTATCGGCCGCGGGATCTCCGCCCCAGCGCGTGGGCTTCAGCCCGTTGTTCCTATCAGGACTTACAGCGGCTCCCAGTGTGCAAAACTCCGCTCCACTGCACAGTCAGCAGGGTCCCTAATCTGATCTCCCTCCCAGCTTAGTGCTTAAAACATATCGAGATATGCAGCATCGACGTAATCCTTTTCCCATTTCCTGCATGGCCACGCCGCATTCGGCACTGCAGCCAAGGAGCCTTCGAGGGGCCGCCGGGGCAGATCAAGTAACAGCACAGCGCCGCTACAGACACCGTCGAAGCGGAGGGCGCGTAGTAATACAACAACCAGACCAGAATAGTCTTCCTCATGAAAAACACTAACTAAATGAATTCAAAAGCAGGGATGTCTCATTAGATAAGGCTGAATCAGAGTCTTGGCTCTAACACAGATGTAATCCTGTCTATGATAGAGACTGCTGTGGCAAAGGCAGGAAGCTATGGTCTGTGTGGGTGTCTATTCAGGACATATTAGGTAAAACCAATTCAGACATATCAATTATAATTTTATGAATCCAGCAGTTACATTTACATTTGAACATTGCAAACATACCTGTGATAGAAAAACAAGCACAAAAAGATATACAAATTCATCTGAACAGAAATGACTTATAAGACAAATATTTTAGGTGGAGCTCCACTGCATGAGAATTGAGCCATCTGAAGCATTTTCTACAAAGGTAAACAATGACCAATACTTGTAGTAACTGTAGAAACATGATTAATATGCCTCAGCTAAAAAGCTCACAAGTTGACAACAATGCCAAAAATGGTATTGTTTTACTAGCTCAAGAGCTGATTTCCATCAAACTTAAAGAGAAAAGGCACTTATGTGATTAAGGACTGATGCTAAACATGACGGGCAGTGTCTGGAGAGGAAGAAAAAAGGCCGTGTCACAGCCTGCACGCTCAGAGTAATGTTTTTGACAGCACCCGCCAACTGGAGAGCTGAAGAGGAACTCCAGGGGCCGCATCCAAACCATGCGGCACGCTGGGCCCCCTGTCAGTGTCTCCTCGGAGTGGTAATTGGATCCGGTCGGCAAGCTTGCTCTGAGGGTTATTCCACTCCACTCGCCGCCTTCCCCTCTGCTCTACAGCATGGCACCATGGCAAAAATTTACCCACACCACCACGTCGCTGCTCCGAGTTGCCACGAGGCCACATCTCAATAAAGAGGAGATGACCATTGGTGGTGAGGTAGAATAGAAGTTTACTCTTCTAGGCAATGGGCTATAACATCCATGGCCACTGAAAAAAACCATTGCATGGTACTAAGTAGGGATGTAACGACACCAAAAACTCACAGTACGATAATACCACGATAAAAAGTCCACGATACAATATTTATCACAATATTAAAAAATGAAGAAAAATGATGACTTGAAAAAATGTCCTTTATTAAATAATAAATCAGCATTTTTTATTCATATAATATTTGTTTTTCCTTTTAACTTAAAGTGCTTTTTGCTTTCCTTCTTTAATAAAATAATATAAAAGTAGCCAGCCATGACCTAAGCATGTGCAAAAAATTGGTATGAATTGTCTTTGGCAATGAATGATTGAACTATGTATGAACAATTGCAAAACAAAAACAATACAATTTTCGACAAGGAGAGATAGTAGAACGCAGCAATACTAGTGAAATAACCATGTAATATCCTGGTAGATTTCGTCACAGTCCCACGACGGCATCAAGACATTTTTTTTTATTGCAATATCGTGAAATTAGATATATCATTAGATCCCTAGTACTAAGTACTCTGCACTAAGATTGCCATACATGCAGATATTATAATCGTCGTATAGAAGACAAACTTAACCCACACCCCTATTGTTAAGGAATTTTGCAGTATTGTTTCTCCCAGTATTGATTTTGATTTTTAATAAGTAATAGTGTTCACTCCTGTTACCGGAGATCCATATTCCAGAGGGTTTTAGTTTTGTTTGTTAACCAGAACAGGACGCATGCCAGGAGCCATAGGACTTCCAAGTTTCCATCCAAATCACACCAGGAAGCAATGTTGATTTGAGTTTCCATCCAATCAACAGCAGTAATTTGGTAAACAGAGTTGAGCTGCAAAGAAGACCAGCATCTGCTGGATCTCCCGTAAACACGAATATATTTTAAAGGCACTGCAGGATGGGTTGGATACAATAGGTTGCTCCGGCTTGCCTCTGGGGAAACGTCTGCTCCACGAGCTGACCTTCAGATGGCATGTTCGCATTCAGGTTACCATAATATGAAATGTGATTACCATAATGCCCGCCTCAAAGATGTTTTTATGTCAGGCCTTTCAATGCTGCGGGGATATCGCAAGGCTGGGGAAATATCTGTACATGTATACAAAAACCATATTTTATGTCCAGACAAGTGCTTTGTCAAGCTTTCCCCACGCAATTACAATAGTGCAGGAGTAGTATTATTTTATCACGGAGAAAATAACTTGCTGGTAAAAAAAGAAAACAGAAAACGAAGAAAATGATAAACTCCCACAGAGGCTATAATATCCACTGTTTACATTGCTGCCAAGGACGTTTCAGCTGGAGATAAAATACAAAAGCTCTCATCAGACCCAGTTCCATCTGGATGGCGGTGTTTTAAATGCATTGAATTCCCGGACAGCGTCGGGAGCCGGTTTTGAGAGGAGCTGATAAGATGACTCGGAAGTGAATTTGAGCCAGGCTGTGAGGGGACTGAGGGAGATAGATATTCTGACACTGCCTTCTCTATCCGCCTCCTACAGCTGCTGCCTCCTGGCGTTAGGTCCCACTCGCGATGAGTGCGAAGCGGCCTGCGTTCCAGCTCCCAGGTTAGCACCGCGGTTTAATGTCATACACTCCCGTGTGCTATCGCTGACAGCACACTGGGAACCCCTGCACTGTGCTTTGACAGGCCTGATGTAGAGCCACCAACCTCAATCATCCACGGGCTTCTACACGCGTACAGAATTATAGTCTACCAGCTGTAATTGCACACTCAGTTTAATTGCATAGGATGCAGCTGGTCCAACGTTAACCCCACTGAATTTACTTGAACCTTATGGCCATGGTTACAACCTGAATTTGCATGGTTACATGCAAAATGTCTCGACCATATGTTAAGAATATATGCAATTATGAAGATTTGACTTTATTGACATTAAAAACAACAACTGAATGTATGACCAAGCCAGGTAGCCATTACGAATAGCATAGTCCAAAATGAACTTCTTGGTCCACCACCCAGTTGGATTTTTCACCAGCCAAAATAATTTATTGTGAATCAAGCTACATTTTAACTGTAAATATCTGTATGGTCACTACATCATATATTATTAGATAAAATAGCTAGACAGCAAGGTAACATTACATAACACTACAGCTAAAGCTGATGGCTAACATGAATAAGATAATGCTATTACTGCTAGCTAGCTAATTAGCTAGCCAGACAGACATTATCTAAGTACATGAAGAAGCAATTAAGTTGGAATCAAACTTACTCTCACAGCCACTCAAAAAAAGAGAGGGGTCTTCCTGTTTTTCTGATGGCCATTCGGAAGACAGTGTTCATTTGATTGCTGTCTGTTCATTCAGTGTCGTTAGTGTCTCTACAATTTTTAAATAGATAGACACCAACCAACACAGGATTTCACAATTGGAAAACAACAGAGGGGTCATGGCATGACTTACAAAAAAAAGGCACTGGACTGAAAGAGATATGCATGTGGGTCTCTTGCATTTTGCAAGGATTCTTTGACTGACATAGTCACAGATAATAAAAATAGTTCATTTTCATTTTTTACAGAAAAAAACTGTACCTCTCTGCATTAGTGGGCTTTCAGGGGTTTATTTCCAACCTTGACATAGGACTAAACCATAAGCTTTGTTCCAATTTCAGGGAGATCCACGGTGGATCTTTGATAAAAGCTGCTGAGATTCTCAAACGTCAGTTAACCATTCCCTGTATGAACTCCCATGCAGAATGCCCTGTTGGATAGTACAATTTTGCGCTGAATCAGAACGGCCAGCGTAGCAACTGTAAATGCTCACCTTCTGTTCCTGACGGAGTACAGCTGGGTCCCTTGGCCCTATCTACTAGGCAACGCCACATCCCTGCTAGCACCAAATCCCTGACGACAACCTATACCTTTCTCAAGAGACAAGTTCACAAAATGCAGTCTGACTCCTGTCCGTATCGATTTTGTTTCTGAACCACCTGCAGATTCAATTCTCTGCCAGGTATGCAGCCTCCTGAGCATTTTTAATGTTGTTTTGAACGTTTCAGTGGAAGACAGAAATATCTTTCTACAACATGTTTCAACAGAGGCTGTCTTGCTGAGAAAAGGAAGCTTCTCACAAAGCGTGTGACCTCCTCCCATTTTCCTGATTTCCACAGCACTACAACATAACTCTGGCTGGAAGGTGGACAGAGATAAAACATGAGGAAATACTTTCGTCAAGGAGAAATTTGCTGTGGGTCTTTGTTAAACCCACAGTCTTGTTTCTTTTATGTTAACAATTAGCAACAACAAAAAGACACTGACAAACATTTCTGTCTGCTATCGAAACATCAGGCACTCATTTGCTGGCTCTTCTCATCAAAAAGAATTTGGAAAAAAAACACAATTCACTTGACTTTTCAGAGTCACCCTTTTTTTACCTGCTTTGTAGTAACTCTTAATGGGATTTGGGCACACTCCATGCAGCATTGATGAAAGAATACCTCCTCCTCAGAATTTCATCAAGTGTAAGGAACTGCTGTCATATCTGTACGCTATTATGATAGACAAGTCTGCTCTGTTTAAACTCTGAGCATCATTACAGAGACATCTGCTGGGGAAATGAACGCTGCAATATAATCTTGTTCTACAAATATCAAAGATTGCCTTGCTGTTTAAGTATATTGACTTTGGTCAGAGTCTAGGTTCAATATGGCCACAAAAGCTGATATTAACAGCTTATGGTCAGTCTAGCCTGAGACTCTATCCACTGATACTCTGCCAGTCAGACCACTCTGCCCTTGAGTACACATTCAGTGTGCTGACACGTTTAATACTGGCTTCCGCTCACTGGGAAAAGCAAATGTAACAAAACCACGCTGTGGCAATGGTGATAAAGCCCAGACACAGACCTGCTTGCTCTTCTTTGAGTACGTTTTCTTCTTCACTCGCTCCTTCCCTGGGTCCTGCTCTCGCTCCACGTTGGCACTACTGTTGTTGAAGCCGTTCTCCGGGGGGTCCGCGGTCATGCCGTTCTCCACCTCCCTCCGCCTCTTCACCACCTGCTTCTCCCACTTCTCCTTCCTCTCCTGCGGCTTCAGGGCCACGTTCTTCTTCTTTGCACCCAAAGAGGGGGAAAAAAAACCCACAAAATGAAAAAATCATCAAGATTAGTTATCAAGCAGACAAGCAGACAAGCCAGAATCTCATCTGTGAGTTATGCAGAGTAGGTAATTACACTGAAGTCACTCTCAAGCCATCTTTAATTCTGTCAACACCCAATACAGAACCAAGGGCCCCCGGGCTACAACTCGAGTGGAATGTCGGCAAGTTCTCTTACGCTTACCAAAGGGTTTTTCAGAACGCACGCTTGCAGCAGTTGCTGTCGAAGCAGTTGTTACATCGTGTTCGAGCTGTCAAGACCTGATTCATAGACTCACCTCCACGCACAAGACGGGGGCCCTAGTAAACAATTTCATTTAGACTCTGGCGAACAATGTCACAACAGCGAACAAAACCTGAAATCGCCAAGGAGCTTTGTCCAACTGGGCGATGCACTGCCGCCCGGGAGCTGTATGCAGGCTTTGGCATGGGGATTATTAGTTCAAATTTCAACATCTGTTCTCTGGTTATGCAGCTAAATTGTCCCAGTCAGCTTCAGTCACCTCTTGCAGAGGGATCAATCTGGGAAAAAAAAATCAAATAATTGGCTCACGGGGAACCAGATGGCTGTTTACATTAGAGTTAACAGATCAGCGCTGAGCCACTAAGGTGCTTGAGTGAAGCTTTCATCGCGGCTTTGTGCGGGAAACAGAGGGCGCGTAAACAAAGCGAGTGAATGCTGCTTGTGCACCTGCAACGTTAAGAAAATCAGACACATCCTTTTCCTGTGGTTAAACACTTCATCATCCGAATGGCAGAGCGTTCGCAGCTTGCTGGTTACCCTGACTTTGGCGAGAACTCTCGATCAACCGTGTATTTACATCTGACGGTGACACTGAGCAGCGAACCTCGCTTTCTACAACAAACTCCTTCATTCCTCGTGAGACCAGACGGATCTGCTATTTGTCATTCAATTAATTAAGCCAGGAGTATCTTTTAAGTACCTCGCCGGAATGAAACGAGACAAACTGACAACAAAGGATGAGGAAAAGTACCTCCAGGTATCTCTCTCTTTGAGCCTCACACTCAAACACCGTGAACACGGTGCTATCAATATTCATAACACTGATGAAAGACTGCCTGTGTTGAGTAATTCAATTTACATACCACGTCCCGCCTCCCCTGAGTCACTCATAAGCATGTCTGATCAACACGCTCCCCATTAGCAGTGGGATCAATTAGAATTAGACTGACAGGACCGTGAGAGACATCTTTCTACTGGCTAAGGTCTCTCCGCTTTTCAAGCAATCTGTCCACTCCAGAAACAGACCTGTACTGTTGGTGTAAGCAATGCACTCAGAAAAAAAAGGCAAAACAAACCCTAATCAGTCATTATGTCAGCCATTTGTCACATCTTTCACGGCAAATGTCTCATAAATAAGTCCCGCCTTGTGTAGGAACAGAGGACTAAGCCTTCCGACTAAGAAAAAAAAAAAGAAGACCCGTGTCACCATCTGGCAAGCTTTGGTTTGCGACGGCTGAAAACACTGGACATGTGGGGCAAATTATTAGGGATCACTTGAGCAGAGCCTCTGGGCAAAGGCGGCAAAGCCGTGGTGTTTTACCAGGGTACAACTATCAAGGCGCGGGGGGGCCATGTGGGCGGTTATTAGCCTGAGCAGCGCGGGGAAAGAGAAGGAGGGGAACGAACTCGATGCCTGCTCTGCTCTGCAGGTGCCGGCTGAAACAGGAGAGATGTCTCCTCCGGTCGAACCTATGTGCGTCGCCATGGCTACAGCAGGGGTGAGACTGGTTAGCATTCCACATTACGGCAGGAGAGACGGCTGGCGGAGAGGAGCGATGGCCTCGCTGGCAGCGGCAGCTGGATCCCTGGCACCTGCGTGTGAGCCGCGTCAGCCCCCCGGTGATCCGGAAGGAACGCTGACCTCAGTTACAGTACAAAACCCCCGTCCCCGTCACCCCCTCAAACCCCGTTTCATCCTTACCACGTTTTCAAAGGGTTCAAATTATAAAACACCTCAAAATCATAATGGAGGGCTGGGGGTTAGGGGGTTATGAGCAGGCCTTCATACGGGGGGCCCTTCTGAGGTCTTGAGCCCCTGACACAGGCATGATGAGAGGGGTCAACCCTGTTGCCGCGGTATCTGATCCACATGGTCACACGTCTAAAGGCTCTCTTGTTTCTCCATCTGTAGGAATTATTCAGGAGACTGAAAGGTCCTGGCGGGGATCATTGCTTCTACGTTACCAAGAGGCTAGTGAAAGGTTAGAAGGTCATCTTTAAACAATAAGATATGGCTATCTACTGCTGTTTTTATGTGGTGCAATTTACAGTCTTGCAGGTCTTTTTATTTGGTGCAACTGGTGTGCACATACATTAACGTTTTTTTTTCTTGGTTTGCATGGCTTTTAAAGGGCATGACTTACAAGGGGATTTTACTGGGTTTTCTGTTGGAAGGATGACCAAAATGGCCTCTAACCCCTCCTGCTGAATGCACTGAAATACATCAGCACCCAGAGTCCATTAAGGCAGTCTGTTCATTCCTACCTTTCACAGCACCTATAAACAACCTGTAAAAACATCAACCGTTGATAAGTGACCCACATTAATACTGGACCAGTACTCCCTCTACATGAGCTATAACGGTCTGATTGATAGGTTCTGTACAGTCCCTCAGTCCCTCCTGCCCAGATTGAGTCCTGCTATTGTCATTGTGTCTCTAAGGACACCCTCACAAGAACTGTCACGGTGGTGGAAGCACGGGGGGTGTCCATAGGTGTTGTTAAGAAGGAGACAGAGCGCTCTTTTTTCATGGACCTGATCTGGACTCTGAGACGTGAGACATTGTCCACATGCCACATCCGAATGAAGCTCAGGCCCGCCGATGAATATTTCACCTCATGCGGCTCATGTCTGACAGGCAGCCGTCAGCCAGCCCTCTTAATGGCGTAAATTATCACCGGCAGCAACTGCCGCCCCAAAGTGGAAGATTTGTAAAGTCGTTCCAAAAAAAAAAAAAAAAAAATGTCCTCCTGAATGTGCGGGGCGGGGGATTTATGTGTGAATGGTGAACTGCTTTAGTGCGCATTAGTGGCTGGGTAAATCACTCGGGCCAAAGTGATTTAGACCATATTGATTTAATGCGGCCCTCGCCGTGGTGCGGCGATTGCGGTGTTTTCCGGCAGTCCCACTATTTCAGTCCACCGTCCGCTCTCACAAAGACTACACTGAGTGAGTCTCGGCAAATATTTTAATTTCTCTACAAGCTGGCCAGGCCGAGTCAGGGCGAGATAAAGCCGAGAGCAGTTTTCACCCCCAAAAAGAGCTGTGGTGACAGATTCTGCAACTGTGATTTTCACTTGGCAGCTTATTGAAACAGTTCCAGGGTGAGAGTTACTTATAGAGTGTAACTCAGTGAGACCTTGCGCACTACAGAGATCCCTTCTTTTCCAGAATTTTATTTTTAGTAAGTGGTCTAACAGGGTGGTGGTGGTGGTGGTGGGGGGGCTGCTCAGAATCATTTAAAAACACCACATGACCCGAAAAAAAAGCACTCCCCTCATTAAAAACCGGCCTCCAAGGGAGCACAGGAGGAGTCAGAAGTGCCCTTCTCCTTAGAAAAACACCAGTTAGGCCCATCAAAATAATATTTCCAGCAGTGCCGGATTTTCACCTCAGCTACCGGGGCCTCACAAACTAATCTTTAAACCCCGGCGAATTAACGGTTGCATCCATTATTTCTGTCTTTTTCCACCCCTTCTTTTTTTAGACTGTGTGAGTGTTGGACGGGGTCCCAGCCTGACACCATCTGGCCTGGCCGGGCCCTGGGGAGAGGCCCAGAGAACTCGGTGACAATGGGGTGGCGCAGCACAACAATGAGCCGCACTAGAAATCTTTTTAATGGCTTTGACAAGTGCCCAGGAAAGCGCCATGCCTGCGCGTAACCCCTCCCCCTGTCACTGATCTGGAGGGAGGGAGAGAGAGAAGGGAAAGGGAGAGCTGGCAACGGGAACAAAGGGACTGAACAGTGGGTGAGTAGTGGTTATCAGTGGAGGGAGAGGAGTAAAAGACAAACGACCGGGGAGGGAGTACGTGTGCCTGTGTAGGAGAGGGATGGGGGCGCTGACACCTCCACTCACCCTGTGAGATGTTCAGCGGAGTGTGTGTGTGTGTAAGTTTGCGGGGGGGGGGGGGACACCCGCTGCTGGATCCTCCCCATGGAAACAGTGTGACTGAAATGCTGTCCTTTCTCTCATCCGGCCCCTGCCAAGAGCCGGCATCAAGGTCTTGGAAGAGGCTGTGTCTGGGAGGTCTGCCCCTATACTGAACATACGCCGGGCTAATTCATGCTGGCTTGCTCCCCTGTTCAGCAAATACCGGGTGAGAGTCCCTGGCTGGGGGTGTGAAAGCGTCAGCTCCTGAATCAGGGAGCTCACAACCCCACTCATCTTAGGGCGCTGCATGGTGGCTATACATACAAAAGTTCTGAAAAAAGTCACCCTATAAACAGCTCCTGTGGATCAGCTTGCAAACCACTCAGTTTAGCAAGGAGGCTGACAAATTTGCCGCCCACTGTCACAGGATGCTTCCAGCATTCTCACCGGAGGCATCCACACACACACACACACACACACACACACACGCGTGCACACAGGCACACACACAAGGACACAAGGGTGTCAGTGACAGATGCACGCTCTCAAGTCGCTTTTTTCACACACAGGAAGTGTGAGCTCCGCCCTCTTGCCACCTCGTCAACGCCTGCCTCCCAGCACTATGCTCTGGCTTGGCAGTGTGACTGGATGCTAAAAACTTGCTAAATGCATTAAATAAAGTGATACTAAAACCAATCTATAATTCCTTCTATGCTGTCCAGAAAAGCTTCAAAACAGGCTGCAAACCACTATGGGTCTACAGGTTTGAGAGCTCTGGGAGTTTCGCTGGAAGACTCCAACTTTGCTCATGATATGTGGTTAGAGTTCCAACACTGCAACTGAATCTGACCCAGAACTCAACCCGAAGTGACAGCAGGTGGTCTTTGGTCGATCCGCTCCACAAGCTTCCAGGAAGGAAGGTGTTAAATGAAGTGACATGCAAACCTCTGCCCCCAGACTACGGAAATGAAAAGAGAGAGGGAGAGAAAAAGCAACCCGATGCTTTGATAGTGCTGTGTCCTTTGGCAGCCTGCATCTCTCTCCAGCTGTGAAGTGAATGAGTGTGAAATACGAGCTTTATTCACACCTGAGGGGAGTGGTGACACGGGGGTGGGTGGGTTGGTGGGGGCAAGGTCGGTATTTGGGCCTGTCCCTCATGTGCCCGTCACCCCACTGCCTCACCAGAAGCTTTCCCCCGGCAACAGGGGGCCTGCGGCTCCCCCCCCCCTTCAGGAATGTGAGCTCATCGGTGGGATGTGACACAGCCTAACTCCCGCTAATCACTCATGCCTACAGGTGGCTGGCTGCTGAGTAATGGACACCATTGTCCCCTTGTGAATGCATTCTGAGTCGCTACTTGAGCTCTCCTTATTCTGAGCAGGATCGTTAGCTGCAGTTCCTTCACCTGTAGAAATCAAAATACTGCCTATTATTTGCGGAAATGAAAGAAACGGCTGAACTTGTCTTTCATTCAGCTGGGTATGCAGCTGATACAGGATATCAGTTTATAAAGAGTCATAAAGTAATTCAGGGGCCCTGGAGAAACAAAGGGCAGATTCCAACTAAGTTTCCCTTTACTGATACACTGCCAAAATGACAAACTGAGGTGGCCCGTGTGGCCTGTTTCCCGTTGTTACATTCTCTTAATGGTTCAGGGACAAGTTTTTGTACCTGAGGCCTCACAATCAGACAGCCAGTGATCCTTTTTAAAGCAGATATGTTCATTGTTTTGCTCTTCCCCAAAGTGGTGCCGCTGTTGTTTATCTGATGCGTCGGCAGCATTGTCTTCCCCGGGAGATGAAGTGCTTAAGAGGCGCACGCTCCCCGGGTCCCGCCGTGGCGGCGGAGCCTCTCGTCTGTGAAGCTGTGATCTCCGGAGACGCTGCACCTTTTCACCTCCCCGCTGTTCAGTTATTTATTCATGCAGGTGCGCGCCTCCTCCAGGGATGCAGCGAGCTCTGAGACTCGCTGAGGAATTACATTAATCCCCCCCACACACACACACACACACACACACACACACATACACAGGTTTTGCAAGGCAGGCAACGGTGTGAGGGCTAAGATGACACCCCCCCGCCCATCCTGAAATGTCCTCCCCCCACCCCTTCTGACTGTGCTGCTTAATTGCAGACGGATGCGAATGTAGGGCCAACAAGCTAATTTCACTCTGCAGTGAAACACGGCTCGGCCACTCAGGAGGGCTGGAGAGAGCGTGTTGGTCCGTGACGCCAAGGGGGAAACCGCTGAAGCAGGATGTGGAAGAAACTGGAGGCGGGGCCACTGGTGTGATAGACACTGCTGGTGCAGATGTGCACTTTTTTCCCCTGTAAACTACAGGGGAAAAAAGGCCACTGCAGTGTTCAGTCCCTTCAACTTTGTTAACAGAGAAAAACACGCATAGTAAAGGACAGACAATCCAGTCACCTCCATGTCAGTAACAGCACATTTCCGACCCGAGATGAGATCTGCATGTTTTCAGTCTCTGTGTCTGTCAGTCCAATCTCAAAAAGTTTGGTGTGAGTGGGGGAAAATGGGAGGGTGAAAAAACCCCCAAAACAAATATAAGCAGAAGTGAGCCGTGCGCTCCGGGCAAGATGGGCCGACGCTCCCGCCTCGGAGTATCAGTGGCGTGAGAGTGGAGCCAGCGGGGGACCCTCCGCAAAGCGGCTGTCTCGCTCACGTCTGTAATGGGGTTTGCGCTGTCAGTCAGAGGATCTGGGAGGCAGAGATAAAGTGTCTACCGCATCTCTCTCACTGCCCTCACACACACACACACACACACACACACACACACACACACACACCCACGCACGTTCACACACACAGCGAGACAAAGACGAGCCATCAGCGATCTCGCCCAGGCTGCACGTTGCTGTCAGCCCGACTGACAACTGGCAGTCAATTAAACGACTCTAAGACACAGGGAGGGTGCTGCCGCCGGAGTGACACTGGGGAATGAGGGAGAGGTACAGCCTGGCTGTGAACGCGCAGAGGGCCAGCGCATTTGATGCTGCGGGGTGGCGCGGCGCAGAAGGTGACCTAGACTTGAGTATCTTACGAAAAGGTCACTCCGCGAGGCAATTACAAGTGCAGCTAATCAACCAAAGCAGGACAACAATACAATTACCGCACAGCCCGTCCATTACTGAGAATAAAGTGGGCTGTCTTTTACTGGGGAGATTGGAGCGCTTAGCGCTGGCCTTACGTGTAATTGCACACAAGCGGGCGGTGCATAATCCCCACTTAAACGCGTCCGCGGCACCTCTCGGAGGAGAGCTATTCATTATAGTTGACGAAGATCCTGGCACCTGGCAACTTCATTGCTCCTGTTTTGGAGCGCCGCGTGCCGGGGCGGGGGGGTAGACGATCCCTTTGGCCCGGCCACTGAAAGTGTCTCTACCAGAGTGCTGGCGCTGGTCCAGCCCCACAGCAGGCCGTGCACACTTCTGCACGATTTGGTTGGGCCACCCTGTCACAGGCTACTGAGTGGTTAAGCTGGGGTTTTCCCTACATTTGGGTGCAAGCTATTGCTGGTTGTGGCTGGTAAGGCCAAAGCTCTAGCTTCCAAACAATACATTACAAATCTTGCTGCGACACATGTACCACACATGCCTAA
This sequence comes from Megalops atlanticus, assembly GCA_019176425.1. NCBI lineage: Eukaryota > Metazoa > Chordata > Actinopteri > Elopiformes > Megalopidae > Megalops > Megalops atlanticus. The sequence goes on along the minus strand of CM032878.1, from coordinate 18,954,174 downwards.
TAATTAACTGATTGAGGACTCTCTCTGTTCTTCCTGCATGCGATGATTAGCGAAAATGAAATGTGACACCTCAACGCCATGTTATATTATATAGCAATGGTAACATGTCATATGAGACACTTATGTGGGTAGAGGAGACGAGTGTGTGGTTGTGTTAGAGGAAAAAGATACAATATTAAGATAACATCACAGTAACAAGTAGAACTACCAATTCCTAATTTCAAGTGCCTCAACAGTACTTTAAAGTAAATGAAACCAAAGCACAACAAATATCAATTTATCTGCATTTTACAGTTTGTGTACACAACGATGATGATGATCACAGGACTACTATTGATAAGATGATTGACTTAAAATCAACAATCATTTTGCTAGCAAAGGACAATTTGTGCTTGTTAAAAAAGGGTCACATTCCAGTATTTTCCACACTTGGCCCCACTGTTGCCATGTGACTTCCTTCCTAACAAGTGATTGTCCATTTTGGTTTGACTTTCTGGTTCTGGACTTCCACATCTTGTCTAATTTCACCCTGCTAGGGTAGGAATCCATCATTGCTCACAGGTCAACCCTGGGATCCACACACAACACAAACACCCAATGCATAAATTGCAGCTATCATAAATGAACTGTTGCAGGCACTGCAAACTTTAGTTTGGGAGCGCTATCACACTCGGACAAATGTTACACTGTAATCAGATTGGTTAATACTCAGTGAATGCAATAAAATTGTAGGCTTTTGTCTATTTAGCTCCAGCGTCAATCAGCTTGGTTGACTGAGGGACATCACATTGCTCACAAGGAACACAAATTTATTTTTAAATTTATAATTATTTCATAATTTTGTTAGCTTCATTCTCAGCTAAATTAACCATCAGAAAAACAGGGAAGGGTGGGGATTTAATATTAATATGGTATTGATTACCAAAATGAGTTACGTGCATTCCGTCGAGTTCTTTCGAGGAGCCCAGGCACGATTACTCTAAGGTAAATGCAAAACCAATTTGGGAGTCTCTGCTGGACTCAGAGCGCGAGGCACAGTGGTGAATGACAAGAGCAGAAACAGTCATGTTGCTGTTGCGATGGGCTGTAGCAGATGTGCTTTATGGTTCCCTGGTGTGCTATAGGCACTACTGATGAGCTGAAAGCCAAGTGTGCTTAAGCAGGCGGCAGACAGTATTTTAACCCAAGCAGCAGCAGCAGCAGAATGGGCTTCCAGGCGAGCAAATGCCTATAGGAGATGCCTTTTTCGGAACTCATAACTATAGCTGCAACTGTCTGCCCATGGTTCCGGCAGCTCGCTACTGGCCTTTTCTGTTAAAGCCCACCCTAGCTCCTTCCCGCGGAGCTGTAAAAAAAAAAAAAAAAAAATTTACAAAAAATAAGATAAACTTATTTTGTGCAGGACCACCTGTTTCGTGGACTATCAAGTGCATTTTCGCTTCCCTCTCCAGCCTGGCTTTGCTCAGGAACAAATGGACGTGTCTGGACAGGGCCTCCAACTTTGAGAACCGGCTGGGCGGTAATGAAGAGTGATTCATTTGCCTCCTATAGTGGAGAGACATGTTTATACAGCCATCGCTCGGGAGTCAGCTACCACAGAAAATGGATTTCGGAACCGCCTTGGTCAAACGTCAACAATGTTACGGCGGGGGGAAGAGCGATGAAATCCCAGAAAGCTGGTGCGTGCCGCTGACGTCTGGGAAACATTCCAAATAAACCAAGGGAAGGTTTGTACAACTGCGCGCAAGCTTTCAGAGGACATTAATTAAACAGCAAAACAAGCGTTCAGAGGACTTTGGTGTATTGCATTTCAAAACAAAAAACTACTGCCTTTCCTTGACTCCGACCACGCTCATACACGAAGGAAGATGGAGGATGGACCACCTGCAGCTGTGGGGGCCTTTTAGCCTGTCAATGCTCTAGGCATCTGATGCCGAAAAAGACCCAGGAATCGAGGGTGGGGGGTTGGGGGAACCAGACATCTGTTTACACTGCCCCCGCTGTCGTGATGGGGAAGTCGATTGAGCAAGTGCACGGTGGGATGCAATTCATTAAGAGACTCCGTCGCAAACAAGGGAGCGCTCTGCCCCCAGAACCACTTGCTCCTGAGCTTGTTCCCAATCAATCGCCATGATGGTGCTTACATGCTAGAATGGAAAAGTAATTGCACTGAATGGACTCTCAAGAACATGGGGCACTGGGGAGCCTTTAGGCTGGAGGCGCTGTGCATTAATTGGGCGACGCACGCAGGCACTCGGATGAACATTTTTATGTCACCTGCTGGAAACCAGCAGCTGGATAGTGTTTGGTTTGAAAAGAGGTAACCAGTAAGGGATGAGAAAGGATTACAGGTAGGGAATGTAATGATACATCAATTGGTATCGATGCAAAAGCAATGACAGAGCTGTGTTGATGTTGCATGCGAGAATCAATCCATGCCATTCATTGTTAAATTTATTTATATTAATGAAGCAACTTGGATGAAACCACTTGGTTATCTTTGGGCATGAGTGTTATATTTCAATGCCATATATAATGATATAATGTTTAGATACTCTACATTTCTTTAAAAGCACGGAACAATCTCAAGGATATATTGGATTATGTTGCCTTGAATTATATTGCATTGAAAGTTCATCAAATCATTTTGCATAATATCAAATTTTTATTACTGAATTTTTACCCCTACTTACAAGGTATTTTTGTTATATGCACTTATGTAAATGCCACTGACCATCCCTGGCAGGTCTTGTTTTTTTCCCCCTCCACCCAGTTTTGGTTTTGGCAAGGACTGCCCAACACAGAAGCTCAAGAGTCAAAATGTCCCAGGCCTTTGAACCACAGCAGCTCCTCTGGGAGAGGGCGGAGGATAAGAGGGAAAGCCAAAAAAGATGAGGTGTCCAGGCAGCAGACACACTGCTGACTGACAGGGCACCATGACAGAGAGATTCCCCCTGCTTCCAAGCGCAGCTGTCGAGCTAGCTGGGTGAAGTCCACGAAATGCCATATTTTTGCTTTTAATCTTAAATCAAAAGGCAGAAAAAACGCTTGAAGTGCTGATGGATGTGTGATAGCAAAGGTTAACAAGGTAAAACAGCTGAAGCCGCTGAACCCTGTCTGCACACCCCAAGGAGACGTGTCATTTTCCAGACTTTTACATGAAGAGCAACAGCTTATTCCTGAATTGAGCTGATTTCTGAAACTGGAGCACCTGGGATCTTTGGAAGCTGCTATACACTGCTACCCTCAAGTTCTGCAGCAGGGGGATGTTTCTTGGGGGGGGGGTTATTGCCACCTGAAATGAAAGACACAAGGCTGCACAAAGAGTTCAAAGGGCTATGTTTATTTTATGCAAGAAACCTTGACAGAAACTGGCAGCATTGATTGCCGTAAGGTAATTTGCCTTTCTCAGAGGAGGAAACTGAGCCCAGACTACATTATTTGTTTAGCTAATTTGTCACCAATACCAAGTCAAAATAAGCCTTTTCATCAAAAGGAACCTTCTCAGCAACAAAAAAGAAATGGATGACTCAGTCAGGTATACCAGTATTTTCAAAGACCACATTCTTCAAAGGCCACATTCAGCAGGTTTGAACAGATACACTTTGTCGTAAATGGTTTTCAGATGACTCCAGCATACCGAAATGTGACGAGGACGATGCTGACAACATTTAAAATGTGTGACTAACGCGAAAGGGAATGCAAAGTGAGAGACTGACATTTAGCAGACATTTGGCTGTCCTCATTCTAAAACAAGAGGAACGAAACTCAAATCTCCCTCCCCCATCTGCCTCTGGGTTGCAGCGGACAGGGTGTTGAACACCGTCCAGTTCTGATGGAGTCAGCAACAGAACTGATTCCAGGCTGCCAGCACTTGCAACCCAGCAGGCACTGAATGAGATGGCACAGACCCAAGGATCCTGTCACAGTGCCACTATATCAGGCCACAGAGACTTTCGATCAACATGGGCGGCCAGGGAATTGACACCCCACACAAAACAGTCCACAAACAATAACTCAAAATGGCCCAAAGGCCTGCTTGTTACTCTGATTATGAATAATGGCAATATTCCGTTCAATATTCCTGGGCCCATTATGAATGTGTTCAAAAGACATCTATCAACACACGAGTGAGCCTATCCTTTGATGTTTTCAGGGGCTGGCAGCGCACTAGCCTCTATCCTGCCAGTAGGCCCCGTGATTGCCCAGCTGTCTCCGAGTTGTTCGGCGACAGCAGTTTCTTGCACGGTAAACAACGCACTGCGTCAATATTTGCATGAAAGAGTCGTTGTGGGACACATGCTGCTGGGTTCAGCGGAAGTATATCTTTGCCCGTATTTCCCCTGCAGCATTGCACAAATATTGGTTAAGACCAGAAACGCCAGAGCACAAAGCCACCAGGCTAAGCCGCCAGGGGGGGAGGTGAATGCCACTCCGGTGTGTTTAAAAGCAGCGGCAACAAAGCAGTTATTCGGAACCCCAGAGACTGCATACAGTACAGCGCAAACCTTGTAAACGTTGATTAAGATGCCACCCGAGCACACCCGCCCACACCCCATCCATGCCGCTTGAGGCTTTGAGGCCAGTAAAGCTATGGTGGGGCGGCTGGCACTGGCTCGCAGTTGTCCCGGACAGCAGCTGCGTAGTTAATTCCTCACTCTTCCTCTGGACGGTCTCCAGCTCAGCGAATGCTCAGTGCCAATCTATAGACACTGCTTCTGTTCTACACTAACAAGAGAGGAGGGGCTATAAAGAAAGCAGCTTTTGCAAGCATTACGGACCGCTGCTAAACAACCACTGCATATGTCATCCCTAATGCCAACTGCAAAACACAAGGACGCACATAATGTTCTTGTCTGCAAGTGCACTTGAAATAAGGTAACAATTACACCAAATGAAAACCTTGAACATTGATAGTTTTATGGCATTTAATAAATAGCACGTTTCTTTGTTATAAACATCAGCACCAACACACTCGCTAGGCCTGTCTTATCAGGGTTACATTCAGATCTCACCAAAGCCATGCTGACAGAGAAGTGCTGCGCAAGCAATAGATCTTCTTTAAAATGAGCTGTTCAGACTGGTGAAATAAAATGGCCAGGGGGGAGAATGCCGTGGACATAGATTTACAGTATTAAAATTGACTAGGCCATTAACAAGCAAACCCAGACACTTCACATTTTTTGTGCACGCCAAACAAAATCCATTATATTTAGAGGACAATTTCATCTCATAAAGACAAATGTGAATTGACTTGGCTTCTTTTACTTACAAGCATGCATTCAGTTAACCAAAGCAATTACAGCAGTCTGTAAATCTCTTGACTGTGACAATTGGGACGTCTTTAGCAGTAATTTGAGTGTGCATGTGCCCTGCCAAATGTCAAGTACTCACTAGGAATATCGCAAGTGTCATCATCACCTCCCTCTAATGTATAAAACAGCGAATAAAACGCTTAAGTCCCCTCCAAACTGTTCTTTCATATCCTCTCCAAATTGTTTCCTGTGCCATTTAATAGGACAAGGATATGATCCTGTAAGGACATGCCCCTATTTAAAGTGTGTTTAAATATTGAAATGCTCATAATACCACAATGATGGCATCACAATTCATTTCTTTAAGGTAGCTATTTCCTCAAAGACATAGCGACATAGAAATCAACTAAAGGTAATCTGTTGAAGGTGCATTTGTCTGCTGTGAACCGTTATCCAAAAAGAACCTCAAATTCAAAGGAGGTCATGATGGAGAAATTACATTAAAGACATTATCTTATGGGATGAAAGAAATTAAAACACTCGACCAATTAAAACACTTGACACATTCTGGCTGCTGAAGCATATTACATCACGTTATTTATTTAGCAGAGGCTTATACAGCGACACAGTTTACATGCTATCCTCATAACACAGCCAGATACTTATGAAGCAATATGGCTTAAATACCCTACCCAATGACGCATCAATGATACAGCAGTGCCTTGCCAGGGAATCGAACCAACAACCTGGGTCACAATTCCCACTCCTTACCACCACACCACACTGCAGCCCACATGGTGAAGACTCCATTCACATCCTACCACTCAGTGCGCTCAGTAACACACCCACTGAAACCACCCAACTCCCTACTGGCAGGCCTCCCTGCCACTGTTATCTGACCCCTCCAAATCCTCCATAACTCAGCAGTGTGACTGGTATTCCTCCTGTCCGCTCATCCATCTTTAATAGCTACCAACTGTGACCTGCGCCCGCCTCTGAGCTCCGACTCTGAACCTGGAGCACCGGCGTGCCATGCCCTGTGCCTCAAGACCCCAATTACAATCCAGCGCGGCGTGCATCTGTGGGCGAGGGAGGAATTTTCTATGCTAATCCCCTGACACCTCTTCTCTAGCTTTTGAAGGTGGAGCGCTGGTGTTCAGGTGTCTGGTACTCCCTTGAGGTGTCCATTTCTGTGCCTGCATCGCTCTCGTGACCCGTGTTCAGGACCTTGCACATCCCCACCATGGCAAATCAACCACGTCTTTTAAAAATGTGATATGTACATTTCAATTGATGAAAGGCAGTTGATACTTGCAATTGATTGTTAATAGCAAAGTACACTGGCACACTAATGTGGCAGAAAAGCCCAAGCAGGGACACTAGGCATCAGGTCTGACCGTTTACCTTGTGGCTGCAGTGCAAAGCCTAAAGTGTTTCCTTTCACATTTGATATTTCCTCTTTGTTAGTTTGATGACAGCATTAGCATGTAACCATTGCCAACCAGATCTGATAGGAATTGCTTTAAATTTCCTTACAAACTAAAATTCTGACAACAAAATATAGCATATGCACTAATTTTCAGGGTACCTATCAGCACTTTCATGTTAAGCTGCAGTCAAATATAATGCTGCTCAGTGCAGGAAGTGAATGAACAGTGAGGAATCCAGTCTTGATCTGATAATAAAACCCACACACTTGTCTTTCACAGTGCTTATTCTGAAGGACATCTAGAGCTGTTTTCTGAAAAATAGGGTTATCTTTCTGTAGTTACAGGAAGTTGTTACAAAATTTTACAAAGATTTTACCTTTAACCCCATTTGGATGACAAGTGCACACATCCACTGGCATTACCGAGACAATATATAAAAGCTTTTTCATAGTGCTCCTCTCAGTGCCTCTGCAGTTTTGTGTCTGATTTGTGTCTAAGCAATGTATATTGAGGTGAAGAAAATGCATACTAAAATCAAAGGGAACCAATGTAAAATGCCAGCCTACTCCTCCCTTTTCTGCTCTTTAAAGTACTGAAAGCCCTCTCCTCCTTTGACAATTCCCTTGGTTCCCAACAGGTGACATTACCGTGACATTTATGGAGTACCAAAGGGCTGACCTCCCCGCTGTCCTAAAAGTAAACTGTCTCGTCACTCCAAGACTCCTTTCAAAAGATGTATGCCCACACAGTTCAATACCAATCTAATAAAAGACATTACTTCAATGTGTCAGTCAAGGCATTCTGATGACAGAACAGTTAAAAAAAAACTGTCAATCCCCTCTAAACTACCACAGCAGTTGGAAGAGGAACACAAGTCTGGGCTGCTCAAGCAGCCATTCCCCTGCTGTTCTGCCAGAGCACAGCAAGGTCCAATTCATTAGCTGAATTAATGGCAGAGCAGCTAGAGGGGTCAGAGGTCAGTGGGACCCAGACTATATCAGGAAGTGTTTAAACGAGGCTGGGGGGGCTGTGAGCGGTGACCTGTGTCATTTGTCACCCCGTTACCTACTGGGGACAAAGCGGTTTTGTTCTTGAATGCTGCTTTGAAAAGTGAAAATCCGACTTGTAATTACAGCACAGCTGCACCCAGCAGACATTCACAGGGATCTGCGAGGTAAGAAACTGTTCTGTGCTAATGGGATTAAGCCTTTTGTTTCAGAGATGTGAGATGGCAACAGGTGCTCAGTTCCTAGGCCATTTACAACCACTGTTTGAAATATATATTAAGGCTTTGATGTCCTTATAGGGCCTTATAGACCTTATAGGGTCTTCAGGAACACTTCCCAATTTTACCATGTACATTCCCTCCGGCAAAATGACAAATCCGTTTTTTTTTTAAAGATTACCAGTCATTGCTTTTCGGTTTTATTTTGAATTTCTTCCTCTTTGTTGTTTTTCACAACTTCCCCATATGAAATAGCATTACAATGTATTCAAATACGATATCAAAACAATTACTGAAAACATACAGACACATTTTATGCATTAAATGCAAACAAGTAAATGAAAACAACCAGCTTAATTCCAATACAGTGCACTCCACTTAACCAATCACAGCCATGCAGGATGATCTGATCTTTAAAAGCGATTGATTTTTACAGGCAAAAGTACAAACGAATAGGTAAAATGAATGCTGAGATTTCAAACAATGTTTTTTCACATATTTCACTGAGAAATTTCCTTAGTTAAAGTCCTAAAATACATAATAAAACATATTTCAATGTACAGTACTTTTTAAACAATCCTTTACAAAATGTAACAAAATAACAATGCACAATGCTGTTCAAAACAACAAAGTGACTGCACTACCACTTAGTGTAGGAGGCATTATACACCAAAGACAGTCAGTGCAGACCAAGGGAATCACAACAAATGTGTGAATACATTGTTCCTGCGCAATGCATTTCAATCAAACATTATGTACACCGGCTCATATTATACTGATTAAACGAGCCGGCTTCATATTTAACTCACATTGTGCCAGTAACTGGTGCTAAAAGCTGCCTAATCCCTTTCGAATTCCGCTCCAAAACAGAAACTGTACTTCCACATGTCATCTGTGCAATTTCATGAATGATTCTGTAATCACAGATAAGTAGTGGCCTAATTTAATACACTGTTTAATATACATTTGGCAAAGGAGCAGACTAGACATCTTACGGTGATGAGCGCATACATTTAGTTTATGCAGAAGAAAAAATACATTGTCTTTTTTGGACACCAAATTTAAAAAAGGGACAATTTTCTAAAAACCAAATCGGATAAAGTGAAAACAGTTATTTAATAGTATCAGATCATAATTTCATTTGTAAATTAAACTGATTTTTTTGCATTAGATGACTAGGTAGATGAATTTGATTTGCAGACTGTTACAGTTGCACTTGATGCTTAATACTATAAATACCAATATTCCTGCACATAATAGCTAGACTTTATTCAGAAATGAATCAAACAATGCAAAGTATGTCTTTCAGTTACCATGCTGGTGGTGCAATCATGTAATGCACTGATCCTAAGCATGACCTCATCTGCACAAACTGGTTTATTATGTGGAACAGTGCACAAAGGCAGGCAAAGGCAGTGGCATCTGGACCTTCTTTTTGTGCAAAAGCGAAAGTGAAATCACTCCCCCTCACATTTAGCAGAAACGAGCTTCCAAAATTTGAGAACAGAAGGTTTACATGTTGACAGTGTTGGTTTTGAGGCTGGCTGTGTCAGCAACTGCCGATTCACTGACAAGACATCTGCACTGAAACCTTACACAGCACACCATATTGCTGAGCTAACCACAAAGCTATGACCTGCAAAACCAGTTTTCATTTTAATGGCATAAACAGATATCAATTGCGTTTTTCTATGGGGATAATGCACCAGTTGTCGATATGCATATGTCTAGGTATGTGTAAGTTTGCATATGTGTGTGGAGCAAGCGATTGTTGGTTTTGGGAGCTAGCCTTCCACGCACTGTGATCTGAGTATCACTTAGGGAATTTCTGATGATGCGTAAACAGAGAGAAGCCTCGGGGCTTGGGCCATGTGGTCAAGCAGCAGGCGCTACTCAAACTGAGAGATGAGTGTTGTATGGACGTTTCAAGTGGGACAAGAGGGGCTTTGCTACTGTTGAACGCCAGATCTAAAGCAAGGTGATCCAATGCAATTCTAAATGGCTGTGCATAATTAATTACTTGGATGTCCATGAGTAAAGACCACTATATCAGACGGACAGAAAACAGCACTAAACACTGCAGTGACCTCAGGGCCACCATGTGACTCTGATGTGTTATTTTCAGCATCTTGCAATATTTGTGGCTCTGCTCTGAATGTTGACCGAGCTTAATATATGGAGCTCATTACAGAAGGCATTACAGAGTGACACAGACTGTATGCTTCAAATTAATTTTTTCTGTTGCCAAGAATTGGACACAGCCTCTGAAATAACAAACAAGAAGAAGCAAAGAAAGGTTCCATTGTCAATTAGATGTAGAATTCTCAGTTTTCAGCAGACTTTCAGGTCCCTTGATAACACAGCTAAACAGGGTTGCTAAACAGCCACTAACTAATAAGCCCTTGAATGAAATCATCACAGGACAGAGACCTGCCTTTATTTGGGAACAATGTTCATTTTCCACAATAAGCAAGCAAGAAAAAACATTAGACAATTCAAATTAGACAATTTATTAGACATTAGACAATTTATTTTAATGAAATGAATGGCTACTTCCTATAATAAAGATGTTTTATCTGCATTTCAATATATTTTGCTGGATCAGTGCATGACTGTTCCAATCAAACAAATGTAACCAATGCATGTTCTGTGACCAGAAAATCACTAAACTGATTTGAAATACCTCCTGTGTCCCTCAGAAACAGTCAGTAACCCCATACCCCAGTTACACCATGTTCTATAAACACAAAGCTGAGGGCCTCCAGCTGTGTCTCCTCTTACACACTTGGGTTATAATGCTGATCTTATCTATCAACATGGCACTTACATGTTTCAACAGCTAGCTGCATTTGGTCTCCAGAGAGAAGGCATACACTTACACAAGAGAAAAGACAAACACTTGCACATGAGAACACCAGAGAGAGACACTCAAGAGAAGTTCTTTGAGGTGAGAGAATTTACTGTACAAATAGTTTATCTTGGATGCCAAAACCAATGTTGAGAGACGTCTCAAGTGTAAATTTTATGCTCAGAAGAGAGGCAGGCAGATGAATAAGGCATGATATACTGTGGAACCGCTGGCCAAATGCGCAATATGGGGTGAGTACTACGCAACAGGAACCAAAAGCACAGAGCTTCTCATGAAACAGTATTTTCAGTGAAAATGTGTTGGATACAATTAAGGAAAAAAGTGCTGTGTCTGCATCTTTTAATCCCCTTAACACACAGAATGCCTGTAAAAAAAAAAAAATTAAAAATGTATCTTAGCAAACCCCAGATCAGCGTGTCCTCTGACTCACTGAAATAACAATCTCGCAGAGCCATTAAACAGTTCTAACAGTCTCTTTAACGGGGATATTTGGGTTAATATAATTTGATTATGCCGTTGCCAGAATGGAACTGGCGCTAGATTTCCTTGTCTTGGCTATTCAGATGGCAGATTAATGTGATTAATCGAAGACTTCACTTCCAATTTCCAAGGCAGGAACTCTGCCTGTCATCTGGCAGTCATGACACAAGATTGAATAACTGGTATGGCGGAAGCTGCTTCTGTCTTCTTTCCTGCATGGACAGGCTTCACTAACAGGCCTCCATCCCTTTCTGCCACTACAAAAAGGGCATATTTTATATCTGCCAGCTATCAACCTGTTGCCTCTTGCTCCACATAAACATCTCCAATTACTGCAGTCTGTGCTTGAGGAATGGTAGGAGGCTAATGGGTTCTTCACTTGCCTCTGGTTTGATTGGCAAAACCCCAATCACGACTCCTTACTCCATGAATGCCTGGAATCAATAAAGGTGTATTATATATCACAGCGAAGAGCAATACTGCCTGCTATTACTTAAGAAATGAAATCAATCCTTCAATAAAACTAAGGGTTTTTGCTCTCACATGGTGTCCATCACCACAAATGCCTGTGTTTCTGGCAGCCTGTGTTCCATACAGGGCATAGACGAACAATGGGAAAAACATTTATTCATTATGTGATATACACTGCACATTCCAATGGGAAATCTGTTCATGGTAGCAGGAAAGACACTGTCTCACCCCAGCATGGACAGGCCATGGTAGTGGAAGTCTGGATGAGTGTCCTTCTCAGCTATGCCTGCTTAAAATAATTTAAGTTCAAAAATGAGTGAATCTTCATTTTTTTTGTAATAGTTGCATGTTTTAGTTATCATATAATCACATAAAACATAAAATCATTCATCAATGTCTCCTCGACACACTATGGCCAAACTCCTTTGTGCTAACCCTGTTGTGTAAGCCCTACAATTAGAACAACCCTAAGCCCGATGCTTCCTGTACGCTCATTTTGCTGCAATATTTTTCCTAGTTTCCACCTCCACCCTGAAACACCCTGGCTTATCTGAGAAAAGAGGTGTTCTCATGACTAGCATCTACAGCAACTTTTTTTTTTTTTTTGCTTAAATGACTCTTTCCTCCCTTTACTGTTTGGCAGACGTGTAGGCAGGACATCTCTGCCATTGCAATGACAGGTTACCGAATCAGAGCTGAGAATAATCCTACATGGGAATGTTAACATCAAGGGAATCTTCCAGAGGAGCAGCTGTTAAACTTGGTTGTGATAATATTCGCGAGAGTATTAAACTGTGTATCTGTTTACGTTGACCGGCTTCCCCATCTCCTTAGGTCCACTTCCTGGCCTTACTTTTTGCACAGACTAACAGAGAGAAGTCTCTTATTAAAATGTCTGTGACAGGGAAGGAGTTATCATTACCCTTCTGTCAGTGCAGCCAAGCGGCAAATGACAGCCTGACTTATCATTGTTATCACTGTTCAGATATACTTGGGGCAAACATTAATGAGTGGACAAAAACAGTCCTCAGAGTTTCCTTTATAATGCCACAAAGGTGGAAATCAAAAGCTAACTGCCTTAAGAACCTGCAAGGGGTTTCCATTTATGCCTATCAAAGCAGCTCAGGATCCCACACAGTACCAAGTTAAACATTCAAATAGACCAACCCAAAAAATACCTGAATAAGAAAATTACCATATAGCCACCTACTCAAAGTGAGAAAACGCTTGTGTCACGTTTTGCATGCCATGAATGGGCTACACCCATTTCTAACAGCAATGAAGGAAAACACGCTTAACAGGCCCATAACAAAAAGGCATCTCACAAATTCAACACTTCACTTTCTTACTCCATAAATGCCTTTTTTTCAATGGCCTCATGACCTCACTTACACAAAACCCAACTTAAGGCACGTGCCCCACTAACTCAGTACTAAAAGCCCTTTGGAGGCGATTCAGTAAGGTATGGTGCTAGTAACAACTCCTGGCCCTGAGAAGGCCAAACACCTCAATGTCTGTAATGGTGGGACACTGGCACTATTTTTTTTAATTCTTTCATTAGACAGCATGTTTCTTTAACACAGTGGTGTCTGTGGTCTTCCCTGAAACCAGCTTTAGCAGCTCCTTTTCCGCTGAGCATGCTGGGTAATGAAATGTCTCACAGGGCAGAAAGGGTCTGTGGTTCAGACACAGAGTTTACACGCCCACACACCCACAGCAGTGCCAGGGTTTATTCGCTCCGGGGCCATTTTGCTGGGTCTGCCACATACCTTCTACCTGCTAGAAAAAGGGAGCGTGCCCTGATAAATCTTTCAGCGTTACATGTGTCAAGGGTTTCAGCGTGTTGGATCTTCCTCTGAAGAAAGCTGCTGGCCTCATGTACTTGCCCCCTCGGCCCCTCACATTTCAGCACAATGACTTTGGATTCTGGATTTCTGAAAAATAAAACATGCCCACTTTTCCACTGCATGATATGTAATGCCTGCCCATAAATAGGTCAATGACAACAGCCTCCCCTGACAAGGGAGGGACAACACAGAGGCTTGATAAATAAACAAACAACTAGAGGTCAGGGGTGGAGGATCATGTTTGCACTTTCAGCTAACTTTGTGAATCTTTCTGAAACTTGTTACCCTAATGGGAAAATGCTGGCAGCGATGTAGCCCAAATTACACCTTAAATGTAAAATGTAAAAATCTTAATTGTTATAAGGAAGGCCAACTGTTTGACATTGTTTGCAGTGCATCGCAGAGATCCAGGAAAACGAAGCTAAAAACAACCGTGCCTGTGTGAGGCGTTATTTATCGCCGCCCACGCAGGCGCAGTATGATTCACCAGCTTGCGTGCCCCCACCCTCAAGGGGGGTAATTGTGGCCTGCGTGAAGCGCGGAGAGATGTGACATTGTTTTCGGTAACTGGAGACTGCCATTTCCTCGAGGGCTTGCCCACCCCTGATGGTGGGCCCGCCCCTCCTCCCCCCAAACCCCCCAGCCCCCCCCGCCCGAGGCCGCAAGGCCGCACGCCGTTGTTCCAGGGGGCTTTCATTCTGCTACATTAATAATGAGACGAGCAATACGCCGGCCTGTGGACCACCCTCTGTGGGTGAAGTGACATGTTGGGAAGCAGAGCGCCGCAATGACACGCCGCACGGCTCAGCACAAAAACACAGTGCCGTCGCCAAAGGCTGCTGGGTAAATTGGCTCCCCTGTCACTCCGTGACGTATCTGCTCCCATTTCGCTCTCGAGAACATCTGGGGGCTGAAACTAAAAACAGAGCCCCGGCAAAGGCCTGCCGTTGTATGCCCTGACAACATTTGCGCATTCTCCCTGCAAAACGACACAAAAACCTTCTCTGATTTTACTCCTCCGCCTGTACCATAAACTCACTGTTCTGAAAGGCCCCACGATCACTTAAACACAGAGAAGCGATGAACAGATCGGGGAGAGACCTCACGTTCAAGCCCAAACAAACACAATGTGAGAGTCTGACCGAGTGCTGACACCAACATGAACCACATGAAACACAAAATAAATTTGAAAGCAACTGTACATAACTGTTCATACACTGACCTTATCCTACAAAGCAGATAAACTGAAATTATAGGAAATAGCAAAACAAACATGAATGCTAAACATTACATTTGCAGGACACCTAAGTATTCAAAACTCGAAATAAAGCCAAATCTTTAATTATTGACTCTATGCCCAAAGCTAACACTCCCTTTGAGGACGAATCTAAGAAACAGTAGGTAGGCCCAGCCATAGGTGTTTCTGCATTCAGGTGACATTAGAGGGATCGATTCTTATTCTTTTTGATTTTTTTTTTTAATTCTCATTTGCATATTTTCATTCAGCAATATCTGCTGCCGGTGTTCATATCAATGCTAAACACATTGCTTCGGCAATACTGTATTTTTATCATCATGCCACTGAAGTAAATTTGAATTGAATCAAAACATTGACAAAAGTCTGAGAAAACACAAAAGTGTAAGAATCTCTTTTTCTCCCATTCATTCCGAAGAGTACCATCCAATGTATCTAATTAGGGCGCTTTGAGAGGATGCAAACACTGTAGGTTGTAGATCTCTCAGGAGCACTGGGGTGAGAAAATTCTGCCCTGGCCTCTAGGCTCTGTCACGTTGTCAAGATCTGATATAAAACGGGAGGTAGGCTAACCTGTTCAGATCTTTGAAAAACATGCAGGACGACTTTTGGTTGACTTGTCCACGCATGCATGAGTATAAATCACTTAACCTTGAATAATAAACATTAATTACCATGTCACTCATTTCTGACACAACGCTGTGTGAAAAATGAATGTAAGAGACTAATGCGTTGCCCTTCCTGTCCTCAGGCTACTCTCAGTGTCCAGACCTATCCTTTTAAACTGCAGCAGAGAGACAAAAATACGGTATACAAGAATAAAATTGCTTTATTTTTCCAACCCATTAACACCATCCGGTAAAATACGATACCCAGATTTCCATCTGCTAGCCGATTCCCAGCCTGATAATTTAACTCAATTCAAAAGCCATGAGTGCCCGTTATCTGTGGAACCTCAGTTGATAGATTAATGCAGTGTCTCTTCTCAGGGCTATCAACTTTTATGGCTCCTTCTGCAAATGAAGAAATTCAGCTGTTCGAGCTTTAATACTGCTCAGCCTCCTACAATGAAAAGAACCTTGCTCAGTCTCTTACAATGCAGCCAGAAAGTCATACCCGCCTTGACAATGCTCTCTTTCAGGGGTGGCTGCCATTAATTGCAGCGGGGGCGCATTCCTCCCTCGTAATTGTGGCCCGGTCTCTTGTCTCCTGCTCTCTTTTTTAAAGAGATGTGGCGGAAGTCCTTCTGGTGCTAAAAGCAGGGCAATATCCTGACAGCGTCTGGCCTTCGCTTGCAAAAGGCTGTAATATTTATGATGTGAGAGAAAGTCGTTCACTGCCAAAGAGCTGAAGAGGCAATAACTTCAAAAATATGACAATGTGTTTTGGGGGGGTGAGAAGGCTGGATCTCGGAAAATCCATTCCAGCTGGTTAATGAGGCCCCTTGACTCTGGACCTCTTCTCACACTGAAACATAAGGGGGGTTGGGGATAGGAGAGGTGAGAGGGAGGAAGGGGGTGTCCTCTGAAATGCTGCATGAGAAACTGGGCTGCTCGGAGGCGTTAATCCACAGGGAAGTCATTGCAGTTCTGAAACCAAGGCTTTGAACGTTGCCTACGACCATGAGGTCAAAACCAGAAGACCTCCACCGGGATTCCACCAGGTGAATTATGCAGTACTACACTGAAGTTCACCTATTGCCGAGGGCCACCTGTCTTCACCTTACACGAAATGTTCAACTGACCATTTTCTTTTTTCCCCCAAACAAACAGCTGCACAAAAACACACAAGAGCATTGACAGTTGTTGCCTCTTCCTGCGAGTCGCAGACCAGCAGTCTGTCCACTGGTCATCAAAGGGTCATAGCCGCGCAGCCCGCACACATGAACTTTTCATAAAGGAGGGTCGGGCAAGTTTACTCTGCATCGCACAGGAGGCAACAAGCAAAAAAGTTCTAGTTGTGACATGCAACTTGCAACCACTGACAAACTACCACTGATTTTATACTTTGACCATCCCAGAGATTTTAAAATTAAAGCTCAAAGTACAAGGCACCAGGGGAGTAGTACTGTTTTTATACAGTCAGGATCACAAGATGTCATTTTATACATTTTAAAGAATCGCTGTAAAAAGGACCGCAATTACACATACATACATAAATGCAGAAACTTTCTTATGCGTGACAATGAAGTAAATTTGTGTCATGCATGACGCAGAAACATATCCATACATTATTCACTAGATGACACAAAAAAATTCCATATGGATAACCTGATTTCAGTTCCGTGTTCTTGGCTCATAACAGTGTCATCCAATTTATTACAGCTTTAAAATAATATACATGTGGCTCTGATAAATCTTCACCAGGATGGCTGTCAATTTTATGTTTTATACTGACACGTAGAATGTCGAATGTCTAAAATCTAAAAACAACCACAGGGTACAAAAAGTAGTCATGTATCAGAAGAAGTGCAAATGGAAAAGGGTAAAAATACAACAGAACAGCAGTTTGACTGACTTACTCGCTGTGGCCTCAGACTGTATGCCATCACTGGTCTCGACAGCCAGTGTGAACTAAATAAGTAACCCGAAATAAGCTTGCCACTGTGCTCTTTTGTGTTTGAGCCTTTCCATTTTTCATGCAGGATTCATGTAAACAAGTGTACCTAGCTAGCTATTTTTTCATTGTTGCCAAAATGAAAGTCAATTCAGTTGATTCCACATGAAATCAACTGAAAAGTAATGGCATCACTTTTAATTTTATCAGAACATTTCCATCAGTATTGACATATGGGTAAATTGTGACTTCTGAACCCATCTGATTCATGAGTGGAACTCAAATGTATAGACAGTTCAGCAGATTGCTACCATTCACCAATATGCCAAATGGACATGGTCATCTTTACATTGCATTCTGGGAATTGGATGCCATACTCAAATGGGATGGCAAACAACTTAAAGTTTTGAAAAATAAATAAATGGCACAAATGGTTCAGGATGTTCTGTCTGAACATACTATGAAGGGTTATATGGACATCAGAGAAATTAGTCTGTCACAGGGAATTCGGTTATGGCTTACACATCATGGAGGGGGGAATGTCGCATGCAGAGTGGTGCCTGATTTTCATTGTAGAGATTTCTCCAATGTGAAAGTGATTCAAATCTTCACAGTCTGCATCCCTGCTAAATTTTATGGAAGTGAAAAGTGACTGAAGACAAGAAGTGAAAGTGATCGTGGGTGGGAAAAACTCACATTAGTATACACTCCCCTGTGAACTGCCATTCTCAAAAATACGGTGGAAATAATTTCATTGTTATTATTACTGCTTTGGAGACACTCATATTCAGGGAAATTTTTAAGGATTACATTTTTACATATTACTATCCAATTACATATTACTATCCAATTATACAGATGAATGTTTCCTGAAGCAATTTACATTAAGTAACTTGCTCTTGGGTACAAATCCAGTGCCCCACCAGAGTATCAAACCTGCGTCTTTCTCACTAGTAACCAGTTCCCTAACCTTTTTGCCACACTGCTACCTCACAGTAAACCTTTGGCTCTCTCACCTACAGCTCAGCTTGGCTCAATGTGTATGCACCACATACGACAGATACACCAGAACTTTCCATCAGCTCAGCGAGTACAACTGAGCAGCTCCTAATCCTGAAATACCTTAATTCGGGGGGTGATTAAGCAGCCAACTAACCATGCCGTTCTTGCAATCGGGAGGCAAAAAAGACACCCTAGATCAAATTGTCCAGCATTAACGAGGGCCCACCCTTTTTTGTATAGCAAACTATCGGTTCAAAGAGGGACTTCAATGAGGAACATCAGGATTGCTCACGTATTCAAGGGTTCTGTTTAACCTCACATTTCATTTATTCATTTACCCAGGAGTAATGCCCTACAGTACAGTAAAGTTTACATTTCAGCATTCATGATTTGCTTGTTCCTGAACCCAGCTATCTAGCTTGCATTTTACCATTGCAAATCTATTTAAGAACCTCGCTGCAGTGTATGGTAGTGCCCCATGCTTGAACCAGCAGCAGGCATTATGAGTATTCTGAACAAATGTTCTAAATCAAGACTCCCCCTTGACAGTTACTGTACAAACATCTTGTTGATCTGTTTAATGTCAGTGTCCAGTGGCTCATAGCTAATTCCTATGATTGGCCTTTATTGATGGTCCCCTGCTACGTGAGCAGCAGCCAGACACTGTTGAACCAAAGAGAGGAAATAAAAAAGGATTTTATGGCTGCCATCAACTAAGCTGAGCATATTTCCTGCCTTGCTCAGTGGGTGGAGGGAAAAGCGGGCTAGAGCTTCCTGAGGGCTCTGGTATGATTGACAGGGATAGATTCAGTGGGAGCTGTGCAACAATTGGCTCACAGAGGTTAGAAGTAGAAAAAGCAGGACCACCCAGAGGCCTAGCCACATGACAAAACATCAAACAACCACCAGAATAAGCAATAGCTTGGCCACTCTGTCACCAGCGGATGTTTGTAGCCTCCTTTTTAAGTAGTAGCACAGGGGTGGCTTTTATCAGTCCTGAGTGCGTTTTTTTTTTGTTAAAAATCCTCAAACAACATCCCTGCATACCACTTCCTACCTACAGGCCCTTGCTCTCACTGTTTATCTTACTACTCCAGTTTCTGTATGGCCTCACACTGTTCTCTCTCAGATCGAGAAATTCTGCTCAGCGACACAAAGTTCACTTTGCCACATCTTAATTAAAGCGCTCCTTATTTGCCCTCCCCTTAGTTAATTTCCTTTCTGGAAGTTCAATCGCACTGCCACTTTCCCAGTAGCTGCTGCAACAATACCAGAAACAGCAGAGTCATGTCTTATTTATTTCCAGAAAAGTGATCCCCGTTAGGTGATGCATCTGCTAAGAGAGCTGAAACGGTTCTTGCAATCTAAGCAATCAAGGTCCCTGGTTAAATATTAATGCAGCAGCTTTAAATATAGGGAATAGGGGGAGAACCACTCAGTGAGCGGGTGCAGCAGAGCCAGGGGCAAAGATTCCAGCTATTCTAGCAATTCACTCCAGGAGAGATAAGAGGATGATTAAGCTGGAGGGCTTTGAGACCAAGATGATATGAGCCCCTGGCTAAAATAAAAAAAGGCATCCTTGATCTCTCCCCTTAGCAGGCTGTGTACAACCGACATAAAGCTACTGTATGTGCTGTGACAATGGTAGGTATTACAAAGCACGGGAAAGGTGCTCAGTACATAGGCATTTTGCTCCAAACAGCACTACATGCTGTGTGAGAACTTAGTTTACATGCCAGCCCACTGTTTTTTCTTACAGTGCCATGAATATTTTGCACGGTTTGTCCTATGATTACTGATTAGACAAAAGATTAATAAACACAAAGCATCTTGTGCTGGTAATGAAATGTTGCCATTTGCCTTATTATTTTAAAAAAATTCACTTACCTGTTGCATTAACTTAATTACAAGCCAAATTAGTCACCAGCTTAAAAGCTTCTTAGCCTTATGGTCTTAGTTACAGCTCTCCTGGCAGGCTTCAAATGCCAGATTTCTTTAACACAGAGTTACCTCCTACAAGCAGATATAAAGGAGATAGGGACATACTTGAGATAAGAAACATGAGTTATGTAATATATTATACCCTGGATTTAATGGTGCAGTGTTTACAGACATTGAAACTGAACATAGAAAAAGCCTATTTGACACACAGTATTTCCACATTTGTGTTTATCCTGTGTTCATACTGAATGATAGATTGAGTATTAATATTACAGCAACTCAGGCAAATATACAGGGATATGACGGATTTTTTTTATACAAATACAGCAATTTATGATATGTTTATGCGTGGAAACGGAATACTGATTTTGAGTACAACTAAAAAAAAGTAGATAAATAAAGCAGCCTATATTTTCTCAAGTGACTGAACACCTGAGGTGAGGTACTGCTTATTGAAGCATCTGACAGTGACTGGTTGTCTAAAACTGTACATTACATATCACTGTGATTTGAATGTCCACCTATTAAAACACAGCATACAACACTTCAGTTGCTTTAACTCTGCATTCAGGTGAGTAAAGTAACATTTTAAAATCCATTACAACAGTCACATCATGACTCCCTTGCTCCTTGTGCTTATCCAAGCTATGATACAGAACTCAGGAGGATTTACACTGCTGTAGCTTGGAACAATAAACAAATGGCAGCAATTCATTTTCAAACACAGAATATGCTGACATATAAATTCATTATACACACACACACACACACACATATATATATATATATATATATATATATATATATATATATATATATATATATATATATATATATACACATACATATGTAACACGCATATATGAGCCATGTAATGATCTTACCCTACACAGGACTATACAGCTGACATGCAGATTAATGGTAAAAGCCCATACCAGTGTCTCAGGTTTTCAGATGATTAACTTTGCGCAATAATGTCTCTCATCGAGCAGTTTCACAAGATGATTTCCGTATTAGTTAAAACCATGCTAACTAATACGGAAACCATGAATCCTCCCACTACATTACACCATGCTTATTAGGCCTAGGCCTTTATGTTCTGTGTCAACTCAAGATGCACTTAGAGACAGAATGATCCCGTCATACAACATTTACATACTTCTGACACCACATAGACCTATATAGTTCTAGAATATACAGGAAAAGTGGAAAAGTTTTTTATTATTATTTGTTGACAAATGAGATGTAAAACACAATAAAAGTGTTGTTTAATGAACACAATCTCATCACAAGCCCTCACAGCACCGGTGGAAAAATCAAGAAACAAGTCAAAATATACCCCCCTGTAGTGTAGAAAACAGGTTTTCTAAGGACAAAAGGGGATATTGCTTGAATGACAAACGCTGTCCTTCTGCAGTCACTTTTAAACGACTGAGCGGATCTTCTTTCGAAAATATGTCATTTAGAATCCATGGCCGTGAGGGGGTTTCAATGCTAAAGAATGTATTTGAAGAGCAGGACTAATCTGTGACAGACAGCCCGTCCCCATAGTCTGTGAGTCAGCTTAAACAGTGTTTACTCATGCACAATCAGGAAGCAGAAATCAGCCTGCAGCAAATCCAAAAGCGAGGGGGGCTTATGCGTATTCACGTAGCCACTTGAAAACAAACATTTCTAACAGGGGTTATCATCTCTGTTGTACATGCAGCACAGAGGCATATCAATGACCCAGCTGGAAAGGCCTTTGAAATATCAAAAGTCTTGCACTTTTGGTGGCTTTGGGCAAGTCCCCCGCCCACACGCTGAGGGTTACTGCAATCTGCCACTCAGCTTCTTCTCGGACAGTGAGGCCATCAGACCATCAGATACACAATGGGGGGGGGAGGTCACACACGTGTCATCTCTCTGAGTGACGGAACAGGAATGAGCCAGCGTCAGCCAAGGCCACTGGGAGGCCGCTCCATCATTTCGTCACTATGAGAGAGCTTTGGGGTGGAATGCACACTGTACGCGCACCGTTACGTCTACGTTTGACTCATGTCTCTCCACAAACATTTGAACTGATATCGACATTGAAGATGTGAAACAGAGAACGGAAACCTCCAGGGGACACCCCCCTCCCCTTAAAGGAGGAGGGGAAAAAAAAACCAACCACAATAAATGACAAATTATTTCTACGCTTCCCATAAAACAGCTGTCTTCAGCGCTCGATACACTGTCCCCCAAGTCCCAGGCGAGATTTTCCCAGACATCTGCCATATTAAAAATCAATAAGCACGTCCTGAATGCCAGCTGAAAATATCAAACTGAAACAAACAGCAAATCTCTTCTCCTCCCAAGGGGAGCTTCTGAACATCCTCCTGAATGCACTACAAAAAAAAAAAAAAAAAAGACAGCGAGCGAGGAGACACATTTTCGGTTTCCAGGGTTTTAGAGAACCTGCAGCTTAGCAGATGGCAATCTTTGTGCTTTCTCTCTTTCAATGGAGCACATCAATAAGAGAGAATTAGATCCCGCGTTTCTTCGCCGGCTCAGATAAGAACAGACAGCAGATAAAGACCAGATTCAACAACTCACATGAGACACAAGAGCTCTGTGGGTCTCTCTCCTAAATCTTTACTCCAACATCAAGTCTGCACAACGCCTCATGCACAAAAAGTCAAGGTCTTCCCAGAGTATGTGGCATGGGAAGGAAATTGAGCAAGACAAGATCAGACACATGGACAATGTCATACCTTAGATGACTATGGCTTGACAGTAGCATGTTCATGAGCTATAAGGAATTCCACATGGGGAGCAGGGGGCATCATGCCTGTTCTGTTTTGCTTTATTTATTTATTTGGGGGAAAAATAGTCAAATCACTGGAATTGTATTCAATTGTATTCAGTGGAATGCATCAGATGCTACAGCTTTCAGATGCATGGAGCACTTCATTAAAACAAAGTAAATCACTGGGATTGAATGCTTGATAATTACCATGGATCTGCTGAGCGAACACGAATCGATAATTAAATGCTCAATCTCAACTAAGATATTTAGAGTGATAAACTCAGGCAGCTCAAGTGCCAGCTGTCAAACATAATATCGTAATTTTTTTTTGTTGCACCTGTTTGAAGGTGGAATTGCACATCTGCACAATAGAATCGCACTCCTATAGCTCAGAAGAAAAAATAAACAAAGCGTGGCGAGAATGACGGTAGTGCTGGCAGTGGTGGGGCGTGCTTGGATTTGTCAGACCATCCCAAACACTTCAAACAGACAGATCACACAAAAACAGAGCAAGGGATCTCTAACTTCCTATGTGCATACATGACAATGTCGTACACGTCAGTGTGGTTTGCTTCAGGAACTGTGCAAAACAACACATTGTTAATCTGTGCCACTGTGCATGCCTTTGTATCTCTACACTCATTCATCATTCAGGCACACCACATGTGAAATTACACCACATAAAATCTTAACAGAGTGGCAGGTCACAGTAATTTAAAACACTTAGGGCCATCAGTGCTTTCAAACCAGGTCTTTACAGAGCACAGAGTAATGACAGAACCTTAACTAAGACTTTGAGAATCTCTTATTGAAATATCTCCTAGACCAATGCTCAACACGAAGAGGCTCTAACACTCCAAAGGATGTGGCACTCCTACACATATTCCATGCACTATGCAAACAATATCTCTTTTTCCTGTGCAAGTCAAAGCAGAATTATGGCACTTTAAGGCAGTATAAATTGGTTCTCTTGTGCAAACCTGTGGGTGGGAATCATTGTGTATCCCTCCAACAGTTTCCCTCCAGAACAGTGGCAGAAAATACAGAAAAATGTTTATATCACTTCCTGCCAGACCTTTTTACTGCACTGAATTATTTAATCTCTTCAAGCCCCATCTGTTGAACCAGGGGACTCCAGTGCTTTGGAGTCTTCTACTTGTAAAATAAATTCTGGTGAAGAAATTTTCCTCCTATTTACTCTTCTGCCGTAAATACATCACTGGCTATGCTTTGATTTAATTGCTGACACAAAATAAAGCTATATATCATAAACCCAGCCAAGAATGTCTTGACAATACTGGGAATGGACTATAGTTATGATGTAAGAATTCTGTGACATTTCCATTTTTCTCCCATCTTTATGATATCTGATTGACTTTAAATAATTTCTACAACCAACACAAGCCATTCAACCAACTTTTTTAGATTTCTTTCCTTACCAGCTAACATTAGTAAGAAAATACACAAAACCTGCAACAGGTCTCATCCTGAAAGCACACCACTTGTACAATGATTCATCTTTTGGCACTTGATCAGGAGGTGTTCTGGTTGTGCAGTGATACTTTTGACTATACTTATAGTGAATGTACACAGATATTCAGCAAATGGAAGTTACATCAGTTTTTTGACATTTTCCATGTTTTCCATGTCAGCAGTAGACAGCCAACTTCACTCTCTTGGAAATCTGGTCAAGGCAAGGCAGGAATTGGATTGAAAAATGGGTAAAAGGCAAAAGAACACCTCATTAAATTAGCGCATCCTATTTTTCAATATCATCCTATCACAGCAAGTAGAGGATTGTCATAATGTACATTCAGGGTACACACTTCTCCTACTTCTTTATAAATATTCAAACCATATATTTTCTTTTTTTTTCTCAAGAGAAACCCAACCACATTCTCATCTTAGAGCAGAAGAAATTGTAACCTGCCACAGAATAATAGGCCTTGGTGTCTGTCAAGGCCTGTGTCGCTGTGGTTTACCACAAACTGTTACGGAAAGCACCAATGAGAACAGCCTTCCTTCCTGTGAGGCTCGATTAAGCATAGGCTGAAAGCTGAAAACACAGCTCAGTTTCATTATCAATACTGTGCAATTCACCAAGAAGCAAATTTCTGTTAAGGCCATTTGTATTAGGGAATGAAAATCTGTATCACATCAAAGCTTGTGTGTGTGTGGTTTACCTCTTGACCCACCATTACACAAATTGATAACAGGGAAACTGAACCTCTGACAATGTACTTGAGCACGACAGAAGATAAACACAAAGGTTCGTAATAGTAAATTGAATGGGGCAGAGGGCAATTTCCTGACCCGTCTTTCAGTTTGAAGGGCCTCCGATGTTCCTTCCTCTGGGAAAGATGAATTACGCATTTGTGTGAAATTGGTAGATAGAGCAGATGTATTCCTCAAAACCCCCAGTTAGAGTGGCCCATGAAATGCATTGTGACAACCTGTGCTTAAGGCTGGAGAGTGGTTTATGCATTTCTGCACAGTGGTACAAGCTCCAGCAAACAAGCTTACACATGCACACGGCTCCCTGCGTTTTCTCCTTAAAGAAAGCAATGCGGAACACAATGCAACAGGACACATTTCTTAAGGAGTGAATCACAATCATTTTTCTATTTTTGATACTATTAGACAGGGTATCTACAGAGGAAAACACATACACAGGCACAAATGCATGCCTTAATAATAATTCTGTTCAGACTAGAATGTTTTTTCCAAATGTATCATTATCAACCAGAATTAAGTGGGCTGAAGCTGCCCTTTGACTGTAATGCAGTACGATTCCCAATTTCAAATCACACAACAGATGGCTCTACAGCCCTACTGCTTTTAAATGGGAATTACCAAGGGATAAATGAATTGATGGGCTTGGCCTTTACATAAACTCATGGGCTTACCAAGGACAAGCCTGGCCTTTAGAGGAGAGCGTGATACAGTGTTTTACTCCCAATTACTTTCACGTGACCTCCTTTTTATTAAAGAACAATTATTTCTCAAATCTTGTTTCAGAAATACCTTTGAATAGGTCAGCATACATTGGATATCCTCAGGAGTGCTTAAATAATCCTCGGAGCTGTCTGAAATGGTCATGATCCAAGGCATCATTGTGGAAAGGGGTGAGACAGCAGGGAGAATGATGGCAGCCACTCATTGTACACTGCTCTCCCTCAGCACTTTTAAAAACTACAATTAATCCGGTCATCTTCTTCAATGAAGTCCACAAAAACCATTTTTGATATGTGCCTATTGACCACGGATGGAAAAAAGGCTGCATCTGCAATTCGAGGCTAAATACATTTGGTCCGGAAGAAGACTGTGGAAGCACTCCTCTCGGTAATTCAATAGAGAGACATCCGCCTCCATGTTTGAGGGCGCTGCCGCCGTTCTCCAGAATTACGCAGCTAACGACAAGGAGAACAGGACAGCATTGAAAAGGACAGCTGGGAGGGAGGAAGGCCGAATCTTTCTTTCAGTTATTTTAAAATACTTGCTCGCCTCAAGTAGCCTGGAAACAACATTACTCTGCAAGGTGCCCTCTGTTCCAGGGGTACCAATCCGTTTTCAGAGGGATGTTTACAGAACCACAGAACAAGACTCACAATGTCAGTATTTTTTTTTTAGACATGCTTCCACTGTTACTGCATACCAGGATGATGTCTGGTCCTATTATAATGATCAAAGCAGAGTGCAGTCAGCTGTACTTGTTGCACACTGAAAGATGGGACTTACACCTTTTGAGGGAAAGTAAAGATGGGGGCCCAAAGTGAATGTTTCACAATTCCCATGGGGGCAAGTGGGTCATGCCGCAGTGTGTTTGAAGTGATCGATGGGGCAGCCCCCTTACTGATGATATAGGGTGGAGGCAGCATTCTCCATTCTGCATCTGCTTGAAGGCCTGATAGAAAACCCCTTCATTTTTTCACCATAAGCAATCATTCATGTTGGGGCTCTTCACCACTTGTGGGACTTACAACAGCATAGTGAAGTTGAAATAAGCTGGGAAGAAACCCACGCCTTTACTGGCAGTGCAGCAGACCCTTCAATAAGCCTCGCCCACTGAATATTCTTTGTCCAATTCTATCTTAGCAACTGTTATCACCTGCAATTTCTGAGACAAAACTAGGTAAATTAGATTAAACATTATGGTTAAATGGTGCTCCTGGGTCAACTGTAACAGTGAGTCAGGTACTCATAGAGGTTGGAGAGAGCATTTTTGCTCCATTTCAAAAGCCCAAAGCCAACTTGGAGAAATGCATGCTTTGGATTAGGCTTTGCTACAAACTACGGTTTAAACGCCTTTGCACACCAAATCTGATGCAAATTTACTGAAAATCTGAACATATTCAAATCTGAGGCACAAACCCATTTACTTCCATGCATTTTCCCCCTTATTCTGAAAGAAAGGAAAAAATGGAGTCTACAAGCAGTGATGACAATTTGATCATAACATTGCTGCCAAGCGAGAAAAAAGAAGGTGATACAGGGTCAGCTCATATTGAAAAAGCAGCAAAGGCCCAGAAAATTTTAGCAGTCAGAGAACTGAAACTGTACTACAATCTGTTGAAGACCTACTTTGGGATGTCTGTGGGGCAGTCTGAAACAAATGCAAACACCTCTAACCTAAAGATTTTTTAGCAAAAGATGATACCCATAAAAGTTCATGGTAGCCTACTGCCAAAGTAGATGACAAATTAGCTATCACTGCAGTGAAATCTAACATATCCCTTATTTCCAGCAATGTTAAACTAGCCAACATCAGTTAATTAGTCATCATGTATAACTAGTGAACTGTTGCAAATTGACATTAAGTACAAGATAACTTTGATATTAATGTCCTGGTATTAACTTAAACTACTGTTAACCTACACAGATGTAGCTTAGCTAGCGTAACAGTCACCTCACCCTTGTCCTATCCATGCTGACTTCTTTTGATAACTTTACAGCACGGATGTAGTCCTCCATAGCATACTGCAGACCCTTTTGGTAACAGTGAGCTGAAATTAAACAGCTGTTTAATCCAAAAGCTATTTAATACTTCTTGAGGAAAATACTGCTGCAGTGCACATTGTGCGGGTTAAGATAGTTATGCAGGTTATGTCCAAATTAGCAACAGTAACTAAGGGAGGCAGGGCTTAGGGAAGAATCCATTTAAGGGAAGGCAAGATCCACTCCGAAGTCCCAAACATAACTGAGAGGGACGTAGGGTCACCATGGGAGAGCACACCTGTGGGATTTTGACACTGTCGTGAGCTTGGCTTACTCCTTGACAGATTCCTGTGTCTGAACACCAAAGGCCGAGCAGATATAATCGCGGTGATTAACTGACAGCTTGAAGCTTGTCAGGCAGTGGCTCCACACTGTGTACTAACCTCACATCCAAATTTCATTTTTCCTTTTTAAATCAGGAAAAAAGCACAATTTATTTACAATGGTGATGACTGGGGTTAAATGAGGGGTTGTGACACTGGAACCTTGGGAACTGCGCTAACACAATGTTAAGCCTGTTCATGAAAACTGAGTCGCAAGGCTTCAAGTGAGAAAAAGAACACACAGCAATGCGTGATGTTCTGCATTCAAACGCATGAATAAACACAAGCATTTCATAGTTTTTAATCTAAATCAAAGCTCAGGTGAAAAAAGAAAAAAAAAACAAGGACGCTTGCCCAGATGCATTTAGCATGCATTAGAGAAACCGAGAGAAATTAATGTGATGGGGAGTTATTACAGAGTGGGTAGTCTGGATAATGAGGCTGTGAAATTCAAAGATCAAACAAAAAACAAGCACTCCTGTCTAGGTCTGCAGAGAAGCATGAATCTATATTCATTTCCAATGACCTTGGTAAAGTGTTTTTCCCATTAAAATGAGATCCTACATAAGCTGTAGTAATATCTCACTCTGAATTCAACCTGATGCCCAGCCAAATAATTCTGTTATGATCCAATTATGGAATGCTCTCTGTGCAGCTTTCAGTAGTGGGTATTGTGCAAACTCACAAATCTGTTACACTCAATCGATGATATATGGACCAATGCATAGGAATATGAATAGCCTGGGATATATATCCTTTTTGTATTTACAAAACATGCTCTACGATACTAGTGGTCTGTGCAAAGAGATCCTTGTTCATTAGTAACAATTAAACAGCACTGAACCTGGGAACACTGAAGGGAACCTGCACCTGTAAAGACTTCCAGCCCTTGTAATAGTGAGCTGTGTTGGATACATTAATGTTGTAGTCTGTTTATTTACTAGAGTGAGAGGCAAAGCTTCACAGCAGCCCTGTCTGAAAGGTGCATATTTATAGATTTGGAATGCCAAGTAAATATTACATTTGGCACCATGCATAAAGCTACTGGCTGTCTAGCTCCATAGGCCAGGAGCTATAAATGGAATTCAAGCAACATATCAACCCGCAATGAAGAAAATAAATTGTAAAAAGACTAACAACCAGAGCTTGATGATATGCCAATTCGACACAACTATCCAGTCTTTGTTTCAAGAGAGGAAGCACGGGGCATGCGTGTTTTTCTTTCAGAGTTAGGCCTAAATGACTGTGGCAGGCAGGAGCCGTAGGTGGCTGCAGACCTTGTGGTGTATTCTTGTGAGTGCTGGAAAAGTACAATGTCGCTTTTGTATGAACAAAGATCTTGGGAAGTACTAGAAACGTACCCTCCAATTCCAAAGTTGCACCTGTCTTTCAGATTTAAGTTTCTCATCCAGTTCCAGCCAGCAGGCTCTCCCACTGAACATACAGTAGTTTGAGCCAGAATAAAAGACACCCCCTTAAGCCCCCATCTCTCCCCCACAATCCACCCCTCTATGGATGGGGAAAAACCCTCTCAGCTGTACTGATGTGCTGAGCTACACAAAAGCCTTTAAAAACACTGTGCAAATCACTGTGACTCCTTCGTGTTTTCAAACAATGGCCGATTGTAACAGCCGCAAGTACTTGTAGGTAACAGATGGCTCGAAAGGTTTTGGGTACTGTTTCGTTTCTACTCCAGCAAGCATCTGTGCTAACATCAGCTAGACCGTTTCCAGTGATTGTGGTAAATGTGGTATGTGTCAAGGGGCTGATGGCGTTTCCAGTAACAACTCTCTCTCTCGCTCTCTAAGGCAGCCAGGGTTAGTAAAATACGTTTCACATCATAATATCACACTTACACTGTGTAGAACTCAGTAAGGTGCTGGCTTAAAAAACAGCAGTGTTTAGTGGCCTGTTTGGAAATAATGATCCCAATGAGGTACAAAGTTTTTTTCTATTCTTGTTAGCATATACTAGACATATTTTCCCTGACAACAGCCCATACTGTATTTCCTTAAAAGGACAAAAGCCACTCCCTTCCAGCCAATCAAGCCCAGCTAATAAAAGAAGGCCTTCAAAGCCCCTCTTTGACCAGCTCTGCAAAATTGATTATTGCTTTCCCTTTTTAACCGTCACTCTGCTGCCTTTGTGACTTGCACATGATGTGGCAGTAAAAGGCCAGCTGCCTTTCCTTCAGGGCGGTGTTCACATGACCAGCGTCTGACAAAAGGCCAGGCTGGAGTCCTGCAGCTACGGCAGGCACCAAGCGGAGCAGGTTCACAACCCATGAGCAGGACAAATCATTCAGAGGGCTTTAGTCGCTGTTTTTTTTTATACCAACACGGTGGAGGAGAGCATCGCAGCACCAGGCATGTAATTGAAATGCCCTATTCAAATAATAATAATAAAAAAATAAACAAAATGAAGAAGTAAGTGCGTGACTCATCTGTGTCGTACTGCTGAAGAGCATGACTGCAGATATTCTGTCTCACCCTGACAGATTAGCATGAGGTTCAGAAATACTGAAAAGCAGAAAAGTGACAACATGAGGATGTGCACTAATACTCAGCAGCTGCCGCCACCCGTCTGGGCTTTTCATCAGCATTACTGGAGCAGTTTCTGCTGTGAGATTAGCTTCCAATCTGTCTGGGCAGCACTGAGGCTTCCACCGCGCTCCATCTCACTACTTAAGCCCCCATCCCTGACGGCTCCCTGTGGGTCCCCTCGGAGGAGGCTCTTTGTTACCCGAACCTGAGGTCTAGCTGCGTCGAGTGGGCAGAACATACCCATGCCCCTTGGGGTAACTGCTCTGCCTAGTATTGTGTCCAAGCTCAACTGAATTGCCTGCCCTGAGAAGCCTGACACACTGAAATTAAGACGCTCAGACAGGAGCAGACCACATTCACATCATGAGAAGATGGAGAGAAATAAGTTATTCCTTACCTATTAACAACAAAAATTTGAGTGGATCTCTCAGTGTACCTGGTAAGATCACTGGATGTGTATTCTGGTGATTGATCAGCTATGCACATTGAGTCCCCTTCTCACTTTACAATGTCTCATGTACTGCCTCAGGAGTTTTTAGGGAGCAACATGAATGAGTGCACTGTTAGAAATTGAATTTTCAAATGCGGTGCAGCAAAATGTGGCATTTTGAAGCATGAACAGATCTTACTGAGGCAGAGGAAATGCTGCATGGAGCCCTTGAAAAAAAAGAAATACATAATGTTTTCAAACAAGGGGAAATGCTTCATAGCTCCAGCATTTGTCCTCATAAGTTACTGGCGGTTTCTGGTGAATGCAAGACATTTTCTGTAATGAGACTGCCTATTTCAAACAGAGTGCTTTCACAGTCCTCTGAAGCAGTCGAGGGACCTACTGAGTAACAACAGAAGAAATCTGTCTCAGTTGACCGAGTGGCACGGAGTTCAATGGGGTCTCCACCGCCTTTTAAAGACCATGTTAGGCTTTGAGATCAGACCTCCGGCCGGTACTCACAGCTCCAAAAAGTGCTGCTCCAACAGCTTGTTCTAATTATAACTCATAATAAATCATACACATTTTGATGAATGGTCCAACATTAATCGTTGCTCATTAAAATTCCAACATGGGGGGTGGAGGAAAAGAAGAGGAAATTCACTTTTACAAACGAGAGCGGAGAAAATGTGCGCCTTCCTTCTTTAGATCTGCAGCCCGTATTCTGCCGAGCCATTCTGAAACCCCCCTGATGGCTGTGGCTTTCGCTCAGCGCCAGCGAGTCGCATGTTGCTCAGCCATGGGAGGCGGGAAATGAGCTGGAAGCCAGTGCTTTTAATTATCCTCCTAGTGCCTCCCGCGCGCAGCGCTCCGTTCCAGCCATTCGGCAGATGCTGTGCTCCGGGGCAGGCAGCAGAGCGGCGGAGCGCTGTGCTAAAGACACGGATTCCCGCCTCCTTCCTCTGAAGCGCAGCCCACGTGCCCCTCGCCGGGGGGGGGGGGGCAGAGGAACGCAGAAGCTGGGAAAGGAAGATACACCGCGGGCCCTGAAGCAAGGTTACAGTGGGCCAGGGGAAGAAAGGGCACCTGGGCTGGGCTGGGGCCCAACCCCCAGCACTGCAACAAGCGACGCCATTGGATTTGCGGGGGGGGCGGGGCGGTGGGGTAACGGAGGATAGTGAACAGCCTCGCTGGCAAGACTCTTGTTATCCAGATGACTGGAGACCACCGGGCCAAAGTCTGGCACATGGTGCGTTCATTTTGACGTGCAGAAACTTTGACTGTCCACATATAAGACGCATGGCTCTGGAACTAGTTTGTAGCCTGGCTGGATTCAAAACGTGACAGCGGTAAGGGCCAACATTTTTGCAGATCTTCACACTAGAAATGATGTCTGTGTCTGTGGGTTGTAGTTCCGGTCTGAGTTTCCACCGCAAAGGGTAACTGAGGACAGATGCGTAACTCCATAGGGAACAAAAACTAATTGTAACATCTGCTGCCACCCATTCGATGGGCGCGTTGGCTTGCATGCAATTCAAGCCCTCCACTGAGATAAGTAGGGCCTTACCGTATCTGGGGTGAGATAAGACACCAAAGTCCATTAAATGCTTCACAAATTTGATCACCCAGTCTGAGCGCAGGAGAGAGAAGCCCATCCTGAGCTCTGCCGAGACCTCCAGGTGGTAATAGACTTAATAAAGTCAGAAGGATCTCTAATGACCCCAGCCACTGTTGGAGTTTAATCCCCCCACCCCCACCCACCACCCCACCCACCCCCGCCTGACAGCATTCATCTTCTCCCTCGCAGCATGATAAATTGCGCTACATGCAGGCGGCTCATCAGAATGATAGAAGCGGCTCCATCTTTTACT
This sequence comes from Megalops atlanticus, assembly GCA_019176425.1. Classification (NCBI taxonomy): domain Eukaryota; kingdom Metazoa; phylum Chordata; class Actinopteri; order Elopiformes; family Megalopidae; genus Megalops; species Megalops atlanticus. The sequence goes on along the minus strand of CM032878.1, from coordinate 18,920,911 downwards.
CATACATTTACATTGCGAATTACCGACCAAGCAGCTAATAACGTGTGACATATACATCATTTTCCCCTTCGGATCCAGGCTCACATGCTTGTGTGGTCTTATCTGCTCTGAAAGTGGGCGATGCAGGATGGGAAGGAAAGAAAGCTACTATGAAAAGGCTGTGAAACTGATTGGTGTACACATGATCACTCGCTAAGATTAAGGTCTATTGCCACACAGGAAGAGAAAAGAGGAAGTTATTATTTATTTGTTTAGCTGACACCCTTGCATCCTGGGAGGACCTTTGTGACTTAAGTTTAATATTATCCTTTAAGTTTATCCTTTTAGCCCACTATCCACTTAAACAATCTGGGTTAAGTACCGTGCCCGAGAGCAGTGTCCTGCCGGGGATTTGAACCTCCTTCCTTCTAGCCTCAAGTCCAGCTCCTTAATCACTACACCACTGTATCAAAGTGCTGAGCACCAGCCAGACCATTCATTAGGCTGTTGATTCCTCTGTTCTAATGCTTAAATTTTCAACAATGGTTTTTGAATTAATATCATTAATCAGGGTATTTACTCATAAAAGAAGTCACAAAAACCAGTTCTTTGCCAGTACTTTTGGTAAGAGTTGCAATTACACAACAATACTAAGTGGTTATAGCTCATGTTACATGTTTCAATCTCAGACAGACTCGTACTGACACACCCTTCAGCAAGACACCAAACAAAAATTTCATCTATAGACAATCTACTATGTACATTGTAGATTGTCTATAGACAATCTACATTGCTAATCAAAAAGTGTAACTTAATGGATTTTATTTTTCCAAATAACTTCACGTTACACTGTACAGGTCTATCAAAGTAGAAAAGTTCTAAGCACCTCTCCTTATCAGAAAAAAGAATCACTTTCCCCCTGCTGTGGTTGTCATTTCCTGAACAAAGGGCTCAGCTTTCCTCTGTCTGACTGGGTAGCTGGAGGCAAGGCGGCAGGACGAACTTCACATTTACCAATGCACTCCTGCTTGAACCAGCCCTCTGGGGAGGCCGCTAACAATACCGACCGCTCGGTGACCCATTCATCCACGTCCAAACAAACATGCATGGCCAAATGAAGCCTCGGGTTGCCGCGACAAGTTTAACGGCCTGTTTTGGCTGCTGAGAGGTGAGAAGTACGAAAAACGCCCCCCCCCAACCCCCCACCTTCTGCCCTAACTGTAGCAACTGAGAAAGCAAACACATTAAACCGGGTAAAGCTCATACTCGAATACACGCTTGAGCAGTAAAGTGTGGAAATGTGAAAAACAGAAAATGTGATAATTGCACAGGAAGGACGTGTTTATGGGTACAGTGCTCCCACTGGAGAACGGCAGCCGGTAACAGTCATTTGGGAACCACATTTGGGAACCGAGGTCCAGTGGTACAAAGAACAGGTTTTCAATGCCTTTGAAAGAGAAGGGAGAAAATGGGAAAGAAGGGAGACAGCATCTGAGCTTATAGAGGACTGTGTCATATTGAGAGAAAGTGGTATGTTAATACCTCATAAGCCCTTACATCTTGGCAAAAGTGCTCAACACTTCCAGTGTAGGATACTTGGCAACAGTGAGGAGTTACAGTCAGGACACTTGTCATAATCAGAAGATAGCAAGTTAAAGTCCAAGGCCAGCCAGTGCAGTTGTAATACAGGGGTATTTAGCCTGAACAGCGACAGTAAAATATTAGGCCTTCAAGGGTAACTTTATGCTGTGGCATCAGCTAAGCAAATAATTAATAACCAATAAAATAAATGTAATTATTTTTTAATTTTATGTAAGAAAATTAAAAGTTGGTTTGAAAAATGAAATATGAAATAACAATAGAAAGACGACCTTTTAAATAAGGAAATCCATGCAGTGAACACTTGGGCATAAGCCTGGAATTTGTGTTTATGTATACTGAGGCCCCAGTGTCTCCAGTTACATATGGCTGAGCTCATCTGGTGTTTAGAGTTAAACGTCTACTCAGGGTTTCCCTCAGCAGAGTCCCAGCGCTCATAACATTTTGACAGCATATCCAGCAAATGACTAAGACAGGATTGAATATTAATGAACGCCTGTCCTCTGAATCCGGGAGTTCAATTATCACGCAAGACGTGAAGAGTGAGGATGGGGTCAGCAGTGCTGGAACGCCAGGCCTCGTTAAATAACACCGGGCCACTTCACTAAATCCAGTGAGTTCAGAGACAGGCCGTTTTGGCGGATGAGACAAAAGGGCGGCACAGTTTTGAATTCGGAGGTGCCACATGACGCGCAGTTAGGCCCAGAGGAGTGGTGAACGACCACACTCATCTCCCAATGAGGCGGGCTACGTTCCCACTTAGATCATCACTCAAAAGAACCCCCCCTCTCCCTTTGTGGGTTTAGACTGTGACAAGCTCAGCCCTTTTCAACAAAGGACCGTTACTCACAAATCATGAAAACAACATGCTTTCACATCTTCCATTATACTACAATACAGCTTTCAACTATTTTTTTCCATGGCGTGTGTTTTTCAATGTACAAGTATGTTTTGAAAAACAATTTCTCCCAACAGGAAAATAACAAAGCTTTATGTATGTTTGTTCTGCACAAAGGAAGAATTTTTTTGCATGTATTTTCATTACATAAACAAATTGCAAGTGCCAGAGACAAAACAGACTATCGTAATTCGCAACAAAGGTGTGAATAATGTTTGCAGTATCTTGCTTTTTTTTTTTAACTAAATGGCTTGAAAACACCCCACCGCTTTCACTCAACACCTTGACTTGTTCCCTCATTACCTACTTGTCTGGTGTCAGAAAAACAGATGTTTAATTATGAAAGTAGCAACACACTCTGTAAACCCAGCAAACTGTCACACTGTTCCAGTCCACAGATCTCGATCCTGATGCATATATAAAGCTTATATCTACACACAGAGACACAATCTGGGAGGAATTTTCACGTCATGCAGGTTAACACTTGGATCACACTGCATGATGTAAATGAAAGCTTCCCAAAAAAGAGAGAGCACCTCAAGAAAATTACTGTTATACAGCACATTTAGTCATAAGCATGCAATTACAAAATGTGAAATATATTCTTATTTCCAAATGATTTTGGGAAAGTGCATAACGGGATTACCAGGGCTTGACCTTAATGGTTGCCCAGTTTCCCATCTTGCCAACCAAAAATAAAACATAAAGAAATAGAAAAAACAATAAAAACCAAACACTACTTTTTTCTTCTTTAAATAACACTGTTTCCCCTCTCATTGCCGTGCAATGGTGGCCTACCTTTACAATAACGTTGCAGAAAACCCAGCAAACTACCGCCTCCCGTCCTCCATAAAACACAACAATACATCAGCTATTTTCATCTGAAAAATGTGGCATTCATAATACCCTATGAATCCTATGTGTAAAATGCTTGTTGTAACAGCTTGCTCTGGCGAGTCTGTAATTGATAGTACTGCTGCCAATCAATACATGAACACTGTGATGGGAGCAGCCAACATATCTCTGATCCACCAGCCTCTGTGCTGGGTAAATGTAAATTGGTAAATGTACAATACATGCTTATGTTTTATACTCTTTTCTCTTTTTCTGGAGCCATTTTCCATAACTGTTTCACAGAGCTGATTACACTGTAATCTACTGCCAAAATACTCTGAGTATCTTTGGTACAGACTTCCATTTACAGTATTAGTTATCCCACACATTCACTCAGAAGAGGGAAAAAGGTCCCTTGAGAAAAGTGGGATCAGTGAAATTCTATTTTTAACTTGTTGAGACAACTGAGACAATAGTGATAAATACTCTAAACTGGTTCAACATTTTCCGAGCAGGAAAAGTGTTTCCTAATCAAGCATTGGACATCTTCCTAAAACAGCTCAGGTCAGAATTTCCCGGTGCAAAAACACATTTAAAAGAGAGTGAAAACAGGCTCCTCTCGAAAAGCAGAGCACAACCAAAGCACCGTTTTGTCGACGACCAGCCGACTCTTCGGCTGTCGTTTTGCTACTCAGCCTAATATAGAGTGACAGACGGAAATGCAGAGAAATACCATAAACTTAATTTGCCATTTTAATCACACCGCTCCATTGGCTCACAAACAAAAGCCTTTTTCTAACCTTATCTTCGTGACATCTATACATGGTGTAATTCATTTCACACAGGCATTCCCTAAGCCTTATCTTAAACGGGTACCTTTAAAGAAGAAAATGAACACATGAAGGCTATCCGACTAGAGCAGGCACATCGCGCTGGACTTGGCCGCGTCGCCAGGGGGTCGCAGCCTCACGCTACGTCAGCGGCGCAGGTCGGCTGAGCGGTAATCCCTGGTTGGATACCAGCACCGGTGCTGGCTGCTGATGGACGTGCTGTTGCTGAGCACTTGAGCTGTAACCCAACACTTAACTCTCACGCTCACCCCGAGCTGCATGGGCAAACACAGGAAATCTCATCCCCCGGCCTTTCATTCCACCCACATGACCTGAGCACTTTCGCGATGCCAGCCCAGCGTTCCTGAGCCCTAGTTCCCCGCGGATAACAGCCGACAACTTTCATAAGGGCACGCGGGGAGGCCAGCTATCCAAACACACACACACACGTCCACACAGCAAAGTTAGCCATGTGATTTTCTGATCTGCTGTAGAAAAAGGTTGGTATCTAACAGCAAATCACTAACTATACTCTTTATGCCTCAAAAATATTTTGACAGGCTATGCATACCGTGCCACTACATGCACGCAATTCACACATTATGAAAAATAATATAAAAATTACTGTTGACATAAAGTAATGCTTATAGGTATTCTTGTTCAATGTTATACAGGTTTCTAATTTGTAAAAAGTACTTGCCCTACTGATCTGGGGCAGATTTAACAGCAGAGTAATCCAATTTATCTAACAGCATATGTTTTAAGAGCAATATGGCAAAAAGGCATTTTACTGAACCACTGAAATCAGCAAGCTTAGCAATGTTCCACTGTCATAAGCACTGAAGGCAAAACAAGGGATTACATCAGATTAGAAACACTGTTTTATAAGACAAATAATTCCCATAACAAAGCACACTAAGGAAGAAAAAAGGTACAACAGCAATTAAGGTCAGTAAAGAAAGTTGTCACCAGTGAAAACCACCACCTGTGTAACCTGCTAATGTGTTGCTACAGTGCGCCATTGTGGGAGACTGTGGTGAAGACTGCGGTATTCAAGCTATTTTATCCATGCTGATGTAAAGATGCAGATGGAACCGAGACACATTCCTGTCAAGCGCTGAGCCACATTATTTATAAGCCGGGAGGTTAAACTATTGACCTTGCGTCACTTTCTTTTTAAGTGCTGCTCGCTGGCTGCTGCTGACCTTGACAAAGCTGTTGAGGGGGAGAGTGGACTGTGAGGGACGGTTTTCGAGCGAGGACATGAGAGCCAAGGCGCTCTTCTGTCCCCTTAAGGCTGCGCCACAGAGATATCAAAACGTTTGAGCGTCAGTGTAGTTAAACGGCTGTGGAGAGTCCCGGCTGTAAACTGGAATGAAAGGGGAGCATGGTGCCAAAGGCAAACTTTGCGCCAGCACGGACAATACCGAATTCCGACTCTCGATCCCACACTGAAGCGGCATCCCGGCCTCCCATAGAGGCACCATTTGCTTCATCGGTTAACTCCAGAGCACGCCGTGGTTAGCTGTACAATACGCTCCTTCCGCAAATCTCTGCACACTTGGCAGAGTTTCCGAGGATGCTAACGGCCTTTAATCTGAGTATATGCATGTGTTGTGGGGGCACGGCGTACCTGCTCCAGTTAATCCTTTCTCTCTTATGACAGCCTTGCTGCTCTCTGCATCCCCGCCGTGGGACTCCGGAGCGCGGGCTTATTACTGCGGCTGACACTCTGGCATAAACAGATGCCACAATCACACAGGGCAGCTGCGGTGACGGCTGTGCCAGGCGCAGGAAAGACTCGCCGCTGTCAGGTGATTAACCCAGTTCGCTGCTCCTCTTTTGCACCTGCGGAATCATCGGTGCTGGCAGTGGGGGGGGCCCATGCCACGGAGGCCCCCATTCGCAGGCTCCTCATCACGAATGCAGTTATGTTTACATTTATTTATTGGGCAGACATTTTTATCCAAAGTGACACCCAAGTGAGGCAGAGTACAACACAAGCAAAAAACCATCAATCGTCAAACTGACTGCCATAAAAGCCTGTCCAGAGCAGCGGTGGGCAAGTATTTGGTCAGTCAGCTCTACCTGAGTAATTTTTGTTGAGGGTTGTTTTCTTGAGGTTGTAGAGGGGATGCGGGCCCGGCACGGGCTACATGCCATTTTTGCGCTGGCCACACATACCGTTCGGAGCTCCCCTGCCCGTTCAGCACCCGTTTTGTCCTTGATTCTCAATCTGCATTTCTCTGACAGCAACTCGCTGCGGTGTCTGTTCCCCTTTCTACTCGTCTGTTTATCTTCCCCACACGCAGACGTGGTATTACAAGGCTGAGCTTACGACCATGGACTCGCTCCCATTTCCTTCTGAATACAGATTATGCTCAGACAGGCGAGAAGCACGACCTGATGTTAGAGGGAAGGTCATCTTCTGGCAGCCTGCGACTGAGGGTGACCTAGGCCCCCCTCAGCAGCAGAGGGACAAAAACAACTTCCACAATCCCTTGGGCCGTCCTATTTGTTTATTTAATAATGGTGCACATACAGTCTGTACACAAATCATTACACAAGAGATGGCATATTGCCTACCAGATAAAAATGTAAAGGGCCAACTTTTTTCTTTTTTTAGGGTTTTTTTTTTCTAATCTTGAATTGACTGGAAAACCTGGTCACCAACAGAAGCCAGTGCGAAAGGGTATCCATTTTGTGCTGGTTATTGGCAGAAAACTGGCTTTGAAAACTCTGTGTCACATTCAATTTCCTTCCTCAGCTTTTCAAGGTACTGTACAGTATGTTACACAGAGCGGTCTAGAAAGCTGCTTTTTTAGCAACACATGGGCTGATGCTCACTTTAACAGCCTCCCTTCCTCCATTCACCAACACACACAAAAACACACACACACACACAGACACATGCGTATGTATAAACAGTAAAGAAACAAGAAAGGGCTCAAAGTTGCACCTGCTTAGGGCTTAGGTCTTGTTGATTTTATACTTGCAAGGCTTCAGAGTGGCTGAATGGCTGCATTATGCATTCCAAGCCAGTTCAGCCTGAAATAAATGATTCCTTAAAGGCAAACTACATTCATAATTCAGTTCATGAAGTAGATCATCACTTGATCTACTGCATTTTGCAACAGATGAACTCTGATTACAAAAATTACTGATATAAGAATCAACTGTAGGTAGTAACTACAGAATAAGTCTAATTCAATCAATCTAAATCAAACAAACACAACAGCATATAACAAGCAAAAAAGCCATTGTGACTTTGTATGCAAATGTTGTGCAATTTTGTTACTGTAAGTGTCTGGATGCCAAGCACAATTCCAGGAAAAAGAGAGACGCTTCTGCTTTGACAAAAAGGAGACAAAAAGCTGCTTTCTCTGCATGAAAAATGCCACCTTGAGTCTTACAAATAGTCTTCTTAAAACCAACCAAAGGATGGCACACCACAGTCTACGCTTCAGATTCTAAGACAAGAAGAGAATCATGAATAATAAAATAACTACAATATGCACAACTTTATCACTTTGCCATGGTGCAGAGACAATACATTGCTGAACAACAACTCAAAACACAAGTGACAAAAAGAACAGTGTATTTTGTAATGTTCCACAAAGACATCTACCTAACTTGGAGCTAGATAATGCATTTCGAACAGAGCAGCATTAGAAAGTCAGGGAAAGTTCCAGAACAGAATATTACCCATAACAACTTCATCTGATAAACTGTATTTATGTTATACATTCAATCAATCTATGTCAATTTAACAGGAGGGAGTAGACTGAAGATTTCCAAGCTCCCCCTGCAGACTCCAGAGTAGAAAAGAGCTCAGGCACCTATGTTGAGAGACAAAATGGACACTGTCTGAATAGGGACAGCCAGCAACAGGGGGAACCATCAACTCCTATCTTGTCAAATATTGTTTTAGGAAAACGTTTAGAACAAGACAAATGTTATAACATTCCCTAAGCCATGGGTGAACTAAATCAAATCAAATAATCCTTTGCATGGCAAACCACCTCTCTGGATTTGTTCCATAGATGAGTTCAAAAGAACAACAGGCAGGGAAAAACATCTTGGGATCACACTGGGCCGGCAGACTGTCTTCATATTGTCTCTCTGGACTTCTCGCTGAAATTACATGTTTGCTTCAAAGTGAAAATTTGTGACTTGGATTTTAAGAAGGGTGGCAGGGGCTGAGATCGTCTACATCAGCGCACCCCCGGTCCTCTTTGTCTTTGGCTGAAGCTGTGTCGATGACATGACAGCACTGTGCATTTCAAGGGACAGACGCTGGTGCTGTATGCACGGATCTCTGCTGCAAGATTGTTATTTTCTCCCTGATCCTGTGAGCCTGGAGGGGAAAGTTTGTTTGTGTCCCGTGGCCTGAGGCTTGGCAGCGAGAGCAACAGCCATTCCCCACCACATGCCGGAATGTGCCGCCGCAGATAAGATGGAGCTCAGGGCTGCAGCTTCCAGCCCAGTCGTGTAATCTAATTGTAGCGATAGAAGCTCAAGCCAAGCTAAACCTAGGCGGACCGTGGCGAGGTAAGGACAGTTACTGTGGGAACGGGTTTTCCCCGCAGCTTCAGGTTTGAAAACAACAATTACTGTCCATTGTGACAATATATTTCCTTTTCCTCTGTCTTGTCCCCTCCCACCCCCTCCTTCTTTTTCCTAGGGAACAGTTAAGGCTGCAGCATTTTAACAGAAAAACCATTGTGCGTTTTGCTGTGAACAATAGACTCTGTTTTGCCAGTAGGCCCCAAACACACATTAGCTCACTTTCTCTTTGTCTGGCGCAGATTCCTGGCTTGTATCTAGTTACCAAACCAATACACAACTGGATAGTCAGGTTGTTTCTTGCAAGGCTTGCTGAAATGGAGGAAGTAGCGTCAGTATAAGGTGTTCCCTTAATTCTGTTCATTCCAATCCACTTTCATGGTCCCAAATAGGTCCCCACATGTCCCTGCATTCATACTTGCACTGCATGGGATAAAGCAGCAGGTAAATACCTCATGATTAACAGCACTGGAGGGAATCACACTGCAGGCGCAACACTCCTCAATATGCACTTTATTCACACCACACAGTCAGACCGCAGTTCGTTAAACACCGGAGGTTTTGTATTTGTCAGCCTAAGTTATCGCCGCATACCACTCATGAGAAAGCAAGCTCTCCTGTACAGCAAGTCAAAAATATCCACACACTTGTATTTGTCACAGACAAAAACAGATTACATATCCTTCACTTGCATTCTGTGCAGGCCAGCTGCTCATTTTCAGTGTAGCTTTCCAGTTAATTGAGGTCACCTGTTACCTTATCGCAAGCGAGAGGTGATACGGTGCAAACCACTTGATCTTTTCTTAACCTCAGTAGTTCCTTCCGCTGCAGAGGCAGGCAAAAAAAGGATGTGCTGCTTAGACATAATGAGTATTAACAATATCAGGATGTTTGTTGTGCTAAAAGAAAAACAAAAAAATATAAAATAGAGTGGCTGGCTCAAATCATAAACTGTTGCCTGCACTGAATAGCTGTGACCATATGCATGGTACCATTGAAGTTCCCTGCATCCCATGTTGCTTCCCATGACAGCTTCTGTGTGGTACAGCCTGAAGAAGGCTTGGCCTGGCCGTAAAGACAAGCGTATGTTTGTCACACTGCTGTTCTAGTCCACCCCTGAATTGCATTGGGAGAGCAGTCTTTCCTCTCCCTTCCCTTCTCTCTCAATGCGACCTGTCAGCACTTGCAGCTCCTTGTCTATGTGTTGACCCACTCTGTTATAAAACTAATGAATAAAACTAACGGGGGGGTCAAAAAAAACATAAAAAATAAACCTCACTGTGTGCGAAGTGGATTGTGGGCCGCTTTCACCGGTTTGGCAAACTGGATCGGAAATATGATTATCCAGCAGGGGAATTGTTTCACCAACACCTGGAGCTGATAGTGAAAATAAGGGGGTTTATGTACTGCAAACACGGTTTTGTGCTGTCAGGAAGCAATTAAGCAGGAAGCGGGAACAGTCTGCCACCAGGATTTGCTTTACTGTGCCAAAAGCTGGAGTCCTTCCGTTCACACACACTAATTCAGGGTATTAACAGTTCAAAAGACAGAATTCATGTATCGCTGGAGGAAATAAAAAAGGAAAAAAAAAAAACACAACTAAAGGTCTACAGATGCTGAGTGAAAATTCCATTGTGTGCAGGCTTATACAATATTTAGTTTTATCTCATGGCACCTTGGATGTGGGGCTTTTCTGGCACCTGTGACAGGGGACCTGTGGTGGAATGAATTTAATTATTCATCCTGAAAGTGACAGGAGAGAGAACAGGCTAAAACACTAGTGTATGATGTACTTATTAAAATAAATACAAGAACCTTACACACCTTGTACTGTCTGGCATCAGGTATCAAGGCTAATAGCAGCTGGAACAAGTATTAATATTCTCTTTGCATCTAATCAGGATTGGCTTTAAAGAGAAAACATTCTTTCACCTGGGAAGGGGGTGTGTCTACACACCGAATTGCATCTGACAATAGCACCTCCTTCTTATATAAAATAACAATATTACATCAATTATCCAAAATCCTTAATAGACTAAAATCCTTTATAGGACTGAGCTGAACTCATTCTTATAAACACAATAAAAACAAATATGGGATGGGCTCAAATGTGCCATGTATTTCTGCAATGAAAGACACAAATTACGTCGCCTCTGTAGCAAACATTTCAATTGCTGAAAGAATTTAATATCTGAGCAGAGTTTAAATACACAACTTTTACAAGGCTTTTGGTCTTGCAAAACATTTGACAAGGCTGATACAGACAGCAAACAGATTCCTAGAGGGAAAAGAGCACTCTCATAAATGAGTGCTATGTTACAGTTGAGACTGACGTGATCGTACCACAGCGCAGACTCAATATCAATGCAAAGAGCTCTGCCCTTTATCCACGAGTAGGCCTACTTGATTGCATCATGCAAAGTGTTCCGTTTCCTCCGCACTTAACTGTACACACACAAGTTTGCCAGTGGCTGCAATTAATAAAATTGTTAAATTGTTTCAGAATGTCGGCTCAAATTCATTACTCAAGGTTAGCAGCACTGTGCTTGTGATAAAACTGAATCTAGGCCAAAGGAAAATGTGTCACTTCGCTCAAAGTGGTGTGCAGGGGATCACTGACAAAGATTTCATGACAATGCAGTTTTTAAGTGGAACAGGTAGGCATCCCAATTTGGGTTCTAACATGCATGCAAATCTAACGTGGTGGAACACATGTTTAAGGAACTTGATGCGAAAGACTGTTGAACCTGTTGAACGGGTTTGAAATTCCATGCAACGTACATTTCTCACATGTTATTACGGGACCTTCCACATGGTTCTACAGTATTTTCCTGGAACAACTTGCAGAGACGAACAAGAGAGCTGACATTTCAGTCTGCATTCTGCAAAAGCAATTCGTAAACACACACCGGAAGCACCACAAACTTGTTCCACAAGACAACATCAATCACAACAAAACACAATGTGTCTACTATAGGTAGTCTGATAAGAATCACAGACAAGGGCACAAATCTGAATACAGTAATTCAGTTATTGAAATGTGGGTTACTAACAAGCTAGGACAGAGCTTTCCTGGAAGCAGTCTGCTTAATCACCCAGACAATTCTCATTCAGGGAAGTCTCAGTCCCTCTTCTGTAGTGGGGGTTTTCTGCTGCTTGCCCTTGTCTCTGCGCTCCACCTCAACTGCAGTGAGCTGCTCTGCCTAACAAACCCCACTACCTTGTCATCAGCTCCACATCAACAAAGCACGGGAAACACAACAGAAAACCTTCTGAACCAACCGACTGCATGGAGAAAAACAACACAGTGATAACACTGGCTTGCTTTACCACACTAGAGGTTTGAGGCAGAAATGTGACCTCCAATGCGCTGCAGGAAGAACAGCTCGGAGTCAAAGTCACTAAAACTAAACATTTTGCAAACATCTTGCGAGGGGACGAAGTCTTGGACAGAGATGGGTTGGTAACGAGGCAAGGCAATGACAGGTGGTGAGCGTTACACGGCCCCAGCGCGAAAAATCACTACATCCCTGCACTGTTCGCTCCCCTTGCTGAGGCTTGCCGTCCCCCAGGGGCTCTCCCCTCCACTTTGCTGGATTCCCCCCCCCGGGACACTAGTACAGTTACAAGCACGAGTTATTTGAGGGATCCCAAGTGCTTTCACGGTCATCCATCAGTAGGTCCCTGAGCACTAAATGTGCCACTTTTGTGACAAGTTCCCCCAAGCCATGTCGGTCTCTCGGCTCCCTTCTCACCACAACGCCATTTATTGAAATTCATCTTAACGATGCTATACCACGTCATTGTTATGTCTGGCAGTGATAAATGAGAGGTTGCATGAAGTCTGACATATTGTAAGACAATAAAAAAACACTGTGTGGCTTCCCAGTACACACCCAGCAACAACAAATCGGTCTAGGGGCTATGATCTTGGCAGCTGGCCAATAGATGGCTGCCAAAAGCCAAACACTGGAAACTGAAACAACAGCTCAAGTCCTTATTTGGCTTCCTTTACTTAAAGGCTAATATTTGACAGAAACCGCTATCTCGGCTTAAGAGGGTTTCAAGAATCGTCAGCTCTGCTCAGACAACACACCCACTTCTGCATTCCACATTTAACAAGAGAAAAATGGGGCTGCTACAGACAGTAGCCATTTCAGTATCAATTTCATACTGGGAATAGAGCTCTCAGCAATTACGGCAAGTATCACTTTGACCATAAAGACAATTCCCTTCAGAGCTAATGCTCATATCCAGCATTTGCACCAAGAAACTTGTCAACAACTGTTACACTAATTGCTTCCACAGCTAGATTCACTTATAAAGAAAACATGTTGTGAGACTTTTGATTGAACATGAAAAAAGGCACTGCCAGTGTGAAAAGACACTCTCCTCAATGGTGAAAACACTGACTGGTGGTTGATTCTCAACATGCAGATGCCATTCCATCCCTATTTATTCCATCACATAATACACACCACTAACTTCAACCTCACTATTTTTTCAGCAGCATCCACTGTGAGTTCATTCATGGGTGAAATCTGTGTATTCTTGCAAAAACTGTTTATGACCCACTGAAGTTTAAACAGAAGGTAACATCCTAGAACATATGCTAATCTCTGACCCAAAGACCAATTAGCACTGGGTATTGCAAAGATCAATCAGTTTCAAACTGTTAACCAGTCTATACATGTATGCCTGTGTGTGTAAGTGAGTTTGTAAGCGTGTGTGTGTGTGTGTGTGTGTGTGTGTGTGTGTGTGTGTGTGTGTGTGTCTCAAGTGGAACAGGACCTGTACCATTTTCCCCCCTTCTTTTTACAGATAATAGCCTGCCTGAGCTGGTTCTGCATTCTGCCGAATGTTTTGCTGAAATACTCTTCTCTCGGCATCAACTCCATAGCATTGCTCCATTGTCAGAGATACAACAACGCCATTAATTTTTTTTGGGCAGTTAGTCTGGCTAAAGGCAATGCTTTAGGGTTGGATATCACAGAAGCCTGCCCAACTGCAGAGCAGCTTTTTACCTGTGTGCATGCGGACTTGAAGTGCCTGGGTAAAAAAAAAAACATTGCTTTGCGCATCCAGGCAAAACCAACAGAACTACTTCAGCTTCAGAAATGTTGACGTCAGTCAGAATACAAGAACAAGTGGGCCTTTCAGTATCTGCTCCCTGCTTAGCTGAAATCCCCATTTAGAAAGAAAAACACGCATGTCCTCATCACTTAGAGAGGCTCTTAACAGTCCAAGCTTCTTATATTTCATTATTTTTAATGCAAGCCTTTTGAAGGCCTCAATACCAATATGAGTCTTTCTTTCTATGCTTCACTTACCCACCACTAAACGCCATATTATTACAAACTGACAATAAAACGCAAAGGGGGAAAAGTGGTTTAATGGGGAAATATGGTGGAATTAACACCCAATAATTCCTGCTCTACCTTTCTGACAATATATAGCATCCCTCTGTTAATAATATGAAGAAAGAATAGCTACAGATTTGGCAAGCCCACAATTATGAGACAAAGAGACAGTAAACGAACATACAACTTCAACAATTATACTAAATCTTCTTTAGGCTTTCAGACAACAGCTTATGACTTGACAATTGCACTGCTCACCCATTGCACAGAATCAACGAGGAAGAAAACAACGCAGGTAGCAACGTTCGGGCCATTGCTACAACGATGATGTGGGTGACTTGAACGCTCGTTACTCTCTGTCACACTGGCAGAGTTCATTAGGGGACAGCATACAGAGATCACATGACCCTCGCCTGCAACCCCCCCAGGGTGGGACAAACTGTTCCTTGGGAGGATATATTTAGATCATTTGTCAATAGGTTGGCCATTTTCAGTGCAGCGTTATGACACTGCCAGGTCCCTACTGAAAGGATGCTCTGTCATTGAGTGTAAACCCACAGAAAAGGACAAGGCCCTTGGAGGTTTTTTTTTAAACGTGTGAGACAGAAATCACCTTCCTTGGGGATGGTGTGTTAAGCACAGTAAATGGTGGATTATTTATCATGGATTCCAAGATGCTCTAAGCAGCACAGAGACATGAAATAACAGCTTGTGATTTTTTCACTCATAAAGCACAGGCAGTAATATCTAGTGGGCTCCTTTTACTGTTTTATGAGCTAAAATCAAGGCAATGCAAACACTTGAGAACTATCATTATATACTAACAAAGTAAAGCTGACACAGGTTAGTGCTACCTTCGAGATGAACCAGCACTGACAGGAAATCAGACCTTCTGCTACATTGAAGCAATGCCAATGTTCATAAATGATTAGATATTCCTGTATACAAACTTTAAGGAAATAAACATCAGGACATCATTTGAGGAGATGATGACGACAGATCAAAATTTGACAAAATTGCCCAACATAAACGAATTGCAGTTGGGAAAATAATACAGTTTTCCATTAATGCAAACCACACAAATCTGACAAGTGAAGCCTAAGCAGAACTGAAAATAAGGATCAGCTTTTCTGGATTAGCAAAAGGATTTGCTACTCCAATTTAGTACAAAGATGAAGAAATCAGACATCTCATTTCTATTATGGAAGGTGGATAATTGTAACATTTTCTTATCAATGTGCAATAGTTCATTTCCCCCAGGGCCTGTTGGAAGGCTTAGCAGCATTATATAATTTCCTAAATAGACTTTTACAGGTTCTGCCAAAACCAGCATCAGTGCTTCCACATCACCTGCATAGCTATCACAGCAGCAAGCCCCAATAACGATGCAGCCATGTTCTGTTTTTCTGCTTGAGTTACGCGGGTAAGCCTCTTTCCAGTGTTACAATTGCAAAGAAACAAACAAGAATCAAAATTCACACAATGCAATCGCTGCCCTTTTGGCAAACTGTAGCACTACATTAGATGTATACGGAAGTCGCTGGACCGTCTGCATACAGCATAATTCTAACAGGACACAGTACTACATCAAATCCAATTTGCAGTAAAGACAACCATTTGGCTTTGATCATAATACTCTGATTTTCCACTGCATGTATGTTTCACTGATAAATGAACAAACAGGCCCAAAGGGAACATTTCATTGCATAAACATTTGTGCTTTTGCATGTATGGGCAACAAGAATTTCTCTAGAGCTGATTTAAAATCAATGTGTAAATATTCTATGTAGTTGTGAACAATTTAATTATTTCGAGTTGCCATACCATAGTAAAAGTTGCATGAACTGGCACTGAATTTCACAGAGCTGAGGGCACCCTGTTGACGTCACAGGGATTATAAGAGTGCAATGAGAGACAGTTATTTGAATAATGGCTTATGGTGCTGTAGCATTTGCATAATTGATATTCAATTAGCTCTCCAGTCCTGCTAGGTGATAACGTGCCTCTATTCTGGTATAAATACCGAGCTCACGAACAGCTTCTTCCATGCCGACCTGACAAAAAAACCATTCACGTAAGGCCTGCAAACGGGATTCTTCAGTGCTGTTTACTGCAATCCACTCAATAAAACCACAAATTCAATTATGGTAGTAATGGTAACTGTAATCATGTTTTGGCTGGGGGTTTTGGCCTCTCTGTGGGACATACTGTAGGATTTCCCTACAGTTCCTTCAACAATGAATTCAAAATAAATAATGGATATGACTGAACACAGCAATTACTAAAATTTGCAATTAGTTTGTCTGTATTATCAGTGTCTATCTCCTTTGCATTCAGACCAAGCAAGGTTTAGTTACATTGCTTACATTTTTTGCATTTTCCACTTATAACATCTGGATGGTTACTTAAGTAGCTTTGGATAATTACCCTGCACAAGGGCACAACAACAGGGATTTGAACCTGCAACTTTCTGAGCACAAGTCCCTTAACCAATACAACACCCTGCTATCCCACATACTACACTTGTCACAACTCGGTGGTTCAGGGGGGGACAAGATTCATGCCTGTTTTCACACAAAATGAAACTGCCTGCCTCTCAGCTTTGGAGGGGAAATTGTGGTTGGTTTATTTTCGGTTGATGTCATTACTGAGAAATCATTCGTTTATCAAGATCTGAGTCGTGCCATCATGTTGTGTGTCAGATCATCTGTGTCACCATTTGTTTCCCCATCATATTTCGGGAAATTACGAATGACTTTTTTCTGTCACAACAGCAAGTTCCTTAGCATTTCTGGTGTCTTTTTTTATTTAAAATGCACTTAGGCTAGTACATAACAAAAAAGCCAGGAGAGTTAATGTTGTAGGACACACCAAGAAGTTACAAAGCAACCTTGTTAATGCCATTTCCTTTGTGTGTGTGTGTAGTACAATCAGCATACCAATCTTTCCAAGATTCATTCTGAAATAATTGATTTCTTCCAGAAAATGTACAATTATTTTCAAGTTCCAGTTAGGTGTAAATGGTAAAATACAATCATAAGGTAAAGTACTCCTCATTTTTTAGAGAACAGCTCTAGTCGCTCCTTAAAAGCTTTACTGGAAAGACAAACAAACTGAACTGCACTAACAAGGACTTTTTTAGGTCTGACCAAGTACTGGAAGGCAATTCAGGCCTTCACAAATGTGTAAAAAGGATAAAGTCTTCTACACATCATTGCTCTCTGAGGAGGCAGGCAGGTGTGAAACTGTTAGTTGCTCAAATCTCCAAGTCCTTTCTTATCACTTGTCAAGCACACAGTTATTTTAGTTCATCAGACAGCCTCTACCAAGAGAAGAGTACTTCAAGTGCAATGTCACTGATTTACCCCAAAGCACTTTCCAACATCCTAGTTTTGTGAAACTAGGATGTTGGATTAAAAGCTGCCTGAATACAGATCATATTAAAATTATACCAGTGGACACCTATAAGGTACACAAGGAGAGGCAAGTATCATTTAAATAAATACAATGGGATGGAATCAATCAAGACAAAATATGCATCTGGTCTGACGCAGTTTAGTCTGTCTGTGTACATCACAGGTTTCACTTACAGGATTGGAAAAGAGCCAACATTTTTACAGCACCACACAATTAACTGAAAAGGGGAAATTATATGAAAGCCTTTTGCTGAGAGTTGTCAGGTTCAAAAGTCAGCAAAGTTAGGATAAATGAATGCTCATACACACAAAAGTTGTACTTCAGTTTTTCCCCCTGTCTTACCCATCTAAAGTCACTGTCTGCTTTAATACAAATGCTATTATCCAGTGTGAAAGCCTGAAGTTAATAGAATACCCACATAATTACTGATGGCCTGACAGGTTAATCTTGTAACCAGATGGGTCGTGACAAATTGATGACAAGCTTTCAGCAATGATTCTGTTTGTCATTTCAGTCACCAACAAAAGACTTGGATGTACCCTTCAAAAGCTCTGAATGAAAGGGATATGACAAGACAAAGTCAGCAACAAATCAGCAGTTGCACAATTGGTGATATTTTTGTTTTTCAGCTGAATATATAATGTGTTTAAGAATATACTTGGGCACTGTGCTTTCACAGATATTGTTTGTATAATTAATATGAATTTAAGAGTATTAACTACAAACATGAATGTGTTATTTTCATAATGTGGCATTGTTGACCATTTCAGCATCTTCCCTTACACAGCTGTACATAAAGACCTGTAATGCAAGACCATAAGCAATGCAAACATATGGGCTAAGCAGCATTACATTCAGTCTGTAAAGCAGTAGTATGCATGGTGAGATCTGGGAACTTCACAGCCATCTTTTGCAAAGCATCCCAAAGACACTATATTGACAACCTGCAGATGGATGGAGTCCTTGTCAAAACTCATTTGGTAGCCTGGCTTCAAGCACAGCAATTATTGTCTCTAACAATCAAAAATACATATGATATCCATTTATGTAAGATATGCCTCCATTCGTAAGACAGACAATTAAGCTCATTATTCTGGGGGAAGATTTCCACCAAACTGGATCCATATACATACATAAACTAAGACACAGAACTCAAATAGGACACGAAGATAAACTGATAAGAGTTTCCCAGGCAAGATGTAAGTACACTGACAGTTAATTTACAATTAATGCATACAGTGTGAATAGATATACATGACAACTCAGAAAAATAAATAACCTACGCAAATAAATGTTCTTGCATCTTTTGGATAAACAGAAATAAGATTACAGCTAGTCAGGTAAACTACAGCATGTTAATTCATCGACATTGTTATCGCACGTAAACAAAACCCGTATATATATATATATATATATATATATATATATATATATATATATATATATATACACACACACACACACACACACACACATACAGACACATTATATATACGTACATATATATATATATATATATATATATATATATATATATATATATATATATATATATATATGTGTGTGTGTGTGTGTGTGTGTGTGTGTGTATACCTACACACATAAACTTCTGTCTGAGAACAACAGGGACATAAAAACGTGTTATGAATACAAACACATTTAAGCCACCCCTTACCTCGAGACAATCCAGACTCGCGAAGCTGGCGATGGCAAATCCATCAATAATATCCTCTTCCTGGGAGCTGGATTCCCGTCTCTTTCTCCGCGGCGGACGCGGGGCTCTAGCAGAGGGGGCCGAGTTTGGAGCTTTTTTACCATTCTGAGAGGCATGATCCCTGCCAGGACTTTGCTCTCTGTCTGAGCACGACGAGGGGCTCTGATTCCGGGCATCCCTGCCAGCTGCCTCCCGTCTCCGTACCCTCTCACGTTGGGAGCGGGATCTCCGACTCTGCTTCAATTTCCCATCCATTTTAGAATCGCTGCAGAAACTAAGAATTACACTGGATCGCCAAATGTGTACAGATTCTTTTTACAATTAATCAATAAAATACAGAACTCCGAAACGTTTACACGGCGATACACGTATATATAAATTATGCAGCTATATTTCTATATCAATAATTAGATGCACAGAATGACCTTGGATAGCTATAAACCTCCGGAATAACAAACAAATGTTCAAATATTCCAATGCAGACGAAGAAGCGATCCAAACCTTCTCGTATTTTTCGAGGTCCCGCACTACAACAGCGACGCTTCCTTCATTTAAACAGGTGCAAAATTGCAAAATAGTTATGATTTCTGTATTTCACTTGCTTTGCAACTTTGTTGCAACGGTACAACCCAATCTTAACAGCTGCATTCCGCAGACAACGCAGAGATATCATATCGCTGCCCCTTGTTTTCCACCACCCAATCCATGATCCACTGTCGAAAAAAAGGAAAACCAAAAATTTAAAATATCCGTCTCAACAGTATGTGTTTATCGATAAAAGATTAGAAATTGATCAGTGGACAACATCCACTATAGCTAGCTAGCTAGCTATATTCGTAAGTCTCAACTGTTTACCATCTCCCGCTGCTAAGTTCCACTGTGATTATTTTACGACAAAAATGCTATCAAAACCAGGATCTCCCAAGTCTTTCGCTTCTTAATCGCGATGTTTTTAAATGATCTATTTATTTATTTACTTACACAACCCCCCACTCTGTGATCAACCCAATCCATTTACAGGGAAAAGAAACCAGCGGCTATTCCCAGGCCCGTGTAAGTTTTATAAATCCATTCCCGAATTCCGTCCTTGGTGGTTCAGTTGCTCGTGGTATACCGTATTTTTCCTATTCTTTAAATGCAAAAGGTTTGATAAGTGCTCTTAAAGAGACAGAGATGATTAAAATCTCCTCTCCCCTCTTTCCCTACATCTGAAATTGGAGTCAGTGCAGTAAAAGCCCCAGCGCCGAGATAACTGACGTACTTCCGCCACCTCTGCAATTACCAAAGGAAGTGAGCTACTTTATTACAGACTTCAGAATGACTCTCAACTCAACTTATTTTGCAACAGAAGAGGCAACACATTAAGTGTTATTTGTTAGATCGGCAGCTCTTGGGCATGGCACTTTTTATGGTTTTATGTATTTGTTTATTTTGACGTGTCGCAGTCAGCGAATGGAAAGCTACTGCTGAGCTGTCATCGGTTTGTTAGTCGCTAAATGGGAGCCAGTGTCTGGTTTCATCACAAAGCGCCGATAAATGTTTGAAATGAAGGGAGCTACATTCGAAAATATGGCATGCACTGCAAGTGTCTGCTTCAGAGAATCGTGAATAACTACACTTCTTTGTTGCTTTCTTCGATCTTTAACGAGACTTTGGATTTGCCAATAACTTTGGTTACAAAATGCCTCCAGCAGTAAAACTGTAACCGCTCCACGGTGGGGTTTTTTTTTTTGAGGAAAGGCGTGACACAGCAATGTTGCAAATTTCTGTGATTAATGACCGTACTGTATGACACTTCAGTCCCATGTAGGCGCCTACTGCACCAGTAGTTCAACAGGGCTAAGTGTAGACAGTTGTTATGTTGTGGTATACTTAAAATAATGTTTTCTACTTGTGTGGATTGTGTAAAGTATTTCATTATTAATGTGTACAAAATAATTACGTTATTACTAATTTAGAGTTAACTCTTACTAATTTGAAGGCCAAAGCTACATAGTCTTATTTTTTCTGACAGGTTGTTTTAAATAGCTTGTGTTGTTCAAGGACAGATACAGCACAGGTTGGTTGGTTACACCAAAATTTGCGTGGAAAATGAGGGCCATCTATTATTAATTTTTTTTTATCTTATTATCAGATGATAAAAGTCAGTGTGTGCAGTCAAAGTTCAGGTGAAGAGATACATAGAGGCTGCACACTATTATGAAAGACCACACACAAGGGACAGAAAGACCTCCCCACTCATGTGAAGCCCACACAATTAAAGTGACGTGAAGCTGATGCTGTGCTTTGAAGTTTGCAGTTAGGATGAAGTTCAGCTAGTTAAGGGAAAAGGTACCAGATACGGAAAGTCAGTTGAATTGCTCTTCAGCTGTGAGAGACACGGCTCAATCTGAATATATGGAATCTTTTCACAGTTACTGTTAAATCTGGGCCAAAGGTGAAATATTCCCTTTCTCCCTCTTCTCAGGTGAATTGATATTATGCCTTTTTTTGTGTAAACCACATGCAATAATTTTCTGTTGTAAACTAATACTGTTAAAAACTTAATGCACCTGATTCTGTCTGTACAGCCATGGCGGTGTCAGGAAAGTCCTTTTGTATTTTTATTTATATTATGGGGTGAGGGGGGCATTCCCTCCATACTTGTAATCCTTTGAGTATGGTGCACCCTAATTTGGGTGTGTCAGTTGCATTACCTGGAGAGTCATGTGTGTGTAAGGTGGTCAATTTTCCAGCCAATTCCCCTGGTTTCTATGGTGCAATTTGTTCTTTTTCGCTGGAGTGAGTGTGTGTGTGTGTGTGTGTGTGTGTGTGTGTGTGTGTGTGTGTGTGTGTGTGTGTGTGTGGGGGAATATACAGAGATCCCAAAATGAATCATCAGCTGTGATCTATCATTTAAAAAAATGAAAGAAAAGAACGCAAAGGTAAATGATTGTGCAAATTAAGTAATTAAGAGGATACAAGTGGCCCTCCAGGAACTGGAATTTAACATTCCTAATTTCCTAATGTGTCAGCGCTCTATATGATGTATGGCACGTTTAGACTTGTTTTTTTCTGGGTGCATAAGACAGGTTATATAAGTTACTGTGGATACAATTTTTAAGATATTAATAAAATAGTTTCACAGATCACAGTTTTCTTGTCTTTCCAGTTGGTTTGTTTTGGTCATTGATAAAACTTTATCCATGATACATGTTGTAACAGTCAGTTTCAAGGAATTTGTCAAGGAAAACAAGCATGCATTTGCCATGCACATTGGTAGATTTTATTCTCATTTGTCATTCATTCTATCTGACCTAAATGATTTTCACACCATGAATTGTGGCAAACATCTCCTCCAATTTCTTCCTAAATACAAGCCTTTGATATGAATGATTTTTCTCCCCCAAAAAATAGGGAGTTAATACAATTTTGGACGTGGTGATTTGATTGAATGACTTTTGTCACATACAAGAGTGACCCTGGTGAACAACATAAATCTTGTAATATTAATGTTCACACCGCCAAACCCAGAAACAGTAATGCACTCATGGTACACTCTGTGACTGATGTTTACATCAATATTTTTGTCAGTTATTGATAAGCTTGAACTAATGCAGTGATATATAATGCATTTATTTATTTTTCTGAAACCGCCCTGTCAAAGATTCCACTGTTCACCATAAAGAGAGCAGCAGTTTGCTGACAATTTCAGTGTGGATTTTCAAAACTGTAAAAATAAAGGTGTGCACATTTAACTCACCTCAGGTACACAGAAATGTGTGACTAATTCAATCAGTGATGCATGCAGTCAGTATCAGAATTAACAATGTTGTGAATACCCACATTCTCTCGCTTTGCTGTATGTAGTATGTGTAACTACTCCTAGGTTGTTGGCAATCAAGAACCTGCTTGTTGGAAAAATGCCATTTCATTTGCTGTAAAGGTGAAAGTCACATGGATGAGGAGGAGGATGATCTCCAATACTGAAGACAATACGCTGATCAACTTTGCAACAGTTACATTCGTCCTCATTTTCATACACATTTTAAAACTTTCAGTTGATCGTGGAGACAAGGGGGGCTGGGATGTTCAGATTCATCAATGTATGTATTTTGCTGGGCATAAACTAGCATAGGTCATCTCTATGTCTCTATTCAATTTAACTGGTTCTTACGCAATATTTTGAGTGCTGCAGTTACTAAAATTATTGAGAGTTGTTTTATACGAACCAATCAAACAGAAAAATCTTACTTTAGCTATTGTGTATATAGCTGCTGTGTAGAATATAGTCCTAGGACAGAAACAGGATTGCATTTTTGGAAACTGAAGCTGTTCTGAGGAGACCAATTAATTACAGCTGAGTGGCATAAACAGAGCACATGTTGGATTATTTGTTAAGAGTGAAATATTCCATTTACTTATGCATTTGTGTACATCTATTCTGACCAGTTGTGGAGAGGAACTTGTGGCAAGCATTTAATTGCAATTTAATTGGCATTTAATTGCAATTTAATTGGCTGAGAAGTCTGACACCCGTTCTTCTTCTTCTTCTTCTACAAAAACATCTAAATTAAAATATTGAAAAATTGAGGTTGCAAATTTGCACTCCATTTGCTGTTCTTGGTTTCTCTGTCTTCCTCTAGTATTTACACTTTGTTTTGCCTGAGGCCCAGTTGTTACACTCTTTACATGAAACAGTGACCCTAGAACAGGGGTGGTTTTCAATAATGCAGTCCTGAAGTTGCCAGCACTGCAGTCTTTGAAAATCGTTGTCCAACAAGTGGCCCTACGCAGAATTGGTTCAGAATTTTGGCATACCTTTGTTATGTGTAAAAATCTTTGGAATTCAGCCTGGTACTGTTTGGCCCACCATTTGTGAATGCAACAGTTTCGCATGTTTTTGATTAGGCCTCCTTTCCCCTTTGTTTGGAGAAGATTGGTACTCACTAGAAAAAGGATTCCAGCTGTGTAGGATAGATGCAAATAATACATGGTCATTGCTAGCAAAGGGAACCCTTGCACTCCTGTCACTCTTTTCTGATGAGGTAGTCAGAGTAAGCCTGGATATTCAGAAGGGATTTAACAGATTTCGTGAATATTTGTGGTGAGCATTACTCCTGCTGGGATCTTAAGGGAGATCTCAGCCAATGGTCCACCGTTTACCCAAGATGGAGACCCATGACTTGTATTCACATACTGTTATCAGCTCTATTAAAGACTTGGTGAAAAAAAAAAGCCAGACTGGGCAATCTGGAAGTAATTTTACCATCTGTATTATATTGATGATTTAAAGCAGAATTTTTGGCTTCGTTTGCAAGCCTCTCAATGTTATCTGGACACTTGCCCTGAGCTAAAGATTTCTCCAGACAAACATGCAGACAGTCGTGCATATTTGTGCACACACACGTACACACGCACTCATGCATGCACACAGTTTTATAGTTCCTAGTTCTACTGTGTAATAGATATAGAAAATAGATACACTATGTGGCCAAAAGTATGTGGACACCCCTCCTAATTATTGAGCTCAGGTGTTTCAGCCACACCGATTGTTAACAGGTGCATAAAATCAAGCACATAGCCATGCAATCTCCATACACAAACCTTGGAAGTAGAATGGGTCGTACTGGAGAGCTCAGTGACTTTAAATGTGGCACTGTCATAGGATGCCATCTTTGCCACAACTCAGTTTGCGAAATTTCTGCCCTGCTAGATCTGCCCCAGTCAACTGTAAGTGCTATTATTGTAAAGTGGAAGCATCTAGGAGCAACAACAGCTCAGCCATGAAGTGGCAGACCACGCAAACTTACAGAGCGAGCCCGCCGACTGCTGAAGCGCGTAGCACGTAAAAACCGCCCATGCTCTGTTGAATCACTCACTACAGAGTTCCAAACTGTCTCTGGGTGCAACATCAGCACACAAACTGTGCGTCGGGAGCTTCATGAAATGTGTTTCCATGGCCGAACAGCTGCACACAAGCCCAATATCACTATGCGCAATGCCAAACGACAGCTGGAGTGGTGCAAAGCACACTGCTACTGGACTCTGGTGCAGTGGAAATGCGTTCTCTGGAGTGATGAATCACACTTCACTATCTGATGGACGTCTGATGGACGAATCTGGTTTTGGCAGATAGAAGAAAGAGTGTGATAGGAAGACAATATGTGGTCATGTATACATGTGTTCTATGGTTATTCTGCAAAGAATACAATACAAATTGAATATGAAATATTTTAGATCTTTTACATGGTTTTCTTAATAATTTTGAAAAGATATACTGTACATTATGCAAAGCACAGTAAAATCAGATTATTTATTTTTGCATGTTGTCCATTTTTTACAGGAACATGTACACAGCAAATTGCTGAATTTGTTGGATATACCTCTATTCCCTACCAAGCAAACTACATCATCAAGAAGAAACTGATTTAAGAAGAGCTATCAAAACCACATTGCAGCATGATAAATCCATAGGCAGGTTGGTTTTTATCTTCCTTGTGTTCCTGCCTACAGCTCCACTGCATATAGATCAAACTTTTTTCTTTAAACAGGATCCCTACTTCCTCTTGTAGTACCATGGATGGAATTATTCAATAAGGAGATCAGAGAGAGACAGGTATGGCAAGGAGTCTGTGGGTAAGAGCAAAGGGATTACCTCTGTTTTTCTCAGGTGACTTGCCGACGATAATCCACATACAGAGAAAATGCAGCTCACGGTCTCACTCAAACAGAACACCTCTTTGAGATGCTTGGCTGTAAACCATACACAGCAGGGGCTGTCCCCCTTAAAAGCCATTTCAAGTAAAAATATTGGTCTTTAATCTGGTCCCTGGGGGTAGAGCAAAGCTTGTCAGATTTCCATTCCCACCTTAATTTGCTGCTGTTTCAGATCAGGAGAGAAAGATATTCTTCTTTTCATGTTTGGAATGAAGTAGAAAGACGATTTCATTATGAATTATAAGGGCTGCTAGCAGAGGGTCACCTACTATCCAATATCATTCAGCATCAACAGGATTTTTTTAAGGGTCTCCTTCAGCTGCTGCACAGATTCAACCTGCCACACTTGGAAATTAACAGACTGTCCCTCTTGTCACAGTGTAAGATATATTGTAGAGAAGATTTATTTTCAGCATGGAGAAAAAGGCCTCCCTCATCATGGTGGATTTGTAAAAGAATGAGTAAATGCAGACAAAAAATGAAAAAATGAAGGCCACCAGTACAATGATAGGTCCCACTACCTATTGAATCAATGTAAGGCAGTGCTTGTTGGGGTGGGTGGGTGCCCATCTGAACCTATCAAGTTGTGGGTTTTAAATGGTCCAACTGTGCAGAATGCATGTCAGGGAATGAAAATTGAGTAACATAGCAGGAGCCTTTGTGACCTTAAATTTTGACATTGTGACCCGTGAATGGTGGGGGTTGGGGGAACAGTCAGGATAACATTTGTGTGAAGCTTCTCAAAATCTTCATTCTTAGCTATGTGCAATGCTAGACAATTTGTATATACATATTAGTATATTCTGTGGTCTTGGACCCTTGAAATCTAAAAATCAGGCTCAGGGGATCCACACATGTAATGAAAACCCACACATAATAAATCACATAAGAGCCAGGCATGAATGATCCACAGAGCCACAGAAGGACATTTCAAAAACAATTCCATTCTCACCAGCTTATTCTGCAGAGCATGTGAAATATGTCTGAAATATATTGGTTGATGCCAGAACTCAGTGCTATACTAGTGATGGCAATAAAACAATATGAATATTCTATTTATCGAGTCTCTTCAGCAATGTTTGAGATCCATGGGTTGTTTGGGCCCTCGGTTTGAAGTCAGGAGGGTCGTTATGACTGTGACCAGGAATCTCATCCCACCCCAGAGCCTCGTAGTCACTGAGGGAATATATCACTCTCTGGACAAGGGAAAAAACTGGCAATGGTTTATGGTTTTGATCCAATTCCTCATACACCATAAAAAATGTTACTTTTCTGTCTGCCATATACAGAGTCAACATAAACCTGCCTGAGGGCTTTTTTTTTCTCCAGAGACTGCAACCAGTTATTGGATGATTTGTGGCATGGTACACATTATTCCATTTTATGAAATATTCCATAAGTACTTCAATGTGACACAAACTTAGATTTTCCCTGGAATCATATATCATTTAAAACTTTCTATAATTTTTTTATTAATATTCTCATGGTTTATAATGACACACACAATACATTGTATAGCCACAATTACATCAACGATACATTCAGAAGTTCACATACACTGTAGACATATAGATTTACAGAGTGTGCCTGAGTTCCAGTTTTTTTGCCTCATGCAGATATGCTTGTAATGTGCCTAGGGTCACGCTGATAATGCTCCCATATCAGCTCTCAGAAAGTTGCACGGCGGTCATAATTTACTCAAGGATACTGACATAAAGTTGGAATTTGCCCAAGCAAGACATCAATAGCTGAATATGTTGACATGCATGTGGCTGCACTTGTGGTGATGACATCTAAAGTCCACAGCAACATTTACTCACATAAAGCGAACTGCTTGCTTTTGGTTGTTGACATTGACATTCTAACTAGGAGTTCTTTCTTTAGTTTGTCACTGTACGATAAATGCCAGAGTTGCCAAATGTCAGTAATTTTATGAACCAGTTGTAAAGTGGAGAGTCATTGGATGGTCATTTATACTAGTGTAAAAGCACTTAAACAGAGAAGAAAAAAATTGGCTGTAGAGCCCTCTGATTCAAAAGGAAAAAAGAGCTGAATTTATTGCCAGACTTTGCAAACCAATTGAGTTTTTATTACAGGAATTATTCTTGGTGAAATTAGTCATCCAGGCCGCAGTGTTACTCAGATTTATTGAGGTGAAAATACTGAATGACAGGAAAGAGTGGTGATGTCGTTATGAACAGATTGACCAAGTTCCCGGAACTGCATGTCATAGTTGTTGTTCAGATTCGGCTCTCACAATGAAGAGACGTGGATGAGCAATGTTACAGAGAATGAAAACAAGCTTGGCCCTCTCCGTTTCTTGTGAACTGTTTAAATGTAACCTCAGAAAATCTCCAATTTTGAACCTGTCTTTGGCACATCTCAACATTTTTTGGGAAGTGCAATAATGGGATTTATTGATCTTGGCTGTCTCTTCTCCCCACGATCCAGCAGTAACAACACTTTCCCTTCCAAATCTTATCAAGAGATGTTATGTCAGCACAGCTTTTCATAAAGATATCTAAAGATCAATACTTCTCCTGCACACTGTATAGATTTACCTCAAAGAGGGGATAGACTGAGGCCCTCATTTGTGCACTTGAGTGATCTGGTTAAATACAATGAAGACCCTTCACCAAGATTGCTGTGTAACAGAAAACAGAGCAGAATTATGATAAGACACAAACACAATGAAAAGGTTGTTTTTTGCATTTAACCACATACTGAACATCATCAAATGTTTTAGGCCAAACTGGCACAGTCTCTGATTGTGTAGATTATTGTATGCTAATAGACACCTTTACCCAGAGTGAGTTACATAGCTTGATATTTTGCACATTATGTATTTCTGCAATGGAATATATATGTTATGAATTCAAGTAAAGTACCTTTCTTAAGTACATAATATGTATTATTATAATAACAGCAATACCACCACAGACTACAACAGCAACAACAACAAAACAACAACAACAACAACAAAACAACAACAACAACAATAATAATAATTTGGGCAGACACCATTAGCAAGACTTGTTAAAGAGCATTAGAACTGTAAATACTGTACTGCAAATTTTAGGTTGGTTGTTTGGTGTCGTGGATTTGACATGAAGATTTCAGAATAACCTTCCATCTTATTAGCATTCCCTGTTTCGCTTTGTCCTTGTATTTAATCTTTCCTTAGTACAGAACATTTAAAAAACAACAACAGGAAGATCTCGGACTGTGCTCACTGCTTTCCAGACTCAGCAGGGGACATGACTGACACTTATTCCTCCCAATCAAACTGTAATTAGCACTTGAGGCATGCTGCATTTGTGGAGGTCCCAAAACACAAAGTAAAACAAAGGGAAACCACAAAGCGCCTTGTTTTCCTTCGTCAGACTTGTATCTTGACACCTTGTGTACTCTAGCATGAGCAATGTGGCAATGTACCTTGTAATTGTTCGCAAGTGGCAGGTTCCTCCACTTCAAACAGTATCAGGCAACCGCATATTAGCAGGGATGATATTTGCACAGTGACACTTTGTAGACTGCCATATTATGACAGGCTGTCATGCTATGTTTCACACCCTGAGGTTTAGCATTCTGTGTGTGTGTGTGTGTGTGTGTGTGTGTGTGACATTACTTGAAGTGAAAAGTCAACTTGGTGAGCAAACATTAGGCATGTCAAGGGCAAATCTAAGGCAAGTCATACTGCAACTGCACTGACTTTTTTTTTCAGATAGAAGTCTGTTCTTTTGCATCTTCTTTTCCTCTCTCTATCTGTCTCTTTTCTCTCTTCCAGAGTCAATTCCAGTCGCTGGTGAGGTCAAGGTCTCCCTTTGTCCCTATCAATCTATCCTTGTTGGTCCCTGTCTGTGCTGCATTGCCCACTCAATGGCAGATTCTGGAGACATCTGCTGAACAAAGCCCTGGGGAGCGATGCAGTCTGTATCTAAACCTGGGATGATATATCAGGGAACTTGAGAGGATCTGATTGAGCTGTAAATCACCAATGTCAGGAGGAATGATACCATGTTCTGTTTTTAAAAGTCAGAATTTTTATCATGGAAACATCTTCCAAACTGCGACCCACCCCTCTCTCAACACACCCCACCCACCCCCCACCCCGTTCGGCAAAGCCTTGTGATTTGGTTTGCATTATTCATTTGAATGCCTTGATTTGATTGCAAAGGCATTATTTAGCAGGTGATAACAAAAGCGGTTGACATGAGAATGCAAATAAAAAGCTGACGATTGAAAGTTAAAAGCCTGTAAAATTAGTCACCGTTCAAACAGAAGGCTCTAAGCAGGCACATAATATTCCCCATCTTATCATGGTCTCCTGGCTTTCACAAGCACTTGATTAGCAAGCAGGAGCAAGGAGATAAAACATAGCTGCAGCCCTCACTGCTGTGTCTGCCTGGTCCATATATCGAAGGGGTTTGAGCTTGTCGTGCAAATAGAGTGATGAATACTGTTACAAGCTTAAGAGCAAATTTGCATGCCTCTTCTGTCCTTCTCTTCTGGGCAGGGTGTAGATCTCAAGGGAAAAGCTGATTCAGGGGGAGACACAGTATTTAGGGGGAGAACACTGCACATACAGCTGTAGCTGGTGGCTACATGTACTGTCTCTGGTAAATGGAGAGCCCGCTGCTGAAGTATGACACTCTGCATCACTGAGGTCTCCCCGTAAATCTTTGCTCACCACAAAGTACTATCTCTGCGTTGCTTAAAGTGTACATTGAGCTGCAAAGGAACCTTGCATCTGTGCAGTCTGCAATTTGCAAATGATTTCAGAAACCATGCAAACCATAATGTGCTGCATAGATAAACATTTACCTCTATTTATGTGGGTTTCAAATGTCTGTTTAGGTTGTTTGGTGAACTGAGAGACTATTATATTTAAATACATTCAAGACATATTTGTGACATTCAATATTTGCTTGGTACTACTGAGGAAAGGAATCTTGTCAAATTCAGCTTCACGGAGAGCATAGCATTCACTCTATACTGTGGGGAAAAATATGGAGCATATGGATAGGATGTGGTTAGGAGTTTCCGCAGTACACTTCTCTTGATTGCTAAGAAAAATTTGCTTTGACTAACTGAGCAATTGATCCAAGCAATTAACCCATGGGGTTCAGTTCCTTAGTGCTGTGCT
Organism: Megalops atlanticus; assembly: GCA_019176425.1. Taxonomy (NCBI): domain Eukaryota; kingdom Metazoa; phylum Chordata; class Actinopteri; order Elopiformes; family Megalopidae; genus Megalops; species Megalops atlanticus. The sequence continues at coordinate 18,889,869 of CM032878.1, read as the reverse complement.
GTGAAGTCAAGGCATGAGGACCCTGTGAAAAGAATTGGATCCAAGCCATTAGTCACTTTCACATGGGAGGTAATGGCCTGTTGTCAGCTTGGAGTGTGTCATCCGAATAGCCTGATACCTCCATTCTAGAACACATTAGAGTGTCTCCACTCCCCCCTCCTCCCTGCTCCATGGGTCCCTCTGCACCGCTCCCGAGCTTGCTGTAATACCACCCTTTATCATCCACCGGGAAATTCAATGGCAGGGCAACAACCGTGGATCACAGAATCACTGCAGCTCGATGAGTTTTCTTCCACTCTCTTGAAAAATCCCAGTACCGGCCATCACACGTCCAGAAGCCAAGAGGCAGACTTTCAGCCATGGAGTTAGATTGTTTGCACCAAGTGGATACCATTGTGTGACTGCCCTGAGATTTAGCAATATAAAAAAGTGACATTTTGCATAAATAAGCATAGCATTTTACTTTTTGTTTGAAGAGTGCGTTCAGGCAAGGGATATCCCTGGCAAAGATACACACACACACACACTCACACATATATATATATATATATATATATGTATATGTATGTATGTGTATGTGTGTATATATATATAGTATAAATATATAGTAAATATATAGTAAAGTGTCATATTACCTTGGTTCACTGGAGTAAATTAATGCTTGAGTTGAAATGTTTCCTCCTTGCTCCTGCTTGGGTGCTTGAGGGTGTACTATTACTCTGTGGTTTATGTCCTTGTAAGTCCAGATTAAAAACAGACAGTAACAAGGGAGAACAAAGAAGCTCAGGGGAGCACTACAATCTACTGGTATTTCCAAATAGGAAAATCAGAGCATCATTTGTCTGTTTTTATGTACTGTAAGCGAAACTCGTGTTTGTTATACTTATATTACATCCACATAAAGAGAAGGAGCTATGAGCTGTGAGGTCACTGAATCTGATGTACTCTTTGCTTTGAGTCATGGGCTTTGTTGTTTTTCCAGGGCTTCGGTCTGGTTCCTATGGGAAAATGCAATGGAGAGAACTCTTCCAAAAAGGTAAATAGAGGGGGAGGAAAGAAATTTTTTTAGCGTGAAGGAAAGTTACAGCTGGTCTCCATCCCAGACAGCCGCACGGCATCTGACTGCAGCCGGTGGGATGGCTCACTTTCTGAGGTTCTCCTTCTGTTTTCCCGCGTTTCATCTCCTAACGCACCGGCCTGTGATGGAGGAGATACAGCTGGGGTCCCGGGGCCCGTGTTTTTGCACTGCCGACGCGGGGAAGATGAAATTGGCCGCATGTCCCCCTCGCAGCCTCTCTCATCCCGGCATCCCCAGCGGACTTTGTGCGATTTGCCGGAGATGACATGCTCAGATTTATAAGGAGAGTCGCATTCTTCCCCTATTTCTCGCTCACACCCGGAGGCCTCCTATAAAGATTTTAGTTAAAAACACACGGCTCTGTTGGATCAAAGGGGCGCGGCGCCACCCCCGGATACACTCCGCAGACTGTTTGCTTTGATACTTCAGTCACTTTCTGTCTTTAAACGGTGTTTTCCCCCCGTCTCATAATGAAGCCCTCCTCCCCTCTCCTCCTCTTCCTGCGCTCCGCATTCAGTGTTCGCGAGTCCCTCGGTACAACCTAAAGGTGAAAGATGCATTTTCCATTTTAATCACTCATTCCTCTTGAGTTGAAGTCTACTTGCTTTTTTTTTTTACATTTGCATCACTTTATTTCCTTTGTGACTGAAGACATTGTGGCATGCCCCCCATTACTTTCAAAAGTGGGCTTCATTTGTGCCTTGAGAGAGGACCTCAAGGGAAACACGTTTTACTCCAAGCCACAGTAACAAGCCTGTGGCACCAGCTTAAACCATGTTCATACTGATGCGCCTCAGCTGTTTCACAACCTGAAATGAACCAGAAGCATTTCCACAGCAAACTCTGCTTGTTGACAAACTGGGTCCTAAAATTCAAGGTGTTGCATATATTACTATGACACAAAAAGAAAATTATTTCAATAACAAAGGAAAACATACACTAGGGTTTGAATTAGTTCAAACATTGCACTCAACACAGCCAGATCCACCTAGGTAGATTTTAACAAAAGAAAGGCCAAGAGTCTGTATGTATAATGGGTAAATGAAGGAAACCCTTGCCCTTGTAATGCACTGCCATCTCATATAGATTTGCTACAGGCTAACGATTGGTGAGTAATGACCCAGACACACTTTCCATGTACAGTATGGACTCCTGCAGACAGCAGAACTTGTGCTAAACCAGAGTTACAACATACGTTTTAGAATGCCATTGAGCTTCTGGTCAGGCTCTTGCGCCAAATTGATCCTACGCTACCTCACCAAGTGGAATTTATGCACTAAATTTAGTCCAGAGCTAAGCGGTTTCATTAATTACAGATCCATCACTGAGTATAGGGGAACTGCCTCAATTGTGCCCATTCTCGGAGTACAGGCTCAGCCAGCTGTCTAAATCAGCACTCTCCTGGCTCCATTAGGCTGACATGGCAGGTGCTGGCTGGCTTGCTCCGCAGAGCAATCATTCCAGCAGATGACCAGCGACACCTAATATGGTTTTCTTTTCAACTTTATAAAGCAAGAAACAGAAGACACTGTCTTCAGGGTAGATATGAAATAGCCATCAAAACGCAGCCTGCTTAATGTATCTGAGGAGACTGTAGCATTGATTCTGTTTGCCCTGTACTTATGTCTGTCTTTTGAGAAAGTGTTGTATTTATGAAATGGTGAGAAGAATTATGTTACAGGGCAGAAAGTATGTTAATTCTTCATTTGTGTGCATATAAATACATGACAACATACATAAGAACCAGTGAAAATTAAGCAATTGTTCTGGAAGTTCCTTTGCTATCAAGGATTAAAGAAATTTCGAAAATGTTTTTATGCTCTTCTCTGCCTCTATATATTATTTTTGATTATTAAGTGTTTAATGTTAGGTTAGCTATTTATGAACAATAAAAATTCATTCCATTAATTTTCAGTACTTTCTTTCACACATTAAATGACAATCTTGCTGTTTAGAGTATGACAAGCCTGACATTCAGTTTCATTCAGAGCAGTCACAGACATGCCTGTTAAAAACTGAACAGCTTTAGTGCAGTTGCAGGTGAACCCTCTGACAAGTTTTTGCCTCACTGAAAACTACCATAAGCAGCTATCACAGGTTTAAACCCAACCGTACATTCAAAACTGAGGCTGGCCACAGAAAATGACCATAATGATAGATCCCCAGCCACAAAAGTACAGCTCCAAAATCCCTTCCTTGGAAAATCAGATATACTGGGGTATTATGTGGACTGACCTGGCAGAACACACTATATTTTCCAGTTGACTGCTCTCTAGTTATGTTGACACTGAATCAACTTTGATTTAGCAGCGCATGTCAGTAATTTCCTGGTCACATGACAATGACATCATTGGACCACATGTTCAACTCATGTTTTTTTTTTGATGAGTGTCAAATTGGGAGCAAACCAGGGTTACATGAAATCATGGTAACAGAGAGCTGAACACATTGCATTTATAGACTTTGAATCCTTGCAATGGAGATGTACAGTAAACTTTGGCTGAGGACGGATAGAGCGACAGGCTGAACATGAGGCACAGCAGGGAGAGAGAGGTGTTTGCACTCCATAATCAGCTGCTGCTGCGGAGCGACACTCTTGTTTAATGCCTTTTCCTATTCGAGATAATGCAACATTTGCCGTTGCTCCAGTTTAATTTATAATAATGGGCCGACTTGTCAGGATTATTAATCAAACGTATTCCCACTGCTCCCACAGCTCCATGCAGAGCATTGAGCTGCGCTTTCCGGGAGTAATCTTTGATTGAAATACTGCAGGCGAAAGTCAGAGTTGAGGCAGAGTTGAGTGATTACAGCCTTGCAAACACTCGCCAGCGAGCCAGCTGTCTGCTGACGTTACAGCAGGGCTGCTGGTCCCTCTCAGTGTGAGAATGTATCAGTCTCTCACCCCCTGACCTGGCAGAGCCAAGAGGAGAGTCAAATTCTGCACCCAAGGAGCTCTACCTTCTGTGATCTGGCATGCGGTACAACCAGGTGTAATTTATCTACAGTGAGAAAAAAGCAGTGAATCAAAGAAAAGTCCTTGAAAAACCACAACGAAACAGACACCGCACCGTGCCTCGATTTACCCATCAAAGTCAAACCCAGTGAACGCATGCAACATGTTGCAGTTTGATTTTTGCCTTTAAAACTGAAAAGGCACATCTTGTCTGTCACTGGGCTCCAATATGCCTTGCCATTTAGTTGTGAAGCAGACAGATTTATTGTAGACATCTACCCCACTATTTATCCATCTGGGATGGTTTTCAACATTAATCACTCAGGCAGCTAAAAGAAGAGCAGCTCTGACAGGAGGGTTTCAAGCTCCATAACACTGTACTTAGGCATGGCAGGAGTAATGCCAGAGCTGGTAAAGATCACTTTGTGCTGTGGCTCTGCGATAGTTATCATTTCAATCCATTCACAAAATCAGGCCTGAGCTGTAATGTGCAGACACACTAAGCCGAGTCTGACCTGAGGAGGACTAGTTACTGGCTAATGCTAAGAAGGTTTGTGGCTTAACTAATTAAGCCCTCTCTACACTACACAACCGAGTTTGACATCATGACATAAAATGTTCTGCTGCTCAGAATTTTAGCATGACTGGGTAATGACATCCAGACTACTATCAAATAACTAGCTGATAGGGATTATTGTTTATCTCCTAGCTGGCTGTATAATGTGGCGGAGTCAGACAATCAGTTAGCTGGCAATACTTTTATTTTGAGTAGTATAAGCATAAGCTGGATGAAATGCATACAATTTAGTTGTTTTTTTTTAATTTAACAAATCAGTTAGTAATGCTATCTATCGAAGCAGCATCTTATTGGCTAACATAACCCGATGTCAGGGCCTTGCAGAGCATTGTGGAGAAGTGGAAGACTCTGCAGGCCTTTCACTTCACTGACATAGTTATGAGAAAACATTTTTTAGTGTAGGGTGGACATATGGAACATTCAGAACGATGCTTGGACCTTCAACACAGATGTAAAATGCTAGTGCAGACAAAGCCTTAGTGTCACGTACACAGCGGTCCCCTTGTTTCAAGTCTGAGCTTGTGTAACAGGTCCCACTGACAGGGTAAGATTTTATCTAACTGGATGAACAAATGAATAAATGAATGAATGAATGAATGAATGAATGAATGAATGCATTTGTAAATGAGCGAAGGACTGAGTGAATGAATTGCATAATATAACTGCATATATATAATACACACACACACACACACACACACACACACACACATTCATACATAGCCTCCTTTCAAAGATCTCGGAGCACACTGCAGTGTGTGAATGTATGTGTATCCCTATATTTAAAGGGAATTTTACACACAGATCCTCTGCAGAGAAAAGACAAATGCTGCACACAAAGAAAGATAATAGCTCACCCAAAGAGCTTAGCTCAATGTAGGTTCATTCATAAATCATAAGTGCCTTTTCATCTCCCCACAGTTTTATTTTATTCTATTTTACTTCCATTTTATAATAATGTGTTACTCAATCTTACACGATTATCACAGATAACAGAAGAAACATAAACTCACTGTCCAATGGAAATACATGTGAAACTGTACACATTCTGTTTTACAGGGATTGGCAGAGACAAAACTAATAGTAACAAACTGACACATTTGGCCATGTGTTTGAAGAGAACTGTAAGTGTAGTAATGACGAGTAGTACATATTTTCAGATCAAATATTACAAGCTAAATTCTTACATCCTCTGAGAGGTTATGTTTGTTATTGTTTTTGTTAAGCTGCCTGGCTTGAACACAGAGGAGTAGTCCATAGAGTTCTGCAATAAAGACAGGTCTTACTTATTTAAACAGACATTTATATAATTACTTCAAATAAAATTATTGCATTTGGTATTCACAGTGCATTTGCTACAATATGAAAGAAAATTTCACTTGTTCTTAACGTGGCATTGTCAATGGTTGTATCGTATAGCTATGTATAGCAAACTAATTGTCCATAAATTTCTTTTAAGACATGCATGTATTTATGCATATATGTAAGTTATGTATGTTTGAAACACTGCAAACTTAATCTGGTTTACTGCATTATAGGGCTTGTGATCTTTTCTGATATTCTGGCTTGTTGAACATGCTGAGGGATTGCATTTTTAATCAGTTACAAAAAACAGACAGAATTTCATGAAACACTATTTTTTTGTGCTATAAAGATTGATGTTATTTATTTAAGGGCTCACTAGTAGTGTCTCTAAAAAATTTACTGTGATTAATTATAACTTCAAATGCACATCTAGCAGGAACATAAACACTGCTAACAACTTTTCTCTAAAAAAGGCAATAATTATTTGCCATTTAACCCTATTGAAAGTGTTGACTGTAGCAGGTACCCACAAATTCCATCTGTTAATCTGAAATGCTGAGTATTTTCAAACAGACACTTTCTCTGGGGGCTTATCTTTCTCATTGTAACACACTTGGTGCTTAGTTACATCACCCCTCTGTGAATGAAATGCTAGATTAGAGACAGGTTATGTTAAAAACATACTAAAAATCAATTATTTGTACAGTATTACTGAATCATTAAAAGTGTTCCTCTGTGAGTCAATGCTTTGCTCAGCACGCTCTTCTCAGACTAAAACAAAAGGCCTGTAATTTTCCTGTTGTAGCAGCACAGTCCTTGTGACATTTCTGTGCAGGGACTTATTATCTGGAGAAACGTACAACTAGTGTAATCATTTATTATCCCCCTAAATCCTTGTCCCTGTACAGAGATGCATGATATTAATTGTTGCATGCCTTTACATGACTCTTTATCCATAACAAAGGCCTCATACTTGTTTTCTTTTTATTTTAGCAACTTCCTGCATCATACTTTTGGCTTGCTTATATTTGGTATTCATGGTTAATGACAAAGCACATTATGATTAGATTGAATAGGGGCCAAAGGCAAGAAGAAAATGTGCTACTCGCTGGTATGAAATAGATGTGAGTTATGGCCGCTGGTAAGATTCAAAAGGATTTCACCTTATGCTACAACAATTGCATGTTGCGAATAGTAGTACAATGCCCTTGTATCCTGCAAACAACTACAGCACGCATAGAAGACAGCGCTTTACTGCCAAGCTTTATAGCTTGGAAAATAAGATTGTCTGAATTTCACAGCAAGGTCATATTCCTTGTAATCAAGGATTTTACAAAGCTTTTCAGAGTTCACATAACTCATTTACAAGCATATTTCTTTCTCTCTCCATCCTTTCAGCTGCAATATTTTTGATGAAGACATTTCAAAAATGCTGAGTATTAAAATAGTTAAAGATTAGTTTGTTAGAATTAGACCTCATATTTTAGGATATGATCCAGCGCTAACAGAATGAATCTATTGAATTGAAGATTTGAAACAGAGAATTACCATGAATGTGAAATTTGAATCAATGTGTTTAAATTCGTGAAGGCATGGGTATTGAATTGATGACCAATCATCACACCATAAATTATGTAACAGAATGAAACACAGCTTATTAGTTTTCATTATGATTTTTGCTTTGTTTTGTGCCCACATAAATGTAAACCTGATATATTAAGTGTAAATACAAGAGTGGTTGAATAAAGATGGCGGAGAGATGTGATAATAGCTTTCATGTAATATTACTTAGATACAATGTAATGTATACACGCACATACACATACACACACACACACATATACATATTTATATAAATATATGTTTTCAATATATTTCAAGATATTGGAAAAATGTTTGGTTTGCCACAATAATAAATCATCCAACTCAATCAGAGAGGAATGTCCTCTTTAAAAACATTCTGAAAATAGCTCATACCCTTGTCTTACTTTTTTCAAAATACAAAAAACAAATCACAATACATCTTTATCATATAAACTTCCTGTAGTACCAATCATCTGAGAACATTTAACCCCTTTAAAACTATGACAGAAAAGCACACTGTGAGAATGTAAGCAGAGCAGTAAAGCAGTCTTCAGAGGTGTTGCACTTTTCTCGAGTAACTTTGTCATGGCTTATAAATACAAAGAATCTGGGGCACAGACAGAAGAGAGAAGACAGAGGATAGACAGGATAAAGGCCTTGATCCTTGGCTGGTTTCAAGCGATGTTGCTGGTGATTACCTCTGGAGGGGGTGTGAATTGCCCTAGTTTGCCCCCACTTCCAAACCGCATACATGCAAATTGACCTTTGACCTCCATGTTGTAAGATGGGACAAGAAAAGATTGTAGATGTCTGCTGTGCTTCACTTTGAGGAGTGATTTCAGTAATTTTTTTGATTTTGAAAATGAAGTGGATTAAATCAGTAGATTGCAAGGGCAAAAGGCAATGAAGTGTAAGGCAATGAAGTGTATGAAGAGAGGAAAAAAACATCTGGTGAAAATTGTGTTAGATAAATGATATGTTCGCAGTCACTCTAACTGCACATACACCATCTCAGAGCACCCACAGCTCACAAAGCGCGTCTGCCCTCACTCGAATTGCTCAATTACCTTGCTGGGACAGCATGACACTAGAAACCGATGTCAGCATCAAAAGCACATCACAAAAGAATTCAACGCTTAAAGCATAAGAGAAACATAAGAACTCAGTGGGGCGTCAATCCAGTGTAGATTCCTATTCCGTATACCTCCTTAGGCAATATAATACTCTTGGAAAATTTAGCTATTTTCCCTGTTATGTCTTAATTACCTCATGTCCTGGTAAACCTCCACTGTATCTCTGGAAGGCCATTGCTGCCCTGAATTAGAATGTTGGCACTGTAGGTAGCAAAGCTAACATGTGTGGTTGTAGCCAGCTAGTGGAGATCAGTGAGCAGCAACCTAGCTCGCTCTTATAAAAATGATTCACAGAGAACTGAGGTATGTTACCCAACAACCCCAACTATACAAGAATTGTAATGCACATACCTGCAGCACAGCCCCTTGGTAGGTAGGCAGGTCATTGAGGTAATTTAAGGTAATTGGCCTTATTCTGATACCAACCTGTGTGTGAGCACAATATTGTCTATGTAATTACAGAACTGAATTAAGGTGATGAGATAAGGAGGGGGGCCCATGGAGAACATGAGCATGCAGATTGGTACTGTATGTAAATAGGGGGTGCTCTCCAGACACAGGGACCCTGAGGGCTCATTTAGTCTGCTTACGTTGCACTTACTTATAAAACAGCAGATGAATCAATTGAAGAATCCAAGAATTATATTGACTTCATAAAGAAGTTCATAAGAAGGCATTAATGATGACAGGGCAGGTTGGATATAAAAATAATAATAATCTAAACCCTGGTTAGTACTGCTTCGCATGCATATATTTATGTATGAGGACATACTTACATACTCAGAATACATGTTTCCTGTAAAACTGCGCAAACAGTGGGCTAATTGTTCTAAACATAAAATATTGTTTACTTCAGGAAAAATGTGAAAGATCACTGGTGATATGAATACATCTCAAGGAAATGAACAAAACAGTCTGCTACATTTATAGTTTTCATTTTAAAGGCTGACCAGAGCAGGAGGTCAAGAGGAATGTGTTGATAAGGCAAGAGAAGAGACAAAAGGCCTGGAGTACACCTTTTGAAATCTGGCCTCGCATAAAAACGACTCATGACAAGGCTAAGATCCACATTGTCTATTCTCCAGTGTTCACTCCATGTTTTCAAGCCAGACCAGTGAATGGCTCTCAGTGGCTGTTTTTATTATATGGCTGTGCCTGACAAATGACTGAGGCTGGGAGAGATGGACCCGAGGGTGAGAGAGAGGGAAGATAAGGCCCATTTGAATGAGACAAGGGTCAAGATTCATTTCAGAGGATCAAAGCAGCCTCTTACAGGTCCGAGAGGAGCCATTTCAGAATTCACCTTGAGACGAGGAAACCGTTATGAGTGATTGCATTCAGAGAAAGGCCACCCAAGCGCTCTGTAATGTGATGTCTGATAAGCGGCACCTTTGCGCCAGCTTCAGTGATAAATAAAGCGTTGCCGTCGATCCTTTGTGCTTCCTCGATGCCTCATTTCAAACCCACACGCCTCTCGTTATTCAGGAAAAATTGTGGCAGTATCACCTCCCCGAATTTACAGCAAAGGCCTGTTTACCTTCCTTTTTTCATGTTGACAAACGCGGTGATTAATCGTATTCTGCCACGTACGGCCCTGCCCCACTCTCCCATCTGCTCCAGACAATCTCATTTCCTCTCCGCTGCAGATAAGAGTACAAATAACAAACCAAAGCAGCTACTTTGGGCCTACTACGAAAATCCTCAGTTGGTGGTATGGGCTCCCCTCTGATTGGTGAAACATTCACATGGCAACTGTTCTCAAATGCTTGGTTGCTAAAGTGACCGTTTTGACTTTTGAAAAAACAGTTTTGCCTTTGATAAAAAAAAATAATAATAATAAACTTTGTGTGGGAAAGAAGGAGCAAGCAATTGTGACCTCTACCTGTTATTCATGGTTTTAATGTAATCAGACACAGATAATTAAAGCCCCACTCAGATGGTGTACATTTCCTTTTGTAATGCAAAAAAAAAAAAAAAATGCACCCCTCTCTGTAAGAACCCTAAGCATTATTTGCTCCTGGATCATTGAGTGACAGATTCCAAATATGATGGTGACCAGAGCCCACGCTCACACGCTTGTGTGTGTGTTCCAGTGTGGCCCTCACTGGAACACCCAGCGGAGGCTGGACGGCTGCCTGGCCTGGGCCCGCCAGAGATGGTAAATTGCCCATTTGAGACGGGGTCTGCGGTGTGCGCCGCGGCCCTATTTAAATAAGACAAGTGGAGATGCTTCGCAGGGCCATTCATTGTGATTAACGACCGCGCGGATGGTTTACAGCTGCCGTTTACCGAGGGATTGAACTCTAATATTTACAATGAACCGGGGCTGAGCGCAGGCAGCCGTGTGCCTCTCTGCGGCCTGGCGCCCACAGCGAGCATGGAAAGCACCAGCGGCCACGGGCCACAAATCATGGACTTGCTTTCCCAGCGCTGCTGTTCTGAAGAGTTATGCGCTGTGTTGAAACTAATATGTACACAGGCACATAAAGCCTTGTGCATAAGATGGAAGACATGAATTTGTGAATGCAATGCGGCAATTTAATCACACTCATTTTCACCCTCTACATGGAGACAGTGGGTCCATTGCTCTCTTGTGCATGGAGAATCTGAGAAATGCTGTTTATTGTAATTGTACCCTGGATATATAGTACATGCTATGTTGGTAAGCTTTATAAAGCGCACAGTGGAAGTTGACTATATTTTTATTTATATGCTAGTTTTTTGTCAACCACTTTGTATCCTCAATATAAAATTTTTGAGCAGAAAATCTGTTTTTTTGGAGGTTTCTGCTGCTCAGGGTGTGATATATGTCTGATTTCTATCACTAATCATAACTGCACTTGCGTTTTACTGTTGCCCTAACATAGCACTTTAATAATTCATAGTTTCAATGGTGTAATTGGTGTGATGAAAAGTAAAATATGAAGTCTGTGATATTTATTATAGCTAACAGAAGCAGAGGCAGGGCAAGGCTGATGCCAGCTCCTTAGCATTTAATCTCAACCAAAAAAAAGTTTAGCCAATGAGCCATGCAGCACAAGCATAATTGACTACAACAGGCAATCTCCACTGGTGTCATTTGTAAAAAAAAAAGAAAGTAAAAAAACAAATGAAAAGAAATTAGCGCATGATTTACTGACTTTTTTCACCTCCCGGTATTTAAATCAAACAGCTAATTTCAACTGCTAATTCTGGCCCTTTAATGTAGTGCAATGAATAAATTCAAAAATGCATAAAATGGGCATTAGGGAAACCTCATGAAATACGTCAAATCTGATATCAACACAAAATGAATCAAATGGTCCAAATTCACACGGAGCGTGGACCTGCGCCTGACATCGCATAGAAGTGGTCATCAGAATTTTGTCCAAGGAAGCTGGCAGCAGGTGCTCCTGAGCAAGTGTGCGTTCTGGGGGGGAGGCTTGAAGTGAGTTGTAGGGTGCATCCTAGGAGCCCATCTACCTCCTCTGCAGAGAGCGAGAGAGAGTGGACTGTGCAGCATGATTATGGCTGCGTGCGTGGGCGTGTGCCCACGGAAGAGCTTTGTTTTATAAATGGCTAACAGAACGGAACAAAGAGATGCAGGCCTCCGACAGCAGGGAGCTGTTTTATCTCCCCAGCTCTCCACTGCACCAGACACCACTTGTAATTAGATATGAGGAGGCAGAGAAAGAGACAGCTCTCTCCCTTTCTTGCTGCGCATCAAGGGCAGCTACTGAGGAGCCTGTGGGAAAATGGATTACTCTGGGAAATAATAGGTGCTCTTTTTTGCCGTGAGTAGGATCATTTCTTGTCCCCGTTTATACATCTAGTCACTTGACTGCCTGGTGGTTTTAAGCATGCGGACATGCAGAAGTTGTTGTATTGGCTTGTGATTGACAAAGATGAAAAGTCACCCGCAAGCATGACAACACAACAGAACTAGGCCTGGTGCTACTGGGGTGCTTAGGGGTGCATTGCTCCCCCAGATGGACCTCAGTGCACCCCCAATTGTCTCCTTACATCCCGATGTCTAAATAGTATTTATGACTTTTTGTGCCCTCCCGTGGATTACATTTGCACCCCTTTGTTTTTACTCCTGGTGCTGAACCTGAACAGAACTGAGATGTTCAGCATTCACAAGCCATGGGGCTATCCTGGAAACCACCTCACCAATTAACATGAAACTCCTCTGTAACCTGCTGCCTAGCACACTGCTAATTCATTTATGATGACTTACACACACCTCAGTGAAAATGTGTATAGAAAATATTTTTGGACTGAAATATTTTTCCAGAAGGTTTACTTGATTGTTAGGGGCCATGGAATAATTTTCATTTATTCCTAGGTTGCCCTTGGCCTTTTTCTCTGTTTTTTTTTATTCCCTCTGGAAAATCTCTGTACAGTGCTTCATGACAACCCTGATTGTAAAATGTGCTATATTCAATAAATGTTGTTGTTGTTCTTTATGGTGTCTACCCATCAACTGAATATTTTTGCTACAATCTATGTAATCAAAATTCTGTAAGGCATTATAATTGGTACTGTGGTGTCTGCTTTTTTCATCATTACACTATGTATGTTCATATTCAGCAAGAGGTTTGCATGAAAACAATAAGCAAAACAGACAACCAAAAAAACCATTACCACTGCTGGTATTAGTACATGCTAATGCATGCATTCAAAAGAGGTAAGTAAACATGTTACCAACATGGATCATAACATTGTTGAATGGTTGTGGTTTGGTCGTGGCACATGTTTCACATTGTTGCAAGATCCTGGTGACCTATGATTTGTTTTTGTGTGCAGCAGTGGTCTTAGCTGTTCTGGGACCTCATGTAAAAATGGGGCCCCTTCACTGCCCATCTGCCCTGAAGTAAAGTAGTCCACTGGGGGGATATTGCATGATTGTGTGTGTGTGTGTGTGTGGGAGGGGGGTAGGTTTGGATGGGGGCACTCATGTAAAGAGAGGCACAGATGAAAATCAAACATTTAATCATCCTTCAGGGAACTCTTGTCTTCTGGTGAGGTCCCATTCACCCTGGGGGTTGATTTTTAAAATGACATATTTTAAATAATTTTAAATCTTTTAAATGATGTGCAAAACAGGATGATTTTAAATTCTGACGATATCTTGTCATGTTTTACCTTGAATTGCAAGAACAAACATTTACAGAGGTTGCTATTTTCTAGCAGCATTCTTGCCATTGTGACATCTTTGTCACATTAAACTTAATATTACACAGACGTATGCTATGTTTTACAACTGTCCGGACAACATGGTAAATCCACAATGTGCTTGAACATTTTATCTAAATCCTCTCACAGCCTCACTTCAGCAGTGATTTTGACAGTGTTTGTAAAACTGCCTGAATGCACATTTTTATAATGTCTCGTTGTCCAAAGTGTGTGTTTGAAATTCCATCATCAACATCGTTTTGTCAGCTATGATCCACTCAAATCACTTTGGCACTACTCTTCCGTCTGATTTATCTGTCAAATTTGCATTGAAAACTCTGAATGGCTGAATTGGAGGATGCACAAAGGCAGTCCTCTGGTTTTGAGTCTCCTGGCACGAGCGCGGCTTCCTCCCGCACCTCTGAATGCATTCTGAGAGAACGAGTCTTTGAGTGGGCAGGTCACTCAGATTTCAGCACGGTGCTTTGCTTGCGTGGGGGATGAGAAAGTGACTGATGAAAATGACAGCTGGAGTGGTGGGGGAACGGGATAAGATGCCACCCAGTGCAGCTCTGTATTATGCACCGTGGGGATGACAGTAACCGCTCATTCAGAAAATGTGCTGCAGCTTCGTCCTTATTTTACCGCCGTTGCCTGCGGAATGGGAAGATTTTTCCTCGCTGGGGGGGGAGTGGGTCACAGAAATCCGGTGAAATTGTAGGAGGGTTGGGAGGTTGTTAATGTCGTTTCACTTGTGCTCTCACCCACATATTCAATTATCTGAGGGGGTCAACATTCCCAGTGAGAACAGTTTCGAATAGCGATGCTAATGCGAGCAGTGATAGTGCACATGATTATTCAGCATGCAAATATGTGCAGATGCTGGCATGAGGTCCACTCTGAGAGCCACTGTCAGCAGATCTCTTCATTGAGGAAACCTCTGGCTGTGCTGGCATTCAATGGCTATACAGACCTGTCAGTTTATGTGGATTTGCTGTCCTACTCTGTTCACATTTTTCAAAAGATCATGACATGGATACTTTGGTAATCTTAAAAATATTTTTACTGTGAGCATTCTCTTATACCCAGGCACTTTATTAGATACACTGCTTTATAATATTAATATCCCTAATAATGGTATGAGTATGGAATAAAAGAATACAGATAAGGGGTGAAGAGCTTCCCACAGGCCTGGATGATCTCTGTTAGGGCATTACTCTAAATGGCCTCCAGGGGGCAAATTTCCAGGATGTGCTTGATCTTGGAGAGAGGCAGCAGCTATGAAGATGATTTTACTCTCACCTTTTAGCTCCTGCCCACTCCTCGCCCACGGCCGTTTGAAGTGAGGAGTGACGCTTACCCTGCTGAACTCCCACTCACCAGGGCAGGATGAGAGGAATGAACCAGATGAACTGCATCACAGACAGCAGTGTAAGCAGGAAAGCAGGAAAGGGTTGGGGAGGATCACTGGACCCTCCACCAATCAGTGAGCAAACTCTTTTACCTGTCTAACGTGCTTGCATCCATTATGTATGCGGTTGATTGCCATTTGCTTGGGAGTGACATCACGCCTCCATACCCACATTACTGATGCATCACAGCATTAAACAGCACAGGCGTGAAAACATTTTGCAGACGCTCAACAGTGAAGGCTATCTACATTTTTATTGGGAATCATTAAAACTTGTCATTGAAGAAAAATCTGGTTCAGAGAAAGACCTGGCAACAGGTGCTCAGCTGTGGCCTCACCTACTTTGCAAGACCCGCTGGCGGTTATTAAAAGATCTTGCTAATTACAGGCAGCGTTAAGCAGGGGTTTTACAGGTATTGCCACAGCCCTGGCTGCGAGTCATGTGAGTCACTCTGGCAGTGGGCTGCAACCACTTCCTCACATGTTGCAGCTCTGCGACAACAGGGCAATGTCAGCTCTGAGGTCATTCTCCTCTGCGAAGAGGGTGACAGGAGAGTAGAGGTGAAAGCTTCTTGCATGACAATGGGTGCACTGCATATTCTCCCCAGTGGGCCCTACCTCCTCTCACAGAGCTAAACTGGGTGCTAAGTTTTACCACGCCGGTGGTGGTGACGTTGAGTAATGGCTGCCACTTTTGCAGGTTCAAGGGATCACACGCCTCTTCCCTTCGATCCTCACCACATTATTGTGATTGTTCCATTTTTGGGCTTTCTGAGAGCTTGTGGCATACTGTACTGTTACATGCATACACACCACACTGTATTTAAAAAAAAGAGAAAAAACAATAAAAAGCAGCCCAGCTGCTTCTCTCTTGTTCAATCCCATTGTCTCCTCTGATAAATGAGCAGCTCACTCGCATGTGACGCAGGCCGTGTGCTCTAACTCATCCACTCACAGTGCAGCAGCGGGGCTTTTGTTGGCTGATAAAGAGGGAGGTTACTTCCATTTGCAAGGGCAGTCAAGACATAACCTGACCTTATAAAAAAAGCATGCGCAGTGAAGATGTTCTGAGTGTAAACAAGCTGAAATGTCACAACACACCTTCTGCATTTACCTTTCTTTTTTGTACTTCCTTTCTTTTGTCATTATCTTCAGTGAAGCATTTTAAAGCAGGTACCCTGGAATCATTTGTTAACCAATGTGTTTTCGCAAAAGCAACTGAAAAACATAATAACCATTTCTAGGCTATTATTGGACATGAGGATAACCATTTTATAAATATGAGGGCCTTCTGGGATTTGTTTTTCAGAGATGAATATGGTACAACCCTCATTAACCCCACTCTTTCATTGTTTAAATGATGTGTGTGTCTGACAATCAAGCAATCACTATTGCATTAATCCACATAACATGTGCTTTGATTTGCTACTCCAGCAAAAGATCAATAACCTATTGACCACATCATGAATGCTCAGTAAATACAAATTATAAGAACACATAATGTGCAATTGATTGAAATGGAATTTGTGTGAAGTGGCATGAAACACTATAATCTGCCACTTGTTTTTATCCAGATATTTTGCAGAGGCTTTTGAAACATCCCATACAGGAAGCTACAGGGGAAGTCTGACACTTCCTGCTTCACCATATTAAGGAAGACCATTACAGTTAGTAGGGATGTGCTCAAATATGGCTTACTGCCAACAAGACACTGTGTCATGAGGCATCTCTCTTTCTTTTGGAAATCCAGACTAACATTTTTAACCCCTACAGGCTCCAGACTGAAACTGTAACAAATATGTGAAAATGTTGAATTTGCTGCTCTGAGGATTTTTTAATTGAAAATGGCATGTATTGTTTCTTTGTTTCTTTGGGATGTTAGGTAGCTGTGTATTCTGCTTGTGTTGTGTTTGCTTATTTGCAATTGGCATTCTGTATGTGTGTCTTCTCATGCTCTGTAGGTCACCTTGGATAAGGGAGTCTGGCAGATATAAATAATAAATAACAGTATCATACAAACTGAAATTGCTTTATCATGATCGATGCAGGTTTGCAATATCATTCTAACTTTTTAAGCATCACTGTCCAATACATCACGTGACGTGTATTCGAGTGGCTTGCATGCAGCTCTATTTAGAGTTTGCTTTTGACCTCAAGGTGATTGCGCTGAACAAGTCATGATGCCCACGTTTAAATTGGCATGACTTTTCAGCTGTTTTGTCGAGCACCAGTGAACACTGCTGGGAATACTTGGGTGCTGCTCAATGTTTTCTTGGTTGACAAGATAACAGGCACCCTGAGGTTCAGCAGAGCATGACAGCAAGTGGACCCGTGAGGCGCTGTTCTTGCAACGCGTTGCAGTTTCTGTGGAGGTCTTCGATGCTGGAAGTGAATGGGGTCTCAGTGTGATCACTGCTCCTCTGCCAGCAATGTTCAGCTCACGGCTGTGATGTGTTAGGGGGATTTAGCTGCTGACTGTATCACGAACTGGACCTCATTTGTCCATTCTAAGTACCCAAGGGTGAAAGTAAGCTGGTATGATCAGGCACACAATATCACAATGAATCATATTGCTGTATTTTCTATGCTGGAGAAAATATCCCACTTTTGATGCGACATGTAGTACCTGTTGTATTAATCAGCAGTCATTACTTACTTGTACAAAACCAACCAGAAAGTAACATGTAGCTTCTAAACAGACTCAGTTATTTAGGTCTATTAGCCTGTTATATTTTAAAGTGAGAGCAGCACAGCTTTGCTCAGTCATTTGTGCTTCCACTTGATTTAGAATCCTGAACATAGACTTGAAAATTGTCATGGTAACTCAATGGGCTTATTAGATGCCGGGAAATGCACTATAGGAAAGGAAGAAAAGGCTTGAGCCTGTTCTGTGGCAGTGTTCATTTGAAGAGATTTCTCTGATAGTGCAACCACAGCTGATATGTTATCTGTGCCAGGTCATTACTCTTACTGTTGTCATTTGTTGAAACCCTGATGGTGTGTACAGTAAGCGGGCTCTATATTTGGGGTAGAGGAGCATTGGTGTGGTGCTCCATACCATTACAAATTTAAACATGCTTTCATAACTGCATAAATTTACATATTTCCAGGTAATACAACTGTTTCAGAGGGGTTTCTGAGCACGATTTATACTGGAAACGAATGGGTGCAGAACATAACTGTTGAAAGGGGAAAAAATGGCCCTTTTGAAATCACAAGGGGTGGATCAGTTACACTTGACATTCAACCACAGATTTATATATTTAGAGGAAAGGAAAAAAATGAGCTGTATCATTTCGTACATGTAATTAGTTATGACTCTTGCTTTTGAGTTACCAGGGAAACCTCTTCCCAAACTAAAGCTAAAGCTGTGAGGAAAAAAAAATAGATTTTACAGCTCTCAATGCAAATAAACATACAGTGCAGCGAGGAAAGCCAAGTTATTTCAGCTTGGACAACTTCCAGACCCTCTGCAAAGCACACATCTCCTGAAGCTTGCCTTTCAATAATCCAGCTTGAAAAACATGCCACCAATGCTCCAGTGACATATCTTTTCATTTACAGAGGAGTGCAAAAGGCCAGGTGTAAGCTCAGGCACATCACTGCTGTAAATCCACCAAGGGGGTACACAGTGGAGCCTTTGATCTGTCTTTCGCTTACTTCCCTGCAATCGAGCCTACCGACCTCCACTTCAACTGCAAGACCCCGCAAGCGTATTTGGCAAAGCAAGTCCATGGATTCATGAAACATAATTACAACCAATAGCCCTGAGGTTTTTGGGTTTAGTTTACCAGTGGGTTATGTAAATATTTTCTTGCAGCCTTCCATAAATTAAATGGTTCCACTTGTCTGAATTCCATTGCAGTTGCAAGTGCAGCAAGGAGGCAGATAAGGTCCAAACATGAAGCTGGCCATTAGCAGCCAATAACTGGGCATGCCCACTGTAGGGATGGTCAAAGTCATGGCGTTTTCCAACTATAAACATCCCCCAACTATATTTCAGCTGTACTGTACAAGTTCCCCACATTTATAGTAATGTAGATAACCCCAGCCTCATGGATTACATTCTGAACAAATTTATACCACTGATGCACAAATCTTATCAGTTCTCTGAACTGAAATGCCTGGCTCTCTTTTTTAAAAAAAAAGGTTTTATTTATGGACCACTATCATCCATAATTAAGTAAAATATAATATCCATTATCATTTAGTACTTGAGCAAGCCAAAGCTGATTTTCTGTAAAGGGGAAATTATCCTTCCAGTTTCATCAAGAAGTCATTAAAAACAACCAAATTCCAGTTACAGTATGTTGTTTACTGTTGCCTCTAAGTGGCTAATTCATTTGAATACATTTACAGTCGATAAATTTAAACACACTATTGATTTCAGCTGGCCCTTCCCATAAGATCTTTGGGCATTTTGAAAAATGCAAGGATGTGTGGTGCTTGGTGATTTGTGTGTTGATTGGAGTGCTGCCAATTGAAAAAAGAATCAATAATCCTCCTGCTCTCAGAGCCTGCATTTGGATTATTAATATTGCCTTTATCAGACTTTTATTGCACTAAACTAATCATCGATTGAGCCCATTATTACTCCATTGTGCTGAAGCCTATTTAACCTCATTTGAACTCGCAGGTATAGCAACGGCTTAGCTGTAGCTCGGTGTTTGTGATTAAACAGATGATTTTGTTACAGAGAAACATACCAAATGCTGCGTGACAAAGATGTGTCATTGGACATTGGCAGTGGCTAGATTTCACATCAGTCATCTCTTTGTGGCCTGTTTCCTATCTGAACTCAGGAAAAGGACAGCCACGGTTCAGACAACCCTTAGGACAGCCTTGGAGTGCCTCAGTGTCTCGCTCCAGTTGGGGATGATTAAAAATGCAGCACCGGGTGTTACGTGTCCTTGCCTGGAGTGCCAAACCAAACACCCCCCAGGGTGGACACAGCTGTTGCCGCCGACGACACCGCGGCCAGCCGTCACGGGGTGATTTGGGACAGAAGCCACTGGCCACAGATTCTGCCCCATCACTCCATTGCATGGCCCCTCAGTTATGGAGCGCTGCAGGGTTCGAGGGAGACGCATGAGTCACAACCAGCGCAAGAGTAAATTAAAAACAGCCTTGTGTTTAGCCAAGCTATTACATTGGGGGGGGGAGAGAAGAAACAAGTACAGTTCATTTCCTTATTCCTTTGCCTAACTCAATCAGCCGCTTACCCTCTGAGGCAGGGATTTGCTTTCTAGGTGCAATCATAGCCTTTGGTCTTTGGAGGAAATACTGTGGAGGACTCGACTCGAAAACTGTGGAAGAAGTTAATCTCCACAGCCGAGGGGTTTTTCATTAGTTTGGCAGTATGTTCCTGTGATAGAAGTGCAGATGTAAGCTAAGTGGAATTTTATAACCGTTCTCCGATTCCCTGAAAGAATGCCCACATATGGGATGCATTACATTGCCTGCACCTCTCTATACCTTCTCGACATAATACGCTCTTTTTTTTCCCACGACAAATGGTTTTCGTGGTACCAGGCATCCCGCTGAAACAGAAGGATTATGGATGTAATTTGGTGGTTTGGTTCTTAGACACATTCCAAATGCTCTATAAATAAGTATGTTATTGCAGGCAATATTTTAGGCCATGGCTGGTCTGCTCCCGGCATCCATGACAAATGCAAGCCAATTGTGCTTTTCCGAGGCCAAGCCAGAAAGAACAACATTCATTAATGTCATTGGTAACAAAAGCAAGTGCTGCTATTTGCCCCTGAACCATGCTTTTGAATTGTCAAAGACATGCTTTAATATATTCTAATTTCACTTGCCTTTGAAATAATTTAACAGCAGTCACAATGAATGTTGAGTCATATATTTTGTGAATTATATTAATGTATATTCTGTTAAAATTAAGTTGAACTATTTTTTTTCAATACATTACAATCTGAAGGTATTTACCCACTTGTTCAGTCAAATAGCTCAGATTGATTACATACACTTTCGTATGTGAAGGTTCAGATATTAAACAGATATTGACAATAATGGGGACAAAAGAGAGTAAAATAATTTCCAAAGGAAATTTCAAAGATGTTACATATTTGGTAAGGACTGGTGAACTGTCACAGGAGAAATCTGTCCCTGTTCCTAACAGATTCAAGGATTCCTAAGGCTGTTCTTAACAGATTGCTTTGGGTAATGCTAAATGGAATTTATTCCTTCAACACAACTTCACCTCTTGTATTAGTTGAATGACACTGCAGTCTTTATCTGGATGACAATGTCAGTGGTAAAGCTTGAAGATCTTGTGACAAATGATTAAGAAGGAACCATGCTGCTGGACAGTCCCCACAGTCAAACAGAATATGACAGCTACTGGGAGCATTTTAAGAAGAATCACAATCAAAGCCGGGCCACAATCCCCGGCACTCGAACATCCTCGTGGTGTGTGGCTGCTTGTAATTAGGGAGCCCTTCAGCTTGCAGTCCTCAAAGCTATTAAGGCCCTTAAGCCCACCACAGATTAATTACTAAAGACGAGGCAATTGCAGTAATTTAATTTGGCCTGAGGTATCTTGCCTGGCCTTTAACCTTCACCCTCTGCACATTTTTGAGGACTGAGGACACCAAAGGAAGCATGCACGACTGGCTGCATTTGCAAAGAAAACGAATGCATCATATGCTGGAGTGTGAAAATGAAGCCTTCATTAAGTAAATGTTTTTAAAAATGAGTGAAGAAATGCCGTTGCCTTAAATGAGGGGGGGGTACCATTACAAGAGAGTGATCCATGATTACTCTAGTGCATTTCTCAGAAAGCAAAAACCAGCTTGCATTTATACAGCCTCTTACATCCATGTTCCCCAAAGTTGTTTACAGTGAGGGTGTAACTCACCTCATCCCCCACTAATGAGTAGCAATCACCTGCCTGATGCACAGACTCTGTTCTTGTCCTGGAACACTCATCACACATCGTTTGTAATGGAGTGGCAATGGCTCAAGAAATCAATTGCTGTGGAATCGCAAGGCGGCATGATTAGGAACTTAGCCAAACACCACGGATAAGTTTGACTTTCAGAAGATTATGTAATGTTTCAGAGAGGTGCTAATTGGTAAACTCCACAGAAGACAGCTAGAATAAAAGGACACCACAGCCTCTAACTATGGACTTTGCCTCCCATTAACATCTTTCACTAAATTTTGCTCAGTTCTCAGTATTAAACCCATCCCCGGGTTAATATCTATGTTGTTAGTCAGTAGTCTGGTTACAGTCAGTAACATAATTCACTGTCATATTCAAGCATCAGCACCATGGTCCACACAGCACCACCACACTGGGATTTTGGCATACTCTTGCTCCAGAGAATAGACTGTCCCCTGCTGGTCCACCTACACAACTTCCAGTAGTAATCCTGTTTTGCCTGTAGGTCTCACATGAAATGAACAACCAAGCTAAACCCTGCTGCATGCATAAACCTACTTTCCAAAAATAACACTACATTTACTGAGTATATAGTCTAAAAAGGTAATATTAGGTTTGGGTTCTAGAGTAATGATCATAAAGTGAATGAATGCTTCAATATCCACAACAAAAAAATAGAGGTGAAAACTATGCAGCTGAATAGTTACGTAAATGATTCACTTTACAGTAAGCACAGTTATTCACTTGGTGACATTCAGGAAGGTCTTTGTGAGAACCAAACCAGACACTTCCTGTCTGTCACCATCAAAGAGAAACTGCTCTTGTCAGGAACTCTGATACAGTGCAGTGTCTTGGATGAGGGTGAAATAAGGTTCTCACTTTTCACAGCACAACTCTTTTCAGTCTGCCTTCCTCTTTTTTTGCCACTGTACTGAAATAGTCTCAGTTAATGAAACTCAAATGTACCGCAGTGAGCTGAAGATCTACAGGCACACAGTGCAGTGTGGTGAATTAGATATTTTGACTATGCTGTCATCTCAACTAGTTTGCTGCCTAATGGCCAGCTTGCAATCCCCAGTTTCAGATTAGTTCAACTAACACAGTGCACTATCATGTTTGTGTGAAACACTGATGCCTATTCTGGGAAAATGCAGAAGCAATGTCTTGTGGTATTTCAGTATTTCTCAAATAGCATTTTACTGGAAATTAGGCTTGAGCAATTTTACAGTGTTCAAAGCCCCTGTTTTTGACCTGTTACCTGCTTTTTGTCATTAAGTGAATTTCCAATATATCGGAGCAGCAGCAGGAACACCAAATTGCCTTAGAGTTGTAGAAATCATAATGCAGTGAAAAGTTGTTGCAACGGAAGCATTACTTGGGGACATGTTTTTTTATTACACTTTGTAAATTAGTTTTATGGCATTATGTTTTTCACAGCCTTTTCATCATCTAAAATGTCCTTTCTAAAAAGTAATTCATTCGTACTGAATCTTTTTGCACTGCTATTTCACGGAACAAAGAAAATAGGGGATTCTTTGTTTAGCATTACAATTTTTTAGTTCTAATACAATTACATTTTAAAGTAATCATTTATAGAACAGTATGCAATACTACTAGTCCAACTACTACTAATAATACTGTTGATTAAACAATTAAATAAATTAGGAAACATTAATTAGGTAATGTACAGCTGCATTTCATCTCAATCAGTTGAGCCAAGGTTCCCTGCTCATAGCTGTGACACATTGCTACAACAGTGGTCATCTTAGGAATCAGACCCACTACTCACTGGTCCAGTACGTTGTACATTATGACACATCATGTACCAATAGGTCCTCATGGCTTGATTTACACAGACTCCATGACTCAGTGTCAGCTTGACACAACTTTACGATGTGGGAAGCTTCTGAATACTGGTGCTTTTCTTCACATAGCACAGTGAAGTACTCCTACTGATACAGTGTTTTGATGTGTCTTTTTCACCTGGCTGATCAACAGAGCACTTTTGACAAGATGATGAAACACCATTAGAAATGGCATTTTCACTTTGCACAGAGGTATTTGTTAGATATTAGGAATTCTCATCACATGCTCCATGAAAAGCATCTGTTTCTGAATTCAGGAAGATGCCTGAGCTGAGATTTGTGAACAGAAAGAAGGAAGGACTCCTAAACCCTGCTACACTGGCAGACAATGCCTGTCTGTTAAATCACGGCTGTATTTTTTGTCCGTGGGCTTTGCCATTCATTTCTACGTCCAAGGAGAAATAAAACAAACAAAAAAGAGAAATAATTCTGGACAGGAACATGAAAGGCTAGGAAACAGAACAGCGGTGTCACCACAGATGAGGAGTGGTTCTTCATCCATCAAGCCATCCATTTCACCCTCTCGCATCTCATCCCTCTCAATCACCGGGCAGGTGGCAGCACCAGTGAGAGCTGAGGAGATGTGTATCACCACCATTGTTTTCCGAGCAAACCTTTGAAGCCTCATTCAGACCAACTGACGCGAAAGGCCCGGCTCATTGAGTTGCTGCACGTTTAGATGCAGGCCCAGATTTAATCTAAACACTGTGCAAATGTACGTAAGCATCCCGTGGGTCAAACGTGACACAACCTTTTGTTGTTCAACTCATATTTTTGATGAAGCGAAAAAAAACCTTTTTCACGGATTTAAGCCACTTTGTGGCTAGACTGAATTTGGACCGAATACGCCAGCTGTCCTAATTTCAGGATACTCGCAACTGCATTTCGCCTTTCTCCTCCCACTGACAAAGAGCCTAATTATAACTTGCCGATTGTCTTCACATGTCTTTTGGGAAATTTTTCAATGCTGAATTGCACCATGTGACACGTTGTCATAGCACTGCCGTCAACTGCAATGCTCGGGCCGTCATTTATGGCTGTGGCTCCGTAATGCTGTCAGCCTTGAACTGATGTTTCCCTGGATATTTGGCAACCGTGATGTCCTCTGTCTAGCATTAGACTTGAGGCCTTTAGGAAATGAAAGCTAATTATTACAAAATAAGAGGAGCGTGAGCCGCTAATTTGGTGTCAATTTGCATTATTTAGCGGCAATCAAAGTAAACGATTCACTGAGACACAGAATCTATGCAACAGTTTGTGCTGTTTACACAGAAGGCTTCCCCAGACACTCTGCATTTGAATGTTGTGAGCGTTCTCACTCACACAGGGAAACAGACCAAACAGGGGCACACCGGGGCCCAGCCGAGCGCGATTAATATTCAACAGCTGATGAGGGAAGCGTATGATTGGTAAACAGAGGAATTACAGAAAAAAAGGTGCTCAGACTACCGAAACAACCACGGTGAAATCACTGTGACCCGTGGAGACTGGTGAATCAAAGGAATGCTTAATGAGCACCGAGACTGACTCGGAAAAAGAGCTTTTATTTAGAGGTGAAGCGGGAGAAGTGCCACAGCCGGTGTGTGAGCCCCCAGTTAAGGGGAGAGGCAGCAGGTGCAGTGCACTAAAGCCCTGTCATATTCCGAGTCCTCTGGCAGACCTCAGAAGGTTCGTGTTTTGGGGTTTTTTTTTGTTGGCTTTTGGGCCGTGTTGCTCTAGGCTGCAGAACGTGATGGCGCCGCCATTCCGTCTGACTCTCCTCTCTGTGGCCCTGACTGAAAAGTGATTTTTCTGCATTTGAGCCTGTGAAACTGAAATGCAAGCTCATTATGTTCATGCTCATTACGACTATATTCATGTCAATCTGTTATCTCTTTTAGTTGTTTGTAACGGCTACACAGGTGAGTTTGAGATGAGACAGGTTCAAATGAACCTTGGGCTCAAGCCCAATGCAAACCTGGTGTTGATCTACTTGATTAATGTCATCAAAACATCTGCTTGTCAATTTGGCACGCTGAAGTTGAGTGAAAATGATCCAGCTGGTCTGTTTTATGTTTAAAATCTTTAGCTTTTTATTCTAAACAAGTTTTTGAGGAAGATCTGCTTGCATATGGCCTCAGCTTTAATCAAGCTGTCAGAAGACACGTTTGACCTGCTGTTTTGTGCTTTTTGTTCTTTGGTTGTAAATTATTCCACTGTGAAAGTTATATCACATATCAGTGTGGCACCAATGGAAGGCTGGTAGCTGAATACCTGGAGATTGACAGGTGAGGAAATCATGACACTGACGCTTGGTATTGAAACCTTACACTACCACCCCTGCTCATGTGTACTAAGAAGAATGTATATATCTTCTTGGAAGAAAACAATGGAAAGTCTGCTTCTGATTAACATCTAGGCAACTGCAAACATTTCCTTTCTACTTACAAGTTGAGTTTGTCTTTGAAACAACTGCAAAACCTTACAGGGTTGCACACTGTGCTTAAAATTGTTCCTGCTCAGGCTGCCTCTTGTGTAAATGTCAGTTTAAATGTCTGTATTTTGACAGGCTTTAAACATTTCTGTTGGGGGAAAGAGCTTTCAAATTTTTAATGATAATGTTCAGTAGGGAATGTTGTGGTTTGTGGTTTGCATTGACTTAAATTACCCTGCTGTGGTACAGTAAACAGAAACACAGAGACACATGCATAACCTTTCAAAGGCTTCACAAGTAAGTTAAAAGACTAATGCGTAATTCACTGAAACAAAAATCTGAGGCATATTTCAAAGATGCTTTTACATTTGTCTGAGTAACAGGCGATACAGGGGTATGCTATGTGACAACTGCAAATGGTGTTTGGGAAACCAACTGGTTTCCACATGCAAGACCCAATCACTTTACTGAACACAATGTGGTCAGTCAATTCAGAATGAGGGGAAGAATCCACATTTAGAAAAGATATGTGGTATTCATTACTAATGGAGCAATCTCTTATCTGATTTCCACTTGGCAGTCTCCAGATGCTATACAACTGTTTTCCAAGCTTGCCATATGCTGCTAGTCCTACAGGAATCTGTCTCTTTAAGGATACTATTGTGAAGCACACTGCTGTATAAAAACAGCTAGCTTTACTCACTATCTTTTAATGAGTATCTCATTAACCAGTAGAAATGAGGATCTTCATATTTTCTTTCCCAGGGAGATATCCCTTTGCTGTGAGTATTGATTTTACTTCAGTCTGTTGCCAGACCCAGTTCCAATCTTGCAAAGACTATCATGCTTATCAGGCTTGCTAAATGCAGTGACCGATGCAAAAGGCAAGTGGACTGTGAGCGAAATCCTCCACTGATGTAACGACATATGGCAGTGGGGCTTATTAAGTGTGCCACGCGATATGTGTCTGATCGCGGCATGCTTCGGAATTAAAAATGTAACAGAGTGATGGAACGGCGCGAGAAATCCCATGACACGCTTGTTTGGAGTGTGCCCAGCTCCTGCTATTTTCTTGCATGGACCGCATCAAAACAGGAAATGGGAACTACCTGTCCTTAATCAACTAGGAGAAACACACCAGCTGTCCTCAAACCAAGTCCCTAAAATCTCCCCCACCACATTAAGAGACATCACTGCTTTGATCAGATGGAAGCACCAGTAAATACCTCTGGTGTGTGAATGGTTGGAATCTCAACTGTAATTCTGTTCTTGGGGAATCTCATATATATTTGCACAGCAGGGTAATAGCTGCAGTTTCCAGTTAACTTTTTTTGTTGAATGGGTGCAGGCATTTGTATCACCTTACAAGTGGTTTGTACCACAGAGTAACCCCACCCCCTCCCCCATACACACACGCAGGCATGCACACAGACACAGAAGTGCAAATACACAAACAACATGTATATGCATCATGTATTTATTTTTATATATCAGAATTAAAGCTGTCCTGTACAGACTAAAAGTGGATATGAGGGGAAATGCCTGTGTGTTTCGGTTTTTACTATGCTGTCACTCTACTCCTGCGCAATGGCAGGCTCTGTGTCCCTGCAAAAGTGTGATTATGCACCGAGACGTTCCCATTCCAAGCAGACACACCGCGTCGTGTCCCGCAACGCTTTGCTGGTCGAGGCGCTGCAGCTCTGAAATGGTCCTTTTCCTGTCGCCATGACAACCCAAAAGACCGCAAGGCGAGCGAGGATCCACCCAGTCCCAGCCCTTTCTTCTTGTGGCCATCAGACCCAGCCTCCTGAATGGTGACTGGCTGCATGGGTCTGCGACTGACAGAGGTGCTTTTTGTCTCCTAGTGACCCCTCATTTTCACGATATCCCTCCTCCATACATGCACACATTGCCATAATGTGTTTGATTATTGCACCTGCTTATGCACTAACTTGATTGGATGGAGGCGGTTGGCTCTTTTAGCCTGCAGCTCAACTGAGTGGATGTCTTTATACCTGTTTTCAGATCATTTCCTAATTTTCAGGGATTTCTTGACTAATTGCACATGGTGGTTATATGGTAATTGTGACTGCAATGTTTAACGTAATCATAATAGCATTGTGCCTCCTCTGATAAGAAGCTTCAGGAAATAGTAGAGCCAAGGATCCTTTGATGATGTAGCCTTCTTTATTTTAACCAAAAGCAAAGCATTATTGACTGAGAGTGTTCACAAACATTTTGAAAATGGTACCAGAAAACAAACCGTTTTTTTGGCAACAGCACTATACACTATTTAAAAGAAGTGCTTCCTCCAGTTTAATGGGCCATTAGGAGAAATTAAAAGTTACAAAAAATGAATGAAGTCATCATAATGTGCTCTTTGATTTCTTCTTTTAGGTCTGCTCCTTTCATATCATTTTGTAAATTCAAATGTGTAGTTTCACATTTTACATTTACATTTTGTCATTTGGCAAATGTCCATATCCAGAGCAACTTACAAAGAACAAGTGCAAAGATCATCAGATATGCAAAGAAAGTGAACCATTTTGTTACAGTTATTGCTTCAGGTTATGTCAATATATGTTATCAACTAGTCTTAACCATCACAAATTGGCAGAATAAATACACTATGGAATTATCTGCACACTGGTGAAATGCTAGAGAAATAAATTAAATGTGTGACACGCTTTTATTTTCACATGTAAGAAAAGGTCAGGGTAAAGAAACTTTTTTATGGCTCAGTTTCAATCGACAGTTATCACCTGCTTATTCATGCACTGTAGATTTGAGGATGCAAATTCTTGCTCTCTATGTGTACCTGGTTAGAGGACACCTGCAAATACAATAATAATAAGTAAATGAAGAATGCAATTACAAACACATGGATTTCAGATGTTGGCTGGTGTGATGTTTGTGTGGATCTGTATGAAGCTACAGCATGTATATATTTGTATGTGTGTGTGTATAACTGTGTGTTGATGGACAGTTTTGAGTGATCAGCAACTTACTACGAAAGGCCAGCTTGACAAGCAGAAAAATTACAGCTTTGCTGAATGCACCAGACTATGGGGCTTTCTCAAGTGTTTCACAGCCAACTGTGCAAACAAATCAATAGGGCAGGGCTGCTGCCCCCTTCCACAAGACAGACTCAGAGGTTAAAGAGTCATTACAGTGAGAACAGCATCTCACTGAAGCGTGCACTTTCTAGTCACTGTAAAACCTGGAAGACAGAATTCATTGTCCTTGAGTCAGAACCAACTACATTTTGGTAGGGCACCTTTACTAAGAAGCATGTCCAGTCTCTTCCCTTATAAGAAAAGATGGGTTAACCAATTCTTTAAACAGAGGTCACCTAAAAATTAATTGTGTGTGTGTGTGTGTGTGTGTGTATATATATAGTATAACTATACAGTACATATGTAAACTATATGTTTATGTCTGTTGCTCAGAGCAGGTGTCCAGAGGCTACATATGCCAGAGGTGGGCTAAAGGCTATTAAATGCAAAGTAGTCAGAGATTTCTGTAGGCACTTTATGCAAATGCTTGCATAACTAAGATGACCTGTGTTACCCGTGTTTATTCCCACATTGCTTTGTCCTTCAAGACCTGCCATTTGAGCAAAGCCGTAGGGAAGGTGGCCTGATTCAATGGAGCTAAACAAAGAGCACAGATGCATCCCTGTGTGCTTGTTCTCAGAAATAAGACCACAAAAAAGGTAAAAAATCAGGGACAGATTGCAATGTAAACCCCCAGCTCATGTTTGGAAACCTCAGTGAGCACACCTGACCTCCGCACATATCCAGCAAGTGCTGGTGTTTACTCTGCAGAACAGCAATGACCATTCTGGCCATCAATCTTAGTGCCATACCGTCTGCGCTGTTTGTTAACAAAGCTGCCGGCAAGCGGCTGGCTGGGTGCTTTTATAGTCATTACCCAGGGCTTCAAAGCCATGCTAGGCCTCACTCGCTGCAAATTTCCTAAAGCACACTGGAGGTAATGCAATATTGCCATTGTTACAACTCCATGGACAGAGTGCCAGTCAAAGGCAACACTAGGTCATGGACTGTACAATTTGCTTAAATTAACTGGACTATTCTATTCTTATTGCTTTTCCCTGGAGACTCTGTAGGCAGTGGACAGCCCCTCTATTTTTTAGTTTCTCACCCTCTTTTACCTTAAAGGATCATTTCAGCTGGTCTTTTTCAGCAAAAAGGCCTAATATTTTGCATGCATTACACTGGTAATGGACAAATTTCCATTAATGTCAGCATAAAGAAAACAATGTATGTTGTAGCAAACCCTGCCTACTGTCCCAGTTACGGTACTGCCAAAGTGCACACCTTATTATCAACAAGTACAGGTGAAAGAACAAAGAGTTCATCAAAGAAAAAATAACAAACAGAAAACAGATGTTTTCAGGAAAATATTAGTGGTTTTGGGACATATAATTTGTGTCATTGACAAAGCCTCTGACTCATGTGGTTCTTCCCCTGGCTCTTCATTCCAGGTTTATTTGCAGTTTAAATACACTTCAGCTCCCCACTGACATCATCTTCTTTGACTGTGAATAAGACATAGTTATCCCAGAGTGTTCCCTTGCTGTCTTCCATGAAATGTCTCAGGAATTAAAGTACCTGTTCCACCAGAGAAGGTTCTTCTTTTTTTCATTTTTTTCATTCTGTTCTTGCTGTGCATATGCCATATTACAGGAGGATGTCTCCCTGATGTTCTGAGATGCAGGGACATATGTATAAAACTGCTGTCTGTTGTTATTTGTTGTTGCCTTATTAATGGAAAAACATCTCTGATTTTGCTGAGACAGGAACTAGACTGAGATGCTTCGCAAGTCAAGAGTGACCAGCTAGAACAAATTCAGTTTTGATGTTGGTGGGAGAGCAAACAGTAAACCGCACAGAGATGGTCAAATGCAATTATTAATCAGTACCAATGTGGTGACTGACAGTCAGTGACCTGCCAATCAAAGTTCATTAACATGAATATCAGCCCTTATCTTACACAAACAAGACATTTGAACCCATTCATCGATTGTGACTGTCATGCATTTAAGTTTCAAAGTTTCAAAGGCACCTTGTCTGGGTCCATGACAGAATAAAACCCAGTGAAAGTCTTGTTGTTAGATGTAATAATCATTTACATATCAGCTATTGAGTTGAATTAAATTGGTGTGTGCTAGTGCATTTATGCACTACAGTTTCTCCCTAGGGTTCATTTTCAGGTACTTATTATCACTGCAAAGAAAATTGAAAATGTATTTCATTTTTATTAGTAGGTGGAGCATTATACCTTGTTTGCAGCTGGTTAATTGCTGGTTAATTAATCTCCACACCTGCTGGCACATGGCTTTAGAATACCATTCCACAAGCACAAGTGACTGTGTTAAACATTTGTTTGAAAGAGGATCGTGGGAAGACTCACAAACCAACCAAAAGTCATAATAATAACAACCATTAATGTATATCCAGTTTATGCATATCTTTGCTATTAGTTATTTACATCTCTCAAGGTCATAGACACCACATGCATATTTATGTGTACTATATGTGAATATATAATACAGTATACATATTGTAAATGCTCGAATTTACCTTGTCAAAATGTTTATATAATGCCTGAACATGACCTGGTTGCAACATTAATTAGCAATCACATTTTAATGCTCATGAATTGCAGCTACCTTTTGGCTGCATTTAAGATCAAAACTTCTCTTTAGCACAGAATGCTGCCTGTGAATCTAACAAAGGCACAGTATAGGGGTTAATAGTCCCATCTGACTCAAAATGAAAATCACAAAAAGCTGTACAGGTGGATTATGCCACATTTTGGATTTAGTGCCACTTCATGTACTGCTGTGCGGAAGGCATGCAGACGACAGAACATATAATGCATTGACCTTGCAGCCTGTCAGAACAAGTAAATACCGCTCCTGCTTCCACCACTACTAGTCTATTTCATTGTTATATTTGGCATTGATTAGCATTCACTCATCACAATATTTGTATGCATAATGTTTGTATGCATAACGACAATTGAGACACACAGCAAAACATGCTGCAATCGTAAAGATGATGCATTGTGTAAAACTGTGCTGATAAAACTACCAATTAAAAGAACATTGTTTTGGAGTGAAAGTCTTTGATGTACAAAAGATTCTGACAGAATAACACTCCAATTATCGTAACGTCAAGGCCAACATCTCTTCTCCACACACCTTTCCATTTTGTGAGGAACATATTTTTTCCCTCCCTTCAGGAAGGATAAAAACATAAAAGACAGTCTGTCCTCAGATTGCTTGTCAGTTGAATTTGTATGTTTAAAACCAAATATAAATATTTCTCAAGTTTTGTACTTCCTAGTCAATTTTGTAGAAGAGTATATGGTAGATTAGAGATTCAGATTAGACTGAATATTCAAAGAAGTCACGTATAGGCTGTCAGCACAGTATGTGAATACATGGATCTTCAAAAGTATGCAGGTCTTCAATCAGATATAGGTGTAGCTATTTTGATCTATTGCATATGGGAATGCCAGTATTTCTTCCAGTATTAAATCATTTACATGGACATTTCGGTGCCATATTGAATTCATCCGAAACAAAAAACCTCTTCACCGTCATGACACTCATATTCACCCTCCATTTACACTGTTTTATGTGTAGTTACTTTCTTTTGTCAACATCTATTGAAACTGACATATTTACACACTACTACTACTATGAATAGTACTACTACTACTATTACTAATACTAATACTAATACTAATAATACAATCATCATTATCATCATCATCATCATCATTATAATCATAACAAAGAAGAAGAAGAGGAAGAAAAAGAAGGATCATATTTCACATAACAGCAGCCTCACTGGCATTGCAATGGTTTGAATATGCCAAACAGCAAATAATATCAAAATGAATGAATAATTGTTGCTCAGAAAGCTACAGGAAACATAAGGAGAAGAGAATAAGCCCAGGAGACAGACGTATCACAATGGTTTGTTTTGCTAAAGTCAGCAAGAACAAGTACTATTTTACAAGTAATGTAGCTACCTTAGCTAGCTTGCTAAGTAAAACTGTTTTGATGTCATTTATGAAACATTTTCTAGATTTACTAAAGCATGATCAATGCCTCCTTATAGCTGTGTTCTGTATGCAAATAAAAAGCCAATTTAACATAAAGTGCACCTGGATGTTTTAATTTTGCAGCATAAATAACTCATACCTGAATGTGAAAGGAAATCCCAAGAAAGATTTTCCGATACCAGCCACTTGACCTCTCTACCCAGGCTGCCCGAAATGCTTTTGTTTAAGCACAACACGATCTGACCTTTACTCCAGCTCCTCGATGAACTACTGGCAGGGCACACAGCCACCAGGTTGTGGCAGGAAATCAATACTAATCAATTTGTGAGTCCGTTAGGTAATAACAAGCTTAGAAGCTGCTCGGAAAATATGCCTCCCAGACCTCTTTAATTTGTCATAATACAAGGGGAGAAAAACCAAACAAGATTATCCAGCCCTAAGTCCCTAATTCTTCATCCATGGCGGACACAAGAAGCAGGAAGTGAGGGTAATTTAAAGGAGCAGCGCGCTCCTTTGCAGGCTCTTCAGTCAGGGGAAATCCAATTTGGAAATTGCACTGCTGCGAATCTGATTTGTTACCGTCAAGCTCAGGTATGTTTGCCCTTAGAACTCGGGGAAATAAAGAAAAAGTTTGTAGATGTAGTATTAGGTGTCCATGATGTGTCTGAGGCCCAGCTTTTAGCCTTATTTCATGCCACACATCTAAATACGTGGGATACATGCTGATGTAAATCTCAATAGAGGTGGAGCGAATTGTAATCGGCATCTAAACAACTGTATCAATTCAGCTCTCCCAGTGATGCCTCTGTATTATTACATAATTTACTACATGCCTTTAGCCAGGGTTACTTCTAGTAAATGAAATGCATGAATGTCTTGGGTGACTGTCATTGCCAACATTGTGCATCTAATCCAACCACATACTCGCTAAATCAATTCATGTTAAAGGTGTACCCTCAGGGGTACTACATCAGTTCCTTTTGGGCAAGTAAACTGCAACCTTCTGATCGCTGTTCCACTTCAAAAAGCATTATATCACCTGGCCACTGAGTAGCGTAACAATTCACACTCAATTTAACAATACATAGTGCACTCACAAAATAAAATATAGCACTATCAAAAATGTATTTTTTTTGATGAAACCTTGCCAAACCACACCAACGCCCCTGCCCCCCCACACACACACACACACACACACACACACACACACACAAACACTCTGTCCATCTCACAGTTTGTTCATATCTTGAGATCTTTGTGAGGAGATGCTTAGCCAGTGACATAGTCAACTGTTGCTCCAAACTAATCAGCACTCTGATAAGAAAACATCACCTAACACCTGAGAGAGATTGAAATAACTTGATAGGCACAGTCAGCTGCGACCATTTCAGTTTAGAACACTTGATGAATAATGAATTGCAACAGCTTTCATAATGCATTGGCTCTCTGAAGGTTTCACAGTGAAGTGAATTTCCAAGAGCAGAGCATCACAGTCAGTGTCTGTCTGAATCATCTCACACCGGTGAAACCACCTGTGCTATCAGTTTGCATCACAGAGGTCCCCTGACTCTT
Source organism: Megalops atlanticus (assembly GCA_019176425.1). Classification (NCBI taxonomy): domain Eukaryota; kingdom Metazoa; phylum Chordata; class Actinopteri; order Elopiformes; family Megalopidae; genus Megalops; species Megalops atlanticus. The sequence goes on along the minus strand of CM032878.1, from coordinate 18,854,807 downwards.
CCTCTGTGGAGCTTTCTGAAAGCAGGCCTCCCTTGTGCAGAGGCCAAGGACAGGTAACTCATATTGGATTTACCTGCATCCTACCACCCTATACTTGAATGAATTAAGCATACCAAATCTGGTATTACAATAAGATCTCAGAATGGAAAGGTATACATCTATGTTCTAAAACATCTATCTTGTATTAATGCTGTTTTATAAACAATGGCACTCTAGGTACATTGTTTTCTGACTCCCAGTTTCATTTTTTCATTTGTAATAACTTTGTGTAGCTTTTTTGTAATGTGCTCCTCAAAATATTCAGTAAACTGTGAATAGTTGATTGACTGATTGGAGGCGACAGCTGACTGTGCAAGCTAGATGAAAGCTAGGAGAGCAACCTAGATCCATTTCTGCACACACAGAGAGACACATAGTGTTGGGGACAGCTGCTCCATACAGGTCAATAGTGCAATAGGCATGCAGGATGATGCACTGCTGTGGGTATCTGCTGATTGACACAGCAGTGGGGCAGAAGAATGCTGCTGTGGGGCAGAGAGCTACTCTTTGGGCTCAGTGGGAATGATCCAACATCAGTTACAGAGGGGTTGCAATGCAGAAAACAAGTAGTTTTCTGAATCACACAGATACTTACAAGGCCTTTGAATGCAGATAGACCCTCAACACTTAAGCGTTGTTGGTCCATTTAGTTTAGCTTCTACCTTTTAGCGGCTATTACAATGGCTTGAGTTTCCTGCTGTGTACCAAGTGATATCCCCATGAAACTGGGGTCTTAAAAGAGAATATGGTCTGTATAAAATATAATTGGATGGAAAGATATTTCCGACAAAAAAAAAGACACATTTCAAAAATCATCAGCAGGAAACCGAGAGCAGTAATTTTGTGTCTTCAGCTTGAGAGATGAATATGCAGCTTGAAAAAGCTATGGATAACCCATTCATTTTCCAAGTTGTTGGACTTAGTCTAAGTCCAGTATCATTAACTGGATGGAGCTGCAACATAGCGCAATCCTCAACATCTGAGAAACTGTTTTCAATTATGTTTCATAGACTGCTGTCCCAGATTACAGCTGTCTTCTTCTGAAAAGAGAAGAACACGGGTTATTGAATATGTGAACAGGAAGAGAGAGTAATAGATACACCAAGGATCTGGATTACTTAATTGTGATATATGCCTCACTGTAATATGTCTATGTAATAATATATGTTCTCACTGTTAGAAATAGCCTTAAAACTGCAGTTCTGCATCAATTCATGTACAGCTTGAGTTAATACTACAGTTATAATTTACATGGTTCTAAAATATAAAATAATTATAAAATAATTTATGCATACTTTGACTTAGAGTTGCAAATATGCCAAGTACATTACTATCTCCAAATACAAGGAGCTAAAAAGATATTTATGCTTTGTTGTATGCCAACTTAAAAATAGGAGATCATACTCACTCCTGCTAATGAACGTGAATGTCAATGAATACATTGAATCTAATGACATATGTAGTTCAATAACACACTTTTTGTTAGCAGACACAACCTGAAATAGTCTATCTCTTATATCTGCAAACAAATAATTTAGTGAAAAATGTTTTTCCTTCACTCTTCTCCACTCTGCAAGATGTGCACACAGGGAAACCTCAGACCATTTCCAAGCAGATCTAATCCAATGCAAGAATGCAAGAACTCTCCAACAAAAAAAACTAAACTTTGTAGTTTGCAAGCACTTATTCTGAAAGTGATTTTGAGTAGCAGAGACAGCTGGAACGGATATTTGGAAGTCAGTTTATAGACTTAAATCCTGTCATCTACATGATTGTTTTCAGGTGGGTTGTTTTTTTTTTATGGAAAAGAAAGGTTTCTCAATCAAATAACCCTGACATATGGAAATACATACAAAGGAAAGTATATTATAAGTAATTAGTAATGAATGAGCATTGTGTTTGTCAGCCAGTATTTTTGGGAAAACATTTGAAGTCATGGGTCATTTACATGATAGATTTACACATTGAAAAAAATAATGGGAAGCACTCAATATCTCACCAAGAAAAGCTAAAAGATATGTACAACAATACAATTCATTATTTGTTTATTTTTACCATTTACAGTTTTATTCTGTGCTTTTGTATATTTCATACAATATTATTTATAAAAGTGTAATATCAGGCATTCCAGAATGTTAAGCCTACAATGTAATTATTCTTTATATGACAAAATCTAAAATATGTACAAATGCATTCTTGATCATGTTCATATAATATCTCATTTTTCTTTATGAATAAATAACTGACAATAGCAAGACAGGGAACAAACTTATCACCTAAAATTGGCTTCTTCAACATAAATGTGAATGTTTACACATCACATGCATCAAATACTGTGCTGAACTTATAGTTTGTGTAAAGGCTACACAAATCGCACATGTTTAGTCTAACTGGTTTTTCTTTATGAAATGTGTGACAATAAACAGATACTACATTTTTGAATGTGTGTGTTATAGTTTAATTTAATACTGTTATTTTAAAGATATAAAGAACATGCATATACACATTGCTTGCCAAGGCCAACTGCCATGGCCCGTTTTTTGGATTTCAACCATGGCAACCTTTTTATGTAAAACATTGTGTAATCGTTGATGTGCAGTGTAAATGTATGTTCCTCTTATTTTCTTCATTATGCCCCTGTACATGTTGGTCACCAGAGAAAAACATGATCTTACATCACACACCAGATCTTGTTTCTTTGTTCAGTAGAAATACAGTGACTTTGCAAATTTGACACTCTCTACAATAGATTAAGTCTACTGCACATTCCCCAATCCTAAAAGCTTTTGTGAAGTCCAGAAATATTGTTTCACTTACATTTCATATCTTTCTAGAATTCTGTGAAAAGTTGCAATGTCTGTGGAATTATTGCCAGTATTATTTATCATTCAATTGGCATTTCAAATGTTATATTCTTCAGGTGTTCGATCTACAGCATTACTTGTGTTTAAAGTGCATGAAGCACATACAATACATTCTGTGTACATGGTCCAAATCAACCCTTTAGTCCCACAGAACCCATTCAAAGTGAATGGACATCAAATAACTGTGAGGTTTTCTAAAAACACATTACCTCTGCCCCAAAGGGTCATATTGTCATATGGTAAAGTGTTACTTGTTCAGGGGACTCTGTTGAAGGTTTCCTGAAGGACACCTGTCTAAAATAGTGCTACTGAGCCCAAATATAACCAAAATTTTGACAAAAATCCCATTTTTCATGTATTTCAATGTTATTAGTCAATAAACATATGGCCAAATAACAATGAATCTGTTTGCTGTATAGTCTTGGTCTGTGTTCATGGAAAATACAAGAAGCTTTTGTTGATATATCCAGTGTATATAGTCTAAATCCATGATTATTTGCAAAAAGTCCATTTTAAGAGTACTTGACTTTTGACCCCTTGATAATGACCTTAAAATTTTAAATCCAAAATGTTATCCGCCCCAGCCTTAGGTATCACCTATGGCTGTTCGATCCAGTATGGATAACACCCATTGAAAGATGATGTCGTTGAAAATTAAAGTTACTCATGTTGACTGGTCTGTTAGCGCAACTGACCACAATACTCCTATTTCTGATTTTTGTGTCACTAAAGTGTTACATAAAAGGACACCACCCAACATCACCACTATATTACTATTAAAGTTTAATACCAGGAGAAGTCTGGTTTATGGAGAGTGTTGTGAAATGAGAGGAGAACTAATGTGTCTAAAATGATGGTACTGTAGATTTTCAAGATATGTAGCCATTTCTGGCAACAGTACATGAAAATAGCATAAATACATACAAGCTAAACAACTGAAATAGGTACTCTCAACCTAAAATGTCAGGTTGATTGTAATGTGCCTAATCTTAATATGGGCTAAACTAAAAAATTGAAAACAGTAATTGTGATTGTGGTTTGTTAGGACCACCATCAAATTTTTCAGTGAAAAAGGGCAGAATTGAAAGTAAATCGAATGCAAATAAAGACATGAAGGTCCCTGCTGAAGCAAGAATTATTGATCAGGGAATTAGGTTTCCAGTTGCACTGAGTTTCTCAGCGTCTTGAAGCATAACTAAATGTTTCTTCCAAGATTAACTGAATAGTTTGTTCCATTATTAAAAGGATAGCCTTGCTCTGTCACTCACTCACGTGTGCTGCTGCCCACACACACCCCTCCCCTCCCCCTTCTGTACTGTGGATTACTGTCTCTCCTTGTCCCTGGCATGAATACAAGTCTTGAATGCAAAACCAAGATAATCACTGTAAGACCTGAGATATGATGTGACTATCTAGGGCAGGCAAGGAGATACTGTACATTTCTAAATGTCATCTCCATGAGATTTTAGACAAGACTTGACAAGGCAAATGATAAACTGATGCTTTTCTTTTAACTGCCTGTTAACATGTTTATATGACAGAACAACCCAAGTATTTTTAACTTTAAGCATCATATGCTAATTATTCATGGGTTAGCAAACAGAAAAGCCTGAAATAAATACCAGTATTGGTAGGAGAAAGGATAAAATGTAAACTTGCTGTTGAGGGATATTAACTGGTTTTACTGCCTGAAGTGAAAGCAACATCTTTTGTTAGCAAAATGTACTTGCATTAATTGTTTCCTGACATGTGAAGGTGCCTTTTGTTTTGAATAAACATGATAGCCAAAACTGTTATAACACAGAAGCTTATTTGTTGTCTTGAAGATCAAACTGAGTGATTGGCAGTGAGGGGAAATAGAAAGTTATTATGTCTGAGAGAGCTTGCGGTGAGCAGGCAAACTTTTTAATACAGTAAAAGTCTGCTTTGCTTATGTGTGCATGTGGGAAAGAATGTGTGTGTGTGTGCCAACCGTGGCATGGCTGCTCCAGGAGTGACGGTCTTATGGAGAGGGAAGAAACAAAGCAGGTTATAATGGTGGTGAGACTGGCTGGCGGGGCAATGCCTGGGTGGAGCACAGTGGTGTAGATTGGGAGTAGTCTCCTGTGCAGTAAGGAATGTGACCAGTCTATGGCACTAATTGTCAGAGAGTGGTTTGCTTCACAAGCTGGCTGTGCTGATGAGATGGGCTGTTTCTCTACCCTCTTCTCGTGTGCAGCTCCTGACAAGGAAGAGAGGACAGAAAAGGCTTTGCAGAGCAAAGGGACCTTGTGAGATCAGGGTGACAGACCTTCTGTTTTCATTGAGGTTTCTTATTTTGGAGTATAGATAATCCCAGCAGAACAGCACAAACTGAGGCTACTCTCATCTGTTATTTTTCTTTTGTGTGGGTGTGAGTGGTTGGGTGCAGGCCCCCCTTTTGCTGTTCCTCACCCTACCAGTAGGAAGCAATAATGAGAAGGGGCGTTGCCTTTTGGTATGGAAGGTGTCTGTTTAGGGGGAGGTTTTAAGTGTGAGGTGATCTAGTTTGCAGTGCAGAAGAGATTTATATGCTTAATAGTACCAGAGTGTGTGTAGGGGGAAGCTGCTTCAAGTATGGTGTGTGCAGTGTGTATGGATTATGGTGTATTCCTAACTTTGTTGGGACTGGGCAGCGACAAGGCTTCCAAGAGGGTTGGACAGAATGGGAAAGTGGGTTGGCAACAGGAAGGTCTGCGTAGAAATGTTTTTTTTGAATTGTTACTTAATAAAGAACTGAAGTTTACTCATTGGGTCTGCATGGAGGAGCTGGGTAGATTCTTGTGAAGACAAGAATCTGGTTAGCGTTTTGGGAAGTGGATCCATCCCTGGTGACACTAGCATTTGAACGCCGCCTGGATTCTGTTTTCCAAATCAGCCCTCTATGACTGTGGACTGTACCACTGCTGCTGCACTCCCTTTGTATGGTCTGCTGTAGCAATGCAGCTTAACAAATCTGCTGATAAACAGCCATGGTGGCAACAAGACACAGAAAAGCAGAAGACAGGTAGGGAGGCTACACTGATATGCTATGATAGCAACACTGCATTGAATTAGAGGAATTGTATCACTGGGAGACGGCACTCTTGTCATCGCCTTGGATGAAGGTGACACCTGTGACTTGTTGGTATCTTGCATTGTAACTGTAACTGAGAGGCATTGCAAATACAGAGGCCTGTATTAACAGGATGGGAGTTTCAGCCAAGTTTTTAACTACTGAATGCCTCAATCCTGCCCATGTGAAGGGGTTCGGGGACAGTTATCTTGTCAGCCTTCAGCACAGTCTCAGTGTGTCTCAGTCTGAAGGTGTTGAATGGCCCTAAACCATGCCAGAAGAATGCACCCCACACCGTAACAGAGCCACCTGAACTCTTCATCGTGGGAAACAAACACCAAGGCCTGTAGGGTTTTTTGGTGTGTGCCACCCATGCACTCATCCGCTTCTTGAGAATAGGGTGAAGGATGACTCATCTGAGCATATGATATTTTTCAGTGCTTGGTAGACCACTGCCTGTGTTCCCTCCATGACTTTACTCAAACATTTTTAGGTGTAATAAACGGTTTATGGGCTGCAAGCCAACCGTAGTATCCCTCTCCATAAACTTTGGCTGATTTTCTTGATGAAACTGCCTGCTAACTCCCAAGACTGATATTTGCCGTCACCTGATTCAGGGCTGCTCATCTGTTTTGCCTTGCATGTTGAACCAATGCAGACAACAGCTGAGGTGTATGCACTTTTTAACACAGTTTTCGCTAACTGATGATGACTTTCCCCCAGACTTTCATGCAAACATCACTGTAGCCACTGTTCCTCATGAAAAATCAGCAAGTTGAGCAAGCTTTGTCATCCTTTGTCACTGATGCTCTTGCCAAACATGCCCCAACAATCACCCCTCCCTCAAAGTCACTGAGATCTCTTCTAGCCATGGTAGCCAAAATAACAGGGCTTCCCAGCCTTTTTAATACCTGACCCAAAGCATGATGGGATATTAATCACTTAATTAACTCAGGATCTACACCTGTGTGGAGGCACCTTCCTTCAACATACTTTGTGTCCTTTATGTACTTGAGTATTTTCTGTATTTTGGGAATTACCTGTACCTAGACTATGTAGCAAACATATTTATTATTTTACCCATAGTTTTATTACATAATGAAACCTAAATATATGGAAATTTAATTTTGGTCATATTTTTGTATAGCTGCACCTGCTTGGACAATTTCTAGACAGGCTTGACCACTTTTAAAATCTTCATCAGAGTCTCTTGAAAAAGCAGCACTCTTCCCCATGACAACTATGACCTTCTGGCACAGTTCACATATTAAAAACACATTTCTCAACCTCGCTTTCCTCTCAGAAATAGGAGGAACCTGTACTGACCAAAAGCTTCAACAAACTGTCAATGTTCTCAGCTGGTTATGCCCCATTGGTTGAGTCAGTCACTTGAATCTCATGTATTGGGTAAAATTTCTGCTGTTTTTCTGTGCCAGAGATCAGCCACACTTCAGAGGCTGTTTTTGACAGGATGTACAACAAAAGTAGCATAACATCATTTTTTCTGCAGATGACCAGCAATCGTTGTTAACCACTCTGAACTGCCTCAGATTTGTGCAATGGCAGTCTGGTATTTTAATGATTTCCCTTAAGGATGATGTCCTTACTGATTATGGGTCTTGCAGAGCTAAGATCAAAGAATCAGCCTCGTCATCAGTTGATACCATAATGGGTAATGACTGCTGATCATCTGTAAAGACAATATCAGTGACAGCCTCTGAAGTATGAATGATATCCAAGAGGCACTTTGACAGCAAGTGTGGCCAAGAAACCTCCTGGTATTTTTCTATGCATATTTGAACCGAACTAAAGTGCACTAGTTTCATGTCAAGTCTAGCATCGTAATTTTTTTATGCATATGTTCCTTGTTTGACCTAACCAAAAAGAGACATACATGTAATTAATATATAGAAATATTTTTCATGCTTCTTCCCTCTGTATGCAACCCTACTTTTGGAATCACCAATGATATATTAGGCTTGTCTCACCACAATAACCTTTGTACTCCTGCAGGATTGTTGAGGTTTGACAAATGCAATCCTTCACTTGAACTCAACTTTTTCATACCTCTGCCTTTAAGGACATGGAGAAGATGATGAAAAAGTTAGCTTATGTACTGTCAAAAATCCAGAAATACAGAATCTTTATGGAACAGGATTCCATTCACAAGGTCGTAATGATCATTAATCTGCACATTTTTCTTGGATGCATAGTTCACATTCTTTCAGGAATCTTGATTTTAAACTCTTTACTTCAGTGGTTCATTATTGTAGTATATAGGCTCATAAGGCCCATCTAAAACATCCTTCCCTGATGCTCTGGCATTTCATGGTAAAAAAGGTCTCAGGATATTCCTGTAACCTGCAACTGTTCTCACTCTTCATGTGTATTTTTGTGCAAGTAAAAAACACAAATGCTTTTAACCATATCAAACCACAGCAGAATCAGCCAAAGGTCTGCTTCTTCTTTGTTAGAGGGAAAATTATACTGACTTGAACTTGTGACAAAACCATAAAAATAGCATAAATTACAAAAAAAAAAAAAAAAACAGGCGAAAATGCTCCTTGCAACAGCACAGCATGCAGATCACATAGATAATCTGAGAGCATTATGAATGTATTTAAAATGTGGACACAGACTGCGGCCCACAATACTAAAACGGTGCAATTACAGTGACGGTCCACACATATCGCCTCAGGAGGATATTATTTAATGTCCAAATAATAATTAATCACACATATTTCCATGAGAGTAACATAATGTCATCTAAATTGTGTGAAAAGACCAATGACCCCACTCCCCCACGCACACACTCACTCACACCACCCCCCTCTCAGCATTTAATACAAACAAAGGGAGCTGTGTGTACTACCAATTTGCTTTGGCTCATTTGTCTACATGTGGACAGGTCAAGTAGTGTATCGCAGACAATCAAAATCTCATGTGATAATGGTTCAACTGCTGTTATCCCTTGTGGGTGGTTGGAAGGGGAATTGAGGTGACAGTTCATACTGGCTTCAGTTTTTATTGCGTATGTTAACCGTGACAGCAATGTTAGAGCATTTTATTAGAGTCAGGGTCATTACTATGAAGGTAATGTAGTGTAGTCGTTTGTTCATTAAATAAATAGCATTTTATTGTTGCATACATGCCTACTGAAACATTATCTCTTTACGCTACAAATCATATTGCTCTGTGCATACCTCTCACTGCTCCTGGAGATAAATTGTTACAAACATCAAATTAATTCTCTATTTCTCATTTTGCATGTAACCAGTTGATAACAATGTTGGGTAATTTACAGATGTTAAACAAATGTTTTGTTTTAAGCAAGAGAGCAAACTTAAGCATATTTAGCATATCTTCATGTCATTAGTCATTCAAAGCAATCCTGTGTTAAGGTTTCCACAGGATGGTTACCAGAACAAGTCTGTTAACATCTATGCAGTGACATAAATAAATAGGCTGTTGTCTTAACAATGATTTAAGTTTTGCTCTGGATTGTCTTATGTGGGGGACATGACTAGGATATAATAAGTACTAAGATTGCTTAGATTATATGTCTAAGATATACTAAAGGTTTTTCACTCAACTCTAAGTCTAAGAGAATTGTTGCATGGGGGTTACTGCTACTGGTGACACACTATGATGTGGCAAGTAGAGTTTTGTGAATCATCAATGATCTACTCTCAAGTTGGCAGATTGCATTCTATTTTGGCTTCTGATGTGGTCAATCTCAGAAATAACCTAATAAAAACATGAACGCAGTGCACAACATTCCTAGCTAATATGAGACATGGCTGATGTAAATGTAGTAATCTGAGAGAAATGTAATATTTGGGGAAGCAAGGGGGTGATGTTCATTACCAAAGATTGGAAGGTCAATTACCAAATTGTTAAAGGTTAGCCAGCTGACTGATTGCTGTCAAAGCATTCAGTTGTGCCAGCTTGGTCAGTTAAAATAATGAAATCGTAGGGTTGCAGCCAACAAATTTGTGGGCTGTAATGCTGGACCTTCATATTCTGTCATGTTTGGATTTGTAATGCCTACTGTAAATTAACAGATCACAAAAGCTGTGTTGTATATATAAAAACATGAAGAAATAGGGTTTGTTATGTGCACCCATGAATTGATAAAGAAGTGCTTAATAAACACATTCATGAAGTGTTTCACTGAAAATATTACTAGGACGTATCAGTTCAAAACAAAAATTCTAAAAATATTAAAAGTACCATTATTGTAAAATAATAATTACTTAATCATTTCAAATAATTAATTTGGCAGTTCACTACAAATGAATTACTTGCTTACTATCCATTGAAAACCATAAAAGATAAGTCATTCTTTATAATAAGTAATGTGTTTATTAATTAACTGCTTATTTAATTAACAGCCCCCAAAGTGTGACTGCCTTTTCCTCCTTTTCCTGAGCTAAATTCATTGTTCAAGCTAATTAATGACACACTGCCACAAAAGTAATGATAATTAATCATAAAAAGTAGCAGACTGTAAGCTTTACAAAACTACCTCATTTGTTCAGACAGGTGAATTTGAGCCAAGTTCTGAAAAAGGAAAGAAAAACATGACCTCTGAAAAATAAGACAACCAAGAAGACAGCCTGAAAAGTTTAGGAGCATTTTTCTAAGACATTGCTAACAGGACTCTTGGGATATGGGCATTTAGAATAAAAGCTGAGATCTGAAAACCTGGCACAAGCAGTGGTAAAGATATTATCCTTTGTGTGCGCCCAATGTTGTATGAATGCTTTAAAATTAACTTTTTTTTTGGCCAATTATAAATGGGCTTAACACATAGTTCTGAGCAATACAGATCTGGATTTAACAAAATTCCCAAATGCTGTCTTACATTATGGTATTCTCCAGTTCATTGCTGGTATCACCATTTGCAATATGCACCTGTCTTCTATAAAAGACTGTATCTGTTGCTTCTCATTTCCAACTGTCCATCAGCTGGCCATCTGTTGCTGTTTGGAGTTGGTATGGTTCCTTGTTCTCTGCATCAGAACCTTCAGCATAATCAGTGGGCCCAATTTTACATGTGCTAGAGTCTGCAAATGTAGATATGCAGTCATTTTGGGAAATTTGTGTGAGCACAGTGTAGAAAAATGGCAACAGGCAATGGGCAGTGGGCAGTGGTCAGCAAATTTAGGACATGGTTGGGAATATTTGGGGTGTGGTGGTATTTTGACACAGACACATTTTTGCATTTATGCAACCTGACACCTCGGCAGGAAGCCTGGCACAGTGTCTACACTGACTCTGTGTTTTATCAAAAATAATGGAAACTATAACAGCTGTGGAAAAGGCAACTGCTGCGGAACACAACATTTAGTTAAAAATGCCAATGTTTCCAATTAATGCATTGATTGTTTTTAAACTGCAGTTTAAAAATGTAAGTTAAATGCAGTCAATCCCCAATCAGACAATATGAAACAGAACAATTTGGAGATTAACCGTCTTGTGTGGCTTTTTAACACTGTCTAATTAATTCTGCCTGTATATACTGCAATAATTAATCCAGAAAATACATTTTATTGGTCAAATAATAAAACACTCATAATAAAGCACAATATTTGTTTGGTTCAGGCAGACCCACCCCACAACTAATATGAGAATAACAGAGCGAGAGAGAGAGAGAGAGAGAGAGAGAGAGAGAGAGAGAGAAAGAGAGAGAACAGTTGCTAATAGACAACTAAGTAAGAACAAAATAAGAGCATGCAATATCCTTCACATAAACATTTTTCTAGCAATGGAATATGCATTTGTTCTTCAAGGATGATCACACATGGGGATGACATTGAATACAAACCTCAGAATAATATCACCTCAGAGGAGGAATGTTAGGTGTGGCTCTAGCAGGTGGCCAATATCTGCTGCAAGCTCAATGTTTAACGTTATTGTCATTTAACCCATTTAAAACACTCCCTTCATCAATATTCCCTGTCCGTTGTTTCAAGACTGAGAGCCACCTTGTCCCTCTATGCCATTGGGTCATTCCAACACACAGTGGGGTTTTTACCATTTGGCTGCCAGTTCTGCTGTCTGTGAGCTCATACTGACTGCACCCACAAACAGTTTCAGCTGTTGGTCAATGGTGTCATTTTCAACGTCACCATTAGGAGATCCATACAATTAATGTCCAAATAGATTGAAATGGTTCCCGTGTTAGAAGTGTTATAATAATACATCTTGTCACAGGAAACATATGATGTGTCTCTTTTTATGCAATTAACATTTTCAGTTAAGAGCCTGGTTAATAAGCTTGACAAATACAGCTGGTAATTGAATAGCTTTCATACGTTTCTCTCAGTAGGAGGATTTGACTTTTTAGCCTGCTGCATAGTAACAACATAATATTTGTTTATGGATGTCTACAGATGTTCAAGCTGTTTTATTGCTTTTTTTGTGTTTCAGGTTGCGCTCAATGGACATCCACCTGCAGAGTGTCCTAGACATCCAGCCCCATGCTAAACAATGAGATGTGACATGCTATTGGTCAACAATAAAATAAGACATAGCATAACATAAGATATGTAGCCTATCTAAATAAAAATGTCTGAAATTTAAAAAAAAGAGAGAAAGAGAAAAATATATTGTGATATTTTTGTTATTTTCATATGCAGATGAATATCTGAGTAGTTACTTACAAAATCTGAAATTGGCTAAACAATCAATATCTTTCCTGCTTTGGTTGTACCTCAAAGATAAGTATCTCATGGCTGCCTCAAACAAAATGTGATTGGCGTTAAGTGCCATGTTGCAATCCAATCTGATCCAATTATCATTACATAAAACCTTTCAGGGCCTTAAGATATGTTGAAGATGGTTGAAGGTGCAACAGAAATGGCGATTTACTGGCTGTAGAGAAATGCTGTGCATTGCTCTCTGAAATGTGCTGTCTCTTGCATTCTGAGTGCCAGTCCTGGGTTTGATCTTTGTGCCTTTACAATCTGCACTCCTTGTGCAGATAGCCCCTCTGAGCCACATCCCGCTTCAAGATATATGGCTCATGGCTGGCGAGGGGCCAACATGTCACGTTACACACTCGTGTTAACCGCTACTGGTGTGAGACACTGCAGCCCCATTAATCAAACGGAAAGGTCACTGGCAAAAGCCAATTTACCAAAATGCTCTCCATGCCGCTTTGAAGAGTAATGAAAACCTTTCCCTCAAAAAGGCAGGGCAAAGCTGTGAAAACGTTCAATGGGATTTTGTTTTTGCATTGTGACTGTGATAATCTGAGCCAGACAGTGACAATGTGTGGCACTGCGGCTTTGCATATTATCAATGCACTGTAAATCAGTACAATGCTGCAAAAAAGCCTCTTAGCCCTTGTGAATCAACGGTGCACAAAATTCTGCTGTCACAATACTTATTTCGCTTCTTTTTATTCCCCACACATAGGTAAAGAGAAAATTTACAACATAATGTTTTTTTCAAATAAATAATTATCTTGAAGGTGTTTCACGCATATTGATGCAATGATGATTGATGAAATTCTGTATCACAAACAGGTCAGTATTATTAGCCTTTGTTGAGAAGCATTGGGACAGCTGTTTTTGAAGAAGAAGCCAGACATTTTAGTTTGACTTTCCCCGCAAAGTGAAAATGAAAGATGGTTAACGCATTGGCTCATATCTGTACTTGTACATAATCTTAGAAACAAAAGCATTAAGCACAGAAAAATCACATGCTAAAATCACACAGACTAACAGACAAAGTGCAGGAGCAAACATTCCTATTCAGACTTAGAAACCTTACGAAAAGTACTGTATGTTCAATAGGGTTAGGCGAGTAGTCATATAGCAGTTCTTACAAATGGTAAAAAATAGCTAGTTAAGAATTGATTTTCATAACCCAAACAACAACAAAAAAATCAATTCATAAATGTAAATACACAACCGAGTGTCTTTTACCCACACCTTAATTTGTGAAGTCCATATTTATGCAGGCTTACACTGGAAAGATCAGAATTACATGTCTATGCTTTGAAAATGCGTATGCTCTCATGGCTATTGAGAATGCCACTGCACATGGTTAATGAATGTATTCAAATGGTTAACTGTGCTCAGTGGCAGTTTTGCACAGGTTAACTCCCTGTAGATTAATCTGAACCTCAGTCAGCTGAGATGATCTCCCTGCACTTCCTCTGAGTGCAGCAAATCAGATCACTCTCTCCACTTTTAATTGCAAAGTGGAGATAGGTGCCTTGAGATCAGAAATAAATTAGCCGATGATATTTTTAGCACTCTAAAAATACTGTTTTGAGTATTTTTTTGAGGTCAAAAAGAAAAGTGTATCTTTTTAAGCAGGGTTATAAGAATGAGAATTCATATAAAGAATGGTGTAATTCTACTCATTTAATTTTTTTTCCCCTTCCTAGCTTGATTGTGGATATCACACAGACAACAAAGTGCATCGTTAATAATGTCAATGTTAACGTTAATAATGTCACAACACATTACAGAGTAATAAAAATATAGATCATACATCAAACTACATTAAACTGAAACTATTACAGCGCACACATTTTATATATAATGTGGACCCCAGTGTCCAAAGGAATCTTCTTTTGTTTAAATGGCAATGATTAATTTATTCACTTACTTTTTCTTTAGCCTTTTTTTAAATAAAGGTCCAGCCTTTTTAAACACACTGTTCCTCCCATAAGCTTATCCTTGGTTCTCCTTAATATGTCAAAAATAAGATAATGACAGTAATCCAGATGACCTAGCACCAAATGAGGCAGATGCATTTTGGTATAATCAGCTAAATGAACCTTTCACTCTCCTCTCTCTGTGCAGGCACTGACCCAGGATAATTACACCTTTCATTAGCAATTACACAGAGGAGCAGAGAGTGCAGCTGGACCGATCACTCGCACACAGTGGCAGCTACTGCCTGCAGTTACAGGGGAGAGAGACAGCACCTACAGGCCCCCTCACCTAAAAACCACCATTACTTTTGTCACTGCCCCAAGACAAGGAGCTATGACAATGTGTTACAAAAACCTTGGCTAGGTGCCAAGAATAATTTAGACTAAAATGTTGAAAGACATCTGAGAGGATGGAACCTGTAATCATGGTTATTGAGGTGCTTAACAGATTGAGCAGAAAGCAGTTTCACTTAATTCCTTTAATTAAAGGTTTGTAAAACATGACTGTCAATCGAGTATTAACTTGGGCAGATTTATTTCTCAATATAGTATACTCAGTATAATTGCTGTCATGTTCATACAGTACTACAGCATCTTCATTAGTTTTACTAACTCTTCTGTATAATTTCCCTTTAGGAAAATATCCAAACAAAATCATCCAAAAATTGAGTAAATGTTTTTATTATTTTTTAAAATCCTTTTAAGTGTCTTTAATTTGTGATTTCTTTAACCCTTGTGTTGTCTTCAGGGTCAAAAATGACCCGAGACCATGTTTAAGGGCACATAAAACCCCCAAATCATCTTTTTTCATCTTGAAATTTGATGACTTTTCCTCCAGTGACCCAAACATTAGAAAAAGTGAAAGATTGCCTTTGTTCATATTTCCATGACAGCTGTACACAAAAAGGGTCCAAAGATTGTCCTAGGGGTCATTTTTGACCCGGTAGTTATACAGTCATTTACACACCACAAAAAACACAAAAGCACACACAGACACACACATACACATACACACACACACACACACAATGAGAAGTTTGTGCTACTGACTGAACTCAGACAAAACTATAACTTTCTTGCGCATGTGCAGCATCTCCTCCAATGACCCCATACATGACTCCAGTTCACAGACAAAACAAAACAATTTCAGACAAAACAAACATTTCTTGAAATTTTCTAATTTTCCAACAAACATTTCTAATTGCTTACTAAGATAAGATAAGATTGAACTTTTTAGCCAAATTTTTGTTGTAAAAATTACATTTTTGTTTTGTATTTATTATCTTATTTTCTTCTTATTTATTGTTATTGTTTGTACACTTTGTGGGTGGGGAATGGTTAAAATGAGAAAAGTATTCTGTGTTTTTTTAGTATCACTGTGTTGCCAAAACTGGTATTGTTCACCTTCAATAAAATACATTGTACTTTACATTTCTGCTACTTTCTTAGGCTATATAAGTGCCATCTTGCTGCAAAATTAATGTTTACACCTATGCAGTACCTTTAGCAAGAATAATAGTAATAATAATTAACCTGTACTTATTATGACAGGTGTGTTATAATAAAAATGAATGGTGTCCACTGATTAAATGCAGTCTTTCTGCAGTGTGAAGAGGCAAAACCCAGATATTCACAAAGTTTGTGGTGAATGACAGGTTGTTTCATCATGCAAAATAGATTTGAGACTTAAAATTCAATTAAGCTGCTGTATTTTAGGGGTTTAGTGAAGGCGGGTCATTTTTGACCCTGAGGACACGGGGAGTATACAGAAAGTGAAGACAGCACGAGGGTTAAAGACTGCTTACTCCATTGACATCAAATTGTGTGTGTGTGTGCATATATGTGTGTGTGTGTGTGTGTGTGTGTGTGTGTGTGTGTGTGTGTGTGTGTGTGTGTGTGTGTGTGTGGTTACTTTGTTCCAGAAAATCCTGATGTCAGTAGTATCTTGGATTTCATGCATTAAAGTGCATGTGGCGAGAAGTCACTGACAAGCTGATGTAATGTCAGATTCATGTGAAGTGTGTTCCTGGGTAGGTACAGTAGGTGAGTGAGGCAAAGTGAGAATATGTCTTCATTTAAACACAGCTCTTTGTGTAGCCAACAGATTTGCAATGATTCTCATTAATTCTAAAATCCACAACTTCATATTACTTTGTGCTCATAAAACATAGAACTCTGTTGGCGTGGCAGGTTGCACAAATGTACTCTCTTATGCTTGTTGTCCAGCTATAATGATGCAAACCTACCCCTCAACATGGCTCAGTTAGGTTTGTTAGAGAGATGAGATTGCTTTGGGGTGGGGTAAGTGCTTGTGTGTGTGGGGGGGAGGGGTACTCCCAGCGGACCCCTGCCAGCACCCCCCCAGCATGCCTAACGAACACTGACTTGCTGCATGCCCTCGTCCCACCACAAGTATTCATTTCAAACCTCATCCCTGACAAGGGATTAGAGCGTCTCCCCTCAGGTGGAGTGCCATGCTGGAGTTTCAAATTGCAGTGCTCCTCTGCAAGCGCTCTTTCTCCCCCGCGGGCGTCCCTCTTGCCGCCTCACTGGTGTTAATTCATCGTGATCACGCTCATCAATATCAAGCCCTGTTGTAGACGAGCGGGGAAATGCTATCATTGAGCCTCGGTTTGATTAAAATGTGATTTCCTGCTCAGAGTAAATAACACATAGGGCTAAACATGCCCTAGAGAGTCCCCCTGGTGACGCAGTTATAAAATCACAATATATTGTGAAGCAGAATGTAGGGTATTGGACAATTCAGACTGTCAGAAAGGTAGAGAAAGTTGTCAGGGAAAACCTTTTGTAGGTCAGAAAACACAGACTTGAGATGCATGGAGTCGTCTCGTCACCTGTTTCTCATTTATATTAACTTTGCTGACATTGCTGGGAGTTGAGTGGATAAGACCAACATAAAGATTTGGCTTCTGGCACAAGGCGTATTTGTTGTGGTAAATCAGAAGCTTGCTTCAGGTTGTATTATCATTGGGACCTCAGCCAATAAATGCAGCCCTTATTGTTACATTTGCTCAGGTTAATAAGCATCCAATAAAATAAGACATCTAATAATGGCTTCGTAATGTAGAATTACAAATTTAAGGTTCTATCAAAAGGCATCATAGCAAAGTTATAAAAATTATTAATTGAAAAACGTATTGCTGAAAATATAAACCCTTTTACTGATTATACATTTCCTAATGAACCCATTTGGCTAGGGGCCCAATGTGAAAAGCAGAGCTGGAATATGAGACCCTGACCACATTGTTTTTACAGCGTAAATGTGTTGAAAAATGTGTTTCTCTATTTTAATGTCCAAACTGAATTACAGCTTCTGGAAGCTGTTGAAGGGATAATCAGGAAGCGTGTGTGTGGCTTCTTTTTATCATTTTTACCCTTGCCCGTTGGGTATTGCATTTGGCTCCATATCAGTCAGTCTGTAAATCTGTTTCAGTCTGTCTGTCCAGATTAAAGGAGTGTAGCAGCAACATTTTACCACTTGAGGAAGAGCTTGAAACAAGGGGGCAATTGGCTATGTATGACTTAACAAATGCAGGACCGGCATAGCTGTACTAACTGTGCTTACTATATTAATTATCTGTTAAATCACAGATCTTTAACCCAGAGGTATTGTGAATATTTGTGGATGTGCCTTGTTAGAGACACAAATTGCAATGCAAAGTGATGCTGAGGTCCTTAAAACATGGTGTATCACTTACCACAGGCGCACACAAGAGCTTACATGGTCTTGTCTGCAAAGCAACAGGGAAGGGTGCAAAGGCTTGTTTAACCACGACCAATTAAGAGGTTGTTTGGCTTCACGCTGAGCCGTTGTGTGAGATGCACCGCAAAGGTGTTACAGTCGAAGCGGAACACACACTCCACGCTCATCAAGACGCGGTGGAGAAAAGGCTCCAGTTTCAAACCTCAAGCGAAGCGTGAGACGCCGTATCCCCAGCAGTGAAGCCATATCTCGATTTCCACTGAGGGATGTTGAGTCGGAAACTACTCTCTGCTGGCAAATTGGATGATGAGATAAATTGTCTCTCTT
The DNA here is from genome assembly GCA_019176425.1 of Megalops atlanticus. NCBI lineage: Eukaryota > Metazoa > Chordata > Actinopteri > Elopiformes > Megalopidae > Megalops > Megalops atlanticus. Next base: position 18,836,103 of record CM032878.1, on the reverse strand, counting down.
GCGGTTGAAATTGGCTCGCAAAGGACAGAAAGAGAGGGAGGTACGGATGAGAAAGCAGCTGCCGCGTGTCTTCTTAAAGCCGTATGAAGAGGGCCTTTCACCGTTGTCTTATTTTTCACTGCCCCGCGCTGCCATGCACATTCGATTATTATATATCAGAATGAATATTGTGACAAGAAGTAGGCAGCATGGCAAACATCTTTTATGGAGCAATGAAGGACTGATTTTAGAACACTGAAACCAAAAAAATGGTTAGACAATACATCCCATGTACTGTATGCTGGGCCTTTCTTCAGCTAAACTGAATTTACAGACCTCTGTCTGTTTCTCATTACCGTTGCAGTCTGATCCATCATTACTGGACTGATGAGAACAACATAAGCAGGCTTACAGCCTTTTTCCAAATAAAGAACTAAATGCAAAAATGGGAGTATGGAGAGAATGCAAAACATTGAGACTTACACTTGAACCTTTGCAATCCAGATGAGTGTGTATGGGCTGGAGTAAATGTTTATGTGTGTGGAGGGGTATGTGGAGGTGGTTTTTACCAAACTTGTTTTCCACCCATTGTGTGACACCCATCACCAATGACTTTTAGTCATTTCAAATAGATATTATCAACGTGTTCATTCATGTAGTGTAGTGAGAAGCATTTGGCCTCATGCAATATACCGTATACCATGACCATGCCAGTCAAGTATCACCGATGTGTTGTTAAACCCCCAATGAGTCATGCAGAATTGTGCATGCTGGCCTATATGTTTGTAAGCTTTGTTGGGTGAATGTAATCTACTGGATACTTGCCTCACCATAAAGCTGGGGGTCAGTTCTGTGCCCCGTGTGATATGGCTGACGTTCTTTTGGTGCCTTTTTGGAGCTGGACGGGGAAGTAAATCTGAGAAAAGAGCTGGCCTCAGTGCTGCTCCTGCATCTACAGTAAGCAATATTTCATCTTGGCAAAACTAATCTGCTATGCTCTTGCTCTAACTTTCAAAATCCATCATAGCTCTTTTGGATTTCACTGACGAGCCCGTCAAACTGCATTTCTGTCATCTTTTTGGAGTATCACTTCTCATTCCCTCCTAATTGGAGGTAAAGGCACTCTCATACCAGAATTAAATAAAGGCTCACCAGGGGACATATATCAGATGCTTATCATTATTAGGTAAAAAAAGACTAATAGACTATTTTAGCTGATGCTCAGAACCTCACAGTTAAGATGGGCTACTGCCTGCATTCAAATGACCCACAATGTGCATGGTACTCATTCTGTTTTGCAATAAACAATATCTGTCATCCAGACATGAAGTAAAAAACAAGCTGTTGCCACAAAAGCCATTCAGTAGATTTACAATGTATTCTTACATGTACAATGATTTACAGCTGTATCCCACACGTACATGCAACAGCAGTATGTCAGTGCTCTTAACTGTAATCTTGACAGATTAAACCCCATTCATACTTCCTTTGGTGCTATTCATTGTAACAAGCAAAGAATCTGTCACCTAGGTTTGGAACCTTCATTTCAAATATAAGCTTCCATATATAAACTTTAGCCAGAGCTTGGCATAAATTTACCTTCACGTTTCGCTTCACGGCCTCAGATTGGTAGTTAGGCACAAATAGTAATTCCAATCACATGTCTACCCTTTTCTCACTGCTCTACACCCTCCCCTCCAGACACCACCCAATGCAGAGAGGGAGTTTTACTGTGTGGGGGTTCAGAGCAATAGCAGGGCCTTGAATGGCTCTGTTCCAGTGTCTCATCTCTGTCCCTCCCCTGAGAGAGATTTTTCTCTTCCTGGCCTGTTTCTCCTTCCAAAACAGACAAACCTCAGACAAAGCTATAGATAGACGTCTTCACTGTGATTCCGCTTGTTGTCTGGAAAAAAAACGTGTCGGGGCGTAGAAGTATCGCTGAATCCCAGTATTACTACTTTGCTTCAGGTTGACAACAGACGTGCCCTATGCTCTTGCAGAGAGCATACAGTGGATTGCACCTAGTTGTGCCATTCTGGTGTTTAATTAAAATGCTTAATTTGAGTCATTCTGTGGTGAATTTCATAGATATACCCAAACCACTTCCCCCCTCTGACAGCTGCAGGAATCCGAATCAAATTTAAAATATGCGACAGGCCTCCCGCTGCGAGTGAGAGCAGCTATTAAGGTCTTTTTAAAAGCAATCTCCCGTTTGCCTCTGTGTACATCCTGCCTAATGTGAAAAGGAGTGTCACTTTATTTATTTATCTATTTATGCGAGTGCATTTTCATTTATTCATGCCTTGCTGCAGAGAGGGGGAATATTGATTGCGCGCTCTCATCCTGGGTGTGTGAATCCATCAAAGCGTGCCGGTGTCCCTGAGTGAGGCCTGCACCGTCTAATAGCTGCACCGGTGGATCCGACCTTCCATCTCATCAGCACCGTCTCTCCGGTGTGAGAAGCACAGGAAAAGGGAGGCCCACTTCTCACCCCCGTGACCCCCACTGCCTCACCGATCCACTCCCCTCACCCACCCACCTGATCACCCCGCCTTCATGCCCTGGATTACAGACTTGGTGCAGTGGCGGGTGGGGGTGGGGGGCATTTGAGCCAGCGGCGTAATCTTGTCCCCTACAAGGCTAAGCCAAGGCACCAAGAATGCATCCGAATCAGATTGCTTTTCCCTCAATGGGCCCCATGGGTGGGAGGGGGGTTGGGGGAATGGAAGGAAGCAAAAAACATGACAACGCCTGATCCATTTCTCACATTGATATATGTACAGGGGCTTAACAGAGATTTAAATAATTCAAAGCACTTGGGCTGCCAAAGCTCCATAATCAGCTTGTGAGCCCAAGGAGGCAGCTTGATAGAGTGTACAGTGAGACCGATCGCACAGCCCACATGCATAATTAAGGGGATGAGAGCAGATTTGGAGGGAAGCTTTTTAATGACAGATGCGGTCAGATGTGGGAGAGTTCTTTCTGTTGCTACCGGAAGAGGAGATGTAATGGGCAAATGAGCATATTGCATGTGTGTGCGCACCCATATGTGTCTTTGTGTGTGTGTTTGTGTAAAAAATGCTGCACTGTTTTGAAGTGATGTATTATAGATGGTGATAACTAGGAATGTTTTAGATGTAGATGATATAAACACAGTGCTGACTGGTAGAGCTCTAAAAAATTTCACAAGGCTCATTTGATTTCTTCAGCAATTTGACTTAATGAAACACCGGTTAGCGCTTGATGAAAACGCCAGTGGGCCATAGTAGAATCATATTGACTCTTGCCTGGTTATGGTCTGACTGAGGACACATAATCTAACAATATGCGCTTGGATGTTTGTCTTTCTGGGTGCTTTGGGGTGCATACTAAATGTCCTTACCCCTGTCCCTCTAAGATGTGCTACTTATAATATTCACATGAGAGAAAGGGTGTGCTGTGAATGAAAATGTTACTGCCCCTGAAGGAGCATTACTGCCTTAAAAACTACACTAAATGACAAAGGGAGACAAAGGCACTGTACATAGCTGTCAAAGAGACAAGAAATCATCTGTATAAAAAGGCCATGATAATTATAATAAAGATGTAAAAATGAGTACAAAGGGTATATTGAGACAAAGCACGAATGAATGAGCACAATAAATTAAATGTCAAAAAGCATAATATGTGTACTATTAGGAGTTCATCAAAGAAATTCATTCTGAACTATAGGGTTGACATTGTTTAAAAGAAATCACATCTGGGATAAAGATTCCCTTGGTTCTGTTGCACAGTAGTTTATGCTTTGGAACAGGAAAATGGGATGCAGAAAGGGGAGCTTTAAAGTCATTATAGCCAGGATGCTCATTATCCAATTAATACATTTACCTGTGCCTTTTTTTAGAACTTGGTTATCATTTTTATAACATACACAAACTTGCCAATGGATGTGCCGATCTTATTCTGTGTGTTCAAAATTCCTGTGCAGGTCCTGTGGTCCTCTATTCTCAAATTTCACTGAATATGTCAAAAACATGTGTTTCTTGACTATATACACATTTGATAGAGGATCTGCAAAGAATATTTGTTTAATCAGTGCAAGCAAATCGCTCGGTACTAAATGTGAAAATATGTCAAATAATTAAAAGTGTCTTACCATTTTAATGCATGATGCAAAAAAGTGTGGTTGCTATGTCAGCTACCTCCTTGTTTTTGATTGCAGATTCACAGATGTGCAAATAAATTTTTGTTTCAAAAAAACAAGACTTTCCCAGTGAAATATTTCTAATGTCACCTCATAACTGTATTGTGTAGGTGGGAGTGGAAGGGGTTCACATGGCTGTTCTTTGGACTAAGCCTGGTTGTATTTGTCACCCCTTCACCCCTGCTGAAGCCAACTCATATGCACTAATGTAGACTTCAACTAGACTCACCTCTCTATGTTCATCCCACTGGTTCACATATGTTTCCACATGTTGCCATGCTTGAAAGCCACCCTACTCTGGTGTCCACGTACAGGGTAGTGGCATGGGGACAATAACAACAACCACTAGAGAACCATTAAAGCAGGATGAGAGACAGCCATTTGGTATTGTAAGAGTTCCATTCAGGGACCAAATCTGTTTTAGAGAGAATATTTGTATCTGGGTGCTATGCAAACTATCATGCAAGTACATGCATATAGAGCAGGGGTGGGCAATTCCGGTCCTGGAGGGCCAGTGTCCTGCTGGTTTTTGTTTTCATCTCTTAGTTACCTGTTGATTTTCACCTTGAAAACAGGTGTGCTTGCTCTTCAGCCAATCAGAGATTGTATTTAGTTGGTCAACAGGAAAAACAGCAGGACCATGGCCCTCCAGGACTGGAGTTGCCCACCCCTGATATAGAGGATAGACAGGACTACAGAGGATAGAGGATGTTTAGGACTACAGAGTATGTTTTCTACAGTGCATGAGAGGCATGAGCCAAATATGTTGTGACACTGGCTCACAGCTCTCAGCAGTTCTATTTTCCCCCTCGAGTCCAGAAATGAACACCGGCCAATGTCAGGTTCAGTCTTATCTCCCCTGATAGATCTCCACACAGCTGCCAGAGCCCATACAAAACCAGCTCTTTATCGGCTGTCCTCGCATCACCTCCGAAATCTTCGAACACCTCTCACCACACGTGGGTTTTTTTTTTCCCCGCACGCAGGGGCAGTTTCACTTCCATCTCTGCACGACGGCTGTTTGCTTCTGCAATTGCGAGTGATACACTACAGTCATTTGCAGGCTCTAATTGATCCTGTGACCTCAGCTTTCTTTGCACTCTTTGTCCGCATGCCAGCGGAGAATTCTGACTGAGGCTTTGATGCGGTAATGGCCTATGAGGCAGCAGGGTTGCGTTCATGCAAGGCAAAAGCCAGGGAACTTTCTCCTTTCTTTATGGAAAATGTTGTCCAAAAATGATCAAGAAATGAAGAGTATGAACCTGTGGACACCAAACCCACAGCTGAGATATGAGAAGATTTTGGTCATGCTGCGTACACACAATTAGACCTCAGACATTCTGCTGCTGGTGTTCAACGATAATGGAGTTAACATGATCTGCTTGCCCACTTCAATGGGTCTGAGGTTGGACAACATAACTAAACGACTGCTCGTGGGGAATTTATAATAGGACCACCCGATTTGAGTTGTGGTTTTGCTCCATATATCCAACTCTTTCTTTGGTGGATGATTTGATCTCATTGCCCTGGTATTCTGGAACTCCTTCTGTGGTCAGAGCACAAGCAAACACAGCCTGGATTACCTCATCATAATGACCAGCACATGACCTATGTTGGCTAGTCAGATAATTCTTTCTGTGCAAACATTGTGGGACTGATGAGCATTAAGTCGCCATGAACTACCTTATGAAGGGGTGTGCACCTTCGAATGGCAGAGTAACAAACTCTCTGCCTGTACGGATAACATAAATTCTACCCCCTGTCTGTCTCTGGAATGCTGCAATTCGATTTCATTTTGTTTGATGGGATTCGGCCTGCTGCCTTAAATTTAAATCAAATAAAGTCTTGAGCAAACAGTTTACATAAACATTATGATTTGCTAACCATGTTATGACCTCTGCCTCAGGCCGTGCTTGTGATACTTTGACTCCCTAGGTCTTTACACTATCTCTGACCTTGACTGGATAAGCCTGCGTCTTTGCAACTCTCTGAGTCACCTTCCTCCTCTCATCCGCCCAGCCTCTTTGGTACGATTTGAAGGTCGTGTTCTCAGAGCAGCTGCTATGGAAGCAAAGCTGAGAGCTGGGAGGATTTTCAAGTTATTTTTTGACACGCTCCAAATGGCTGTGCAAGCATTTTTGCTACCCAGTTGCAATTTATTCATTGAAACTCTGTTAAATAACAAGGCGCTTGGTCAAAATGGTATAAAGTAAAAACAATACAAATGCATATTGATCTGTGGAAAGCTGTGCATTGATTCATAGCTATAAGAATCAATTGTTTTTAAAGATTCTTGGAGCATGAATCTTGGAACTGATGCCGGTCACTCCTGTTAAAATGTGCATGTAAGGTTACATTTCTTTGTTTTATTGTCCGGCTTAAACTTTGAAGACTCTAGTTTTTAAATGTTCCATGCGAAAAAACCCTAACCTCAAAGCTTACCACCTAAGCAGAAACGAAATCCAAAACAGGACAAAATAATAACTATGCAGATTCTGCTGGAGGTGACTTCACCTTAGATTAATGTAATGAGACCCAGTCCCTTCACTAAACCCCGTCCCTATCTCCAGGTATCACTGTGTATTTCGCTGTGGTAACTGGAGCTACAGTAAACAAATTGTGAACCAGTGGCAAATTGTTCAGTCCTTGAACAACAACCCCATCCATCAATTCCTAAACCTTTGGATATTTCTGATGGTTAATATTTTCTGTTCTTTTGTTTTCTATGGTTATGTTTTTCTTTCAACAACCCATGTTTTCTTTCCAACATTCACTGTTTTATTGGTCATGTTTTCATTTTTCTGTCGTCGTCACCATGTCACCATTTACAAACTACGGTTTAGGTCAGAGAACCCCATTCAGCTTAAGTAACTAATCGATTACTTTTTTGCATCCCTCATCACTTACAGTAAATGCTGCATGGCCAGCGTGGATGAACATTATTACAGTCTGAAACAGAGGAGTCTCCCCGCTGGCTGTCTGTGCCTTGACCACGCAGTCAAGGGCAGAATAATTGCCTTCACTGATGGATGAAAACCTCTGGAAATGCTCTGCCCTCCACAGTAGAGCCTCAAATATGACCTGAAGTCAACTTTGTTATAATGGAAAAGCCTTTTGGGCAAGGACAGTGCACCGAAGCTCAATGCATTCCTTCATACAAAGATTGGAAGTGATTTTAACCAGCACACAGAGTGGAATGGTGGGTAAGGAGGAGTCCCACCGGTATCCGAGTTCCGGAGGCTCCCTTGCACCAATATGTCTGCCGAGCCGATTCCTGGCTTGTCTCGGCCCTCTCTGTTCTTGCTCAAGGCCCAGGTCTGTCGTCCCTGTCAGCGCTGAGGCACGAGAGGACCACAGGCGACAAGCCGATTGCTGGGCTGACAGCCTGGAGTACAAAGACACCTGGCCTCTCTGTCATCTCCTCTTGTCGTTCCGGCCCTATCAGTCTGTGACACTGGTGGCACTGCTGTGCTGACCAAGGGATAACAGAGAGGGGCGCATAGCTGCCAGTCAGCTTGGCTGGGGGTAAAAGAGAAATCATTCCAGTACCTCATTAGAGCAAAAAAAAAAAAAATCTGACAACCAAAGCAATTAGGGGTAAACACGCAGATCTGATGAAATCCTCCTCCAACCTTCTTTTAAGTAAAACGCAACTTGTAGCACTGCTCCTCCCAATTTACACAAATCTGTTCATTTCAGATGAATACAAATGTGTGAATTAATGAGACGCTTCTGTGAAATATCTACCATTAATTCAGAGATTTTGGTAGATTTTTTCCTACTAAATCTAACTCTTTTGTTCATGTCTGTGCTTCTTTAAGAAAACATCTAATTGCTTTTTCATTTGTTCTGTAACCCACTGATAAAAAGTGTTTATAAAGGGAAGTGAAAGAAATTGACACAAAGAGTTTTCCACTGCTAGAGCTTTATAATAAGCATTTTCAGAGCCACAGTTCTGTTTTACCATTGCATAATGCTGATAACATAACATTGCAAACCAATGTGTGAATGTTGAAAGACTTTGCATGCTTTATCATTACCTGGCATCGTTGCTGAAAGACACAACATGGCACTGTTGGTTAGAAAGCTCCGACTCATTACGGCTTTATGGCAGCCTTGTAATTACACCCAATGCCCAAGAGTATTACGCATGCTAAATAGACAAGCGCTGGCAAGGGGGTGAGGGACAAAGTCCAGTAACACACGGCCCACGTGCATCTACTGATGGTTGTTTAATTCATTTCACTTAAGTAAAGTCGCTTTCCATTCTGTCTTCCCCATATGTGATCAATAAATGCCTTTCCAGAGTGTCCAAAAAATCTTTTGTTCGGCTTCTTTTGAAATGATAGTCAAACATCTGATCATCGCACACAGTCCTCTCAACATCTGAAGACAATCCACTGTGAGGAACAATTAATTTCCTTCGACTGTTTGTTTGACTGGTTCCACCCAAAGGCATGCGCCAGAGCGGCAGAAATCTGGCACCGATTTGAACTATCCAGAGCACGGCAAGTTCTGATGCTAATTCTAAACTGGGAGTGATACAAAAACACAGAAACAATGTAACAATCTGGAACCCGGTGAGAAGTTGGCTATAAATATGCCAAAAAAAGAATAACTTGAGCAGTATTTGTCCCCTCCCTGACAATACCCCCGGAATAGTTAGGACACAGCTGTGAGCCGAGCTTCTCGGTCTGTTCAGCTTAGCGTCAAGCCGTATGTTGATTGACAGTGCCTAAGGGCTCACGCTCTTGGATAACATATTATGATAATAATCATAATTGCAGCTAATAATAGCCTTCTGAAGGGATTGTCGCTGAATGACAAGTGGGTGAATGTACCTTGACACCTCCGGAGAGAGGCCTGACACCGGGCTCTGTCTCCAAGCGGCGATGCTATGGCTGAGAGAGTCAGCTCGCCTGCCAGCCACCCGGAGGCAGGAGCTGCTCCGCGTCCAGCTGACTCATGGCCATCGTTGAAAAAAAACAAAAAACAAAAAGCGTCACATTCTCATTAACAAATTTTGTGTGTCCCTCTTCAAGACTGTGAGAACTTTGATCTGTCCTGTCCCCAGCTGGGCTTTAACACACATCTGAGCTGGAACTGCTGTGTGGATGGTTCCCTGGTAATTGGCAAAATGTGACAGAATGAATGAATATTGTCTTAGTTAACCAGAGCTCAGACAGTTTTATTTCTCTGCCTTTGCTAAACAGTGTGATACAACATGAGTGATTTCACTGTCGCTATTGATTGTTGGTCACTTTTTTCCATATAGGAACTGTGTGAAGTTAACTTTACAGTCTTGCTGTAATGTAACTGAGCTTTACTGTCATTCACAACACAGAATAAAAAATGTTACAAAGCCAATCATGGCTAGAACGTGCCTATGAAGTTCAACAGATGCAATATTATATGTGAATGGGGGGATGGGGTGGCAGATTTTATGATAAATAAAACCTGAAGGAAACCCAGAAGAGACTTTCTGAGGATTAATTCCATACAGACCCGAAACTTGCTGTTCTCATATGACTTCCCTCTGAAACAAAGTCAACACTAAAGGTCCTTCCAGACATGATCTGTTTCCCCTGTCTTGACTTTAATTCTGTCTGAAGTTATGAAATATCACTATACTTGGATCACCTTGCAGCAGAACCTGGTGTAATCGCTGAAGGCTTTGTTATGACTAAGGAAATTACTGCCTCTGTTTAATGCACTCCCACTCCTGGCACATCAGGGATGCATGATCCAACTACCAAGTACTGCATCAGTTGATGTATCCACAATGTGGTTTTATACCACAGGCAGCTTAAGAGATGCTCCTGATTGTGCCCAGGATCCAAACCCTGTTCATCATCTTTCTACCCTTGCCTGGAGGATGCCCACATGATGAGGTCATCAAGCTGACTTGTCTGCATGCTAGAATGATTGGGAATACATGTGTGGAGACTTCGTGGAATGAATGTAAAAAACAAGCTGAATAAAGAAATAATAGGGGCTTGCTATCTCCAAAAGAAAGACAATTAAGATTCCTCACGGTCCATGCCTTGATGAAATGGACTAACTGCTTCACTGGGGGGCTTTGATGAGCTGAGCATTGCAGCTGATCTTACACACAGAGGGAATGATTGTGCTGCAAGTGCTGAAATCACTTTTACAGCTGGCAATAGCAATAAGGGTTCTTTTGCAGAAAGCTGAGCGTCATTGTGACTTCAAAGAGCATAAGGAAAAGCATGATAACCAACCCACCCTTAGAAAACCTACTGATCTTATTGGACCCTCCCTGTTCAAATGGGCAGAGGTCCCCTGGGTTTTCTATGTTATGCAGTTTATAGGGCAACCTTTCCTTCCATAAGCAATGGATGATTTAGCCTTTGGACACACACTGTAGCAGGCATGGCCGAAACAATGGTTATTTGTCTCTTTGCTTTATGCCCTATCTGCACCCAAGTAAAGATGGAGCTGGTTATTTTGGCTCCATAGAAGGCACTCTTCAGGATGTCTGTGGCATTCTGCTGTAAATCACCAGCACGACTGCTCCCAGTGGTCAGGCTCCAAGCACCTTCCCGAATTTCTGCAGCCCTCAGAGTCTCATTGGGTTAGAACAAAGCATCTTTAATGAGAGGCCTGGGCCCTCGACTTCCTCCCACAAAAACGACCTATCCCAGTTCCTCCCCCCTGAGGGAATAAAACACAAAACCAACCATAACAATCTTCACCCAGTCAATTCCTTAGTCTTTTGACCCCCTCTCTTACTCCCCCTACCCCCCTCTGGTTCCCCTTGCAGATCTGCAGCTCTTCAAATGCCTCACTGAGACAGGAGCTGAGCACCACTATGCATCCTCCCAGCCTGCTTTATTTCCTTTTTTAATTTTCACATATTGCGAGGAACTACAGCTCATTAAATTGCAAGCACATAATATCCCTGCCCAAATCCGTCATGGCTTGCATATAAATGGAGCTGTGCTTTTCCACTCCAGTGGAATGCTAGTAAATCACTTAAGATAGCGGCGGCTGCATTCACTTCCCATTCTGCTGGACCGCTGTCAGTCGGGGAATTATGAGCGCTGCCTTGAAACATGTCACCGTGTCACATTGCCAGACGAAATCTATGCGATCTTATGCGGTTACAACTTCTCAAATAATCCCGAATGAATTTATAGGCCTCCTTCATAGCAGATGTGGGCGGTCCACAGTCATGCGTACCCGTACTTGTCTCCCCAATCTGAGACAAGCATACCAACAGGAGGCTCAGTTACAAATGGGAAGCATGCTTTTTACAGCTTACCTGTCACAGCTACAGACCTCCTGTTGTGGAGCGGCTGGGAGTAGACCTGGACCTGCGCGCTAACAATGGGCACATTGAAGCTCTCCCCTCTGGCAGGAAGGGATTAGACCGAGTGCTGAACAGAATGTGACGCGTGCCGATAGTTTTTTTTTCTGTGGTGCAGTCAGCCACTATTGCAGGCGGAGGTTATCTCCAAAACACAGCAGTAAACAGCTCTCCAAGACCCCATGTCTCTTAGTGCTCTCAGGGCAGAAACATTTTGGCCTAGCATTCCGCACAAGTGATGCTACTGTTCACGGGCTGGGGGGCCAAGATATACAAGATGAAACACATGCATGTGAAAAAAAGCAACCTCAGCATGGTTTTTAAATTCATCATCACTTGTATACATTCTATACATTTGTCCTTTTTTTCTTCTCTTTGTCAGGAATGAATTGAAACAAAACCAGGATAAATGTTAAAGCCTTCTGTTGAATGAAAAAAACATGTAGACTGTTAAAAAATAGATAACTTAAACCTAACCTAATGATTCCTAAAAACTTGCTAAGGTTATGATATCATATGTCAAGCATGTATTTGTGAACCTGTCGTGGGCATTGATTGAGCTGGAATGCTTTTGAAGACGGGGATTCAACTCATCTGTGCTCCAATCAAAGCATGTTTCATTCACGAGAATGTACTTTAAAAAAAAGAAAGAAAAAATCACGAGAATGTACTTAAAAATTCTGATCTCCTCCAGTGATTTAACGCTACTGTACATTTTTCTTTAAACTCTGATGCTGACGTGGTGATACCACGTGTCCTTCATAGAGCTTATGAAACCACTTCTGCTGTTTAACAGCAGTGCACAATTTGACACGGAGGAATGTTGTGCAGTATAATGGACAACATTGCACTGTTTGTTAAAATAACAATAGAAAACATGTTTGTGGACAGGTAGATAGATAGGAATAACAGCTCCCGATGGTAGTTTGAATGTCTAAGGCATTAATATTTCATGATAAAAGCACTTGTCTACTAATAAGGCTATGATTAACCCAGAACAAGGATATTTTTAAGGCAGAATGGAAAAAATATAATAACAGCGAGTATTGCGGTATCCAATTTGCTGCATACTAATGATATTTAAAGCACATGGGGTGTAAGCATGAATGAATGAAAGTAAAACTTTAGACTGATGACACCTTTTGCTGCAGAAGAGGGCTGCTGTGAAAATATTCAAATAGGGGAAGTTCTGATTAATTTTTTTAAAATTGATTTCAGAGACTACTGGACTGTTGAATAGCTGCAGACATCAAATGATGCTTAAAGTCAAACAAAAGCCACAGGCAAAATAGCCTGCTGTCATCAATGTTGCTCTATAACCACTTCATTATTAGATGCACTTAATGAAATCCAATGTTTAAATTTATATTACATAATAAAAAAATACAGATCATGAATTCTGCAGTATGGTGGAAGTGAAATAAGTGCATAAGTCTAAAAATAAAGCCAAGAAACTCTGCTAATTAACTATAAATGAAAAAATATAGAATTAACAAACTAACATATTAAGCTAACTACCTCCTTTTACCAAAATATCTGTTGACTCAAATGAGATATGTATTCAATTTGTGCTGTTTGTATGCCACATAGTTAATAGGCAGCTAGGTATGTTAGCTGAAAAAGTGACCTAGCAAATTTTAATGCATTGTAACTATTTAGCTACAATTACATTACAGCAAGATCAAATGACAGTGTTTATTAGATGCTTCCTTTGTTTTATATTTGTTTTGTCTTGATATTCATTTTGGCAAATGGAAAATGGAAAAAATGACATTTTCCTGTTTGATGGCAGTCATGGAAACCACCAGACATCTGAACTGTCTTTCATTACTGATCCTCATTACTGAACCATCTAAGTATTTGGAGACAAAATGCTGTGGTGGTCAAAAGTGGAAGCCTGATGCATGAATGCCAAAAACATTCAAAAGATGGATATCCTCAGAAGGACACTGCAGGCTTTCTTTGACTTTAAATTCTGTAAATTAAGGGCAAAGTGCATTATGGTTATGTTGTATCTGGGCCTACAGTAAATGTCTTACATTTGTACTTGCTACACCACAAGGGTGATTTGAGGCTCCCCTTATAGCAGCTGCTAAAGCTTTGCTTCTCACCAGTCAGGTATGCCACCTTGTGTTTGACCCACAACAAAACAATAGTGAACAAAAATAATTAGGTTCACATGCGCCTAGGCAGACTGTGATTGCAGTCAATTTAGTAGATATATGTAATAAAAAAGCTTCTCCCCACCCACAAACACAAAATGAAAACTGGGTCACAATCACATTTTGTAGGGGGTGTGCGGGCTTCAATTCATTCTGATCTGTTTGAGCACACCTGAATATCAGTCAAGAGTGAACGTAAGCGTGAGATCCCAGTGGCTACTGGGACGAAAGAAGACTGGGAGCTCCTCCTGGGAATACTGTCTCTGTTCTTGCCGTCACCAAACAGTGGGCTGTCTGCTCCTTGTTCCGGTTGCCTCTGTACCAGCTGGGCTCCAATGGAGGTCCCCCTGGGTTGCAGAAACAGACAGCTCCCTGCCAAAGCTAATTCAACCCCCTAACCCCATTGGAGTGGTAGCACCCAGGAGCCAGATTCATCACTGGTGTCAGAACCCTGCTATCTGGCAGTGCTGGGAGAGCTTAATTACCTCTTTCCCACATTATTCAAGCCCCATGGGATCTGCATGGCGGTTTGTGGCAGGCAGGGCCATCCTAAAGAATGTGTGTGCATCTGTGTGTTATTGTAGGTGGGCGATTACAGCAGAAAGCAAGGAAAAATAAAAAATGCATAGAGAAACTTGAGTGTGTTTTGCCTGGAGCGAACGACTCTGTTTAGTACACAGAGGCCTCCCTAGGTATCAGCTGTCAGACTCAAATCAGCTCGAATTGGCCGCATCGCCTCCCTGTGGCCCTCCATGCATTCCGCAGCCTTTGGCTGAAGGGCAAGAGACAAAAGAAGCTGGTGCGAGTGCCCCCACCCCCCCCTGCCCAAGCGGGAAAGCGAGTCCTGGATATGTTTGCCAGATTAATATGGAAGCAAATTCAGAAGTCAGAGTGAATCCATTACGGCTCAGCTCACACACAACAGCGATGGCTCTCGGGCAAACAGCTGAGGCGTTCCATCTTCTAATTCGGTCCTGCTAAATTAGCCCATCCATACTGCTGGGCAGAACATTGAGCAGAGATGAGACAGAGGAAGCTCGAATGAAGAGGGAGACAGCTGCGGCGGTGAGTGAGAGGCAGGCGTATTGACAAGCGAGGGAGAGGATGAGACATCATTCCTGCAGGCGTCGGGTAGCAACAGCCTGAATGCCTTTTATAGCTGTGAGTAATTAGGCAGTGGGCTCAATGGTTTGAAACTCTCAAAGTCCTTAATTAGCTGGAATTAAGATATTAAGAGGCGAGGAATCGTCATACCAGCCCACCCAGGGCTCTCTGATGGCCTTGTAAAGAAGTACAAGATTTTAATACAATGCAGAGGCAGTTATTGCAAGCACACTGGCCAGGTTCAAAATATCCTTCAAAGAAATATTTCATCAGAGGTGGAAAACCCCATCTTCAGAAAGTAAAAGTCCTGCCACGTTTTTGTTCCACCCATGCAACTACACCAGCTGAATTTAATTAGCACAACTCTTCAGCCAGGTAGAGGAGCTAATTAGTGACATCACCTTGTTTAGTGAATGGCTAGAACAAATACATGGTAGGACTTTTACTCTCTGAAGCCGGGGTTTTCCACCTCTGTATTTCATAAGCAAAGAACTTCCTTTTTGTTGCTGAAATGGGTACATCCTCTAACAGTAAATGTGTGACTGATTTCTGATGAGACATAAAATGGAGAACTCTCCATCAAATTCCTAATGATGACACATTTTGTTTTCCACACGTGTGACACACACAAAAATAATTCTCAGGCTAGGAATTTCAGGCATTTGTTTTACATTTCACAAGCTGTTTCTTCATTTCCTGTTTGGCTGCCTTTTTGCGCTGTAAGGTTAACATGAATCGGCGTGTTTTACAGTTTTGGTCACATAGTTCGGCTGCTCACTGGACCTCACTGACATGGTCCTCTTGACCTATAGTGTTTAGACCACAAAATCAAGCTGTTTATAATGCCCCAGGCTAACAGCCGCTTTTCAGTTAGGTATACTTAAACACTTCTGTTTAGAAATTAAGACTTTTTTATGGTATGTTCACAGTGCATTGTTCAAATCTATTTCCATAACGTTCAGCCCATAGAGTGCCTAAATAATCATGAATATATGGAGAGCTTGATGAAAAATGCACTGAAGTCATCAGTTTCAGTGCTATGACACACAGAGTAATTGATAGGTCTATGAAGCTGACAGAAATTCCATTAAAATGAAGGCCCCCTTTTCTGCAAGTCAATTCTGCTTGTAGATCTGGGTCAATCTCAGATAATATTTCTGCAGATCCCCTGTATTTTTCTGTTGAAGACAAAGGGCCGAGATGCATGAAAGTTTTCTCATGCTTTTATTTTGTATTCAGTTCTAGACTTAGCTACAATTAGAACAAGATGTGTTCATGGACTGTATGAATATTAGTAGATCTTTCCCTGCATTATGTGTGTACATTAAATGGACCATGCACATTTCAGCGTTAATTGCTTGCAACTTGCGCTTGTTGTGTTCATTCAGAGGTAATGGAACAATTATAGCATTTGCCAGTGTCTCACATACTTCACTAAAAAGTCTATACTTCCAGTAAATGTGCTTATTATTATGTGGATTCATTCAAGAGAATCTCCAGATATACTTATTAGCATATTCTACAGGTATATCTACAGTCACCAGATTGATTCTATTTATATTCAGGAGTAATATTCAGGATACTGTTCTGGAGCAAAACAACCAGTGCTGACTCTGACCTGACAAGTTAAAAAGAACTTCCCAGGGTTCATTTTAAGTGTCTCAGAATTCCTTTGACTCAGTTCATTTTGCTAAAAGTTCAAAGCATAACTTTTTGGTGCCACCCAAATTTATGTTTCACTGGTTATATCTTCAGTAGCAAAGCCAGATGAAAGAATATAAGTGGCAGAGATTGATGGGCTTAGGTGTCGAGCTTGTGCCAAAAAGCTTGAATATATGCACTAAAAATGGTGGTAGACAGCCTCCGCCAATGGTCCATTGCTGTATTGGCTACGCCATTTCACACCTGAAGTGGACATGTTCTCAGTTTTCTCCATCCACTCCCTTTTTATGACAACTTTATAATTCATTACATGTCTCTAATCCACATCATAGGCTTGTATGTTAGTAATGTCATATCTAATATATAGTGTAGTACACCAGCACCTTGAAAAACCACATGTTTCAGAGACAAAATTACACTGGATGAAAATGAAGCATACACAGCATTGCTATAGTACACAGAATAGTATTATAGTACTGAAAATTATATTCAGCCCAAATCAGGTTAACCTGGGTCTGGACAACAATGGTAGTGTGTGCAGGTCTCTCATGCAGTGACAGAGCCACGGGGAACCATCCACTCAAAGTGATGGGTGCAGCGGAAGTGTCGGGGACTAAATGTCAGAGTCCATCAAGTCTCTGGCTGTCATATCGGCCTCCTGCTTCCCAAACATCTTCACTGAGCTCCCCCAACCCCTCATGCCCCTGCCGCCACCCCACACCTGAACCAGCAGTGTGAGGAATCTCCAGGGACCGGCTGGTTTATGTGTGTGCCCAGGGAGCAGTGGGGCCTTTCATTTGGGGGAGGGGGGGTGGTAGGGGGACTGGGGCCTGGACTCCAAGTCCAGACCCTGGCTGTCAGTTAGCAGTGGGAAGGAGGCGGTAACGCAGGGCGACGGCTGAAACGAATAAACACATCACCAGGACTGACAGTTTGATGAATGTGCAGGAGAGGGGGCTGCTGGGAGATGTCCGGGTGAAACGGAACCAAATTGCTCCGGCAAATCACCGCAGCTGAGACTGCAGGGAATTATTCACTCAGGTACATAATGGAGGGGACGGGATGGGTTGAAGGCAGGAGTGTGCCGGCACTTGAATTAATAGTTCTCTCCAAAATGACATGGCGATCAGGAAGGTGCTCCACCGACACAAGTTGGTTTCAACATGTGTAAAGAAAGAAAGCTGGTGAACAATGCGACCTTAGAATAAGCACCATAAATGAGTTTTTGTCCTATATAGCTGATACTCTTTGTGCTTTGTGCTGCTGAGACTTTACTTCTTAGAGACTGACTCGTTTACTTCTTTAGGCTCCTGTGCTCTGGACCATACAAATCCCTCACCTCTCACTGCAAATACCTCTTGGTCACCTGTCATTGGGATCTGATGGGTATACTTGATTCTTGCATCAATTTCAATATTTAGAGTGACAGTGGGCAAACTGGCTGTGTTCAGAGGGGTATAAAAAACTAAATATAATGTATATGAAATGCAAAAAAGAAAAGATAAGATAAGATGAAAACTTTCCATTCATATCTTCTCCATCAGAGCTTGATGGATGCCTTCTGCTTTCATTTCATGGCCAGCAGGCATTGCCGGGCCCATGAGCTCAGGGTTTTTAACAGCCTCTAAAGGCAATGCATCATTAGGGGACTGGAGAGTGCAGAGCAGCTTTCCTGGAGCAAAGACAAAGGTAAGTGCTGCATGCTGTTCGCGTGACCACCTCCCAGTCTGAAGGAATTGAGTAGAATCATTAGATATTTGTTATGGACTTAACGACTAATTAGACAGTATCACAAAACAGAGGGTAATGGCCGTGTTCTTGCAGCGCTTAAGTTATTGTTTTTGTAGCGCTGAGCATGCAGAAATGAGGGACAGACCACATACTGTGCAGACCACATATTGAATAGAATTTTCCTGCACTCAAGATAGAAATTTAATTATTATTGTTATTATTATTACATGAGAAGGAGGATAAGTTGTAGTAATAGTAATAGTATAAAGTCATAATTACAGAGTTGAGGCCTTTATTCCAAACACATTTCAAAAGTGAGTTATAAAACTACGTTTTTAAAACAGTCATACATACAGCTTGCACAAAACCATTGCGCTTCAGTTATTTAAGATGTGACTTAATTGAGTCTCGTTGAAGTGGCTGATGAAGTTACAGCAACAAACAAGTCTTGAAACTCCCTGCATCACCACAAATTGGTTCTCACATAAACCTTTATTAGTACTACACCTTTATTATTGGTTATACTGTACACAAGGAATGCCAATACTGTAAAATTGCTCAGCCTCAGCTGCTGTCTAGGCCTTTACAGGATCCATATTTCAACCAGGACTCTGCAGGTGTCTCAGTTGAATGGAAACTAATGGGTGATCCATGGACTGCAGCTGGACTCTAAGGATCACGGGTGTCATTGAACCACAGCGAACTGGATGGGAAAGCCCATCTCTCACAGTAGATGGCATTTAGGAGCATAGGTATGGAGGATGGATTCTGATTCGTTCTAGGCCAGTGTGAGACATGTAAATGGCCCATTTATGTCTCTGATGGATCTTGTCTCTCTTTCTCAAGGCTGATGGTGCCTTTAGAAGTGCTCAGGAGTGGAATGGGGTCTGTGTGCATATCTTAAGAAAGAGGGCAGAGACAGTCTAATGTGGGCGAAGTCCCGTCATATGAAGGATACTGGGGCACGCCACAATGGCAGGGTAATTATTTCAACTGGGGTCAAACGGGGGGTGGGAACTTAATTGGCATGGAGATTGAGAGTTAAATGTTATTATGTGCTGGTTAAACACCATATTACACAGCACTCAGACAGCGGGGAAAATGATGCTAATCTGCATGGTGTATTTTGCAACAGTTTACACGTTTAAAACCACGACTGAAAATAAGTGCTTTGATCAAAGGAGTCTGCTGCCTGCTAGCTCCTTTCAAGTGCGGGGATTTTGTGAGCTTTCTCTAACTTTCTGTCAGTCAGACAAATCTGGCAGCAAAGAGTCTTGCCATTGCCTTTTTTTGTAGCATCCTGTATATAGTATCCTATGTAGTATCAAATAGTATCCTTGAATCTGAATCTGTCAGGGCACTTCCTCCTTTTCCGATAAGCCGGTGAAACAATGTCAGGAGTTCCCAGCTCTTCCTGTTGTGCCTCTCATCCTTTGTTATGTTATCTTGTCCTTTGATGAGCTTGTACAGTTGAATGGAGGATCAACCCTGATGCCAGTGGTCTTTTATGTTTTCATAACAGAATCTAATTAAGCATGAAGGAGCTACGACAGGGTCCAGGCAAGCCCCTCGGGCATTGAGATCAGCCATTGGGAATGCGGAATTGCTGCACACGCCAGAATTACAGCTGTTTTTGCCCATCCATCTTTTCCTGGGTTTAAAATAGAGCACCTGTCATATTGTTCGCCATCTTTTATCTCCTGTTGGGTGGATGAGGTCAAAAATCAAACAACGAAAGCCGAATTAAAAGGAAGTACAGAGGGAGCTATTTTAGTGCTGCGGTGATGTGTAAGGGAGGGGTGGGTTTGACAGTGGAAATCCATTGTATGATGTGTGATTTTCTTTGTTCTGTTTTTACTCCACAGAGGCTTCAGTGAGAAATTGCGCTCTTGAGGTGAATCACTTTGTTGCGTGTCTGCCTGATAAAAAATGTAATCAGCATGTCCATTTGTTCATTATTGTAAAAGGACAATAGTTTTTCTTTTCCGAAAAATGGTCCCCAACCCCCCGGCCCCCTGCGGTCATTGTGCAAACCTGACTCATTCTCATCATATTTTGGAGCGGAGTTTGAAAAAAATAGGTAATTTATGGAATCGCTTTCAAAGAGCTGCAGGCTAAACCGTTATCATCCTCAGCTGCGGGCGCAGCTCTGAGGTGAATATTGTCCAACTTCAAACCATTAATGGACAAGGCTTTGGGGGCAGAACAAATCCCATGTTGTGCAGTGTGGGTTTGTGGGACCCATGTTGATTGGATTGTGCTGTGGTGCTGACAGGGTCCTCCAAGAACAGGCCCTCTCTGTCTGCTGAGCCCTCTCTCCCTCAGCTGTGGTTTGATGGACTCAGCCTGAGCTCTAGTTAAGCTTATTAACCCTTACCAGCAGCAGATTTGTCCTGTGACATGCCTTTACTGAAGACAGTGTTGTGACTGTCCTGTGAACACGACCTGATGAAGTGACACATGCGAACGGGATGGCTCTACATAAAAATCATATGGTGTATGTATGTGTGTGTGTGTTTGTGCGTGTGTGTGTGTGAGGAGGAAGGGGGGCATGGTTTGAAAATGTCTTATAAAGGTTCAGTGAGGGGCCTTACATTTGAATGAAAAATTAACAGTTGTCCTTACATGTGTGGTCACCTTAAAGGACTAAAATGCATCTAAGTGCAGTTTTAAATGAATTCAAAGTTATGTATTTGAAAACAAACTGAATGTAAAATGTTTATGTGGACCTAGCAATCACAAATATATCTTCTACCCACACTTCTGTGTGCTTGGGCTATCTGACCATGTTTTCAAATCACTTTTCCTGAGTTTTTATTTCTTAGAAAACAGGCTGTGGTTGTGATCAGCATTGCAGATGAAATAATCCTGCTGTGCTTTTTGAGTATCCAATTCTTTCTTTTGAACACTGTGGATGGGAGGGTGTAATGGCTTACACAGGAACCCTTGCCATTTTCAGATTTGCATCTCATGGTCTTGAATATTCACATCAAGCAGTACTACTGGTTCCTGCCTTTGCTATCTGTTCTTGGGTTTCAGACCAGCACATCAGCAATTCCTCTCTAATATTTAATTATTTAATTATACACATTATGTGTCGACATAGACATGCATATTAGTCCCCTGTTATTTCCATTATTGAATTATTCTTGTGATGAAAATGTAATTGTTTTATATTATAGGCAAATGTCCTGTGGTACAGTGGTTCTACTGTATTTCTGTTCTTTATCAGTGAAAGTGCTCTTCCTTAAATACCTGAGGAGTCCAAAAGATATGGTTTGCAAAACAAATATTGTAATACCCTTGCATTTGAGGGCATGTAAATCTACCCCCTTGATTTGTCCTCTCATGCGCAGACTGAGCAGGCTACGGCCACTCAGAAGTTCTCCCAAAAAGGTAAAGCAACAAAACTGCAAGGTGTGCACAGGGGTTTGTCCTTCACTCTTCCTTGTCCCTGGGGCACAACCTGCTCCCCTTGTGTCCCAACTGTGCCATGCTTCTCTCCCTGTGGGAGGGGTCCCTCTCAGGCCACGTGACCGGGCAGCTGGTGACATCATGTCCCCACCGCCAGGGCAATGCGTGACATATGCCCTGTCACAGCGGCGCACGCACGCTTACATCAAGCAGCGCTGGAGCGTGCTCTCTCCCAGTGACCCCCTCGCCACAGCGTAGCGCCGCCCACCCCCGCGACTGTCATCTCCCATTCCCTGTCAAACGTGGCCGACGGGACCCCTCCCAGGGCTTCCCGCGCGAGTCTCATTAATTCCTCCCCGAATGAAACGTGAATGGTCTTTCCATGCCATAAATTCCATGGCTACACTCCCCCCCCCCCCACCATCACCACAACCCCCCCCCCCCACCCATTCCTCCATTCCATCTTCATCTTTCCTGATGACCTCTGACAGACCGCAATTTATTCATAACAACGTCCATAATTTGGATGGGAAGCAAAACAGGAGGGGGCTACGGTGGATAGATCTTCTCTGCCTGGAGTTTGACTCTGAACTTCATTCATCATCTAACCTGGGTGGGTCCTGCAATCTCATCCACGCTGTATGCAGCGTTTAGCTCTGTTTCCCCAGGGGAGGCGTTGTGTGATGGCTACAACGCTCGTCGCACTTCCTGCCTCACCTCTCTGATTGTCTTTTTCTTGTCCCTCTCCCCTGGGATCGGCTGATGTAGCTCTTTTCCCCCTTCTGGCAGATGTTCCCCTCTCTGACTGCTGTCATCCCACATGCTGATACTGTCACACACTGAGGGGTTTATTACCACGCATCCCCACCCATGCAAACCCACCGCGGTGATATATTTTCCACCAGAGAAGGTTAAGAGCCACAAAGCCCAGAGAGGATTAATGCCGAAAGAATTGCTTGATTGCTCAAAGGTCAGCAACCTATTTATAATCCATGAGGAGGCCTTGATAAATCTGGCCACCAGAATATAAATGTGGCACAGCATGGCATTGCATAGGACAGCAAAGAAAATTGTGAAAAAAAAAAAAAATCCGTTGAGGAAGGTTTTTTTCATGTCACATGAAAAGACTAGAGGGAAATGTATTTTCTTTGCATATTTACAGAGAAAATGTAGTCCACGCACCATGATAAAATTGTCAAGGAATTACAATGTCATCAATTTAGCATATCCTCGTAAGTAACACGGAGTCTTAAACAAACGTGAAATATATTGCAGATTACATTCAAGACGCATACTGGCAGATACTTTGTCTTGATAAGTATACATTAATGATAACAAGGAATCTGGTGAGAGATCCATCTCAGTGTGAATGCGATGAGACTTGCCTTAGATTTCTCATGTCAAAGAATGTGGAAGATGCACATTGCCATCTAGTGGCTGCCTTTGGTCCCATAGTACCCCAGCCTCAAAGGTACAAACTGTACAGCACATAGCCTATATATTTTGGTGTCTTTAATGTAACACTTGACAATTAACAGTTTTCACCTCATGTACTGGAAAAATACAAGCTGATCTATAGACAAATTTAACTGTAAATAACCCTTTCTTTCTGTCAGTGATTTTATTTAACAAACTGGCAAAACTGAAAGATAGCCACAAACCATTGAAAAAACTAAAATAAGAGGACAAAGAGAACAAGGGGCTAGAAGAATAAACACCATATTTTTAAATGCACTTAAAAAGCATGTTACCTTCATCATACAATGAGAACTACTGTACACTATTTGCCTCACAGACTCTTCACCTAGCCACTCTTAACTCCCTGTTGGTGTTATGGTGAATCTCCTGTTGCAAATACATGCATTCAGGCAGAGATTTTTGGTACACAACAATATGTTTATTTGTACGTAAACAATTGCAATGTATTGCAGTTAGTCTATGTGGTGCATTTCCAACTGTGCTCATAATGATGCTGAAGGTTACAGTTTATTATGTCGACACAGTCTCCCTGACTGTCATTAGTTGCGGATTAAGTGTCTCTTGAAATCTGTCTGATTTAAACAGACTGCTCTACAAGAGAGTGCACCCAAGTGGGAGAAATCTGGTGTCACTCAGGGACAGCATTTAAACAGCAGCGAAGTGCGATTATTTGTTTGCCTTGCCTAAATCTCAGTGGGCCCCTTAATGGATCTTACACAGCTAACAGAGAAATGACTTAAAAGCTTTTTTGATGCAAACATTGGGGCGATTCATTATACACAGCCCGTATGGTTTGTTTTGTATGGGAAAATGATACCTTTTCGCTTGTGAAATTTGGTTCTTGTTGCCATTGTCAAATTCGCACCCAAAAAAAACATGAAAGCGAGCCACAAGCAGTATCAGAGCACCTGCTCCAGCAGTTTCCGCTGTCTTTGAGTGTGCTTCTTGTGCAGCTCCGCGCTTTTCCTCCTTATTTGTTCTTCCCAAGCTCCTTCTCATATGAAACCTGCAATGACTCAGTCAAACAAAAAGGCACGCGCGTGTGCCTGCCATGTCAACATGGAAGGAGATGGATGCTCCTTCGATAAATTCCTGAGCTCAGGTGTTAACCTGTTGTTTATATCACTGCTCACGTAGGTTGTTCCTAGTCATCTCCAGCTGAACTCACCATTTGGCCCTCTATTAATTGGTATTACTGCTGTATATACAGTGTGTATGGAAAGCATTGTGGCACTGCTGATTGACTTACAGTATTTTATGCAGTTCATTTGCTTCGACACCATTCATTTACAGCCCCTTAACTGTGTTACACGTTACATGTCAATGCAGCAGAACTGATCCATTACTCTCAGTATTAGTTCAATCACTCATGGCTGTTTCTCCATGGTTACACGGCCCTGAAAACTCACAAGCCTGCGATATTTCATCCCCGGCTATGATTTCACAGCTACATTGCCAACGTGTTTTATGATCTCGTTTAGTTGCTAATTTATTCTCCTTTCCCTCTTTCTTTGTTCTCCAGGAAAAAAGTGTTTAGTACACTCACAAGTAATGATTTAGAGCACAATGTTTACAGCGTTTAATTTGAATGCCAAAGGAAGCCGGCACGCCGATCCATGTGTAAATTTAATTACATTTCAATCTCAGTCGCTGATTTGAATGCGTTTCTGGAAAGATGTGTTTGCCTGTTCCTTTGCCTACTCTTTTTAATAGAGATGACAGCCGTGCAATCTGTGCTTTAATACGAAACAAAGTTGAAATCAAGGAAATCATTTATTCCATCTTGTTTTCCTGGTGCATGAGCAACCATTTCAGTCAAACTCCAGCTCACTGCGGAAAGCACATTTGAAGTGTGAAGCCAGAAAAAAAGCAAATGTCAGATTGAATGAATTCTATAAAGAAAATTCAAAGATGGAGAGAAGCCCACTTTTAAACTGAGTGTAACATCTCAGTGCTGTTTGTTCTGTGGTCAAGAGATGGCATGTCTCATTAAACCCACAAAAAAAGGAAAAACAACGTGTGTTTCAAAACATTAAAAAGCGCTTTCAAACAAATAGCACAATAAATAAAAGTTAAGCCTGTCTTACAGTAATAGCCAACACAGGCTGCCAAACACCAGAACTGCAACACACAGAGAAAATTTGGCATATTGGATTCATTAGCTGAAAAGCCCACAGGCAAACAATGCTGCTCACATTTAAAACTTGGGATGAACCTTGGATGCTCCAGCTTTTGCAAACAGTGATTGAAGTTGAATTGAAACTGTGGTTTTTGGGCTCCAAAAACAGGCCCTAAAAGCATGTCTGACGGGGCCGGAAGTGATGCAGAGTGACGACGTTGTCAACAGCCTGACCCGGCTCTCTATCTTCTTCTGACCAGTGATGATGGTGGTGGTGATGGTGAACGTAAATCTCCCAAGCGCCAGTGCCCCGGACTGTTAAAATCACTAGAGACCGAAAGAGATTTGACCCATAATCCGTTCAGTGCTGTTAATCTTCACGGGCCACCTAATGGAAAGTGCTCTGTCTCAGACGCCATGTCATCAGCAAGCCGTTAAAGCCTGTATCTCCCAGGCTGCCTGTATCTCACCCCACCCTGCGGTGCTGGGCAGTGGCGTCGCGCTGGCGCGGGGCAACCTTTAGAAATGTCAGCGTGTTAAGCCCGACGAATTCAAAGTGTCAGGCCCACAGTGTCAGACACCATTAATTTTAATCCTGTTTGCAGTGAAAACCCACTTGAAAGGTAAAGGAATCTATATCTGTCTCAGCTCAGAGCCTGGGTATCGCAAATCTTTCGGCAGCAGGGGCGACCTTTGCCTGGTTTCTCCCGGTGAAATTTATCACGTTGTGCGGCCTCTGTGAAAATGAGTTTGCTTCGGGGCTTGGATTGCTGACCCACTAAGAAGCGCACCCAGAGGGAGGGGATGCTTTGTCTTTGGGAAGGTGAGATCGTAGGATCCCACTGGTTACATTTGACCGTCTCTCTCCTCCTGTGTGGACATGACTGCTGTTGGTGTTCCTTATTGAAGTGTGTCCTGGACAGCTTTGCCTAGGGGGGACAGTGCAGCGGACAAACGTTGATGACTCCCTTCCCAAGAGCTGGTTGCTGCACTGTGCCGACTCTGCTTTATTGAAGCTTTCAATTTTCTCCACTGCTGTTTGTCATGTAAATGGAAGTTGGTTTGCAACCTTGTTGCTGATCACTTTTCATTTGGTACAGAAGACATGATGAACACGAATTTTGAGGAAGTGTCAAATTTGTGTCGTTGCTTGGGTCTAATTTGAAATGGAACCTGGAGGAGGGGAAATGGTTGTTACCATAGCAACCAGCTCTATGTTGCCTCATTTCCTGTGTGAAAAGAGATGGTCACTAGGATGTGTGGAGAATTGATAGTTACTACATATCACAAGAAATAATATTGTCTCACGTAATTTAAATAAGCTATAAAAACACATAAACTAACTGAAAACCGCAGAGCCACTGAGTCTGATTATAGAGTGCGGAATGTGTTGTAGAGGGAGCATTTTTCTTGTGGAAATTCCATAGGATGTGTATGGACTACCATAAACACAAAGCAGATGCTTTTTGGATCAGACTAGCATTCTGTGGCTTTTTTAGCATCCACAGACCAGATGACTCGGAAAACCACGAGAGCACGGTGACTGCATACGCCGCTGTCTGCCAAATCCAGCACAAGTTCGAGGTGCCCTCAGAACAGGAGTCAAGCACCCTTTTCCCATGCAGCATGCACAAAGCAGTCAGTGAAAAACGACCCTGCTCTGTCCCTCAAGCTGAAGCCATGCCCCCCTTCCATCTGTTGAAATTCCTGCATACTGTACATATCCCCTGTCAATGGCAAGTTTCTCATGCATTGAGAATGCCCCCCCAAGCCTGTGCTCAGGTGCATGCAGATGTGAAGCTCTGTTGTGAGTGCCAAAGCCTGGGCCTTTCTTGTGGGACCCCATCGAGTCTGGGAGAGTAAATCACAGCTGTAGGGCACCAAGAGGCCTGCCAGGGAAGGGGTGGCTTGATGGGTATATAAATTAATGCATGGAATTTTAGGAAAGTGCTTCTTTACCCTCATCCATCTAACCCTGCCTCCATGCTGCAATGTGTCTTTCCTCTGCAC
This sequence comes from Megalops atlanticus, assembly GCA_019176425.1. Classification (NCBI taxonomy): domain Eukaryota; kingdom Metazoa; phylum Chordata; class Actinopteri; order Elopiformes; family Megalopidae; genus Megalops; species Megalops atlanticus. The sequence goes on along the minus strand of CM032878.1, from coordinate 18,808,930 downwards.
TGATGCTTTAACAGAGCATGACTTTTTAGTCTGAAACAGTATTTCATTAGCAACTGTTCACTTACAGCTGAAGGTAATTATTGTATTTTACTTCACTCACTTCAGTAGCTCCATTTATTTCTAATCGTTCAAGTCCATCACATTGCCAGATTTCTAGGGTGCGATAATTTAAAGGTAAATTAAAGTGACTTCACCATGCGAGCTAAAGGCCATCAGGAATCTCTGGGCTTGATTCAATCTTACTACTTTGTGGTTTAACTTTATTATGCATTTGGTAGCCAATGAGGTTAATGAAAAATATTATGTAAGTAGGGGCATGTGTTCACATTACTGTTTGCACAGCATACAGCCTTAATGGTGCATATTCCACAGCTATCACACTACATTTAAGCATGCAACTGGATATATGCTGAAGCAATTCTCACTAAACATATTGTTCAAGGGTACAACAAGCAGTGTCAGAATGAAGACTTGAACCTGCAACCTGGTGTAAATCTAGCAACCTAACCACTGTTGTAGAGGAAATTAAAAGGAAAGCAGGGAGATGTAAGACTTTACTGAGAGAACTCAGCCCATTACTGATTCTGATGATATGTCAGTTACTTCTTTACAAAAAGGTTGTAGATAGTGTGGCACAGAGGCAACCCTTTCTGCTGAGATCGGAGGTATTTGTTTAATCAGTCTAATAAAAGCTGAAAGGGGAATTTGCACCATTTAAGCAGGAGCATCCCTTAGATGGGCTTTATCTCTCTTAAAAGTGTGAATCACTTTTCTGCTCTAGGAAGAAATCCAGAATTTCTTCTCAACTGCTTGGTGTCGGCATGTGTTTTCAGCAAGAGTCTCATGCGGCAGGAATGGCATGTGCAATGGGTCAACATTAGCAGTTTGTTCTGCTCAGTTGTTTGGCACATGGGAAAACATAGCATGTATGCAGGCTCATAGCAGGAGGCTGTCTGCTTGCCCCCTCCTCCATGGTCGTTCATCCTTTGGGACAGCCAGTTCCAAAAGGATATGGAATGGGAGAGATTTTAAAGGCCGTTCTGAGTGGCAACGGATCCAAACATTTTTTACACATCCGTCATTCGCACGCTTCCTCATATTAGACGGTTTATCTGCATCGCCTCGCTAATGTTGCAGCCGCTGTGAATGCAACACTTGATAGTACAAAAGACCGCAGCTGCCTGCTGCATTTTGCGATGGGAGCTGGAGATAGAGGCAATTATGACTAACTACTTGTTTACATTCCTCTGCCCTTCGCCTTTCTGCGATTGGGTTTCAGCTACTCCCAGGAACTTCAGGAAATACATTTCCAAAGCACGCCACATCCTCCCTCATGTCACATAAACTTACATCAGATTGCACAGATGTTGCTCTCTTCTGACACAGGAAAAAAACCCTCTTGTGAATATGGTTATATCCTATGTGGAGCGCTGCCCTGACGCCCCTCCGTTTCCCCTCTTGTTCTTCGCACCAAAGATGGAGGCAGGCTGTGCGCTGTGAGCGAATTGCTCTCAACAGTGAAATAAGTTGTAATGTGCGTTAACCACTGAGCTGCCTGCTTAGCATGTTTGAAACCACGACATTGAGGATGTGCTTTTTCCCCACTGCTGTTCATGTGCCAGATGGTTGAAAAGATGTCCCAGGCCAGAGTGAGTATTTTAAACTCATGTTGGAATTTCAATTCGGAACATATGGCCTTTATGAAATGAGAGCTGCCAACCAATGGCAGCAAGGGAGAATTTTTTACTATTACTTAAAGTCAAGGAGCTGCCTAGGGAAAGATTGCCTTCAATCTACCACCTAAAATGATATTAACGCATGCATTTCAGAAACCCAGAGCATGGATAAAAGAAGTATAATGCTAGGAGAACTATGGAAAAAACCCAGCAACTCAACTAAAACATCCAGCCCAGATAAACACATAGATTCCCTATGGTTTACTTCATTTCTCAAAGCACCTCAGCACGGTCGACCACATGACAGAAATGCACAATAGACTGTCAGCAGGGGGTAAGATGAGAAAACACCCCACAACCAAATGCAAGGAACACGACTGCAGCAACAGGCGTCATGCCAATGCCCTCAAAGCCACCCAATGCCCTCGTGTCATCTCTAGAATTGTGCCATGCTGTGTTTGTGCCGGTTCACCTGCAGTCAGCCACAGCAATCTGACTACCTCCATGGAGACCTGATAAAGCTAAGGAAATTCCAACAAGCTCTTACTTTTCAGAGTAGGAGGTTCAGTAAGCAACAGTGGGACTGTGCTGGAGGCTGTAGTTCTCTAGCATTCGGCAAGAGGGAAACGGGGTTCATTCACAAACCACTGGTCAGGTCAAAGAGGAGAGAAGCTCGATGTATCGATTTTGCACTACAGGTAATGATACAGAGGCCGTTTTGTAGCCGCTAACTTCGATATCACATGCCTCAGTGCATTAACATGAAAAATGAAAAGAAAGACATTGAACAAAGGTGGTAACAATTCACCATCACTGATTCTACAAACTCTTAATTACAAGCTGAAGCCATCTTTGATACCATTGGTGTCATTTTTGTGTCATTTTCAAAGCCCATAGCAATATTCTTTCTGAGAAAATGAAATAAATTATAAACAACTGATAACTGATATTTCTTTACCCTTACATATGTTTACTCTCATGACTTTGGTGAGAATTAAGACCCATGGAAATACTGGGCAAGAGGAAGAAAGAAAAACAACTCACAAACCGAAGTTCCAGGATTTTTTGCACCTTCTCATTGAACAGGGAGTGCAAGTACCCAGTCATTTATACCTTCTCATAATGTCACTTGGAACCTAATATGAATACAGTTCAAAATAGATGTGTGATTCATCTGTGAACTGAAGCATCTTTGCACTTTGTGCGGTGACAAATCGCACATGGAATAACACATTTTCCAGCAAGTTAAACAAACAGCAAATTCTTCACCAATGACTATAATGCAATGCAGAATCATTTCATTTGAAGACTGATCGCTCAGATTGCAGTTCTGAATAAATTCAAGCACGGCATCAGGTATTCAAGGCTCTAAAATGTATTCAAATGCTGGATCGGATATTCCAGATCTATCTCCACTTCTCCGCTTGACACTGAATAAAACATTTTCATTGTAAACAGAGGAAAGTGTGAAGGTCACTCAGTGTAATTTCCAAAGCAATTTCATAGAAGAGTAGGAATCCAGATCAAACCAGACACAATCTTTGCTTTCCAACCCAAAGTACACATGAGAGGAATGCAATAGATTTGTTTTCATTTTGTTTGTCTCCTCCGCCTGAGTAAATTTACTACTGAGTTGCTGTTTGGAACATCTCATGTGCTTGTGTTCCGATCACTTGAGTTGTTTGTGTCAGATCAGTGAAATGTCAAATGTCAAGTGGCTGGTTGAGGGTACTTTTTCTGTTTGTGTGTTTGCATCTGTCTTCAGAGCTGATTAGAACTGCTTTGCTCTCACTGCAAGATGAGCCAAAAGCTTTCCATTTGATTAACACTTGGGCAACCAGGAACAACTAATATATTAGGCATGAGGTCCAATGACAGGAATTAATACGTGTGCAAAATATTCACCAGTTACAGTGGATGTTATGACATGGCTCTAGAAAGGAATCCATGCATGTTTATAATAAAATACAGAGGCTATCAATAAGGTTTGATAAAAAAAACAACTCATCAACAATCAGCAGTGGTAGAACATGTTTATCACGCCCCTTCATCCTGTGACAAGACCAAAGGAAGCATTCCATGAGATTCAATCAATTTTAAAATGCAGGTGATGAATTATTCAGGTTAAGTGTACACAGGGAATCTAGGCTCGTGGATTTGAAGTTGTTTGTGTAATTGTTTACTTTGTAGAGACGTGACCCTCTTTTCTCTCCATCTCACCCCGGCGGTACGCCTGCTATCGAAGAACCAATTTCTCATCTTGTCACCTGTGCCCTTGGAAGCTTTTATGTTGTCATGGGAACCAACTACACTCAAACAACAGCTACCAAAGAAGGTTTTGATGGAGAGGGATGGAAAGGAATTACGGCATTTTGACAGCATGCTCATTGCCGTTGTGCTGTCATGGTTGTACTTGCTCGATGTAGATTTCATGGTCTGTGTCTGACCCATTTTAGAACTATACTTGAATCTGAACAATGTAAAGGATCGGCCTTTCTTCTCAAAGGTGGGCTGGACCAGATTACATCCTGAAAGGCTACATCACACTGCCACCTGGTGGTTGGAACTGGAAACTTCAGGAAGGGCTGAGCACAGGAAGGCAGAATGGACTACGTGTAAAAAAGTATAGTTGCATTTATAAATGAAACAATTTTAAAGATGACAGACAAGGGATTCCACTTTCCATCCAGTCTAGAATCATCAAAAACATAAAAAAATCTTATGTATGTGTGCATGTTTGTGTTTCCATGCTTATTACACAAGTGCATGTGTGTATGTGTATGCATATGGGCTTGTGATATGCCAGACATTTTTAATTTCTCTGACAGCACCATAGTACTGATTGTCTACAAGTTGTTGAAGGTCACTCACTGGAAAAGCAGAGACTATTGTTTTGTGTGTGTGTGTCTGTGTGTGACAGAAACTGACAGCAGGGGGCAGCAAACACCCATCGTCAATACCTGTACTTTTCCCAGCTGTATGAGTTTTTTTTTTTTTTTGTGAATTCAGGTTATCCTTTTAAATGCATCAGCAATCAACAGAGTCTACAGACACTTTTTCTTCCCCTCCTTCTAGCCCACCTTTAAATGACTTAATCTAATTATGTGCTCAATTGATCATCATATCCATTTTCACTAGGTCTTCATCAGCTGCTAATTAAAAGATACCTATAAACCCGGAAGATTACAGCCCCTTAAGGACCAGGCTGATCACTCTTGGAGAGGCCGCCAAGTACAGCTCAGCACTAAAATACCCATCAATTACGAGACAGACAAACTGCAAAGACAAATAGATGGGGAATTATCTGCGTTTTTCCATGGTCACTTCGCACCTTATTTCTTTAGGGTGTTCCGCCGCTTCATGAGAGGAATATGCATAACTTGTGCTCGGGATTAGACAAGTGCATTCGTCAGCATCTCAGCGGGCCAGTGCTCGAGCGTGCCGCCCCAATTTATTACCACACGTTCCCCCGCCCACCCCCCACAACTTCTAGAAGGGTTCGTTACACTTCCCCCACCCCTCAGCAGACTGCACCATCCAACATTATGTGTCTCTTACTGTCATGTGAGCGTGCTGGTATGGGGTACACACGTAGGCCCAAGTATGCATGTGTGTGTGTGCCTCTGTGTGTACCTGTTTTTGCACATATGTATGCTTGTGCTTACCTTGTGTGTGTATATGTGTCTATGTGTGCATATAGTGCATATAACATTATCTGGAAAACATACCATTATGTACATATGCATGTGTGTGTGTATGTACAGTATGTGTGTGGTAAATAGCCATTTGTGGATGCATGTGTATGCATGCATGTGCATACCATTGTATGTATGTGTGTGTATAAAATATACACGTGGACTTGTCTGTGTGCATGTGAGTATCATTATGTGAATTTATGTATGTGTGTGAGTGTGTCCATGCCTGTTTGTCACCTGTCACCCACTCCTGTCAGTGGTGCTGTGATGCCATAAGGCTATGGCCTTAAGGATTGCAGCTTTGCAGCAGATTCTCAGAGCCAGGCTGTACAGAGCCGAGAGGGATGATCACATCTGCTGTGACCCACGAGTAATGCTAAAGCAAACCCTGCACCACTCTGATCCTAATTGGTGAAAATGGGGGGAGGGTGGCTGGTGTGAGGTGGCTGACAGTGACCTCTGGGTAGGGAGAACGCAATGGGGGCCTCTCGCCACGGGCTTGCCTCTGACGCCTACCTGCTGCGTTTGCCGCTGAGGTAATGTGGCGAGCTTATTTCCTGTGGTCAGGGAAAAGGTCACGGCGGCGATCACAGCGGGGTTTGGAAGACTCTTAAGAATCAGAGGGCTTGTTTAAATTCAGGGCAAAAAAAACAGTAGATGAGATGTTACGACCTAGTGGTTGGGAAAAGAAGCTTGGAGGCCTGGGTCAGAATGCCTCTGCTCTGTTTTGATGAAAAGACAGACTGCATTTGTTTTCAGAGTCCATGTATTGCTTTCTGTCAGCCTCTACTGTGGAGCTATGTATCTTACAGTACATGTAACTCCATAGACATGTGACATAATAAGGAACAGTAAAATTATGAATTCAACCTCTATGCACTCAGAGACAGGCATTGTAATACCTGTCAGGCCAGTAATGCTTAGTTTGAAAACCTAGTTAATGGTATAGTGCCATTTATTGATCTTTAGGGACATTAAGGAAGCATGCTGTTAATTGCATTTTGTGTGGAAAAGTTTTCATAATTATGGGTTTGTTCTCCCTGTCCAGAGATGCTAACTCTTCCTCTCAATGCTTAAACAAAGAACCACTTTCAAAAGCAACAAATAACAGGGAATTTTCATATCCCTTCTACTGAAGAAATTATTATGGCGGCTTTGTGCAGAACTGGCAGTCAAGGAATTCAACACAAGGTTTTCCTGTTCCAAAAAGAGAGACCCTCTGTACCACCACATCCTGACTTGCTGTGCAGCTAAAGCTGTTTAGCTCAGAGAAAAATCAGCCAGTCAAGCAAAGCCTGTCATTTGTGCCAGAGGGGGAAAACGCTTACGTCTGAGCCGAAAAACACAGTTCAAAGGATTACAAGCTTGGCACCATATGCTTTGCCTTATTGGTCACTTTAAAGGTGTGCTAAATTAAAGCAAATTCTTTTTGAGAGGTGTCATTGCGCATTCAACGCATCATCAGTTACCACAACAATTCCCCTGGCAAGACTTCTCAACACTGCACCCCCTGAGGCATACTTTAACTTTCTTCCTCAGTGCCGGAACGACTTTGAACAAAGCACAAGTGCTTACACATGCAAAGACTTAATAGTCTACAATATGTTTTTCTGTTGCACTTGAGGCGAAAGGCTGCACACAGCTCGACCCTTTTTCAACTATTTTGAATGATTCTGGGATTTTGGATTTGACCAAAAACAACCACATAATCCCCTTGCCTTGAGCGAGAACAAGGGACAGGAAAACGACATTGACTTGCATGCGGTCAACCCTGTGGAACGCCCCTGCCACTCCCGACCTGGTGTTCCTCATGAGAGCGAAGTCACAGTTGACCTCCTCTCCTCAGTGCCACTCAGCATCCCCTGCCGTGTCACCTGGGGCCCTCGGTCTTGACAGCTGCAGCAGCTGGGCTCCTTGTGTAGTGATGTGTCAGGGTGGGTGCGGGTCACCTTGGAGAATGATCCCTCTTTGCCCCAACCCTCTCTCTCTGAGATCAGATGATGGAACCGTGAAGTTGATCTACCACCATGGTATGGATCGAATGCAGGATGCTTTCAGGGAATATTAATGGGCCTGTGACAGGTAGATAGTGGAGTGTTTTTTTTTGGCAAAGCTTTACGGCGATTGAATTCAGACGAGCCTAGATTTACAATCGCAACTGGCGTCGCTCCGGATCAGCTCGGATCCGCGAACCTCTCCTCATGCCGGCTAATGACATGCTGATGCACTCTGGGTAATGGCCGGGGAGATGAGACAAAGCGTGGCTCGCTGCCCTTGAGACTTCAAATCAAGCATCTCCCCAGCCTTCGCCCAAAGATATTCTCTCACCCTTCTCACTTGGGGCTCGGCATTACGTCATTCCTGATGGAGGATTTCACTATCGATAAAAAGCAATGCCATCTCAATGCCGCCGTGACACTGTGCTGGACACTTGTCAAAGTCTGCAAAGGGTACTGAGATGCCCAAGATGCTTCATCGATCAACTGAGACACATGAGATGGACACAACTAAATAGAGCCACCCCTTAAAATCTGATAGTGGATTCAGAACAAAACCCCTAGCACACAATACAGAAAGTTCAGCACCCCTTGGGTCAACAAGAAATTGCATGATTTTCTTGTAATGACCAGAATTTGTTGGCGTGGGTGGAAGAACCTGCAGGGAGGTAAATGTTTGCTCCTACTTAGTTGTCAAAAATGACCTCCCACATGTGGCGTTGGGACTTTTCATTCTTCTCCCAAGTTGCTTGGCCTGCTTTCAGATTATAATTACAAGCAATTAAGCAAACTGACATATCCAGCAAAACTATGCTCTTAAGCCCCATTGGTTTCTTTGTTTATTTTTGATCAGGCCTTATTCCGTTAATGGCGAGCTGAGTCGGATAATCTCTTGATTTAAAATATTTATTGAATCAGCTGGTCTTTAAGTTTTTTTACCTGCATCTAAAAAGTGCTGAACTGCTCTTTGGTTTCATTGACCACTGTGCAGTCACACTTGATTATTTTAATTTGAAATTTAAGTGTGAGTCTTGATCTCTTACTTTACATTAGGCATCGAGATTACTTTTACTTACAATATATACCTGTGCTTGCATGCAGAGCACTTCAGCAGTACTTGACTTCCCTTCAGGAGCCTAACCGAACATGATCTATGGGCATCTTATCTGCAGCTGTGTGCTGTTATAGATGTCTCATCTGAAAAAAAATTAAGCAGATTGGTGGAATAGGGGGGGCAGGCAGCCTGTATAAATAAGATGTAGGTTGTCATGCTGTTATATGTATATATGACGATAGGATTGAAAATATAATCATCTGGTTGATTGACCACTGTGAAAGGAATTTGACAATATGATAAACCAGAGGAAAACAGGTCCTCAAAAACAAGTCTGCAAAGGAGGTGCTAGATGCCGTTTTGGGGGTTCAGAAATGAGGGCACATTCTTCAAAGGCCAACATTTGGTGTTCTTCACTATGAATCTCACAGTAGAAGATTTTTTTGTTGTTTTTGACATCTTTTCTGACCAAATGTGATATGCAGTCCATAAACCACCTTTTATGATTACTGTTTATAGTGCTCTACCTATGCATGCAGAAAAATCTAACGAGATGAAACACAATATGTAAACCACATCTTATAATTATTATTTAAAATGCTCCTTGAGTGTGGTAGACACTTTTTAAAAATATGCTATTACCATAGCATGGGTAGACATCTCTGTCTACAGAATGTTGACAATTTTACCACAATTATGTTGACTGTCATTTCAGGAGTGTCTGAAGCATGGATAGACGGCATCTTTTAGAAGCCCACAATCATGAAAGAACAGGTGCATGAGTCTCAGAAATGGATGAACCCAGAGTCTGCCAGGGAAGCTAATTGAACAATCTTGAAAGAAACCCGTTATCTAAATGCTTGAGTGATAAATGTTAACCATTTTCAATGTCAATTACTGAATAAGTACAGATTGTGCACACTGTGTTTAATATTAGAGACAAAACAAATTGGTTACCAAATGACTACCGACAGCATTGCTATTGCATAAGCCTGCTAAATCAGTTTGTGCAAATCCTTGTTTTACATGAAGAAGACATAACCATTGCTAATGACTAGACCAAGCAGGATAAGGGATAGGTGTATCACAAAAATTAAAATTACACTTATATTACATGCATGTACATAAACTAATTCTGTTAATTGAAATAAAAGTGGTAGCAACAGATTCAGACATACAGCATTTTTGACACTTTAATGGCAATCCATTGCACAACCATGGCACACAGATGTCTACAGTACTGTTGGCAGTTGATATCAATGTCAATTTCCAATGCCACTTGAGCAACTCAATGAATGCAGTGATGAAGTAGGAGGAATCCTAAATATAAAGTCAATATACAATATTCAATATTTTATTCTACTCTGTCAGTAGAATGTACCTATACATAAGACTTCCTTATAGAACTTCATCCCATGATTATTAATACTTGACTCTTTCTTCAGTGCAGTCTCCAAAAACAACATAGAATAAAAATTCTAATGACTTGTACTTCATGTAATTACCCTAAGCACACCTCCATGTGGACATCAGTTTGTTAATGAGGCGGACACAAAAGCACCATCCGCAGGAAAGACATAGAAGTGCTAGACATATTACAGAAGGCTGTCACCTGTCATCAATGAATCACAATGTGGGGAGGGGTTACACTGAGCGAGATCCTTCAAAGAGTGGGCAACACAAGGATATCATTTGCATATGCGTAAGTTTGAGCTATGTGAATGAATGTTTCTGAGGGCCAGATGCTTCCAACATAAGCATTACAGACAATCCTACTTCTCTGATACAGTGTGAATTGGAGTCAGTCAATATCTTATCTGCTGTTCACAAATGCAAAGAATACATCTTGTAATTATAATCAAGCTTATGCATTAAGCATTGCAAGCACAAGTAATTTTTAGGCAGGGCTCTGCTGATTAAAATGAGATATAACTTAAGGTTTTGGGTAGGGCTACAAGTAGAAACCTGTGGAGGTGTAAAGATAAAAAAGAAAAAAGAATATATGAGTTCAAAATGTTAAGGTAACTGTTGGTCAAGATCAAAAACACTGGGGCTCAGAGATGCTTTGCTGTGGTTTTAAGCTCTGGGTGTAAGCAGTTCTTCAGCCAGCAGCATAATGTTTGAAGTTAATAAAATCAACTTCACACTTCATATCATACTACATATGCCTGCTATTGACCGACTGCTTCAATGTTTCTTTGCCTGAGGACACAGCAACAAATAACAGCGGCTGAAAAAATGAAAGAAAAAAAAGGAGAATCGATTGCCTTGATTGGGTTCTTTTACAGTACAGGAACAACTCCAGGATCCAGCTTAAAACAACCCCGCCGTAGGGACAGGAAAGGAGAGGCCTGCAGTACACATCATTGCCAAGAGCTGCGGTATACAGAAATCCAATTACCACCTCCAGCTGTTGTGGTGGTCGTAAATTCTCCTTTGGAAAATCTCTGACTGATCGATGTGTAAAGTCTCTGCGCGGTTGACGCGTCACCATGTGATAGGCAGACCCCATTTGCTTTGTCGGCAGAATGCACAGTCTGTCCGTCCTGTTGTCTTGCATCTGGGAGGGGCGCTGTCAATCCTGGCTCCAGAGGATTGGACCTGCGACTGGACCAGGGTGGTGGTGGGGGGGTCCACACACGCCTCATCAGTCTCATAAAGAGACTTTCACACAGCAGAGGAACATCTCTTGAAGAGATGTGCTTGCTATATCAGTTGCTCTGACATGGATGTTATCTACACTTAATAATAAGCATGCTAATAAAATCAAAGGAGTTATGGCTGTATTGTTCCAGCATTTTAAGATAAATGAAATCATTTAATCATGCATTCATGTAGCTTCCATTCTTGCATGTTGTCCACTTGTACAACTGAATATTTACTGATATAGTTCAAGTTAAATACCATGCTCAAGTGTATAAGCAAAGTGACTCATTTGGCATTTTAACCTGCAACATTGTGGATACAAGCGCTCTCTCTCCTCAACATCATGCCACACCAGTGAAAGGTAAATGTGCCAATCCAGTAATGTCACATATGATCAGTAAAATATATCCCCATGGAAAACAAAAGCATGCTGCTTTGTTCTCTTCCGATCCCCTCCAAGCCAGCGAGAGCTCCAGGCCTTTTTTAGCTAGAGTCTGGACCTCTTCACAAGCCACCAGAGCCTTTTCTGAAGCCGATGTGTGGCAACTCTTTTCATCTTATTCTTCAAATCCGCACCTGGATTTCCGCACAACTCCGAACTCGCTCCAGTGATACCTGCTGTGAAAGAACAGTTCCATTCGGTCTAGAGTCGCACCTAATGTATTCCACAACGATGCTTCTCGCTGCGAGTTTGCACTGATAGGAGGCCTTAATAAGTAAATAAAAGATGACAGCCCTCACTTTGTAGTGAAGGAACATGGCGCGGCGGGCTGAGCAAATGACATTTGTCCGCCCCTGTGCTGAGCCTCTGCCTGCTCATTACTGTCTGTTAGTTGTGTCCAAATGAGGCGCACTTCCCTGTTGTCGTTTAGACCGCTGCGCCCGGGAGGGAAACAAAGCCTGCACATATCAGCATGAATATACAACATCACCTTGAGCCGCTGGAAAAGACAACACTCGCCAATTTGCATAGGCGACGCAGAGCCACCTGTGGGGGGAGGACTCACTATTTTGGCATCTTTAGGCGTGTTTGTGAGACTTCAAAAAGAATTCGTAATGTGGCGGAGCGAAGCATCGCTATAGCAACGACCATTGTAAGGGGGAGGCCCTTGCTCCCTGCACGAGATCCATTCGTTAAAGACATGATGAATCTTTTATGGCCGCCGTAAATTAATGTAGTAAAGCTGTAGTTATTGTCTGCTGAAATGGAGCTGTAAATAAAGAGAAGGTATTGCTGGACGAGGGAAACCCCGGGCCACAGAAAAGGAGAGCACATGAGTGGAGAATCTCCAGGCACGGGGCTGAAAATAGCGGTTCTGCAGGAAATACTTCATGTCCCTCCCACCCTCAGATATTATTAAACATAGACAAGCGCAGCAGTTGTGGTGGCAGTAAGTCTTAGGGGGATATTGTGGGGGGATATCGTAGTCCTGCCTCGTGCTTGTTTTTGTTGGCCTGATGTTTCTTTGCTGAAATGAATGCAGGTGACATTCCCTGTGCATGGTTTCCCTGAGTGGGTTGGAGTAGTGGTCAAATGATTAGGGACTGGTCCAATGTCTGTCCTGCTGAGAGGTAGGGATGGGTGTAATCCTTGAACTTGTGGCACACTTTACCCTGGTATTAAGCTTTAGGGTTATGGTTAGATTGTAAGCGATGAAGGCTCTATGGCTTTACTACAATTTGTAAAAGCTGTGCAGCATTACATCTCTGGTCGCCCACCCAGCTCGTAAAAAACCCCTGTCAAGCGACAACCACTTGTTGCCTTTGAAAGATCCAATGCTTTTTGTTAAGTATCGATTCTTGCCCCAGGGGCAACAGTTGCCAGATGTCTAGCCTCCATCCTGGAGCCCTTATTGAAGCGAGCCATTGTCTAAGGAGCTCAATAAAAATGCCACTGATTTTAATTGAATCACTCATCTAATTGGTTTAAATAACAAACTGATTAGGGGAGGATGGCCTGCTGGATGTGGTCAGGCCAAGCTTTGGAAACATGCGGACTAGCTGAAGTGTGCTGGCTCTGGTAAGGAGCAGCCTGAGTGTGTGGATTTAAAAGAGGCACACTCTGCTGGAAATGTGACCTTTTCAACAGGGATGCGCTCTACTCGATTATTGGAGGTTGTTTAGAATACGCTATACAGCGGGTGAAGTGAACTGTGCGGACTGCAGATAAACACAGCTGGAATGTTTTCATGTGATAACAGCAAATTTGTATTGCAGAGAACATGTTGTTTTTACACTGGGCAACTTCACCTCCATCACGCATACCCATTTGCATGAAATTAATATGTGGAGGGGGGGAAAAAGACTGCCGAGCATTGAAGTTAAACTCATTAGCGGACCCAGCAGGAGCATTTGTTCTTCAGCTTTCAAGGACTCCTGAACTGCTTTTCATTATTTATTCCTTTCCAGTCCTTCCACTCTCCTCTGTTTGGTCAGATAAAAAGGCATTTAGCCAGACAGAGAAACAATACCGCAAGCAGGGTGATTGCTACATTTAAGAACACTGTATCTGTCTGCTGATTTTTGTTACAGCTGACTCCCTGCATCTCAAAACTGCAGTACCATAATCCCTTTGCAAAATACAGACTTCCAACAAATTGTTCTGCTGAAGTTGTGGAAGGTTATTTTTTCACAGGCATTTTCTGTTAAACTGTTGTAATGACATTATGACAGCATCATTACAAAACCATTACAAGTTCATATTTTTACATGCAAATCAGTTTACTGCCACAAAGTTCTGGCAAATTTGTCATGAGCAGTTATGGGAAATACTAGATGCATACTTAATTTGTGAATTAAAATAGCTGCACCATATAAAACGTGATAAGCCTTGCCGATATCTGTTAAAACTGGTTTCAGGACTAATAGATTCATCCAGTGTGTTTTTAACATTTTGAAATCCTCATCAGTCTATGCAATCTGTTAATTGGCTGTACACTCCCCCCATTTAAAGACGACAAAATCAGAACTGTACTACTGTAGAAACTTTTGAAAAAATCTGTCTCACTCAATACGTCAGCAGTCACAGATAGGTTAGCTAAACAGTTATGTGCCTCTTCATGTCCAAAATGGATTTGGTAAAGCATATGTTTCAGAATTAATACACATATGGGTTTTTAAAAACAAATTTCATAATGCAGTTCTCCTAATGATATACATTTTAAGTACTTGCCAATTTTCAACCATTTGGAATATAATTGCCATATTGTTAGTATAGCTATTTGAATACAAGTCAATGTGGTAGCAAATAAGCAACAACAAAGGATTAATGCCTTCTGCTGAAATCCTGAAATGCAGTCCATTTATTGGAGTCATGTTGATCCTTGAAGCTTTGATAATTATAAGCTGTTCATTCTTAAAAGCACAGTTATAAATAAATGGATAAAGTTGATGTTTATGTTATGAACAAAGGTTCTTTCTTATTTAGTAGAGAAGTATCCTTAGCAAACGAACAAGACATATTTCAATGTACAGTCTTTAAATGCAATTCATCATGGAATAAAAATAAGACTCATTGTTGTACCACCATGTGAACTGATTGTGCTGCGTAGACTGCAACTTCATTGAGCAGTCAATGTCCTTAACTAAACGGTTACAAATATTACGTTATTTATTTTGGAGTGTCTCCTTGACAGTTAGTGCTATGTAGTCTACATCTCTAAGTTGCAATCACTGTTTGATCACAATCTTGTCTAGTCAGCTCAGACACAGGAGTTTGCGTTTTTTTCCATATCTCTTTCATTCTTCATGATGCCCTCACTGTCTTTTATAATCTTATTAGACAGTATAAACTACAGAGTAGCTGATTTTCCCATCTGCATCTCTTTTGGCTTTACTTAAGAAGACTATTGTAAGGCTGTGTTTTCCATTGACAGAAAACATCTTTCTTTCTCCTGCTATGAAAAACTGGCATTCACATACTTACCTAAACTTTTTCCCTTATTTTACATACGATGATAATGTTAGTATTATATAATATGTGAGTGAAACAAAATAATTTTATCAGTAGATTGCCTAATTCTTACAAGCAGAATTATATATGGGCTTGGTAGTTTTGTTTGTGAAACAAATCACAGAAGATGATAAGGCAGGGTTCTACATAATGGTCGCAGCTGGAGAAATCACCAATATCCCTGGCAGACAGAGTGGCCAATTGTTTCTGATTAATTATAAACACTCAGTTTACACATATAAACACCTGGTTTCCTAGAGGTTTAGAATAAGTACTTTGACTTATACAGTTTCAGAAATTTGCCTGCAGTAGCCTTTTTCCAAGTTGTGATTAACCCTTTGCTGCTAATGATTACTAAATTATTTGGCTGCAAGAGTCTTACCTCCCCAGTGGCAAACATTTTCCCAGCAGCAACTAGCAATTAGCTTGTTTGCCAAGGATTCCCAGCAGTTTCTCACATTGCTGTTGGCAGCTGACAATGCAAGGATTGCCACTTATGGCAAATGACCAACATGTCAGTGGAACACCCTGGTTTTTCCATTTATACAACAAATACTGTATTTGCACAGCTACTGTACATTTACAATAAAGGCGACTGTATGTGATATCAAGGAATCTGCTCTGTTCTCCAGGGTGGATTTCAGCACACACAAAGCAGGCGTATTTACAGCCAATCTCAATTAAGTACTAGGTGCAACTCCGGTGTATCTTATTGGTGAGTAGCCTTGCTGTTCCAGTTAGAAGTGTAAATGATTTTGGGATGGGTAATCTCTCCACTGACGGTTAGCTGCTGCACACCCATTTAATTTCTTTCCCATGGAGGATGTGACAGCAGCACAAGTGAATGGAAATATAATTTCCAAGGAGAAGGGGAGAAGAAATGTCTGAGACCAGCATTACTTGATAGGTGACTGAACCCCTAAGCATGTTTATTATTATAAATGGCTCCATCATCCAGAGTGACTTGCAAAGCAAAAACAGAGAACGGTCAAACTGCAATATACAAAGTACAAGTCTGGCTTTGTAAAAGTGTCATTTTTCATAATTAATGACATTTTTCAAAATTGCTAAAACAATGAAACATAGTGCCATACTGCTGATGACAAGAGCCAAGCCAAAAACAAATTGGTTTAAAGCAAAGGGCAGATTACACTGCACAGTTGTAGCCCAGACAGTCTCAGAGCACATCTAAGCCAAGTTAGGGAAATCAAGTATAGCATGAAGTATGGTAACTGATGGGGCGACTCTGCAAATGACCATGCCTGTGTCATGGGGCAGTAGAGAACAACGACAGGTAGACGGTCAGTGCCAGAAGGTGGTGGATGGATTGTGGGGAGTGTTCTGGGGAGAGTGATGAGGGTTTGGCACGAAAGCAGTGTAATTAGGCGTATATGTCCCAAGAGTTCTGAGACAGCAGTAGGCTGCAAATAGCCTCCTGTGGGGAGAAGTATGAGGAAGAGATGAGAAGTGTGGGTGTTAGCAAGGTGGGAGAGGACCACTTAGACAGTAGAACACTGCATGCTATGGAGGAGTGTGATAGTACTTGCAGAGAGCCTGGCCAATAGGGAATTGCATGAAAGCAACAGAGAGGAGAACTGTTTCAAATACAAAGTGTAGCAAAACCAATATAAATCACACTGAATACACTAGGTGCTGAAGACCTGTAGATATCATCAGCTAAGAAACATATCAGAGCAGTGGTCAAAGAGTGCTGCAGCATAGATAGCTTCAACCTGAACAGATTCAGGACAGAACCAAGTTATGTAAATGGTCTGGATGAGTCTTCTGAAGGTGAAGGATGGCAGTGAAAAGGACTCCTGTCCTGTCCACTGAATTAACAGACACATCGAATCTCAAAGCAGAAGGACAGGCAGATGGTCAGTGATGAAATTGATTTGACTAAGATTTGACAAAGGTGTCACTGCAGTTCCTTGTTAGAGCAAAGCATGCCTAAATCAGAAAGCTATATGTTTTGTTTTTTGTTTTCTCTTTTAACATGAAATATCAGAGGACAGAACAGCCATGAAAAAGTGTCCTTATTTTTTTTCTTGCTATTTTGGTCATGTTTTCCTGAAAGCTTTGTTTTTATATAATCAGTTTACCGATATTGTTTCAGCCACTGGGACATGACAGGTTTCATGAAATTGTCAAGTTAATCTGCCTAAAAGAGTGGCTGGCTTTAAGGCTGACAGTGATAAAGAGCAGGAGAAATTCAATTGGACGAAATGAGTTTAGACATTTAATAGGGGAGCTGGTGTGCTGATGAAATGTATTCATTGTGACAGGTTCAGATAATAAGCTTCACCCAATCAGCTTGAAGGTACATCCAGCAGCCATTTCAATTGCTTCCCTAGTGATGTCTTAGTATCTCCTCTAGAGATATGTGCAGCTGTCTGCTTTCACCTCAGAAATGATTATGCATCAATCTCTGGAGAGATTTTTTCTCCCCTTTTCAATGTAAAAAGGTACGCAAATTCTCTTTGTATCCTTAGGCGCATATATGTTTGTCTGTGGAATTAGTTTCAGTGCGGGATTATGACACAATATGCGGGTGACACTTTATAAAGGATTAGATTCAGTTCTGCTTTAATCTGCACCTAATCATAGGAAATCTCCATTCTGAGCGGATAGTATTTTACTCTGATGATATCTCATTACTTAAAACTGAACATGAAGGGACTGATTGTGCTTCATTTTGCATGAATCTCATCGTGTTTTAATTAAACATACAAATTGAAGCTCAGACTAATGCTCAGTATTCAATTCAGAGGGACACCACAATGGAGGGGGAGTAACTGCTTACTGTAACCATTGCCACTAGCTGAGGCCATCTTAGAATCTACAAGGCTTATTTTGATTCATTCACCAGTTACACAAGGAAATATCACATGAGTGAGCAAAATGGAAGCTATGTTGATTACAGTGTGAGCATGGCAACCTAATTCCCATTACTTTAATTCCTGTCATCTAGGGAGAAACAGATGCGCAGCCTCTTGTAGAACCATATTTTTAAATTATTTTAGAAATCATAACGATCCCTCCAGCCCCCACAATATGGCATATGACGCAAAAGATGCATACCGCTAAAGGGATTGTCCCTGAAGTGTAATGTTGTAATGACTTTCAAGCTGCAGTTACACATTTTCCAAGAAAATGGTGGAGAATCAGTGCTGTTCTCTAGAGGAGGAAATGCATGTATTTTCAGCGACAACCAACATTACAAAATAGACATAATGTCATGCACCTCTTGCACAAAAGTAACTGAAAACAAGGAGGCACTTCAGATTATACATAATTTAGCAGCGTGCTTTTAAAGTGTTCACTTGCTGTGGGCAACAGGCATTTTATGTGCAAACATCCCGAAGGTTCCAAGAATCAGATAAACTGTTAAGAAGCTGGAACCAGATGTGTTTTTCGCAGTCAACTCCAGCATACTTAAAGTGAACAGCTCTCCTGCTCAGCCATACATGGAAAAGGTGTTCTCGGTTCAGCATCCTTTGGACGGGGGAACATCTATTTTTTGGCTCCCAAGGACAGAAGTTTCTGTTGTATTGCAATCACACCTGCTGTTTCCAATTGAAATTCATATCACTTTACTGACAATGAAAAAATATGTATTGGCACAGCATTATCTTGTCATCTGGCATTATGTTATCTTCCACCTTCCTCACTAATCTGCCTTTGGAAGTTTGTTTTAATATCGATCACAACCAATTTGCCTATGTAATTATATATCAACTCCTGTGTAACTATGTGTGTAAATATTGTTACACTGTTACTTGCTATTTAGCAAATTGCACATTATCTTATAAAGTCTAGACCTACCACTAACCATATTCCTCACCACATCTCCTGCTTTCGCTGTAAACAATGCCCAATCCCTTTCGTAAGAAGTACTTCTTCACAGATATGTAGTTGTAATTTCTTTTATTTATGAGATACTGATGTAAGCACAGTGTACATTCATTGTCATATTCTCCATTTAATATAAAGTGTGTATACAGATTCATCTGTAGAGCCTGAGTGGTCCCTGCATATATAAGGCTGTGATTGTGTGTAATGGGGATATGTCTGTTATGGTTTCTTAACCACTGACCTTGCTGCCTGCATGGCACAAACAGATACAGTTGGTTCACCAAGCTCCTAGCTTTAGGCAACTACTCAAAGGGTCACATTCCTATTCTGGGTCTAGGGGGTGATGTCAGCTTCTGTAATGGACATTCACACGCTCATTCATGTTAGTGACCTCTGTTAAATATACATGGCTTTTCATCTGTCCAAGCCTGGAACTTGCCCTGATTGACAAGATTTCAGAATTTGATTTTCAGAAATTTTTAAAATTTATTTGTCGGAGGTAATCACATCTGTCTGTTTCCTTACATCGTTTACATTCTAATAGAAAATGTGTCCTTTTTTATCTTGTGGAGGTAACAGTAAAAAATATACTGTCATCCCTGAGAAACCATGTCCTGTGTGAGCCATTCTGAATTGCCACAGTGTGCTTACTGAGCCTACTGTATATTACAGCAAGAGCTTTCTAATTTTTTTCCTAATAGTGCAGTGAGCCTCAGAACCAGCTGGCTTAGGGCACTTTACTGGATTTAGCTCCTTGTGTCTCCCTGTGTGCCCTGTGATACAACTGTTTAAACATGTATTTGTGAGCATTAAAAGGATATTGGTGTAATTATTTTGTGTGTGTGTGTGTGTGTGTGTGTGTGTGTGTGTGTGTGTGTGTGTGTGTGTGCACGTGTTTTGGATGTAGCATTCTCTGTAAACCCTGCTCAGAAAGACAAGTCGATATGACAACTAAAGCATCACACCCAGTAACACTTTTTAAGTCTCTGATTTTTGATCATAGCCTCTTAATGACTATGTGTTGATTTGATATCAATGTTATTCTTTAAAATATTTAGCTTGTTTTTTTCCATGTTTATTATTTGGTTAGCAGATCTCCTGATCAACTTACATAACTTGCATATTATCCATTTAAATTACTGGATGTATTAGCAAAGCACCTTGTTCAAGGGTAGAGCTGGAGTGCACCAACAGCCTAAACAATCCCTCTGGTTCCGAGCCCAGTCCCTGAATCACTACACCTCACCACTGCCAAATTTATCCACTGCCAGGGCAAGTCTCTTTAACTTATTTTCAGTCCTGAGTATGTGAATTTTGTCCAGTACCATTTCATTTCTGCCTGATAGAAAATTGCATGGATTCCCCGAAGGTGTACATCTTTTCTGGAAAAAAAGACATTCTTTTGGGCTTTTGTAAATTCACTGCCAGGACATACTGCTTATAGCATTACTCCAAGATAGTGTAGATCTGGCTCAGCTCTCGATCTTCTGGCAACAGCAGTTAGGTTATTTGCATAGAGGAATAGTTTAATATCAGTCCTGTGCAGAGGGAGACCAAGGGCTGCATCACTTTATAGTACAGGTATCAGTTTGTTGAGGTGCATATTTAATGGTGTGAGGATGAAGCTGCAATCTTGACTCAATCAATACCCCACATCAAGATTTCTCTGTCCTTCATATTTCAATATTTCAACATACACATTTGTGTATGTTTGCACATATGTACACATTTGTAGCATTTCCTCAATTGTGTACTGCACAGAATCGTTCTCAGATTACTGCTCATATAAGTGCCTTGATGCAGTATTGGTGAAGTTACTTTTTTCTCAGATGCTGATTATTAGGATTAACAACAACACATGATTCAATATACCAGGGGCAGGATCTGCACTCAGAAGCAGAACTGACCAAAACTAATTAAGTATTTTAATTAATTAAGTAATTAAGTATTGCCTTCTGACATCTGTGGTGTTTTAGTATTGTACATTTGAGGTGTACATTTAAGGGTCTCTATCTGTCAAGGTTTTAGGCAGGATAATTGTACCTGTTTAATTTTGGTGTAATACCTGAATTTCTATCATATACAATCAGCCAGTGTATGGCAGTCATATGTGTGTTCATATAATTTATCATCTCTTTACTTCTTGATTTTTTTCTATTTTTTTATTTGTTTTTAAAATAGAAAATTCAATACGCTCCTGTATTTAAACATTCTGCTATACCAACACTTTGGGGCTGAGATTGCAAAAAATCACAGTGCCTTCAAACTTGAATGGCTGGTGTCTGAGCTATGGTCAGTACATCAGGTGCAATGTGGCAAATGTTAGTGGAATAAGTGAATGCTGAAAAATGTACACAATAGTCTTGTGTTTAAACTATCTTTGATCTAGAGCCAACAGTAGCCTTTACTACATTGACTAGGCATGACCAGGGAAAGAAATGAAAGGCAATTTACCCACATGTAGAAATCATGCATGAGAAGTGTGCCACATGTGAGATACAGTGAAAATGTTTATGAATATAAATAATAGGGTGACCATTTCCTATGGCCTCATGTACTGGCAATGACAATTGAGCATTTGACAAATGGGATGCTGTTAAAAGTTACACATTGAAGAATAACAATTTAAAAATGAAGAGATGGTGGGACCAGAACAACAGGCTTTCAGCCACTTTGGATTGAAAATCTAACTTGTTTGATATGCTGTGAGGGGTGTACTAAATAAAATTTGTTAACATTTGTTAATATCAACAGAATCTTACCCACATATAACACCTGCATTCAACCTTAGTCATAACTTCAGTGGTAAAGCTCTCTCTGCGCAGGGCAACGGAAAATGTGTTTGCTTCAGTGATTCACATTTTAGATATTTCAAGGTAATACAGTGCACAAGCATTTGTAACTGGATGAAGTCAATGCATGAATTACAGTCTTGGATTATGTAATGTTTGTAGTAACATCAACACTCTGAAATGTATAGTAATAAAGTATTAGGTAGCTTAATTAATGCATTCGTAATGCATCATAAAGAATTTATTATGGATTAAATGTCTGTCATAAGCATTTTTACACAGACATAATAGCTTATGTTAACCCACATTATATGTAATAACAATCTGCATAATGCATCAGGGCAGTAATATACAGTATATTATGCAATCTATAACTATAATGCATTATAATTTAGTCCACAATGGTGAGGGAGGGTAATGGATTATGTGTGATGTGATGGTGTTGGCCAGTGTGTTGCCTTCAAAAATAACTAACTCAGCCACTCAACTCTTCCGCAACCACACATCCATATTTGATCCACTTGTAACTGGACAGATGCAGCTCCTTATCCAACGACTGACCACCACACACACATTCCTCACACTCTCCCAACAATCACAATTATATTAGTCTGAGGTGCAAGATCAGGTATTGGCAACATGGTTAATGAATACATGACTGAGAATCCCAGAGACACATTTAAATAAAATTTCACTGCTACACATTCTCATTAACATGCAAATAACAGCATGCTACTGACTTTTATGCCAACCATTTTTTAAGTCAGCATAGCTAAGGGTCCGATTAGGTGATGGCTCCTCTTTCACAAATCCTATGAATATTCAAACAGATATTATTATAATTATTATGATTACAATGTATTAATAATATTATTAGTATGGCATATTACAAAATAAAATATAAACTAATTGTGAGTTAGGTCATATCATATTTCCAATTTTCATTAACCAACCTTTTTAAATGTGGATTTTTTGGCAATCTTCAAAACAGAACAGAAGGAGGACAATGACTACACTGTAATGTAGTGTCTCTTTCCCTTGTGCAGTGCTCAAGCTGATATTATTTTGGCATGATTAATCATGTTGGACCCCAATCTGAATAGCAGGACTGAAATATGAAATCCCAGTTACATTGTCACGTATTTCTATTTGCCTCTCATTTGCGCCATTTCAAAATGTAAATGACTCTCTTTAGACCTGATGTAATGTTGGTCTGTACATGAATTATATTCAAATGCCTGTGTGGGCTATTGTGAAAAATGTCCCCAATCAAGACTTGTTGCTGCAGATGACAAAGCTGTTAAGCATTTAAAATACACTCAGAATAATTAGCTCTGGTTTGTTTCGAAATGAAACAATGGAATAAATCATGATAAAAGCAGTCCATCTCTGGGTGTTCATTAATCACACACAATAGAATTAAGTTTCAATTGACTTTCCTATCCCTGGGTGTGAAGCAGATGCCATTTTGAAAAATTGAGTAACTATACTATGCAATACAAAATTCAAATGCATTGCCTTCAGTAATTTTTTTTTGAAAAGTAATGAACCACACTTTGCTCTCATAAAAGAACAAATGCACAAGAAAAGCGTACAGAGCTGTTTTTCTTAAAGGATTTGAAGATGACACTTTTAAATGAATGACATGCTGCTTATTCAGTATATAACATGTGTACTTTACATATTTTAACGTGTTTTATTGATTAGCTTGCAGTCAAACATTTACATCAGCCACAACAGCAAAAGAAAAACCTTGCTGCAACTGAAATACAAGTGTGGATGTTCTCGGGGAAAAATAATATAAAATAAAAAAAAGGTTTTTTCTCAAAAAAGGTAAACATTTGTGAAAATTAAGAATTTCTCAGTCTTATTATTTTTAAATGAGAAATAATAAGAAATAAGAAATGAGAAATGAGAAATAATAATTTCATTAACTTGCAATGTAGTGAGAATGTTGGCATAAACTACTTAGCCTAGCACTGTAGGTAACTGCTACATTCACATTATGACTGGGAGGCAGAAGTTATGACCTCTATTTATTTTCTTCAAAGTATGTTTGTGTTTTAGTTATTTTGCACAAGTTTTCTGTTTCCAGACACAGTTGCCCTTGGGAGGGTGAGGATAAAAAAAGATTTACATGCAGTAATCAGATGTACTGCAGCAAGCTTTGGGGAAGCGGGGTTCACAGGGCAGAGAGGAGCACTAACCTAATGTTCCCTCCACTCCCAGCTGAGTGGCTGCAGGCCCCAGTGAGTCACCGCACTTCAGCAGCCAGACGCCCATTGCGGTCCCACAGCCACTTCCCCCCTCTATATCACCACATAATTATTTTCTCTGGGAGAGACTCGTGGGTCTCTATCTTTAATTACAATCGCATAGACGGAGACTTTAGAAGGAAGGGTGAGAGAGAGAGAGAAAGAGAGAGAGAGAAAGTGAAGCTAACCACTTTGATGTGGGTGGCTTTTGTGGCCTTACTTTAAGAAAAAAAAAAAGCGAAGGAAGCATTGTTGCCCTTATTCCTGCGGCAGAAATTGTGCCAGACAACGAGGATTGTTACCCTGTCGTATTGAAAGGTGCTTTGAAAATGTGTCTTGGTGGCTCCCAAAAGCCTGCTTTGATAGGATCAAATGCGACGTGACTTGGCATGACAGAGGCTGCCTGTTTTATGCTCCAAAAGTGGATTTCAGTCTGGCCATCTGCGTGCTTTGATCCTGCACACGGGCACCGTGGTGCAGATTTTGTCCTTTTGGTAGCGGGGTTGTGTGTGTGCGTATATGTGTGTGTGTGTGTGTGTGTGTGTGTGTGTGTGTGTGTGTGTGCGTGTGTGTGTGTGTGTGTGTGTGTGTGTGTGTGTGTGCGTGTGCGTGCGTGTGCGTGTGTGTGTGTGTGTGTGTGTGTGTGTGCGTGTGTGTGCTTGTGGGTTGTCCTTTTCCCAGCCATCCTATTACAACGCGCTGGTTGCCTGTGGCCAGTTTTCGGCAGCAGAGACAATGGCAGCTGGTTCTCAGGGAGGCCACAGATGGGGACAGGCGAGTGCTGCGGTACAGCCTGGCCGAGCTCCTGCTAGCCTTGGAAAGGTGTGGCCTGCAACAGCCACCGCAGCAGGGAAATATCGATGACCTTCTGCACACTGCTTAGGATCAGGATTCAGAATCAGGATTGCTCCAGAGCATAAACCACTGCAACAAATAAACCCCTGGTCTCACTGGCCCAACCCACACAGTAGGTGTCGGGCACTCCTGGCCTGAGAACCAGAACTCAACCCAAAGACAAGGTATGCAGCATGGACCAGATGAAAACCTGGGAGGAGAATTTGAAAAACAATGAAAAGATGCTAAAAAAATTTGCACAGTTGCCAGGAATCAAGTTAGCCACAAAGTGCTTTGTCTTTAACTTTGAATACAGAATTTGGTAACCCTTTCATTGGCGTGCATGAAGCATAATGTTGTTTAATAAATGCATTCAAAACATAAACTCAATGTGGCATCTAGTTGTATGACTGTGTTGCTGTGTTGCAAGTGGCATAATGCTTAATATCTCAGAGAAACCCTTCAATGTGACTTCATATCCATCTTTGACACTGCTTCATACACAGCGCTAGTGTCATCTAGTTAAAGAAACCAGCATTCCTTTTCAAGAATATATTTTTACATTATATAATAAACACTATTTTTGCACTCCAAGTAAAGTGACTTCCATTAGCTCAACACTTCACCATTGTGGACCTGCATAATGAATTACAGTTTGCTCTGCATCAGGTTTTTCCAGGACAATCCAATTCTAATAAGAAATATAAGACAATTATTCTTCATAACAGTCAAAATTATAAATTAATGGATGAGGTGGATTTTTGGTGGATTCTTTATATGTTTCTCTAATTTATTTAAAAATGTACTTAAATTCTTCAGACAAGAAGCAAAACGTATTTGAATGCAGAGTATTTTTATACAATTCTATATTTAAAAATAGGTAAAAATATAATTGATGATGAACATTCTACATTATTACTGCAAATCGGCATTATGTAGACATCAATGACGTGGTGCAGTCAGCGTTGTATTCTTAACCAAATTTGTCATACATAATATAATTTTATACATTTTTTTGCCTTGTAGGCTACAGCTATTTGGTGCAGTCACTAATTGATCATAAGACCTCTGCAGTGTGGTAAGCACTGTCTCAATCATAGGCACCCTGCTGTTTCACATGCATTTTCTGTCTCCTTTGTTCTTCATGATAAGCTTTATCCCTGTCTTTTAGAATCTTAGGCAGTCTAACTGTGGATTGCCCAATTTCTGAGCTGCATGTCTTTAGTTGAAAAGCCCATTGTTAGCCTCAAGATTCTTTGTTTTTTTTTTTTTTTTTGCTGTTGACAAGCATAAATGCACTTAGCTAAACTGCATAACTTTTATAACAAAGTATTTTGGTCTGCCAGGTGCTATGGTGATTAACATGATGTATGAGATTTGCTTTCAAACAACCTATCACTTATGCACCATTGGATTTGATTGAGGATTGTACTACATGTAATGAGTCAGCCTAAAATGATTCTTACAGGACGTTTATCTGAGTCTTACAAGCAGAAAAGTCAGACAGTGTTAGTATAGGAGTGATTCTGCCCCAGTGTTTTGGACAATTCTTTTCCCATTTTACTGTATAATTTCTATAAAAGTAGTGCACTGTATCTATATGGAGTATATATTGTATATAGTATTGTTCTGACACATTTTTATATCAGGGCCATCAAAAGCCATTATGATTATGTAGAAATGCTCAGGTCAAATATTATAAAGCATTAAGACCTTTATTATTCAATATAAAGTCTTTATGAGTACATTGATTGCTTTATAAGCATAAAACAAAACAAATTGTTACTATAAAGGTACAGATGTGAACTTTTTATCAATGTAATACTCCCTTGTCATCTGAGCACATACATACAGTATTTATCAATTAAATTGCCAGTCCAATACAATGTAAAGTGTAAATGTAAAATTAAACTATTAGTAAGTCACTCATATTGCCAAAATTTCATTCATATTGATAGCACACCACCAACAATTTTTTGGGTTTATGGGTTACGGTAACTACCCAGAAACCACGGAGCAGAGCAGCAGTGGCATAATGAATACTGCATGACAAAGTATCCACAGACATTTTTCATGGGGATTTAAAACAACAACTTATCAAGCATAATGACCGGGTAATATGGCTCATCCATTTGTCTTTGATTAGGGTCTTTGATGCAATGAGTCATTCCTGTAGCTAGCTCTTTCATTATTCTTTCTAATTACCTACACCAGTTCTCCCATCAAATTCAGGTGTACTGGTGAAACATAATTGCCTTTGTCATAAATCAAGAAATGCTCTGTCTTGATGCAGAGTCTCAACAGTTTTCGGTCCATTAAGATCAACACCTTGCAAAGTTAGTATTGATAAACTTGCTCATTAATTTTTATCTCACGGCTGATTTGTTCTGTAGACTGCCATCATTCCCGTGTTCTGCATATTGGGCCAAAAATACTTTTGTGATGAAGCTGAGACTTCATCAGTCTGAAGAATGTTTTTGGGATGCAAATCCAGTTATAAAACATTGACTGTGAAGCACTTTCATCATACTTGGTGCACCTTTCACAACTCATATTCCAGACTGTTTCTATAAATGTGAGAGTGTGACCTGAGAAGACACAGTAATTGCTCATGTGAGAAATTAACGCAATAAGCAGACAACAACAAGACAGCATGACTACTTTTTTGTGATACAAAGCTCTTGGCTGTCAACCCACAGTTTTAGTGCATTGACCCAGAAAACAAACCTTTATGCTTGTTTATTATTTGGAGCTGGAGTTAAACAATTAAAACTTTATGGAATTTGGAAGTAAAATCACTGTGGTCATATGCAGTCATAGTTAGGTTACTAATAGCATATAGCTAATGTGTAACCAGAGAGTTATGGGCTTGAGTCCTTGGTGCGAAGCAGCTGTTGTTTTTGGAGTAAAGCCCTGCATTTAGACTAAATTGCTTTTGTAAATATTCGTCTTCATCTTTATATTCAAAATAGGCAGCTTCTCTGCACATGAATGATTATGGAATGGCCATTGTCAGGAATATTTTACAGCAAAATCAATTATGAAGTGTAAGTGGAAAGTATTAAAAATTTAACTATTGCAACTATCAAAAGCTGAGATACATACATAGTACATACATAGTACAGACCTGAAAAAATCCTGCTGAACCCACGACGGTTTCATATTCCAATTACATGAACTAAACCTTGTGATTTTTTTAACAGTTTATCATTTTGAATTGTATATTATTTCATTTTTGTTTTGGAGGTGTTGAACATCCATCTGTTTTCAGTTTGTTTAAATATGTCTCACTGTCAAACTGTTCCATTTCATGAATTTGTCAGAATATTCTAGAAATTGTAGGGCTGTGTTTTCCAGAAATATATGATGATATAAACCTTTAGACATGTTCATACCCAAGTAGACTTTGATAAAATACATCTTTAAAAATTTGACATTCATTGTTGTAACAGCCATAATTGGCTCAGCCAGGCTGGCTAACTATAGAACATCCTTGATCTGTCTTTTAGAACACACTGGCCTATGTATGCGACTAAATTACAAACAGCTATTGTTTTTTGTGCAGCTTGTTCCAAATAAATGTTCCAGGAAACTGGTTGAATGAAAAGCTGTGATCTTGTCAGCAAATTCAGAGTCTATTGTGCTTTGATTGTCAATTTCTCTGTCCTATTTTTAAGAATAAAATGACTAGATTACATAACCCAAACAGTTGACGATGGTTCAGAGCAGGCTGAAACATGCGAAAAAGGTGTCGTTTCCCATTGCAGTGCTAATAGTTTTTAATTTCACAATGCTACGTCCAATTACACAGAAGCGACATCCCAATCAATTTGCAAAGATGGTGAAAAAAGTGGTTTCCCCCACTTTTGAACAAACATGCTTTTCAAATGACTAGAAAATCTTGACAATTGCTCAAAAACTCACAAATCTTTGCAATCTTGTAGAGCCCTATGAGACATCTCTTCATTATTAAAACATGGTTTGGCTTCCATTTTCAATTGTATGGTACATTTTCAATGTGCCCAACTTACAAAACAAAAGATTGTGAAGACCCGAAGCTTCATTGGTCCTTGTGAGCATAAGCCCACCAAGGATGAATGGCGCAGGTCACATGAGTTGACAGCCATCATGAAGTAGCTGTCAAATGCTTAAACGTCAACTCCTCAGTAATCATCAAGCCGACTGGTACAGAATTTGACATGTACAATCCTTGTACGTGTCAGGGACGTGTACTACGTTTTATTAAAAATGTTACGGAAAAGTTTCTGTATGAAAACATATGGATGCTACAAGCCAATGAAATGGTGATATTTGTGAGTAAATATGCCAATGAGCTAATGTTAATCATTTTTACATTTTGTGTTCACTCTGCTGTGAAACTCACATCCTGGGCCAGGCCAACTGGCCATAGCTAACCAATCTCGTTGTTATTGCTGTATGGACTCCAATTGTTGCATGAAGGTATATTTAGATCCTTTCATCATTTTCTTGTAGCATAGACCTTTTCTAACTAATATTATTTATTCTTGATTTCCACCATGAATTCTTTGTTTTAAATTGTTCTCTGCAGGTGACATCTTGGTCACATTATGGCCAAGAAAGGTGCTAGGATGAATACAGCACATCAAAAATTGGACAAGAAATACAAGACTTAATTTACTGAGCATTTGGATAGAAAATTGAGAAAACTGGCTGGTGATCAGTCCAAAAGAAGCAAAGTCAAATCTTCAGAGAGGAAAAAAATCAAGGAGTACAGAGTTTGAAAGGAAATAAACACTTCAGCATTGCCAAGTTCGGGTCCTTCAACAGGATGCCAACTGCAGTTTAAAAGTGAATATTGCAAGTAAACTCAGCAATAATCTTCCCCAATTACCGGTGCCGAGTCCTTACTTAGTTACCTCAGTGGTTATAAAACTGTATAAACTAATGAAATATGAACTATATAAGTCACTCTGGATAACAGCATCTGCTGAACTCCGCTGAGTATCATTACACTCTTACAAGGTAACATGTAAATGTCCTCTATCGGACCACACACCAGGATGTGTATACGCTAGTTAAATGCAGAGTAGCAGACTGAGCTGAGCAAAATAGAAAGTAATAAATTCTCTATAGAACAAAAGGGAAAAGCACCATAGAGAACGCCCTTGCCTATGAATTCTGTGCACCCTGCACTATTTTATGGAGTTTTGGAATCCCCTCAGCTTTCAGAATATTACTCAGGATCTGTAATAGCAATCCAAAAATGCCATATATCACTTCTATAAGACCTAATTTGTATAATTATAAAAATGCCATCAGAAGGTCTGACCATGACATGAAGAATTTGATATGCCATTTTATATATACATGGTAACATAATTCCTGCTTGTTGAAAAAATGTGTTTACTTCAATGTGGCTCCAAAAGCAAATGTGTCCGCTCAAGCATCTTAACAGAGGCTGATAGGATAGATTGTCTGCATTTTATACAAATAAAACCCATGTCAGAGGAACATTCTATTGCTTTACAACATGAAGAAGTATCAGTTGAGAGAGGAGGAAATATGCACAGAAATTTTAAAGCCAGATAAAAGTGTTCTCTTTAAATTTTTATGCACTGGAAGCAATAAATAACTATTTACAGAAATACTGATATAAAATGAATGCAAAACAACTATAGATTGCGGCAATAAATAACCATGTACATAAATAATGGTATAAAATCAATATATAACAGCAAATAACTATATGCATTTTAAGTGACTCCAATCAAATAGATACAATAATAAATTTGTTCATTTTCAGTTATCATATCGATTAAAAAAACTGCTTTCAATAACCATCGATTTTGCTTGTCATCTACGGTGTCAGCCGAGTTAAGAGAGATGTGCATCTGAATACTCTGCAGCTATCATTATTAGATTTAAAATTCTGTTGTTTGCAGATATCTAATTAATACTTTTTGTAAGACCCATGTGTCTGATACATAGCAAAAAATAAATAAATAAAATGTTTATACGTCCTTAAATAACAGAGATATTAAATGGACATGAACTGGAAGTCTTTTGAAATAAATGAGAGAACCTCAGGCTATGAAAAAATACAGACAAACTTTGCCACTACTGTTTATTGATGATGTATTCAACACTGAAAGCAACTAGGCCCCTGCAAGTTTCTACGTGGAAAAAATGAGAATCATTCAGCAGAGAATGAGGTCAGCTCATATGGCTACAGTTTGTGGCTTTTAGGTTGTAGGGGTTAAAGGCCCTGTACTTACTGTGTATGTCCCATATACACTTTATGTGATTATATACCCTGGACAAATGCTATGGTGCACGCTCCCTATACATATATATATATATATATATATATATATATATATACATATATATATATATATATATATATATATATATATATATATATATACAGTATATATATGTATATATATCCTTGCCCATTAACTCTACCTGTCTGGAGATTCCATAAGCGGATTCCCTAAGTAAACCAACAAAAAAACTTTCCTCATAAATCAACACTCAGATGCATACATTCATGGATTTTATACATTTGTAGATTTTATAGTGAATGTATAGATCTTATACATTCCAATTTGTATAGTAAAATGCTACAAGGTCATTTTTATGAAATACTCTGCTCAGAGAATGGTTTCATCCAAAGGCTAGCAAGGATGTTAGGCATCAGTTCTAATTACAGCACTCCCCACACCTGCCATCGACTCAGATGTATACCTTTGACCAACGTGAGGTCAAACTCAGCACAGCTAAACAAAGAATTAACAAAAACCTTTGCATGAAAATGACAATGGGCCCAAATCCTTCCTCAATATAAAGGTGCAACAAATTTAGTCAATGGTTATATATTTGGTAACCAAGAAACATTTTTTCACAAAGCTCACACATGGGCTTTGACTACCAT
The DNA here is from genome assembly GCA_019176425.1 of Megalops atlanticus. Lineage (NCBI taxonomy): Eukaryota > Metazoa > Chordata > Actinopteri > Elopiformes > Megalopidae > Megalops > Megalops atlanticus. The sequence continues at coordinate 18,777,255 of CM032878.1, read as the reverse complement.
CATGATAAAGTCAGGTATAACCCACATTGTCACAGAGGGATGCTCTTGCTAGTGTTCTTTAAAGAACACACATGGTCTATATAAATAATGTAACATGTCTTATGAAGTATACTGAACTTTTTTATTGAGAGTGATGGGTGCTTGATCAGATGTTCTTTTTTCATATAGTTATAGAGTTAATTATAGGTTCCCATAATGTTGTGACTGCCTGTTTGATCATATGATATATAACAGTGCATTGCAGTTAATGAATGTAACACTGCGTCAGCACGAGCAAAACAAGATTATAATTGCAGAGAGCGGTTCAGAATTCCGTCTGTCCATCACATTGGGCACATCAAATGTTCGTACAAATGTTAATGAAAAGGAAAGGTACAAAATTTCTAGAATCGCCCAGATCCTAAATCAGCCCCCACTGTCCTATTCTCCCTCAAATTTAGAGTGAGGAACTCAAAATCCTGTCCTACCATCTCTCTGGTACTGTTGATATTCACAATGACCTTTAAGCGACCTCTGAAGAGACCTCTCAGTCTAAGACCCTGCTCTCACCTGTATTTTGTGACCTCCTTTGTCTGCTTTGAGACAATGCAGAAATTTGCTGTAATTCCAAAACCGGATTACTCAACAACGCTTTGTCGCACAAACAAGTAGTATCATTGGAAAGGGTAAGTTCTGCTGTTTATTTTGATATGCGGTACGTTGTGAAGCGATAGGGACTATTCAATATTGTGACTTATTCAACCAAAAAGCGGGAGTTAAAATGGGTGAAGAAATTAGTAAAGATATTACTTTGCTAATGTTTGGCCTGTCTTCATAACTTGATTACTTCGGTATCTACTAGGGATGAAACAGTTACCTGTTTCACGGTAAAATTCCCGACGGTTAATATTACCGTTTCAAATTTTAATTATCGTTAAAACCGTGGTAGATTGCTGCGCTTTAAAAAACTCACGTTAAATACTGTCCAGCATCAACCAAAGTTAGCAAGTCTCCCAGACCCAGGCGCGCAGGTGAGCAGGCGCAGCATGCAACATGTGTTTGTTTTGTATCAGTGAAAACACGGCGGAAGGCAGTGACAGCGCTCCGGAGATTTTTCAGCCAAGAGGACGAGTTAACTTCTAGCTCAGTGCATGATGTGGAGACTTTGGAATGGGGGAAAATGTCATGGTTTGTCTGTCTAACTTGCTAATAGCTTGTCAATAATGTAAACTGAAGCTTTCAGTGTTACCTACTCTTGTAAAAACACTACACGTTGTCAGTGGTGTAGTGGAGCTGGCACTTTTTAAGGCTTTTCACGCTGCATATTGTTAGCCCAGGGCTGACACCTTTGCTGACAGAGTGGGTTGGGGCAGAAATAGTTATAGGGGAGGAGAACACCCACACAGGCCAAGAGGAGGAAAAAGCCTTTGTCCCACCTACAGATAGGCCTACAGACACAGAGGAGCAAAGGGAAGGGGTGCCCATGTCTGTGTCCCTCTCTGATCTGGTCTCCATTCCCATCAGGCAAAGAGGCCAGAGAAGAAAGCGCCTTCCAAACCACCTTCCTTTCACCTTACAAGTGATGAACATTTTTCATACATAGAGAAAAGAAAACCAACAAGCAAAAAATCCAAGAAGAAAAACAAAGCAAACACATTTGGTAATGAGCCAAGCACAAGCAGAGAGGGGGATGACATCTGCAAAGTTTGCAAGTTTAGATACAGAGTGGCAGAGGATCCCAAGAAGACAGAGGAGTGGGTGAAGTGTGAGATATGTGAAAGATGTTTCCATCAGACATGTGCAGAAGATAATGGAATAATTGATGATTCAGGGAGCTTAAATTCTAGAGACTGCCTTTTTAGGGGGTGGCCATGAATTCGATTAGTTGATTGAGTCGCTCTGACAATCAGTCTTTTTATCAGTTTGAGAGACATATGTTTTTTAAATTAATTAATGTTTTTAATTTATATGTATTGCTTAAAGACATCTGACGTTTTTTATAAGATGACATTTCAAGTTTGTTTTTAATCATTCTTGTTATTGAGGTTATGTGTTATGATAAGTGTTTTACATCTGTAAATATATAGATGTTTAAATCTATAGGCAAATTAGATCATTTATGAGTTCATTTCAACACCTGCTCCAAGAGATCAAATTTGAAGTTTATTTTTGTTCATTCTTGTTATTGAAGTTATATGTCATGATAAATAAGACATACTGTATGTTTCAATGTTTAAATCTATAAGAAAAATAAATAATTTACATTCAGTCATTTCAGCCCCTGCCCCACTCTGTTTCAAGCAAAAATTGAGTGTCCCACTTTAACAGTATCGGTGTCCCACTTTACCAATGTCTCTAAAAAGATTTGGGGTTTGGTCAGTTGAGGTTTGAAGAGGCGACATTTTATCTGTGTTTGGTATTTTTTCATTTCAGTTTTTAAATTGTGTAAAAGACAACCTAAGATTTTAAAACTATATTATGTTATGTACGGCATTAAGATTATAGTAAAAAGTGACAGAGAACATGAAATTTCCAAAACGGTCCCACTTTACCAATCTTTACCCTAAAACAGCACTCCCTCTCATGTGATATTGCTTAATTATTGTAATTAAGGCACAGTCATTAGTTGCTTCTTATGGGAAGGTTACATTCCATGGTTTTTCTGTACCTATGGTCATGACTGGAGTCGAGGGGAAAATCTGAGTCTTCAACGACCAAGACTGAGTCAAGACTGAGTAAATATGCAGTCGAGATCGAGACAAGGTCTCGAGTACTACAACACTAGTTGATGGTGTCTGCACACTGCACATGTTGAGGCCTTTGACCTAACAACCATTTTTCAGTTCGTGACAGGCAGAATTGTGCATTAAAGGTACAGACGGGTTTGCATCACCCAGGTCAGGGAGCATGTTGACAAGGCTTTTAATGAGGCTAGCAAGAAATGAAAAGCTGCGCATAAATTAGGCTGAGTCATCGCTCCCCTGTAGCCCAGGGTATGGTTGTGAGTGATGGATAAAACAAAGGAAGTTATTATTAATCTAAATAGCAAGCCCAGGTTTTAAGCTGCCAAGGTTTTAATGCTCTGGTTTGTTTCTGATATTAAGTAAATCAATGCTCTTTCTGTTAATACTGCTACAGAGAGGACTTGAGAGTATTAAAGGGAGCCAAGTTAAATCAAACACAACTGGGGCTCAGTTGTTAGCCTGGGGCCAACGTGATGAAATATGGTCTTGGGCCTGGCAGGATTTCAGATACCATTGAAATAATGTCATTATAATGTCTCAGCTGGGGAGCTATAGAAATATATGCCTGATCGGCTCAAGTCAAAACGGGAGCAAATGTATATGAATCCATTGCTCACATAAAGGAGTAAATGATCTTGGTCAGTGCTTTGCGTGTCAGAAAGTCAAAGTTTAATGTTTCTACGTCAGGAGAAACTCTACAATTGGTGTGTTTTAAAAGATGTCAGTTTTCCAGTAGTTATGTGAATGTGATATAATCAGGTGTGTGCTATAATCTGTGGGTCTAGTGTTATACAATTCACTTAATGCTATGTGATTTTGTCGGGACAATAATGTTCTTTTAGCATAAGACTTAATTCCTGTAAACAACTGGAAACCTCAGAAAGGAATATCTGCACACTTTTCAAACAACAGAACAATGGATGGTGTATAATTAAAAAATCTTATGAATCTTAAGAATTCCTCTTGTATAATTTGAAAATTAGTATTGACTCATTTCAACAAAACTGAATTCACATTTCTTTCTCACTCTCTCTCTTGTGTGGGGGGGATGGTATTTTAGTGATATTCAAGGGTAGGCATGTCAGTCCAACCACAATGTGCTTTGTGCTTTATTCTGAGAAATGAATTTTGACTAGTGTGTTTGGTTTTTTGCACAACATCATGGGATAAGTACAATGACCTTAGCAGCATGCTAAGTTAAGGTCATTGCACAACATCATTGGATAAGCGCAATGACCTTATCTTAGCATGCTGCTAACTGCGCAGGTTTTGCACAGCATCAGCTCAATAATAGCTAAAAGGAATATCTAAAAAGGAATGTATGGAATGAGTTCACCTTAATTCAGGCTCGGCACCAGGAGGAAATACAGAGGGGTGCAATTGCAATCCATGGGAGTGCACAAAATGTCATAAATACTATACAGACATTGGGATATAAGGAGACAACGGGGGGTGCACTGAGGTCCATCTGGGGGTGCAATGTGCCCCTATGCATCCCCATAGCACCGGGCCTGCCTTAAGTGCCCTACATTTGGACTATATCTTGCCAAGTTAGATGCAACTTTAAGATATACACCCATTATGTCTGAAAAAAGATAAACAAACCTTTTCAGAAAGGAATTAGAAAATGCCAAGGGACATATTTCATTGAAAATAGAACATTGTCACAACATTCAATAAGGTGTGAGGCCCATGTGTACTAAATTTCTTTTCTAAATCTCATAAATAATAGGGATGTTAACTAGCTACAGCCATTTCATTAGTCAGTTGCAAATACTATGTTGCAATTGAAATATACCTCAGTAGCTTGATTGTTTTTGCAGACCTAAATACTGTTTCATGATTTTTAATGCAACAGTTAAAACATCAACAAAAAAGCACTGTTAGCTACACAGCTGTGTGATATATGATTTTCATGAAAGCTTAAGCTCCTCTGTCGGAGGAGTAAACACTGGTTATCCAGATTAATGCATCATGGCTATGCTCATTTCAGGATAACTTCATGGCTATTATTGTGAGCTATCACTTCTGGGTGACATTGAAGGTCACATATCTTTAAATTTGATACCATAGCCTATGGAATTAATAAAACACATGAGTTTTAATGGTGAAATACTAAAATATTAAAAACCAAAATTCTCATTCATTTCAGATACCGTCATATGCCGAATTGATAGGCTTGGCTAGCCTATACTTTCCTTTCCAAATAATAACTGCATTTTCAAAACTAGGTTTGTTGTGCTATTGAATGATCGGAATTGTAGCTGAACCATCTCTCCTTGTTCAGGATTTTCTCTTAAACCACATATTAAAAAAAAATTGTGTGCTCTTAAGATAATGCTAACTTTTAATCTCTAGAGAGCAACATCAACTTTGGAGACTGTTGCAAGTGTGATTAAGAGGTAGATGAACTGGGTTAAGAGGTATTTCATGGGAAAAACATGACCACAAAGTACTGACATTTGTCATTGCAGTTGCCCCAAAGAGTTTAGCTGTTAATGAAATAAACAAATACTATTGCGCAAATGCCTGGAAATGACTGAAAAGCCATATTTACCTTATATTGTCTACTGTTGAGGAGGATGAGAAAATATTTCTTTTTATTATATATTAATGTTTCAGCACCAGATGCAAGGCATTTTTGAAGTGTGAAAACAAAAGGATTCTGTTGCCCTAACAAGGAGTTCTATCCTTATTAAGTGGCTGCCTCAGCAACTACCAGTTATTAAAGTTGCAGTATTCACATTGGTCTCATACAAGGTCAATAAACGTAAAGCTTTTAACAAGTGCCCTTCCTTTTGTTCCTGCCCAAGGCTGGAAGAACATTAACACACAAGGTTGTTGAGTGCTGGCACGCTGGAGGAGGTTTACATCTTCATTCATTCTAACTCACTGTTGCAATTTCCACCAGGCCAATTGCTGTCACACTACTGACACAATAGATGCACAATTTCTGCCAAACTTCACAAGGGGCATAACTCCAGGCCATCCTTGCACCTAACAGTGTCCTGTCTGAATGCAGTTTTTCTTGAAAGCCACTCATCAGTCATGTCTTTTTCCCCACATAAACTGTGAAGAAAATATTCTCTCAAAGAAGAAAACTAATAAATCCACAGGGTAAACATAGACATCCCATATTTTGTACTGTATGGGATTCAATGTGTGATTAAAATGCTATACATATAAAACATAGTGATTTGGAACTAACAGAGGGCCATTGTCAAGATGATTATTATGACCAATGTGCATAATTATTGAAAATAAGGATGTTTGCACACTTTACCATGTGTGTACAGGCCACAGCTACGCACAGAGGACACAAAGTAAACTTGAATCAAATACTCCCACACTCTGTGTGCCTCGGACAATATCACTTGTACCCAACAACAAAGTTTATATTTCAGTTGTATGATGTTTGTTAGAGCATTCAGACAAGCAACATGAAAAGTGCTTCCTTTCTGAATCCAATAAATAGGTGTAATCAATAAAATCATGCCACTGGGCCAGCGCCAATCATCTGTTTAAAACAACCAGCAATATATTCCATCACATCCCCAGGAAGCAGTTATGATTAATACGTTAAGAAATATGTTAAGAAATATTTTTTTTTCCAGTCACTGCACACTCTGATTCACACAGACATTCAGAATACGGAAATGTGGAAACAGTCTTCACCAAGCTTATTACATGTAAACTGTAAAGTGTGGTCAGAAATTAAGGATCAGTGGATATTCAACAGACTGAAGACCCATCTCTTTACACTGCATCTTGGCTCCTCTATCCAATCATGACTCAGATCTTTTACTTACCTGTATAGTATTTGTAGTAGTGTAAGTTATGCTCTATTTGACTTATAAATTTATTGTAACTCTTACCTATATACTATAGCACTTGTTATCACAGCACTGTATAATGGATTGACGCATTTTCGGATGTGGTTCATTTTGTTCTGTGTGTGCCATTGTTTCTGCAATTTACAAGCTATTAGATGCACTTTTACTTTGCAATTCACTCTCAGAGTGTCTACTAAGTAACAGAATGTAAAATTGGATGTAATGTTCCCACATGCATTTAAGTGCAACAGTTTGCATTCAATGATAACATTCAGTGCAGAAAGATACAGATCTTGCGTAGTGGTGAAATCTAACAGTACATTGCAATAGTACTGTTAAACAGGAAATTCATAACAATTAAAGCTGCACGTCCATTACTGCATTGGTAATCAAAAAATGTGACCTTCCTTGAAGGGGGTAAGATTACACATGTATATTGGATGTATTGTACATTACAGCATTTATGGGTGGCTCATCACTGAGACCCCCAGGTGTTAAAGTTGTCAAGAAGACTTTTGTCACATGTTGCCTGAGATGAGTGCAGTGTTAGCTGTGTAAAGGCACATATAGCTGCTATTAGGTTTGAGGGTCTAAATGTATTGTGTTCAGCAAATTGATTAGGCTTATTGCATAAAAACTACCAAAGTTTGGAGTCAGATGCTAAGAAACATATACATATAACCTCATGAAAGCCATCTTTCATATTATTATTTTCTAAAAAAAATATCTGTGGATTGGTGCAGTTATCTCAGTTTCAAATGACTTAAAGGTACATTTTTCATTTATATATGATTTATGTATTGTATCTACTTGTTTTAATCTGTCCTTTCCTGCAAACTGTTTTTTTTTCATATTTAGATCTGTAATGTGTTACATCCATCTGTGAAAGGTGCTATAGAAATAAAGTTATAATAATTATTATTTTCTTTAGGTATCCAGGGTGAAAAGTAATGACTAAAAAGACATTTTATGACCTCTTTTGGTCATTTGTGTTTAAAATAAAAAGGACAAACAAAGCATACAGGATTATTTTACTCAATATGTTTCCTGTATCATAAGACAATGTCACCTTCATCATCACAGTCCAGAATATTTGAATAACCATCCAGCACTTATACAGCACAAGGTTCCTGTTTAAATGTTACTGGATGCAGTCCAGTCTTTTCTCAGGGACGAGCAAGGAAGCTAGAGGAGTAGAGCCTCACTGCAGCTTGACTTCTCCTGTCTGACCTGCGAGCCCTCTGACTAGAGGTGGACATGCGGAAAGACTGCGAAGAGTGACTGAGCAGCAGCTGGCATCCTTCCAGACTAATACTGCTAAGAGGCATCAAAGGCAGTGTCTCGGGCTAGCCTTCACAGTGGCGTGCACTGAATACACCCTGTGCATCGCAGAAAAGTACCGTGGCAGAATTATTCATTGACTCATGCAGAGCGCAGAGATTGGTTATGTTGCTCATTTGAAGGAAACATGCAAGGAGGACTTGGTGCACAAAAAAATCTGAAAGGCTTTTAAATGCATAACGTTCTCTGAAGTCATCTGAACTAAACATAACCATACCATATAGAGGTGCGCCTGTATCATATTTGTTTTTTAATATCAATCATACTGTACATGTTTTGGATGAGGATGCAGGAATGCGAGGGGCTGTGTGTATATGTGTGTGCCTGTGTGTGTGCTTGTGTGTGTGTGTGTGTGTGTGTGTGGCATTGGTGATAGAGGAGTGGAGGTGCTAGCTATTTGAGTGATATGCTGTTAAAAATTTCCTCCTAGCTCATCTTTTTAACCAGACTACTTGACAAACCATATCAGCATCTTTTGAAATGTGATTCATATTCAGCAGGAAACCTAATTAACTTTAGCAGATAAAGCCGATGATTTGGAATTTGCTTGCATTTCAGAGCTCAAAGTCACAAATGCGTAAAAAAGCAATACCTTTGCTTACATATATTTATAAAAAATGCTAACAGCTGTGAAAAAAGACATTTGTGATACATTTATTCTGGTAAAAAAGAATATGTCTTATATTTCAAAATAAATCTTTTTGATTATTGCAATTGTGTCATTTTTTAATCTCAACTGACATTGCAGTATGAATAGGCAACATTGATTTTCCTGTCCATGGAGGCAATTTAATTTGTTGTTTGGAATTTAAAGATTGGTTAATACAATCAAGATGGACAGAAGCATAGAGAAGTCCTTGGCTTAAAAACAGGAGATGAGGCAATCACTTCCAGAGAAAATGAAGACAGAAAGAGATGGGAAAGGCTATAATGAGCTATCTAGAAATATCAGCCATGTGTGGAGCACTTTAAGAAATTATGAATTTATCACTGGTCTCCCCCTCAGTTTTGTTGAATCTCTACCCCCTTACCTTCTCTGATAAAGAGATTTTGGAATTCTCCCGCAAGGAATTCATTAGTGAAAAGAAGCACTTTTGTACTTTTTCGTACATATCTTTATACATTATGGCTGTATCTCTTCTATCTATAATATCTTTTTCTCTAGTGTGTTATGTCTTATCTCAATATCCAGATAAACTCTTTTCAATAACATGACATTGTTTACTCCCTTCATCCTTAATCCATAGCAAGTCAGCAACTGACATGGTTTATATTTTACATATTATTGATTTAGACAGTGCATCTGGACATTTACCAAAGCAATTCAATTTAAGTGCTTTGAGAGAGGCTACAACTGCATCACTCTACCCTGGATTCAAATCCATAACCATATTACCTCAGGTCCAGTTCCCTAATGACTACTCCACACTGCCATCCACTGACACTGACATTCTGTCTCACCAGCCTCAGCGCTTCACAAGGAAACTTACTTGGGTGTGAAGAACATTTACAAGACTGTTTGCTCTTGTGTTTTTACCATTTGCAACTGGGCGTCTCTTTAGTAAATGCTTCCTAAGGCCAATAAAGTTCTTTATGGGAGTAGCCCATAAGCCCTCATTGGACTGAGTGAGAAAGTTAAGTAAATCAAAGAGCATAAATCACTGCTTCACCTCTTTGTAGAGAGTGGAATGAAAAAGATGTGACCTACTTTTGGGTTATTCTAATCAAGCAAAAGTACAAACCATAACTCTCTGTTCTGCTGTAATTTACTTGAATTGTAATTTATTTGAAATCACCGATCAAGCAGTCCTCTTGGCAGACAATCAACATAGTGTAAAGTGTAAATGATTGCGTTGCACCTTGAGTGCCCAGAGCCTGGCTCTGAGATGGGCCTTCATGTCCACAGAAAGTATCCTTTGATAAAGACCACAATATTTCATTTTATTGTAAAAGTAACACAAAACACAACAGTTAACAATATAAACAGCATCAGCAGCTGCAACAACAATAAATACATAAATAATAGTGATGCCAATAATGTGCAAATGAGGGTTGATTGTCTGATTGTCTGCTATTGTTACTTGTGGAGGACTCTCATTGGTATCACTAGAACAGATGCCATCTGTTATGAGTCAAGACTACTGTAGCAAGATGCATTAATTGTGAATCACAGAACAGGAAGTACATACCCATTAACCATAGACAGAACAGTCAGGAAAACAGTGCTAAAATATAAGGTTACAACTGTAGTTAGCTTATACATGGTGTCTAGGAGTTATCATTTAAGAGCAACACTTGAATGAGACATAGGTCCCAGTAATTATCTGTAAAAACAACATGGTTATGGATTACCATATAGAACCACGTGAAACCAGTTTTCTTATGGTGTCAAATAATGATGCATTTTTGCAAGTATTTTGCTTCATACTATCCTACTCATAGAGCCTAACAATAGTCGCAAAAAGAGCAATATTACAACATGCTTAATTTCAGTGTTTGGAGTCATCATGTACAGTCTACAACGTTTAGGATATGTCTCGGTACTGGGAATCAACATTAATTCTGAACAGATGGGCTTTCAGTCAGCATTACAAGATGGTGAGTGATTCTGCAATTGCAGGTAGCTCAACCAGTGACAGGGAGCTGGTGAAGAAAAGAAATGAGGATGCAGTCTGCAGCCACAGAAGGGAGGGTGACCAATGGCTGCCAAGGGGAGAGCCCAGGCAGGGGATGTGAGATCTGGTGATGGACTGAAGGTTGAAAAAGAGCTTGTGCCCTTGACTGTCCAGCAAGCTGACACAAGAGTCTTGAATTCGACGTGAACCGCGAGGTGAAATGCGGCCATGCTGTGGGAGGCAGGAGGGGCTGAGGCCTGAGTGAGCTGGAGTGGTCTGATCCTGCAGGCAGGGGAGGCCTGCTAACAGGAGCCTGCTGCAGTCCAGACAGGATAATGAAAGGTTCTGAGCCAGAAGCTGGACTGTGTAGGTGAGGAGAAATTAACAGATATTTAGAATGTTTTCACACCTATGGGACCTGGTTCTCTGTGAAGGAGGACTTGGCACCAAGAATATTTCATGGGAGAGGAACAGTGTAGAACTGTCCAGATTCGTCTAGAAGAAACAGAGTGACAATGATTTCACATCCAGGTAGAGATCTCCACAAGGTGGTAATACACACAGAGATGTGTGAGGGAGGGTTGAATTTACCACAGTAGTGGTAGGAAAACATATGTGCAGAAATAACAGATCCAGGTGATTTAATGTAAAGGGAGACTAGAACCGGAATAAGTATTGATCCCTGGGGGACTGTTGTTGAAAGATACTGAGAAGTTAAAGTGGAGCCTTCTCAGCTGATTTGGTAAGAACTATCTGATACCTCTGAGGAGTTAAGCCAGTCCAAGGCAGTGTCTGAGATTCCCATCCCCAAGAGGGTGGACAGGTGAACTTTTGTGCAAACACATAACTGCCCCCATGGTCTCTGTGGACAGATTGCACATTTTTAAATCTTACCAATTTACCAGCGTACTTTTTGATGTAGATGTGTGAGAAAATATTGTGGCAATTTAAACAAACATTCTACAGCCACCTATGTCACACAACTGTCTTCAAGACAGCCACCATTTCATGAAATATATGAGTAATGTCTGGAGATCTGAATAAATCAATATATGACATAACATACACAGAAGTAATATTATTTCACTTTTTTAAAGTAAATGTCTAATAATATGTCTAGCTACATTTTAGCTTTATTTGGGAGCATTGTCTCCAACACATTGTAAATATATTGCTCAGTCAAAGTTCTGTGATGATTAACTTAGATACAGTTTATTGTTTTTAAACTCATTGTTTTTAAAATTCACAAGCCAGCTTAACATGCGTAGTTACCTTGCTGGAGGAATGCAGTAGATAATTGCATAGTATTTCTGTATTTTTGACAGCTGTCTGGTAAAATTAGTGCATTTGTCAACAGCTTTGAACTGTGATGAGTGTATCACAGCATAATAATCAAAACATTGTTTGGTTTGGTCCTTGGAAGAATGCCTTTGTTGTTTACACCTGCCTGTTGAACATATAATTGCATTCTAACTTTTTGATTTCAAATTTAATGGCAATTTTTACTCTGAACGATTCCCAGGGGAACTAAAAGATGTATTTAACAAAAGTTATGAAATGATAGTGGCACATGTTTTGCACACAGTTATATATATAAAAAAGGATGTATGCTAAGCCTATTCTAAGCCAAAGATGCATATTGAATGTCAAAAAACATAACAAAACAAAAAAAACCCCACAAAACTTAAATGCTGATTTAACCAGCAGCTGCCAAGATAAAAAAAACTCCCAACCATTTTCAACAGCAGTTCCTCACGTGAAATTGTTAACCATATTAAAATAAGAGCTTCAAAAACGAAATCTATGTGAGAAACAAAATAACTATGTATCCTGAATCGGTAGGCCTGACAATGTATTTACAACAGAGTGTTAAGGCAATAATGTCCATTTAGAAAAGCCTGGTAGCTATTGGCAACCATTCTCTATCTGTATTCAGTAGTTCTATGTCCATATTTTTTATCCATTCTTTAGAATGGCATTGCTTTGCTGCCAGGGTAACACAGGGTTGTTTGTGGAACACTCTGTACCTCTGGGCCTGTTATTCCTAAGAGCTAATCACTTGTGTTGATCAGCATAATTTTCAGGTTTGGGGAACAGTCTCTTATACATGGTTGATTTTTTTTGTTTTTGTGTGGGGATTGAAGATACCTCTGAAGTTTAAGTCCATCAAAGTCCATTCAACTCCACGAGTCGAGCTTGTGGGTTCCATAATGGATGCCTCAGGGGGGAGTCTGAGGGTGGAAAGAGTAGACCAGAACTACAGTCAGTCTTCCTGAAAGATGGTAGAGACTTGTGTACCAGACAGAGCAACATGGTGTCATTAAAAATTCAAGAACCATACAGTAGATGGAAGAGACAGACCTTCTGCCAGCGTAGTATTGGCTGGCAGTTTTGATTAGGACCCAATTAATTTATTCAGTATTTTAATACAGTTACATAATTAGGGAGAATATTTTCCTGTTTTGCCTGTTTGGAGACAAAATTGCCTGAGGTGCATTCATTATTCTGTACACAATATTATTACATCTTCAACAGGATTAAAATTGCTGTCATTGCCATCCCCACGCCATGATACAATTACCTAGTTAAGCTAAAGACCATGGTCCTTGGCCTATCCAAAATAATTGTACTCTTGCTCTGGCACTAGAGGGTAACGTAACTGTCTGTAGTGGATGCTGTTATTCTCATGCATCCCACTAAGGCCTGCTACATGCTCACTCACTGTAAAACAAAAAATAGCTGTATCAGATGGCTAAAAGCATCTTTAATGATATATACATCTTAGAAAGGAGTGTTTTATCACTACAGTTAGAAAAGCCCATTTTCTCAAGAGGGCAAAAAACAGCATCATACATATGAAAGGAAGGTAAGAGTTGTGGTTATCTATTGAAGTGGCACTTCTATCAGTGCAGAGAAAGAAATAACACAAAGCTGACTTATTTAAGAACCAACTAAACAGTGCTTATTTTCCATTGTCCATATGCTGTTTTTTCTTTTATAGCATGAGCATAAAAAGCAATGCAAACTTAAACAAAACATGTAACAAAGCAATGGCAGTGCACAGAAATTCACATGTTGCTGTCTGGGTTGTTACAGGGACTATAATTGATCTGCAGACTGTAAAAGAAAGAAAGTGTGGTGAAACCTGGGCTATAAGTGTTCCAGTACCATATGTACCTGCAGGATTTGGTCAAGCCATCATTTATGAACAGACCAGCCTATGGGCTAAAGAGCCATGGGTTTAGTTCTGCTTATGTGTTTTTATTGATTAATAGGATCATGTGTGTTTGTGTTGACAATCAATTACAGATAAACCACAAAAATCTCAGCTAAACACTTAGATTGATACTAGAGCGAAGTTTAATCTTAAAATACACTGCAACAAATACTACTCCTGGTCTGTGTCTAATGTATAAGGAATGAGGTATTACTTGTCTCGATGCGAATGCTGTATAAATCAAAATTAGTAAAGATAATATATTATCAAATGTAAGAATTATATCATGGTTTTGCCATTATTTAGTTTTGATATGTGTGTGATTTTACAAACAAACGATGCTGTACTCATATTTCCATAAAGCCCTTCACAATAACATGTTGCGATTAACAGGAAGTTAATCAGATAGAAGTCCAACAGAGTCCCCATGGATTACAGTAATTTATAGCATTCCTGACCACTGAATCAACACAATTAGTTGCTGATCCCAACATATCCCTCCGCTTGTTGTCTCGGAATAGTTTTAATACAGATAGGTAGCACGCAAATTTCTAGAAGCTAGAAAACGTTTTAATGTAATCCACAAAAAGTGACGTTTTGGAAGACTATTTACGCCGCTACAGTAATTATCAATAATTACTTCAGTGCGAGTCAGCTATATGTATTTTTGCTTTCAATTATACTATATAATTTATCTTGTGCATTTGGCATTGGGGTGGTTCGCTGAAAGAAGAGCATGCATGTCTCCCATTATATTATATTTCGCCAACAGTTCTTCTTGAATATTTATGAATGTGCCTCCTAACGTCACGGCGTAGCAGAGCTTTTGCCTGCGTTCTACCAGAGAGAGACGGAGAGGAAAGAGAGGGAGCGAGAGGGTGGGACGAAGAGAGCGAGAGAGAGCTTGAAAAAGAGAGAGGTTTGCTAGCTTACCACAGAGAAAGCAGCGAGCAACAGCAACGTTGGATAGCATCTAAGAAGAAACCTTATTCAACTTTCACCCCACCTTTCATCAACGCCGTCTCCACGTTTTCACTGGGTTATCGTAATTTTTGCTAAAATGCAGAGAGATAGAGCATGAACTAACGTTACACATCTGAATAAATATCAGGACGAATCGGGTGACCACAACGTCTTTGAGAAAGGAAATGTCAAAGCTCTTCTCGTGGAGATTTTTTTTGCGCAAATCCGAAGATTCTGAATCATTTTCCTGTGGACTGATATCGCGTGAGTGAAATTAAAGTCATTTTATGGACGTACAGCGAGACGAAAGACTGTTTTGATTCGGGTACATCCGTGGCGATTACAGGCTGGCGAGAATTCGCGGCGCTTTATTCATTTCCCTAGGACACGACAGAGAAAGCTTTATGGTTTATCTTGAACACAGCAAAACCGTACTGTGTAGATGATCATTTGGCTTCGTGCTGTCATCAAAGGAAAGGCACGCTTTCGTCCAGCATCCTCCTCAACCTTGAACTTCTCTAGCAGATGCAGTTTTGCCGTAGTCTGGGAAACTCAATACGTGGATGACAACGTTCCTCCAACCTTCAGCCCCCCAGAACTGTGCGACGCACATCTCCGTGGTGCTGAAAGGATAGCTCACGCTGTATCAGAACCACAGGGCTGACGGTCTGAAAGGTGTCTGTTTTATTTTGAGGCAGAACTAAAATTATTCCAAATGGTTTGGTGTGCATTCCTTCATATGGGTTGATGCCTTAGGCTTGAGCGCTCCTCTCGGTTTCATGGCTGTGGCACGTAAAATAAAAACTTTGCTGACTGTTAACATTTTGGTTTTCGTGGGGATTATACTGTTCTCGGTGTACTGCAGAATTCAGGATCGTTCCGAGGAGCTCGTGCAGATCGGAAGGACCTCCGATCCAAGAATTCGAAGTAGGAATGGCAAAGTTACCAACTTGGTGGACAGGCAGTCCATACTTCAGAGGCTCGAACACCTTGAAGACGTAGTCTACAATCAATTAAACGGTATTTATTCTTATTCTTATTATCACATGAGAGGGATAGTGTATCTCCTGTTATTCTATATTAATATGAGCCTATTATGGAATTCTTTAGTTTTGGTTGGACTTGTCAACTTCTCAGTTGTCAGTATGTGTGGGCCATGAGTTGCTAATAAAAATACATCAAGGATTTTCTATTGTCCATAACGCAATACTGTATTGACAGCTTACATAAGACATCATAAGAGTAAGAAGTCAAGTCTCCATGTATTGCCCTGCCCACGTACTTTTAAAATCTATGGTTCCTGCACACATTTGAAAATTGATATTCATAAGGCTGGGGTATGGAAAAGCATTTTATTACTCTGACTTGCATACAAATTATTCTTATAATGCAGTTGTGGTTTAATGTGGTTACCAAAGCTGTATCCTACACATAATGCTTTGATTCTGCCTACCTGACCTTTCAGCAAAAACACACTCAATGTGTTTTTTTCCACTAATACTATAATTTTTTTCCCCTGAGGACCATAAAGTGCACTTACTAGCTTACTCTTGGTTGTCTTTAGTACACCCCACCGTCTAGTACTCATTTCATCGATTGACTGGTAAGATATGAAATTATGTTTTTGGTTTAATTACTCCATTGTGACAAGTGTGACCCTTTAATTAACTATTTCATACCTGATTACAAATGCCTGTGGCACCATAAAACAGTTATGAAATCTTTGTTCTGTTGTTTAAAAAAGGCTCTATATTAAGTTGTTTATGATAAAATATAAAACTGACTTCATTGCATTTTGTGTTTTCTAGTCGCTATAATATATGACAAAAAGGTTGGTCCACAAAACCACAGCATCAGTTGTTATGGATCAGCAATTGAGGATACTGTGAGATCCTTTTGTTATGTTTCCAGTTTGCTGGATCATGAAAAGGCACTGTGGATAATTTGTTTTAGTTTATTTGGTTTACAGAACATTGGTGGTTTGTAAGTTCATGAAACAATATTATACTTGCTTGTATGTTGGCCAGAGACCTGGAAATGCTACCTGTTGATATTTTTGTTTCATGTAAACATGTATGTACAATAGATAGATCGTCTGCAAAATTGGTCTACTCCCATGTGTCAGCTATTGGATATAGGTATGATTTCCTGTTTCTCTACACACTCACGCACTTCAAAATGTAAACATATGGGTCCCTAGATTTACAATCTGCGAACAAAAATCACACACCTATATAATCATGGAACAATGTATGCTGGAGGTTCACCATGATTTGATTTGTCTTGTCCTTTTTTGAGTAGCAGGCTTGTACTTTTTGAATGAATGCCAACCCTAATAGTTGCACATGGCTTTGTGTATCATTACAACAATGTGCAGTCTCTGCCCACAAAAGGCCCAAATGTGAAAAAGCAGCTTTGCACTCTTTTGATTTTAAAATGATAGAAAATTATTCTGCAAAGTTTCAAAAAACTAAATGAAAATAAGGCAATGCTGCTTAGTTTGCAGCTGAATTTACTTCCTTTCCATCTTACAGCCTCAGAGGATGCAAGGTATCTATTCAGGAGTTGTGCCTTAAAAAGGTACAACATTCATGCATTTTTTCTGTTGCCATTTAAACAAGCAGAAGTAAATGAAACCAGTTCAATACCATGTGCAAAATACAGTAGAAAAATCTGTGTGTTGTAAGGGATGTTTTTAGATGCCTTTGTTGCCATTATTATCGTTGTATCTAAATGCACTGAAAAGATGCATTGGGCTGTGGGTCTTTATGTACCAATTATATCCAGCCAGTGTTCATTCTTAGTAAACAAAAAAAAGTTTATATAATCAATTTCTGATTGTGATCAAAACCTAGAAAACCCATTTATGTAAATCCTGAACTGGTGGAGATAGTTAATTTGTAAAGCATCCACCTTAAGTATACAGCATCCATAGAAAGAAGGCATGCATCACTGTAATGTTGTTTTTCAAGCCTCATTGCAGCTTTTAGAAAGTCAGGAAGGATTATTTTCCACATTATTACCATTGACATTACTCATTACTGTACATTACTGAAAGCCTTTTGAGGACAAAATGAGCCATACCTTTAGTAATACATATATGCTCAATGCAGTTGCAATACACAGTAATGTATCTCACAAATGGTTGTCAAAAGTGGCTTCTTTCCATTATGAGCATACAGACGCTGAAGTTCACGCACTTTTCTATTTTTTTTTCTTCTTTCATCTCAAAGTGGTCAAGGGCAGTCTACTGGAGGACCCCTGAATGCATGGGCTTTGAATGTTTTCATTTGATCCTATTATTATTCTGTGGGACTGGCATCATTTGTGTATGAAGGAGGTCACTCTGTCAGTTTGAATTATCTCTGCGTTTGGAGCAGAGCCAGCACGCCACCGCTTAACGAAAAGTATAATTCGTCTTCTCATTGAGAGAGCTTTTATGCACCAGAAAAGCTGCCTCATCTCTGCCCCAAGGGGTAACAGTTTGGAAAATGAAGTCAGCTGTCACCCTCTCCATATTTGCTCCCATTGTATATATAGATTCATTGCGTCATTTGCAAATTGCGCAGATTCTAATGCTTAACATTGTCATTGAAATGGATGTTATCTGAGCATCTCACGTGCCAACAGCTATTATCATGTCCAGCCACAATTTGAAATAATTGTCCATTTTTTCCACTTATGTATTGGTTTCCCAACAATGGCACACAACAGGACTAATGCAAGGTACTGTACAATTAGATATTAAGGACATCTGTCAAAATGGCTGGGATATGACATTTCCCGCAACTATATTCATATAGTTGACTGTGCATTTGACCATTTTGACTGACAAAACACAGCAACCACCGATGTGTTTTCTCTATGTAGGCTGAGGACCTAGTGCTTTGAGTGTGTCATTTCATCATGTCCACTGGGAACAAATGTAAGAGAGTGAACAGTGTAAGAACACAAAACAAAACTGTGCTAAGGACTTTACTTCACAGTGTCTGATTCTAGGTTAACATAGTCAGCACATTTGTCACAGCTTCTTTCATAATTTTACAATATAATTAACTTTTGTGGGACTGCTGCTTTATACCATGCCATCAGTGTACAAAGCAATATGGAATGAGAGCAGCGTTATAGGATGATAAAATGATGTTGCCACAGAAATCCCTGCAAACCTGCAAACAAATTTACTGTATAGCATCATATTATGGGACTCCAAGCTTCAGTCAGCAGGAAGGGCATTTTTACGATGGCTAGGGCAATGGAAGCGTTGAAAGTCATAGATTTAAGAGTCATGAAAAGGATTGTGGATGTTACATGACTATTGTAAGATAGTATGATATTAAAAGGCATGGTTGAAATAACATGATACCTTCATTTTGAACATAAATGTCAAATTTGTGAAATCCACACATTGTGTGGGAAACCGATACTTTTTTCAATAGAAGCATTACTTATCTTGATTGAAAAGCAAGGCAGATTGGAATAGGGAATGGGGAGTGACAAAACATTTGAAAAACACATTTAAAATAATGATATGTAAATGCTGCATGATCTGTGCATCACTTTCCTTATAACAGTTGTGAATTAATTTAGTCCACCCTCAGGAAATCGTTGTAATGTATGCTCTGCCTTTTCTGACTATCTGCTCATTGATGAACATTGATATTGCAGTGCAATTTCCATCGAATAGAATCAAACCTGGCTCGATGATATTTAATTCCTTTCATGTGTCACTTTTTTAACAATGTTCCTGCATCTGAGGCAACTGTAGCAATTTAGTCCATATCAATGGAAAGGAAACCATTATTGCTTTGCCTCCTCTGTTTTTATAATGGAAGTGACTAATCTGATGTTGCTCAATGCATGGAAGAAAAGATAAGGAGAGTTTAGAATTCCTTGACTGTGAGTTACCCTGAGGAAAGGATCGTAGGTAATGTATGCAAAAAATGTATGGAATTACACAGAAGAAAGCAGAAGTGACTGGGTTATAGTTCACAATAAAACATATTTTGAGATGCTATATATTCTATACAAATATGTTTCTTTGTGTTATTACTTTTTACACATTACTGGACAGTACATTCTGAGAGGATTTTTTTTAACATACTGCACTTTTAGAAGTAAAAGATGGCAATGATTTGGCACACAAGCATTTCCTAATTCGATTGCAGAATCATTGAGATCTTTATAATAATGAATGCAGGGAAACCGAATGACAGCAGATTCCATTTTTAAGACTCTGGTACGACCTAGCTGGGGCTTGAATGGTCAACATCCCTCAGCAGGCACTTTAACTGCAAGCCCACTGAATTGGTGAACACTGCTGTGGTTAAGATGATATAGACATCTGCTTATGTTTTTGTTCAGCTTTGCATGGAACCAGTAAACATCCATATCATTTTACCATTTACATGGTCCCCTGTGTTTTAATTTAACAGGACTGCATGGTCTCTTGTGTTGTAATTTGATTTTGTTGTCACTGTTATTCATCTATTCACCTTGGACCTAAAGCAGGCTTATCACTTGAGGGTCTTTAGAAACAACTATTCAGAAAAATCAGCAGTCACTTCAGTGCTACTTCTGATTTTTTTCCTTGGTCTACTTTCATGAAAGTGAAGCCAAACAGAAAATAACTATCTAACATTTATTTATATCTAACCTTATAGTTACATGGTAGCTTTACAAAGGAAATGTATCTAAGGATTTGGGAAATTGATCAGAATTGAAACTGAAACTCTGAGCTGAACATCCATAAATACCCATAGCACTACAGCTGGTGAACCTTCATCTTGTGGAAGTGAAGTTTCAGGTTCCAAGTCCTGGAAATTTAGGTCTTAGTAATTTTGTGTTACATTATCATTTTCTGAAGCGATTTATTTAATGAATTATTTGTTATAGACTGGTTTATTTGCAAGAATGTGGATTGTCAGGAGGAGCTGAATTGCAGCATACTTCAGTATTTCATTTACACTTTCATTTGACATTTCTGCTATGTAAAAACACAGTGATTTCAAATTACTGCACAAATTATACACCTATAACCACTCAAAATATTTGCCATACATTAAAAATTGATGGTAAATTTCAACATTAAAAACCATTTCAGTTCAAGAAGACATGACATTCACTGACTTAGAATGAAGCAAGTGTCCCATTACATACAAGCATTACATTACAGTCCCCATACAGTATAAACATGTTTTTGATTGGTTCTGTACGCAGCCTCCATTTACACATTTCAGTTGCTCATCATTCTAACCAGGTACTGGTCATAGTGTTGTTCTGCTCCACATAAAATGTATAAGGGAGATCAAATCTAGGTCAGAAGTTGATGGATCAAGGTAGCCTCTTTGAATACATATATACAGTTCAGTAGATATGAATGTCAATACAATTAAAGTGTATAGATTGTGTCTGATGTGGTTATAGCAGTACTTTTATTTGCCTTGGAGTCCAAAAAAGGGAGTCCTGACCACAGGCCAAGGATGTTGACCCCTACTTGGACATCATAAACAGGGAAAAGAAAAGTGGGTATGGGGATGAATGCTGTTAACAGGTAGCATGGAAAAGAGGTGGTAAGGATTTTTATAGCTGTGGATGGGACTGGTTTTTGTAGATTTGATCAATTGTGTAGGGATTGTCTGACACATCTTCCAAATCTTTGGGCACGTAGCAATAGTTCATCTTGTGAAAGGCAGATGCCCTCAGCCAAAGGGCAGTCATGAGACAATGCCTTCCACAGCACTGACAGAGGCGAATCCATTTCTGTTTCCTCTCGCTTTCCTTTGAAAGAGACCCTGACTACAACATACACTTCAAAACCCCTGCTGGGTAGACTCGTCTGGCTCCATCTACTGAACTCATGTGACTGTCAAACTGTACAGTTGAGCCTATCATGCTGACACAAAATGTCACCCATAACTCTTTCTCTGTATCTACAATCAGTTATGACAGAGTTGAAGTTACCCTGAGAGAACATGGGGCCTTTTGTTTACCTTCATGACATTTGGTCAGGAAATAGGTTGTAGGTTTTGATAATATTACTATTTCCACCAAACTAGCTGCTGTATGTGCATGAAATGCACTATATAGTCGTGATATAATGAATTAATGAGTATATGCAACTTATATAATGAATTGCAATGAAAAGTCATATATCATCATCCAATATATTGAGGTAGCCATTTCCTTCATCATCAAAATAGTGATTCCAATATTCCAATAGTGATTGCACATTGGTAATCTCAAAGTGACAAGGAAGTGTTTGATTGTCAACATGGAAATCCAGCCACCGTAATACACAGCGCAGAACCCACCGTCACGGCTTTCTCACCATCATTCTGTAGTGCTGCAGAGAGAAAATATCACAGCAACACTGAGAGCTGAGAAGAGCTCTTGCTGTCAGCCTTACTATTTGATTCTGATTCCCAGTGTAAGCTTGGATCACACTGAGAACACCGCACAGGGGGATCATAATAAAATGATGCCGGCAAGGAATCCAGACCACTCCAAACAAGAGGATCAGGGTTAAAAAGTTTCTAAGAGCTATGTGTGACATTTTTGATGAAGTTCCCTTAAAATTACTCATTGTAATACTGCTCTTGTTGCTTGAAAAACACAGTGAATACATATTGTGCTGTGAATGCAGGTAAAAAGTCAGATTTTATGGCTAAAGCACTTCTGTGTTGTGCTGTCAACATAGAAATGTTGTCATTCACAGCCTGGTATAGGTAAGTTACTTCTCTTCAAAAGGACTTCTCCTTATATTTAGAAGATTGAATGAACTACATAGTAGCGCATGCTAAATAGTTGTTGCATAATTATAATAGCAGTGCATTTGCAACGTTTGTACTTTGCTGAACACAGTCCCTAGATGTACTAATATAATTAGAAAAGTGATGCAAATGCAAATCTTTTCTTGTTTGCAAAGTAGACTCTGTATGGTGCCTTGCATATACTACAAATTTAGACTCATACAAATTTAGACTAATTTCTTCTGTGAATAACCAAAATTTATTATCTCATGTTCCATCCTTATTAAATGATACAGTTTAAAAACAGTCCCCAGGGGTTCCATATGCCACAAATATTTATTTAAAGCTGTCTCTTTTTGCCTAATATTTATACAGATTCAGCTATATAAGTCTGGGTGTTTAACCACCTGTGTTTACTTCTGTGTGATAGTTTTGATTATTTGATTCTTCCTTCCAGTGTCTTTGAAAGTGTTAATTTTGATTCTGGTAAGTTTCTTTACAGATGAGAGAGGTTTCTATTTTGGTACTGGTCAGGCACTAAACTTAGTGTGGGTTGAATACTCCTTTCATGTACAATAGGGTTTAAGAGTGTGTGAACGCACACTGTGTGAACTGGGAATCAAGTGTTTTGTAGACATCAGTGTGGAGCAGTTTAGGGGTGGGCTGAACAGGTGGCCAACCACGTGGACTGTCATTTTCAAAAATCGAAATTGTTAGCCTGTTGACCGCTTCTTTCTGCTTATTGCTTTCTTCAGCAGTAAATCAATGCTTTATGAAGCAATTTTACTGCCTGCAACGTTTTATGGATTGGCCACATTTTAGCTTTTAAAAACATCTAGAGGGAGTTATTTTTCACTTTTCTCAAACAACAGATCAACCAACCACATCCATTTCATAAATATTTATGAACTCTCAGCGTCACTTTAAACATGCATATATTTATTCTACCTTTAAATCATTCACGTAGTAGCACTGTATATCTTTCATTCTGGAGCAGAGACTCATAAAAAAGTCAAAATCAGATACTTTTTGGGGGGCTGTTTCATAATTTATCGCTGTTATGGTTTTAATGCATCCTCCTGGCTGCAGTGAATTGATTTGCGGGGTGTACTGAGTAATATGCGGTTTTAGAATTCCAGGCACTTTGGAGTATTACCTCTCACAAGAGTGGTGCGGGTAAGGAGCCAAGGTCACTGCCCACCTCCCCGTTTGTGTATTCCCTCTCATCATGGCGGCAAATGCAACAAGCAACCTTTCCCTCAGAGCACCTCCATTTCTCAGCAACGCTGAAGCTGCCTTACCCTCCCCACATCTTCCCACACCAGATCCCACTAGATTACTCACCTCCCCGAATGTGAAAATAACAGTTTGAAACAGCATAGCTGAAAACAGTCATGAGGAAACAGAATAGCAGTGCAGGCAAAACTAACTTTAAGTGCAAAGGATAAGCCAAGGCAGCAGGGTATCAGAATTTTTATCCCCTTGCTATTACCAAACCATACAGCCAGGCCTCCTGGAAATAGAGATAATATCAGACATGGGTTTTAAAAATGCCATACATGTTACACTTGCTTGTTTATGTGAAAAACAATGATTTCCCCTCATGTTCTGTTAATGGAAGCCTAATTGCTTTAAGTATACACCTTCTATAAATACCCCACTTTGTCAGTTTGTGTTACACTGCTTATATTATCTTTCTTTTCATGTCATATGGCACTTGAGAGAGAAGCTCTTCTTAGAAACATTAAGGTATTCTAACCAATGCTGAAGGTGTAAATATTATATGAAATGTAATATAACAACTGCTACTCCAGTGTGTATTTCCACATATACTTTATTTTTTCTGTTGATAAACTGGCTTAAAGCAAATATCTGATGTTTGAGTAAATAGCTTTGGTGTTTAAACCAAGAAGTATGATTTAATAGAACAAAATACACCTTTATATTTATTGTTTCTTTGTTCTTATATGTTCATCTTCTATGTTATTGCATGAAGGCAGCATGGGAGAGTGTTTTTTGGAGAGATGTAGCCTATGCAAATAAGTGTGAGTTATCTGATTAAATGTTATGCCATCCTTGCAAATTATGCATTGCTTTGGCTATGGCTGTAGAATAACACAAAAGCTGCAAGTCAGCCGTCTTTGAGAAAAACATTGCAATCAGAAATTTGTAATGCATTGATGGACGATAACACAGTCACAATCAGAGGGAAGAACAGGAGAATCAGCAATCAAGCCCAGTCTTGTCTCTTTTCATCCCTACAGCAAGACCAGCTGATCAGAAGTAGTGTGAGCTCTTGCAGCGTTTCAAGCTCCGTATGAAAGGCTGGGTTGCCAAATTTGAAAATCACAAGGAAAAAAAAGTATTAAGTGTTTTAGGGGGATGCTGTTGGGTATTTGTTAGTCTGTTAACATAGCAGATCTGAATTATTTATTCATTCATTCATTTGAGATGAAGGCCCAGTTAGCAATGCATTAATAATATGATAATCTGCCCCTTAATTGAGTGGAACATTTAAATACAACAAATAATTATTAATACATATTGGGATAAACTAGACAGGGGCAATATGTAAATGTGTTAGCTGTTTTGCATAATGTAAATACACATAAGCACTTTTATTCCCCATTATCTTTAGGGTTGGATAACCCCGTTTTCTTTCTGGCAATAACCTAATGTTGTTCTTTAACTTGTAGTTAGAGTGTAATTGCATCATTCGTGCATATTTGTAGGGCTGGTGAACAAAGCTCTTTGTCTAGCTCCTATAAAGCCCTGATCAATTTTGTTAGACATTTGATGTCACAGTGGAATTGTTCCATGAGCTTGTCAGTATTCTTAGGGTAGAGGATTTCAAGGGTTAACAAATAAGTCAAGACAGACTACATTTGTGGCAAAACTATAAAGAAATAACTTTTAAAAATGTCCGATTTGCCTCAGAGTCTTGCCACAGCGGAACACATTACATGATTATTTATGTACTTGGCAGACATTCACAGCTGACATTTTACTTATTATCCAGTTACATAGTTGAATACTTACTGAAGCAATTCAGATTTAGTATCTTGCTCAAGGGTTCAATGGCAATGCCCCAACTGGGAATCAAGCTTGCAACCTTTGGGTTACATGCCGAGTTCCTCACCACTCTGCTACACTCCAGCTCTTGGGATGTGGTGAAGGAGTGATGTCAGCCTGTCCAAGCACTGATTGCATCCCAAAAAACATGTCCAGTTAACTTCCAAGATTTATTAAAAGAATGAGCCTTTGCTTTAATATGCAGGTCTGAACATTATAAAGAACAGCTTCTGTTAATCACATGTCTGTTCAACATAATGGTTGGCCCAGCCCTGATTGACATTGACATGACGTGGTGCTGGAGTGCACTGACACTCAAAGGAGCCACTCCCTCCCTGGCACTGCTGTGTTTGTTGAGGGAGGTCTGAGTTCCGTGATGTGGGTCCAGTTAACTTGATCTGCCCCGATCTTCTTCCCAAATGCACACTTAGCAGATTGTTTTTCGGTGTCATAAATATAGATAGGTAGAACAAACACTGACATGCTTTGTCCCATTGCCAGCGGTCTCTTGTTCCTAATGATCACATATGGATCTTTGCAAGTGGGGTCATTTGTTCTCGAAAACCAGTCAGAATTTGAATCTTGTTAAGTGACTGGAGGATGGATTAATATGATATTTGAAGCAGCTCTGCATTTATATATATTATCTGCTTCCCCTGATCACTGGTTGTGCAAAGAACAGTTGAATTATTAATGCTTCAGCTGCATTTCAATTAAGTCAGTTTATCTTCATGGTAATTTATCCACTTTAATATATATGTTAACACAAAACGTGATGGCCTTTTTTCCCCACACAGGGCTGTTTTCATTATTGGAGTATATTATTGCATAGAATTTTATAACTGCTTCAAGCTACTGTTGTTTTTTTTGGCCCCCGAAAAGCAAATTAGCACAGAAAACAAAGCATTAGAACATATGAGTCAGCATAGAGAGCGGCATTGTAACTACCACATATTACCCTTTAGGGCATAATCACAGAGAATTCTTTTTTATGGGAGGTTTGGTAAGAACCACAAAAAAGAGGCATATTCAGAATACAGCATACCGCCTAGCTGACTTTGTCCTAAATCCGAGGGAGAGCTTTATTGTGGTTGTGGTAATAAAGGTAAAGGCAACAGCATGGGCTCAGGTCCGATCATAAATGATGCCCAAATGGGTGAGGCACAGATTAATATTCCCCTCCACTCTGCTGTGGACAGCATACCAGAGCTGAATGTGAATGACGCCTCTTCTACTGTAATGGAATTTTCTTGACCTGGCTGAAGTGGCGAATGGGGGAGCAACATAACAAGGGCACTGGAAAGCAAATCAGGGGACAATCGACTGGCAACCCCTGCCGCGGTGACAGGGTCAATCAAAAGAGGGCCGCTGTTCCTTAGGTCATCTGCGCTGATAGGCAGAACCCCAGCATTAAGCGCGTGATAAAAAAGAGCCATTCTGCGTCTCAGATGCCGCAGAAACGCCCAGCGTAATCCCTGTTCCTGGGACGTGACAGATTGTGGTCATAACGCTCATATGTCAACCTCAATAAAGAGGCTTCAGGTTTTAAGCTTTGCCAAATGGTGACTTTTCAGCATGGCTGGATCTGAATCCCCAGGACTTGCCGCTGATTCCTATTCATTGTTTACCCTTGGTCTCTGTCCATCTGGTAGAAAATGACAACAAAGCAGTAGAGCAGCAACAATGAATAAGAGTCTGAGAATAATACGACTGGTATCACAACACATAATCCCTCTTTTTCACCTTAAAGGTGTCAGCGGTCAAGCTGTTCTATGCATATGGCATCTCTAGACATGTTGCACTGTCCCACGCATGTGTTGAACATGTGTTTGTCATTGCAATGGTTGCTCATTGTGTCAGAACAGCAATATTGTTTTTGACTGCTTGATTGCAAGGGTGATAGTATAGATTTACAATTCACAACTTATATCAATGCTGTCTCATTCAAGGTGAGGTCATAAATAAATTGAGCTTGATAATGTCATCTTTATTTTTCATTTTAAATGGCAACCCCCGTACGTGCAATCCCTTTCTCTCATTTAAAGGTCAGAGAGACAACGAGAACCCATAATTGGCAGCTCTTTTCATTTTTTTGACTCCAGTCATGTCTCAATCTGAGCATCAGCACAATTGAAGGACAGGAGCTTTTGGCAGCCTCACAGAATATGTCATGGAATTAGATGTCAATTGCAATGGCTAAAGCGCTCCATGGTGCAATCGTCTCTATCGGCGCCATGAATTAAAATTCGTGTTGTTATACATAATATTGTATGCAACTCATGTCATAGGTAAACCACTGTGTGTTCCCATGGATCTTTTTTCCCCTCCTCGCAAAGTTCAGTCAGTGCAGTGAATAATAATACACTGAAACTTCTGCCGCTCTGATGAGAACATCCTGTGTGTTTCAGAGTGGGAGTTGCAATATGCTTTAATCAAATGCTAATTAGTGCAAGAGCTGCAGAAGAGAGAGGAAACATCTTGGCTTTCAGGAATTAAAACAGTTTTGGATCTGTGCAGAGTAGAGGTGGCCACTGCTAGTCCATGTGAGAGCAATCAAAATGATTTGCGCCAATGTATTTGGTACATTTGCTCAAATGTCAGCAGGTTTGCCTCTTCACATTGACTGCCCAAGTGTGACGGGCAAACAAGCGAACCCCAGATGGTAGCTTTTGCCCAGGTCTAAATGCGCAGCACCTGTGTCCACTTGTAGCACAAAAAGAGCGGATGTTTTGTAAAAAAGGATGCTTCAAATGAACAGATATCAAATGAAAACGATGCTCCAGAGCTGTATGCCTGTGTTTGGAAGTCCAAGCAGATGCTCTTTCCAGCTGATTAACCCTACATGTCTGCTTTGTGGCTGAGCAACGTTTTTCTCTGTTGTTATTTACTCAAGGTCTCGCCAAGCCCATGGGTCTGGTAGAGGGTCCCGGAGGCCTTGGTCAGGGAGGGGCAGCCGCAACCCTGAGGGATGACAGTCATGAGATGGATGGCAAGTACGAAGAATATGGCTACAATGCTCAACTGAGTGATCGCATCTCGCTGGATAGAACTATCCCAGACTACAGACCAAAAAAGTAGGTATACAATTACTGCTGTTTGTTTAGCTCAGACCCTTACTCAGTGCAACTTACATATAGTACCCATTATACTGTAAGAAATTCAGCTGTGTATTGTGCTTTATAATAAAACAGCAGGGTCCCACCCAGGATGCATCCATGCTGCCATAGAGATGAGACACGCACCATTACACGCAGTGGTATCCAAGGTAAATCAGAAAAGGTACAACCAATCAAAACATGAGAAGACAGGTGGGAAGAATATGTCCTTAAGCACCAAGGCATGATCATTAAGAATGAAAATAAAGTCAATTGTATGAAAAAGACAATGGAAGTACAGCCCAGATATTAATGGTCAGATTTTTAGGTTTATAATGTGGTGCAGCAACTCCGATATGGGGAGATTGAAAAGGAATAATAAGGCCATACCGCTGGCATTTATATCAGCTTGGGGAACAAAAAGAGAGACCGAAAAGGAAAATCTGACAGCAAGAGATGAGACGTTCTTTTGCCTTTGTGAGAATACAATAGATTCGCTTCATCCCAAAAGCTTTGTTCTCTTTCCAAATCTGTACTTGTCTGCACATTTACTGAAAAAGGGAAAGTTAAATGAGAAAGACTAATTAATAATGAAGCAGAACGAAAGTGCTTATGGAAAGGGGATTTGGAGGAATTACTGTGTATGTGACAGAAGCTCTGAAATTTTAGAGGAAGCTGGTGTACTGGTTGACCAAGAATCTTGTGTAACAGTATAGCTGTTTTTCGGTGGTTGATTTTATGTTAGTGATGTTGCAGGCCTGTGTCTGGCACTCAAATTATTCAAATGATTTACACCCGATATAATTTGGACAGTTTGTATCTTGGCAATAACACGCTCTACTAGTATTCCAGATAAACAGCATGTTTCATGTCATCATAAGCAAGAATAGGTTCCCAGAGATATTTGAAAATATTGCTTATGTCCACATAAAACAAGGCTCATGATTATGATTATTAGGCCAACAGACCAATATCAAAGCCATTCAGAGGCACAAAAGTAAAGTACACCAAATATTGTCTAATTTACCAAACAACACAGATTTTTGTATACACATATTTATAATATTTGGTTAAATTTGAAATGTACTATCACAGACATAGAGATGAGCTACTTTTGTCTTGTAAATAATTAAAGTGAGCTTGTTTATTAACATCCTACATGGGGATAGCCTTTAATTTTGTTTGCCCAAGCTAAACATTCAAACATAAAAGACACAATAGACAAAAAATGATACCTACGGGCACTTCAGATATGAGCAATGCATTTTGACAGTGCAGTCATCCTCAGGTAGATACGCTATTCTTTTAAGTATGACAGAATGGGGCAGGTGTGATTGACAATATATACACTTGTCAGCTGGTACAGAGCAAGCCAACTAGTAGAATATAGTAACGCACTTTTTCTCATTGCTTTCTGTGCATGAGAAAAAAGCCTGCATGCGGGCCTTACCACCATCTACACCATTCCTTTTTTGCTCCCACTGAGACTCCAAAAAGCATGCCACATTTCCTATGGTTTTTGAGGAGCATTACTGGGAGTATGACTGTGTCATAGCAGAAATTCATATCGCCACACAATATGGAAAACTGGAAGACATCTCACATTGGCTGAACTGTTGCAGAATATGACAGTGTTGCTTTTACAACATTTACGGTAATATGAATGAACACCACAGGATCCAATGGATCCATCTGGCCTGTTTTGATAACAATGGTCTGACACACACACACACGTGCACATGCACGTGCGCACACACACACACACACACACACACACATATTTATTAGTATAAGCAGTTTCAATAGCCCCATACACAATGCAGCAGGGTGATTATTTCCAAAAACTGGGCAACCAACCAAAAAGTTACATCTGTTCTTCTTTAGAACATTTGTATTCACTCACCTGCACAGCATGTGCAGCATTCATACAGTCACATTATTAAGAAGGGAACACAACTATGTTCATAACATGTTAAAATGTGAGCGACTCACTCTGAAGCATCAAATCAGTAGTAGAACACTCTAGAAGCGAATGACCTTACTTCTTTCTTCTTTTCTAGTATGATAACAGTAAGGTCCCTGA
Organism: Megalops atlanticus; assembly: GCA_019176425.1. NCBI lineage: Eukaryota > Metazoa > Chordata > Actinopteri > Elopiformes > Megalopidae > Megalops > Megalops atlanticus. Next base: position 18,746,565 of record CM032878.1, on the reverse strand, counting down.
CGTTTCTGTACACGAATATGACTGATTTCTCTTTGAAGATATTATGTTGCTGTAGCCTAAGAGGGGCCATAGGTTCCTTTAAAAACAACTTTTTTTATTTTAGTAGCCCATGGGGAATATTTCAAATTGCATTTGGTCAGAGGCTGGGCTCGAGTAAGATGCCTTTGATGGGATTTTTCTCAGAATCTGTTTGGTATTACCTCTATTCTTGTACCTCTTGTACATATTCTTAGATTTTTTTGCTACAGTGTGTTGTGCAGTGAGAGTTTATCTACTGTATGTACAAGTCTGTGTATTGCTGCCATTATGGCTTGACATTACCACAAGTTTAAATGTTACAGTAATGACTGGTTTGGATAAGGCAGCACTGAGATAGGAATGTGCATTTTGATTAATTTGATATTCAAATATTCCATGACTCCCAACATCAAATATTTGAATAAATGATCGCTGCTTTCCCCCCTAGGCACTGTATGAAACTCTGGTTCTTTGTAAGTAATAACTCACTGCAAAAATATCTCCATTCAGTCATACTTTAAAGCAAGAAAATTAATAATATTTATGTGCAGGGTTCTTACACTCTCCTTTTAATGAATAATGATGAGAAGTATAAAAGTGGATTTTTTCATCTTGTTTGGGGAATTAAATAGCAATACTGATCTAAGTGATTAGTGACCTCATAGTCAAATATGCAAATTAGCAAATGTTCAGTCTCATTCCTTCTCTTATAACATATTTTGAAACTCATGTTTTGAAAAGAGACCTCAATGACAAACAATTATGTATGGTTGTCTTAGAGTAGGAGCAGTGCATCTTAATATGCCCACCATCAAATGCTTTGGATGCTGCCATGACATGACCCTTTCTTCTCTCTTTGTTGAGTTTATATGTTTCTTCTCAAAGTGAAATGGTCTAGTTTCAATCTGTAAGAAAATATGTAACCAGCAGATAGAACGTTTGACACTTCTAACTTTGCTATTAAGCAACTGTAACAAAATATTACATTACAGACATGACTATGACTTCAGACTATGGAATTAGCTAAATAGTGTATGGGGCTTAATCTGACAGAATGTCCCATTTGCCATGAAACATTACTTTTCAATTAGACCTGTCCACATTTTCTCTTGTTATTTTTGTGATAAAATAGATAGCAATGTAAGCAATATATGTGATAGGTGGTAGAAAATGTTAAATGACAAAAACTACAGAATACATAAGTGGTTGGATGAGTCCCAGATGGGCATATGTGCAGGAAAAACAAGGAAAAGAAAAGAATGCAAAATGAGACACGGTAGACAGATAAAGAAGGGAATTTCACTGAGTTTATCAATAATATTAATTACACTTACGTGGAAGATGTCATCATTATTTGTCAGTGAGTTTTTTTCCCACAGTATTCTGTGTTCTGTCAATACAGTAGGTTCAGCAGATGGGTATGGATAATGAATTTCTATTTTTCCTGCTCAGTAGTTTAATCTTTTTTATTGTGAAGTCAAGGTGATTGTTATGAGTTAAGATTGTTGGTTGTGTGCATAGAGGACAGATCCTCCAGTCCTGAAAGAGAGGGTTACAAAGGTGCCATAGCCATTGACCTAGCTATCTGACCTTGCAATCTGATTGGTCAACTTGGCTTCATGATAACATCACGGCTGGAACATGTGATATGGACATATTCTTTATCACTTTATTAACAGTATTAATCCACAATCAATAACAAACTGTTATTCAGTGAGATACACAGTTTTAGTGTCTTATGTAGGTAACGTTAGCTAGCAGCAGCTGATATCACAGTTACTTCACTAACTGCAGTTAGCATTCACAAAAATACTGGACATTCATTGCTCAAGGATAGTTAGGCAGCTATATACATTTCCTTTGCCAAGAGCTAAATGAACTACATTTCTGAATTTAAAGAATCAGACAAGCATGGCAGCTCAAAACTGGGCAATGAAGTGAACAAGCAGGGCTTAAATAACAAACAAAGCAAATGACCAAACTAACTAGACACAGGTGTTATACATTAACTAAATGAGACAATGAACAAACAGGAAGCAAGGACATCTGGTGGTAGTCCAGGGAAGCAACAGCCTGTAACCTAGACAGAATGTTATGAGGACACCTGTTGGTCATTGTGAGAAACAGCAGCCAAAACCTTGGCAATAATACATTCAAGGGTATGCGGTACTGCGATTATTGTCACTCGGTAAGGCCAATGCACTTTTATTGCTTTATTTCAATAAATTTTCTCTAGAATTATATTCAAAAGACAATAAGAGCCAGAGGGCATGAAGGTAATTGCCAGGCAGTGTGTGGACATATGTTAGTCTGAGAATTTCTTTTGTGAATATTTTGTGTTTTGTTGAGCGAGTACTATAAAATTCTTTGTATTAGATGAGTTGAATTTTGGAATCGCAGAACACTAAGAAAGTGTCATTACAGTTTCATTCTTGGGGTGGTGTCTGTGCTGCATTTAATGTAGCTGACCCATGTCTCTACTAGCATGGATGGGGTGTTGTTGGGGAGGTCATATTTTTGGGTAAATCTACAAAACTTAGAATTCAGTTACTTTTAAAAAGCTAAAGTGAGTGAGTGATGCCTCTACTTCCATTATGGGAACACTGTACGTTTATTGTTGATGACAAATTCAGGATATGGCTTGAGTAAGGAAGCAGAGCTTTATATTACATTTCTATTTTTGATTTCATTGACTTTCCACGATTATTCATGTTGAAGCAACTGTATTTTTAAGGCTAGAACTAGAAAATGGTTAGTCTTTGTTTGACATGGCCTTGCAATGTTACTGTTCCATGTTTACTGTTCCACTGTTTCCATGTTCCATGTACTTGATGTAATTTGATCCATTTGATCATGCAGAGTAGTTGTAAAGCAAAAAAGTACAGTTACGGAACAGTTGTAAAGCAAAAAAGTAGCTTTTGTTGCAGTGAGCTCACCAAGGTCACTGGGTTGTTAAGGCTGTAATTTTAATCTTTTTTTTCCAGTTAAATATTGTTATTAACAAATCAATGGTTGAGAACCACTGGCTGGTGGAGATACTTGTGTAATGGAAAAGGTATACAACAACTGTTCATCTTGATATGAATAATGGCATTCTATACAATACTTCTGTCTCTGGCTGTTGTCTTGATAAGTTGATTAACAATAAGGTAATATACATTACTGAAGTATGGTGAAATTGTTATTCATTGGTATACTGCTTTTAGACCATCTGAATGGAAGATTTATAGATATACAATGTAGTCCCTTTTTCTGTGGATAACGTCTCATGTAGTCCCACAGCATATTCTGCGCAGATGATGCAAAACAGGTTGATGAGGTCATATCCCGCTGGGGGTAAGACTGAGGGGTGTCCTGAGGGAATAGTATATAATCAGAATACAGTGCAATTTTTTAGTTTTATGTTTCTGTTGGAATTTTTGAGATGTCTGGATTTTGTTGAATTAATGTGACAAGGGACAAAGACAGTGTGAGACATGTGACATCCCTTGGTGTTTTTTTTTTGTTTTAAATTTGAATGTTAGTGATATATGACCATTAATGTTGGCTAAGGCAGAAGGGGGATTGAACAAGATTGCAATCTGTTTGATAAATGATTTGTCAGTTCCAAAATGTTTCAAGGCTGAGAAGAGGAAAGACTAGTTCACTCAGTCCAAAGCATTTTCTGCATCAAGGGTTGTGACAACTATAGGAATGTCATTATTTTTCAAAGATTAATGACACTGTAAAGTTGGCACAAAATGTCTGATGAAAATCTCCCTTTAACAAAGCGGGTTTGATATGAATGGATTAATGAATTGATTGTTGATTCTAATCTGGTTGCTAATGCTTTGCAGATGATTTTAAGAGCTGATTTATAAAGCGATAGTGGATTGCTATGAAAGTGTTCAGTGTATGCTGAATTATTTTCAGTATCTGTTTCCGGGCCTTGCCATTTGTACCCACTGAGTTTTTGATCTCAGTTCTTCTTTTATTTTTTGCAAGCTGATTTGCTATCAAGTTTCCAGTCTTATCGCTGAATTCAAAGCAATTCTGTGTCAGCTGTATGGTGGTAAATTTAATTTCTGGTTAATTTTATTTAAATCACACCTAGATTTAAGTAGTTAAACATGGGCAAACATTTTTTTGATCAATCATGTAATTGTTTATCTCTTTGTTTTAATTTCAATTTTTGTTTTAATGCTTTTTCTTATTTATGCACCCCATTTTTTGCGAACATCAATTGCTCATCTGGCTTGTCTCACTGCGACAGCCTCTGCACTGCGCGCAGGGGTGTTGAGGAGAGAATGATGCAATCCTCCAATACACTCACATTCAACCAATGGATATTTTCCACACGAGTCCCAGTGCACCACAGTGAAGTGAGCGCTCATTGAAGGATAGGCGCAAATTTCATGTGCCTGATGAATTGCAGGGTGCCAGAGAATTGTGAGACAAAAATCCTTGTTGATGCTCAAAGAGAATGCCTTGGTGACTGAACCACTCGGGCCTCTTCATTGCAATACTTGATTCCCCATTCTTACACTTAACCACATAACCACCTGAGCATCCCCTGAGAGCAGGGTACAGAATATTCTTGTGGTGCCATTCATTTACAGAAGGGATCTCTCTTGTTTTTGGAAGCACAAACTGAATTGCTGTATATTAAGCAGAGATGCACTGAAGCACTACTTAGGAGGTAGGCGTACAGAAGGCAATGTTTACTGAAATTTACAGCTGCATGGTTTGAAACTGAGATAGTCTGAGTACCTTCTTTGAGATTTTGTGGAGAATAGAGTAGTATGTAAGGAAATAATTAAAGAAGGATTATTCTTGTTTTTTTTTTGGAATGTTGTAATCTCCAGATGTCATCTAGTGCTACTGTAGAACTTTCATGTATTTTTGCATAGTCTCTGAGGATTAATATGGTTTATAAGCAGTTACATTGGAGAGTTAATGGTTGGGACTGTCTTGATGTTTTGAAAAAAGTACAGTGTTAATGTTTGGAAAAATGATCATTCTGGGAGCACACAATCAATACCGGGGGTATTAAAATTGGCAAGTGTGAAATTTTTTGGTCAGCCTTGGATGTAACCTTCAAAATGTGTACTTTATTATTAAATAATGAAGCCATGCCTCTTTTAATTATATAAACTTTGGGAATTGGTGATTTATCCATTTGGTCTTAAGTTTTTGAATTTCAGTCTCTGTGTGTTTCTTGAATTAAACATCCTTGTTTAAAGGGTAGGAGAGCTGATGCCTAAACTTTATAGATTTTGGCTTTGGGGAAAAGTATTGAGTGAGTAATTTGTTCTGTATGGCATGGCTGCCTAAAATGTTAGAACTTTTGGTAGTTTTTGTTTGTTTGTGGTTTTTTTTTTTAATTTCAAATAAAAAGTGAACATGCTGATATACAAAAAAAAAAAGTTTTTTTTTTTACATTAAAAAAAAAATCAATCATCTGGATAAGACACTGTGTTGAGGAATTCTGGATACACTGACTACTTTGAAGAGCTGCTTTGATGTGTGTCACTTCTTTATATTGTTTTATTAAGACATATCCTATTTTGTCAATGGTGGATATGTGTCCAAGCTGTACAGATTTTGTGTCAGGTCTTTTTCAACCACAAGTGAGAGGTTGAAATACCATTCGCATTTCTGATCGTTTTTCTGGAGTGTCCTGCCAAACTTTTAAAAAAGAAGTGTATGGATTGACTGCTGTGATGAGGAGATTCAATGTGTCAAGGATTTTAGGATTGACTCTTAAAAAGCAATTCCCACTACAAATGTCATGCACATGGTCTAATAGTGAATGTAGATGCAAATGAAATAAGATACTTTATTCATTACCATGTTAAACAGAAAATAATATAAAGCATTGTCAATTACTGTAAGCACCAAGTTTGAATTACCTTTTGAGTGGCCACAAATTAATAGTGGAGAAACCTTTTATTTTTCAAGAAAAAGGCTGCTGAAACATTGATGCTGTCAGTTATTGGTTTGTCCATACTCGTATTGAACAAAGACATTAATATATGACAGGAACGCTAAAAAGGCGAATAGGTTTGAATACAATTAACATTTTAAACAGTGGATTATGAAATTCACAGTGACTTTCTGTATGTGCACTAAAACTCATGTGGTGAAGCTCATTTACTTTGAGTGAGTCCTCATAGATTAATATGTGTCAGATGTGACAGCAACACTGAAAATGGGGAAAGACATTTCTGTATCTTTTAAAAATTGCACAATTGAAACTGAAAATAGTTTCAAAACCAGATATATGTCATATTCTCATGAAATCCTCTCAAACAGTTATATTCATTAATTAATTTTCAGTTATAGGAACTGTATGTGGTAATAAATATTTCATAAATGCCAAAGTTGTCTGGAAATAAACAGTTTATGATCTTCATGTTCTTTTTAAAAATACAATTAACAAACCAAAAATGAACATAGTGAATCACTAAATTTGAGTTATGTATTATGCTCTTGTTTACCCGTTTATGAAAATATTTGTTTTTATTAGAACTTCAGTTTTCATTATGCCTGTAGAATAACCTAGGTAAAACAAAGGTAGGAAATATGAGTATGTGATCATGCAATTTGGTTTCAAGTGTTAAACTGTTTTATTGTGACACATTTCACATAGCAGTAGCATGTAAAATACAACAACATATCACATTATACACTTTCCTACATACAACTAGAGTCATCTTAATTAACCTTCATTGTGGTACAGTAATGCAAGGAATTGTAAAGTCACTTCTAATTAAAGTACTGAGGGAGTGGAAGTGTGTTGTACCCATAAAATAGGCTGCCACTTATTTTTTTGCAGTGGACATTAACCCTTTGGTTTGATTTGAGCTGCATGACGCTATTCTTATTTCATGCTTTATTTCATGGTTTCATGATTTGTTTTGAAGGTGGCTGTGGCATAAACAATGTAGGGTAAGTCCACACACAGTACGTTTCCCTTCATTCACAGCATTTGAACTAGTTGCTACCAAGGAGAGTGCTACCAATTCACTGTGCAAGAGTCTAATTGGCTCCTAATTGCACAGGAATTATTGAACAGTGGTCTTTGATGACTCGGGGGCTAAATAGATGGTCTTCATATCCCATCCGTACCCATCTGATATAATATTGATTTCTCCTCTTTGCTTGGGTTGGGAAGCCTATCTAACCAAGTATTAATTTTAATTACATCCACTATGAACACATGGCATGGTTCGAAATGGCAATGAGCTAAGTTCTGAAGGCCACCATGGAGAACAAAGCCATTTATTCTTAAGCAATCTAAATTCACTCTGCAGCCTCACACAGCACAGTGCTGCCTCCTTGCATGTAAATTATGGTATTGTGCTCCATGCATGCAGTTCAATTGACAATCAGGTGTATCTGCCTTGACATTTTTTTCTATGAAGAATTTCCTGGGGTAAAAAAAGTCAATATTTATCTCTGTTCATTTAGGAATTGAGGCCACTATATATGTAATCAAAATCCATTTTGTCTTATCGTTGTTAGGTAAGGTGTGCATATACACACACGGTTGTTGCAGTTTCATTGCACTGTCCTTCACTCCCCACAATGAAGGACAATACAGCTCAAGCAGACAGTCACATTTTGACACAAAGTAGATAATTCTGACTTTCTCATAACTATTTTAGGACAGACTCTGAGCATAAATTTATACAAAAACATTTACTATTTTTTTCCTCATTTGTGCACTCGTTTTACATAAATCTGATGTGAAACAGTGTTAACAGATTGATTTGAATCACGTGCTGTTCAATGTTCTGGACTTTCTTTTTATTTGATAATTCTCAACAGGGAATCTTGGAAATGCAGAATACCACTGGGGAGCTGGTCATAAAGTTTGGCATCTTGTTTTACATAAGACAGCTGCACTCTCCTTGCAAAGCACAGGGTACTGTAAATCCATGTAACAGGCTATACAGGAGTTGCTTCTATTGTTTTTTTCCCCAGAACCTCTTTTGTCACAGTGTGATGACTACCAAAAAAAAGTCTAAAGGGTTGCCAGTTGGTCTGCCTCATTTTAAGCCTTTGATACCACGAGATGGGTTTTTGGGGCCACATCGGTGACCATTTGGAAATAAATGCGCTGTGCTCCAATGATGCTCTTGCGTCTGCCAAAAGATTATCTCTTCAAGAGCCACCAAAATGACATGGCAAGCGACTGTGTTTGGAAAAGAGGTGTTGAAATTGGATGGTCTGAAGCATTGCTTTTACATTTGAGTCATCCCGTAGGTTATCTTAGGTTAATGTAAAATTTCACAGCAAATAACATGGCTGAGGAAGAAGATGAACTGCCGTTGTGCCCACCAGCAGCACTGGCAAGCGGATGAGTGCGATGGGAATAAGTCTTAATCTGGCAGTCTGTTGCTGTCAAAGCTTGTTCCTGGTCAAATTATGATAACTCAGGGTGAGCTCACTTCCATTACAACCAGTCGAGTCGATCGCTCATCCCGTTACGGCCTACAAGCCTTCCCATTCCTCCCGACAGGTATAAATTTTAGCTTGAGCGATGTCCAAAATTGGATTCCGTAACTGGGGCAGAGGAACTACAATATCACTTTACAATTTCAACCCAAGCAGGGGGGCTGGCCATAAACTCCACTTTAGCCAATGTTTAGGCCCTTTGCACAGAATGCACCTTTATTCTTTCTTAGATGGGCTGGAAATTGAGTTTCTTTCACAAGGTGATTGCATATTAAGACTAGAATGCCAGATGTTTTGCTTATGAGACCAACTCCTACATTGAGCAATTCAATTAAACATTATTTTTGCAAGCTACTTGTCATTCAAACATATTACCATCTTCTATGTAGTTAGTATGTGTGTATCTTTTTTGGGGGGAATAATAGGATATATTTATATTAATAACTGTAATATTATTGGAATTTTGTAATAATTAGGAACTTAGCTAACTCATACATTAAATTTCAATTTGATATTCAGCTCCAGCTGGTAATAAGTGGAATGGTTTTATAGATAGCATATGGCAGTACAACTACCTAATTTTCTCCATTTTTTGCTGTGGTTAGTTTGGTTCATAGCTGTCATGATAAGGAACTTGAAAAACAAAAAAGAAAAATTCCAATTCTTAGAAGAAAAATATTTTGAATGGAAAAAAGAAAGGGAAAAAAATCCTGTCAGTGTAAGCCTACATAAGGAACCTTGTTGTGAACTGTGGTTACACCAGCTGAAATTTTAAAAGCTGATGCAGTCCCTCCTCCTAAACTGGGTTAGTTTAGGAGGAGGGACTGCATCAGCTTTTAAAATTTATTGAGATGAATTTCCTTTTTGGTTAAGAAATATCATGCAATAAATAGAACACCCTTGGTAGAGAACAATAGCACCAAAACAGTAGCAAGGTGACATTATTCTGGAGACATTACTTTCTGAAATAGTTGCCTCGGCAGATTGTCAGCGATGGGAATCTGAGATTCAAAGGTCCAGCAGTTTTTATTTATTTATTTTGCTGGACCATGTTTTGCCTCTGTGTTCATTTTGCTGTTTGAAATAAATGATGCAATCTATGGAGAGCACTGAGTGTACCCCTATGCACATTTTATGGTGGTATGGTATGTACTGCTCAAGGTGAGGTTTTGCTAGATTCAGTACTTTGAGCATTATGCCATTTATGGTGTTATTGTTTCAGAACTAAGAGAAAGTGTTTCTTTTTTAAGGTTAGGAGTGTCCATGTGTGGCATGAGAACACCCTTCTATTTGAAGCATCACATATTTCACAGCACCATTGACAGCAGAAGTCTTTCTGAAGAAAATGTGTCATGCATCCATCATAATTATAAAGAATGATATTGTTGACGATGAGAAAATGGGTAGGGTAAAACTGACACCATCTACTTCAACTTCCATCTTATGCGTGAACTGTCATTGTCAAAAAATAATAATTTGCAGTATATTGTGTCACCCATGAACAATGGCTATGCACTTGTGTTAGGTTCTTTTCTCAGTGGTAGTTTTGACCCTGTAAGTATTACATTGGTATGCTCCTTTTGACCTCTCATAATAGTCAGTTGTTTCAGGCAGCAAATACACAGCCAGTGGCTCATACTTGTCAGTTTAGTTTATTTATAACTTGATTCTTGATGTGTAAGACCATTCCACTGTATCTGAATAAATGTTAATAAATGCACATCCTTTGGCATAACAATTTCTTAAGTCAACGCTTTATATATAGTGAGAGAGAGAGAGAAAGAGAGTATCAGTCAAAAGTTTTTTGCATAGGAAAACTGCATTAAAAGACCTTTTGATCTGAAGAATTATGCTTAAATGCTTGAATATTTTTTCTTGTACAAATATAAATTGTGAAGTTGATGCCTATGTATGAATAACATTCACTAATGTGTAGGAAATATTCTTAGTAGAAATTACTTATTTACATAAAGTAAAGCACAATGGCCATTATTCCTCAGGTGAGCACATTTACAATCACAGAGAATCACAATCACAATTTCTTTGCTTTACATTTAGGGCTTTAGAGAAATGCCCCTCAAACCTTCCCATTAAAGAGCAGTGCCACTCTGACAAATCTGCCAATGAAAAGGAGTCTTGATACTGTATTTCCACTTTGCAAAGTGAAATGAACTGAGACTGTGTTTTTATCTTGATGCAGAACTATCCCTTTTTTCAGCAGCTTTGGTGGAGGTCTAATAACAAATATTTATATAACTGCAATATGCCTCTGGCTTTGACAGATCAACCTTGCATTACCTTTGCATTTTGGTATAATTAACTGTATCATACGATAATGTGTACAGAATTTAATGCAAAAAGCACTCTTCTATGAAAGGCTATGCACACTGCATCTATGCAGGCTACCATGCACATATCCTGTGCAGGAAGTGTATACGGTATATGAAATGCTAATTACACAATTACTGCAAGCCTCAGTTAGTTGTGAGGATGCAGTGACACACTGAGTGCCATCTGGTGCAGTCATATTCCTCTAGGACAACCCACTGTCACTCCTAGGCTGCAAACAGTTTGTCTGAATACTTCCCTTTTACAGCGAGACATGTATGCCCTCAGCTATATATATATTATGAGGGGCCAAACAGGAAATATATAAAGATAAAGCTGAATATATAAATGTAACTCTGAATATATAAATTCAATTCCCGAATATATAAATGTAACTCTGAATATATAAATGTAACACTGCCAGTTACATTTATATATTCAGCTTTATATTTATATATTTCCTGTTTGTCCCCTCATAAGTGGCCAAACAGGAAATATATAAATATAAAGCTGAATATATAAATTCAATCCCTGAATATATACATATAACTCTGAATATATAAATGTAACTCTGAATATATAAAAGTTATTTTATACTCAGGCATATCACAAGACACTCGTTTTTCTTTTTTGAATAATTTCTCTTTTTTTCTTCATAGGCTACTGAGTGAGCAAAACAAGTTTAACATTAGCATCAGTAATATTTTACAGTACAATCAAAAATAATCAAACAAAATGTTAAATAATTTAAATTTGAATGAGGCAATAATTTGGACTTCATTAAGGGGTCCTCATTTTCTTGGTATTAGGACCTTTCAAGTAGGGGAGCCAAATTTCACAGGGCCTGTTTATCAATCCGTGGCTGTTTATCAATACCAAGAAGGCTATGAACGTACTTGTGTTCTTGAGAAGAACGTTCTTGCCAAGTGTCCTTGACGAGAACGGTCTTGCAAGATCGCAAGGACGGAGAACACACCTATCAGAGATTGAGATGCTGTGTGCATATATGTGCAATACCCTTTGATAAACTTTTGTTTTATTGTGTTTGTGTATTACATTTGTGTTTTGCCATAGTATAGGCTGCTACTTTGTTCATATAATAAAGTTAAAGACGAACTCAAAACTTGTGTTTGTCATTTCACTCATATGGTAGAATGAGTACTAAAATGTTATTTAACATTACAAGACAATCGGTTGTCTGTCTGTCTATCTTTCTACCTCAGCTTTTTCCCACTGGTAGATCGTGACATTTTAAAGGCCATTCACACAACTGTTTGGCTTAGGGCAGGGGCATCATAACACTTGTAAAACACAAAATGTAATACACAAACACAATAAAACAAAAGTTTATCAAATGTTGCGCTGATAATGCCAGTTATCGCACCTATCAGAGATTGAGATGCTATGTATTCTTGCGTACTTGCTACCTTGGACGCAGCTCATTTAAGCAGTGATGTGACAACACTGGCATTATCAGCGCAACATTTGATAAACTTTTATATATTATATGAACAAAGTAGCAGCCTATACCATGGCAAAACACAAATGTAATACACAAACACAATAAAACAAAAATTTATCAAATGTTGCGCTGATAATGCCAGTATTGTCATATCACTGCTTAAATGAACTGCGCCCAGGGTATTGCACAAGTACACACAGCATCTCAATCTCTGAAAATGAGGACCCCTTAATGAAGTCCAAATTATTGCCTCATTCAAATTTAAATGATTTAGCATTTTTGTTTGATTATTTTTGATTGTACTGTAAAATATTATTGATGCTAATGTTAAACTTGTTTTGCTCACTCAGTAGCCTATGAAGAAAAAGAAGAGAAATTATTCAAAAAAGTAAAACGACTGTCTTGTGATATGCCTGAGTATAAACTAACTTTTATAAATTCAGAGTTACATTTATATATTCAGCTTTATATTTATATATTTCCTGTTTGGCCACTCATAGCCACTCATATATATATATATATATATATATATATATATATATATATATATATATATATATATATATATATATATATATATATATACCCATTGATCTCAACCAATCCTTCATGTGATAAATAAATATATCAACAACAATTCCATTCACTGTGTCAAAAGCCTTAATAGAGATTAATTTCAACAAATTACAAGTTTGCTCATTTTTTATTGCAACATTATCTTATAGTCTACATTAATGTGCTAGAATGATATTTTACTAGTAAACTAAACACTGAAGTAATAGTTTTGTTGCACTGAAGAGCAACAATAGAACAAAAGATCTGATAAATCTAACTTGTATGGAAACAAAGGTAGGCCAGGCACCACCCTAACACTAGCGAGCTCACAATGTGAGATGAAATAAATTTGTCAATTATAATGCAGAGGGCTGTAGCTACTGATATGGAAAATTAAATTTATTATGGTAGCATCATGCTGTGGGGATTCTTTTCATCAGCAGGAACCGGACATCTTGTAAAAACTGAAGGTAGAATGGATGGCGCAAAATACAGGGAAATACTTCAAGAGAACCTCTGATTCTTTCCACAAGGCCACAAGGCCAAAGCATCACTGGAGTAGTTCAAAAAGAAAAAGGTGAATGTCCTATAGTGGCCCAGTCACATGTGACACTATTTGAAAAATGCGGTCCACAAACATCATCCAACCAACCTGAACATCCTGGAACAAATCTGCCAAGAATAATGGGCAAATATCACTTTACACAAACAGTATGTAATGCTGGTAGACACTTACCCACAAAGAGGTAATGCTCTTATTGCAGCAAAAGGTGGCTATGCCAAATATTAATATGTTTGGTTTGGTTAGTTATGCAAATATCATATTTTGGTTTTTCATTTTTTTTCCAATGTTACTTTAAAATAATTAATTTTAAGTGGTTTTAAATGAAACATCACACAGAAAAAAAATTCTAAGTATCATGTTTAATTCAGTAAAATCTGAGAATTGGTCTAGGGTCTGAGTACTTTTGCAAGGAACTTTATGTATTGAATTTTTATGTTTAATTGGCATGTTCACTCACAGGGTTCATACCTGAGATCTTTTGGATTCTAATTGTAGTGTTTGTAAGCAATGAAACATAGAAGAAACATATGTATCTTTATCCAAGGTTATTTGACCTCTTGTAATGTTTTGCTTCTCAATAATAACAATAAGTTGTGATGGCTAATTTTTTACCTGTTAAAGTGATTAAAGTCGTAGCTTATACAATTCCCATTGACCCTTCCTCTAAATAGCAGCTTATAACTTAAAAACTGTGCTGTACACATGCATGGTTCTGATATCAAATCAGTAATATAATGTCCATCGGTGATTTTGTAGAAAAAGTCAGAATTAATCACAGTTTTACCCACTCCAGAATTTTGTAGATTATGCTGAAAATAATAGGATTAACATTTTTTTCAAAGCACTTATTTACAGTACATGTCTCCATATCAGTCCGTTGCTGATAATGTGTTCTTGATAATAATTCTTCCTCCAGGTCCACATCAATCCTTTGCAAAACCAGTCATTACAACAGATTGTTCAAGTGTCCAGGTTATATCACAGCTTTACCTTCTGTGCAAAACAGGATCACCTCCTGACAAGCAATTTATGTCCTCATAAATGCTTTAGTGCACTCCCTTTATAAGAATCACCTTTGCTGAATGTGATTGGATTCTCATAAGTGGGCAAGTCTTGTAAATGAAGCATTTTATTAGGATCTGTAATGGTATATCACTGAATGAGATCATTTTGAATGCACCCATCCTCCCCCCTCAGTGTACCTTCTTTCTTTAATCCCTTAACACCCACAGAAAGCAGTCCATCACTGTTTCCTCAATTACTTCACGCTAATACACTGCATCACATTGCCACCGCTATCATGAAATGATTAAACTATGAAGTAGAGGTTCCAAACCACACACGCTTATGTGAGAGACCTTATAAATACAGCCTTGCTGATTGTGAGGTATGACATCTGTAAATATTATCCCAAGTGTAATAAATGATGGGGAACATTGGAAATGAACATGTTAAAAATGGTTGTATGTTCGTAACTGATTTACAACATTGATCTCTGGTTGAGGAACAAATAAAAAAGCCACCAATGCCACCAATAGGCGAACAGGAACATTAAATGAGCTGTAGGACTTCATGGCACGGACTGGTCACCATACGCACTTCACCTAAAGAAAAACATACAGTCTCATTTGAATTATGCAAAAAGACACTCTGGATCTCCTCCTCTTTGTGGAAAAAGGTCTTGTGGTCTGATAAGACTAAAGTAGAGCTTTTTGGCCTTAATTCTAAACAATATGTTTGGCTCAAAGCCAACACAGCCCATCAACCAAAGAACACAGTCCCTACTGTCAAGCATGGTGGTGGCAGCATCATGCTATGGGGTTTTTTCTCTTCAGTAGGGACAGGAGCTCTGGTGAGGATAGAGGTGAAAATTAATAGTGCAAAATACCAAAAGATTTTAGAGAAGAACCTGCTACCCTCTGTAATAAAGCTGAAGATGGGGAAAAATTCCCCCTTTCAGCGTAACAATGATCCAAAGCACACAGCTAAATCCACAGTGGAATCGCTGAAAAAAGGAAGATCAATGTCTTGGAATGGCCCAGTCAGACCCCTGACCTTAACCACATTGAAAATCTTTGGACTGACCTGAAGAGAGCTATTCATAAGTGGTCGCCTCACAATTTAAGTGAACTCAAACTCTACTGCAAAGAAGAATGGGACAAAATTGCAAAATCTAGATGCGAGAAGTTGGTATAGACTTATCCAAACAGACTCGCTGCAGCTATCAAAGTTCTTCTTCCAAGTATTAATTTCAAGGTGTGCAAACTTATGCAACCAAGACATTTAAAGTTTTTCATTTTTAATACTTTCTGAAAAACTGAGGCTTTTGATATTAACTTAGACATTGTCGGTTACAATGTATAAAGCTGAAAAAGTTTGACCTCATTTGTTTTGATTTCAGCCTTTAAGACACCAAAGACAAGATATTTTGAAAGGGTGTATACACTTTCTCGATCCACTGTGTGTGTGTATGTGTGTGTGTGTGTGTGCGTGTGTGTGTGTGTACATATATATAATGTGTGTGACAGAGAAAGAGGGAGAGCTGGAGACAGTCATGGAGTAAATATAACAGCTTCATGTATTCAAAGGAAAATATAATGACTTCATGTATTGAAAGCAATAAATATGATTCAAGAGGTGTACTCCCTTATGTTACCAGTGCTTTCATAAATTTCTGAAGAATATTTTTGTATTAATTTATTAATTTCCAATAATTCCAACCATAAGATTAAAGGCCTTTAAATTGACATTCCTGTCTTCTCAATCACACCAGGCCCACAATCAACTAGGTGTTGCAATTTGCAACTTTCTTGCAGCTTTAGTTTTTGAATCAAATGCAGTTCATCATGGTTAAATTTAAAAGTGGACATTGTGGCTGTTACAAGGTCAGCTTTGAGCCTTTGAACAACCAGATATGTTGTGCAATAATAGAATAATTAAAAAAATGGAAATCTATTGCAGTGTACTGTATGGTGAAAATACATTTTAGAAAACATGGCAGTAAATTAGGCACAGACACCTTTGGTCAAATTCAAGTGGTGAGTGTTTAGATTCAAATGCTGCAAGGTCAGAACCATTAAAAGGAGGGCAATGACTTAAATTCATGACATAGAGAATAAGTGAGTGAATAAAAGAGAGAGCCCTGACTTGCATCAATGATGGTGCATTATTAGGTCTCATCACTGTAACATCTGTTGGTCCAATCCCATGATGGAAAAAATGAATCTCCGTCTGTCGTCACTTAGAAATGAGAGCCAGCAATAAGCGGAAATCAAGCAGAAGTGTGTGGTCCATGTGTCAAAGAATCTGGCATTTGAGAGGTGTGAATAATGTGATCTGCGAAATGTATTTCAATGTCACCTTATGACATTTCCAATCTCAATTTCAATTACAGACCATAAGAATAAAATTAGTTCCTGTCCTTAACTAATGGAACAGTTTTCATAAAGTTTTAAGACTTTTAATAGCATGTGCGTGGCAGAAAAAAAGATATTCCTTATTGCCCGTTCTGTGACTTTTATTGTCTGTCACTGTCATGCATTTTAATATGCCTATTCAAAAGCTGCATAAATTCTCCTATAAATATGAATATTTCTCCAATGCAGTTTGGAGCCCAATAGTGGAACATTCTTCAGGTTCAACTTCAAAGTTGTCATAGTATTGCACATGTGATAAAGTACTGATAATGTGCTACCTATTAGGGGGCGCTTGTTTCATTGGGATTATTCTTCATCTTTCAGTGTTTTTCAACAGCTAGAACTCCCAAGGCAATTGCAGTAAAAACTGAAGAAGGCTATATAAATAGTATCCTGGAGAAACAAATCTGACTTTGCTTCATATAGCTTTGCAGTGACTTTCATTACATGTGCCAAATTCATACTTTCTACAATATACATACTTTATTCTTTCATGTGCATTAATTGTACGCACAATCTATGTCTTCACACACCTAATTTTTGCATTATTAGCCTTTTGTCCTGCTACTAGATTCCATTAATTGCCTTATAGTGTCAATAATCCAGACATTCTTGAAAAAAAAGAGAGAATCCCAGACAGATATTCTTGGCTAGATCATGTTTTACCTCATTTAATGTTTCATCACTACAGCTAATCAAATAAAACAATTAAAAATTGATGGTAAAATTCATAAAATGCATTGTTAATCAAACAGTTGAACTACCTCACTTTGCTCACATGTTTCAGTGTAGAGCAGGTGATGTGCTGAGTCACTAGCTGTTATTGTGCATATTGTGCATGAATGGGTGTTATCCTATCATCTGTCCACTGTCATCCCACCTAGAGGATATAAAAGAAAACTAAATCTATGCAGCACCTATTGGGAAAAAATACCCTTGAACAGACATATAGCTAGTTATGGCTTCAGTTAAGGTCAGTTGATTTCAGACTTTGTCAGACAACAGCAAGTTTTAATTTATTGCATGGGTGACACATATCGTAGCCGACTACCTGATGAGAAGGTAATTTTTCCTCATTCATGAATTTCACTGCCATGTTAATTAAAAAGCTAGATGCTATAGCCATTACTCCCAATTGTAAAGAAGCATTAAAGTGTTAAGGGTGATACATGGGAGAGGGTTATGTAAGAAATTATGAATCTATTGGTGCAAGCAAGTCAACTCCTGGCAAAAGAAAATATTGCTAGCTGATAAATATCTTCATATTTCCTCATCTCCTCCTTATCAGTCTTACCTCTACATTATTTGTTGATCAGATGTTCTTATCAACTGAGTTTATAGATTGAGTATCCATTTATACAGCTGGGAATTCAGTGATGCACTAACGTACCTTGCTCAAAGACACAACAATAATGCCCCACCCAAGACTTGAACTGACAACCTTTAAATCATGCTGCCCCAGCTACTTTGACCAGCACCACCTGGGTGGCAGGCATGTGGCCATCAATTTGAGGTACATATGATTGATATGTTGCATTATAGATGTAAAACTTCTGTAAAACTTCTCCTTTTCACTAATACACTGTAACTCAAAAATTGTTATCTGTTACTTTGTGGTTATGCTGTATTTTTGGCAAAAGAGTGTTCCCATGAGCAGACAACAGAAAACCAATAAATCAATTCAAATATTTAAAGGGAAAACACATTCTGTCAAGCAACATGATTTTGAAAAAAAAAACCCAACAAAACAAAAACACGGTGGCAATAGTCCACATAGTTCATCTGCAACATTGGTAAAAACTTTTAAAAGTTTTCCTGTTTCACAACCACTTATACATTATTAGGGAAATAAGATCTATTTCAGTGTCAATCGCACACCATTAGTAAATCTACAATCAAACAGGTTCAGTCAGCATTAGATTTTATATTTTTCAAGTTCAATCAGCATTAGATTTTACATTTTTTACTACGTTATAATATTTATAGATGTTGCCAAATGTGTTTATACTTAAAATGGGGTTTATGCCTGTGCCTCTTTAATCACTGCTTGCAGCGGAATTTGACTGTTCCTTTTAATGGCCGTCTGTGCACTATAATTATTTGATTATATGAGTTTATTGTTATGAGATGTTTACTTTTTGTACATAAAATCTTAAAACATATAATCACTCTGACTGCCCCGGAAAGGTTTAAGGGAGAGCTCTATGACCATGTTTTGAGGGGGGAGGAGGAGAACCGAACAAGTAAATGTTGATCGAGTACATGGTTGCTATAGGAATCTGGCAGCTGGTGTAGTGTGAAGGCTTACTTGGCAACTCAAGATGGATGTGCTGGAAGCTGGCTTGCAAAGCCACGTTGCTATGAAAACCCAATCAGTGAGGGGAGTCATCGAGGGGCTATAATGAATTATGGGTTTTTAAAGAAAGCCGCCCCTCATTCTTGGTCGCCTGCATTGCATGTCCTGTGATTGGGGCCTGTAGTTGTATGCAATTCATCTCATCAAATGGGTCATTGAAAACAGCAACATGAAATGGGATTCCAATCACCTCTCTCTAGCCCTGGTTTCCATGGCATTCCCCTGAGAGACCTAATCAGCACAGCAGAGTCCTTCCATTTTTGAACAGATTTCCCCAGCCCAGTTGTTTCGCTGTCTAAAGCCCTGTCTGGTACTGCTCCTCCCTGATCTTCATGCCTCATCTGCCTCTCACCTCTGACTAACAGACAGAACCTGGATTCTGCCTCTCTACAGATTTGCAGCAATATTCAGTCTTCACCTCATAGTTGCAAATCAAAGTATGCATTGAAATGAAAAATGGATTGCAATCTAATTTTCCCCCCAGATGAACAGCAACAGCAAAGTAGCCCGGGACCCTCCTATGCTTTTACGGCACATGAATATAACAACATATCTGCCCTCTGGGCACTCACCACTCAAATACATTTTGCATTTGCTCATCTGTTGACTTTAGCATTTAAGGGAAGGAGAAAAATAAACCATCCCAATATAGCACTCCCAGATTTTGGAATTTATATTGAGTTTATTGTGTCATCTCTAATGTAGTTTAATAATACAATTTATTATATAGGTCTTAGATAATTCATTTTATAGGTCATGCTACATTAATGGTTTTTGAAAATGGGAGCTGGCTGCAGGATGTTGAATTGTACTGATTTGTATCTCTGCAGGTGCAAGCAGATGGCCTATCCTGATGACCTTCCACAGATTTCAGTGGTCTTCATCTTTGTGAATGAGGCCCTGTCTGTTATTTTGCGGTCTGTGCACAGTGTGGTCAATCACACGCCAGCACACCTTCTCAAGGAGATCATCTTGGTTGATGACAACAGTGACAGTGGTAAGATCTGTGAGCTTTCCTTACTGTAACACTATTAATGCCAGCTGCTGTCATACCATGTTATAAACATTACATTATTTCTGTTTTTGAATTTGCACTTTTGAGAAAAAGCAGTGTCATCTCCTCCCTGTTTTGCCAACTCGAGCACTTTCCTGTGAAATATTTTCTGTTTTTCCATGTGTATTTACATACAGGACCAAGGGAGTTTGCAGCCCACGACAACTAAAAGCATGATTTCCATCTTAAATAATGATGATTATTATTCCACAGACTATTCCACCTCTAACTGTGGACAAACCCACAATATAAATGCTCTGGCTACCAGCTTTAAAAAACACACGTTGTGAGTAATTCTGATCACTGCTAGCTCAGAAAACTATCTAGCTAACTACTGAGTATTATTAGGTCATGACCCAAATCTCAATGAATCCTGTAGATCACAGCTGGTGATACAAAGCCGACAAATGATCTTGCTTTGCCCGCTGCTGGTCAGTATGTAAACGTCTTTAGGCACAACAAGGCCAGAAAGCCCTGATTAGAGATGGGGGATGACCACCGTGGCTCATTTAGTACTGTGTGTTGTCATGGCAACTGTACATTTCAGTAGCTGATGTGCTTCCTTGTTCAATATCACATGGCACTATTTAGACATCTAGTTTGGTAGGAGGATTGCTTAAAATTAGTATCGTTTTTTTTCTGTCATTTTTTATAATATTGTTTAAACCTTGCCTTTTTGTACTCCCTGGAGAAACCTCCACTGCTAAGGATGTTAAAAATGCTTCATTGATGAATGATTTTCATTATATGAAAAATTAAACAATAAACCATTATGTTTGTAAGTTCAAGTAATTTAACTGACACAATTTTCTAAAAGGCAAAATAGAAATCCATTAAAAAAAAGAAGTAATAAAAACATATTTCAATGCTTTAAAAGTGACCCAGGGTAAAAAAATGCATATCTAATGGAGGCAGATGTTCACAGTGTCATTCAGCATATATTCATTTGCAAAAACACTGGCAGAAATTTAAGCTTAGACTAACAGAATAGGTCAAAAGGGGGTCATGAATGAAATTATTACATTTAGTGCTGTTACTACCTATATTCTGAGTGGGTTCTTCAAAGAGGCACTGAACATTGAAGCCATTGAAGCCTAAATCAGAAACTAAAAAGCTGAACATCTGAAGCAGGAGATCATAAAAGAAAACAGTCATTGCTGAGTAGCATGACTAGAAATAGAATGCCCTGTACTGAATCCAATGTACCTGTGCTATGATAGAAAGAAGGAGGGTTCAGCTGGAAGAAGGTTCATTATCTTGGGTAGGAATGTCATGAACCACAAAAAATATCCAAGAGCCTTTTAATTAAATCCCTAAGGTATCTGTTTACCTTTTTATGTTCTCAGATCCATTGAAGAACAAAGAAGCAACACTCTTGTTTGACACCCACTTATTGTAGGTGGCTGATGTTCCTGTTGATTTGAGAATGAAAGCGAGGTCATAGAGAAAAAAACAATAATATAACATTTCCCTTACAAAATGACGCATATCTAAAGCAACCTAGCAGAAAATTTGTACACTCATCTGCAGAACATAGCCAGACAAAACAAAATGATTCCCTTAGAAATAGATTGACAGCAGTTTTTATTATGTTTTATTTTCTAACCCTGAGATAATTATCATCTTCCCTGAACGTGAGAGCGTCTTTTGTTTCTGTGCTCAGTGGCTGAAATTATGTGTGTGTGAGTGAAGAGGGAGAGAGAGATGGGGGAGCCTTGGGGAGTACACTTGGATGCAGTAAAGGGTTTAAAAATAGAAGAAAAAAAGATGAGCCTTGTCCTTTACTGAACCTTTGTGTACAGTCTCCACAGTGATGCTAGCTGAAGTTTTTGTTGCCTCCACACCTGCGTGGACTGTGGCAGCCAGCGTAATCCCAGAAGCCTTCTTGTTTCTGAAGAGTTACAATGAACCAGATTCCCACTGTCACTTGGCCCTCCATCACTTGGCGTTGACCCTGCCCCAGTCTCCCCGGACAAGCTAAATAAGAGAGGCAATGCATGAATAACATCTTGAAAAGGGACCTCGCAAGAGTCAACATTGGCACATTCTGGGTCCCAAGAGAGCCTATTAAATGGGCAGCCATTCATGTCACCAAATGTGGGGGTAAAAAGATGCCAAAAGTGGTGAGCCCACCTCCTTTGTTTACTGGTCATGATTAGCGAGGGTGATTTGTGCTGATCGAGAGACTACCCTTCTCATGCTAAATGATTAACATGCAGGGTTGGCTACTTGACCTTTCTTCACTCACTTCTCCTGTCTGCACTTGTGGAGCATTTGCACTGTGAAATGACTAGAAGGAAAATAAGTGAATAATGACATAACCCCCCACCCCTCTTCCAATTCAATAAGCATGTTTAGGCTTCTGTGCACTCCTGAGCTGCAACAAATTATTGAGCAACTTTGGCTATTTTTTTCTGAAAAAGAAGTGCCATTTATCTTTGAGGGAGCTCAAGACAGTGCTCCAAGTAGGGTAGTGTTTGTGCTGAATTTGTTTCTAAACTGGCGATACAGTACAGTGCTCATGTCATACAATACTTAATTACATCCAATGAACTTTGAGTGTATTAAACAGAGCAGTATTTGTTTGATGAGGAAACTGAATTCAGACTGAGGTGTTTTGGCAATCAGCACGCTAAAACATTCCCATTAAACACCCTTTCCTCTTTCCGCATTGTTCTCACGCAGTGTTTAAAATTTTCCCTTCATTCACAACTAAGCCCTCATTTATCAGAAAAATTTGCATCTGGGTAGTTGCATTTGGTCTTTTGGGTGATATAGACTTGTGGAGACTCAGTGAAAGAAAAGAAAAAACACAGAGGCCTCTGTATCTGTTCTGATGTTTGAAGAGAAACCAAAGGATATATACTGTCAATAAGAATGTAATATGATCAAATGACTGTCACATGACTGATCTTCCATTATTCATATATAACATACAATATTCCATTATATTCATATTGCCGTGCATCATTTTAATGTTATTTTTATTACATTTCTGGTTTATGTTCAGGATTACTGTTTTTTGCTGTGTTTCATTGTAGGTGATTTGATACTCTACTGATTTGTTACCCATAATACTACACATGCCTTACAGCTTTTGGTTTGTTTAGTGGAGCAAAAGAGGATCAGCTACCTTCACTGAAGCAAATTTCTTCAGCTTTCATGATCAGTGTGCACATGATCTTGAGTACTTGCATGTGTATGTGGCCAACATACACACACATGCACGTGCACACACATACACACACACACACACACACACTCACACACTCACACACCTACCCTCATTCATTTTCTTGTGCGCCATGTTACGAACATGATCTCTTTCTGGGTAGCTTAATAACATTTGAGAAACATTGGTTGAATGCAGTGTAAAGTTATACAAAACATGTGAATCAATTAATTGCGTTGATTTGTTTTTGTTGCAAACATATCCTAAAAATGTTGCAATGTGTTATTTTGAAAATGTCAGTGTAAGGGTTTGACAACATTCAGAAAATATTATTAGTCTTGGGATCAATGACATTTTTGACATGTTTGCATTTAACATTTACCAATAACATCCCTCTACCATTATGTTCTGGGGTTTGCAATGAAGCCAACGATATATTGTCAATGGGTACAGAACATACAAACATACATCAACATACAAAAATCCAGGATAAGAGTCCTGTGACTCGGACATTTGATGGTGATACTCCTCCAGTTGACAGTAAAAAGCTTTGACAAAAACCCTTAAATCTGATGGCATCTCTTCTGACAGAAACATAAATTATGCTGAGTATTAGTTCAGTGGTGATTTATGGGAAAAGTGAAAGTCTGAGTAAAGTGTCAAAATGGTTAGGGAGCTGCAGCAAGTACTTTTATCTTTTAATCCACACAAAAAACTGAAAAGAAAAACCCACTGTCTGTGACCTTGGGGAGAGAGGGGAGGGTACTAAGGCATCTCAGACAGTGATCAATCTCTGCCACCAGTGTGTCCTAGTCTGTTGACATTAGCGTAAAACAATGCAAGCATTCATTTCACCCAAGCTGTAATGGATCGATTTGGCACATCTTTAGAACAATGGTGACAATAGCATTGATGCTACAATGATATACCTTTTTATGGGGAAAATTGTGCAGCCAGTTATGCTGCATCATAGCATATTATTGTAACATTTATGAATTGTAAATGTATATAAGCTAAACTGACATTAGAATTACGTTTATAGTCCGTGTCTCATGTCCTTGTAGTGGAGCTGAAGTTCAACCTGGACCAGTATGTCAACAAGAGGTACCCGGGCTTAGTGAAGATCGTGCGCAACAACAAGAGGGAGGGCCTGATCCGGGCCAGGATACACGGGTGGAAGGCCGCGACTGCACCGGTGGTGGGGTTCTTCGATGCCCATGTGGAGTTCAATGCTGCCTGGTAAGACACTGCTGTTATTATAGGGTACATTGCTATGATGATGAATCTGGATGCCAGCAAGTTGACAAAAACACTGCTTCCCACAGATGGTGGGTTAAAATATCTGATGCAACTGGCCTGAGTATTCTTGAGATGAGCATTAAAGTCAGGTAAAGCATGCTTGTATAAAGGTGCTCAAGAGGATACAAACAACTGTCTGTTTCCTTGTAAGTAGCAATATAACAGCTCTGAACTGCTAATGACAAATTGCTAACCCAGGCCGATGATGGGTCTGTTGAAGAGCCAGGAACGCTTCACTATCTATGGGTAAAATGCTATAAATACCAGGTTGGTATCAGGCGATTTGCAGGTGTATCCACATTTTGATTTAATGTCAGCCTCTACCCCAGCAATGCTTAATTCTAATTAAAGCAGCACAGTTATGGAATATGACCTCCATTTTTAACTATGGATTAACAATTAATGACTTTTCCCTTTTGTTCCAGTACATGACTTTTTATCTGTGATTAATAGGCTCTGGAGTGCATGCTTTGATTTGGGATAAAGTGACGGCCTCTGTATACTCCTGAAATAGGTCACAGAAAAAACTGTGTTCCGGGGGAGTAAAATGTGAAAAATAAAGTGGGAAGGAGAGGTTGTAAGAAGGCCGCATTTTTCCCCTGTCTTGCCCCCTGGGGCCCTGCCTAAGAGGCTTAATGAAATAACTTCAGAGGGTCTCAACCCAATTTCTAGTTGACATCTCTGCTTATCACAAAACAAGCAACACAACTGGACGTAATTGGCACCTAATTTGAGCCTGTCAGCCTGGACAGTTTTGAAGATAGAGTGTGTTTTGTTGCTGTGGAAGATGGGAAGTTCTGGCGGGGTGGGGTGGGGGGGCTCTGAATTATACGCTGGCCTTTATCTCTCAAATGTTATTCAGAAGTTGCCATTCCTGATCTGTTGCATCGTAATTAACATTCAGGATAGTAGTAAATAACCTTTGGTAATTCAAAAATCTTCTTAGGCATGGAGCAGCATCCTTCAGTGTTCATCCCAGTCACTGCAACATGGTCGGTGTTTGTGTTTCTTGCTAATGACAAATTTGCACATTGCTCCCCTTTCATTTTTTTTTTTTTGAATGAATTGACTCATTGCATGTCCCTATGTAGCTCACAACATAATAACCCTTACTCTACAACCCCTGTGGTTAGCATCTGGGATTCAATGGCCTTGCTTATTTACCTTGTGATGTTGATGAAAGGTGCGGTAATTGGTTTAAACCCCACTCACTTGATCAGTCAGAATCTGCTGTTGCTCCCTGTGTGACCTCAAAGCCTTTATCAGACCCTATAGCTACAGTACGAACTCGCACAGCGAAGTGGAGAAGAGAAATGCTTGTTTCATCGAGAATAGAGGGTGACTTGCGATTTGTTGCTCGGTGATGATAATTGATACCCCCGGTGGTTCTCTCATCTGTTTTCCCATCTGGTCCTCTTCAAAAATGTATGTGCCTGCCTCCCCCTCATGACCCTTTCACCCCCCACACAATCTAGATTCATTGTTTCTCCCGCTCGCTCCTCCTGTTTTGCATGCTGGGATCCGTTTGAATTTCCGATGAACTGGTTCACCTGCCGCCACGCGCCATGTGTCGCACTTCTTTTGTTTGTAGATGGCAATGTACAACTGCGCAGCATTTTCTTAGTGTGCTGTATTCATATGTGTCATGACAGGCTAGTGGAAAGGATGACTACCACAGCAAATGAAGTAGAAATGAAACAATGGTGTATTAGTGCTTATTCTGCATTGTGTGAAAACACAATTAAAAAGCAATGTATTACAAATAGCACTGGTGTAAGCTTTGGTCATTTCATAAAGTGACACATTAATAATGTGTTTGCCATCTTAGGAAAGGACCTCTGCCTCTAAATGCTCCCGTGTAAATATAAACTCAGGACAATGGGTCTGTGTTTCTGCTCATGTGAAACTGCACCCTTATTTAGGAAGTCATTTACACTTGCGTTCAGCAGATTTTCCAGAAATCATTTCTGAGGTTGCACTGTTTTTGCAACTGTTTGAAACAATCAGAATTTTGAAATGTGATACTTATCAAAATGTGGAGTCATCAGGCAAATGAATAGACTAGTAGATAAATAATCAATTAATTAAGATTATGTCTTTGCATGTGTGGCTGAAAGGTCTCACACCATTATTCAGTGAAATTAACCAGATAAACATTCAATTGAGAGATGATGATCTTCACATTAATGTCTCATCCTAATGCCCTACATCTGGTGATAAGTGAGCTGGGGTGTAGTGCAGCATCCGCTGCATTTGTCAAGAACGATCACTCTCAATGACCTCGTTAGAAGTACAATGGCTGCAACATGGAGCTCTAGCCTATTCTCAATGTTTAGAATCGGGTCGGGATTTTAATTCATTCTGGTGCTCCTGTGCTTCCATTCTGCCTGCTTTCCCTGAGCCATAGTGAAGGTTTAGGCACTGCAAAAGGAGCACATGACTTGCCTGAGATAAAGACTGGGTTTCAGAACATAGATGTCATATCACCACTTGTGTGCAATTCAGCCCTTTCTGGCTGAAGTTTTACAATAAACCTGATTGTGGACTTGTCACTGTTTCCTATCAGCCTGGACAACTATAGATACAAATTTATACATACAAATTAAACTAGTTCACACAGCAGATGTAGTATTAGTGAGACTGAAAAAAAAACACTAGCCAGTGAAAGCATCTTTTTATTGTTATAATATCAATAAGGAGATGCATTTGGGCTTATAATTTATAGTTTATATTTAGCTATAAATTATATAAAATTACAATTATTATAAAATTATTATAAAACATTGTTACATATTAAAGTCAAAATAAGCACATCATAATTCCATCTTAATTGTTCAGTAGTTGTACAATAGTTACAATGCATTGGGCTAGAAAATTTGTCCATCTACTATAAAGTGTTATTATATCCCACTGCAAATAATTTTATTTGTATTACTAATTAGTACAGAGAGTGCGAGTGTGTTTTTCATCACATCCTAACGGCATCCCATTCAACTAGGAACATTTCAAAATGATTTCATGCCTTTTTTATTTAGATGGGTTTATTGTTAAAAAGTGACTCTCGTGCATATTATGAGCCTATGTTACAGTATCTGTACCTGCTTTCCTCACAGATGTGTAGTTGAGTGGCCCTCTTCATTACTCGCCATACAATGATCGTGCTGCTATAGGTATTCTGCAGAATGAATTAATGCTCAGAATTTATAAAGTTCTTGGGTATATAAAACAGGAGGGCAGCAGATGTTGCAGCACGTCTGTGTTTCCAGTTATGAATGTTTACCATGGTAAATGTCCATGATAATTTCCCCAGAGATGTACCATCTGGGTAGTTTTCTAGGCCGCGACTGGTGCTCTGAACACTTTTACATGGTTTTCCCTCACTTTACTGCAGCCTCAGTGTTGGCTACTGAAATGTAACAGATACACGTAAAAGGTTTTTCATGTAACTCTGTTCTAGAATGTATTGTGGCCAGTCGTGACATGATAACAAAGTAACTGGCCATCCACTCTATAGCCGGCATTGACATTCCTCTCATTGTGATGATCCTTATTATCCTCCATTTGATTATCCTCCATTATATAAATAGAAATAATGGGAGAATATGTAGCAGCTTTCTAATGAGTGTGGTAAGCACATTAACCACAGTTCAGGAGTGGACTGCAGATAAATTGATATTTATTTGGTCTTGAATCCTGCAATGTTGCAATATTGTGGTATTAATGATTCATGATTAGTGGATGCAGTGTGGCTGTTAAGTGCCAAGAGAGATAAGAGGCTGTTTCAGCTGTTGGCTGTAAAGAAATGCACGTCTCAGAACCAGGAGTCTTTGATGATGTTAGAAGGCTCAAACATACTGTGACCTCAAGTGTACTATTAGTCAAGGGAATGGGAAAACTGCTCTGCTGTTTTAGCAAAGTGCTTGTCCCTGGCGTCTTTCATTTTTATCCAAACATACCCTCACCTACAGTGAAAACATGAAATCAGATTGCATCTATTCAATCATTTATGTGTTTTTTTTCCTGATGTTGATGAGTAATATCTGGGACTGGCATTTTTTGGTGCCACACACTACACTTATGAGGGACAAACAGAGCCTCGTAACTGACATGAAAAAAAAATGTCTCGGGTTGTGACAGCCAAGGAAGCATACTGTAAAAACCAATGAGGCTCGAGAAGACAAGCTTTGTCCTCGCAGTGGGGGACTGGACTTCTAAACAATTTCAGCATAAAACCGCAATGTGCCATTCGCTTCTGGCAGCCTCAGAGATTGTTCAGTGCGACTGGTCTCAGTGCAGTGTTTATCCCACTTTAAAAGAGACAGTCACCCCAAGTGAGTGCTCGAAAGAGCATACATTCTATATACATTCATAAGTGCTTCTCTTTGGTGTTTTTTATTTTCTTCTGAACATGCCCCTCACCTACTGCAAAAACATGAAATTGAATAGAATTTATGCATATATTTATTTAGATTTTTTCATCCTTTATGAGAAATATTTACATGTTTTGATGTTTTTTGATGCCACACACCACGCTTGTGTATTAAACCAATGATGCCCAAGAAGAGAAGCTTTGTCCTCACAGTGGACCCAGATCATCTAAACAATTTCAGCATAAAACCGCAATGTGCCAGTTTGTCTCAGTGCTGTGTTTATCTTACTTTGAAAGGGACGGAAGTGCTCTGTGTTCACTCCAAGTGAGCGCTCCAACCATATGTTCCATATACATCCATAAATATGGAAACGTCAGGCTATACTGTGCTTGCTGCCTGCTTTTATCCAGATTAATATCAAAAGTAGTACATCTGTATGATTTCACCTGGGTCTTTTTATCCCTTTTAGCTGATTGAATGTGTAATTGGGCCTTTCTATGGCTTTCCTGACCAGGTCATTGCAGAATATATGGCGGAATTTGTCCTCAGTTGCCTACCTGTCTTAATAAAGGGACGGATCAATGCAATGAATAAGGTATATGGAGCAGCAGTGCCTCCTAAGACAATTTGTCTCAACCTCCCATTAATTCTACCTTTATATCCACTGATGCAAATCCATGCTGTGGCCATTGCTAGAACAGCTCGCACTGACATTACGCCCACAAATATTCTCATGTAACCTTTCCTTGTATTAATGTAGGACTGTTTTCAACAAAGGCTCTCTACACACAATTATTTGCTCTACACTTAATGTTAATTCTTGTTGGATTGCAGATTAATTATGATTACACTAATGCTTCCTCCCATGCTGTAAAATTCACCATTTTGTTTACTAAGTTAGAGTAATTGACTATTTACTTAATAAACATTTAATGATTTTTTTTCTACTAATAAATGCATAGTGCCTGAAAGGTACAGAGCCAGACCTTGCCTTGGAGAGAATTTACAGCTTCTCAGTTGGCTTCACATATTATGCGCTCATACAGAGCACAATATACGGAATGAGTTCTAACCATTTACATTGACATTTTTGCCATTTTCATCATAAAGTCACCCCAAGCAAAAGCCTGTAAGCAAATTGCATCAAATTGATGCCATTTTGGGAACCGAGGGCAAATGACACTTTGGCGTAGACATGAATGAAGCTGGATGCCATTACTCGATAAGTCCTTGCGCAAGGAACTTCGACAATAGATATGCTGCATAAGAACATAAGAATCTCATTGGTTGAGAAAAATATGTGTGTGATATTGAAAGACTGAAGCCTGTGGTTCCAGAGCACAAAGCTGAAGCCAATAGAGAGCTAGTTTCAAAAGATGACAGGCAGAGCTGGGTTGGGGGGGGGGGGGGGTGGGGGGTGGTGATAGCAATCAAGGGGATTTTTATCCTGCCATGTGATGTGAGGATACCAGGACCCCAGGCAAGCCTGTGCATTGTGGGTCAGAAGCAGAATCTGGAGCTTTTTGTTATCTCCCTACAAGTTTAGAACTTGAGTTATCACTCTTGAGTGTGCCAGGCTGGGAAACAAAGCCCTCAGGCAAGTAAACAATGTTTGCTCGAGCCCAGCAGGCAAAATAACTCCACGTACAATGAAACGTGAAAAAAGGAAGAAAATGGTTATTTCAAGCACCATTGCTACACATTCTATTGTTCTTTGAAAATTCTTAGCTGAAATGAAGCCATTTGAATGCTTATTATGGGAAGAAATAAGATGTGGAGATGCAAAGAAAAGCAAGGTGAAGGAGGGTGGCCCGTGTGCGAGACATGATAGAGGCAGAAGTAAAATGACAAGCTTCATCAGTCAAATGTGATGCTGCATCCTTTCGCTTCTTTATTCTTTCTTTTCCTAATCTGCATTCGATTCCCGGAGGATCTTCCATTTGAAACTGCGCATGCCGTTAGCCAGCTCCAGAGCACTCCTCTCTCAAGGGCAGATGAAGATGAATGGCAGATTATCCGAAAGGTGGTTGTTTGAAGGTTAGCTCATCCACCGTCTGCACGTGGATACTGCTGTCTGTGAGGTGATAGATCCTTGTCCTTTGCTTTAGCCCAGCTGTATTTATGAACTTTGGAATATAAGTAATAATTGAAATCTGTGCAATGATTAACATACTTCACACCTGTTGAAAATGGTATTGAAATGGAGTCTTCTTTTTGCCTTGCACAAGGGGCTAACAGAACAAAATAGCCAACAATCTTTATTTCAGTGATTTTTCATGCTGCACTTCCATTTACACAATTCTATATAGGAGTGAAGTCACACACTCTTTATGCATATGTATTATGCATGTATATACATAAAAACAGCCTCATCTAATAACAACATATAATAATGTTTAATGTGTTCATTACCTTACATTACATTACATTACATTCATTTAGTAGAAACTCTTATCCAGAGTGACTTTCAACACAATAGAACATAAGTGTATCAGTTCAGGACATAATTGTATCCATGTTCACCAAGTACAACCCCTTAGAGCTTCTCTGAAAGGATTTCATTCAAGTTTAGTGTTTGTGTTACATTTTGATATTACAATATGTATGCCAGGTCACATGGATCTACAAAAATGGTCCTTATTTATTCATTTTGTCTTATGGTTAAAAAATTAACTGTTCTGTCACCCTTCATCATTTGCTGGAGGAGAGCCTTTGAAATTGTCAGTGTTACCCATTTTACTCTGAAGTGATTCATTTTTTTACTACAAAATTTCATTTTTAACTTTCACAGAATGCCGTCAACCCCTTCTAAATCAGGGGTTTCAAAGTCTAAGACTGTGGGCCCCCCCAGAGAGCATAAAAGCTACTGCGCCCCCCCCCCCCCAACACACACACACACACACAGACACACACACACATACACATGGCCATTATTGTTATTATTTTTTATTATGTATGCATCATTTATTATGATAGTATAAAACAACAAATATCAGAAATTGCTGGAATATTATGAACATGTTCATCTGTTCTTAACGTCTTATATTTTTAACACCTTTTAAACATTTTCAACATGCTGACACACATTAAATGAGATTCGTCATTTTTAAGATCTTATTTAACGTTTTAAAAACGCTTAATGTTGGTCTTATTTTTTTAAGATTTTAGTATCATTTTTAACATTTTGGAACACACTCATCTGTATTTAAGAACTTTTAAACACACTTTTGAACGCAAGTTAGATATGCTGTCGGAAACTTTTGCTCACCCCTACTTCAGTGGGAACAATGATTTTGTGTCTTTGATGCGCAAAGGCGGCTGATGCGGGGATGCACTGCAGACAGGAACAAGCGTAAATCATCCTCCACCTGTAGTCTTGAGTGGTACTTGCTTTTAATCATGGTCAATGCGGGAAATCCGCACTCACAGAGGTAGGTGGAGGTGAAGGGGATGGGCATTTTTACAGGCTTTCTGGAGAGGTGCAGGAACTCGGTCTCCATAGACAGCCAAAAGTGCGCAAGTGACACTTCACTCATCCTTTTTTTCAAGTCCATATTGGAGGTCAGATCGACGAGGGCCTCCTCTTCTTGTAGGGTCAGTCCATCACTGGGTGTCACTGGGAAAGAGAATGGATTTCTCATCCACTTATTTGCCAAGGTGTCCTCTCTAAAATACTCTCCAAACTGCTCACCCAGCCCCTGCAAATGCGCAATGACCATTGGCTGTATGGAGTCCAGCTGCAGGCCTGCTCTCCCCACAACATCTTCCAAAGTTGGGAACATTTCCACCGAGCCCCGTTCAACACGAGCACACCACAAGTCCAGCTTTTTTCTGAATGCAGCGACTTGATCATGAGCTGAAAATACATGGCACTCTTTGCCCAGCAGAGAGGTGTTCAGCGTGTTAATCCGGTCAAATATATCAGAAAGATAGGCCAACTTTGCAACCCAGTTCATGTTCCCCATGTGCTTCACCAGTGGGGAGTTAATTTCGGCAGGGAAGAGGAGGACTTCCTCGCGTAAATCACACAGGTGGGTGAGGACCTTGCCGCGGGACAGCCACCGGACCTCAGAGTGCAGCAGCAGCTGTTGGAAGTGAGCGCCCATCTCAGTGCAGAGGATGGAGAAGAGACGGCATTCATGGCGCGCAATTTGATTAAGTTTATAATTTTTGCCGCCTCATCCAGTACCTCTTGCAACTCCGTCGGCATCTTCTTGGCCGCTAAGGCTTGACGATGGATGATGCAGTTATTCCAGACAGCAACGGGGGCAACCATTTGCACCTGTTTCACCAGACCGCTGTGATGGCCTGTTATCGACCTCACGCCGTCAGTACATATTCCACAACAGCGGCTCCAATCAATATGATTCTCCTGAATGAAATCATCCAATGCCTTGAAAATTTCTCCTGCTGTAGTGCGAGCTGGCAGGGGATGACAAAACAAAAACTCTTCCTGAACACTGAGCTCTTTAATATAGCGCACATACACCATTAACTGGGCACAATTAGCCACGTCGGTTAGCTCATCCAGCTGAATGGAGAAGAAAGCGCTCTTACGAACATCATCCAGCACCTGTTCTTTAACATCAGATGCCATGTCTGAGATGCGGCGCTGGATGGTATTGTCAGACATTGGGATGGCATTTAGCTTGGCAGCTGCAGCTTCTCCTATCATTGCCGAACACATATCTTTAGCAGCAGGGAGGAGTAAGGTTTCACCAATGTTGCGGGGTTTACCTGCCTTTGCGATGCGTAAGGCCACGAGATATGACACTTCGGTTGCCTTAACATTCATAGTGCTAAAAGTCTCAATGGATCTTTTCTGTGACTTAAGTTCACCCAGCTTCCTCTCAAAAAACTCCCGTGGCTTGGTCACTAAACTTGGGTGCTTTGTTTCAATATGACATCGCAGTTTGCATGGTTTCATGCTGTCATTAGCCAGCACCGCTTTGCAAATCACACACTGTGGCTCTGGTGCATCTTCAGTACCAATCCAGGAAAACCCAAATTTTAAATAATCATCTTCATACTTCCTCCGTTTTCTTGGTCCAGATTCTTTCTCCTCTCTCTCTACGTACCACAAATCGATCCATTCCCCACACTTTCATTAGCCAGCTTACGTGTTAGTTATTTACATTTTTTTTCCTTTTCTCGTCTCCCGCCCAGTGATGCTCGCGCCGCCCCCCCCGATATACTCTGGCACCCCCCAGAGGGGGCGCGCCCCACACTTTGAAAACCACTGTTCTAAATCTCTTATTACATTATTGCCATTATAATAACCAAGTACGGTGATGCACAGACCCAGTCTGTACCAATCTTGCTAACTAAAAAGGAAAGTCCTTTTTAATTATGCTCCTCCTCTGTCCACTATTTAATCATGACTGTTACAGCATCCAAAATTAAATTTTTGGCCCACCAGCCAGATGAAAAAATTTGGTGGCTAGTTCATTTGTACACACTGATGATTCATCTTTCTTGATGTGGCAGTTAGTTTAGTAAACCAGCAATTGTCCTGACAAGCTGGCAATCTAAAATTCGCTAATTAATCAACTGCAAAAGCTCTTGAAAATTAATTAATCAGAGGCAAAATGTTACAGATTGAACCAAGGTACATTTTAACTAGATCCTTTGAGCCACATATCTATATGTTCACCTTGGCAACAACTTATATTATTAGTTTAAAGAGTCTAGCAACCTAGGTAGCCAGAAAGATAACATTACAATTAAAGATGACAGGCAAACCACAGTAGTGTTTGCTAGATAGTTACCTTGCCCGATAGACATTATTTCCTGTCACACACTAAATTCTTTGAAAAACAAAAGTAGTACAAACAATGGTTCTTATAGAACAAAAACAGAACAAACATAGCACAAATTAATGAGGGTGCTGGATTACAATTGATCAAAGAACAATTTTTACTGCACAAACTGGTACAAATATAGTACAAATGAATGAACCTATTTGGACCTGGTTGGGGTTCTGGGTGATGTCATTTCTGAAGTTGTGATTTCTGAAGTGATTTGAACTGGCAAAACCCATATAGTGCTATTTGGACATTTCACCTTGATGATGGGTGTGTTTTTGTGTTTCCTGAAATATGAAGTTTAAGTAGTTGTTGAGGAAGGATGGGCAACATATTGACAAAAGAAAATGAATGCTCTGTGACAACATCCATGTGCTCAGTGATTAAATAAAATCCTGCAGTGACTTTAACAGGCATCGACGAACATTGGCTGACACATGGCCAGGGACATATGTCTGATTTTGAGTTTTACTTTAAATTAATCTCCAAAACCTCAGAGTGAGATGATAAGGTAGATATCTGTGTTTCATAAACTAATACCTTCTTCCTGCACAGCCCTGGACAAACAGTCGTGATTGTAGCCTGCAGCTTTCTGAGCGATCAGCGCGATTGCCAAGCTTAACAGTGGATATTTTTTTCCCTAAAAGCCCGTAAGGACGTCTCTACAGTTTTCCCCCTTCCGTCTGCCCTGTTTAGATCTGAAATGCAACATTCTAGGGCACTGAATTGTGGGAACTACCAAGGGCCCCAAAAGCAAAAGTGATAAAATGTTTGACAGCATGCTGAAGCTGTTATTATTCCTGTTTGCTGCTTCTTGTCAAGGGAGTTGTCATTGCAGTGGTTGTAGATGAAACTTTTAGTCAGCTACATCCTGGAGGGCCATATTTGTAGATGTTAGCTAAATTACAAAGAATTCTTCCTATTTGCTGCCAAATACCTCTTTGACTGCATGTGCAGCACATAATTTGGGGCATACCATAAACCAAAACCTTGATGTGTAGGATCACCCGATCTTGTGTGAAACTGGTTTAGATGATGGTTAGTCACAGGAATCTTGATAGCGACACTGTAATTCTCATATAATTTGCCACAAGCTATTCATGCAGACAGGTCTGGCTGTCAAAAACAGGTCACTGCCCAGAAGAGTGAGAATTGCAGAAAATATGTTGAGTACTATAGTATATCTGTAGAGACCTGACAGCCTTTTGGAGGAAAGTAACATTTGTGCTAACAACAGACACCCCTATCTTGTAGAGAAAAAATGCAATCAGATTTTTCATCCAAACTAAAAAAGCATTTTCCCTCTGATTAAAATTTTATTCACCAGCTCCCACCACTCTTGTATTTCAGAAAATGTTGTTCAACCCCCTGCAGTTCAGAAAGCAGTTTCTGATATTCGTGCTTTGGGTTTTCGAGAAAGTGGTGTGTGATCTCATCAACACAGCTAAGCTCACCATCTTCAGTTTGATCAAAAATGGAAGTGCCATAATTTTTAGTGATTTGTAGAGGATGCAGTCTGGTGGTTAATTCTACAATTGTTTGATGTCTCTGTGAGAATCAGGTGACATTGCTGTCAGTGAGTGTCTGCAAGAACAGGACCAATGTGATCATGCATCCTTTTTGCATGAGTTTCTTTTGATTTAAAGTTTTCCCCAACAATGAACATCCTCCATCAACATTTTTGTCAACCATCTCTCAAGTATGTTAAAAATCATTTTATTAAAACAGGTGATTTGAGTTTAGCACTGACTCTGGTGTTTTTCCAAATAGGATCTAGTCTGGCGCAGTATAAGTATAGAGATTCACTGGAGTGAGCTCTTGTTACATCCTTTATTTTTCTAGCTTGAGGTCATCCTTATATTTTTCATATTTTAGTTCAATTTAAAAATGTTCTTACATTCATTGACCATCAGTTCAAACTCAAAATTGAAGAGAGTTGTGATTTATAAGGACTGTATTATGACATAAGGAATCATAATGGCAGCAAGGTATTCCCATAAACACCACATATTCACAATATATGAAGGCTGAATCAACACACATTTTACAAAATTTGTCTGCCAATGAAATCATTGATATCAAAGCCAAATTACTACAAGGATTTAGGTCACGTTGTCTCACATACAGTAGAATAAGCAAGTGCTATTTCAGTCTTGTGCAACCCAATGTTTCCTACATTCTTTCAAATAGCAGCCCTGTGATTTTTCATTTCACTATCTGAAGAAAATGGGATCTTGCTTGTGATTCATTGCTTCATGTGCATTACTTCAAAACAGACATGGTACTACTGGCTTTATATCATCTTGATGGTCTGACAGTAGACACAGGTTGTTAGATAAAATCATTCATATGATCTAAAGATTAGTAAAACTGTGCAGAGCCTGCTCTGAACTAATACTGATGAAAATGAAGATTAATTGTGACAAAGAAAGGTGGTGAGTGGCATCTGTGGAACAGTTCCTCCATTGATTGTTGTTAATTGTTGTTGGCTTGCTGGCTGTATGTACAAGTTCTATATTTCGATATAGCTGTTTTGGTCTTTGTTGTCTTTGAATTGTGATGTATGATACAACACAATGCTGTATCTCCTGGGTAATAACAGAAAATGTATTGTTAACAAGCATTACAAGTTAGCTAACTAGTTAACTTTCATACAGGATGGTGACCATTTTTTGATGTCACACGACCACATATGTGCATACTAAGGAGTGGTTTCTAAGGTGGTAGTCACTCCTTTATGTCTCACAATTGGCTTCAATATACGGATGTTGCTATTGGGGGAATATGACAAAGTTGAGGCTATTAAGGCAGCAGAAAAGTGCTGTTAGAGGTACTGGAGGATTAGCAATAACGTTATGGGCAGGAAAATTATGATGAAGAACAATGACGATTAGGAGGTAAGTGCTAAATGGTAATTTTCTAGTTTTATGAGGTTGCACCTGTTCTGTGTGGGTAGATAAATAAATACATAAGACTGGTACAAATGGAAATATATTTATGGAATGAGACCTCTGGGTCATACAGGTTATTCCTGTTAGAAACCTTGAGAAAGACCTATATCTGAGTGCTGTATCTGTATGGGGTATGCTGCACCAGCCTTAGTTAAATGTTATATCTGCCATCCCAATACCAATCCTAGTTGTCCATTTCCACCTGTTTAATATAATGAAATGATGAAGAAATTAATACAATGTGTGTTGAGGGGTGTGTGTATATGTCAGGGACCATTTTTGTCAATGGTGCCTCCAAGGTAAAACTATTAAATGATTGCAGTGAAAAAGAAGTTCAGTACTAACAGAACTGTAATTTGCATGATAAACAAGTCACAAAAAAACAATGAAAACAGTTCAAGAAAATGTGTTGATTCATTAATCAAAACACATTTAAATTCCATTTCAAGTATGATAAATGTTCTGCAAGCTTTGTACTGTGTACCCAATTATGAATCCATCATATTCAGAGCTTAATTAAAAGGATTGATACGACTTAAGCTTTTCTGGGGATTGCAAAAGATTGTCCTTGTCCTGAAAGACAAGAATAGGTAAGGATATTGTTACACCTTCAATGCAAGAATCAAAAAATGATAGGACAAATAATGTATAAGTATTTGTACAAGTATCTAATACAATGTATTTTTTTCTCATGTAGACCTATTATACAGTACTCAAGGTTATCCTTCTTATGTTATTAATTTTCCATAATAATGCATTTGTAGATCGCAGTCTGTCTGGATATTAGTGTGCTATAATATCTGTGTAATATTTTCTGTGTAATTAATCTGATTTTAGTTATTACAAACTGAAAGTCACCACTCAAGTCAAATGATATTAATGCTTACTACTGCCAGCAAGTTGAGTGTTGATTTTTTTCATCTGCAATCCCTTATCCAGTTTGTGATGAGTACGATTATTCAATGAGTGGCCCGAAATCCTTCTTAATCCACACTCTCTTATGATGCTCCTTTTTAGCATGGCTTATTCTGACCTGTCTGTTCACAGGGCAGAACCAGTTCTGACCAGAGTAAAAGAAGACCACACCCGGATTATCCTCCCAGCAATTGATAACATCAAGTACAACACGTTTGAGGTGCAGCAGTACGCCAATGCTGCCCACGGCTATAACTGGGGCCTATGGTGCATGTACATCATCCCACCCCAGGAGTGGTTGGACAAGGGTGATGAGACTGCCCCCATCAGGTGAGTGCAATCACCTCTCTGCAATATTTATGGTACCTTTGATGAAAAATGAATGAAGCAAGAAAAAATGCATATTACTCTTTGAATCCTTTCAGTAAGGTTCCAGAATACATGCTGAGCACTTATTTAAGATGCATTCTAAAGCTTGTGACTGTACTTAGCTGCAAATTTTAAAACTGATACTGTGGCCCCTCTAAGTGCAGTGCATGTTGGTGCCTGTTTTCATCAGGATTTGAATCATGTCTGTTCTGTGTGCACTTGCCTTGCTTTGTCCCTAGGGAAAGAGGAGGGAATTTCATTGTCCTTGTAATTGCAGATTCAGCTGCACCTACATTCCATTCCAACAGGCAACAATCTAGGGAAAACAAGAATTATGCCAATTTGCAGCTATACTCACCGCTTGCCTCACTTTATCACAATAATGTGTTTCTCATTGATTTTACTCGTTTCTATTCATTTCACCACAGACATTCTTAACGTTCCAGCTCCTGTTGAAAAGCTTGGTGGAGGTGAAGGCTTTGTGTACATGCAGTATTTGTATACAAATGCCAGTGTGCACAAGTATACACACACACATATACATAGGCATTGTATCTCACTAACAGAGGCACGATTTCAGATACTAGACAGGCAAGGAGGCAGGTTTCAGGTGAAGTACAAATTATTTCTACAGGTATATTTATAAAATCACAGTTGGTAAGCAACAGAAACAAGTGTCAAAGCTCAGCCTGCATAAACCAAGGCTTGTCATAAGTGCTAAGTTCAGCATCAATGACCTTTCTGAAGAATCATGCCATTTAAATATATCCAAAGCTTGCCCCATTCATAATCTCAGTTGCAGTTCATGAGCAATAACTCTGCACCCTTGTTTTGTCCCTCTCCTATGAAGTTGCACTCTTTCTTTTATTTGGTCACCTGACCGAACAGAGCCCCCTGATCCTGATCAAGCCCATCTGACAGCACATAATTTCTAATTTGGCAGCCAGCCATTTCATCTAACCTTTCCTACCATGCAGTATAATTTCTAACACACACACACAGCCATTTTCCGCCTTCAGCCCACCTTTCCTACCATGCATTCATGCACTAACACAGCATGAAATAAACAAGATGAGACCAAGCCCTCTCTACAGCTAATATAGACTTGAATGCTGACATTAATAGGTATAGAAATTGAACACTGATATTAATTTCCTTTTTACATGAAACACACACATGAGGTTTGCCTCCTTTCACCATATGTAGCCAATAAAGGCCCATTGCAGGTCCATTTAAATTCATATTCTCATTTTAATGATGGAAATTAATGGAAATTAGATGCAACTTATTTTCAGGATTTTATCCCAAAATTTGATGTAGTTCATTAAATAAAATGTGAATACAGCATTATGCATTATGAACATATGAATGTGTTTTCTTGTGATTCATCAATGTGTGGCCTGTCAACAAATATGTGTGATATGAGACATATGTTGACTAAAAAAATCAAATATGTAGGACAGAAAAACAATGGTTGCTGATCCCCAAAATAATTTATCAATTCAAAAAGAATAATACATTCTCCCTGAATATACCAATTACTTACTTTTTATTGATTTTTTTCTTTCCTTTAAAAAATCTTGAAACAAGAAAACCTAGCATAATTGCTCAATATGTTGTCATATGCCTTTGACTGGGAACTGGCTCCCATTCTTGAAAACTATTGAAAAATTGAAAAAGTACATAAATTTGAGCAACTATGTGTGGGGCTGCAAATAGGTCTGGAAATGATGCGTGGCCTTCATCCACAATTGATTAGGATTTCTGCATTTGAAGCATGAGAACTGCTACTTGTGCTGCAGTTCTGTTTGGAAAAATGTTATTGACAGTTTGCTGATGAAGCGTGGGCTTCAAATGGACTCCTGAGGAAATGCTTCAAGGGACAGCTGCATCTTTTGGCATCATGGATTCATATTGGAAATCATTTCCAGGGCTGCTTCTTCCAGTTCTATGCCCATCAATGACAAATCACCATGGGCTATTTGGGGCTGGAAACAATTGAAATTGGTCTTAGATATTTGGGTTCTTCTTTTATCCTTTTGTTCTTCCTTTATTCTTTTGCATTTTGTAAAAAGCTAAACCACACCAGGCAGGCTTCTTTACACCACTCTGCAATGGGAAAGCAGCCAAATCAAGGCCAGAAAGTACGCAATTAAAAGTACACCCCACAGTAGATTCAGATCAATTGTCAGGACATAAAGACTCAGACACAGAGCATTATTGCCAAATTCAGGGCTCTTGACTGTGCTGTGAGGTCTCTGACAGGGAAGTATTTATGAAGTAAAAGCAATTTAGAGAGAAAGTGAGTGCAAACATGTGCATATGTGTGCATGACTTTTTTGGGTTGAGCAGCAGAGCATGATTCAGCTTGGCAGGCCAGCCATCTTAAAATACATTCACACCATAGAATTACTGATACTACGACACAAAATGCCCCATATTGGTAAAATATTTACCATGGACTAAATAGGGAAGCTGCACAAGGGCCTCTGCAGGGGCATCATAAATCATTTTGACAAGGAAAGTATGTCAAAAAGCAGTAGGCAATTTTGCTCTAAATGAATAAGTAGGTAGAGTGGGAAGTCAGTTTGTAGTAGCAACTTCACTTTCGCCTCATTTTCAGCAATCTTCTTAAGACTGATTCAATGGGAACAATGTGAAACATATTTCACTTCAAAAAACATTTTGATGTCAATAATTGCTAAGGCACTGTTTACAGCTGTGCAGACGTGGCAGCAGAAAGTTATTTGAATTGGCTGTGAATGGATGCACACTGGATGAGGAATAAACAGGGACATGGAAGAACAGCATTGCTGTTCAGTGAGTTTTTTCATGCTGAGCACTACTGTGGTTCTTTTTGTTGACCACTCCACTTGCAGTGTGATCATGTGTATGGACGGGCGGTCATCTGTACATCCTGGCTCTGCTGCCTTCCCACATCATTATAATGTTCCTCTTTCAGTCTCATTTCAATAAACCTCAACAATGCAATGCCAATGGCAAAAGGCCTCTCCGTGAAAAAGGGATAAAAGCATAGAATGAGTCAAAAGAATTCATATTCTTCTAAACTTTAGTATGTTTATCAGAAGGACTGACTCAGCTTGAATGTTTTGTAATAGATAAAAGCACAACATATACTGTACAGTCATGAATACATGCTCACATACATTAAACAAGGAGTCATTTCATGGAGTCCATTACTACAGAAAATATTAGTATTCTTCTTAAAACAACAAGTTGTTCTGTAAATGAATAGTTCACTTGTATACCATAAGATTCTTATTATTTTCAGAATACTTGACAATGTGAAACTAGGTAAAATTTTGTGGAACCTTGTCCATCATCTCAGTATTGCTTTTTTGTTTAGCCTGACCACACAAAGTTTAACTAAAATTACAATTATGAGTTACTGACCAAAAATCAAACTAATTTTTATCATTCATTTTATCATTCATTGTTCTTTAAATACAAAAAAGAGAGACATTTCTAAGGCTGAATAACATTATTTTGTAATGTGACATTGCACTATTACTTACAAAACTGGCATACTTATAATTTTTTTGAATAATTATTGTATTTTTTTCCTTTACTTTTATCACCGGAAATAATCAAGGTGGTTTCTTTTCTATACATTTTATGCAGACTATATATCTTCATTAAAATAGCTCAGTGAGTAACAACAAAAAGGTCCAAGGTTCCTTTTACTCAGTTTAGTCTCATACTGCATGATCTGAACTTTTCTATAGCCCAGCGGGTCTGGGTCTTGAAAATAGGAATAGGTGATTTTTAATTTTTTTTTTTCCAAAAATAGAATTATGAGTGTAAGTATTAAACTTTCATTAACTCTCTGTTAGGGGTTTATAGGTTTATAGGCTCAAAAAACATGCACAGAAGAAAAAGTGATTATTATCATTGTGTTTCAATGGCTTTTGATTTCTTCATCTAGGACACCGGCAATGATTGGCTGCTCCTTTGTGGTGGATAGAGAGTACTTTGGAGAGATTGGTCTTCTTGATCCAGGCATGGAGGTCTATGGAGGAGAAAACATTGAGCTCGGCATGAGGGTAAGTGGATGAATTGATGGACTGCTGTGGTTCAGCATCTGTGCTGCAATCAACACCAGCAGCCACTCAAGACAAAGGACCATATATTCAAAGGGATACTACACTTAAGCAGGGTATGCACTTTTTTTAAAAAATTAAATTCAACAGCTTGAGAGAGAGAGAGAGAGAGAGAGAGAGAGAGAGAGAGATTGTACCATTTGAATTTCAGGAAGAAAAGAGAAATTATAGTTCACAAGAGTAATTATAAATCGAATATGAGGTAGCCACAACTGCAAAATCCCCAGCAGGTATGATTTAAGGAAGTTACACATACTCAGGTTTTAGTATGGTTCATAATTAAGTTTATTCATGTTTTGCTGCCTAAGGGTTAAGCTTAAGATACCCCAGAGTCAACAGAAGGATGTTCGTCTCTTCCAAATCAGAAATATGTTCCTCGGAGAGGAGGAAAATCCTTAATGCTAAATTACAATGTTCACTTGACTCAAAAGCTTTAAAGTCTGCAATACGCTGCAAATGTAAATCTTGGCTGCAGCAGCTACTATACGGTTGAATTTAACGCTTCACGCAAACTAGCATTTTGAAAAAGAATTTGCTTTTAAATTAAGAAAAAAAGTCTCAGACTTTTCTCAGACTAGTGGAAGGCTTTCTTTTTCCCCAAATGCTCAGCGAGTGCACTTGAATGAGAAATAGAGGTAGTATGTGAAGATTGTTTTTTTGTATTTTCTCGGTGACATTACATCAGTTTAAAAATCATTGAGATGACTTCATAGCAATTTGAGAAATTCAGATTTGTCAAAGCATGACAATATT
This sequence comes from Megalops atlanticus, assembly GCA_019176425.1. NCBI lineage: Eukaryota > Metazoa > Chordata > Actinopteri > Elopiformes > Megalopidae > Megalops > Megalops atlanticus. The sequence continues at coordinate 18,702,615 of CM032878.1, read as the reverse complement.
AGACTTACCAATTTCAGACATATAAAACAAGACTTTGGCCACTGTCACACATAAATCACACTTACTCCATTATAACTTTCACTGACATTAATGTGTGTTACTTCTATTGCAACACTTTACTGGGAGGAGACTTTTTTCATCATTTTCATTTTACATTTTCAAGCAAACTGTAGTTTAGCAGGATACATATTTCACAAATCTAATTATGTTAAAGAATGTGATGAGTCATAAACTATGTATATTTCCATTCCAAGTACAGAGCACCTAAAAGATTTTAATTTTTTTTTTCAAAATTTTAAATGGCTACATTGTCAGTCTACTACCATTCATAATTTGATCTAATTAAAACACTGTCTGATTATGGTCTACAATATGTCTTCTCTAACTTGAACCAATGAAATTGTTTTTTTTGCCATTGTAATTTTGACCTGTACAAAACTTGGTACAAGGATTATACATAGCAAATCATGTGCTGATAGCCTCAATGATTTCTGAAGACTTGAACTTTGTGATTTACAAAACCTTAAAAATAGCAGAATATCTGAGATGGTGGTCCTGAGGTAAAATTGCTTCATGTGAGAACAGAAACTTCCTATAGCAAGTTTTGGACTCCTACAGTGTGCTAATGATTTTAATGAATTTTTGGAAAGTGGAATTGTGTGCATCAATGTTCATTCTCACCCATAAAAACTAATTTCTACACAAACACTGCATACTTCCTTTTGTTATAATGATTTTGTGTAATTATGCTACAAGATCAATACAAAAAATTCCCTTCAGTTGTTGACAGATATTGTTGACCAGCTCCAATTCTTACTTGTGCATAGGAATTCCATTCTTGAACCTACAACTCATTCATAGAAATCAATTCCATTCTGGAATGAACCCCAACTCTAAATGAGGTAATACATTGAAGAAAGCAGCCTGTCACTTGAATGCTAAGGCCAGAAAGATTTCATTCAATACACTCTACTTTGTAAGCAATACAGTAAATGACCTTAAACGCATTGCAAAAGACTTAAATATTTAACTACATCAATAGAAGGATGCATTTTCTATTACAGTACTCAATTTCACATGTGTTTGCTGGTGATTGCCTATTTAACCTGTATAGTCAGTCATTCAGTTAGGCAACTATTTAAACTGTATGCATTACAGCAAATAAATTATTTTCATTTTTTTCTTTAATAACGGTGTTTCTCAGTACAGTTCATGAGGTCATGTCCTTAAATAAACCTAGATGAAATTAAGAAACCGAATAACCAAAACCAGTTGAGCAGTTGTTTAGCAGAGTTAAATTGCAATCTTGACTTTGAACTGTCAGGGTCCTCAAGCTGAAGTTAGTAGTTAACAAATGTTTCTGCACAGAAAGTCAAATGAGAAGGGCCCAGCAATACTGTGGCAACCTCATGTCTTTTGTTGTCATTTATAGTTTTGCATTTTTGCCCTTTGTCACCAAACTTTTAGTGGTTGCTAATTATTTACTTAAGCTCATTGCCACTGCAATGACATGAAATGAACCCACATAGGCTATGGCATGTGCAATCCTCTGATATACTTGCCTGCCTACCATGACTATTTTCCACACTACAAGTCTCACAGTGCAGGAGGAGGCAAATGCCGCTGAAGGATACACGCGTCCTCTTGACGCAATTTGAATAACTTGTGGGCACTCATGTCAGTCCTGGAATGTTGGGAGCGGATTGACGAGGGAACTCTGCCTAACATTCCCACCCCTATACCCAGAAGAACGAATTCCATTTGTTCCACCAGTGTGGGCTCTCTGGCTTTCACAGCAATGACATAAATTTCAAACCTAGACTGTAGGACTTAGCTTACCCTTGTTGAACATGTGCCTTTGCCGACTGAGCCGCTCAGAGGTCCCTGGCAACATTATATCCTAACACTAAAGGGAATAACGTATGGACATAACATGGAGTTGGTCTTTCTTATAGGATGAGCTTCTCATCCATAATACCAGGGAAATGTGGTTGCACAGATTTTTGAAACTATGTGTGTTACTTATATTGCCTATATATTCTCTGCTTTCTGCCGCCTGTGCTCATGAATTTAAAACCTGATTACATTTGCACTGAGATTCAAGGAAGGATGAAGCATTGATTCTAGTATACACTTTCTATGCTTGCTCTCTGGACTACAGAATGTTATCATACTGTTTGGAAAAATAGCTGTTGTTTGAACATTTAAGTTGTAATTTTTTTCAGCAGACACCTTTATCCATTGCAATTTTCAGGACTGTGTTGTGTGTATATTATCCATTTATTCAGCACAATATCAAATTATAGCTATTTAAAGTGAGCAATATATTCAAAGGTATAAGAGAAGCATCCCAGAGTAAGTCCAATTCCTTAACGACTATGTCACACTGACTCCTCATTTTGAAATAAAAAAAAAATTTTCTTTCCATGTGTACCGCAGAATACTCGGTAAACTGAACAAACCAATGATAGCCATCAACATCATTTTCATGCTCCCACATTCACAGGTATGTTTTGTTTCCCAGGGAAATGTTCAAAAGCTCCACAGTTTTAGGATCATTAGCGTAGTTAAAATTTCAAAGATGTCAACACCAGCCATGAATGTGGGATGAGGGTCAATTAACATCTGTTGAAAAGAAGACAGACTCCCTCCACTGAGGCTTAAGTATTTTCTAATTTGGCAGGATGTTTAAAAATAATTAATGTAAAAGGTGAAAAACAAAGCCATAGAAGAAATTTCCGTAACTGTATCCTTTTTTAACAAAGGTATCCATTCAATCTAACTACAGCGGAGTGCTGTTAACTTTTAGAGGCAAGTTTAAGTAGCTATTTGGTTTGTTTGGCTCTTACAAGACATTTCCCATTGATTTTAGGGACCACTGAACTCACGGTGTTTTGTAACACTTGTTTAAATTTGTTTCTGCAAGTTAAGGACAAAGTCTACTGCATTTAGATTGGATAATGGCCAAAGTATATTTAGGAGGCTGAGGAAGACTTCAGCCTTAGGCAGGAATGACTATACTTATTAGCTTTGAATACTTTTATTAGAACATTCAAATAAACAATGTCAATGTGAAATTACATTTTTGTTTAAATAGCACAGAAATAGAAATGTGTGTCTATGTATGTGTGTATGCTCATATGCATATTTAAATTATTTATGACAAAAGCTACCTTATGTTTTGAATTCATTTTAAGTTCATTGTGGTAGTATTATTCATTTTATGTTGATGAATTCTTCCAATCCTCATTTTCATTCACACTTTTTCTGTGATATACAAATGGAAATAACAGCAACTTCACTCCTGATTTTAGTGATGAAGTTATCACATTTGAATGCTGATTACATCTGTTTCTCTTGGGCTCGTCACATGTGTTCTTGCAAACCAACACTCAGGGGGGAAATTTAACGGCGCTAATGTAAATGCAGCCATTGACACCTAGCAAATGGTTGTAATACATTAGGCTTGTATGGATGTGTTTGCAAACACAGTGTCCAAACGCCACAAATTAACTGCTTGAGCCTGGCTTATGCTGAAAAAAGAAATTGTTCTTTTGAAAGAGACATCACTTCCTGAATATCATTACATGATCAGTACATTCATCTCCCTCCTCCCCCACACTGTAGTATTTACTTTTATACCCTCAAAACCAAATTGTGACTGCAATATTGTTTCTGGGGTTACCATTTTGATTTAGTAAATAATATGTAGTAATGAGAGAACACATGATGAAGTTAGACTAGCAGAAAGAGGACATGACTGAGATTAACACAAATCTGAAAAATTGTGTCCATGCCATTCCAGCAATGTGAGTCACCTTCAAAATGAAGGCCATCTTGCTAATATGAGTGCATATTAAGCCTACCATCTGCAGTCCATAGCAATCCCAGTCTTGGCTGAATTACATCTTTGTCCAGCAATGCCCCTAATGACAGATGTTCTTAAAAGAGCCCTGCTACAACAAATGTGGCCCTTGCTAAAACATGGACCGATGGGGTGCAGATGCCTGTGGGATTCTGTCAGACTGTCTTGTACTGTGCACCATGTCAGGAGGGCACAAGAGTCAAGACATCATGGTAGGATATGAAAAAAGGTTACCGTGGGGAAAAATAACATAGCTTTAAATTCCTTATTATTCTTCTGCTGTAGCTTTTTTTATTGAATCTTCCCCATAGTCACTTCTTTAATGATTTATTTCTAAAAAACATACACACTCCTCTTCTAAGGAGGTAATATGAAGCATGCCCTCTATATCTGTAGGTTGAATGCTAAGGTAACAATGAGGGGGAGGCCATTCAGAATTGATCACACATTTGTCTTTCTCAATACATGAATTATTTAGAAAGCCAGGATCAATTTCTTTGCTTAATGGACTGAGAGTTATTTACTCCATGGCTCATTACAGTATTATTCACCTCTAACTGCCCAGAAGGGGGAGGACAGAGTGTGAACAGAAAAGAAAGACAATCTCCCAAGAATAATAAGCATGAACGTTTACAGAATTAGATATTGCAAGGTGAAATATGTGTTTTACAAGCAAGGAAATGTAATGCTGATTTTACATTGTAAGGAAGAGATTAACATCCCTTACGACATCCAGTTTTCAGTTTAACAGCTTCTCCATACATAAGTAAACAATCATTCAAAGTTATTGTTATTTTTAAAATCAAATCATTTTTATTATTATATACTATGACAGTATAGGCAGTCATTAAAACGCATATATTATTGTATTCAGTAAAATATATACAATTGATATATTATTTAATCTTTATTTGGTTCCTAATGCCAATAAACAGGATAACAAAATTCTTTTTTATCAGTTTCCTAAAAATGTACTTTTGCAGTTACTTCAATTTGTAAGTCTTTAACCTTTATTTAATGGGGATATGAGAGATAACTTCATGCTACATTAGCAACCATTAAGAGATAATATGACAAACATATAACAGCTAGCACGTTTAGAGAACACATTTCGTGGCATTCCTCTCAATTGTGCTCAGTTGTATCACTCAAAGTATGAAATTTCTCCATACTAAGCTCAGAAAACCCTAAATATTAAGTGCAGGAATTCCTTCTATATAAGATGAGAGCTTTATTGTCATTGTTCAGCACAATGAAATTACAGAATACATTACAGAATGTTACACTGTAATTAACATTCTGTAATGTATTAATTACAGAAATTACATTATATTTACCTCTCACCTTGGCAAATGCCCCCTGAACCAGCCTGAAGATTTTTGAACACTTTTCATAAGTAACACAGCAGTGCAATTTGAATACGCTCCCACATTTCAGTGCCAGAGGAGACATTCTGGAAGCTTTTATGTGGCTTACGGGGAACGGAATTATATTGATCCGAATGTACTCATTGCTGATGTGAAGTCACCATCATTATTCCAGGCCACTCAGAAAAATACTTACTGTAAAAAAATTATATTTAGCACTCTTTTTCCAGAATTCAGAGTATCAGAGATTGAAAGTGATCATTGAGTTCATTCTATAAGCAACCACAGTACTGCATGTACAGATATGCATCCATATCCACATCTTAGATGTAATTAACAGCATTTGAATATGCTTTAGAAAAATTACTTTTGCCAGTACTTTATTTGCCAGTAATGTAATTACAAAAGTATTATTACAGTGTTATTGTTTTAGTCATTAATGCAGTGACTCTTTCAGAAGATAGTGGTGGTGGTGCTGCTGCTGCTATTGTTTGAGATGTTAGATGAAAGAAATGATTACTGTAATAAATCCAGCAGACATAGCTGAGCTGCAGCACACAAAAGATCAGGGACGTGTGCACTATTACAAAAGCAATTCCTCTGGAAAAGGAGAACATCTTCACCGTGATGCAGGAAAGAGTGGGCAGACAGGCATGCCATTAAGCTGAGCCTGTAATTAAAATCACTACATCTGAGGAAGGGCTCCACTCCAGCTCTGCATCCTGTAGGTGTGGAAGATTCTAAATGACAGGGATGAAAAGAAGATCTGGTGCATTATATAATATAATCTTACTGCATATATCCGTTAACACACAGGCTGTTCTGATGCGGCCAATGATGCCAGAGGGCCCTTGACATAGTTTGGATATCTTCTAATCCCATTCAGCCCTGTGCTGTGCCCCTGTGCCAGTTCCTGTAATTCTGTCCCACAGCAGCAGGCTGGCCATTTTGCACAGCAGGCGTGAGGAGAGTTTTGACAGGCGCTCAGAATTTATAGGAGTTCCCTTGTTTTATTCAGTGTCTTTCACTCAGTCGTACTTCCATTTTGTGTCAAATGACCCACACTTTATTGGGGCTGGCAGGAGACCTTCCTGTGAATGTAAGCGAACGTGCAACAAGACGTTGCTTGTGGAATATCGGAAGCAAAAGCGCTCAAGCGTCCTGTTGAGCAGAGGAATGTAAAACTGTGCTGAAGGGGAAAAAACGATGCCCTAAATATTTAGACGGTACAATTTCTCATAAGTGCATTTGACATTATTTCCATGTCGTTTCATATTATGTCATGATATGCCTACGCAGCTTAACATTGCATAAGCATACAATATGTGATTCCTAAGTAGAGATGTAAGAACACTGAACATTAGACTTTGAGAATGAAGTCTGAATTTCAAATGCCTTTGCAGGAAACAGGATGTGAAAATAATTTCCTTTGACCCAATCAGCCCATGTACTTAGTTGAATTAGAAAAGAATAGTTTGTTTTCAGTTTCTTTGCATTTGCTCTTTCCAGCAGCCAGCTGGAAACATTTTGACAGTTATGCATATTGGAAGGCTTGTGTTCACCCATTCAGACACTCAAGTACATGAGGAGGTGGAGGTGGGAATTAATGGGGAAAAAGCATCTGTATCTGCCAGGTTTAGGAGATAATGCACAAAAGAAGGTGAAACTGAGGAGGATTTATATAGATGACTTTCAAAATCCTTCACTTTGAGTATATCGCTATATTTACTGTATACACATCTATTGTATGAAATTGAATTATCCTAATATAATTTTCTTACATGACAACTTCCAGTGTGTGATTTGTCCAAGGGTCCACTCGGTACACATATTCTATTGCTCATGCAGTTCACATCCTTGCATGTTTGTTCAGTCATCTCACCTGGAAGATCGATATCAGTTGTCTCAAGAGGACAGGAACCAGATTGGTCTGAACAGTTATAGGCTATTGTGAGTGATAGGCTGTTCACACACATTTGTTTGCACACATATGCTGAATCTATTGTTTTTTTTGTTTGTTTGTTTGTTTTTGCTTCAGGGACTCTGTTTCTTTCTTAGCTCTGTTTAAGAAGGATAATTCATCTCAATCTCCTTAATCCACCATTATCCTTCTGTTGCTTTAAATGGACCACAGAGGAAAAAAAACACACCCTTGAAATTAACTTAAAATAGGGTAGCAAGTAGTCTTGTTTCATCATGAGTGAAAAGTTGCAAAGATAGTATAAATATACATTAGCATGATCTACACTGTGTAAAATTATTCCTCATATAGGTTATCCAATGGGAATGTCCTGAAATGATTTTAAAGTGCCTTAATACTCAATGAAGCTAACTGCTGTGTTCTTTGTCCTTAACTTTAAGCAATACATTTATGTATGTGTGTATTTTCATTGTTCTTACACAACATGCACAACATACACAAGATTTTTGAGAGATACTACTGGATATTGAGTAAAAAACAAAGCAAAAAGGTAACACTTGTTTGAATTAATTATTCAAAGTTGGGGGCTCTTGAGTAGCTTAGTGGTTAATGTGTTTGCTTTTAGTGTGTTCTGAGATCTACTATCTGGCAGAATAAATTTTCTTCATTCCACGGGGAATGGAGTTGGGTATGTCAGCAGGGATTGCTCGTCTCGCCACTCTGAGGAACCCTATGACTCATAGGGAACCTGCAGGTTGAGTGGATGATGTCAGTGAAGCCACACCTATTCTGCAATAGGCACTTGGCTCACTATGGCATTCTGTATACCCCTTGCACTCCTGCATGGGTATAGTGGTTGTCAAGGCCAGATGAACATATCCAACTGGAAATTCTGAAATCGGTCTGCAAAACGGGGAAAATAAAGATAATTATTCAAAGATTAGGATTGAGTGCATAAGTAGTAGATGATTTCAGGCTGATTTGGGCTGATTTGAAGTTTTTTGTGGTATGGAATGGCATGCATCATTACAACTGTTTGTCTCGATCATCCCTATATGGATTCATTGCAGTGCAATGGATTGTGATTTTACCTGTGTACTATATGAAAACATAAGTTCATGGGCTTCTTTAAGGTTGTTCTTGCAGTACAGCCATACAGTGTTGAAGGAGATAGCCTTCATGCTGCATTTTAACAACAAAATAATAACTGATAACAGTGTCCACGAAAGCAGGCAGTTTGTGGTATCTTTATTAGCTGTCAAGCATTGCAACTTGCACTCTGGTGGAAGCTTTAATTAACTCACCTTTTCAGTTGTAGCTCTTCTTCCAGTTAAAATGCAATAAGCACACTGTCTGAAGTGTACGTAGCTGTGCCCAGATGGTCCCCTTGTAAATCAATATACAGACATTTCTATGAAAAGTGTAGTCATTCCTGTTAACACATTTAAAAAGGGCAATAGTTTTGCATGTGTCAATTGTTCTGTTGTCATGGTGCTAATTTATATCTCCCTGTCCTTTTTCACAACTCAAATTTAAAGGGTGTATACAGGATGTACACTTCCAAGTGCTGATTTTGCATATTTGTGATTTTCCCAATTACCTTTTCTAATCAAAGAGAAGAGAATAAAAACTGGCATGTTTGATCAATAAAGACTAGAAGCATTGCAATTGCACATTCTTGTAAATTCCTTCATTATTCTATGCTTTCTTTTTGTAAATAACTTGGAAGGTCAAATGAAACCGAACAGTCCTTTGGCAAATTGAATTACTTTTTACTTGTTTTTAGAAGTGTCTTTAAATAAAGGGGAATCAAATGATCCTTAGCAGAAAACCTTTGAATTGAAGGCTTTGAAATATCTGTTTGTCCTAGACCATGGACCTATGACAAGTGTCTGTTTTGGCTTGAAGGAGGTTTTGAAATTGGCAAGAATTGCTGACAGTATGCAGGCATACAAAATGACATAGCTCACACGCCTGGAATATTTTATTCTCACAAAGCATTTAACGTGATTTACTTTTGGGGTTTTCAAGTGGATCAGTTGGAAAAGCACTTGTCTTGAGCCATGTCAGCAGGTGTCACTGACCAGGTGCAGAGAGCAGCAGAACAAATTGCCATTGTTTCACTGGGGATAGGGGTTGGTAGGTTGACTAGGATTTCCTAACCTTATCTCTCTTGAGCACACTGCAATTCATCACTTGTGAATTTCTTGGATGATGTCAGCTGAGTAGCATCTACCCTCCAACTGGCACCCACTGTACAGTGGGGCCCCTTGTAACTTGTGTGAAAAATGGCCACTGGCTTTATGTCAGTAGGACCGCACTCTGTCTCTCTTCAGTGATCAAGCACAAGTGCAGAGGTTGTCACAGTGAGACAAGCCTAACATGCATTTGACAATTCCAGAAGGATTGCATAAAGGGAAAAATGCATAAAAAAGAACAGATGATAAATAAATGCAACAATAATATTATTATTATTATTATTATTATTATTATTATTATTATTATTATTATTATTATTATTATTATGCAAAATGAATAAATAGTAATAATAAAACATTGAATGTATTGAATTATTTTATTCAGCTACCAGAGATAAATATTTTGAATTGTACAACTGATTTTTACAATATTGGACAAGTTCCAGCTGCTGAATTTGCAAATAAATTTACAAATCAACATGAATACATTAATGTATAATTCACTGAATATTTATTGATTCATTCCACTCCCAAATTATTCGCTGGATGGGGAGCTGGTGAGGGGTAGTATGCCACAACTGCAATCAAATTACATTGCTTTCATAGAACAATGGTGTATATTATCATAAAACAAGTAGCATTCAAAGAAAAGAATTCCTTTTTAATTGGTTTGTCAGGATTCAGGAATTTAGATGTGGAATCTGTCCATCAGCTGAATAGAATTTTAATGCAAGGCAACAGTTGCAAATATGTTTTTTTTTTTTTCAGCTTGGCAGCAATGTGATCATCATCTCATCGTCATGCATTTTGTGTCCAGGGAAAACAAGTAGTTTTGTCCGATTTGTTTCGCTAATTCTCTGGCTGAGACCTCAGAAGAAGATGGCATGATAAGAGATCCAAGAACGTGACTTGAAATTGGAGCCAGTCATCTGCTGCGCGCCACCTGGCTGTCCTCCGAATCGCTGGCGTTTGTTCCTGCAGTATTACCAAAAAGGTCAAAAATATATCTGGCCATTTAAAACGCTTGAAATTTTCCTTACAGCATCTTGTCATGTGATGCACTCAGCGAGAGGGGGTGCATCTGCTTTTCCCCCAGCCTCCCTTTCAGTTTGACTGTTCAGATAAGCTGTTTTAATTAACACCGCATTATGGAATGCACTCACAGATCTGCTTATCCATTATTGCGTGCAGTTTGACGGTACCCATTTATACAGGTGGAAATTTGCTGTAACACTTGAGGTTATGAACTGTGCAACAGGAGTGCCCCATCTGGGATTCAATCTTGCAACATCTTGGATACAAATACAGACATATGCCTATGCTGACATGCCACCCGGTAAGCTAACTTATACCCAACAAGCTAACCCCAGCCCCCCGCCCCCCTGACACCAGCACCTCTAATGTAATTGCAGCTGTCTAGGACATTAGTATGATTCATATAACTTTACAATATTTATAAGTATCACAGTCACATAATTTACCTTTGAGTATCTTCAATTTAAAATAAATTAAAGCAAACACCACCACACCCAAACATTCAACTCCCCAACATATAATCTCCACCTGTTTTAGTGGTTGTTATAAGCCCACCCTCAAAAGATTATTATTTTTTTAAACATCACACATTAACCAACCAGAGAACAACCAGAGGATGGGGTGACTTCTACCCTGTCTGTGTTAGTGTGACTTTAGTGTGACTTATTGGTGAAATTAACGACTGCCAGCAAAAGACCCCAAAAAGGGTATCAGTATGGGAGGACTCAGCCATGGGAAAGAGTTCATTTTTCCATTATACACAAAGTACAGACATCACATTTTTTCCAACTGCTGTGTAGAAAGAAGTATAACAGAAAGAATTAAGTGTCTGGACACCCCTGAAAGCAATTTATTTTAGAGGCTCACAAAGGACAACAGAGCATACTTTAGCCTCTTCTGACTGGGCCAGCTCTGCATCCATGGCTCCACAAGGTGTGCTGCAGATTCTTCTGGGAACATCTCCAGAGTCCTAAGAAGAAACACTGAAAACTTAAGACATTGGGCCAGAAACCCTCTGGATCCTAGTGTATTAAGTCAGAGATTCAACAATAGGCCACTCAAAGAGGGTTCACAGGAGTTCACTGTCCACCCCCCCCACGAACACACACACACACACACACACACACACACACACACAAACACACACACATGAACAAGATGTCTAACGTAATAGAAGGAACTGCAATGGCTGGAATCCAAATATAGCTTCTGGTCAGTAGTCACACCACCAAAGTCTCAGCAATTAGCAGCAGTTAGCCACCACTTTGTTCACAAAATATAGTACAGATCTGACCACCATTATACAGTAAGTACTGTCACTTCCTTTATTTCAACCAGAGGTAAAGCTGTTCCCCTTTTCTATCATTGACCTCCAGCAGAGAGCCAAACATAAAGGTTCAAGTGTGACAGGTGTGTGTGCATGGAAAGGGTCCTATTTCGTAGTCAGCCAATTCATGACATTTTTGTGATGCCATGACATTTTTGTTATGTCCAATATCCAATAACTGACATTTAAAGTTTTTTGCATTTCAAGGGATTTTCTCCAAGAAAAAAACCATGAATATACAATGGTTTGGAGAAATTTGGGGGAAATTAGTATTGCCTCATTTTATATAAATCTATGTAGCATTTACATGTGTGTTTCAGTCAGTTTCAGTTCTTCAGTAGGGGTGACTGGTATCATAGCCAATAGCTTTCAGCAATTAAAATGTGCAGTGTAAATAAAGGGATTTGCTGTTTCTAAAAAAAAAAAAAAACAGATTCTTTTCCCAGGTATGATTGATTCTGTTTTTTTAAGAGCCTCATAATAATTACCTTCGTTTGATAAATGAATTGGCCATATTCTCCATATTTCTGAAGGTATTAGTCATTGCTTATAGGAAGAATTGTAAAAAAATACAGTATTAATTTTAACATAAGTGACTACATTTTTCAAGTCGTGAAAAATCATCAGTGATTTCGTCAGTGATGCAACATATGGTAATACAGAATGAACACTCAAAGGAAATAGGTTTTATGGGCACTAAAGATTGTGTAAAGCGTCCATGGACCAGAGGGCTGCCACATTGTGCTTATGTGACATTCCCATGCAGGCTTGGCCCAGTATGAGAACAGATCCTGTCAGGCTCTGTGCCTGATTCTGCAGTCAGCCAACAGTGCCCCACTGGGAAACAGGCTGTTGTTGTTGCTGCAGATTCTACACTTCATCTGTTCTGACATTAGTCCCCCCCAATGTGACATGAAGGCCATGATGGAGAAATAGGAGGATATTTGAGGAGCGCATGTCCAAGCCGAATGGAGATGTCTGTGTTTAATTCACAGGAGGGTAGCTGTCTGAAAGATGTGCCTTTTCACTCAAAACTGTCACCTTTGTGAGAACAGTACTGGACTTTTTCTGCACGTGTATGTATTGTACAATATGTGTATATTGATATGTACATATACATATTTACACATATCTGTCTATGAGTCTATATATATTATAACATGACTATTGTCATGCTATAGTTTAACTTGACTCCACCCCACACCCATGGCCACCCCTAGTACCAGTCCCAGACTCACTAGGCCCTGGCTACACCACCACTTTTTCCCAGGTAGCATACATTTATTCTCCCATACACCCAGGTTGATCACTCACATCAGCCCTGAGCCAACAGGCACTAAATAAGAATAACCTTGTTGTAGATGTACTCTCAATGAAAACCTGAAATTCATTAATAAAAATCTACTTTTACATTCAGGTTTAATGCTGACAAAAGCCACAAAAGATGGAAAATTCTTTAAATTACCTCTGCATTAAACTCTCTATGCACTGCTAAGGGTTTATATATATATATATATATATATATATATGCGCGTGTGTGTGTGTGTGTTAATCCACATCCTAAGGTAATCCTCTAGGACATTTCAGTGAAAGAGAAAATTAATAAGGCATTTGATCTGTTAAATACTCTTTTCTCATATCTCAAGGACTGATGCATCTTATTGTACATCAAAGCCCTGGCATTCTGAGGACACCTTGTGTTGTGCTGCTGTGAAGGTTTACTAACAAAGCACTCACCTGAAAAACCATAGAAATGGTGTCCAGGTGTGCCTGTGATGTGCACAATGTGGGAGGGAAGGGGAGTCAGAAAGAATAGGGGGGCATAGAAAGAAAGAGGGAGAGTAAAACAGAAATGGGGGGGGGCCAAAAAGCAGCAATAACAACAACAAACAGCAGCAACACAAAAAAATGGAACAGGGACAAGGCAATTTCAGGTGACTGGGGGGATGGCAAGAGTGGTACTTCATTGTGAGAGAGGAGCAGAATTGTGGTGCTAATTGCAGGCTCTGTATTTAGAACTGAGTGCTTTATTAACCCTCTGGGTGCACTTCTCTGTCCATATCTGAAGCAACACAATGCACTCTCGTGTCTGTCTGTGTGCAGAAAAATGTATTGGCATTGATGGGTTGCAATTGAGAGCGTGTTACATTTTTATTTCAGAGGCCGTTCAGTCTGGCAAACGGCAAAAGAATGTCATCCATCACACAGACTCCCTGAACTTAACAATGATTAAATGGTCTTTCCATTGAGTCTCTGCAAACGGCCATTGAAAGATATCGATCTTTAATTTACATGTGGTGGTTGAAATAGGATTCTACATCCCGGGCACGATAATCGCACACCTCGGGAAGTCGATGCTGGATGCTGGGAAAATTCCAGCTATTTCAGCCTCTGGACATCTTTTCGTTCCATTAAAGGCTGAAATGTTCAATTGCAGTTGTTGCTAATGGATACTAATTGATAGTTCCTGAACCAGCATTGCCTCAATAGTGTCATTTACAAGGGTGCACTATGGTTGGCACTGTATACTTTAAAAATGATAAGAACTTTGCTACATCTCAGTCTTTGACATCAGATTTAAGTGTTGTAATCTGCTTGTGGGTGAACAATTTGTTGTGGACAACAAGGAATCGGCTAGGCTACCCATGTCAAAAGAATGAATTAGCCCCCATTGTCCCATTACAAACGGGTACAAAAGTACCTATTTCTCCATGAATAAATAATGATTAATAGATAGCAGCATTCAGAGAAATGAGTATGTGATAGTTCTGGTGCATCACACATACAATAATGTTGCAGGACCATGGAACAAAAAAGTAAAAGCTTTTATTTTCTCATTTTTAAGCAAGCTGCTCCATAAAAGCATTATAATATACAGTGATTTATTACATTGTTTGTTGAATGTGTTCAGTAGGGCTATATTTCATGGAACCTCAATTTTGTATCACCTACAAAACTGACATTCAGAAAAACATAGCTCTGTTTCTAGTGAACTAAAATTGTTATTTGAATGTACCCCAACTGCAGATTTCTAAAAGAAGCCAATAAGTAAGCTTTTCCTTTTAGCAGTAATTGAAAATATTATCACTCTTTGTCACAACAGGTAGAGTTATATCAAATGAGCAGTGACCAAAAATAAAAGCATTAATGGTGAGAGAACAAGGAAAGATTCTAAAGATGACAGAATGAGATCACCATCAGAGAAATTCCCACAGACCAGTTGTAGCAATAAATGTTCTGTAATCAGAGAATGTGTGTTACACAGAAGCCGAACAGCTTCAGAAATAAAGAGCAGCAGCCTCTGAGCAGATTGATTTCTTTGGCCTAGATCATCCCATGGATCATTGGCGTTTAAGTGAAGAAGATTTCCATGGAGGTCAAGAAATGCAGAATGACTCAGATTCTAAATTAAACCACACAAGACTGGGGGGTGATAGAGAGGGATCGACACACAGGAAAAATATGAGTGCATTTAGTGTAATTCAATTACACACACACATATACACACGCGAAGTATGCATCACCATGCTGCTACTGTAGTAGCTCAGTGACTCACAGCCAGCCTCGATGAAATTTGCACACACTTACCTGCAGGGGAATATTGGGTTTATTTCAATATTTGATTTGACTTACTGTTCTGGTAACACAAAACACACATTAGCATAATGCCTGCTACTCAATGACTCATATCTCTCATTCATTTTAGTGAAATGCATAGACACATTCATCATGTCAATTATTTGGCTGTCAGTTTAAAAGAAAAGGATGCTGGAAGCCTTTCTATCGCAGAGCCTCAACAGGATATGCTTTGTTTTACTGACCAGTTTTGTATTTAAGTATAAACAATAGGTACACACAGAGAATTGGAGTGACCATTTTCTAATTTGATTTTTCTTCTAAATATAATATAATAAAAGGATCTCCCTTATCATAAACCTTAACTTAAAAATCTCATTTTGCATTTTATATAAAGATGAAAAATATGTTAGGTATATATTGAAATCAATTTTTAATATCATATGAGATTAGTAAAAGTCTTTACTATCATACTGTCATTTCTACCATGGTTAGCATTTCCAAAATGATAAATCTTAAAATCAATGTTGGAAGGATGTGCAATTCTACAGAAGAGTTCAGAGGT
The DNA here is from genome assembly GCA_019176425.1 of Megalops atlanticus. Taxonomy (NCBI): domain Eukaryota; kingdom Metazoa; phylum Chordata; class Actinopteri; order Elopiformes; family Megalopidae; genus Megalops; species Megalops atlanticus. Next base: position 18,686,761 of record CM032878.1, on the reverse strand, counting down.
AAATGGCATGGTTTTTAAGTGTGACCACTTCACACTTAAAAAGATAATAAATAAATACTGAATGATTTTTGAAGGCACACTTCTGATACAATTGGATGACATTCATTTTCCTCCTGTCTATGTGCTCTCATAATCACATTTATGGAAGCATTTGAAAGAGAACCTGGTTGGCTGCACAGGTTGAAAATAATGTTGCATTGAGTTTATTTTCAGTTAAATCTGAAGGGTTTTTTTAGCAGCCACCATCGCCTGTCAGGCTCGAGAAACTGGAAGATTAACTGAAACAGACGTTTCAATTGCTTGGCCCCAAATGAACAAATTGAGTTTTCTTCTCAAAGCTTGTCAGATGGCCTCACCCCAAAATATTGTATGAACACTCTTTTACAGAGTCTGTTTTCATCATTAAACTTTAAACTCTTTAAACAACAACATTTTTTGTTTCAACAGACTTCAATGCACTTCCATAAAAGATTTTGCTGTAGGAAAGAAGATGGAACAGTAAAAGCTGCAGTGCTAATGTGAAAACAATGGGTTGGCTATAAAAATGTCTGTAGACAGATTCATCAGGCTTCTGAGGAGGGTTGAGATGTTTTTTTTTCAACACAGTTATGAGCAGTATGGAATTCAAAAAAGTGAAAGGCTTCCAAAACATGGCTGTAGAGCATTTACAATGGTAAAACTCCTATGTAGTCTAAGATTTAAAAATCATGACCTTTGTGACTTCATTGTAGCTTTAAATTATGAGGGTTCTGTAAGTACTGTGTAACAAGGTGAATTTATATAAAATATAAATTCATATGTACAGTAGTCCCTCACCAGCCTTGCAGGTAAATACTTAAATTATGCTGAGTCTATGGGTAAGTTCCAAATGAACATGTTCACTTGTTCACATTTTGTTTATTACAAAGACATAGGGTACAAGGACACCAGAAACAGACAATGTTAGATAGTTAGATAATGGACAGTAGCAGTTTTAACACTGGCGAGTAGTGCTGAGTAACCTTGCCCAAGGTACTAGGGAAGCTAGCAAAGAAACACTGCCACAACCTTCATCCTGACAAGAAGAAAAATTAACAACAGGAGCTTTGCCTGCAGACGCTGATCAGTGTCTGCCCTTGACACAATGTCAAATACTGATAATAGCCGCCCCTTAATGCCCTGACCATGAGAGACAAATACATTTTACAGGCTGTATAAATTAATAAAGAAGGAAATGTTTTTAAATGTGGGGATTACATTCACATGATTCATTTTCACTTTCTCATCATGAGTCTTTACTGCCAATTGCTCAACTGCATCTTTTTAATGAGAGCTGTTTGCAGACATGGAGGAAAACAGTGAATATGAGGTAGATGCATGCCAGCAACAGGAAAAGTAGCATACAAGTTTGAACCAATTATAACCACGTTGGACCATGGACAATTAAGGTGGCATAGTATGGTTGTGGAAACTACATAGAATTCATTAATCACATGCTGTAGAATCAAATACACATTTGAAACGTTATCTACTGTAATTACAAGGATACAAGTACAAAGAAATTACAGTGTTAACCAGCCTTGGATAGAATGAAAAATGCCTCTTTCTGGCTCAGGATAAAAGAGTAATATGGTAAAAATGTGGAACATGAAAATATGAAGTTGCATTTACCTGCATATCCCCTAGAACATCTGGATATTTACACAGACAGGGAGCAAAGTAATGCTAAAATGAAGTGGCATTGTGACTGTATTGTGCTACCTGAAAAATCAAAAGGGATCAAGTACACTACAAAACTTGAATTCAAACAAGACGGATGCTCAGGTTGTACGACAAAACACTGGGTTTAGGGTTTCATGAACCTTTGGCTTTTGCTCCTTTGTTCCACCTCATCCTGCAGTGTTCATCCTGTGGATAAACTCAGGCTGTCTGTCGGCTGCTGTTGACAATGCGAGGGAGGATGGGCACAAAGTGGGCCGTCCGCGCTCCACAGCGCTCATCCCATTACAGACTGGAAAGCAATAAAGCAAACATGACAGAATTTCATCATGTCTTTTTGTTATGCCCGGAAATTGTTAAAAGGGGCTGGCAAGCAGCTTGAAAGTAAAGAATAAGGAATAAAAGAAATAAGATGAATAAAGAAAGACTGCTAGGAAATGGACCAGGGTTCTGTCCTCTGTAACACGGCGCATTGCCAACACGCAGACCGCGGTGGCGGAGCAGTCAGTGCCAGCGCCACGGGGTTATCCCAGGGGGATACCCTCCCAGAATGCACTCCCGCAGGCCTGGTTCCAAAACAAAGCCGATTGCCCTTTTCCATGCTCACGTAGCAGAAGTGGCTCAGGGTGAAGGAGAGGTGAACAACTGGCACAGGTGTCACATGTAAATGAGCTCAGGGGTGTAATGTGGGATTTTTGTTGTGCAGGTGTGGCAATGCGGGGGGAGCATGGAAGTTCTGCCCTGCGCTAGAGTGGCACACATCGAGCGCACGAAAAAGCCATACAATAATGACATCGACTACTACGCCAAGAGGAATGCCCTGAGGGCCGCCGAGGTCTGGATGGACGAGTACAAGTCCCACGTCTACATAGCCTGGAACATCCCCATGAATGTGAGTGAAGCCTTGCCACCATCACCACCATCACCCCCAACACCCCCCACCCACACACATTCTGCCTTTGTCATTAACGTGCACCACAGCCTGGTCTCTCTCCCGTGAAAGACAATCCAGCTATCCTTCCACTTGACCTTCAAACCGACCGCTTGCTGTTTGAATGCAGGCATTTTGCTTTGAGAGCGGGAAGGTTGCATAGAATGAATGGGAGCTTTCATTTAATCAAATACAGCTGTCATATAAATCAAATTATGTGTAATTGCTTTAAAGTACCTCTGAAAAAACTGTTATGCTGGGAAAATAATAAACAGGTATTACTTGTCATTTTAATTTTAAAAAGGGGTAACACAGAAAATTAATTGCAATGTCTAGCACCACACTGCTAAATGAAGTGTACTGCAGGACTGGAGAGGCAGAAAACCTTCACAAGCGTGACTCAACTTATTGTTTTTTCGAACAATCGTGACTTGACTGTCTATGCAAATATACTGGTGAGGTGTAAGGTATAGTGTTAGCACTGTGCCAATCACAAACACTGTACAAGTGACCTAAACCATTGAGTTTTGGAAAGTAAATAAGTGTAAAGGCAAGAGATTAAAAAAAATAGAAAACCATGAGAGAGCAGCTTGCAATGCACAGTAAAAACAGGGCAGAGGATGAATGTGCCTGACACTTGGGCGAAACAGGGCCTTTTGAAACATTAGCATCTTTTACCGTTGTAATTCCTTGCCTGGTACCATTGTGTTCCATTATCCCCCAGCTCCTGCCTGCTGCAGTTGCACGCTGTTTGTTTATTTTCACGGGGCACTTGTTATATGATTGCAACTCAAAAGCGAAAGCGCTTATCTATCTCCCGTTTGCAGCGTGCCCTGACTGGAAATATAGAGGATAATAACAGCAGCCTTATGGCAGTGCAGCTTGCGGTGTGTGCAAACCGATTGCTATGTGGCATTATAAACCATTGAGCTGACGACCTCTTGCCTATTACGTGGTTTGCACAATGCTTCCATTTTTCAGCTCAGACCCAGGTCATAAACAATGCTCCTAAACTGAAAACAGTCTTGTGAAACTTCTGCGAAAAGAAGTCATATCCCATAAGCCCATAAGCTGCCATGTTTCTTTGCTGGAGACAATCGTCTTTATCAAAACACATGACCTAACCAATAAAACACAAGGAATCACCCAGGGGACTTGAATATATAGACACAATCAGATCAGGAGTTTATGCCTTTTCTGACCTGGCGGTGCATTAGGTATCAATTACTTAGGATTTGTCGAATATGGTAACCGGAGCGACAAAAATATAAGCTTGGCGCTCTGAAACAGAAAAACACTTAATAAAGCAGCTCCAGTCTTTGGAGGTTAAACTACGAGAGCGTTTCAGTTATTAGGCATTCCCCACATCAATCTTGGAAGCTTTCCACCTAATACAAGCGGAGCCGTGAGCACTCATAATTAAGCAGCTGATTAAAATTTGTACAGCATAGCGTCAAGTCTAATGGAAGAACAATGAGACTCCCAGATGATCGCCATGGCAATCCCCTGCTGGCGCAAACACAGACAGCCTGCCCACATTTTTTTTCTGTTCTCACCATCAGCGCAAAAGATCTAAGCGTTCAAGGCCTTCCGTTTGTCAAACCGCAGACATTTGAAGAGGCAAGTCCCACCCCCGCAACCTGAATGCACCTCTGTGGTTGTCAAATTTCAACAGAACCCTGGGGTCGACTTCGGGGACGTCTCGGAGAGAATCGCCCTTCGGAAGAAGCTCCACTGCCGCAGTTTCCGATGGTACCTCGAGCATGTTTACCCAGAGATGCGCATCTATAACAACACCATCACCTACGGGGAGGTAAGGAGCTGTCACCAGTCAAATATATCCCACCACCCCCTGGCTTTCATAACGCTACATGATTTTAGTGCAGTTTGGTGGCAAAAGTATGCCAAAAAACAAGATCACAAACACAGGAGGTTGCATCACCAAATGTGCCAAAAAAGAGCATGTTAAGGCCCAGATGATATTCATTTTACTCATTTCAAAGCTGAGTATAATATGCATACACATCCAAATATAGTTCAAAACATTTTTTCTGAGATTAGCTGTAGTGGAATAACTTGAATATAACTGTTTAAAACAATGACCTCAATAGTGTAAGCACTGCGAAGGGTGTTACGTGTCTGTCAGGAGATAAATGATTGCTGTAGTGAGGACTGCATGTCAGTGCTGTCACTGAAGGCTCAATAATCTTTGCACAAAAAGAAAATCTTAATCTTTGATGACCGTTTGCTGTTTTTTTTTTCTTATTTACTTTAAATATGATAGATAAAAGAAATCTGGGAGATACAAAATAGGAGAACTGGATTATGAAAGAGACTAAAGTCAATGAGTAGACTCAATCTGTCATTCTTTTTTCTGTTAGGAAACATAATAACATCAGAGAAATTCTTTTGCTTGGCTCTTTATTTTTGTGATGGCTTAAATTAACAGTGGCAATAGATTAATTATATGATGGATTGTGCTGTTGTGTTTACTGTGCTGTTAACTGTTTAATCATGGTTTATGATTTAATGCATTAGTATGTTTCAGATTCCAGAAATTGGTATTCTCAGCAAAGAACCTAATGGAATAATGTAGAAATCATGTTCTAATATATTCTGTCACAGAGATTTTTTTTTCTGTTACAGCAGACGTGAAACAAGATGTTTATTTTGTGATCACATAAACAGATTTTCCTTACAGAATGTAACCTCTGGCGAATTATACCATGGAAATGGTGTTTTTCCCTCCTTTATTTACTTCAAAAGGTTACATTTTCCAGGGAAAATTAAATAATTAATAGGAGTTACACACCATTGCAAGGTAAAGGTATCTTGTTTCCATAGCAACATAGTTCAGCTACAAGATTAAAGAGCCAATTTCCCCATAATGAGTTTTAATTAAACACTTATTAGCTTTAGATGTCTGCTTGATTGTTTTTGCCTGACATGCATGCCCCGTACAGCAAACTAGAACATGAAAGGACCCAGAAAATGGATAGTGTAGTTTAACAGCAGTTTGAATTATTACAACAACTTAATGTTTCTCATCGAATTCAACAATAAATTGCAAACATCAGCTTCTCAAATATGAAATGCATAACTTCTTCTGTCCACATGTAATTTTCCCTCTTGTTGTGTTGGTGGTCTAAATATTCATCACACAACTAGATCTCACTGAAGCAGTTTCCACATTATAATTTGTTTTGTGTCATGGATATGCTACTGGAGAGATGTCTCATGTTACCATATTAGTGCTGTTGAAGTGAAGTAACCTTTCTGGGGGCACTCATCTGTGCAGCAATTGTATATTTGAATTGGTGAATCTATGAGAGCACAGACAACCATCATCACAAGGTACCACTGAAGATCCAACATGTGGGTGTAACAAACCCAATCATATAAACCAAATAATCACACACACACACAAACACCCACGCACACCCCCAGTGTTATTGCGTAATTAAAGCTCTTATTGTAGTCATTACTCACACGTCTGTGTTCTTGAACACTGTAACTCCTTCAATAGCTGCAGTGTTGAATCGCTGGAGAGATCTTCATAAAAGCACCATACACCACATATCAAGGTAGATAATACTAGAACTATGACAGGGTCAGTGAGACCTTGAATGACTTAATTTGCTTGCTTGTGCTTAAAATACCAGTTTAAACTTGCACAAATTGATTTGTGTATGGCAAGATAGTAAGACAGTCAAATGTGTTTGGCGGAAACCATAAAATTAGATCTGCATACACCTTGCTATCTATTGGATATCCATGGTCAAGTTATGATATATTTAGAACATACTGTATGCAATGCTAATTTGGTAGAAAGAGTATAGAATTTAACAGTGTAAACAGAGTGTAAACAAAAATAGTCCAAATGTCAAATGACAGACAAAAAGCTAAAATGTTTTTGTCTTATTAAGAGTTCACACTGGGCTTTTGCCAGACTCTCAATCATGGAGTGAGAGTGTCTCTGAAGACAACCCTGAAAGCCATACATTTTTCTCACAAAATGTTCTCATCATAAATGTTCCTTGTTTTACAGTATGTTCTTTCCAGTAGATTTGTTTCAGAGGGGTAGGCCAGGTGGTATGAAGCAAATCTAGTAGCACTCTGCAAATCCTATTTCCTCTGTGTATGTTTATGTGTCCTCCTAGGTACGAAATAGTAAGGCCAGTGGCTACTGCTTAGACCAAGGATCTGAAGATGATGATAAAGCTATTCTCTACCCATGCCACGGCATGTCATCTCAGGTCAGGACATTTTCTTTATATTCCTTGCTTTCCCTCCCACTGGCTTCTATTTCTGTTTAGCTTCATGCAGTTTACCCTGAGTCAACACACTACTTGAAAATTTTTCCAATCTGTCCCAGTTGTTTTGGGTAGTGTGCATAATTATCATATAGTTGTCATGTTTAGAGGGATGTTGCGATGACAAAAATACCTACTAAAAATAATAAAAATGAATGCAAAAGATGTGCCTTTTCCTGTATTCTAATTCTAATTGTAAGTCCAGCATCAAGTGAAATTTCTGTTGCCTAGATTGGTTGTCTCAATTCTCTCTGACTATTTATGCCATTACAATTCCATCAGACTACTGTGTAGGCACTGACCAAAGAGCAATATGTACAGGGTTAGCCTCAGGCATTTAACATCCCCTGAATTTCTGAATTGGTTTGTATGTATTTTTTGTCTTCTGCAAAACAAATCATGAGGAAAAAAGAAACTATTTTGAAGATACAGACTTATTCAAGTCTTATTTTTTCCTGGGGATAGTGCATAAGACATTTAGTGCAAAATGCACTCTGACAATAAATTAATTAGAGAACATGCTCAAAGGCTAACACAAAACCCTTTGCAAGATATTTCTGTGAGAGCCCAATACACTCCAGTAATATAATGCCATACCAAATCCTCAGTCCCTCCCCTCAGGGACACAAACAAATGGAAATTAATTAAATTTGTGCCATTGTGAGATTAAATTATGATGAAGACAGGCACTGTGCGACATGTCACCACATTGCTTTTGAAGGCATCACCATTTTAAAATCTACTGCAATATACTTCCTCTTTTGCCTATACCAACTATATAAAATATTTATTGTGTCCAACAATTACATTTTTGCTTAGAAGACAGTCTTATCCAGAGCAACTTACATATCTTAAATTTCTTTGCCTTATCCATTTATGCAGATGTTTACTGGGGAAATTTGGGTTAATTACCTCGCCCAATGGTACAACTGTTAGTCCATCTGGGAATCGAACAACCAGCTTCTGGTTACAAACCCTGGCCTGACCACTAGACCTCACTACTAGGCCTCACTACTGCTTCAAATTAGCACCAGCTTAAGGGGGAACCACATGACTAAGGGTGTTTTCACATATAGTCCTTTTTAAACAAACCAAACTCAGTCCTCTTAAAGTGGACCAAAAAGTGGACCAACAGAAAAGGGACTCAGTTCTTTTTGCTTTCACATTGTGAGTTCATTTGAAAGAGGACTCAGTTCTCCTTCTGGTCCACTTCAGCCCTGATGGGGCCTCAGTCCTCTTGCTGTTCACACTATAGAGTTCCTCTGGAGCTCTCAGACCTTTACTGCTTTGGATTATGGGTAGCTTTCACTTGACTTTCACCTTTCAGTTAGCATCTGCTATATTTTTTAACGTTAAATTGCTGTTTCCTCAAAGCTAAAATTAGCTAGAATTTTTCCAATCTAGTGTTCTAATCGCACCGGTTTTAGCATACACGCTAAACGGCAAATCACACCGGTGTGACCGTACGCATGAAAGGGTTAAAGTTCAAGAAAATCCACTGTTAAAAACACAAGTTCAATAAATGCATGATGTTTCCAAAGTCAATGAGTAATCATGTTAAATAATCGTGATCTCAATATTGACCAGAACAAACGTGATTATGATTTTTGCCATAATTGAGCAACCCTAGTTCCATCTATTTGTTTTTACGAGTGTCACATATGCGCAAAAAATGCTGACTAATCGCTCTGAGTTCGTTTTGAGGGCTGAAAGGGACCAAGTGTGAAAACACCCTAAGAGAATGGTGGACCTTTGAACCACCAGCACTCATTTGCAAAGGAATCTCAAATATGTACGGGGTGCATGGGCGTGTCTGGGAGTGCCATGCTCGGTTTGCGTCAATTATACTACAAAGCCTCTTATGTCTGAGCAACGTGCAGGCAAGAGGTGTGAGTTTTCACGCACGCCAACCAGGAGACCCTTTCTGGGGTTGGATGTGTGCCCCACCCGTTCCGGCATCCTGGGGGTAAGCTGGCTGTAATCCCAGCACGGGGCTGTCGCTCAGTGGTAGAAGGCCCTGTCCAGAGGGCCTGTTAGAGAGTGGGTACAAGTGGAGGATTATGCTCGCTAGATTCCTTCCTGATCCTGCTGCCACAGCCTCACTCACAAACATTCCTAGAGGCCTGTCATCTCCGCTGTTCAGGGGGTACAGTACGATTTCATGTCAGTCCTCATATTAAAGTAAAAATGAGATGTTTCAGTGATTTTGAATTTCATTTAAAAATTGGTAGCTATGACCTCACGACCAATTATGAGAAACATCCCTGCTGTTTCTTTAAATGTTTGAAAAGATTGCAATGGACACACTGCAGTCTAAGTACACTGAGATTACTAAAGCCTTTGCAATGTTAATGGGCCTCCTTTTGAGAGATATCACATATACTCACCAGTTGAAGAGGGAGCAATAGGTTGTTACTAAACATATGTTCGACCTGAAACAAAATGCAGCAATTAAAAATTTATTGCACGAAGAACGCAGTGAAGCATCTGATGCCATCCCATGGAAAACAAGCTAATTGGCTTTTGCAGCAGTCCTTCTAGCAGTTTGTTATTTTCTATAGTGAGATTTGAACTGCATTAGGAAATAGAAAGCATCCACAGTACTCTGAACATATCTTAATCAGAGATTACATAGCTTTCTTTGTGCCAAGTTTCTCTTTACACTACTGACAAATCAGCATAGGAACCACAACTTGACATGGAGTAAATTGGGTAAGTGTTGGGTCTGAGCTGGTGGGCGGAACTGAAAACAAACAACAGCATGAAACATAATTGAAAGAAAATTATGTCACTATATTTCACATTTCACATATTTTACAACACTATACATTTCACTGTATATATATATATATATATATATATATATAATATATATATATAATTTTTTTTTTTTTGCATTATCTGGGATAAGATCCTACAATGTGTTTTTTCTTCTTGTCATGATTCATAGGAAAATACATAAAATTACTGCCCTCCCCCCCAAAGCTGAGCTTGGCATGTCAAGCAGTCATCAGCCACTAAGCATGGGGTCACAAGCCATTTGGTACATTGTATAACCTTTCTAATATGACCTGTGCTTTTGTCTCACATTTAATAGGAATTCACTGGGGCTGAAAACAGCATTAACAAAGGGTTATGAGAGTGGCTGTAATGCACAAAGGGAGAGCACAACTGTACAATATGTGCCACCATTGATTGTTTCCTGAGCCCCCTCTCTCTGGTATCTAGTTTCATGGGGAATATCCTGATTATGAATTATTGAACCACCTACTCTTCCGATCACCTTTACCTTTGCATAATGCTATACAGAAAGACAGATCTTTCACTGTTGAAATCAAGTATTAGGGGATCAGGTTTGCCAAATGTTTGCCAGGGAACTATACACTCTGCTTGAACTTACAGAGCACAGCATTTGTTACCCACTGTGCATGGGGAAAATGTACAGACAGAACCCTTGACTTAATATTATGTTGCTGACCACTTTTGCATGAATCCCTCAAACACTTGGTAAATGCAAATGCATTCCACTGCACATCAGAGAGCTCTATGGAAAGGTTTTACCTTGATAGTTGACATTTTTAATGACACTTTAATGCGCACTTTGAATCAGTAAGATTATTTGCATAAGCATAAACAGTTGTTTCACCTTCAACCAGATTTTATGAATATAAAATAAGTCTATCTTACTGTAGTGTCAGTTATAGTTGTTTGCTACTATGCAAAGAAATATTTTTATTAAAGTGGCTAGTTACGCTGAATTAAAAAATAATTTTCCATATATGCACTGGTGGGTAATAAATAAATAATAAATGTATAAACATAAAGTTTTTCAGTTTTTTTAAACAATCGAAAAAAAATGCATTGTGCTATTGTTCCAATAAAGCTGTATTGACGTGGGAGTCTACATAACTTTACAGTAATATTTGATGGCATAGTTGCATTCTTTGCTTTATGAATGTCCCTTTCTTTTTACAGTCGTTTTGCAGTTTATGTTCTTTAGACAACTGCTGCTGTGTAAATCTGCAGATCAGACTTTGTAGTCATTTGGAATAGGGACACAGTGCAATGTCGTACCTTTTGTTGAGTCAACAGCAGCATTTTGTCATAAAGCGAGGCCTTAACAGGAAAGTGCTATTGATTTGACCATTGTTCTTTGAGGCCTGAACTGAATTTGTTTTGTTTTCTGTCTGGTTGCTTTCTACAAACAAAGAATAGCAGTGTTGTGTTTCAGCATCTCTTTGGTCTAGTAAAATACAAATCCATACATAATACTGAGAAACACTCTATTGACTCTAAAAAATGAATATGAAATTTCTCACTGCATTTCAGCTTGCCCGTTACTCAACAGAAGGCCTCCTGCAGCTAGGACCCCTAGGATCAACCACATTTTTGCCTGACACAAAATGCCTCATTGATGATGGGAGAGGAAGGACTCCAAGCCTGAAAAAATGTGATGCTGTTTCCCGCACATCTCAGAGGCTTTGGGATTTCACTCAGGTGAGATGAAGATCTGTTACTATAATCATGCACGAATGTGTAACAACTAATGGGTGAACCTGGATTATTACAGTTTGGATCTCATTGTATTTAACACTTTTCACATACTGTAGTAAAATTGTGTGCTACATTAATCACTTTAAGTGTTGCATATTAGACAACATCTGACACAATCACTTTCTTTGCAGACATTGATGACAACTTTGGAATTATCTCCATTGTTTGATGGATACTGAAATAAATAAAACATCTTAATAAACCAGTACACACAAACAGTGTAAACCAGCATAGTGAAAAGTTCAGCTGTGCCTGTAAAATATTTAAAATTGTATGCTATTTGAAGATCTTGTCTTTAGGAATATATAATCCACCCTCTCACTGAAAAATAGGAATGTGGGGGAGAGTAAATGCAAGTGGGTGTGTTTTTTATAATTTCAACAGTGGGAGAATGGACTCTTTCATCTCTTCTGTAGATTACCCAGGAATCAGTGATTGAAAAGAACATAAAGGGAATTCATAGAAGGAGGCATAATTCATACATTTTACACTTGTATGCTATGCTTTTATGCTTAATGCATTGAGTTCAAATTAAGGCAAGTACTATTTTCTCCTGTTCTTACAGGCTTGTCTTAAATTGGGGGTGCTGGGTTAAGGGAAAGACAAAACTATTGCAGAATAATGTAGTCTTTAAATGTGTTGCACAAATTAAAGACAACATACTTTTGTAATATCATTGAAATGCCTAAGTTAAACAACTGAACTACAAACAATAGAAATGTGATTGTGAAAAATAAATAATTATATAAGCTATGTATCAAATTGTTTTCTAATGTCTCTTGCATACAGAATGGCCCGATCATCAGCAGAGATACTGGGCGGTGCTTGGAAGTGGAGATGGCCAAAGACGCAAACTTTGGCCTCAGGCTTGTGGTACAGAGATGTTCTGGCCAGAAGTGGATGATACGGAATTGGATCAAGCATCCGAGACATTAAGGAAAGCCGCTGCTGCTGGCGATGGGGTTCACAGAGCCCGTCTGGCTATTTCTTGGAACTGCGCCATAGACAAACAATGTCCCTTCATTGGGAAGAAGACTGAGGCACCCCCTGGATTGATGACCTCAAAAGATGAATGTGTTCAGTCTTCAAGGGGATCATGTTCACTACCCCCCTGGCAAAATGCTTTGAATTGTGAAGAAGAAATACATCAGGAAATACATAGCCTATTGGATCTGGGCTCTGCCCTCGGAGCAGACAAGCTTCAGTTTTTGAAATGTCCTATAGTACATTTCTAAAGTTCCCATGTCTAGGCAGGCCATTATGAGAGGAATACATCTTAGAGGTTTACACAGTTATGGTAAAATGGCGAAAACAGTTTTCATGATCCAGTGCAATGGAACCTTTTCAAATACTAAGATATTCAGAGAAAAACATAGACACCTTTGAACTAATCAAAAGGTGAAATACCATTTTAATTGTGATACCAGTTATAATTTTCTAAGGCTATACATTGCTTTGGGTAGTTAACTATCCGGGTAAGCGATTGTATGTTTATTCTGAGCACTAACGAAATTCTGATAGGAATCCTCTTTTCACATGAAAATGGAAAGCTTTCTGTTTGTTTCTTTTAACTTAATGACTGATGCACAACTTAAAGATTTATTGTGTGCCTTTTTCCATCTTTATGCCATGTCTGACCTGGGAATGTGGATCCCATAAGCATGTATGATAATTTTAATGCAGAAGCAAACAAAACAATTAATATATAAATATTATGTAAAGATGTCATATAATAGTAATATATTGTAAATTGAAAATGGGCAGCAAACTTCAGAAAACAATTATCGTAATAATAATAAAAACATTTTTATGACAACACTAGGTATTGTTTCTTAAGAATGTGTGCAAATATGACTGAAGCAATACAGCTGATATTTCTAGTTAATGGAAGTTAAATATCTTAAAAATGTGATATTGTTCAAAGATATGAAAGAAAATATTGTAGCTCTGTGGTGGTTCCATCAAGTCCATCAAGTCTTTCATTTTAGTTAGAAGTCAAGAGATGTTATTTCAGTTCAGCAATGGCAGCCATTTTTTAAATGTCTGACTCAATGACTAACAGCTAAGCCAACTCTACTACTCAATCTAATGTTGGAATTGAACCAAAATCTTCCCCTCTGGAAACCCAGTATGTTCTCTATTTTATTGAATGACATAAAACATACCCTAACTATAATACACATGCTTTATTTTGGGGCCGGCATATACATTTTAATTATTTTTAGAAATGATTTATAGTGTTTCCATAGGAAATCTAGTACTGTGATAAAAAAGAGAATTGGTGTATTAAGCACCATTGTGAGTAGCAAGGGACCATTATATTATTTCTCCTTTTAGTTGTTTTTGTGTACATTATGACAAAAAAATGCATGGTAAATAAAAATGAGCGACCATACAAAGTTAAGCAAACAGCCCTTGCTTTCACTTCTCCAGCTACATGCTGTGAATTTTTTTGTTTCCTACTTTTTCCTCACCTTTGATTGAAAGTGAGTAAGCTCAGAACAGGTATGGCACATCTACTGTCTCCCACATGTTAATTTAAAGTTCTGGCACTCTATTTTGGTGCCTGCAAAGTGGGATGCCATGGGTTGCTCGACATTGAAAGTGGATCACAATTACCTGTCTTTGTTGTACTTCCAATAACAGCACTCCTACACGATTCGCAGGCTTCTCACTCTCTAATCGTTAAAACCCGCCCACAGGATAACTGGTCTTCGGAAAGTACTGAAGGTTTTCCAATTTATAAAGCTCAGCAGTAGCTCCTTTCTTCTGTATTTACTGGTGTCAAGCCAAAGGTTCACAGCTCAGAGAAGCAAGAAAACCTTTATTTATTTATTTATTTATTTATTTACTATTTTCACCCTCATCACATCAGTATTTTTCCTTTTCTTTCTTCCAATGCAAAGACCTGTCCCATGTGATGTTATGTCCTAAGAAGGGAGAGAGTCAATATGTAGGACTCTTGGTTGTTTTCCATGAAACATGAATAACTGCCATTATGAAAAAGGTGAATTATTGACCCAAACAAGTACATTTATTAAATGGTCTTACTGCTTAAAATCAACATTCTCAAATGGTATCTTTTTCTGTGTATCCTGAACCTCAGTGAAAATATGCACAAGGAAGCACAAGGAAGGAATAACTCCTTCAGTAAGCTCGGCCATTACATCCACCTGTACAATCCTGAGGCAATCTTTAATTTTGTTTCCAACTGGTTTACCACAAGAGATTGCAAGGCCCTCCGTCACGGCACAGCTGTTTGCCTCTAATCATTTCATAAAAGCAATGCATCATTTCTGTGCTCTCATCTCAAAATGCATTTGCTCCCATACTTTAATATCTTGTTTAAACCAGGCAAGAAATTTAACAAACACCCACTAGTGCAATTTCATAAATCTTTTACATGGTACAGTGATACTGTTACAGGAGAAATATATACATTAGTTTGCCAGCATCCAGCTTTTTGTTTTTTCTTTTTTTCATTTTAGCCTATGCATAATCATGTTCTGCTTCTGTGATTCGGAGAGTGGGGAAATTACAGGCATCTACCATGAAATACTCTTCATGCTAGCGCTGTTGCACAACAACAAAAGTGCACAGCACAGGAAGAGAAATGTATGTCAGTTAAACAGGCACTTGTTTCTTCTTTTTCCACTAACCGCTCATTGTAGCAATGTCTTCCACTTGATTTTCTGGTGTGGGGAAAGGTCAGCCAGAGTGTGAGCATTAATCCACACAGGTTGACCTTTGGCAAGGATTCCCATGGTCAATGGAAAGGGCGTTAAGGATTGATCAGACAAATGGGGAAACATGAGAAGTTGAGCGAGGCCTCCTACATTCTGTTTAATTGGGGCCAACTCTTCTACCTTCTTCCCCAATTTATTTACACTTACAGATAGTGGTTCGTTGACTTGCAACAGTGTGGTTGGCTGCCTCATCCTGCCAATTCACAGTAGTGTAGTATGCTCTGGCATGTCCTCTAGGGGAAAAAAAAACATAATGCTCATCTTTTCAAATGCTCCAATTTATTATTTGACTCATGATCCCATGGATCTCTGTTCCTTTGAAGAGCATGGCAGGTCTGACAGGGATGGAGGCAAAGAGAGAGCACTGCGGACAAGGGGAGGGAGTAGGACAAAAACACGCTTCTCATGTGAGCTGTGGCCTCTACAGTTACCTACTGTTAAAATGACCAAATGGATTTCTTACCACTATCCCTGTTTATAAGCCTGGGAAAAGGCTTACTTTCATAAACAGGCACTGGCATCCTGAAAAATGAGTGGGGTGTACATAAAAACAGTGTAGGCCTGCTGAGTGGCTCAGCTGACAGAGTTGTCTGCATCGAGCACAGCCCTATATCCCAGCTACCTCTTGCGAAAATGTGGGTGGGGTAATTAGTCCTGGGAGTGTGCAACACTGGGGCATAGCAAGCTTTGCCCTGCTTGGTTAGGGTGGGAGTAATTTGCCCTTGTAGTACCAGTAGCCTACTGGTTGTCATCAGTGAGTGATTCACTGCTCCACAGATTGGCAGTAGTTCTCCTGTACTGCACTGTGTGACTTGTCGTTAAAAAAAAAATAAAGTCAACTGCAAGAGTATCAGAGGAGTGCAAGCAAGTCACTTGTTTAGCAGTTCCTGCATGAGTGCGGAAGGTGCAATGGCAAGTTGAGTATGGCATCACTAATTGGAGATTACATTGAGGAAATAAATTATTAAAATGTTCAAAAAATTCAATGCAAATGTGATATTTCGCAAGGTTTTTTTTAGCAAGTTTGTTTGGACACTGTTCATTTATTCATGCAGGTACGCAGGTAGCCAAACTTTCCTGGAAACAATCAGGTAGCATTCTCACCACTGACATGTTGACAGCAATTACTGGACTGCCTTTCACAGAGGAGTGGGCCATACAATCCAACAGTTGTCATGAGGTCTGGTGGTACTTTCAAATTCAACTTATAACCAGGGCATTGCTGATGGCTGACTGATTATAAAACACATCTATGAAAAGAGACAGAAGATACGGCATTCGAGCAAAAACTCCAGCCTCCTCTGTTTACATACAAGAATAAAGGAGACCTTTAAGTGTTACAGTAGATCCAAAGCATCTCAGCTGTTGATCATTCTTTTAATTTTGATTGTTACATTTTTATGACACTTTGCCCTTGAGATATACAACATTATTCTTTTTTCTGATGAAAAGATGCATTTGACCATCCACCTCAGTCTACTGTGCAGTAAAATCCAGGAAAATATAGGACTGAATTTTAAAGGACCTCCATTTGGTAGATTTCACAAACCCTGGCAGCAAATGGAATTTTTCTTTTCAGGCAGATCTTTTTTCCCTTAGCTGTAGAGACCACTCACCTCCCATGCCCCACATCTGTGTTAAAATTCCACGGGCACATAACATAATATTGGTTTTCAAACGGATATTAGAGGAGCACTTTTTGGCCATTTGACAGATAGTAATTACAGAAGCCATTTTTTTCTGAGCTGAATTACCTTCTTGTCAGTGGCACCATTTTGGAGGTATGTGGTCTGATATATTAAGTCACTAAAAAGATAAATGATGAGGGGAACATGACAGGTTGTCCTGTGCAAAGGCAAAAGCCTATTTCATTGTCATTCTTGATAATAGTGAAAGCTCAACACTTCAGAAGTCAATCAGGAAAATGGTAAATATAGAAATTGTATTATGGGTAATTAAAAAAGTAAAGTAAAGTGGAGAATTGAAATAAATTCTCCACATTTGTATATTTACCTTTTTAAATTGTCAAATCCTGTGCACACAACCAAATTAGACTCCTGAAGTAACAGTTCGGTGGTACATTAATGAAAGCCTGATCTGATGAGAACGTGAAAAAAGCTTGTCTCTCTGAACAGCTTGTGGAGGCTGTAATGAGATCTCCAGAGATAGAGAGTAGCTTCAAGACACAATTAGGTCCAGTGTATCTGTACCTCCCAACAAGCTGAAGGTACTATACTGTTGTAAATGCATACAGAGGAAGGAGTGACTATTGGGTTTTGTGTGTTGTGTGTGTGTGTGTGTGTGTGTGTGTGTGTGTGTGCGTGCAAGTGTGTATTACACTATTTGCAATCACTCCAGTGATTGTAAGCAGTATAAAAAGAGCAGCAGTAGAATTCAAGTGGGTAATAACTACAACTCTTGAATGACACCAAGTCTGTACTTGCTGTTCTCTTATGCTGTTCTCTCTTTCATTGTCTTCTCTGAAAAAGGAAACCACATCTTGATGAGGGCCAAGCGTGATTTCGCCTTTTTTCCCTTGAACATGTTATGCACCATGCCAGTCAATGGACCAGTTAATAAGGCTTGTAACATACGATATAGGCAATTTGTTTCTCAGATGGAGACTCTGTCTGCTTCATCGGTTTGTGGGCCATTATTTGATTTATTTATCACACCGATGTGTCCTCCCATGTCCTCTTGCAAGGGTTTAATCATTTTCAAGCCCAACTAGAACAGTAAATTAGTCAAAGCTTAACCATTGCAATACATACAGAAAAATGATTTGCACTATTTTAAGTACAGTGCAGTGGAAACAGGTATGCACAATAAATGTGCATCATTGCCATTCATTGAAATGAATATGGAAAAAAGAACTTACTGGCAAAAATACAGAGCATCAGCATTTGTGAACAAACCAGTGTTTATATTTATATTTCCTACTCTGACATCTCCTTCCCCGTCCCCGCATTTGGCAGACAGGTGTGAGACACAGCATAGTAATTAAAACTGGTCAGTCCTTGCTGTGCTGGAGGCCAGCCACTCGTTTTTGGTACCGAACGCATCGCATCGATTTCCCTTTTGTCGGACGGGTCAAGTCCCACCGGCTAATGGAGTGTTTGCTTTGATTACACGTGAAGAAGGAGCCCTGGCAACGGTCCAGCACGCAGGCACCTTGGACTACTCCAGGAGGATACCCTTGACGCAGTGCAGCAGAGGGTTCAGATGGGGGGTGGCGCGCGCTCTGACAACAACTAAGAGCAGGCAGAAAAATGATGCAGGAAGGGTGCAGCCACAAACAGAGAGGAGTCTACTGTATGTGAGGAAGCTTTTCTCAGTAGGTACTGATTGGTGGGAAACTGCTTGGTAATGATGTGCGTTCCGCGAGAACTTTGGCAAAATTTAAGAGTTATGGAAGGAGATGTGGAAAAGTCCTTTTTATTCTTTGTATAATTGCCGGGTGTCCTCATTCATAATGACTTACAGGGTATTACATGATACAGTAGAAGGGTATGACACAAAAGATCAAATATGTACAGTATGTTTTTAGAACTCAAAAACATTTGCTATGTAATTTGGTTAACATCCTTTTTACAAAATTCTTTGGTCATAACCCACTTTAATAAAACCTTACATATATTGTCTCTATTGTAGAACAAGATATACACTGTATACTGATTGTGTATCCTTAATATATGGTGTTCAAAAAATTTTTTGTTTTCAGTTCATTTGAAAGATGATTTTAGATTACATGTAAGTCACACTATTTATAAAGCAAGCCACAAAATAACAATGGCAAATTGGTAGCAAAATAGCAAATTTCATTTTTTTATGTGTGTTTAACAGATTTCATTATTTTATGTGTGTTTAACAGTGTATCTTATGTATCAAATTGCAGTTAGACTATCTTATCTGAGTATATGCAATCTTGATATGTTGTGGGTGTAAGCCATCAGTGATTGAAATAATATTACATTATATTACTGGAAGTTAACAGACACTCTCATCCAGTGCAACTTAGATAGACTACAGTTTTTTTACATGTTATCCATTTATACAGCTGGATACTTATTGAGGCAATTCTGAGGTTAAGTACCTTGCCCAAGGGTACAAAAGCAGTGCTCCAGCAGGGAATTTAACCAGCAACCTTTTGGTTACAAGACCTGCTCCTTACCTCTGTGCTATACTGCCACTACAGATAAGCCACATATACTACATCCAACGGTTGCGATAAATCTGGAAGATTTTTGTATAGAATATGATGGGAATGGAAGTACTTGTGAAAAAATACATTAAACCTGTTAACTTACAGCATAATATATGAAAGTCCTGAACAGCTGTTGATATAGATATGTTGATATAGATATGTGATAACACTACCTCATATAAGCTTTACAGAGTGATTTAGAACACATTCTTTTACAATGGTGAACCAAGACAATTCTGAACTGTATCAGCCTCTATAAATTATACCCATACAGCATTTGCGATCCTGTTTAAGTGCATTTCTAAACAGGACATCTCACAAAAAAAATGAACAAAATGAACCCAATGTAGTATTACTGAAGAAACACAGGGAGAAAATACATGATGCTACCCTGGTTTGTATGCAAAAATGACATCTTAGTTCTCTATCAGCTAAAAATCTCAAGGTTATTTCATCATAGTGGAAATGAATAACTGCACATATTGATTTTCCTCAAAATAAACTGCGAAGAGTAAGAGAGGTTTGGACCCAGAGCTCCCACTGCTCCCTACCATTTTAGACACAAAGAGGAAGAGCACAATAGCACTGGAGGAATTTTGAAAATTGGAAACACAGAAGGTATGTCAACTATTTCAAATAGGTTTGTTGTGCGGTTTCTTTACAGGTGAGTAAATATCAATAAATGTCACCTATGATTGGTTTTCTTGGCATGTAGAACCCTCTGGTGCTATGATGCCTTGTTTCTTCGAGCTGCTACGAATTATGACACACAGTCACTGGGGGGTTGTGGTAGAATTGGGTTGTTATTTTTTTCTACCACCAAGAGTATAGAAAAAATGACAAATGACATGATAACAACATAGGTATAAAACATATACGTGTGATACCAACATAGTTATATTGGTAAAGGAATATTTTGGCTTGTAAGTTCTAAACAGCCTTATAAAATTAAAAGTTTTTTTTTTAATTGGGATGAAAAAGGTTTAGGATTTTTTAGTTTTGGTGCAATTACATCACATCACTTGTTACAAATTCATCATTTATCATTAATCTTATACAATTGTACATATCAACATGCCTCATTCATTTGAACTCAATATATAAATGTATATTACTGGATTTCAAGAGTTCTGAGGCTGTATTATGTAAAGGTGAATTGGTTCTTTTTTTGTAGTCTAGTTTATAGACAGAGCGTGATCATCTTACACAATGTAACCTCATACTTCAGTGGAGAAGCAAATGCTTTATTTCCAAGCCCAATTTTACAGATTGTTCCAGACTCATAAACCTTTAAAGAATACATTGTAAACAACCATGTTAAGATTGCATGTTTTTAGCAGAAAATACAGCTTGAAGTGACTTCCAAAGAGTAATGAACATTTTATTGATTTCCCCTAAGTATCATTTCACTTTGCCTAAATGCTTAGAATACAACATGCATTGCATGACTATTTGGGAATAGCAAGATACAGAGAACAGAGAACTCAGATCATGGTATTCTAACTTACATATATACACACAGTGAGCGAGAGACACATACAAAGTATAAAATGTTTAACCCCAATGGATTTAAGATAATTTCAAATTGCTACACATAATCACATGAAGCTGGAACCCTTTTTATTTGCCATCTACATCTCTGAAATATGGAAGAATATCTAAGTTTTTGCAACAGAATGCCAAATGCAGTCTTTTTTATTGAGTTGAATAAAAGTGTCTGCCAAATGAATAAATATACTGTAAATGTAAAATGCTAAATTACCAAGAGACTGTCACAAAATAGCTTTCTGTGATATGTTATAAATTTTGTTCTATACATAAATAATACATATATACAAACACATTTATAAATTGTGTTAAGGTATTTCCTTAATGTAATTCATGTTTGATATATGTGGGCTTGTAGATTGTCACTTGATTTTCTAGAATGAACTAGTTAAGAAATAAGCAGAGAGCTCAGAGTACACATTGTGCTTCAACTGAAAAAAATATAATCAAATATTTTATACTGCACATGTTTCTTGTGGTGACTCCCCTCACTTAGATGACTGTGTTGCTTGGAGCAACATAAAGCACAATTATCTGGAATTGTGCATTGTCCCCACACTTCCATTTGAAGCAAATTCCTGAAGTATTGCTATTGAGACCAGAATTAACCAATGTGGTAAACATCAATTATCAGTATCAACTGAGAACATCAGTATCGGCGCACCCTTTCTATTTACATTATACAGTGTGTTTAGTTGTGAAAATTCTTATCACATCAGAGCATTCATTCTCACCTGCACTGAACATGCTACTGTATTCCTATGCAACAATGGGTTAACATTGAGGAGTCCACATGACCTTGCATTTACTGAATGCTAGATTCCTTGTTCTGTGAAACCATTTTTCTATAATCTGTTCTAGTTAACCTCTTCTTTGTTTCTAATTGAGTCCTGATGGCATAATGCAATGGCATTCAAAGCAAAAGTCAAAGATTCAAAGAAGATATTGCACTCTGCTATATGGTGGCATCATTAAGCAACGGCAATTGGTGATATGCTGTAGAGCAATACTGAGGTCTCCAAATCCCCCAGACTGACAAGATGATCAATGGATGCAGTTAATGTATTTATCCATGCACAGCATGTGTTTATGCATAAAAGCAAGACTCACATTGCGTGGCCTTCTCCGCATGTATTAGCAAGAGTGATTAGCTTATGGAGAGACACACATTGCCGCCATCCATTAAGCATCCTGCACTCTTTGTCGGGTAATTATTTTCAAAATCAGCGCAGGGAACAAGTTAATAAAACCAGCAGAACTCACAAATATCTGACCCCATGTGCTCAGAATGTGGTAAACAAAGACATTCATTAGGCAGCACAGAAGCTGCAAAGCACCGTAAACCATTATTCACAGTTGCGGGTCATTACATGGCCCCGAATGTTCACACTTCAGCAGATAAAATCTATGTGGAATGCAGTGACAGGTACACCGGGAGCAATGGAACAGTGATATGTGGTAGGACTGTCTGATTGTTCTCTGTTAATGATCAGAATAAATGCAGGGTGGAAGAGAGCAGGAGGCAGAAAGCAGCACAGCATATCAGAACCTGGACTACAATTGGTGGAGCAGGCATAAGGGGTGTTTTATGCAAATATATTCTGCCAAGGTCTTCCGGTCTGTTCTTTCTTTCTTTGAAGCATTGTGAAAAATGACCACTGTAATTGTGGATGACTGAATCCACAACATTATCTGGGTAATGAAAAAAATACAAATAACATTTTCAGCTCCTACAGTGCTTCTCTGACAGGCTTACAAAATGAACGTCCAATAACACTAATGTTCCCATTACTGAATAGGATGGTGCTTTGACGTCCTTCCCTGCAGTATCCATTATTTTCCCAGAGAAAACAACAAGCACTAATGACAAACCTTTTCAACCACTGGACTCATAAACCTGAAATTGTGTAGTCAATCTGTGTTTTAAAAGATTAAACAACCAAGAAAGAGTGATAGCAGCACCTTCAAAAATAAGATTCAGGAAGCATCTGTTAGATGTAAATGGCATTTGAAGTGTAACAACTTGACATAATGCATATTTAAATTGAAAAACAGAAAGTTGCCTTTTGCGCAGCCCTGTAGAATACATATGAGTGATTGGAAGCCATGTCACATTGATATGTGTAAATAGCGGCGCTGAACCACTGAGCACTGTAATTGCATAACATGATTGAAAGCTTTTTTCTCTGTCACTGATTGTTAATGTTACCTGGCTAGTTACACACAGCAGGGACACACATGTATCCAGGAAAGACTTTCTGATTCCAAAGGAAACTACACATGTCAGTCTCAACAAAAATCATAATGCTGTGGATATTGTAAGTAAATAAATGTGTAAAAATTAGCATGAGTGTGAATTAAAATGTAATTGGAAAAAAAAACTGTGGCTGACAGTAAGGGCAGAGGAAAGCAAGCACTGAAATATTGTAGGGGATGCTGGCTTCTTGGCAATCCTAGTATCATCTTGTTTATCACCTTTGTTATCACCATTATGGAGACATTTAATGACCCCATCCTTTTATAAGTTTACAGAAGAGGATATCTGAGCTCCTGACTGCCCCACAAATGTAGGGAGCTTTCGTTAGAGATGGATGAGGCACCAACAGCTGCGTGACATTTATCCCAGACACTGGAACCTTTGCACTGCCCAGTGTGATGGATCCAGGCCAGAGCCCTGAGCAGAAGGATAGCCCTGCGGGCTTTGGAGTCTGACTCGCTTTCTCAAACAGCCATCTCCGCTACCTGCTGTCAAAACAAGAAAACAAAATGTGGAGGGTGAAGCAGTGTTAAACGTTGACTCTGCCTGGTTAGAGTGAGAGATTTGCCATGTTGAAAAAAAGTTCAAAATATAGTCTGTGTGTTATACAAAGGAAGATGCAATATGTGGAGAATATAGCAGACTATTTCGTGAAGGTCTTTGAATTGAGTGATGTCATAGGGAAAAAAATAGATAACCCCGAGTTCTACCCACAATGCCCTACAAAATTCACTGACTAATTTCCCATTATTACAGGATCCAATGAATGATGAAATTATTGATTTCTGAGAATATGGCATATAGCAAAACATTTTCTTTGTGCATGACAAAAGGCTTTTTATTGCAAGGAACTTGCTGCAATCATCTTCAAAATGATGAAATCTTGCTTCCTTGTATGTCAATCAATCAACATGACTTAGTCATGTTGCATTAGCTAGATTTAGTTTTAGAGTTTATTGTAATTTACAGACAGAACAAGCCACCAGCTACGCAGTCACCATCAGAGGCTTTCAAATCAGGAACATGTCTATCTTTTGTTAATATACTGTGATTAACATAATCTGATTTAGGCCCAGGTTCAGTGTAACTGCAAATCACTTTGTCCAGTGTCACTTTTTTATTCTTAATTTTTAAAAAAAATTATTTTCAGACACACACACTTGATGTGTCTTTTCATCTTCATATTTTGTTTCTCGACAAGTGGGAAGAGGGTCAACAACCCACACCTGTAACAGGGCACAATACTCGGAAACAAACCACAATTCATTTTTATATGGGTTACAGGTTTCTAGGACATTCCTCCATAGTGAGTTCTGCTCCTCAGAACTGAATATCCCTCCAAGCAATAGAACACATGCCCAATGAAAATATTTGGCTTTAGAATATCCAGAAGGTTTGAGTGGTTCAACTGTTTACGTATTGTAATTTCTGCAGTTATTATTTATTTATATCTAATTAGCCTGTTATGGATAATTTTGAAAAAGGACATTTGATTTGTTCACTACCATCTCTGATTTATAGCAGAGAAAATTTTAAGATGTGATACTGTTGCAAATAAGCTTCTTTTTTACTTAATGCAATGAGGAGGTTTTTATCTTGTCACTATTGATGTGAATTAATGCAGATGCATTATCAGAGGGCAAACAAAGTGTAGATCAGCATCAAATTGTCTTTGAAGGTTCAGAGAGCTTGCTTGAAGGAATAACTAAGGAGAAGATACTTACGGACGTCACACTGAGAAAGCAGTTCATTAGATGGAAATGACACAGTGTCGTTGGAGCCACATTTTCTCAAGGTCATGAGCACAATTGTACCATGACAGTGCCTTCCAATTAAATTGCTATCTCCCTTTAGGAAAAAGAGAAAGTGTTTTTCCCCCATTACTCTCAGATATCCTGTAATAAATTGGCAAAAAAAACTCATTGTTTTTGTATTTAACCCTTTGCAATGGTCATCTCTTTCCAAGCTTTTTTTCCAACTGAGTCATGCTTTGAACACTTTTTCTGTATTCCTTATTTCAGGTTGTTTTCCCACTGCTCTTACATTACATTGCCTGGCACATCTTATAAAAACATTTAGCTTGATGCCCCAAACCATGTGAAACCACTGCCTTATTTGTATACCTCCCTTTCAATCCAAAACCCTCCGACAAGCTGTCCATCACCAACTCGCTGCACATATTTGTTTTTTTTTTTTTTTTTTTGTTCCAGTTTGAATTGTGTTTCTCTCTCTAATAAGGAACTGGATTTCTGTCTGACACTCTTCGATTTCCCTTGTCTTTCTCTTGATTTCTCTTGTTTTTGATATCAATTCTTCTTTCTGCTCTTGCTAAGCTTTGTAGTACATCATGCTTGGCTCTGCTTCAGCTTTGCTGATCACACTTTCAGGGCTCCTAGAGAAGTTCTCTACTCATTATCTTCTTTCTAAGGCATACCCCAAGGCTCTGCTTTGGATCCATTTCTGTTTTGTCTTTATACTGTCTCTCTAGGTTATGCCAGTTCAAAGGTTTCTTCCAGATTTCACCACATTTGTCAGACTTCATCCATTAGTCACCTAGATCACTGTTATTCTGCATTTCTTGACCTTCCTCTTTTATTCCTTCAATTGCATTGCTACAGCAATGCTACTAGGTCTTTTGCCACCCCCTCACCCCCACCCATTCAGCAATACCAGTGCACAGTCCTTTATTGTCTTTCCTTGTCTCTTAAACAAACACATTTAGGAAATAACTATGTGCATATTTTTCATATTTCCCTTATAATCTGTTGTCATTTTCACTGTTTTCTTTTGCACAGGGCCAGAGATATTTAATTTTAATTCAATCACATGCGATGTGCAATCGTTTATATTAAGAGGCTCTTGTACAGCATCTGAAAGTCATTTCAGAGTATGCTTGTAACACTGTCACAAATAAACATAAAATATGTACTATAATTAACTTAGATAATTGATCTACAAGGAAATATTGTGTATATTTGTTATTTAATAATCCCCCACATTTCACTGCCATGGGACCCCAAATAATTATCCAAAGAATTCAAAGAATTTGATGCACATGCTTTCCTTAACTTCTCAGAAATGGATTATCTGGATGTCACTGATATTTTACAATTTGATAAATTAATTATTACTTCATTAGAATGTTACAACAGAAATGTTAAAATACATTTTTTGTGTGTAAATGAAGCAAGTGTAAACATACAGGTATAACTTCTTTTGAAGTACTGAATTAATTTCTGCTGAAAAGTATGAAATGATTATAATTATTGTAATTAACTCAATTAGCCTACAACTTCCACAACTAATTTTATCATTATTGTTATATTTTGAAAGCTTTCATGAAAAATTCACCACAGGATTAGAAATATTAAAACAATTTCAGTTTCCTGCTCATGAATATGGTTTTAACATTACTGAAAGCTTTTCAATGTTAAAATATTCAGGGCAATCATATTAAACTGCTCTGTCAGGTAAAAAAAAGATAATTAATACAATAAATTGTGTTCAGTTGTATCACTGGTTCCATGGGCAGAATAATCTTTATATGTGGTGAAACTCCATGTGTGCACATAACTGTGGTGACCGGGTGCAGAATTGAAAACGGTAATTGTGAGTCAAGTCACTGATAGCTCTAGACTCAATCCCTCAGTTACTACCATAGACAGCTGATGTGATTGCTTTTATCACTTTAGGGGGAGGGCAGTGGGGGTGGGGAGGCAAGAGGGTCACTTGCCATTAACAGGCCTTAAATATTGAAAACCTCAACCTCAGCCAGCATGCGTGTGTGGATGTGTGTCCACAGCAAACACAGACAAAAACAAACACCAAAAAATTCCTGCTCCAGGCCCCTTGGACTGTTGCATTTCAACTCACTGCTGGTAAACTGGTCTTCAACACTGCAAAATATATCTCCCTTGAACTGGCTTCTAGTTACTGCTTGCACAAAATTGAAGGCCCTGGTGCTAGCCTAGCTGCCAATGAAGGTCACAGCTCCTGAATAGCTTCAGTCCTTTATCAGACCATACATGCATGAGCTTTCCAAAGAACAACCTCTGGTCAACCTCTAAACTGAATTTATACTATACTGTATAATTTATGCAATATTATGTGAATGTATTATAATTGCCTTCACACATTATTTTATACCTGATGACTTTAAACTCTGAACGAAATCTGCTATAGTGTCAGTTCAGTTCTGAACATCCATGGCCATTCAACTTGAGCTCACCGCACCCCCCAGCCCCACCCCCACCCCCACAGTGGTGGAATGACCTTCTTGCAACTGTCAGAGTTGAAGAATCACCACCTTCCAAATAGAAATGTTCCTGTTCTGAATTCACCTTGGTTCCCAAAACTTGGTTATGTCTAAAGCTTAGCATCCAGTATTTGATCAGTCTAATCCCCATATGAAATCTGGTACTCTGTGATGTAGCTTGTTTAGTTCATTTTGGGCACCATGGCCAAATTACCATTACCATAATTACCATTATGTTTATTCTCTGCTTAGGAGACAGTTCAGTGCATGTGTAGTTATTAAATTCTGGCTGTTAGGCTATTTCTGCCTGTTAGCATAGATGGGAACACACAGTATACATTGTCTTGTAATGCCCCGGGCTGGCTAGGGGGTCTTTTATCCCCCCTCAGCTAAAAGGTTTACAGAACATGTTCCTACTTGTGTTTAGTTTGAATGAAACTAAACTTTCATGGTGCTTACATGCCTAAGAGTGATTGATCAGGTATTGGATGAAACCTCCTGCCTGCTTGATAATTAATTTAATGCAGGCAATACTATGCATGACTTGACCTGGCCTAGGCTTAAGCACTACCTGTTTAAATTACTGTGCCATAACTTTACAGAGCACTGGACTAAATGTCAGCATACTCCAACTGTTGGTGCCAGTAGGGTAACACAGTAATTATCCAACATCATACTAGGTCAGAATACTCTTAAGTCAAGGTATCAAAGCTGGGCTAGCTTCCAGGAACAGAATAGAGAGGGGAAAATGTGGAGATTCTGCTCATACAAGAATGGTGCAATAGCTGGCTGTACTGCACAACATGTTCTAGTTAGTTACTAGTAAGCATTCATTTCCTAACAGCACGCAAATCAATGAAGTAATGCATTGTAAGGAGTTACAATTACCTAAGTATTGTCCGTGCATGCAAACCTGGATTTCCTTTGTGAATGTGTTTATCAGCATCCATGTTGCAAACTCTTTATCATATGCTAGCCAGATGTCACAGTAAAAAAGGAAATGATAGATCTTAAAAATACAAGAAAATTTTGAAAATTATCAGAGCCTTGCCAGAAACACATACAAAAATGCCCAATGCATTTAAATAAAGCTAATTAGACAGTCAGCATGGTTAGAATTTCAGAGATAAGTGAAGGATTTTGCATATCGAGTTATTGGCAAGGGTGATAAAATAACATCTCATGCTTCTGATGTTACAAATAAACCTTCAAAGCAGTTTAAATAACCTGAGATGGAAACATGGTCACAGGCTAGTGTGCAGATATTTATTTTGTTTTCTTTTGTTAAAAAAACTACTTACACAAACAATTTTATGCACAGCTACAATACACAGCTGGATAGCTGGCTCCCTGCTTATGGCTAACTAGCTAGCTAGCTAACTACAAATGCAGCACTATATCAGAATGATGCAAAAGGTTTTTGATAACTAAGTAGCTAGCCATTTATATCTAGTTACCCTGGCTCTTGTATACATTTTCCTAATAATTCCACAGTACGGCAATTTCCTGGAAGTATTTCTGTAGTTCCATGTATGATTATAATAAACCATTTCGCAATGCCCCATCCATTGCACACAGGGGCGGAGCCAGTGGCTCATTGCAGAGGGGGCGAGGACCTGTAGTGGGCCCTTATACAGCCTATTATAGGCTGTATGGAGATGCAACACAGATCCAAGGGGAAACCGTTCCAGAAGGGCGGAATGGAGAGAAATGCGGATTAGGTGTTAAAAACTGCTGTGTCTTTTGTTTATTGTTATCGTCTTTACTTTGGCACTCACTGTGCTGTTTTTGAATTCGGATCTTGTTAGATTCCCTATACCCTGTAGTTGTATAAATTATCTAGTACTGCATCCTCAAACAGACTTTGCTCTCAACTGAGAACTACTGTCTCATTGTGGAACTGTACACATCCTGTCCCCATACTGTTGCTATACTTACTGTATGCACTTTTGTACGTCGCTTTGGGTAAAAGCGTCTGCTAAATAAATGTAAATGTAGTTGTGCTATGTCAGCACACCTCATTGCGTGAGACCATTTTTAAATACCGCGGCTCCGTCAGCAGTGATAGCGATGGGAAATAAAACAAGACAGCCGGCGATCGGTGATCCTACTTTGGGACTTGAACAGAGGGCGTAATTTTTCTGTTTGTACACTTACACAAGGATACCTACTGGACAGCGAATAAAGTTTTCTGTAACTCTATTGTGTCTCTGCTCATTCAAAATAAATATCGCAGCTCCGTCAGCAGAGGCGGCGATGGGAAATAAAAAGTCGCCAGCGATCGCCGAGCTTGTACTTTGGGACTCAAACAGGGGGCCTAATGGTTTCGATCGACCCCTAGCTAAGTGTCTCACCCTGGGAGGATGCTAGCTGTGGTGATGCCATGCTTCTCTCTGCTTTCAGTGGGGCATGAGACCATTTTTAAAAAGCCTACCGTGGCTCCGTAAGCAGTGATGGCGATAAGAAATAAAACAAGACAGCCGGCGATCGCCTACCCCTAGTTACCACTTTGGGTCTCGAACAGGGAGTGTAATTTTTCTGTTTGTACACTTACACAAGGATACTGGACAGTGAATAAAGTTTTCTGTTACTCTATTGTGTCTCTGCTCATTCAAAATAAAATATTGCGGCGAGAAACTATAGCTAGGGGTCGGTCGAAACCATTATGCCCTCAGTCTGACTTTTTTTTTGCTGCAATCAAGATACACAAACAAACTTTATTCAAATGTTCAACTAAACAACAAAAATACATGTTTAGTCAGGCAGATTGGGCCCAAGGGGGGCCCCTTTGTAACTGGAAGAACCATGGGCTCGGGGCAGCCGCACCGCCCCCCCCCCCCCCTCCCGCGCGGTCCACTACAGATTGCGCACATTTTCTTTTTATATATCCCTGGCATGTGTTGTTTATTTGTGCTTGTAAACATCAAATTGTTGGCCAGGCTTTACATGCAAAACTTATCCTATTTCTTTTTACTGTAAGAAAGCACAAGTCAAGTTTCAATCAAATATTTCACTTTGTTATTAGCAACTTGGCATGGAGCCTTTTGGGATTTCATACAGCAAATTAACCCTAAGGTCTGACTCATGACAAACATTAACAACTGTGCCATCTAACCTCGTATGAACATACAGAATGTGAATACAACCTCACAGGGTCACACAATAAATCTTATTTTTCCTGCTGCCAATAGCCACATCAATGCATTGTAGACAAGGAGTGTCAGCAAGTGAATGAGTTGGTATAAGCAGTTGTGGGGGATTATGGGGATTGACACTTCTGTCCCACCCATGACTTCTATAAACAGTTTTAGGATATATGTTTGATATTGATAGAAGTTTGAGATTGATAAAATAAGATGCCTGGGGCCTTGATGATCTTTCTATGTACCACACCTTAATTAGAGAAGGGGTTGAGTAGGTTTGAGGGGGATTCAGTTCAGTTCCAGCTCCATAGGTTAAGTTTGCAGATTTACCTAGAAACCCACCATTTGTAACCATATAGTTCTCCTCAGCCACAAAGATATGGTGTACCTTGGTATGCTGTCAAGTCTTCATGTATAACATCCTGCTGTGTTTGTGTCATGAGTCATGTCAGTCTGCTTTGGTTAATTATAATGGTGCCAGTCTGTGTTTATATTCACAGACACATATTTCTTTAAAAAAATAGTGACAACATGAACACATCAGATACTCTGACCATACTACCAAACTAACAACCTTTATCTCCACAAATACCATGGGAAATGTTGAGTGAAAGAATTTGGAAACACTGAGTAGGTTTGCTTTGGAATAGCGTTTGTCCATTTTGTGTTAGGTCATGCCAGCAAAATTGTGTAGTGTAACGTGACTTCATTTTAATATAAATTATGGTATATCTGTTGTTGTAGCTATCTATTGTTGAATGGTAGATCTATTGCTGAAAATTTACTTATTTTGAAAAAGAACCTGGCATATTTAACTTGGCATTTTAGTATGCTGTGGAGATATAGATGTGAACCAACATAACATTTTCTTGAAGTATGTAGTGTGTTTCACTGTCATGTACTAGGTTAACTTAGCCTTGACTTGAAGATGCTTTTTAAGTATTATTTTGTATTAACCTATTAAAATTATTTTTATTTCTTTTTTTACAGTATGTAAAAACTTATGTAAACACTTACAGTATGGTGCTGTTAGATCTGGCTTCAGTTACATTGAAAAGACACATTTCACACTTCACAAGGACACATAAATACAAGTTTTAGAATCCTCAGCGTTCCTTTGTCATGGTCCTATCCCAAACAGGCACATTATTTGACCGTTGGGGGGAGAAAAGAAGCAGAGTTGTTCATTCTTGTTAACTTGATTAATAGGTCCCCTCATGGATTTGAACTTTGTAATAAAGGAGTAAATGATGGCATCAGTTTCGCTGGGCCTTCGCGCCATACTTGCAGGGAAGCTGGGAATGGCACAGAGATTGAGCGTTTTAATTGAATTGTCGCAGGCAGCTGTCACACCTCCACTGACTGCCCTCTGACACTGTGATAACAAGCCAGAATGGAGGAGTTTTGCTTCCTGGGTTTGAATTTCCTTCAATATTTCTTCCGTGTGAATTTAGGGGAGATTGACACAATCTCATGTTGATTGTCCAGAGTGGTTCAGTCAGCAAGGTATTCGTTTTGAATAGAGGCTGAGGCCTATGGTTCAGATTCAAAACCATTTGTGTCATTTATGACCCAGACAGCAGTGAAACAAATTTATTTCGTTCATCCCACTGTTTTTCAACGTGCACTCATTCCACCGTGTTGCACTGTTTGACTTGGAGCGCAAAAACAACCGTTGTGTATTAGATGATTCCTTTAGTCTCAATGCTCCTAACCAAGTGTCAAGGTTGTTGTGGTGAGATAAACTTAATGTACAATTGGTGACTCTAAAAACAGGGTTGCAAAAATTGGGAAAGTGATTTGCTACTGTGAATGCAGCATTAAAGTGGTCTACAAAAACACCTTGGGCAAGACTGAGTTGTATAGCAGGGCCAAGATTGAGTTGGGTAGCAAGGCAAAACCAAGGGCAACAATAGGAATCTTAGTGTTTATAATAACAGTGATTTGTTTTGTGGGGATCCACAAAATGACAGAATATGTACCCGCTTGTCTCTTTTTCCCAGTTTTAATAAGTTGCCTCTTTCTGAATGCCAAACTTGGCTTTGTCTGGGGAGGTACTACTAAAACATGTATTAGGCTTTACTCCTAATGTGACTAGAGTTTCATTGTGCAGTTTTGTAAATCAATTTGAATGTCATACACCTCTGAGCACTGAAAGGATGACAGTTAAAGGGCTTAATGAATGCCACATCACAAAGAAGGACACACTGTAACCTTAAAGATACATCCCTATGAACAGGCAAAGCAATTGGTGGGTGATATAAGCTGACCTGCTGTCAAGCCAAGACTTTCTTAAAATGTTTCAGAGTGCAGACTGCTGAGAGAAATTTACTGGTTATTCCTTAAAATCAGAAAAGTAAGAACCTGACTATATTCAGTGGGGATTTTGGGTCTTTTTTTGCTCACTGAGTCAAATGACTCAAACAAGTCACAGAGTGGATGCAGCACAGTCACTGCTAATAGGATTCAATGTCTGCACCGAACCAGGCAATGCGATGGACGCGCTTACCACAACACCCCAGCTTTCTTGAAGCATTCATCTGAATTCAGAGTGAATACCGCACAGAATGCTTAAGAGGTTATGATGCTTTAATCATGCTAAGCTACAGCCTCTCTAGTCTGGGGGAAAGATATGTAGGACTAATGAAATGACACATGGGAGTGTGTGGTTTGTAATTCTTGTTTACTATAAATATTGATATCTAGCAGCAGGGAAATGGCACAATATTTCAAAACACTTGTTGAATAGCCCTCAGCAATCTGGATGTCAGTCATTTCCTCTGTTTAGAGAACCTGCCAGGGTTTGTGAACACATCCACTAAAAATGTCAATACAAATAAATGAAGGAACTCACAGGGAAAAACCGATTATATTTGTTTAATTCAAGGTTACCACATTTAGAACACTCCATATTCACAAAATTTCCATTCAGCTGAGTTTCTAAATCTTGAGGGACCTGATATGATTCATGGCTGGTCCTTTTTGATGAGCGTGGCAATTTTCAAAACTTATTGCACTTGCTCTGCTTACTCCTGCCTTGTTCGTAATGTCAGACATACATACATACATACATACACACATATATATATATATATATATATATATATATATATATATATATATATATATAAAATCAGGTTTGATAGCTTCAGAATGAGAACTGTTACAACTCTGTTAAAAGCATATTTTCATTTGCATAAATTGCCAGGGTGACCAGGGGTTGAATAACAGATTTAAATATGATGGTTTGGAAATTCCCTTTTACCATATAGAAGGATCTAAACCCTGGTACTCTGAAGTTGTTTCACGACAGGGTCCTTCCAGGTCCATTCTATCTAGTATCTAGCTACCTAGTATTCAATGTGACGAGAGTGTGGTTATGCTTACATTGGTGTTCATATTGAACTGATGAGGGTGGACATAGCTTGGCATAATGTCAAGTGACATATACAGTGTACCATAAATAGAACTGATCTTTTTTTTTTAAAAAAGAAAGTATCTAGTGAGATTTAACATATGGGAAAAGGAAGAATTATTTCTTATTTCTAAACTTACTAATAAAAAGGGCAAAACAGAAACACTGATTTATCAACTTTATAGCCCAAACAATACAGGAACATATTAAAATCTGTGATGTTGGGATCATTGTTCTGCTTAGGTAGCCATCTTCTTGTAAGTGCCAAGATGCAGGTTTTTTAGGTCTCTACATGTATCTAGCAGTTGCACACATTGCTAGTTGTTACCAGCATGAGACAGGCACAGTGCAAAAGCAATAGATATCAGACATCCCTCTGAAACTAAGTGCACCTCAAGGTAATGTAAAGACATGCAATTTGTTTTTAGATGCACTTGTGTCTGCTGGGGCTATCCACCCACAGGTCAGTGTACCTAATGGAAACAATCTATTAATAACCCCCTTGATACAATACCTGGAGCTGCTGAACTAACAGGGATGAGCGTGACAGAGAAGAGCTTGGTGCACTGGCTGAGATTGGTTGAGTTGATACTGGTCGACTTACACTGATCTGTTCTCTCTCTTTCCTCCACCTTTCAACACTCTCTTCATTTGAACCTCTGTCTCTCACTTTTGTTCTTGCAAGTTGAAATCTTCTTTTTACACCAGAACTGAGGGATAGGTGCATTACAATTGGTCTTCAAAAAGTTTGTATTGATATACATGTGGCTTGCCAACAAAGTGCATGTGTAGGGATGCGTAGAGACTTAAGATTCCCCACCTATCCACCAAGGCAAGGCACTTTCCATCTTGTCTCACCCATTTTGCAATTTTCAAAGTATCCTAATGTGGAAAATAAACTAGGCTACGAAGCTAATAATGAGCCAATTGTTGCTAAACCATGGCAGCTAGCAAAATAATATTGAATACTTGAATCTGATAGCTTTCATTCTTCATGTTTGAGTCAGCTATGTACTGCTGTTTATCTATATTGCAAAATGTTTTCTGCATTCAGTTTGGCTACATCTATATGCAACAACTTGTTCCACCTATAGACCAATAATAGCTGCTATTCACAGCAGTTGCTACTCCTGAAATACATGGAATTGACATATATATGTCTGTGGCTGAAAAATGCATGGCTATCTTGAAATGGACTGCATGATAGCTCTGCCTGTTTTTATTCTTCACTGAAAACTAGAAACTGCCTCCAGAAGGAAGGCTGGAAAAGGAAGTGTTATTGTTAGAAATCCCTCAATGAATATCTTGAGGTGGTACTGCAAGTATTTCAACAATGCATCTGTAGAGGGGCACAATCACAAGATCACCCTGCTGCTGGAATAGTAGAATACGCTCCCACTGTCTATACAGCACAGAATCCCTACTATTAAAATCAATGTGGGCGGAGGAGGAAGGAAATCAAAATTCCATTAGCCCCCCCCGATGACAACCTTATAAGAACAGAAATGTGCTTCCTCCTCCAGCAAAATGCTGAAACAAACATGCTGAACTGATATGCCTTCAACTGAGAATATTTAAAACTTTATTCTATAGCATTCAAAAAGTTTCTCTCCTCAGAGTTGATTTTGCAATAAATGCTTCCATGTTAAGATAACTGAGACTGCCTTTCAGGGAGAACTGCATTCCTCATTTGCATTTTAATACACGTCTCTAGCCTTAATAAAGACTTTGGCTTGCTTTGATGCACTTTTTTAGTCTAATAGCCTGTTCCATCCAAGGAAAAAAGTTAGGTTATATGTATAGTGTATATACATACACACACACACACACACATACAAGCACACACACATTAGCGATGTGCATCTCCATCACTGAGGCCGATGCAATACACATCTCGATGCGTTGCCAACGATCCGATACATTAAAGATACATATGAAGCAACTACTAATGCGATACGATATGATTCACTCCTATTGTGATGCAGTGCGATTCGACATGATTTGATTCAACACAATGTGATTCAACGTGATACAATGCCATGCAAAAGAATATGATGCTATGCAATTCAATATGGTACAGATCGTTTGATTTTATTTCTTTGGTTCTTCTTAAGCAGACAGCAAATCATAAATTAACTAAAAAAAGTGCCATTTTTCCGTTACATATTAGTACTGCAACTCAGTAAGCATCTCATTTATGATTCAAAGTGTCACCAAACATTTGATTTGTTGAAAATCGGTGGAACGTGTAGCTCTTCCTCCTCCATGATAATCTGTGACTCGCCCGGACACGCCTCCACGCCTCGTGCAAGACTTGGCCAAGAGACTTGACGAGAATTGGCCACTGACAGCAGTGGAGATGAGAGAGCACGCTTGAGAAACAGTTTAGAGAGGAGGAATCAATCTAAATATAAAATTATTTGTTATAAATTACTGGTCAATTACTGGCATAGGGCCTCTACTAATAATTACACATAAATAAATTGAATTTTACTGATGAAAAGATGTTAGAAACGATGCTTCCCGATTTAATCCCAAATCTTATCCGGTGCACCCTTTTTTAATTGGGACAATCGCATAGTGAACTTTTATGCTGCTGCACCGATGCGAATCAGTGAATCTTACCATCCCTAATACACATACACACACTTTTATATGTGTGTGTGTGTATGTGTGTGTGCATGTACATGTGCATTTTATTGGAGCAACACTTTCCATCCAACACAGTCAGGCAGTCAGTTTGAACATCTGATTAAGTTAAAGTCAAATTGAGACCAATTGAGATCACATTTAGTCCATTTTCATCATCAAATATAGTTCCAGCAGTGTGTGCATGACGTATTTATTTCCAAGGAAACAAGAATGGCTTTAGTTGAAAAGGGAATTACCTTAAGAGCAAGACACATCTTAACCATATTCAATTTTCCATTATATTGTAAAGATCTGTAGGATCTGTACGAAAGATTATCGTCTTGAAAACACCAACGCAAATTATTTAGTTAGCATAGAAAGAGGTACCCAATCCAACAGAGAGGGCATTGCATTAATAATATTGTGTACCTTTCTATCAAATCTGCAGTTATAAACTTGGAATTAGGGCAGCTGAGTGGCTTAGTTGGTAAGGGACTCTTGTTGAGCGCAGACTAACCTCTGTGGTCTGGATTTAATACTGGCTTTGTTATCTGCAATGATGCAGCAGCAGAACAAATTGCCTTCATTGCCTTCACATCAGGTAGGTTAGTCTGTTATTTCACCATTCTCTGCACCCTGCAACTTGTCAGGTGCCTGTGAGTAGCTTGGATGATATGAAAATATATTCCAGTTATTGAATAGCTTTTGAATACTCCAACTGAACAAAAACAGTGAAGTATGACCAACTGTTGGTGTGGCAGAAGGGAGACATAATTCACACCAGCCGACAACAAACAAACAACAAACTGTTGTACACCCTCACCCCATCTCTACAAACACAAGCTGTGAAGTTTATTGTGTTCATTTGCTTAGCTACGTGAAGGTTTTTTTTTATCCAGAATTGCTCCTGCTTTATTAAAGGCTTCCTGTGGTTTTGTGTGCCATAGGAGGACTGCAGAGTGCATGCAACTGACAAAACCAGACACCACACAAGCAATAATCGAGCCTTTTTAGGATATATTAAGCCTTGATTAAATGATATCTCCCTGTGTGCTCAGGAAGAACAAAGTCAAAAATGAATAAATAGTCTCCACACATTGTTCCACATACTGAAAGGAGAGGCTGTTGCATGTGTTGCAGGTTCACCAGGTCACAGAGGTCCAAACATGGGCACAAATAGCACATGAACCAGGATTGGAGGTGGACTGCCCTTCAAAATGTGGTCTTGTTCACTTTGCACCGACCTTTTCACATTGTTACTTTATTCCCCATGAAAGTGTGAATCCCACTAGCAGGACCTCATTCTAAAATTGGGAATCAAACACATCACATTCACATTTTAACAATCTCACTTTACAATAATATGCTGTGGCGGCCAAATATAAAACATTCGAGTAGAGCACCAACTCACAGTAAATTTCTGTCTAAAGCACTGAAGCACATCATATAGCCAATGAGCTATTCTCACCCTAACAAGCGATAATACCCATTGATACCTTGTTACATTTAATAGGTTAACTGGTACAAAATAATATATAGGAATTATTGGTACCTTCAATGCATTCTTGAAAATCATTTTACTCATTCATTTATTAAACATAGGCACTGCTTCATTACACCTCACTCCCAATGCCACCACATGCAAATTAATGCTTGTGTTGAAAAGTGAAAATATGGCATCTACAAGCACTTGCATTACATGAATAGTGTGCAACTGCCACAGCATACAGTCTATGAAAATTGGACCCCGTGAATCACTGCACAGTGCAGTCGCACACATGACAAAATTTTCACAATGAAAGTCATGCTGAATGTAGGTATTTTTGCATTTACAATGCCTGTTGTTTTCATCTCAAGTCTTTCTAAACATCTTTTTCAAAATGTGGCAATATCTTTTTCCAGGGACCGAAAAGGAAAAGGTGGTATGATTTGCATCTGTAATATGAAATCATACCATGTAGTGCTCAAAACTTAAAAACATACTACAAAAACACACACACACACACACACAAAGGAGCAACTGACATGCACATGCACCCACCCACCCACACTCAAACATGCAGATATGAACACTGAGGTTGTCGATGTATAAGGCCCATTCTATTCAGTAGTCATCCAGCTGATTAGGAGCTTGATGACAGCATGTAATGCCGCTAAAAGAAACTAATGACCTACCTCAGATTATTCGCCTCTCAGATTTAGAAATAAAACAGCAGTACCCACTCAATTCTAAATGACAAAGAAAGCTTCATAGGGTATCTGACATACCCAGTATCTATACCACTGCCAAAAAGCAGCATTTTGTTTGGACTGAATATAAATATAACTCATAACACAATGAATTTGGAAGGCACAAGTGAGTGCTTCCCACAGAGAACTCCCACCAGCTGTCTTGTCTTTTCTGGAACCGTTAACATGAATCAAGAGATAAGCAGGCTTTGGCAGGTAGATTGATGTTGGATTAATCCATTCTGACCATATAATTTTGCCCGGCATGAACCATGAGTGTTGCCTTTCAAAAATACTGCTGTCAAACCACATGGGACCTACAGAAAAGCCTGAGGGAATTGACTCGGACGAAATAGAATTAACTGCACTGGCAAAAATTGATACGGCCTGGATGTATGGTATTTGGTGATCAAAAATCTTGGAGAATATCTTTCTAAAAATGAATGAAACATGTTTCAAGGAGAATAAATTAACTGATGTATCAACCTCATTAACTTCTCTCAATCAGAACCTTTCACTATTGTAAATGAGACAATAGGGTATTGCATAGCAAGATGGTCATTTGTATCAAGCAAAAATAATGAAAATAACTGTGAATATGAAACATGAAAAGGTTAGATCTTTGGCGTAGTTTTGACTGTATGGTATGAAACAGACATACCTATGACTATACTTCACACTAAACCTGATTTGATCAAATGCAAGGGTAACGTTAAGTGTTTCTCTCAACATTGAAGCTCAAGAAGCTTTAATACACACCATCTTTTCTTTGTCCTCTGATTTCTAATTAAAATTGTGCTCTGATTTCTAATTGTTCAGCATAACAAACAGTCATGTCACTTTAGTTTGCTGTTTGGACCTGTCGTCATCTGCCTATCCCATCTGGACCTCTTTTCTGTGGTTCCCTTTGAAATGGCAACTTTATTAGTATCCTAATTCATGAAATTCAATTGTTCAAAATATGAACGATTTTGCTGTTATTTAATGGAAGCAGTCATGCAGTCATGTTACATAATAGTTGCCTTAGCATACAGGGAAGAGAAGCAGGTCACATTGATACCATGTCATACTATAGTGGTGTTATGATGATCTTGTTTACTAAGCACAAGTTGGTGGCACAAGGTTAATTACATGAATGTCATAACTTAGTTTCAGGTAGGATAATAAGACAATAATTTTAAAAAAAAGTGGTTAAAAAGCTGGGTAGTAAGGGTGCACATATGTATTCCGGATTTTTAAACCACACAAAATAATTCAATCAAGGGTATGACTGCAAGCATGCATGACTTCATTTATATTTTGAATGAATCCTATCAAGTCAAGTCCAGAGATGAAACTGCTTTTGACCATTTCATTTTTGAAATTGGCACGTAGATTGAAGTCTCATCAGGAGTCTACCTTACTAACAGATTAGACAGAAAGTGTCCAAAACCTAATAGAAATGGGATAAGGCATTGCTGGTCTGTATCTATTCACTCTAAAACCAGGTCCGTTAATGATATTCTGTTCAAACAATGAGTATTCATTCAAGCACCGTTCAGTGATACTTTATTTCTTTAGCAGATGGCAATGAGTCCACCTTCACAATGATAGGCACAGGCTTTTTGACAATGAGAAACTGTATGGTGTTGCTTCTGTTCAGGGATACATTTTCAGTCTTCATTTTTCACTTCACAGAAGACCAGTTCAATTTTACAAACTATGCTTTGTTCATTAAAGTTTGCTTAAAAGGTAGCGAATAGATATTATCCTAAAGAAACTTGAATTTGATATGGGGTTGACCATTGCCATAGTGCATAGTTCATCTCAGCACTCTCACGCACCCTGTGATTCCTCAGGCATTTGCAAGTTGCTTGGATGACATTATTAATGCCTATCCTCCAAATGGTAATGCCTATCCTCCAAATAGTGCCCACTTCAGTGCGATGGAGTATAAGATTTGGAGTGTTAAAAACAGCCATTGGCTTATGTCCAAGCTTGTAAGAGGATTGCATCCATCTCACTTCAGCACTCCTGCACAATTGCAGAGGTTGTCATGTTGAAAAGAGTCTAATATGCAATTGGCAATATCAATAAAAAGGGTTTTATAAATGGAAAAGCAATACAGCAGTGCAACACCTACTTAAAGGTGTGTCTCCAAGTTTTAAAAGCGCACCATGACAGTTAGATTCAATCTCCCCCTCCCAAGGATGCTTGGATCCATCACACACAGGCATAATATAGTTGCTGATCATCCCCCACCAGAAATTTTAATGTTCCAAGTTTATTCATAACTTAAATACATTATATTTAAACCCTGTGCACATACTGTAGTAAAGTCTATTTTGGGAGGTATTATATTTGTCCCCTTAATTGTCTGACTATCACACATATTATTAGATTTTAATTAGTAATCATGGCATGGGTCAAAGTTTTTATTGTATTCTAATCAGTGTCAAATGTCCTTCAACATATTACTGTGTAAATGGGTTTCATCATGAGTTTTAATGAGCGATGAAAGGGGGACATGAATATATAAACAGGTGAGAATATCACTCTTTCACAGTGCCTGACCCAGAACACTGAGATCAATGTAATGTTACGACAGGGCAAATTTTAAATAGCTTCATATCTAAGCCCTCTACAAGTGCCAAATATAATTTGGAAGTAAAATGTCTCATTCTATCACTGCTACAAATATGCTAATATGTTAAGGCACAGAGTAGACAAGTCATATCCCTGGGCAATGCTCAGCAGTGAAAATTTCATTTTCCCACTCATCAGATAAATCAGAATAGTCTAAAACAAAACCCTTTGGGCTGGTGCTGTCAGTTTTTACACCCTGAAATGAAATGGTTGCCAATGCCATTAATCAGACTTAAGGGCGGTCCCCAGTCAGAAGGGTCAATGGGGGAATCGCTCAGTGATGGACAACAAGAACAAAACATGTTTAACCTTGCCAGTTGTGACCCAGAGCCTGGCAATGCAACCACCTAAGAAACAAGAGTAAATTAATCTTTTGTCTCATCCAAGGACAATAGATTTGATGCCAAGTTTGAACCAATCTGGGATCTGCTTTATGCCTGTAAATGCTATTACTTTTTATCTCAGATCAAACTCTCCAGAAGGTTTCAACCTCACTCAGTTTTCACTTTAAGGTCAGGAGCATAGTCATCTCTCATCTGCTCACAACCTGTTCAGATTTACCTTTGGTTTCCTAGGAGAGCTGCTGAAGCGCCACTGACTGTATCAATGCATTCTGGCCTCCTCCAAACTGTCAAGGAATTGAAGACTTCAGCACGCAGGTATGCATTAGTTCTTACAAAAGTCTAAGGGCAACTATAAGCAATAATAGTACTAAAGAATTTTGGATTGGGATCATGTAGTAAATTGTTATGGTTTTAATGAGGTAATTGGAAGTGTATGCACTTTCCCTTAGTTTTCTAGGCTGTCTAGTTTAAGGTTAGCAGAAGTTAACTTGTTGTAGTTCTTGAATGATGTTGTGCTCACATTCACTGGTCTTGGAGGGTTGTTAGCCTGCTCTGACACTGTTGCTCATTTAACTTGGATTGATAATTTTCTGTTCTTTCACCCTGGAAGCTGCTCTGGATGAGAGTGTCTGCTAAATGAATGTAATGTCATGTAATGAGGTCAATGAACTTTGCTCACAGATATAGCAGCTGGTCCTTGTAACCAACTCATCTCAAGTGCCATGCACTGACCCAACCTGATATCATATACAAACAAAAAACTGTCTAAAATAGTTAAACAGAAGGGTGTTTATTAGAGTAAAGGCTGGAATTAACTACATTTCTACCTTCTATCATCTTCTACTTTCCAAGGACTGAGTTACCTCCTTGGCTAATATCAGGGTACTCACCACTCTTGCACTGATTGTAACAACATATTCCACCCATATTATATCAAATGCTAACTGAAAACATTACTCTTTATGGAACACTTTCTTACAAGAGAGTGTGTTTGAACAGGTCTATTTGAATTTCATCTCCATCATAAATCGATAGCAGTAGTGTTTGCTGTAAAAATAAGAGTGACAAGCTCCATGACAGAATTCAATTAATCTCTGGTACTGCAGATCAGCATGAAGCCATTTGGGTTGATTTTAGAATGCCTGAAAAAAGATAAATGTTGAGGGGGAGCCATTGTGCCACCCATAAGAGGTTGCTTGACATAACCAAATGAAAGGATAATAAAATTCTATTAATAAATAAGAAAAACATTCAATACTGTAAGTAGACCCAGGATCTCTACATCATGCATTTTGATATGCCATCATTCTGATAGAACGTAAGTAGAACACATGAGTGATTTTACAGTTTTTTATAGACATTTGTATTCAAATTCACTACATTATTATCTACATAGAAATGCCAATCCACATATAATGACAGTTCTGACAAAAGTATTTTCTAAAAGTAAAGGGGTAGTCACATGGGACACAATCAAAATTACTTCTTAAGAAATAGATTGAGTATTACAACAGTGCTGTGTTGCCACTCAGCTATATCATATCCACACTTAGCTGTGCTTTTATGTATGTACATACTTTTAAATGTAAAAATAAGCATGTACATACACATACACATACAGAAGCATGTACATACACTTACACATACACATATTTATACGCTTATTTCTAAAATGTATAATGTATGTAGATAAAAGGACCTTCATAACCTTGCTCATTTATACCAGTGTCAATCTGCTTGCACTGAAATAATTGGATCTGGCCCTGCAAT
This sequence comes from Megalops atlanticus, assembly GCA_019176425.1. Classification (NCBI taxonomy): domain Eukaryota; kingdom Metazoa; phylum Chordata; class Actinopteri; order Elopiformes; family Megalopidae; genus Megalops; species Megalops atlanticus. The sequence continues at coordinate 18,643,098 of CM032878.1, read as the reverse complement.
TTATACACTTTCTCACTGAAAATAATAATCACTGAAGGTGACCTCACAGATCAAGTGGAAATAAGATTGATTTTAGTGAATACATATCATTTCATCAAAAAAATATACACACATGTACATAAACAGGTGTGATTTGAGCACCTCACACAATATAATTAATCAAATTCATTTTGAAATTAACATTTCATCTGAGAAAATAAGAAAAGTTGTGTATATTTATGAATTCAAGAATAAATAAGAGGCAGTTGTCTCTTACTGATTACATCCTAAAGAGTTCTAATGCTTGTCCTCATTACACACCCATTTGTCAGAGTCAAGATGGTTTTTGACTGACATTATGAATGTTTCATCAGATCAATGTCAAGTAATTTCTCATCACAGCATGCCAAAATTTAAATTCAGTTCAGTTGTTTTGTAATATTTCATACTGAGAAATGCTTATAATAAAAAAACATGTTATTATAAGTATTTCTCATTCCAGGATTATCCTGAAATACAATGGATTACACACCTTTCCTTAAACATATGATATCTCATGATATTTTTATGTGGTTGATATTTTAATTCATCACAATATTTCTTTTGAGTGTTATATATATATATATATATATATATATATATATATATATATACAGTATATGTAATACATTATAAATGTATTATTTTACAGTATGGAGGAGTCATGCCTGCTTATAACCACGTTGCATAATACATGAGAAGTGTATATAGTACATTATGTATCCAGCTGTCATAAAATATAGAAAGCTGTCATAAGAATGAACTATGCCCCAGGGTACTTCAATTTTGTCATTTGATTTAGTTGAAATCATAATCCAGTGATTTATAACATTTCTATTTAATGCTGCTCACCCTCCACATAGTTGACTTGGAGTGTGCCGTGTAGAAAGAGTGTTAAATATGTCTAATAAGTGGTCGCTACAATGTTTTAGGATGCTTAGAAAGTAATACATAGGTAGCTGGTTATAAGCAGACATGCATACTTCAACATTTCATCATATGTTATGATTTATAATCCCTCATAATCCATAAAGTGTAATTAAGTTTCTAAAAGTGTTATTAATAGACCTCAAAGAAAGCATCACCAGCTACAAACACCAAAGCACACAACAAATAGTACCTATTCTCATTTCTTGTCTAATTTTGAAATGTGGCAATATTTCACCCAAGAAACCTATGTTTTAATCAATGGTTTGGTTTTTTTGCAGATTCTGCAGATTGAAAAAGAAAGATTCTGCAGATTGTGAAAGTTTAGAGGAGTATACTTCCCTAATAAAAGGCTGATCCCTTTGCCTGAAAGTTAAAAGTGGTGAGAAAAGAAAGGTCTGTCTTCATGAACTCTGCAGTTGAGGATGTGGTTCGCTGCCACTGACTCATCTTAGTGCCACAATATTAATATTAAAGTAGTGTTAATTTGACCAAAGTGTCTCTCGAGGGTTACTTGAGATAAGATAATGATGTCCCCAGTGGAATGGAGGTCATAAAGGGTGCAGTGATGTGAATACCAAGCAGATTCCCTGCACTGTATCTCACACAACTACCAAATGGAAATGCCTTGGTTTTCTCCTCTCTTATGGTGGTCCCCAACTGTAGACACTAACACATATACATACATGCCTTGCAAAAGTATTCAGACCCTGGACCAATTTTCACATTTTGCTGCATTACAAATGATACACTGATATTTATTTAAAAACACTTTAACCCAATACTAATTCTTTTAGAGTGACATTGGTTTTATGTGAGAAAACATTCTTAAGAAAAATAAGTATCTGAAATGCTGTTTGCATAAGTTTTCAACCCCTTTGTTCTGGAAGCTCCACGTTTACACAGATGAAAAAATGCCCTAATGAGGACACAATTACCTTACTATTGGCCTCTACCTGTGAACCATTAAAGTAACTGTCACATTTTTTGGATAAAAATCCAACTTTATTTAAGGACCATTTGTCAGGGATGCGGGGTGAGGACTCACACGCAGACCCGGAGGTGAATGGCAGAGTGACTTTAATAAAGCCCCAAAACAGGAGCAGACGAAGACAGGGTCAGAGACAGGCAGGGTCAAAACCAGGAAGTCAGTCCAAAAACAAACAGAGAGCAAGCACGTGGTCTGGACAGGCGAGGGTCGGCAACGGGCAGGCAGGCAGCGGGGCAACCAGAACAGAGCGGCAGGCAGAGACGAGATCCAAAGGCCAGGCAGGGGTCACAAACTGGGCAGGCAGGTCCGGAGCAGGGCAGACGAGAAGCGGGAGTGAAGTCTGGGAAGGAGCAGAACCAGGGAGACCGGCAACAGGGAGCTGGGGCAGAACCACGGGCAACCCAGGCAGCCGAAGCAGAACGGCAGGCTGGACCGGGGCTGAGCAGGCGGGAAACAGGGTCTGGACAGGGGCAGAACCGGGCAGGCCGGCAACAGGGAGCGGAGGCAGAACAGCACGGAGCAGACTCGCACAAACAGGGATACACAAAGACAGGACGAAACAGAAAACAGACTAACAGAACTCAACAGAACAGCAGGCAAACACAGAGACCCAGGGCGGGAGACAGAAGACCGTGGAAAATGAAACAGAAGGCAAGGACGAAACAGGATAAACTGGCAACAAGACAGAGAAAAGCAGGGTAAAAGGGTAGGGCTGATGAGGTGATGGGAAGCAGGTGTGCAGGCAGGCGGGCGAAGATGATCATGGGCGGAGACAGGGCGGAAAGGGCCGGAACACAAGGAAAAACAAAAGCACATGGACAGGGGAAGAACACAAACACACAGCCAGGGGGCGGAACTGACACCATTGGTCAAACTGTGAATCTTAAGGAAAGGTCTGAAAATGGAGACCAAAGAGCATTCAACTGGAAGTTAGAAATAAAATAATGCAAATGCATAAATGAGGAAAAGGGTACAGAATAATATCCAAATGTTTGGATATCCCAGTGACCACGGTTTAATCACTACTCAGGAAGTGGAAGCTGCATCACACCACACCATATATAAACATTCCATGTATATGTGCAAGACATTCTTTAATTTTACTTAGTGACTAAGTAACTTTTTCAGTAGAAGACATTTGAGTTTAAACATTCAGTTCATTGTAAAATCAGACCCCCTTTGTATTTTACCTATTTCAGTCTGATAATGGACTATGACTGATTTATAGAGCCCTCTCATTTTTGACCAAGTAAAAAAATGGAATGGTACATCTCATTAAGCTATGATAATTACAACACTGAGTAGCCTCCACATTAAAAGGTTTTGTTGGCTTTTTTTTTGTTGGTTCTTTTTTTTGTTGGTTTCTTTGTTAAGGAACAGTCAATGTTACTTGAAGCAGAGGGGAAGCATCAAGGTCTTTGCTGGGAAGTGTAATGCACTTGTTTCCAGATAACTTGTACAATCAGCCCTTGAGCTGAATTCAGAGACAGTCAGATAAAATATATCACCTGCTGCTTCACTGATGGAAAATCAACATTTAATCACCATTTCTGTGCTCTGCAAGGAAGATGATTATCATCGGGGGAAGGTAGCCCATCATTTATGGTGGACTAGAGGCTTATGCATACCCGTGCATTATTTCTATTCTCAGGAAAATTGTCAGGGAGCCACAGATGACAGGAAATCATGCAATAAAAAAAAGAAGAACAACCCATTGGAGAACCCAAATAATAAATACAGTGATGAATAACAATGAATTTGTATGTAGGTTACATTTTAGGTACTAAACCTTTTCTTTTTTGTATTGAGAATGCAATTACAGGAGGGAGGGAGAAAAAAAACTCTCTCCCTAAACTCCCTAAAACTAATTAAACTTTGGCTCTGCAAAGTGTTTTCACTTTCCTATGGAGCCACAGTAAATGTGTGAAACACTGACATTGGCATAAGACCAAACCAAATGCCTATGGATAACTGTGTTGCTTTTTATGTCAATAGAAGAGGATGTTATTGTAACATTTTTTGCTCAGCTTTTCTGATACTATAATGTTGATGCCAGTAGTATCACGCCCAGTTACAAAAAGACGTAATTATATAAGCTGAGACCCAGTTTCAGGACATCCTTTGTGTAGTCTCTTGATTTTGTTTTTGGCTTCCATCCACAGGGTTCTAGTCAGGTCAAATTTCAGTCATACAGTAATTTTCCTTTATTCCTTTATGCCCCTGTGTGTCATCAACAAATTTCCTTAATGTCAACAGGGAGTCTGTTTGTGGAGCAAAAACCATGTTTACACAATTGTGTAATTGTGCATGTAATCACTGTGCACAAAATAAAATAGACTAAATCACATCACATATCTACACACACTGTATCTAGGTATTAGATAATATAAGAAACAGATATTCAAACAGTAAACACAATTATTGTCTTGACCAAATTATTATTTGTGAATATGCCTTAAAATGTATGATTCTGGCTGAAATGGATAAAGTACAGTGTGACTTATCCCTACACATAATGGTGAGGCAGTTATGACACACTGATTGCCAAACCCATGTGCAAATGAAAAAAAAGTATATTATTTTGGGGGTCCATACTTTCCAATGAACAGGGATTTATGTGTTGAGCATCCTCCATTTCCTGCTAGCAATGTTTGTGCCCAAGAAGCCATCAACCTTACATTTATTTCTCTCATATTCTGCTCAGAGGGAAATGCTGCTGATCACTCAGCAAGTACATGACATGGTCATGACATAGTCACGAATATGCAAATACATACATATTTTAACATTGTCCACTACTAAACCATTGAGTCTTAAAATGGTGTTTCCCCTACACAATTAAGATTTTTAATTTGGTTATTACATATAAGTTTGAATTAGCAAACAACTGTCACATGTGTAATTTAGGCTTCTAGCCTAAATCACAGTATTCCTTTATTGAAAGAGAGCTGATGTGTTGGTCTTGCAGGCTGTCATCTGACCATATCATTATATCTCATTACATTCAAGTCTGAAATGTGTTAATTTTCCACTGTGGAGCTGATGTTTTTCAAGGTCCCACCATTTTGGACTCAAATTGCCACAGTACATCTGCATTCACTTAGGGGAATTTTAGGAACGTATCAGCAAGTCCACTTTTTGAAGTGGGTTGAAGTGTGCACCAAAGCTCAATTAACATAATGTGAATGCAGCCAGACAGTTAGTATTTAACCTCCATGTTCCATGTGTTGTACGAACATTGACCAACAAACTACTTTGGGCTGCAGAAGTATAAATTAAGTCACTGGAATGGAATTATTTCTGAAAAAGGAGTTGAATGCCACAACTAAGACCAGGATATTTCCCTTTCAGCTCTAGCCAGAACATTCCTGAAATGATAAAAGAACTGATTTTGACTTGAATATGTGTGAAGTGCTAAAGGTTGATAGAAATTACCCAGTGGAATTAATACAGGGTGTTACTGCACAACAGCCAGATGTAAAATACAAAGAATCTATTTTTGCTGGCTTTCTAAATAATACCACTATGCAAGGCAATCATATCCCACTTAACTTAAAACTTTGATGTATTCTCCCAGTGTCACACATAGAAAGAAAATTATTCCTGAGACACTTGGTTATGAACATATTTTGGACCTTTGTTCTTTGTTATGTTCCCCAGACACACTCTTCCTTGTGTTTAAAATACATCAAAGTTGTGAAGAAAATTTGATTCTGCTGAGATGAGAAGGCATATATATGAGTTCCAAATGAAATATGGTACTTTAGCTATCTTTAAATTTGTGGGCACAGTACATACTTTGCACACATAGGCCCAGATTCAATCTAAGTAAGATGTCCTTTGTCCTTTTGTTTGAATAACAAAATAAAAAATAATTAAAACTGAATAATCTATTTTTTTTCTTAAATAGTACAATAAATGTGGCTGTTTCTGGAATCACTGAAAAAAAGATATGTAATGCTTATATGTAATGCTTGCTTAACTTTCACGCCAGTGTATTGGTTAAAGATTAACATACATGCATTTTATATATAGATATCACCTTTTATTACAAAACTTAAACCTTAATAATGGCATGTCATTATGTAGTGCTGTAGCCTGTAATGACAGTCCTTGAAGTTATAAAGGGAACAAACCTTGGTTCACAGAACATATCTCAATGAAAATGAAAAACAAAATGACCAAGTAGCATAATTGGAATAATTGTTTACCATTGTTCCCTATTTCTGAGTAATGTCTAAATTCTTAGTGTGTAATTGAATGGAATATGACATGTATTACCTACAGAGGCAACTATCTATCTAGAAAACTGTTTTACATCTCCTTAAGGGGACTGTTTTACTGATTTTGGAGTGTTCACTTCTGCATTATTGCTGCATTTATAGACTTTATATTCACAGAACACACCCATGGTACACAAATAGTAAGTCAGTAATCCTCTCACTGTGCTCACAAATAGTTGATGGAACCACAGAGAATGTGTACTTCCTTTAGGCTGTGAAATCTAATTATATATATCAACATGAGAAATATAAGCTACCCAAAGTTTTGAATTGCCTCATGTGTAGCTCCCTGATGTATTTGAGTTCATTTTTTTATCTTTTGGAGGCACCTTAGGGATGAAAAACAATTGATCTTTGAAGATGAGTTAGTGCATTCTCGCAAGGAGATACAGAGGAGAATCAATTCCAAGGAGGAACTCCAGTGCCGCAATTGGACATGAGTAACAAAAGGTTGTGTTTTTTCATCTGATGAAACAAACAAACGATAAATCATTGATGATTGGAAAATACGGTTTAGTCTGGCAGGGCTCAGTGCTAATAGCTGCATTGCCGCTACTGATACAAGCAGGCAAAACTAATTTCATGGTCCCACTTGAGTTGGGTAAATACTCTGTCATTGTGCTTTCATGAATCCTGGCTGTCTGAGAGACCATTTATCAGCTTTGCTTGTTTTTATAAGAGAAAAGCCAGCTTGGCAGATGCATTATAGAAGTGACTTTCAAGGTCCTGAATGATTGCAAAGCCTTTTCTGTATTGTGTGCAAACATTAATATGAATAGTAGGTATGTATGCATTAATCAAGCACAGTACTGTATTCCTCCTTCAAGGTTCTTTTCCTCATCAAATCTGTACAATTTAAAGGTGCAGTGTACAGCCAAGTTCCATTTACACAGAAAAAAAATCTTTAAGTTGTCCTGTGACATTCGACCTACTGATCAACCGTTCATTGCTATAGTGTGCTGACAAATTGGGCCACTTCCCCAATGCAGGCTAGTGTCTATCCTTCCATGGTTGGAGTAAAACCTCTTTCAGTAATTTGACTCTTCCAGGCACAGATCAATCTCAATAATTTACAATGAGCTCCATCAGAGTGAACATAATGGAAAAATACTTTTAATTAATGATAAAGGTCATTGTTTTAAGGATGAGGGGAGGAACTGGAATTGGATGAGGACGACATTTACCATCCTGGATAGATCAGTTTATTCATCTCCCCTTCATGTGCCCCCTAACAGCAAAAGCTGTTCCATATATTTAATATCCCGCTAGCCAACCTCCATAAGGTTTCACCTCTTTCCACCTTTCCCCTGAAATATTACCCTATGGGTCCATAGCATCTCCAGTTTTCCCATAATGACATGTCTGTACTGCCATATTTAGATCACGTCCTCCTTCCTGATGGATTTATATGGACATATGATGTGCATCAGCTAAAATACAAAGCACAAAATGACTGGTTGAGGGAAACTGTTCCAATCTGAAACTTCTTCCCATAGCTATCAATTTTGGTGGCCAAGCATTATAATTAACAGAGCCGAAACCATGTTCATTATAGCTGCGATTGCATGAAAAACATACGAATCATTGACTTTTTTCATTTTGCCACTGGCATGCACCTGCAATACAATGAGCAGTGTAAATTACTGTTGTGTGCAATACTGTAGCCAGTAAGTATTAAGTAAAAATAAACAATTGTTTTATTTTTATTTATTTTTTTATTTTTTATTTTATAATGTAGCAATATAGTTTTGTTTCAGCCAAATGTAAATTCCCCTTCTCAGTATATATTTGCCTGACAGTCATCTATTAATGGATAAAAGAAAACCAGAATTACAGTGACCCTGATAACAAATTGTGACATTGTGCAAGATTTTTGCTGCATTATTAGGTATCATTTGGTTGTCGTTGATGTTATCGTGACCATATTTTCTAATGAAGCTCACAATGCAGCAGTTGAATGAACAGCATTTTGCACACGCACACGTGTAAATCCCTCGTTCAGCCTTGACCATTTGGTGATCCTGGCAAGGTGAAATATTTTTCTCTGGAGAGTAATATACATGCATATATATATATATACCTTTTTCTGCAAGGATAAAATTCATTTGTCCTCAGAGAGAAACCCTTACTCTCCACCATGGCTTCTAAAGTGGTAGTTCAGAGTTGTCATCATTAGATGGATTTAAAAGAGGAGGATTAGGATTCAGTGTGTTCAGAAGGACAAAACTAGGCACACTATGAAATTGATATTGAGAGAAGGTCTGTGGCTGACATGCACTGCGAGAAAGGAAGCACATTACGCATTGCCATCGCACAGAGTCAGTGACCTGTGCTTGAGAGAGCATCTCCCGGGCTCTGGAAAGCGAAGAGAGTGCAGGCAGCTCAGGAGGATGGGGGACCATGATAAAGAGGCTCAGCCGCAATGCTCTGGGAGGGTTCTGTGGAGCCCTGAGTTGCTGGGGTTTGGGGGTGGGGGGACTCTGCCAGCAGGATGCAGCTCAACAAGGGGCGCAGCCAAGTGATTAGGCCACTCGCCCAGGCTCTGCATATTAGGGCAAAAAAAAATGATTTCCTCTCTGCGTCACCGCCTGCGGTGCTCCGATAAGTGCCCCTCCATCTTCCAGCTCTAAGGAGCACCCTCCCCCAGTTTACGAGCTGAGCTTTAAGATTTACACCCTCAATCCCAGTGTTAAGGTGGGATTCAGACCCGTGGCTGAGATAATTGTTTGGCTTATTTGGGGGAACGCATAAATGGCTATCCCAAAAAGACCACTCAAGACATGAGGGACTAAATAATCCGTTTTTTATCAAAGTCTCTGACTGAAGAGCAAGCATATGCCACAACCTAGCTGCTATGTGGCATGCACAGCAGATACGGAACCTCCTGTGGAAAGCTCTGTTGTGAGCGTGCCAGGTTAACACATGCACCGAGGCCTGACATAAGACGCGTATCCAGGGAGGAGAAGGTTTGCTGACGAAAGGGAAAGCAATTAATCCTTTGAGGAGCTCATTATTTAGTGTCTTGGGAGAGCCTCGCTAAAATTTCCATTTTTTTTCCTTAAACAATTCTTCTCAGCAGTGGAGGATACAGCATCACTTAAGGTAGTTCATGAAGATTTATGAGCCCAAGTCTCTCATATATAGTGTAATTTTATATTTAAAATAGTCAGAAATAGCAGTAAAAAACAGAAAAAAAGATTCCTCTCAATGTCTTCTGCTGGGAAAATAGAACCTGCCTTCTTCTTTCAAATTGCACATTATTAAAGAAAGCATTTGAAGGTACACTTCTGTTTGCCACCAAAGGGAAGACTACAGCATTCATCAAAATATGCAATTCCTGGTAATAATACTACATATACAAAGATGAAATTTTTGTTTAGTCTATTTAGTAATTATTTAAAAATCTATAATCTGTGAGTTGGCACTCTGGATGGTACTACTGTTCAGTGTGTGCAGGGACTGAAAGGTGATTCGAGTGAATCTGACAGCAATGTGGAGGAAGAGGGGATGGATAATTGTTGTCTGGCTAGAGGAATATATTTTCTGTTATGGACATGTATAGGTGTTGAAATAAACATGTGTACAGGAAAATTCATATGATCTGCATCATCCATAATTTTAGGTTATCCATGACATGCTCCCTTTTCACCACTCTTGACAGTTGAGAGTTGTATTAATAATCAGTATTTTCACAGAACCAAAATGAAGGAGCTCATGCATCTGTATAAATTTCTATGCCAGAAAATTGGTACTTTTTGAGACACAAATAATAAATGTAAACTGCATTTTGATATAATCAAGTTTCTTGATTGCTTTAGTTCCATGTCTGTATGTTTTAGTCAGAACATGTACTAAAGAAAGATAATTGATAACCAACATAATTACATGAAATTGGCGAATGAATTAAGGGCCAATAACTGAGGGCTCTGCAATATGTGACAATTTCCACAAAGTATTCATAATTACCACAAAATATTTGCTGTGTGGTCACAGATTCAGACCAGTGATACAACACTCTACTGTCTAAATTACAATGGGATGTTAACAGGAATCATGTAGTGTGGGCTGGGTGTTAGCACATTGATTTGGTTCAGTATCTGCCTTGAGATAGCAGCTTTACTGCTATATTTATATGCTTTGGAGCTTTTAAAGTCCCTTATTTCTTCTCTGTCTTTACTAAGCAAGAGCACAGAATAAATCACTCTGCATGTTTTTGAGAATTTCCTAAACACATCACCATGCCCTGTCAGCCTAATCTCACCAGGCATATGTCAAATCCAACTATGACACCTCTGCTCTCTTCCAAGACAAGTTTGCAGGTATGATCTCCATTTGCAGCAGGAGATGTGCTGATTACCCACAGGTCATTATTCATATGAACTGTGGGATCACATTAAATTGTGGCTTCAACTAAATATGACAATTCCATGTTGATGTTCCATGTAAATAAAGTAGGAAACACATGTCAGGAGCCACGAAGACCACCTTTAGCCCCCGCTACACAGCACAGATTCCCCCAATAGATCCGCCCACCACAGACAACCAGGAGTACAGGTACAATGACTTTATTAAATAAAAAAAAACAATTCATACAGGGACAGGTCACGCTTTGCTGACCTCCCCTCCTAACCTTCCTTCCACCCCACAACAGCCCTTCCCTTGTCCCGCTCTCCCCCCACAAGAGCCTGGTGCCCAGAGCGAGATTGCCCTCCCCCACACAACACTGCAAGTTTAGGTCCTGTAGGATATCCCTGTGCACTCACACACACACACACACACCACACCATGACCACACTGACTCATCTCCTGCGCCGGCCCTCGTGACACAGACGAGACCCATCTCGGCTGCCCAAGGGGGGTACCACACGCCAAGGAGGAGTGGGTCCTCACGCATGCATACACGCAAAAAAATTTAAAAACCCAAAAAAAAAAAAAAAAAAAAAAGGGACAGAGTGCCGCTGATGTTCTTGGTCCGGACTGCTGCCTTCCAACGCTGATGTTCCTCACGCAGCTCCGGAGCAGGAACTATGGCCGCACTGGGGGGTGGGGAAAGAACACAGCAGCAGAAATCACCCTCTGTTAGGCTGGGCAGACTGAAAAAGGGCGCACACACACACACACACACACACACACACCGGCAACACTGCCAGTCACGTCCCTTACTGCACAGAGGCACTGCCCCGATTCGCCTCCTGCCCAACCTGGGGCGTTGTCACTCTGCCGTTTTCCAGCCTTGCTTCCCTTCTCCTTCCCCCAGCCGGCTTCCGTTGCCTTGCCTGCCCCGGGCGTCACTCCTGGAAGCGGTCCGGGTCTGCAGCGCTCCGCCGACACTCAATCCTCACTCTCTGCAATTAAAACGAAATCCCCTCCCGGGATTTCCCCAAATCAAACCAAAAGGCAACAAGAAACGAAACAAACTTAACAAAATATCCAAAGAAAGGAAAAAAATGGCCGAAAACATACAAAGAAAAATGAAACCCAAAACAACCAAAAAACAATGAAAAATAACCCAAAAAACAAAGCTATTTTCCCCAGTAAAACTGCAAGCCAAGCCTTCCTTTCCTGAGCCGTCTGTCTCCCCGACTGCTTGAATTGTCACGTTTTTATACCTGTACTCCCGGTAATGACAATTCAAAACAGCTGTGAGTCCCGCTAGTTTGGCAACGGCAATCATTCAGTATCCCCGGCTCAACAACGCACCCACGGTTCCCAATTAATATTCCTGAGTGAGAGGTTCAACAAACGGCGTCTGTCAGCTCACCTCCTGACACACACAGCTGGAAAGCACAGCTATCTAGGCAGACATGATGGCTAGCTAGCTATGACACATAGATATCAGTGCATCAATGATGACTTGGTTGATGATTTTAATGACTAACTTGGTACGTACATCTATTTTAATCAGTTATCTGGCTGGCTAACTACATTTGTGATGTTTGTGAAACTGTGTATCTGTTTATCCTGCACACATGGCACAAATTCCATTTCACACAGTCTAGACAAATAGGCATGACATCAAAACTAGATTCAGGAATTGTCAGTCCATTCTAACAGACATTTATGCTAGCATGGATTCCATTCAGAGATCTCTAGGTAGAGGAAAAGTAAAGATTCATGCAAGAAGTAAAAGCAGTTTTCAGGTTATATGGTTGGCATAACTGTAAATTGCAGTGCTGCTGGTTTCTGGAGAGGCCCTTAATATATGTTAATTGAGCTAAGAGATGTTAGACACTTTCTGATAATTTTTAAAATATTAAACCTCACTGTTCCACTGTAGGGCAAGTCATGAGCCATGTAGCTGGTGATGCTCATCAAGTAAGCATTGCTTTGGCCACTTCTTTATGTCATCCTCCCAATTCATTATTTTTGATAGATGAGGCAAAGTTTTAACACAACGTACAAGGACAATTTCAGGAGAATGTCCCCACCTACCCTGGATTGTAAACCCTGGATAGTAGTCAACATACACATATATAACTGTACTGGAATCTCTTGGCAAGAGACATTCAAATGTCTGGGAAAGATCAGAGGTCAGAAAAGGTCTGGATGGTCCCTCCTGCAGAGACTACTTCATCTCCACTGTTAAAGTGGGATAAGCAGTACACAGTCTTCAAGCAACAAATGAAAGGGAGAGAGCTTATTCTCAAAGGTGATGCCCACTGTGATTCTGGAGGCCACTCTGCCGAATATGGTATCTACTCTTTTATGGAGCTGGAGACTTAAATAGACTGCACAACTGCAGTTAGTTCCAGTGGGGGTGAACTTCAGCAAAATAAAAGAGTGTGTGCTATATCTGGCAGGGTGGTCTGTAGTCTTACCGTGCATGTACTCTCTCCTATAGACACTGCTCCATTCCTGTTGTTAAACTGGAGCAGGATGAACAGTGCACAGGCCTAATGGAATAACTGAAAGGAATGCCCACTGTACCCACTGTCATGATGCCATCTGACATACCACCCTGGAACTCTCTTCTGCCTGATGGCTGAAGCTAAGCAGAGTTGAGCTTGGTTATTACTTGGGTGGGAGACCTTCCAGGAAAACCAGGTTGTTGGTTGTTGCTGTTGTTGCAGGAAGTGGTGCTGGTGGGCCAGTAAGGAGCAATCTACCCTTACAGGAGTGCCCCAGTGCCATGATGGGTACGCTGTGCTGCAGGAGATCCCAATCAGACACGTTTAATCTGGACATCTAATAAACTCATAACTGCAGTTAGATAAATAATTTCCTCCCTCTCTACCTTAGCTGATATGTGGCAGGTGTCATAGTCCAAAATGGTTGACTTGCATCCACCAGGTGGGTGCTACACATTATTGGTGGTTGAGGCGAGTACCGCCTTCACTGCAAACACTTTGATAGCCTTTACAGGGTAAAGGGCATTACGTAGATGTCATAATAACCCTTTATTATTACATTATCCTCCAGGTTACTCTAAATTGGTTTGATGGAGCTGGTGACATAACTTATGATATACCAGTGGGGAAGCTTGCTAACACTTCTCACCAAAGAACAGAAGGAACAAGCTAACAAAAAATTAAATAATTTATTTTAAAATGCAAAGCAAAGAAACCCAGCCTTCGGCACAAGCTGGTGTGAGTAATTAACCAATGAACGGCTTCACATGCGCACACATAGTTACAATGACAAACAGATACACAATTAACAATTAACAGATTTGGATGAAATTGATGAAATGTGATCTGCTATTGGTGGGTTTGAATTGGATTGAATACAAAGGGCCCTTGAACATTTAACATTTTAACAATTAACAAACTAACAATTAACATTCAGTTTCTAGGGGATCAGTGAAGGCTCTCTTTCACAATACGCATGAGGTCAGAATAGCAATTTCTGCAAGGAGTGTGAAAAATAGTATGTATCTGCACATTTCATAGCAGCTGGTACTCCCCTAAGCAAATATGTCCTGACCAGTCCATCTGGACTATAGCAGTGTGTGAGGAAGGTGAAATCTGTGTGTGTGTGTGTGTGTGTGTGTGTGTGTGTGTGTGTGTGTGTGTGATGATGTTTTTGCAGTATTACTAATACTGATCTAGTGATGACTACTTGCACAAAATCATAACACAACACATTTCAGCTGTCAGCAGCAATGGGACATACTGTAACAAAGCAATCTAGAAACAATTGCTATTTTTCAGTGCAATGCAAAAGAAAAATACAGAAACAGCAGTCCAGTGATGAAATGAGAAATATATTGACTCATTCTCAGGTTCTGTGAGAGCACAAAAGCTCATAATCATAGGCAGATCTATATTAATGACCACTGATACTTAACAGTTCAAAGCTCATAAAAAGCCCTGTCCTGGCCCAACCCCCATCCCCACCCAAAAAAAGAAACATAAAAGCTGACTGTGACTATGTGTACTTCAGCTTAATGGGTTCATCTTGGCATTGTTTCTGTGCTACAGTGTGACCGAGGCAAGTGCTTAAAGAGGTTCAGCCATTTTGCAGCCTCACCAATAACTTAACATTGTGACTCTGGAGGTCAAGGGCAAACGCATTATGTGTTAACAGAGGCTGCATTTCTGTGGGTCATTATTTTTATATTCAACGTGTATTTACTAGCAATTTAATGGTCTGTCAGACTAAAATTGGTATCTGCGCTTACCAGTCAAATAGAATGCACAGAAAAAAATTTTAAATGCATGAAAGTTTAAAAATGTTCAGAGGGGCAAGAACTCTGCTCATAACATTTGCTGTCAACAAGCTAATTACATAGTTGGAGGGAAAAGTGTTTTGTTTGTATCAGAGATAACTGCTTAAATTGCTCCTTGAATGAATGGGGGTTGTATATTTTTCAAAGTAAAAAAATATTCAAACAGACAAGAAAATATTTTTACATATGAAATATGGATCCACAGTGTGTTATTCTCACCTGTGTCTTTAAGGTCCCCAGTGTGGCTGGCGCTTTTGTTCAGCTGAATCCACAGAACCAATCAAAGCTATTGCTATTTTACTGCATATTAGTTCCAGAAAATATCAAAGGAATTATTAGTCAATCAGTGTGTTCAGTGTGTTCATTTGTGACCAAACGTAAACAAGATTATGTAAGTAATCAATAAGGGAAAAAAAATATATATATATACATACACACACACGTATTTAAAAACAGCACATAGTATTTGTACTGTACCCATGAAGGTACAGTGTAATTACAGTATCCATGCACATTGTTACATAGTCTTTACAATTGTTAAACCTGCTTATGGCTTGTGTAACACTTGAGTAACAACCACAATATGTATGTGCATAGAGGTTTCTATACACACAGAGCAACAATGTAAATACAGTGTAAATGCACAGGTATTATATTGAGTGGGGCACACTATGGTTTGACTGGATCATGGCGTGACTGGATGAGAACTAATAGCACTGTACGCACTCAAAGCGATTTCCTGGAACTGAACACAATATTCACAATAAATCATAGGCTCCTTATCTTTTTTTCTGGTGGAATAGTTTCAAATTCCATTTCCATCCGTTACCAAATTGAAAGTCACATATTACACACACACACACACACACACACACACACACACACACACACACACACACACACACACACATATGAACTACCACTTCACAAGCAGGATTATTTAACTGTCAGTAGCCAGTGTTTCTTTCAGTTACACAGTTCAGCATATGCAATGTTTCTCTTCAAGAAACATTTACTTTTCTAACACAAGGGAGGTAAGCCTTTACTAGACATATTCATTTTCACACTTTTCTAACTTTACAGCCAAATTTAAATGGTCTTTCATTCACTGCACAATTCTGCAATTTTCGTAATGCTTCAGGGGGCACCACACTAAGGTAAATCCACAAGGATTTTGCCTTAGTGACAGCTATAAATGTTTATACAAAACTGAACTATAATTGAGACATTGCTTGGAAAGTTGGTGATTAGGTTTCTTTCTGTCAGTTCCTGAAGAAAATAAATGAACTTGACTTTCAGAGTTTTTATCCTCTTCATTGAGCTCAATGATTGCAATGTCTAACTACAAGACAAAGCATTGTTAATCATGCTCACAATACTTTTTATCACCTGTCAAGACCAATGTCATGTTTTGTGGTCTGAACCAAAAAAAAGTCTTTATAGCCAACTGTAGCTGTGCAATAAAGACAAAGGATCTCTTATATTTCAGTGATGCATCCCAACCACAGATCAATTTGTGATTTGATTACTGTGTAACAAATATTGGTTTATCACAATCTGTCAAGTATTACCATGAAATATTCAGAAGGTCATGTTTATATATATTGTAACTGTCTATGAGCATATGTGACACATAGGATCAGCATATGTGCACATAGGATCAGTTACACTTTACTCCTTCTTGCAGGTGAAAGTACAAGGCTAGGATCCCTGCACCTTTCCTATTTCAGAATTCCAGACTTTTTTGGCTTGTGGGGTGTTTGACAATTGTTTGGCTTGAAAAAATATCTTTGCTGAGATGAAATCAGAAGGCAGAGACTGGACTGGTAACCTTTGATTCATATTATTGATTTTCTTAATTTAAATACTGTAGATATTTTGCTACTACTGGTATATCTACATATGCTTTACCTTGAAATTATCAATATTTTTTCTATACTTTTCCAAACCTCAGCATGACCCCTGATGTATATACAGGAAATTTTTAAAACTTTATTTTAAACAAGGCTTAAAACAAATAACCAGCATAGAACATTGCCAGCCCTTCCAGCCCTCAGCCTATACTCTGTTCTGGTGCATTATCCCACCCAATCCCTACACACCCATCCTTTGGAAACAGCAAATGGTTACAGTGTTTAAAATAGACACCTTGATGCAAACATGTTCAGACTAGTACAACATACTGCTGCACATACCATGCTATGCTGCAGCTGATGCCACAACAGGCTTTTGTCCAAACACAACACATAAAATAAGATACAGGCAATAATGATTATCACACACTATCCAACCTGAAAGGTAAAGGTTCCTTCATAAATTGTGAGAGAAGGAGATATTAGAAAACTTGAAATGAATCCGTAATATTACTACACACAGTAGGTTGTACCCATACCCACTGCCTGTTCAAACCCTCAGAATAAAGCGTGTCCTAAGAGTTCAGCCAACGAATAATATAAACCCTACAATATCATTCTTGATTCAGCTATGATAAAAAAAAATCATTTCAGGTAATTTATGTAGTAATGTAGCATCCTTTAATTCTCCAGATTTTGTTTTTATAGTTTTTCTATTAGAAGCAGTCTCAAAATATAAATAAAAGTAATATCCAGTAAATCTTACATAAATGTAATGCTCCTCTCCATGCATAAACTAAACTAATTAATTTACATTTTGCTGACCACTCTGGACCATCTGAACACAGTTCATTTTGAAGGTGTACTGTGTTCCTCACATGGATATATATGCTGAGAATTCAAGGCTAATGAAAGCTGACTGGTCAGATGAGGAATTTAATGTGTGCTCATATCTAATACAGAGATAATTTCTTTTGCCAGGACCAAACAGAAAGACCTGTGATTATTTTCACAATCCAGTCATTACTTTCTGATGGGGTAATTCATGATGGTTACAATATCCCAATAATTCAAGATCGCACAGCAGTGATGAAAAACACTTATTTCTTGTATTTACCAACTATTTCCTGCTGATACAGTATGCATGTTTTCACAGGTATGTGGTCATAACTGTTTGCCGTTTTGATGAAATGTAAAAATGTGATATTTATTATGTATGAAAGAGACTTTTTAACTGCCTGCATAATGTTTTATTCATGATAGTCCAAGGGTATGTTTTCACATGCAGAAAACATTCCATACATTTCCACCAGCCTTGGCTGTGGCATAAACCTTGGAGGCATATCTGTTCAATGAGTCATACAAGTGGTTCCAAATAAAAAAGCTCTGTCATTGATTCATTTATTCTTTCTTCGACATCTAATTTCATATAATTAAATGACAGTTTATAATTACATGTCATTTGCATGTCCTGAGCTTTACCCTTGCATGAAGACACATGTGTGACACTTAACATGGGTATCAAGCATCTGAAAAGGGCAAGTTTGTAAGGGAAATAATGCAATATTAATGATGCCGTGGATGTCCCGTTGTGAAAATATCATCACCTCCACACGCTTTATGCATGCGTTGTCGTGTTCCTTTACTATGAATTAGAACTGAAAAGTGTGCCGTTTTTGTTCAACGCTTCGCATGAGATTCTCATTTTACTTCCTGCCAGTGGGAGAGACTGCCTAGGCAACCCAGCATGGTGCTTTTCAATTAAGATTTTACTCCTTCTAACTGGTAATAGATGATGATTGTGGATGACTCTTTTGAGACAAAATAACATTATCTTCCACAGCGGGTGCCCAGCTTCTCGGCACATTCATTTTGTTCACTCCCATTTACGTTTTTTAACTCCATCAAATGTGTTTTGAGTAATGTTTTGGGAAAAAAACAAGTGCTCCGGAGATATAAATGGGCTGTCCCCCACCCACCCCTGGAGGAATTATGCACCTCCCCTACCATGTTTCATGATATACTTCACACAAAAAAATTAGACATGAGACATATTGTTTAATAGCTTGAAGGGTTTCATTTCCAATAATTGTGTAAATGCAACATGAGAACTGAATAGGTGAGAACTGAGAAAAATACTTTTAAGCTGCGAAAAAAAATGAAACAGATGTGTAGAGTGAGGTTAAAATAGCAGTTCACTTGTAATATTATGCAACTGTCATCAACACAAGAAGTAGATTTTCTCAATCAGTAGATTTGGCTATGAACCAGTTAACCAAGCGGATCAGGATCAGGATGTGGTTGAACAGTTGTCCTCTTTAGGTATGTGAAAATGTTTTAAGAGATGCTTGTCAAGGAAATATCTTGAAGTTGCCTAAAGGGAGCCACTGGCTCAGATCAGACAAGGTGGATGGGGCATTGTTACTCAGAACAATTGCTGTCATGCCACTTCATTACAGTAGATGCAAAGTCCCTCCATTTCTTTCTTCACCTTTCAAAATGATGCCCATCAGATACCACTGAGTAACACAGCTGTCTTCCTCTATCGACAGTGAGCAAATTGTTTTTTTGAATTTGATGGATGATGAGACTAAAACGGCCCACCCACAGCAGTGAGTGTCTTATCTATTTGAAAGGCAGCAGGTGATTCGGAGTAACAGACCTTAAAATGAAGTTTTGTATCTCTGTGGATATCTTTGATGTGATTTTTAAAATTGTTTTTTGTTATTATACCAATTCAATTATTTTGCATGAAGTGCACACGATCCTCTGTTATTCCCACTAGTCATAATTACTTTCGACATTACCACACTCTCTGCGTGCTATGGAACAAAGTCAGCAAAACAGATAGTGAAACATCCTATATCTTTTGTTTAATCAGTTCTGTTTAAAAATTCTTTCTTTGAAATTACATTTGGTGTATAAATAATAAGGCTCCATAATTTGAAGCATTTTTCATAGAGAGATGCCAAGATGTAATTGTGGCCCTTCAGGCCAGGACAGCTCATCCTTGTTGACAGAGCCAGTTGCATTTGTAAACGGGTCCTGATTTACTTTACAAATAACAATCACTAGCTATGTAAAACACTCTCCTGCATTTCCTGTTGTGTTGCTTATAGCTCTAGCTGTATTGCTACTTTTCGTGTTTCATGGCAGCATCTTACTTGGCCTGATAATGTCCACATTGTTTTTTTCTATTATATTATCCTGTTCCATGTCCCACCTCTGGGACTTCTGAAGGTACCTGTCCAAATATGCTGATCTGGATGAGTTGCTAGGAGAGCGTGCTCCTGCTGTCCAAAGCAATGAACAATCACATCACAGGAGCAAGCTGGCTTGGATGTTGAATTGGTCAATTCCATAATCACTTGAAGCGCTGTTCCAAAACGTCATTTACATTACATTAATATCTATCTGAAGCTGCAGAGAGAAGCAGCAACTGGCTATGGCTAAAAAGAAAAGACAACATCTGGGCTGCACGCTGACTGACAGCAAAGGGGGTAAATCAGAGGGTGGTGACCTGTGGCTGCAAGGTTCACTGTTGAGCCCCCTCGAGATGTTGTGGGCCCATCAACGAAACATTAAGGAAAGAGGGTGCCCACCTGATGACCCTAATGACGTTTTTACCCCTGATCCCCCACTCAACACCTCAAGACTGCTGATTACTCAGGGATTTTAATATCTAACCCTATCTGCTTGACCAACTGAAGTCTTTTTCCAATCCTGGTGGCCCATACCAGTCCACTCGTTACCTTAAGATGAAGAGATAGAATGGTAACAGATATAAACCTCAAAGGATAGAAACTAGACAAGAGCACTAATAGGGACAAGACTGCCGATTACTCAGGGATTTTAACATCTAATCCTATCTGCTTGACTGACTTAATATTAACATTAATTAACATTTATATATTTACTTTACAAAATGACTGGTACCTTACAAGTCAAACTGTTTCAAATTGTCTCAGACAAGTCTATGGTGACTATATCTATACACCAGCCTCTCTAGCTAAAATAAAACAAGCCATGCTCAGGTTTGCAATAGCAGTAAAGAGGTTAAGCGCTCTTGTCTAAAACAGTCTGAGCCTTCAAATATCAACTAGGAAATTCTGTTATAATTGATGAGCTAAAACCTCTATCCATCAAGCAAATTGACAGCCAAATTCACCAGAGGGTACATGAGTATTTTGACACTGAAGCTGATGTTGACAGCTTTCCATGAGCCTTCACTGATGCACTGAAGTGAACCCAAAAAATTGCCTTACCAGCCATATCTAAAAGCTCACATTTGATTCCACCCTCAGCAAGCAATTCTGCTGGTTGTGTCAGATTCTTGAGGGTAAAATGTCCATCTTATTTCTATCCTGTTTTACCAGAGTTTTTAGAGAGACGTTATGTTGACTGTTAAGATGTATCCATTATTTTAAAATCCAGTGATATAAGACTCTGTAACCCTGTAAAACTGTTACTCTGTGTCTGTTGCAGCAATTTTAGTGTTGACTAACATTTTGGACAAGACTTTCCCTTACCACCACCTATAATTGAACACATATCTGGCAATAATTTTTTGAATTGCTTATGCACTACAGTGGTTCGTAGTACATTACAATCACAAGGCCTTTTCCACCAAAGCTCTTCTCCGGATCCATCAACACAAAATCAGACTGTATTGATCACTGCTGGAGCCTGAACTGCTCTGTAGGATTTTCATTGAACACTGTTCAATTTGTTGTTTGTTGTAGTGATCCCACTCACATTCTGGACATTCCTCTGACAAAGAACTGCACAGCTATTCACCTCTTCTGACAATGTCACTTCTGTAGATGCACAGAGTTGTGAGGTATATGCTTCTGGCAATGTGGAAATCTGTAACAATTTAAATGAGAATTTTGGTTCCTTTCTCCACCATGAAGTTTTGCATATTTGCAGTTTTTGTGGTAAAAAGAGGTCATTCTTCCCCATCAAGGTCTGAATAAAAGAAACTCAAAACTTTGCTCAAGCTCAAAGATGTTCTAAAATCCAATCCAACAATTTTGATTAATGTATTGCTTCTCACCCAAGTTTGTCAGTATCCAAAGCTTCCCCTACTCAATTGCCTTCTCAAGGGTGCCTTCTCATTTAAGTTAATGTTTTATTGGATACAGCCCTTGCCTGAAAAGTCTTATTTGTCTCAGAATCTAACAGGATTTCACAGACTTTGAAGCAGTCAATCAGCTTTTAGAAAAAAGTGACTAAGATATAGATCATTTGGACTTCGTCTCCCCACATATATATATTTTAATTATCCATATTGGTAAAGCAACTACACCAGGAAAAGGAACTTTTTCATTCATCTGCCCCCCAGCCTGGTGGTATGGTTTTTCCACTGATCTCATCTCATTATGTAACAACTGATCATGCTATCTCATGATTAACAGAACTTTACCATGAGCCTGGCACAGCAGAGCAAACATCTCAGATGATTTCAAAACAATGCCCATCCACATCACCTCATAGTGGCATTGTTTGCCAAAAAGTCCATGTCCAGCTCATTTTTATATCAAACTTGACCTTAAATTTCTCAGCTACACAACATGGCTAGAGTGTGTTTTTCTCTTGTTAGATTTGTATTTTTTCCAGTGGTTTGAAAAAAGGCAGGTCTAAGTTGTCAAAGGAACATTCAAGCAATAGGCTGTAGGCCTGCCCCTCTCTCCAGAACATATGGTGAGTCTTCGCACTAACCCGAAGTTATTTGGTGTCTATGAATAGCATTTTGATGCAAGTCTCTCCTCCTGAGGAAAAAAAATTCAAAGCATTAAAGATGTGATGAACTCAATTTTAGGCAGCGCTGATATATCTAAATGAGATCTCCTCTCCCTTATGGGGAATTCAAATTTTACAATGTGCATAATTCCCCAAGAGAAGTCTTAAGTGTCCTGTTTATTAGACTTCTCTAAATCCAGAGTTGCATGAGAGAAATCTAGGTTGGGATGACTGATGCTCGGACTTTAAATTCAGATTTTTATACTACACTTACTGGAGAAGGATTGCTTTCATGATGTAATTTCTGAGATGTTGATAAAAGTTGTGTCTCAGTCCTCATAATCAACAGTTTTCTTTGTCATACCTGGTCTGAGTCTGATGGTTTTCTACTTTACGAAGTGTCTATCCCTGATTTTGACAATAACAGTGCTGATTCATTTTGAATTCCACCAGTTCCACCACGTGTTCAGAAGCCAGTCCCATGGATCAGAAATTTCCCAGCTTCCACAAAAGTTCTTGTATTAAACCTCCTTCTAACCCCTTACCTGAAATCTGCCTCCCATTCATGAGATCTGAACTTTCCAGACCAACTCTGGGGGCTCATCAATCCAGCTGGGTGCAGCTTACTGCATTTCACACTACCTTTTCTTTTTGCCAGATCACTGTTGACATGACCATTATCTCTGCCTTCACAAACGCTGTTTCAAATCGGGCAACCAGCACCCTCCTTCCATCAAACAATTGCTTAGAATTGAGTTTCACCTGCGTTATCTACAGTACATCCCAATGCCCCAAGCCTCTTGACTTGCCATACAGTGCATCTGTCACTCATCAGGCTTCAAAAGAAAAAAATACCCCTTGCCCACCTGACAGCCATCATCTAGTCACTTTATCCATATTGCATGTCTTATTGACCAAGCTGTAGGCAGGATGTTTTGGCATACACTGCTGTGCCTTGATGAAAAGCAGTATACACTCTTTTTTTTCAGCTTCCTACAGTGTGAGGAATTTGCAAAGTGTGCTTCTTCCTATGGTGACTGTCAGTCTGATTGTATGTATATGCAGTAATTTTACACCATAGAGAGGCACACATATTCAGGAAGGGTTCCCCTGTTTACATTGTTCTGGATCTAGTAGAAGGACCAATAATGTACAATGTATTGTGCGTAATTACATTACCTTGGTCTAAATAAAAACTGCTGACCAGCAAGTGGAAAGTTGCAAGAGTTGTTCAGTAAGCCTTCATGAGGTTTTGAATATTTTTGGCTTTATTTTTAGGCCTTAGCCCTGATTAACAGGTTATCTGCTCTTGCCCTTAGTTGTTTGTCAGATAGGCCTTGTTCAGTTCCAAGTGCATTTCTTAGGGTGGGGGCAACCACCAATGGGGCTAGCAGGTATGAGTCAAAAAACATCATCAAAGTTTTCTGATCACTGAAATTACAGGAAAATTGAGTGACAAAAAATGTAACATGTTCTTGAATTCGCCACTCTTTGTTAAAAATAACACATCATAGTGATTTGATTAATTTCCCCACTCTGTCTAATTTTATGATATGAAGGTATTTGTTTTTTGTTTCCCATGGAAAAAACTTCCTTTAAATATGTAACACACTTAAGTGTAAAAAAAATGTCTTTAATTTAGTGTATGTATATCAGTATTAGTGTGTTTTTGCATCACGTAATGCACCTGTTCACTCTGTTTACATATACAAACTTATATGCTCTGCAACAGTCAAAGTTCTGTTCTTATGTGAATTAATTTAAAAATTCATATTTAACAACTGACATATATCTACACAGTGTGCTGACTGGTGTTTGTCACTTAAATTTATCCAGGAGAGAATAGCGTGCATTTTGAATTTAGTGTTTTTATATTATACATTATAAATTAAATGTACTACTTAGTTTTTCTATGGGGCTATGATATAGTACAGTGTGTGGGTGCATAGACTCACAATTTATGCTGTTGACAGCTGTTACTGCAGAAGAAGTACTCGGTCTGGAATAGGCCTGAAATATATGCAATTATGAGGAGCTGACTGTACTGTAACAAACTAACATCAATTCTTATATCAATGCATGCATAAAAATTGGCCTGCTGTGTGCCTACAGACCTGAGCAAGGTACATATCTATCATTCTGAATTTTGAATTAGCTTTTCTGTACCTCAGACAATCATATGTACACAATACATGAACAATACATGAACACACTCACATGTGCTACCTGCTTTTGTAAGGCACCCCCTGCAACAATTGCCCAGCATGATAAATCTCATAATGCCTTGCTATGCATAACTTTGTGTTGACTCCTCCTGTTTTCTGCATGTACTCTGCAATGAATTTACATAAACATGAAGTGATTATCCCATGATTGCATATGCATGAAGCCTACCACACAGTCTGCACACAAGGAACAAGAGGGTTCCTCATCTGAAAAGTATTAAATACACAGAGAATAGATACCTTTGGATGAATAATACACTCATTAGTAGGTCTGCAGTGTGACATGAGCTTGGTGGACAGGGGCCTTACTTTTGAAGGTGTTACAGTCTAATTTCTGCTTTCTTCCTAGTCTGAAGCATATTTATTTTTCATGGAGTGCTTCGAGCACAAGTACACCACACATTGTTTTTGCACAGGGTGAATGCAAATAGTGTCTCTTTACAGTAGCAGTGTCATACCAGCATTCTGCAATCTACAAGCCATTCATCACAAACACTGAATCATATATCAGTGTATAATTACAGTGAGATAATTTGGTTCCTAGGCCTGCAGGTAGGATGGGAATTCATCCAGTTAGGAAGGTGATGATTG
This sequence comes from Megalops atlanticus, assembly GCA_019176425.1. Taxonomy (NCBI): domain Eukaryota; kingdom Metazoa; phylum Chordata; class Actinopteri; order Elopiformes; family Megalopidae; genus Megalops; species Megalops atlanticus. The sequence continues at coordinate 18,617,800 of CM032878.1, read as the reverse complement.
ATTCATCATTGTGTGATTAGTTGGGTACATATATTCAGCACAGACAATGTTTTGCTTGATTTTACAAGCAAGGTGTTTATACAGTTTTTATATAATGTCCAATTGTAACTGAGGGCTCCTCATCCTAGACCACTACAGCCATTGGGAGTGTAATAATTACTGTATTTGTTTCATTTAATGGATATTAATGTCAGTATTCTTTTACACATTGATAACTTACAACCTAAAATGAGTACAGTGAGTCCTATTTGAATTATCTGTGTTTGAATTGTCAGAGTTGATTTCGGTATAAAACATACATACAGATCACTACATATAGCATGAAAATGTATTCATATACATGAATTATACTGTATTGAGTGGGATTGAAGCACAATTCTTGTTTGAAGAGCAAAGCTGTTGGCAATCAGTGCACATATGAGTGTGTCTTGCAAATTCCTCTCACATAGGATTTCAGTTCTCTAAGGAATACAGTTATAAGTATGAGACCTTCATGTCTCATGGTTTAATATCACAAAAACTTTTCCTGAACTATTATAGGCAATTGTTTTTTTGATACTACATGTTTTGTTTTTGTTTCTTGTTTTTTGGTTGATGACACTAATTTGTATTCTTTGTAGTCTGTGAAAAGTCATTAAGAGATATTAATAGGGGTGCGACTGGCAGAGAAAATTGCAATCATCTAAAGATGCAACTGTTTTTCATTAATTGCACTTGAATCCGGTTGAGTGAAAAGCGACTTTAAATGAGCAGGCACATGGGGCACAGTCCTGAAGGACTTTTAGAGTACAGAAATACAAAGCCTAGCCTTAGGACTGGGGAATAAAGTTTTAAATTACTTTCTGAGGACCCCAGAGAAGGAAACCAGATGTGATGCTTCCATTATTCAGAAATGTCCTAAAACTCATTAAGTAAATAATTTAAAGCAAATGACAAAGCAATTTGTCACTCTGTGAATAGACATAGACATCTTATTCTCGATGTCTGGTTTATGAAAGATTCATGGCATAGCTTTAAGTGTTGAAGAAGTTGAGATAAAGTCACTTGCACCTTGGTTGTTGCTAAATTCTTCAAAAGTGGGGTTTCCAATCCTATCCACTGATGGCTAGTATCATATTTTGTGTTCAATCGCTATTTGAATCATCAAATTCTCTTTTGGTTAATTAGGCAATTCAGTAAAGTTCTAAAGGTGGAACTGCACCCCTGGGACCTGACTTATTCTTGACAAAGCAGGATGTAATTTGAATGTGATTTATGTGTACTAAAATTCTACAGTCCTGCAAACACTTTCAACAATTGTCACATTAGCCTGTAATGGGATACCATACACGTACATTTTTCCCAAGCATGCATTTAATGTTCAAAATACATTCATTAATCCAGAGCAGTTAATAAAGGCCTGCTGTTTTGATTAGCACTTAACCCAGCATTTACTTGCCTTGCCTCGTCCTTGCCTGTTTGAAGGCTTGCCAATTCCACTGATGTTTTCGTGGTCTCTCATTTGAATCTAGCAATCAAGATAAACTAGTTCCGGCAAATATGTGTCCTAGGGGCAATAAATAAACTCAATTATTCTGCACCATTTGTAAATTTAGACAAGACGATATCCACCATGGTTTCCCAGCCCATCATTTGCCCTCCATAATATTTTGGCAGCTTTCCTACTCCCTCCACAGAGACATGCCAGTCTGTGCTTGAGCCTATCAAATTGCCAAGACGATTAATCAAAGTCAAGGCATTTGCATCTCATAATAAACAGGATATTTTTGTACCTGATCATGGCGAACTTGTAATTAATTATCCCTTGTCAAGTAAAAGCTTCATGAAATGGTTGTATTCTCTCCAGCTTCTCTCCAGCTTCGTAGCTAAGGTTTTTTTGTTTTGTTTTTTCTTAGCACTTTTCTCCACCGTGAACATCTTACTATTTAATGTCCACTCTTAATATATGCCTTTTATATAGTATCTTGTATATCATGCCCAATACCGAGGTGAACCAGATGGTTTATGAAAAAGAGAAGTCCTATGTTCTCAGGTTAAAATTAAATAGCCCATTTAGAGAGCACTACCTGACCCCTTGCAATGGATATATAACACTGCTAAGCTAAGGACAGCAACTAATGTAACTGATAGCAAGATTATTTTTTCGTTATATTGGATAGTATGTTAGAGTCTGCAGTGCAATTTTATATAGTTGGTAGCAATTTTATATAGTTGGATTTCAGTCTGTCCCCACAAATTGTTCAATATTTTCCAACTGCCCGACACAATTGAAAAAATGGGTTCACAATAAAACACGTTGTGTAGTGTGTCCCTAGCTTTCCAGAGAGCAAAGAATGAGCTACTTATAGCACTTCTTTGATTAGCATCACCCGTCAAGCTGTAAATCAAAGAAATGTATTTCCCCCATATGGATCTTAAGTTATTGTCCTGGAAAAAAAAACACATCAAGTAATTCAATACATACAAGATGAAAATAAATTAACTGTAGGTATAACACAACACCATCTGAGGATAGTACACCACCCCTTAATGTTATCAACCAGTGTAGCAGGGGGGATATACTTATATTGTATCTAATATTGAGTTGAGAATTATTAGTTATTTATTATTTAATTTGAGTATCTCTATGAAATATTCATATTTTTTCGGTCACTACTTGCTGTTTACTTGTTACAGTCCTATGTACCTGCTTTTCAATATGTGAGTACTGCTTAGTAATGCACAGGGTCAGTGTAAGCCCAAAACAAATCTGTAACAAGTTATAACAATTACTTTTGTAGTAGCAGTATATTTGCATCTGTCAGTACTCCAGCCTCCTAGCTGTGTTGTTGTTGTCCATGTGCTTCTGTTTTCCTCTGTGTTTCAGCCCCGCCCCACTCTCCGCCCGGTCCCCGCCCACCTGATTTCCTGACCACCGCCACCTGCCTGCCTGCTCACCTGCATCCCATCGTCCCATCAGCCCTGCCCTATTTTGTCTCTGACCCCTGCCTGATCGTTGACCTTGTCTCTGCCCGCTGCTCCTGCCTTGTCTGCCTGATCTGACTGACCTCCCAGATTCCGACCCCGCCTGCTCCTGTTGCCGATTCCCTGGCTTATGTTTATTCAGACTGACTCCCCGGTGTTTTGCCCTGCCGGTTTTACGACTTCGAGCCTGCCTTGTGATTGTATTAAAGCCTGTGAAACCCGTACTCGCCTGGTCTGAGTCTGTGCCCGCACCCCTGACAGCATCCTGTTCTCTTATCTCTAAAATTACACACCACTTCCTCTAAGCACGATACTGCTTATGTTGTTCCTGTCTAAAACATACACTGCATCTCTTCATGTCCATGCACACGTTTGACAGTGATAAAAAGTATACACATGTAGTCACACTCAGATCAGGGGAACATAACATATGCCCAGTGAACGCACCTGAAGGATATATACAAGAAGGACCCCGAGTGTTAGATTCTTTTATATATTTTTTCATATGGATACTCTGCTATTGATCAGCATGTATGAAATTCTAACTGTCTGGCACTTGCATTCCTCTTTTTGATTTTAAAATAACGACATTGACTACATCATCCTAGCTTCACAATTCCATGGAAGCAACTCCCTGTTATATATGTGTAGTTCATGTTTATGTTAATATTATCGCACAACAACTGTTGTGCTATAGTCTAACTACAAACCAGTTTTGCATTCAATCTGGCAAAATTTAACATGAAATATTCTCAGCCATTTCACTATAATTTTGTAGAGATCATATACACCAACTCTGACATTGACAAGCATCAAATTGCACCCAATGTTGCAAAAGTTGTATTTTCTTAAAGATGGTACGCAAATAAGTTAATGTTTTCATCAGTGCAATGCTCTCAAGTACTGTACAGCTTACTGACATTTACTGTTAAAATGTCAAACAATTGGTAATGTGAACAGTACCGGAGGCTTTCCCCAAGTAATCATAGGGGCTGTTGATTTTATTAAAACAAATGAAATCTTCAATTCACGGTAGATATCCATCTCCATTATCTCTCATAGAACTTAAGGCTTTCCTTCTTGAAGAATGGTGCAATATCTCACTTGAACTAGTTCAAAACTTGTATAGAAGCATACCATAAAGGACTTTTGTGGCCCAACCTCTTATTAATTAAAAATAATTCATATATTGTTTGGTGTTTCCATTATTTTGTTTACCTCCTGTATATAGTCATCAGAGGAATAAAGGAAACAACCATGTAAGTATTCAGTTACTATATGTACTTAGACATCAGCTGCTACATAAAATTGCTCCTTGCTGTTCGAGAACTACTTTGAAAGCTGTAGCAATGTGTACATCAGAGAGGTTTCTACTCATAATAACCCAGAAAACATTTGTATGCATAAATATTACATGATTTTCAAAGCACGGTACTAAACAGCCTCTATCAAGGATGAGTTTGATATGGAATTTAGAGTAGAATTATTTGATCAAAAATGGTACATTGACCACACTGGTGAATTTTAAAGAATAACTCAGTGAGCCAGTTTCCCAAACCCAGATTAAGCCTGGTCTTAGTCAACATTTAAATTTGAATGGAGATCTTCAAACAAATTAGAGTTATAAACATAGCTGTGTTTTGTTCTTTCATTGGATATGAACATTTAGAGTTTTAATTGGCCTAACAGGCTGTACTGATATCAGAATAAGGTATGGCTTGGTTCAAAGTTCATCCTGCAGCATAACTCCTTGATGCAAGGAGGTTTGACAGCGCTGCGGCACAGTGTGGGATTCCCGAGACTGCCTGTGTCTTAGGAGGCTTTTGACAGTCAGTGCTGCTGCGTGTAACGGAAGTCACATCAGACCCTGTTTTCAGATGCAAGCAGAGGGACTCCTCCTGCTTGGCAGCAAAAGATCGGTCCCCAGACTTCCAAGATGCAGTGTTTGCAACATGTTGTATTCCATGTCAGGAATTTAGGGAAATCTAAGTCCCCTGCACATAGGGGAATATATTACCCTAAACAGTAGAAACAAGAGCCAAGTCGCTTGGCTCGTCAGCATACATATTTGCTGGATGACATGTTATCGTACAGAATGGTTCCGTTACATTGCATTCATGAATGGGATTTTCTGAGTTGAATGAAACTGAGCAGCTGTCCATGTTCAACTATCCATGTAACAAATGAAGGGAAATCAGTGCATTTTTCTTCACGATAAAAATGGCAAAACTATCCCTAGTAGAGGGACAGCAAAATTCACCATACACAAAGGAACGACTGTTCCACCAAATGCTTGACATGCCAAAATACAAAGGGGAGATTATTTAAGAATGTGGAATAATGCAAACCAACAGAGGATATCTGAGAAATACTTTACAAATAAGGCAATAAATCAATTGCCATTGGCTGCATGCCAGTTTATTCAAGGACTGAATTCATCTCACTAAAGCGCTCCTGCAAAGGTTTTTGTGGTGAGACAAGCGTAATATACAGCTGGAAATTTCAAAACAAGGTTACATGAAGGGGAATACTGTAAAAAATAAAGATATTTAAAAAATGAAAACAAACGATATAAAGCTGCCCAGCTTGGAAAGTGACAGAAACTGAAACTCATCCTTAAAAGAACATGATGTCCCAGATAAAATTTAGTTCAAAAGAGGGTGCAACCAACACAAAAGCTGCAGTTTTTAAGTTTTGCCTAATGATGTATTATTACACTGGCCACTCACACTTTTTCTGTATACATTGGAAGAATTAATGGTATTTGCTCAAAATAAATAATACATTGGGCTGTTTTATATGGCCTTGTAGCATGGTGACTTTCATGGGTCAGTCATGCATTGATGATTATTCACTTAATAAAATAAACTGCTTTAAGCTTTGCATACATGTTAAGATAATACTGGAGCACTTTCTTTGATTATTGTTATTCGGTGTTTATGAAGTAGAGGTTCACAGTAATTGGCGACACCTTAGGGAGATCCTTTGAGATCTGTGACTTGCATTCAGATCTTGCCAAAGGCACATGCCAAAACTATGCCTGTATCTGTTGTTTCAAGACTAGAAAATAATGGAGTACATCAATCATCATTTTTGGAGTGTACTTGAACTTGAACTTCTTGAACTTCCCACCTTCACAACACATTTCTGTCAATGCCTGTTGGCCAATAAATTGATCATGAAGAATTTGATCCCATTGATTTTATTTTATAAGAAGGGTTCATGTTTTAATAATTCTATTTATTTCCACAAAAAGGCTAGTTAATATATCATTAAGTCAAATATTTGTGAGGTTTTTATACAGAAGTATTGTGCAGAAACATTTGCACAATACTTATAGTGTAACAATGAAGTATTGTGATATGCACTGCATGACAGCTCAGGAATGACAGGACATGGAGAACAGCGAGAAGCAAATCTGGGTCTTTGGACAGGTGTTTATTTAGTTACAGGGTGAGAGAGATGGGACACATACTCAAAGCGTAAAATAAATCTTTTTTAAGCTTCCCTTACAAGTTCACTGAATGAAAACAACAAACTAAAATACAAAAACAACTCTGATGCTTGTTTATCTTGCTCTTAGTTTCATTCTCCAGTCTTTTCCTAGTCATAAATCTGGATTTTTGTTTTGCTGGAAAGATGTCATTTTCATATATGACATTGGCATGGATTATGGTAAACTGTTCATCGTGGCACAGGGCTTTCCTGTATTTGCAAACCTTTTTTTCCGCTAATGGGAAATTACATGCAAAAATACACTGCAGAAAATCCTGTGGGCAGAACAACAATTAAGATATGTCCTGACCTCAAGTTCACCTCTTCAGAGTGCAGTCCCTGCTGATACAAAAAGGATCAGATGTTTCCTTTGATCACTCTCAATGGGCAGACTCCCATTGTCTGGGCACCAGCATCACTGATTACTAAACTTGTGATAATCTTAATGAAATCAATTAGTTCTACATTCCCACATTATTAGATTAAGGAATAATTGTTAAGGTCAGCAATATGTGTAATACCATATAGCTGGGGCCAGAATAAATACTGTGATGATTGATTAAAATGTAAACAGAACCCTGTGAAATTTATATGTGTATCTACATCTTATATCAAAAACATACCAACCATTGGATAATGTCTGTGTGCATCATTTGTGGTCTACTGCAATATTATATTATCTGTCTTTGTCTGTGTCATTGAAAACTATTAACTTACAAATACGTTGCAGAGTTAAAGTGGATAATATGGGACAGAAATCTTGCTCTTGGGAACTTCTACAATTCTCCAGTAACAACATTGATAGGAATATATGTGAAAACAATGCTGCTCCCACAGAGAAGTTGATAAAAGGATTCTCAGGTGCAATTGTGCTCATTTGCTTTTACCTCTTGAGAAAAATACTAATGGTTCAATTGGTTATAGTTTTATAGGTTCTTGTCCCTGTCTGATAACATGGCAGACTAACAGTATAATCTGACAGGCTGAGAGAGAAGAGAGGGCCTCATTTCTTAAGAGGGATACTGATTTCAAATAATAAGGCCTCAGGGCTATCTACCCAGGTATATGCATGCTGTAGATTATGATGAATCACTAAAATATTACCTAATATTTCTATATATGATTGTCATATTACTTATTAAGAAGTATTTGCCAAGAAAAAACAAGGCCTTGGGATTTATATATTCAACATTATGATATTTCCTTTATGAATTCACCATTGCACATAATGAATGCATACACTAAAAGTAAAATGTATATGTATATGTATGTGTAAATAGGTTTGACAGAATTGTTATAATATGAAACATTATTACAGTCTAAATTCTCTTCAACAAACACAAGGAACCCATTCACTACTAGTGTTGTTTGCATGGCCCAAAATCTGAAACTCTACCCCTGAAAACCATTGCATATGCCAGAGGGAAAGAATGATGAAAATGAGGGAAATGGTTTTGTCCACATTCACTCACTCAATCTTGATACAGTGTTGTCCTTTAAAGAAGTCCTCCTTGCTATAGATGGTGCACATGACAAAAATACCCTCTGCATGTCATTAGGTATGTCCCTACCAACCTGGAATATATCCCTTTTGAGCTTGCTTTATTTGTGTAAGAGGATGAGGAGAAAAACATTACATATTGAGTTTTCCCAGCAGAGACAGAGGGCAGAGCCTCTGGGAGAGAGAACTCCAAAATTACCATCTCTGTTAATCAGCTGTTATCAAATTACATTTAGCAGTATTAATTTGAAATACACAGTGGCTGGAGCTCTTTCAACGTGAGATCACCCTATGGAGATAAGCCTCTGTCTAGCCCTAAAAAAAAAAGATTGTTCCACCTTCAGCTCAGATGAAAAGCTTACCTCATTAAACCTCTCATCTGCTGAGGTCTGCCTAGTCCTGTTATTTCATCAAAATTCACCCCGAGTCATCTTTATCAGAGGTCTGTCGGAATAACCATTGGCATCCAGCCACATTCCTGCCATTTGTTATATTAATCTGGAAATTGTTCATGGCTCACTCAGTATGCAGTATTAGGGCAGCGCCTCTGAAACACTCAACTTATTATTTGCAGCAACAAAGGCGTAAAGCCTTTGCATTTTTTATAATGCGTGTGTGCAGGGGCAGTAGGGGTGGGAGGAGTTTTTATTGGGGTTGGTTCATGTCCTCTTGCTGAATGTCCCAGCAGTCTTAACGTCATATTGTTTTGTTGCTGTTGAATTAGTTATTTTTTAAAAAGACTTTTAATATCTTTTAATGTGACTGGAAAACTCACTTACTGTCCACTTAAGTATAGCCAATTATAAACTTTTTGGTTAAATATTGATTTAACCAATAATAAAATGATTGTCTGGATTGTATACATATAAAAAACCATGTCAGATGGAAATTTTATTGCTTTCTAATGCGAAAAAGTTTCAGTTGAATGTGAGACAAAAACATGCTCAGAAGTTTTGTTAAATAAAAGACTTGCCTTTTTTATTTTTAACACACTGTAAGGAATAAATATTTACATAAATACTGATATGAAATAAATACAAAACAACAACACATAACTATATACATTAACGTGATTTCAATAAAACATAATAAATCAGTTCATATTTCAGTTATTTTACCAAAAAAAGAAAAACTGCTTTGGTCTTGTCGTCTGCATGGTAAGATAAGCTGGGTAAGACACCCATCTAAATTCACTGCAGCTACCAATAGGTGAAGATAATTTCTTTGTTGTATAAAATCCTGTTGTTTACTGATGTGTGATTGAACACCATATAAGACCTACATTTCTTGCACATGGCAAAAATGGAAAATGTTTGTACGTCCTGAAATGACCAAGATATTGTACAGGAATATAATGGAATTCTGTTTGAAGTAAACAAAAGAACTGTTGGTGATGCAAAAATATAAGTAGACCTTGCACCCCTATTGCAGAGTCAAATTTCCATTTACTGATGATGTATTTGAAAGTGAAAGATTATACATGAAGGTGAAAGGCCCCGTCTACATCACAAAACAAACAGGAATTTTCTAGCAGACGACTGACATTAAGTTGAGAATGAGATAAGCTCATATGGCCAAAATTTTAAAAGGTTTAAAAGGTGTTAAAACACCTTTAAAATCACACCCTGTTGAAAATAACATTTGCATTTGTTTTTCACTGGAGAGGAGCTGGTTACACTGTGTTTTTGTATGCTACTTAGCCCTTTAGATGCTGTTTACACCCACAACCTTTTCAAATGTCTACACTGTCATCCATGTAAGAAAAATAATTGATGGCCTTACTAATTTGAAGACATATGGCCAAGCAATTGATTCAACTGTACAAAACCAAAGTAAAATGAATGCACAAAACATGCTGCTAGGCAGGCACGCAGAAACACCTCTTGATTATGTTTAATGCTGAAAAAAGCCATTTTCTACCTTGCAAAGCTACTACTGAGCAATTATTTCTGTCCCCTAGGCAAGCCTTACATCAGAAAATAACATTTATGGTGACGGGACAAGTTCAGCAATTCACTGTGGAGTTTTCAGCAACTGCATGGAGCTTCGTGCTATATTTGGTGTAAATAACTGGAGTGCATCAGCTGAAGTAGGAACTAGGACATCTCTTTGTCTCAAATCAAGCATAGATTGATCATATCTCATTGGCTCTATCTCTGCTACTCTAGCTGATTTACTTTGTGCTGCTAAAGCATCATTTAGCAGCCACCCCCCCAACCCCACTCCCCACCAATCATCAGATCTAAACATCATTGAACCTTGATGAGAAGTTCTGGAATCTAGAGTGTGGAGTAGGTTTCCACCCACTGCATCTCTCAAAGAATTAGAGGCTTTCCTTGTTGAATACCACATTAGAAACACTTCAGACTAAAGCTTATGTGAAGGCAAATGGTGGCCCAACCCCTTATTAGTTATTAGACACTCATATTCTATTTTGTCTTTTGTCTACCCTATGATTATACACCAAAGTTTCCATAAAATAGCCATCACATAATTTTTTCTACCCTGTTCAAAGCAGATATTGAGTTTAACGGCAGAGCTTATAAGAATGAGTAGTATCTGTCTCACCTTAGCTATTTTCAGCATTTTCTGAACTACCAAGCTTGGATTTGTTCACTGTGGCAGGTAATAATGATTTGCATATGGTTGGATCTGCTTGAATTATGTAATTGTTTAATTAATTTCTCTCCACCTTCTGCTCTCAGAGCAACTTTTTGGAAGGTGGTCCAGCTGGTTAATTAAATTATTGGCTGTTTGACACAGCATAAAAATGAGAGCATGTTCAGGTCCCCTGGTGAATCATTCCGTTTGAAATATGCTGACTCTGCGCACTGTCTGACTGCTAAGTGAGGCTTAATCTTAAAGCACACAATGCTGTAAAGCTTTTCCTACTGCTACTGTAGATTCAACACAAATTCCATTTTGAGTCATTACCTGAAAAGCTCTGTTAAAAACATTGGCATGACTGAAACAAGGGACTGTTATCTATCACTGGTCTTCCAATGCAGAATTAATGATGAGGTTTCACATGGTTGAATATTCATGTTGACAGATATAATTGTGTTTTTCTGAATAGAAAAAACACAAAAGATTCCAACATTCATCAGAACTTAATAAAAAAATAAAATGATAAAATGATGGAACAAAATAATTCACTATGTCTTTTCTCCACCTGCTTTTATGAAATGCACTTTGATTACCTAAGTTCTTTACTATAAGCCTCATGAATCATAAAGATGTTGTTGAGGAGCGACTTGAAGACTACACAATCACTTCATCTCAGATCAAATAAAAGGGATATCATTTAGCTGTTTGAGCTATCATTTCTTATTTTATCTGAGTAAAAGGTGAGACTATGTATGTCAAAACAAAAGCCATTGCAAGAAATGAGTACAAACTAAAGGAAGAAGGGAAAATAATCTAAAAATAATCTTACCAGGTAAAGTTTCCTTTTGACATAATAGCAATAGCCATATATATTCATGAGGCACAAATTAATTCTTTACAATAAACTGCACATTCAAATAAACAACAAAAATTTTACATAAATATTCTCTGTATCCCTGACCTTTACAAAACCTTTTTAGTGTGCAGAGCCATTGGCAGCTTTGTCACAGTGTTTAACATAATTGATTGGTAATTCATTTTCTTATGTAAATTGCATTTACATCTTTGAGACAAAGCAGCCACAGTGACATGGGGTCAAATATGGAACAACATGGGTTTCACCCTCATCTGCACAAAAACTGATTCAAGCATTGTCCAATATGGTCAGAAAGCACCATTTATTAATAACTTCTCCTAGCGTCACTTGACTGGGGGTCAAATTGGACATATTATATTATGGCATGTTGTTATGTTGTTCAGTGCCTTAAGTGTGAAATAGCTTTTAGTACATAAGTATATAGGTCACACCCATTTTGGTCTTATGACACTTTTATAACTATTGATAGCATTCCCTCATTGATTTGACATTTGGCATACTACTGAGAAAGTCCACATACTTGCTATTATAGCTATTGGTCCTTGGCTACTCCATGGCTAATATGCTGGCAAAACACAATTATTGTTAAATATGATTATGCTGATTAAGCAATTGGTGTTCTAAGCCAGCGCTAACATGGCCTCCAAATGCATTTTTCACAAATGTTGGAACTTCACACAGAATTCACTCAATCATCTACATTATTACATTTTATACACATTCACTCATTGAAGAACCAGGCCAAATGAAGATCTCTATATTTGAATTGTTGCTTTGGATGCAATCAAAAAATGTATGTATTTAATCAGCCAAATAGCACATTTTTGACATAGCCTTGGCAAGTCACTGGGATCAATAAACAAATTGTATTTGGTAAAGGAAGGGTGCAGATGCATGATGGAGTGATTATGGACTGTTACAGGAACCAAGTAAGGTTGATGTTCAAAACACATTAGGAGATATGATTCACAGATGTGTCTAAGTAAAGTAAATTGCCACTAAATTTAAGCATTTCCAAATGCACTATTTCAGGTGAATATGCGATGATCACCAAATAAGCTTCAGTTATATTGTTCTTAAGTTATTGGGATGCTGTGAATTGGATTGCTGAGTTTAGGTCCTTCAATAGATCAGTCTAAAAACACGAGAGAAACTTGTGAGAGACAGCACATGAAGTTCTGTTCTCCTCCTTGCAATATTATCTATGGGTAAGTGGACAACTGCACATTTAGTTAGTGGTGTCCTGACTGTTTAATTGACCTGTCAAATACATATGTCTTTGTATGTATCATATAAATGGGTTGTGTTCTGTCATATGTACATTGTTTAAGTGGATTTCACTCCCTCTATTGTATGGGACATTCTCTCCATTTTCAGTGTTGGATGTTTTCTGGGTGCATGCTCTGTATGTTCCTCTACACAGCCCCTCTCCTCCCAGAGATGGGCTAGCCCCAGACAGGAGAACAATTATTATGTCATCACTGACAGTTGTTGTTCAGGTAATATACCCCACCCCCTACCTGCGGGGAAAGCACATTTGACCCCACTGTTGTGCTGCACCTTCTCTGAAGGGTATCCATTGCATCCGGTCACCTGAAGGACTTTGCAAAGGGAAGGCTGAACTGAGTGAGCGAACAGGCAAAGCAACTGAAAAATGTACAACATCCAAATGTCACATCAGCGATGGGTCAGAATTGAATTTCTCTTAATTATCACCTTCTTGAGGCTCTGAATGAAGAAGAACTTTCATTAATGTCAACAGCAACCCTAACCGAAGGAATTACAATAAAAAATTGAAACACAAAATTGCTGATTATGAAGATAAATGTACATAAAGTATCTAAAGCTCTAAAGAAAAAATTGTACAAATGGAAAAAAACATTCCTATTTTCCATTTGAAAAATAAGTACTCTCCATCACACACTTTAGTATTTCCTTGTTGTAAGGCCTCACAGTGAAAATGAATGCACCTTTTCAAACTGACAAGTAATTTTCATCTTATTCTGTTAAGATTCAGGCTGATATACTCTATATAAACTTTCACGAGGAAACCCTGCATTGTACATGTTACCCACTCAATCTCTAGCAAATGAATTAAACCTGACGTTATAAAAAGACAGAACAGGGACTTGCTCTGAATGTGTAATCATAGTTTCAGGTCACGAAGAAAAGGGAATTATTTTGAATGACAAGCTTTATTGAAGAATTAGTGCCGGGAGAATGTAGCAGTTAGATAACGATTTCCAAGCAGACGTTTATTTTATTTCTTTGCTACAGGCAGCAGTTTCTCCAAAGGACAAAATCCTAATCCCTAAGATAGGCATTCTGTTTCACATTGCCTTTGTGGTGCCTCTATTGTTCATGACTCACTTACAGCTGAAGACTGAATGCAAAGATGAAGTATTTCATTTGATGAATTGTTTCCTAATCACACCTTTTCTTTACTGGGAAGGCTTTGAAAGCATTTTTCATGTAAAGGTACCCATTCCTTATCCTGTCTTAATTGAATGTTTTTTTTTTTACATTTCAGATGGCTGCTTGCTATGTTTGTAAATGTCACCAGCTTCTCTCTCAACCTTTTGTTAATTGGACAGTCAGTCATTGTACAATCCTTTATGCTTTCTTGGCAATTATTACTTACAAGCACAAAATCTGGGTTGCCTCTCCATATTTGACTACTGTCTGCCTTGTCTTGGTCTTTGTTCTAGTTCAAATGTATAGCCCATAGTCTATTTACCGGGTCACAAAAGGGAAGGCGGAAATTCCGTCTTACCAGCAACTCATGAGCACAGGTTTCAGTTTCCCGTGTTGATATTGCATTGTTCAGCTTTGGAAGGAGACTCTACAACCTTTTTTATTATAAATGAATGGTCCTTATTAAATTAAACAGTGTACCGATTCAGCAAGCACTTTAGACAAATATCCTTGAACAGTCTACCTTAATGCCACCTGACAGTTTTTTACAGCCAAATAGCCTTCCCATTTTCATTCAACGAACTGCAAATGAATGAAGAAATCTGCTTGAGACAGAAATGGAGAGAGAAATTCTCGTTATGGGTTGAATTACTTGTGAATAGCTTTGATTTTCCAGCTGAATACTTTCATTGACTTGTGGAGTCAAATATTCTGAAAGCAACACAATGTGATGTCTCCTGAAATGAAATGGCTGTGCTCACAATCAGATTGCTCTCAAAATGGCATTCGTCTTCCTCTCTCTGTGGTTTATTGGGTGTATTCCATCAATCATTTTGTTTTTCCTCTGTGATTACTGCGCTAAAAGGGTTACTTACCCCACCTGGTGGTAGAAAGTAAATTATGATTCCAGCAACATTTCCCCTTTACCATGCAGACTTCTCAAAGCATGACTCTCTCTTTAGTAGATACAGAAAATCAGTCACTATGAGAATATTTTGTTCCATTGGAGTCACCTGTATTTTAGTCCACATCATATTTGTCTCCTTGTTGAGTTTGACGGTCTATGTCTTCTGGAGGTGGTCAAGTGCAGACTAATATGCAAATTGTGTACAACAGACCAACCAATGGGGAGGTGGAAGTGTAGTGGTCTGAACAGGAATATGTATTCACCTTTCACTTGCCTTTTCCTGATAGTGTCCCCTGATGTGGCAGTATTCTGGTGAGCACATCCTCATGCTCTTCCTGTAAAAATGCCTTCCTTAGGGGAGAAGGGGACAGTTATGATATCTGTCAAAAAATGTGAAAGAGGTCTGCATCCCCAAAAGTGAGGTCCATTCCTCATTGCACAATCCACTGTAATCACTAATATCATTACCAGTTGGGCTATAGGCAATCTTCCCCTAGTTCCATTAGCAACAATGCTAGTGAACCAAGTCTCAGAGAGTGTTGTAACAATCAACTCCAGGACTCACAAGCAACTCTGTATCTGGATGTATATAGGTATATATATATAGATGCATATATGAACACCTGTGACAAAACTGGAGCAACATGTGGCATCTAAGGCTAAGGCATTGGTAAGAAAAGCTATCTTGTTTGTAGCAAGAACATGATTTGTTGAATTGGGTGGTGTCTACAGGAACAAAATCATGCAGACATGGACCCTCAATGAGCAGGTTGGTTTCAATATGATCCTCCATCAGCCCAACAAGCTACCAGTAGCTTTGAACGTGGTTTGAACAGATTACATATTTCTATTAATTTGTTCTCAGGGAGTTAATAAAAGCAGAGTTTTCCTAGATGCACCACTCGGCATCTCACCAATTAAATATGCAGTGATTGTCTGTGGTCTGATTGATATATATGTATATGTGTGTATATATATATGTTTGTAAATAGCACTTAGTGAAGTTATTCAATCAATGCACTTCAGATGTTAAGAAGTATTCAGTTACTTACCAGTTAACAGTATAATATTAATAAAATACAGCAGACATAATTTACATGCATAATAATTCAGACAACATCGTCTTTATGAAAGTAGTGACACAGGAATTTACATAGGGACACAGTGATCAACAAAACACTACATATATTGTGGGCTCATCAGAACAACAGAAAGAAGGAAAGGAAACGAAAATCACCTTCATCTTTAAAATAATTTTTTCCATGTCCCTCCATAGGCAGTCAGTGGTCCCAATGCACCCGGACAACAACATGACTCATCAGCAGATTAGCTAATTCTGCCACTTGCTTCTCCAATTACCTTTTAACCTGCTTCAACCTGCTCCTGTCAGAATACATCAAAATGCATTCAACAGCGTTTAATTAATCAGTATGCAACTCACACTATATGAAAATTACAAATGGTAAATGACATAAATATTGCTGTTACTTATCAACATCAAACAGCAATCCACCACCATTTCAAGTCAACTTACCCAGTGGAAAGCAACGTATTTTGCAGTCAAACAGTGAATGTTAGGGACAAGTGGGTGCCAAACAGCTGAAGGCAACTGCTAAGAGCACTAAGCAGAAATGGCCTATTTTGAGTTTGAACAGGAAGCTCCATCACTGCAATCCCTGTTTCCTCCAATCCCATGTATTGGCAAACATCGCTTGCATAGACATGTGAGGAATGTGAGAGATGTGAGCCCATGTAGAGAATATGATCATCAGTTGTTATTGCACAGAATGGATCTGAACACAATGTGAAACAAATGAAGAAAGGCTGTGCAATAATGACTCCACAAAGACAAGATTTCCCATGTTATATGGAGAAACAGATATGTTTTTAAACACAATGTTCTGTAATTGAAATGTGAAAAAGCATCCTAACCACCTTACAGGGATTAAATATTCACTGCAGACTCTTAAGACAAGCATAGTATATGCCATTCCACACCATGACAAATGACCTGGCAAATACTCAAGCAACACAATTTGAAATAGTATTGTTTTATTCCCATTTAGCTTTTTAGCTAATCCAGGTATTTATTTGGAAAAACTAACACTGTATTTGAAGTACATTAAATTGTAGGAGGAAGAAAGACATTATTGTCACAGTTGCACACGGGTCTGCCTTTGTTCACCTACATCAAGTACCTGCCGCTAAACCACAGCTTTCTAAACAATAATGGACACATAGTTGCCTGGCAACCTGAAACAGGTACCTGGTTTATACATTTTATTTTACTTTTCTTTTTGTTCTGCATAAGTTAATAATTTGATTTTTTTCAACACAGCTGTTATAACATTGAGAAGATATGCTTAACTAAGTTCAAACTAAAATAAAACAAATGCCTGCTTTGAAAGACATAAACTGGTTATTAATTACCCAAAGTTTGAATAATGATTTTAAAAATGGACAATATAAAAAATGGATGTGTTTTGCATTTTCTACACTATTCCATCCTTATTGTTGTTGCAATATTTCACTACCCAACATAATGTGGTTTGCTTAATTTGTGCCAGATATTGTAGGAATAGGATGTGGGACTCTCAGTTTTTGATTGCCTGTGTTCCCAGACCTGTATGCGACTTTTGCTCAACCAGTGTAAAAACCCCAATAAAGACCAATAGCTGACTCCTCTTTCTGCTTCCTCTCCTCTTCCAAAATTTGTTTGGGTCATGTCCTTGTGAAAATAAAGTGATTCCTGAATGAATCAGGACACCTCATGGGGAGGGATGCCAGCAGGCTAATGATGAGGGTGACATTGCAGTGCTGCTGATACCAGCTTAGTACCAGGACTAGTACCTAGCAAATATCATTACTACTCTTTCTGAACCTCGTTGGCCCACCCCTGACTTCAGGCTTGTCCCTTATGTCATGCCTTGTGTTGCGAACAGAGAACTACCACAGAAAAATAGAGTAAAATACGAAATAGGGAGGATACACGGGGGGACATGGACTTGGCTGTGGCGTGGGCTGTTTTTGAAAACTAGAGATGGTAAACACATTTTAATGAATGTGACCGCACATTGAAAATGGTTTGGTATGTGGACCTGTAAGCCCCCCATGTGGCTCAATACATTTGCATGTATTGAGCAGATTATCTTTAAATCATCTTAAATTAGTACTATAACATTTATATCAAGTAGATTATTTCAAATGTAGGCCTATAAGCCTGACAGCTAATGTGTTGGCATTGACATATGGTCTTGGTTCACCACTGCGCTGGGGATACTTGCATACCGGGGTCTTCAATCCCACCCCCTGGCAGACACTTTTCTTTCCAGCACCACCTAATTTACAAATTAAGCACTGGGTACAGGAACAGGTCTAGGGTAGGCTACACTTCTGGTCTCTGTCTAGCTTCTGCATCATCTATAAATCCACTCCAGAGTTCCCTGGCAAAATGTAGGATTAAGTCAATTCCTTTGTGTTGCCTCCTATGCGTAGCTTGTACTAAACAAAGGGCTTGATTACAGCTAAATTAAGAATATTGTAGGGTGCAGCAACTGCTACCAACACATACCAGCTGAGATTTTGATTTTAATCAGACTTCAAGTACCAGCTTTGTTAAATGCCCTATATGTTCAAACAAGAGGGATGTGGTTGTGTTCGTTTTCAATGCTACATTTTCAGAAATTGACTGGGAAGCCAGTGAAATCAATAGGAACAATGGGTGATAATTGAATGCTAATGTGAATTACAAAATGGGAGATAATGCAGGCCACCTTAATGGCCAACTTAACAATGTGAATATGATTGCACAGGCCATGTCATTTTTTTCATAATGCAAAAAAGGGGCACATGATCTCTTCGTGCATATCAAACAGTTGGTATACAATCTGCAATTTGCTGTGTGCTTAACTGTGGGGTTGTAATATGCAGCCCAAACCATCATGTTTAATCCTCCAGTAGTTTGGTTACATTGTGTCACATTGTGTTTTTATATATAAAACACGATGTAACACAATCAGACAATCACAGCACCATGCAACACTTCCTTTGCCATAGGACTGGTTTCACAAGGCCAAACTACTCACAGTACAAACTATTCATAGTATACTTTGATGATCATTACATTACATTACATTTATTTGGCAGATGCTCTTATCCAGAACAACTTCCAGCACAAGAAAACCAAGTTAAATGAGCAACAGTGTCAGACCAGGCTAACAACACTCCCAGACCAGTGAATGTGAGCACAACACCATTCAAGCACTACCACAAGTTAACTTAAAGCTAATTTGAAACTAGACAGCCTAGAAAAGTAAAGGAAAGTTAAGTACATACAGTACCATATATCACACTGCTGTCCTGATCCCTGTGGGAAGTTCATTCCACCACTAGGGGACCAGTACAGACAGGCGTCACGGCTGATAGAACCAACCCTATCGGGAGGCAATCATATGTATACATTATTATTTTCTTTTTTCCTCTCAACATTGAGTTTCATGGCCACTGAAATTACAGGAATGAAAAATATGTTAAAATTTAAACTCAGTTGTATTCTAATTCCAGTACGCAAAGTGAATGACAAAAAAATCACTAATGTTCTTGAATCTGGGCCTTAATTCTTGGTACATAATTCATTACAGACAAGAAGATTCTGACAAATTCTTCTGTAGTTTAAAGCTCATGGCTTATTGGCACAGTTTTGCAGCATAGAGCAGTGAGAGCATTTACAGAAAGTCATGAACTGACTAATCACATACATTTTAACACACAAAGAGTGATTTTATGCTGGAAAAGTGCAAGCCATAAAAATGACTGGCTTGTTCTCTGCATTAAGAATTAAAATACCTTGGCTCAAAGCAAGACTCCGATTTCATTATTTGGAGAGCTTCAGTCTCCTCACATCACAAGGGAAGAAAGAGCCCTGCCACACTGGGCATGTTTCATACTCTTTCTCATCCTGGATCCCCTCCAGTTTTGCCAATAAAAGGTTGGACGCCGCAGCTGAGTCACAGATCACCAAGGTGCAGACAACAAAAGCCCCCCATAATGGAGCTCACAAGGAGAGAAGTATTGAGTTTGAAGTCCCTGAGCTGACAAGGGCAACAATCTATAATGTAGAGAAAACTGAGGCCTCCCACTAAAAAAAAAAATGATGACACAGACAGGCAAAGTACATGTGCCTGAAAGCAGAAAGGGCTTATCGGACACTTTTTGAAGGACAACGGTAAGCCAGATGTCCTCAAAGCACTTTTGTGCTGCTCAATGGCTTCACATGTATGAAATGTGAATTAAGGCACATTCCATGGGGAGGCATTATTGATTTTAGGGGAAAAAGCAGTGATTCAAGGGTAATCCCTAATTTGTCTATCAAAATGATTTCAATAGGTGTTTTGATGCTGGAGTACATTTACATTTACATTTATTCATTTAGCAGACGCTTTTATCCAAAGCGATGTATAAAAGTGCATATAGTGGGCAAACAGGCACAAGAACAAGATGTGTACAGGTCATACAATGCAGATAGTGCTGAGGCTGGGTGCAAGGTTCTTTGCATCCATCGCTAATGCTAGAGAAGGCTGCTGCCTTTTGGAAATTTTTGAATAGTTATTTTACAAATTCAGAATAAACTGATAATTGAGAATATTGATATCAATGAAACCTAATGGTGTCAGATGTAGATGTAGATCAGGCAGGCAGGTAATAAAACAAAACGGAAAGTAACTATATTAGCTTGTTGTTTCTTTAATACTACAGTTTTTCCTAACAGCAGCACTTGTAAATACACTGCATTAATTAAAGGCAAATAGTTTTTTACAGGCCATTTGACTGTCAGGGAATGTGGAGCTAGCATACAAGGGTTATTGGCTACTAATTTATTAGGAAATGGTTGTGACAGTATTCAGTAAACAAACGTCTATCCCCTGGATGGGAGACCAGATTAATAGATCTCAGACTGAGTTTGTGACTGAGCATTAACTGTAGAATAGCAGCTCAAAATTACTTTCATTAAGATATAAATAATGTGCTGGAAGTAGAGTAATGTCTCTACCACTCAAGGTTCTGATTCCCTCTGCTTTTTAAAGCCCTCCTATCCTAGTGTATTAGAGGGAATGGAATTGCTTTGACATTGTACATTGGGTGATGCTATTTCCCTATGCCAGATAAGTGGGCACTCAAGGATGTAAACACTTGTGTAATTGTAAGAACAGCTGAATATAGCCAGTGCAAGTACTGCACAACAGTGTCAAATTAAACTAGCATGAATCAGTTTAAAAGATCAGTGGAGGCCCAGCTTAACTACAGCTGTGTGCTTATTACTTATCTGTACCTTTATAGTATTTCACAGCTGGGATTTACAAGATTTTCCTCTATATTGACCAGAAGCATTTCAACATGCTGAACAACTTCAAAAAAGGCAGCTGGCAGATAAAATTGTGGAGAATGCATTTTATTAGAAATCTTTGAGGTTGAATTTGCAATAATGAAAAGGTGACGACTTTCACTCACTGTAAGACATGGATTAGACTACTTATACATGGTTTGTGTGTGTGTGTGTGTGTGTGTGTGTGTGTGTGTATGCATGTATTTTTGTCTCAGTAATTTATTGTAATCTAGGAAACATATTTGACATCATTTCTTTTGGTAATGTCAGTAAATTATATATATTTTGAAGTTGAATGGCCATGCCATGCTGAGAGCAGCTTTTTAGTGTTCACTGTGAATGTTTTAATGATGGGTCACAGTAAGTGCACAAATGCAGCTTTCCCACTGATGTCAGGTCATCAGCATGTCAGTAAAGCATATTATATATATAATATATATGCAGAAAATAAATTCCAGATAAATACATTGTGTTCATTCATTGCTATATAAGAGAAGTATATGTGTAGGACATAAGTTAATTATTAGGATATCTTTGGTTGGGTCCCTGGGTGACACATGCTTGAGAAAACGTTCATGAAGAGAGGTAGGTATGCATGATTTTTTTACCAGTGAAAAATCAAGCATCAGCCCAGTTCACAAAATTGCGTGAGAGTTATCTAGATTTTATCCAAAATCTTCATTAAAAAAAAGATCAAGTGAAGCTTTTCTAAAAACCCAAAAAAAACCCAAGAGAGATTTTTCTACCCTGAGGAGAGCTGAAAAATTGAATATCTCACAGAAATAACATCGCTGTGAAAACACCAGAGGAGAGAAATCTATACCTGGTCGATGGCCACGGTGTCTTTGCTTTCCTTAGCCAGGAGGGAGCAGAGAGCTAATTTGAGCAGCTTGCCAATGTGCTGCAGGACACACAAAACTATGATGGAGTTGGTAGATTGGTGAGAGTGATGGGACACACGCACACACACACACACACACACACACACACACACACACACACACACACACACACACACACACACAACTGATGGTGTTCTAACACCAACAGGAGAATATAGCACTAGGCATCACCAGGGATTGTAGGAGCTGCACAAAAATACACTGTAAGAAGGCAACCTTAGGAAGCAGTACCATTACCTACAAGATCAAAATTTTAAGGGTTAGGGTTTTGTAACCAGCTGTGTTGTAGAGGGAACTCATTAATGGCTCCTCCAATTTGCTCCCCTAGTAGAGCTGAATTCAGTGCATTAAATAACTAAGAACACGTTGGAAAAAAAACATTGACAGAGTAAGTAGCTGATTAATTCAAAGCTTTACTTACTTCAGGCTGCCCTCATTATGTTTTATACACATTATAACTCATCCATAATGAAGCAAATTGGATCCAAACTGAAAGAAAAATCATGTCTCCCATGTCAAACAACATATCACTGACATCCTTATCTGACCTCCACAGCCTCCCCCATTGGGCACCTTGCTGACTTCAGAATCATACACCTTACTTAAAAAGCACATGCTGAGCCTCCCCTGTCATAGTTAAGGGCTTTAAAAGCCCAATACAATCCTTCCAGAACCCTACACGCTCAGGCAGCTAACCACCTAACCATCTAACTAAGAATCTCCAAAGTCAAAACAGGTAGCATGGCATTTGTTTACTTAGCTTTGCCTTCACCATGTTTTGGTATCAGACTCAATCTCATTATTTATACCTAGACCCAAGACTAATATTTTTTAGCCACGCATACTCCAAAAGTTTCCAATTGGTGTGTGCCTACCTCTGGCATGGCAAACTGTGTGCTTGCTTATGGCATTGTGCCTCCTTAAGGCTTGTGTGGTTCAGTCACTTAACAGTGTAGGATTTGTTGTTTTTCTATCACTCCAATGCTACTTCCATGTGAAAAAATTCAATATGTGGATGTTGTTTCAAACTCAGATAGCCTGGCTAGCCACAGCTGAAGGGTTTTCCTAATAAAGCAAAGGTTGACATACGTTGGAAACAGGTAAGGAGAGACAGGAAAAGCTGCACGCTGAGTTATATTTGAACAAAGTGGATAAAGGTCACAGGCACTGGTGTCCCCTAGTGCTATGCTGTTGTTAAAATACCTGTTCTACTCCGAAACTGCAACCTGCTTTCCAAAACGTATGTGAAATTTGTTGGCATGACAATTACAGAAATTACAGTATCAAGTGCTCCAGAACAAATTATATTTGTTATATTTTTCATCTATATTTGTCTGTAGGTATCTGTCTTTGCATCCTCATTGCTCTTTTAAATTGTTCTGTTTACAATTTATTATGTTGCAAAAAGCACTTCTGAAAAAATCAAATGATAGGTTCTAGACTACCAAAACAAAACTAATTGTTGGTAGCAGTAGTAGTAACTGCAGTAGTAAAGGTATTATTAAGGTTTAATATCTTCAGTCAAAAGAGTGACTTTAAATTCAAATACAGGCTATAACAAATGATAATAAATTATTTATTCAGTGCACCTTGGTGAAGGGTGCTATGATTAGTGTCTCACCTGGGCTTCAAATTGGCTGATTACTCAGGTTACAATTGTCCTATTCTCCCAATTTTCTATCCATAATTATATATATAGATTGTGGACTGTAACCATAAAAGACAGAGGGAGGACATTGGTGGACTTCCAATTGAGTAAATGTCTCTTGAAAAGCCTACTGTTTCAAAGTCCACATGTGCATTACCAGCGTTCAAGAGCTGGAGCTTATGGTTTATGTACAGTCCATATCGTAGATGTACTGTATATTTTGTGCAATTTATGGTCAGAGTAATCTTACAATTAAAAAATAGAACAATAAACGAGATCCCAAGATACAGCAGGTTACTCTAAAGCGGACTTGAGGAGGAACTGGGTAACAGAGGAGTACATGGCCAATTCAGTAGTCAATAATCAGTTGTTACAGGCACAAAACTGACACTACTGGAATTCAAACTAACCAATAGGAACAATGGATCAGAACTAATAGTTCCAAACTAATAGTGATAGTACCTTTTCATAATGCTGCTAAGGACTAATGGACAGAGTGAGAAAAGCAAGTAATAATTCCACTGATGTGATATTTTTACATTCTTGCCCATTTTCATCAAAGTCGAACGGTAAGTTGATTTTGAGGTATGTGAATTCAAGGCCATGAAACATTTTGTCCTTTTCTTAATTACAATATTTCATCTAACGCCTAGGTGTTAGCCAGTTTTGTTCATTTTGAACACCAATGAATAGATGACTACTTACACCTGAACCATGCATTACAAACAGAAAGAAAGCTTTATGTTTGTACAGCAATGTTTTCAAAAACTAGAAAGCTGAAGCTAAAAATTGCATGTTTAACTTAATTGAGGAAAATAGAAACAATCCTAGATAATAAAAAAAATATTGGTCAATAAATCAATATTTCATGGACACAGTGCTAACACGTTTGTGTTTTTCGTGGACAAAACGCGTTACAGTGTCACGTTTCGTAATGAATTTATGCGTTTCGTAGCACAGAAGGCATTCTGTCTACAAAAGCAAAACATTGATGTCTATGAAAGTTCAAGCAGCCTTTGCTTTCGTGGATGGAATGCCTTCTGTAACTGACGGAAGGCATTCCGTCCACGAAAGCAAAACACTGATGTCTACGAAAGTTCAAGCAGAACTTCTTTTGTCCACATAGTGCGAAGTGCATTCCACCTTTTGTCCACAAAATGAAAAGCACAATGGTCAATTCAGTGCATGAGAGGAGTTATCCATTTTAATTCTTGTCATGTCCTGCCCATACAAAAGGACATCAGTCTCTGATTTGACATTTTAGGTAAGGACATTTTAATTGATTGGTCTATGTTGCTGTCCTGGCAATTCTGAATGGCAAGCACACCGATACTGACAGGGATAGTTGCAAAGATTGTTTAGGATTAAGATTTTGTGTGATCATGGTCCCCTATAACCCTGGCTGCTAGTCAAACCAACTGATGGCCCAACACCAACCACCTTCCCCATACATTTTTATTTTTCTGAATGTACATCCATCCCATGTCCTTCTCTAAAAGCTTCACAACAGAAATCTACCACAGCAATAGGAAACTTTAAGCCACGCACATTGATGAAGCCAGAGGTGAGGCTAATAGTTACAGGCAGACAGCTTAGTTGTCTCACCTAGCCCTGCCTCTCACACATTGCCCTTTGAGCAGGAACCACAACACACACACACACACACACACACACACACACACACACACACACACACACACGCACATATAACCCTATATACACCAATGAGCCAAAACATTATGACCGCTCACAGGTGAACCAAATAATGTTGATCATCTCTAAACAAGGGCACATGTCAAGGTCTGGGTAGATTAGATGGTAAGCGAATAATCAATTCTCGTAGTCATTGTGTTGGATGCAGGAGAAATGGGCAGGAGTAAAGACCTGAGCGACTTTCACAAGGACCAAATTGTTATGGCCAGACGACTGGGTCAGAGCATCTCTGAAACGGCAAGGCTTGTGGGGTACTCCCGGTCAGCAGTGGTGAGTACCTACCGAGTGTGGTCCGAGGAGGGACAAACCACAACCCAGCGACAGGGTGTTGGATGCCCAAGGTTCATCGATGCGCAAGGGAAATGATGGCTATCCCGTTTGGTCCGAACCAACAGAAGGTCTACTGTGGCACAAGTCACAGAAAACTTTAATGATGGTTACAGGAGGAATGTGTCACAACACACAGTGCGTCGCATCCTGCTGCGTATGGGGCTGTGTAGCCGCAGACCGGTCAGAGTGCCCATGATGACCCCTGTCCACCCTCGAAAGCGCCTACAATGGGCACGCAAGCATCGGAACTGGACTTTGGAGCAGTGGAAGAAGGTTGCCTGGTCTGATGCGTCCCATTTTCTTTTAGATCGCATGGATGGCCGTGTATGTATGCGCCGTTTACCTGGGGAACTGATGGCACCAGGATGCACTGTAGGTAGAAGACAAGCCGGTGGAAGGAGTGTGATGCTCTGGCCAATGTTCTCCTGGGAAACCCTGGGTCTGGCCATTCATGTGGACGTCAATTAGACATGTGCCGCCTACCTAAACATCGTTGCAGACCAGGTACACCCCTTCATGGCAATGGTATTCCCTGATGGCAGTGGCCTCTTTCAGCAGGATAATATGCCCTGCCACATTGCACACATTGTTCAGGAATGGTTTGAGGAACATGATGAAGTGTTCAAGGTGTTGCCCTGGCCTCCAAATTCTCCAGATCTCAATCTGATTGAGCATCTGTGGGATGTGCTGGACCGACAAGTCCAATCCACAGCGGCTCCACCTCACAACTTACAGGACTTGAAGGATCTGCTGCTAATGTTTTGGTGCCAGATACCACAGGACACCTTCAGGGGTCTTGTAGAGTCCATGCTTTGGTGGGTTGGCGCTGTTTTGGCGGCACACAGAGGACCAACAGCATATTAGGCAGGTGGTCATAATGTTTTGGCTCATCTGTGTGTGTGTGTGTGTGTGTGTGTGTGTATATATATAATATATATGTCTGTGTGTGTGTGTCCTCCATGCATTGAATTTCTTGGAAAATGGTGAGAAGGAAGGTGATTATAACACAGTAAGCACAGCAATCTCCCAACACTGGTGAGAACTGTATTCAGCATTCTCACATGGACTGTTTTGTTAATGGGGGGCAACTAGCCCTTTATGCAGAGGCACACTGCTGTTAGAAAGCCTCCATCAAAGACAGCTCAGTTTCCATCCCACTTTACAGTCAGATTTAAAAAGAGGAGTGACCCTTGATGCCCCCTGTTCCCCAGGACGTATTTTATTAAACCTCACCTGCTGAGGCAGAAAATTGTTGTGCCTTGCAAAGCATGCTGGGGGATATATCTAGGCCATGATATGTGTGGTTTCCTCTTAAGAACTGCCAGCGACTATGAGTTCATCAAGGAGCAGGCACTTCTTGATGCCATCCAGTTTTTTCAGCTAATCAATGTGACATGCTGTCAAAATCAAATACATCCATATCAGAAATAAAACCCAATCATGTGGTCTTGCATGTAAGGTTAAAATGAAACAAGTGATGCTGATGTGATGTTAAACATCTTCCTTTCAGATTTCTAAATTCTGGTCAATGTCTGATACTTCTCCTGCTTAAATTATATCACCAGATATAAATGTGTCTGTAATATAATCTGTATTTTTTAAACATTTACAGTGGAAGCAATGCACAGTAAACAATCAAAAGACAACATCTGCGAATAATCTGTGAATAAAAAAATCTGTGTATAATTTGTCATCTTGACATATGCTCATCTTTAAATTGCAATGTGCTTATATTGAATAAGTATTCTTTTTATTTACTTGTTCCATTGTCTTTGTTACATTTATTATAACTTTATGTTTCATTCATATTTGTAATCTGCAAGTGACAAAAAAACTAATACTTGCTTAAGTCTGTCATATAACGTTATGTACATTTCTTCAGGTTAAACACAATCTGGGCTGTAGTGTTATGCCATAAAGTGGGAATATGACACTAAACTGGAGGTGCATCAGATTAAATAAAGTAATTCAATAAATGTATAACCTTTCTTGGCAACCCATTCATTCATTTAAGTCTGTTTATTATTTCCCTTTCTAGATATGTAAAGAATCACCCTGGCAAATGCAACTAAATTCTGAATGAACAAGGTGGTGACTTGTAGCAAGTGACCATAAAACAACTGTACCTCACAAAACAAGACATCCCAAAATAGAAAAATTATTGCCATAAAAAGGTTTAAATTGCAACCAACTAATAAAACTAATGTTATTTCCTTGACTGTTTAAATCAATTATAGTAACCTCTTTGAAAACCTCAGGAGAGAAAATTTGTGACACATCTGTCATTTTCCATTAGCCAGCACTGTGCAAGGGAACAAAGCCCCTTATTTTGATTGAATCTCTCCCGTGGCAAACGTAGGGCCTCCCCGGGGCTTACAATCATCCGTCTTTCTTGAATCGAAATATAATGGAAAAAATTGCCAACGGGTGATGGAGATTGATTCAGAAGAAACATGAGTGGCAATCAATAAGGTTGCCTGCTCAATGGAGCATTGGACTCTCTCATGCAACCTTCTCACCTGCCGGTTACATGAAGCAAAGTTGGGCAGTAAGGCGGCTAGCATGTAATTTATGATGAAGTTGTCACCATGAGACTGATATTTCATGATCGAGGGAATTTGCGGTATAATGAAAATGATTGCTTTTTCTTTGCCAAGAGAGGAATGATACGCACATTGTGAAGTGCGGCTTTGCTCTGAGCTGAGTTAGGGGCTCCGCTCAGGTATCATAGTCATGTCACAAAAACAAGTTTCAGATGTACCCACCATTTCACACAAATCACAACATGAGAGAAATGACATCTATCTGCAACAATTTGTCCATTGTGTTTGACACCTTGGGTCTCGCGCCTCCTAGTAATATCCCTTTTCACTCTGCTTCTTCATTCAGGAGTTAATGGGGTCATTGATTTCACAAGCCTTTTCTGGCGAGGTAACAGCTTCTCCAGTGTGCAGAAACCAAATAAAAAGGATCAGATATTGTAAAATTCCCTAGTGTCAAATTGCTTAATTTTGCTAGGGTCTGCCTCTTTCTAATGAAACTAAGGCTAGATCATCAATAGCTCTGTCTAACATTTATTTGTCACACTTGGCTCATGTGCTACTATATAGCATGGTAAATTAAGCCTCCTAAACTGCCTAAAACACTTAGCAAACCCTGTGACATTTTTCAAAGCAATACAGTAACTTCACAATTTCATGTGATTTGCAAGTTGAAGGCAATGATGACAAGCAATAAAAGGCCTCTTATTTTAGTGAATATTGTTTTCTGCTGAGATATGATTTATATTGTGGACATGAAACCTCAGAGTCATCAAGAGTACTCTGTCTCCAGGGGTTACCAAGGCAACTGGACTCCCAACAGCGGTACGGATGTGATGATCGATAATACATTTGAGGCAGGTCGTAGTTCAGGTGTAAGGCAGAGTGGGGTGAAAGGATCTTTTTAATGGGTCAGCTTGATAGATCCCAGTTGGAGGGAATTTTATTCACTCTAATTCTTTTCTGCACTGCAGGAATCCAAAATAACCTTATTCAGATTGATTGCAGTAAGTTAAAATGGGATCAGCTGTGGAACAGTAATGCAGCTTTTGACAGCAGATAAATCCCATTGTTGTGACACTTTCAACTGCTCTGCAATAGCTGTCTTTCATTGATGTCTGTTGTATCAATTGACTGTGATGGCTTGTACATTCACAACAGAACTTAAAATTGAACTGACTTTGACAACAGAATGTCACAAACCAGACTGTTTCAGCATGCAGTAACTAATAGGTTTTATTTTCTGAATCTGAACCTGAAAAAAACATTACAGATGTGTTATTTATTGTTGGCACAATATATCCAGCATACAGCTCTTTTCAGCTTATTTCTAGGTACATTCTAAATTGCCCACTGAGATCTGTTTTCATTTCTCAGTTATCATATTTGAAGTTGCCAAGCAGATATAGATGGGTTCTTTTCACTGGAGTGTGTTCTCATATTACCTGCAGTAAATCTGTGATCCTTTTTTCAGAATCTAACTTTCATGTGTCTTGCCATTTTATATCTATTATAAAGTTAGAGTGTCATAACAGACTGCACTGTCACACTTATGTATATTTTCATAAAAATAGAAATAGAAACCTTTTTATAGAAAATGATGACCAAAATCAGTGAATTAAATGTGTAATGTAATTGTATGCAATGTAATTATGAAAGTCCACTGCAAAAGACACATTCAAACATACATACATACTTTCAATACATTCATTTATTCAGCCCATTGCTCTTTACATATATACACTTGGAAAGTAATTGCCTGTGTCTTGCTTTTATAGCAAATTTCCAGACATCAGTTAAGGTAACATGACATAACATGTCTTTTCACCCCTATTAAAACATTAATGCTTATTACACATGCAATTCATTATGAAAAACAGTACTGTTGTGAGCAACTGCAGAGATGTATCCTGCTTGAACATATTTACAAGATAACTCACTGATGCATTTATTATTAACAATAATAATCAATAAACACAATGATTTCCCTGGCTATGAAAAGGCTGTTTCAAATAATGACAGCTATTTGATGATATACTCCAAGGAAAAGGATTACTGAGGGACTAAGAAAAGAAAGTGTCAACCATGGCAGACACAGCTCTCCACTTAGGCTTGCTATGGCTGCTGTGGTTGCTGTGGTTACGGCCCCATGGCTCTCCGCTCTAGACATAGCCACTCTGGACTCTGCATCATCTGCAATCCAACTGCATTTATTTATTTATCACTCTACTCCCACGAGAGGTCAGCAGTCACTTTGACACATGGGAGCTACGCTGTGACTGGCTAATGGCTTTCACGCCACTGAGGACCTCAGCAGAGGCAGCATATTTACACAGACTCCAACCCCCTCCCCCCACCATCCCTGGTCCATTTATAGGAACTCAACTGGGAAATCAGCCACAATCTCTGATTTGGGCCACCAGCTGAAATAAATCACACCGGGGGTGGGGGTGGGAGGGGATGGGGGTTGGTAATAAGTCTGTTTCCCTTAGCCAACTGTGCCCATAGTGCATAAAGGGCAGGGGGGGGCCTCCTTCCGCCATGTTGAAATAGATTCCCGTATGTTTTGAAAGGCCTTGCACTGGTGTCAAGGCCAGTTTGTGGATTCTGCATCAATCCCAGGGCCATAGCCAGAGGTGATTGGATCAGTCAGGAGGAGAGAGGCAGCTTGGTTATGAACACTGGTGAACTTTACAAACCAGGTCCTGAAAGAGGCCGAGGGCCATCAGGTGAGGCCCAGCATCATCCACGAAACAGGGGTCAAGTGTCCTTGATTAAAGTTAATTGACTGCAAGAAGAGGTCCAGTGAATATGTGGTTGAACTCCTGGAACAGGACCATGAGCAGACCCAATGTTCATCGCTGGTCAACATCCAATCAGTTTGTAACTGTGGAGCGGTTTCCATCATCTGTGATTTGTGACTGACCCCGGGCAATGTGGAGCAGGGGCCACTGCTCTCACAGCTGTGCTAAGTAATCAATGTACCTATCCATTATGCTGGTCTTTTTCTCCAATACAACTGAGTTTTAAATCTTAGTTCATCAGGATTGGCATTCCATTGTCGCAGTAGCAGATTTTTCTCTGCATTGTGTGTGTAGAGTTTAAAAAAAATAAAGGAATACTTCCTGCATCTATTCAAGTTAAAAGTTAGTTTGCTCCTGTGTAATGATAATGTGCATTTCAGCATGATGGCCTCCTATGATGGCAGTAAAGGTAATGTGTAAGAACATTTTATGTCGGTTTAAACATATTTGAAGGGAATAGTTTAGACTGAATAGACCCCACTGGTAAAACTCTTGTGTCTTGACCACTAGGTTATGTGTGTTTCATCCTTCTGAAAACAAAATCCTTCTGATTACAGGGGAAACCTGAATGGGTAATTTTACTAATGCAATTTTTGGGTCAATTATGGTGTGCATATTTTTATGTCTCCAGCACACCATATGAGGAAGATACTGAACATTGTGTTAGTCCTGGCGTAACCCATGTTAGCTACAGCCTTGTGCTTCACACATTCCTAAGGTAGATTCTGTCACTCACGGAATTTGTGGAGCAGGAACATCAATGTGTGGTTATCAACTACAGCTTTAGTTCATTAATAGGAATTAATAGGACACACACACACACACACACACACACACACACACACACACACACACACACACACACACACACACACACACACACACACACACAGACCCCAGTTGCTGCTGGAAATGGTATTTGTGGGCAATGAGAGGGTAGTCTTTCTTCCCTCTGGACCAAGTTCAAAACCAGTGCTCCAGTGAACACAGACACTATGCCAATGGAGATGCAGTGTTTTGGAATGTGAAACTAAGGCCATGGCTCCCTGTGGTCCTTGAAGATCCCATCATAGCACTTATAACTAAGAGTATGAGTCTCTTGGTGTCCAGGCAAAATTGTCAAGATGACCTCCAAATCATACAATAAAGTTAATCCAGCCTGGTTAAGTGCATCTGGTGAGATCTGGTGCAAAACATACAGTGACTATATTAACTGCTTTACAAAGTATATATAGTGAGCCATGGCCTTAGTTTCACATTCCAAAACACTGCATCTGTGTGTGTGTGTGTGTGTGTGTGTCCCCGTGCGTGTATGTCTGTGTGTGCTCCAAACAATGACATATTGTGTGTATAAATGTACCACTGTAAACATAATACATCCGTGTTAGTGTCAAGCCAGCATGTGAATAAGCAGATTTGCCGCATTGCTGATGTTTCTACAGGCACAGATGGCTGAGATATAAAAAACCATCTTAAGTGCCATGCCTCTAAGAAATTGAAAGTCTCTGTTGTGTGATTTAAGGTCAGAGGGTTTTTTGGGGAATTTCATTCTACTGCCACTGGCTTAACTCATAAGGTCTTTTTTGTTTTTAATTCCCTAGCATTGCTGCTCTAATTTTGTGGGGATTGACATTCAGAAATGTGTTTTCTTAGTTTCCAAAACATGTGTTTGTCCTGAAGACAGAGGATAGCACCACCCCCCTACAGTTATTTTAAGTAAAAAAAGATTCACTTTTCCCTTCATTCAAGGAACACAGAGATCTCTATATATTTTGTGTCCCTATATATTTTGTGTTGATCATTAAGCACATCTACCTTCTTGTGAAATTAAGTCTACTCATTCAGCCTGATAGAGAGTAGAACATTACCTGGATCAACAGCATGTATTTTTATCTACTGGGAGCAAAAGCTCTAGCCATAGATAAGTCTGGAATTCATTTTCCTTAACTGCCCCCACATTAACCTTGAATGATTCATGTTCTGTGGCCTGGAGGTGCTCCTGAATTTTTATTTGGCATTGTTTTCCTTCCTACAAACCAGAAACACAGAAACATTTCCATATCAGCTTCCATCTGCATACCTAATGGTTAATCTTCTACCATTGATCTGTTAAGGCTACATGCTTCATGTTGTCTTCTTATGCCCTTGAACTCTCAGTATGCCTACATTTGCAGGGTTATGTAAGCCACCTATTGTTTAATAATCTTGACAACTGAAGATTGAAGAGTAAGAGTATATTTTTACTTGTATTACTCTATATGTTTGCAAGGTATCAGCCATTGCACCTAAATAATGAGAGGGAAAAACACTTTGCTGAGAGTGGGAGAAATACAGAATACCCCTCACATCCACACAAAGCTCCATATATTCATTCAGTCAGCATATGTGGCTTTTGTCAGATTTCAATTATACTGAGTAACATCAAATGGATGAAGCTTCTATTTTGGAATTGTGACATTTCAGAGTGTAAAAACACATGATATCAGACTGGCAACCTTGGATCACTGTAACCCATTACTAAAAGGTTTTAGCTTTCATTAAAACATAATTATAATACAGCAGTGAGTGGTATCATAGAAAAGAATATACATGTTCTGATGTGT
Organism: Megalops atlanticus; assembly: GCA_019176425.1. NCBI lineage: Eukaryota > Metazoa > Chordata > Actinopteri > Elopiformes > Megalopidae > Megalops > Megalops atlanticus. Next base: position 18,584,112 of record CM032878.1, on the reverse strand, counting down.
TTCAGCTCCCATCTACTGCATAAACTAAAATACAGAGACTTAATGAGGCATGAATGACCTGCTGCTCTTCCCCCCTTTGAAGACAGGGCTCCTCTCTCATATGTGTTCTCTTTCTCTTTTCTCCTCGACTCTCCTCTGATAAGCCAAAATTGTATGCATTGTATGTATTGTATGAATTCCATACTCAATGGACACCAGTATAGGTGACTCATGTTTGTCATTCATTATATCTTTTGATATCCATGAAGTTTTAATGCATGTGTAATAACTGCTCTCAACATCAATACCCATCCTCCTCTTTTTCACATCATTTTCTCTTACTGATGCACTCACAGAGTGTTGTGTAAGTGGAAAGGATAGATTATCACCACCCCATGTTTTTCCCCATGTGTGTTTTTGTCACCACTGCTTCTGTTGCTAAGGCGATGGGGAAAAAAAACTCAGTTTGATTGCCAAACTACAGTAGTTATCCCATTCTTCTGCTCCTGTCTGTTTGCATTACCTGTTTGGTGCGTGCACAAAGTGTAGTCCTTTCCTTTAGAAGCGACACAAAGACCCTTAGCGCACTTAGTCTTGTCTTGATCGGACCTGACCTCTCTCTGGCACCTCCCCTGGGCTCATCATGAAAAGGTGATCAGGGCCTTTTCAACATCTGCTCAGCATGAATTATTCATTACCCGTTTCTGCAGGGTAGGGGGATTTTGTGAGGTGTGACTAGATTTTCTGTCCAATTGCTGAGTCTTATTTGAAGCGGCGGCCCTAATCAAGACCAGCTTGAACTGCAAGAGGGAGCACTTTGCAAAATAACCACCAATTAATGCAGTGCCTGAGCAGTGTTAAAAAGAAAGTGCAGTCAGGGGCAAAATGAGCTTTGGCCCTCATCTCTCATAATGCCACAACAGTCACCTGTCTTTTAACAGACTTGATGGATTTTTTCCCTGCATTAATGAAAATGCACAACATTTCCCTATTTAACTCAGCTTATACATTTCAGGTAATCTATGCAAAGCCTTCATGAGCATATTACTCAGAGGATGAGGTACAGCGATGTAGCATGTCTCAATTGAGTTTTCAGTTTTGTGTTATATCACTCCATATTAGTTATAAAGCACTGCCGTTGCTGAAGAATGTTTCAGAGAATAGCAATCTTGCTCATCAAGGCATCATGGGCATTTTATTAAAGGCTTAGTGTGATTTGTGTGATTTATGAACTATATAAATATTTGACACTTGAGATATATTCCTGATACACAATTATTTTCTCCATGGAGATATTGTGGAAACAGCTGAAAAGACTAACATAAAGTACTATAACCCAATTTTAAATCATAAGTCCTGAGGGAAAAATTTTAAATTGCATTTGAGAACTATTCCACTTTTATTTGGGAGGATTTCTGAATGATTTCACTGCTAACCTCATGTAATAGAAATGTACCCTAATGACATTCACAACACACAGTCTAGAACAACCTAATGCAACATAACACCCAATGCAGCCCCACCCAGGTCCACTTCTCTCAGCTTCTAGTAACATACAGTGAGAGGCTCTCCATGTTCAGTTCAGTCAAACTCCTACTCTCAACATCTTGCTTGACAGGGCACCCTTTATTTGCGCCTCTCCAGGCGGGCAATCGATTGACGTGACCTCAGGTGACCCCACTCCAGGCATTGGCTCTCTCGTTGTTTTTGTTCTGTCTTGTTAAACCCCCCTGACTTGCACTGCAAAGCCCCGATATCCCAGGACATCAGACAGCAGAGGCCGGGGGGTGGGCTTGCATTGAGCTACTGGAGGTGGGGTATGGAGGAGTCAGCCAGCTGGGGGGTGGAATACACATCGCCTAAGGGATAATGAAGTGAAGAAGAAAAACACCCCAGGAGGTTGCCACCAAGGTCAGCATACAAACGGTGGGAGGCTCGAGGCAGACGCAGTTCATGGTCTCCACTGGGTTCAGAAGATTAATATATCATCAACAGGAATCAGCATGACCATGATTAAAACATCAGATGTGTTTCTGTATCAGTGTGTTTCAATATCAATGCGCTTCACTATCGAGTTGACGATCTGGTGGTAATTCTAGATTACATCAGGGTTTTACCGGGGCACAGGATCTAGTTTGTCACTCTTTAGACTTTCCTTTTGTTTTGAGGATTCAATGTCTCAACAGCTCTTAAAGGACCTCACATGGCAAAGAAACAAGTCAAAAGTGGCATCAGTATTGACTATGTATTGATTTTAAAAGGAGTACCATCTGCAATTCCAACAGCAGAGCATTGGAAATCTGGCTAAGTGGATGAGAATTATTGAAGCTGTGGGCCAGTAGCTCACAGGAGGATTATGCCATATGCACAGCAAAAGAGCTCTTGGGAAGTGGCACATAAGTGCAGTGCAATACGTTATATTATAAATGTAAACATGTCTATAGATGTTGATGTCAATCACAAATAGAATTCCTTGACCTCCTGAAACCTTACATCTTTAAACCAGCAATCAGAATTACAGACAAACATGTTTTCAGGGTAGTCTTGAAGTGGGGGTCTTTCACCTAAAGAAAATTTATGATACCTGTGCATTCCTTTGCACATTAATTGACTATAATGTAATTCCGGCACTGTTGCCGTAAAACGGCAAGCATCAGAGTTTCAAGATTTAATTATGTCTGTGTTTTCCCAAACAAATTCCACACAAGGTTTATCTGCCTCTGGGGAACAGACGGACAAATAATGCAACCACACACTCTTTATTGGTTTGGCAGGTATATTACCCCTTTCTAGAGAGATTTAGGGGATAATTAAGTCGTTGTGTGTTTATGCTGAGGTCAGCAAGTAGTCGGATGTCAGAAGGCGTTCTTCCTCCATTAAATTGCACCGCAAGGAGCTACTGCTGCTTCTTGTTCGTGATAAGTGTATGCATATTATGCAAAGGCTATGCAAATTAAATCCCAGTCCAACCATGAGTAGCAAAGCACTCAGAGGCTCAATTTAATTTTTTTGTTGTTTTTGTTAATGAGGTATTGTAAGAAATAGACTTGTCCTTATGTCCACAAATTTCCATTAGTGCGGGAAAGACATCTATTGAGCCATTGATAAGGCAGAGAAAGTATAATCTGTTCAGCAAATCAGCACTGGAGCCACCAAATCAATGACTCCAGCAGTACAGCACATCTCCTCATATTGAATAAAAAAATGTAGGGTACAGAAAGCATGAACATAGTCTCCTCTCAGCTATTAAATTAACATGCTCTGATATGTAACCTGAAAGAAGAGGGCAGAGAAAGTAATGAAATGTCATTTGTCTCTTCAAAACATCAATAATGTATTAGTCTTTCATAAAAGTGCTGGGAAGAATGTCATAAAGTTTTTTTTTAAGTTTGTCTTGAGACCTTTCCAACTCTTTCTTTCAGGCCTAGGAGGCCAGCAACAGGCCACAGAGGGAAATGTTAAACACCTGTTCAGGCACGCAGTGTGGAGTTCAGAATTCTGTGTCTGACAACTAATACTTTCAGTAGGTCATGCCCTCAAATTATAGATATACACTCATTGATTGTACCCTGAATTCTGTAAGGGGGAAAGACATTTTAATTTAATATACCTCTGCCTATATCATTATATCATACGATATTATGCTGATGCCCTTATGCAGGGCAACCTATAGAGACTACATTTTATAGCACACATTCTCATTTTATTGTCATTTTTTTCATCTAACTATTCACTGAAGAAGCACACTAAACATAATTCAGCAGTGCCCTGTCTGTGACTTGAACCTACAACCTTCTGGTCACAAGTTATTCCCTAATTGCTTTTCTGGCTTTTATGTACATTTAGCCACTTTGCATTGCTGCTGTACCATTTTATTGTAGGTCCACTGTCTGGCAAGAATTCCAGTTTTGTAGATGTTCAGTGAGAGAAAACACAACTGAGCTTCTCTGAAACATTTAGTTCTAATCCTTCTACAGAAGCATTTTGAAGGACTCAGCATTTATTTTAGCATAATGACCTGAAGATCAATTGACGATGCTTGGTGCCATTGTATGAATTTCCCTGGCCCTTGCCAGGGTGCCACCACACATCAAAATCTATCCTATCCCATCCATGTCACAAGTAATTTGTCACCATCACCCACTACTGCAGTTAGGGCTTGCGGTACATCTAGTGCCATTCTCTCTGGCCTCCTGTAGCAGCTCTGGTATTTTATCTCCCTTTTTTGAGTTATCATTTTAAACATGTTCCCATAAACATGAATGTTATTTCTGAGGTGTTTGTTTGGTTATATTAAGCCAACTGTAAATGTCCAGTTTGCTTTAATTCCGTGTGAGATACATGGAGGTTACACAGAGGTCGGACATGAGGGGGCTGGGCCAAACCAAGGATACTCTTCTTTCTGAGTGAAATGCATTTACCACCTCCAGCAACAGGCAAGCACTCAAGTGTGACCCAGAGAGGTGAATTAACCTTAACAAGGGTTGTACCACCTCCTGGGCTTTGAATGACTCATAATTCCAACCACTTGAAGTGGCATAGTGTTAGAATGAATCTGAGTTTGTGCATGGTGTTCTCTGTCTGTTTCTGCTAATTCCAATTCTGTTAAGGTGTTAAAAGCTGTATACTGTAGTCTACAAACTGGTATAGTTATACTGGACAATAAATCCATTGCAAAAAACTTCCAGGGTGAACACTGGATTAATAATTATGTCTTAATGATTTCTTGATTAGATTTTGATTTATTTTTCAGTGAAAAGTGCAGACATATTATATTCAGAATTCCATTATTCATCCTCTTAATTATACAAATAAATAAATAGACAGGTCTGCCCTTTTGTTACTAGGAGTGCCTCACAAGGAGAAATGGCAGAGAAAATCATTTCTTTTTTCAACATGAACAGCTCCTCTTGCTGAGGAATTCTTGCCGACGCCAGTTTCAGAAGAACAAACGGGATTAGCATCTCCCTGGGCCTCTCATACAACAGCATTGAAGCTAATTAATGGTAATTAAGCCCATTTCAATTCAAGAGGATTATAAGCATTTTATAAAAAGATTACTTGCATCAGAGTCCTTCATTTTGGTGCGGCTAAAAATGTTCCTCATTAGGGTCTGAAAGGCCAAGAGATAAACCAGCTGATGTACTGATGATGGGATAAAGTCGGGAAAAAAGAAATCAAGTATTTTGGACAATGTAATTAAACCCGTGAAGGGTTTGGGAATGTGCTCAATGTGTCTTTCGCCTCAGGAATTGCATCTGGGAACAGTTCAAGTAACAGCACAAAACCATCACTGCCACTCTCCCAAAAACAGTGGAGCGAGTGATGATAAAAGAGACCTGGCCCACAAACTGCTGCTGTCACTCATTCCATGCAGGGGTGATACTTTGACAAAACATCAGTGCTTCAAACTGGAATTCCTGCATTTTAAAGGCAAGTTGAATGCGGCTCCAGTGGAATCATTTAATGTGCATTGACACATCATGCCTTACATTTTGTTTAGGCAACAAGAGGGTTATAGGGTGAATATATAGTTCTTCAGTATGCCAAATGTATTTTGTGTTGTAGTAGCATGTAGCTAGAATAAAATGGCAAAGAGTCAAACTCAGACCATTACCCCAGTGGGAGAGCCACAGTTTTGTTCAAAGAGTGATTGCCTTTGATTAATTAAGTCTGAAAAAGAGTGTTCTGTCATAGTGAGAAAAGATCACAATGTTTTGAATTCAATTTTGCCCTCCTAAAAGTGTATTAAACACACAAGGACAATTAATGTCAACAGTAGAATAGCAGTCCTTCTGAGTGTTTCTAGGTTTACTGTTTATAGAAACAAGACTTCTTATCATACAGTTAATTGATAAGGCAAGACAGATTTGTGAAATTCATACCAGATACAAATATACAACTTTGACTTGTTGCACCTGGCTCCACAGATATTTCTGTGTGCCTCACCATTACTTATGCCTGGAGGACTCTATCAGTTCAGCCTGAACCTTTTCGACCAAGAATGGAGAACTTCGACCCTGTTAACCCAGATAACGGCTTTTTCTTGCATTTGGTATAAATGGGTTTTCCCAAGTTATAAAACCCAAAAACACTACCTGGATCTGAAAGTGGGTCCCAGATCGGTTTCATTGTGAAAGGGGATCCTGGATTATTTTTTTGCATACAGCACACCCCTTAGTTTTGGACCCAAATTTGTCTATTTTAGGTTGCCAGTATTATCACAATTTTTGTCATGAAGGACATCTCCTGTGTCAATTGTTTCTGACTTCAGGTTGATAATATACTCTCTTGGAATCGCTCACAATTCTATTCAAATGAGTACACCACTGCTTCTCAAACTGGAGGTTGCAAGATTGTGGGGAATTTCGAACAGATTAGCAAGATGTATTAACTGACAGAGGGAATAAAATAAAATGTGTCTGAACCAGGGTTATTTGTAACAACTCGGGCAAGGACTCGGTCGCAGACCACAGGAGCTTCGGGTTCCATCGCAAGACAAGATCGCAAACACGAAACAGGCAGGGTCGAAACCAGTAGAGCAGTCCGTTGGCGGATCCAGAATCAGGAACAGGAACTGGCAGGGTCGAGAACCAGACGGGCAGAATCTCGGGCGATCAGGGCAGAGCGGCAGGCAGGAATCAGGTCGAAGATCAGGCAAGGTTGAATACAGGAATAGTACACAGACGATAAACGGCAGGGACAAAACAGGCGAGAGAACACACTGCAACGAACTGGCAACAAGACAGGGACACGCAGGGAAGATATAAGGCAGGGCTGACAAGGGGATGGGAAGATAGATAGATAGATAGATAGATAGATAGATACTTTATTAATCCCGAGGGAAATTCTGATATCCAGCGGCATATACAAACATACAACATCACTCCACACAATACTCCGAGACACAAAATTCACACAACATAACAGGGGAAAGAAAACTAAAAAATAAAATAAAAGACAGTGAGGTGATGGTCTCTATTGGTACTTGTCAGTGTGTGCCAGTGTAAGAGTAAGTTGTAGGGCGTGAGTGTTGTGGTGGTAGTGCAAAAAATGAAACAGTGCAAGGATGAATATAAGTATATACAATATGACATATTATAGATATATGTATAAGCAGCATAGACAGTATAAACAATATTAAGACAGTATAAACAGTATGGACACTATAGACATAACGTGAGTGTTTCTACCAAAGTCTCCACAAATATTGGTAGTAAGTACAAAGTGTTGGAGGGAGAGATAGAGAAGGCAGTGTCAAGCAGGTGTGCAGGCAGGCAGGTGAAGACAGTCAGGTAATCAGGTGGGCAGCGACAGGGCAGAGAGCAGGGCAGGGCTGGAACACTGGGAAAAACAAAAGCACATGGACAGGGAAAAAAAAACACCACAGCTAGGGGGGCGGAGTATTGACATTATTATCGTATACTAAAACTAAAACTAAGACGAAAACTAATGCCTTTGAGACATTTTCGTAAACTGAAATAAAATAATTTACCCAAAGAAAATGTAAAACTAAAACTAAACGAAACTAATGAAGAAAATAAATAAATAAAAGACAAAAAATAATTGTCGCTATCGTTTCAAGTCGGCAGACGTCGTGTCCATTAAAGGCGGCGGGTGTCACACTCAGGGGTGGTTTGTTCCTTAAGCTGCGTTTTAACCGAACACGACGCGAAATTTCGCTTCGCTTTCCTGGCACGGGTTTGATCGCTTGCCTGAAAAATGAACACGCGAATTTCGCGTCACGTCACAGCAAGCATTTTTCATTACACCAACGCTGCTAGCAAGTTTGCTAGACACAATAGAAGACAGCCAAGTTATCTTGTGTTGCTAGCTCGCTAGTTAATTGGCTTATATAAATAAGGCACACAAGCAGTTTGTCATTTCTTGTGAACTGTCTTTTTTAAGAAGTAATGTTCCTCTAAATTTTCAAAGCTAATGGTCAACACAACGATAGGTCCACGTTTTGAAACGTCAGTTAACGGACAACACCAATCAGCCTGAGAGTTCTGGAAAGGGGGCGAGCCTTCTAGCCCCACTTGAGGGTGATTGGCCTTGCCAGGCGAAATTTTCGCTCGAGTTGAACATTTTTTAACTTAAGTGAACGCTCATTACGCCCATTTCGCGTCACTCGCAGTTTCGCCGCGATTAACTTTGCCCATTCGCCTCCTGCCGTTGACTTTTCATGCATTCACGACGCGCGAAAATTTCGCGTCGCGTTCGGTTAAAACGCACCTTTAGGGCGATCGGGCGACGCACCACTAAAGGGGGAAAGGGAGGAAATTTTTCTATCGCATTCTACCACAGTGCTACGTTAGCTGTGACTGTTCTAGACAGTTTGTCCTGCCTCTGAATATCATTGTCCAATCAGCGTCAAGTCGTGTTCCATGGAGTACCGCCCCTTTCGGTCTGGTTGAAAATCGCCCAGATCGCTCTGATAGACTCTCATGTTAAGGCATTTTTTCAAACTGCAGGCGCTGCAATGCAATCTGTATGGGTTCCGGGTGGGCTTGCACTAACGTGCTTTCGTCATGCGTAATCTGGTGTAGTAGTGGTGTTAAAAACGATTTTTTTAGTGATTTGGTTCCTTTCGTTCAGTTCAATAAATTGATTCGAATCTTTGACTCACTCACTCGTTCATTTCCATATCCGGTCGGGCAGCATACACGAATCTGTAAACAGTTTTATTGCATTTTAAAAGTTACTCTACATTGTTCCAAACATCATGTCCATTATTAGCCTGCTCTGCGGCAAAACAGCACGTGTGAAACCAAATTTCAATGGTTTCTGACACACAAAATTAATTAATAATAATTAAATCGTAACATTAATTATGTGAAACTGCACCATGCTATTCAAACAATCATGCAGCCGCAAAGTATACTTCGTCTTTAGGAAGGTAATAGAACCCCACATTTTAACGCGCATAATAGCCTAAGTACATGTCATTTGCTAAAACTAAAAAAAGCACTGAGGAAAAAAGAGCCACGCTTATATCCGAAGTGAAAAACTTCGTTTTACAAGTTTTGAACTAACCGAGCCCAAACATTTTAATATACTTGTAGGCCTTGTCAGTGATGTCGTATTTTTATTTGTTGTTAATGTAGACATAGTATGCTACAAATGTGATGCATAGGCTTATGCATCACATTTCTGTTTTGTTTTGTAGCCTACTATGTTGATTTTTCAGTATTTATTAATAAGGACTTTATTCACGATAAAAGGAAATGTGATGTCAACATTCAATAAATCGTAGCCTACGTAAAATTGCGGTTGTGATAAACAAGAACTGCAATAGGCTACATTTGCGCACCTAAAATATGCTACTGCTAAAAATGTAAATATAAAATGATATTCCAGGTTGATGAGCAAAATAATATTTAATATTTTTAATTCCTATAATAATGTCACGGAACCACTCTGATTCCTTTTGCATCATCACAGTCAATGGCGGATGTATCCCAAGCCTGCTATACTGAGAACTAGCGATTCTGGCAACATGTAGTCACCAGGTCTTCATAGTCAGTGAATGTTTGGAGTCCGAAGGAACTGGTGAACTGAGGAACTTGTCAACAGTTCACCGGGTCCTTTGAGTCCGAAGGAACTGGTGAACTGAGGAACTTGTCAACAGTTCATCGGGTAAGTAGGGGGAGTTTAGAGTCTTTGTAGTCACCGGAATGGAACTTTGGCATTGTCCCACGTCGTCAGCTGTGCCGAGATGACCAGTGGGAGGTGCTACGAGAGTTTTAGCATTTCAGCCATTGGCTAGTTGTCGTCATGAATGTACTGCTGATACAGTTTTGTGATAGGCTGCTTCGTGGACAGACCGCATATCTAATATCCACTGGAGGGAGAGTTAGAGCTGCTATGCCAGCTAATCAGCGCGCATGTTTGCAAAGAGGAAGGAACGAATCTTTTAGACTAGGGATTCAGTACACTCAGTTCACCTCAAAGATTCATTCAAAAGGATTCGTTCGGTCACGAACTGCACATTACTATGGTGTAGGGATCGCCGGGGCAACCAGCGATCTTGTCACATTCAAGAACAATATGGCTAATGCTACCTCAACTCAGAGCAACTCAATCGTGTCATTAAGAGAAATACCGTGCAGTCGTCGTAGTAATAAGGATAAATTGGCAACTAAAGAATTAGGACCACCCAGACCAAATTTAAACATCAAGCAAGTATCTACAAAGGGGGGAAATCGTATAACCGGGGATTTCCGCGGATCTGGTACGAGCGGAAAATGTGGCTAGCAGGCTGCAAAGTAGCTAACGTTTTGTTCTGCTACCCCTGCTCAATGCAATGTGACGAGTCAAGTTAGCTAGCTGACTGATTTGCACAATACAATGTGACAATGTCAAGTTAGCTAGCTGTTAATTTACCCATTGAATGGGTCACCTTAGCCATCATCGCAACAATTGCCCCCCTGAGAGATTTGGCAGGAGCTGCCACTGGTCACACTCCCAAAATTCTATGTAGTCTGAAACAAATGTATCGCATGTTATTTAAATTTAGTCTTGAAATGTTGACATCTTCAATGACAAGCAGATTATTTTTCACGATGCACTAATCCTAGACAATTTTTGTCCTTAACTGAAACTATAATAAACTAAAACGAAATATAAATGAGTCCATGAAATAAAAACTAATCTGAAACAAATGAAACTACTGGTGAAACTAACTAAAACTAAACGGAAATTCAGACTGAATACAAACATATTTATGAATTTGAAAATGTAAAACTATTATAACATTGGTCTGAAAAATGTCTGTTGAAAAAACCTTTAGGCTACTCTATTTTCATCAGTCATACAGTTGCACATTTTACAATGCAGAATTATGCCACCAAAAACATCAATGTAACTGTTTCTGAGTCCCAGAGTCCCTGTCACTGCAGCATCATATGCTAAAGGCAACTGTCTTAATTCCATAAACCCTGAGAGCATGAAAATTGAATCTATCAAGTGAGCTAGCTATTGATCTAGCAAAACAAGTTAGCTGGCAAGTTTGTGAACATTTTGCAAATGGATAACTTTGTCAGCAAGGAGAGAAAAGGGATGATGAGGAAAGGGAGGAGGACAGGCAGCAGATGGGGTCTTTGACTGTAAGGCACCAATCCAGAGGAGGAGATTCCTCTTGTGCCACATCTGATGAATCAGACTGCTCCAGGCCTGCTCTGCACAGCTGCAGGTCCAGACGCTAGTGGCTCTCCCATATGGACCGCTGGCCCACTAACTCCCTCCTGTCAGATCTCTCCACCTCATCCTACAATCCATCAACAAGTCTGCCGAACAAGTGCTCCTGTCTCATTCTGTCAACTCACACATATCCATTCCTTATAACGCCTTTTCATTGGCTGCCAGTTGCTGCCCACACCTATTTCCAACACTTTGTCCTGGCTTTCTGCACTGTTTTCTCTCCTAATGCTACAAATCTGTATCTGGAAACCCCTTGCCTTCTTCCAGCACACTAAATAATCTACAGAAATGAACGTTTTCTGAGTATGAAAATGAATGCAAGCCAAAGTCTTTGTTTTGATGTTTCAAAATGGAGATTTTAATATAGTATATGGAACTAGTATAATATATAGTAGAGGAACTAGTGGGTTTTCTCCCCACGTATGGATCCAAGCCATTGACCTGTGTAAAGCAGACAGTATGTCTCACCATCACCACAGGAAGGAATTGTTTGCACACACAGTTGGTTTGATAAGGAGTCATTTGCATTTTAAAAGCTGAGTTTGAGCAATACCTATCCCAGTTTGCAACAGGTCTTTTCACACAATATTCCAAGACACTTTTTTCCTCTACCAGTGTCTGTCTGTACATCTCTTTGCTGCCTTTTGGCAGGGGATCAACTCAACTCAACTCTTCATTGCCAGGATGTGCTACAGTTTGCCCCCCCATACTTGCCTTCTCCCAGGGGCGGAGCCAATGGCTCATTGCAGAGGGGGCGAGGACCTGTGGTGGGCCCTTATACAGCCTATTATAGGCTGTATAGAGATCCAAGACAGATCCAAGGGGAAACCGTTCCAGAAGGGCGGAATGGAGAGAAATGCGGATTAGGTGTTAAGAACTGCTGTGTCTTTTGTTTTTTGTTATCATCTTTACTTTGGCACTCATTGCGCTGTTTTTGAATTCGGATCCTGTTAGTTGCCCTATACCCTGTAGTTGTATAAATGAGCTAGTACTGCATCCTCAAACAGACTTTGCTCTCAACTGAGAACTACTGTCTCATTGTGGAACTGTACACATCCTGACCCCGTACTGTCGCTCTACTTACTGTATGCACTTTTGTATGTTGCTTTGGATAAAAGCATCTGCTAAATAAATAAATATAGATGTAATTGTAGTTGTGCTATGTCAGCACAACTCATTGTGTGAGACCATTTTTAAATACCGCGGCTCCGTCAGCAGTGACGGCGATGGGAAATAAAACAAGACAGCCAGCGATCGCCTAGTTCCTACTTTGGGACTCGAACACTGGGCGTAATTTTTCTGTTTGTACACTTACACAAGGATACCTACTGGACAGCGAATAAAGTTTTCTGTAACTCTATTGTGTCTCTGCTCATTCAAAATAAATATCGCGGCTCCATCAGCAGTGGCGGCGATGGGAATTAAAAAGTAGCTGGCGATCGCCGAGCTTGTGCTTTGGGACTCAAACAGGGGGCCTAATTGTTTCGATCGACCCCGAGCTAAGTTTCTCACCCTCGGAGAATGCTAGCTGTAGTGATGCCATGCTTCTCTTTGCTTCCAGTGGGGTGTGAGACCATTTTTAAATAACCTACCATGGCTCCGTAAGCAGTGACGGCGATGGGAAATAAAACAAGACAGCCGGCGATTGCCTAGCCCTATTTACTACTTTTGGACTCGAACAGGGAGCGTAATCTTTCTGTTTGTACACTTACACATGGATACTGGACAGCGAATAAAGTTTTCCGTAACTCTATTGTGTCTCTGCTCATTCAAAATAAAATATCACGGTGAGAAACTATAGCTAGGGGTCGGTCAAAACCATTACGCCCTCGGTCTGACTTTTTATATTTTGCCGCAATCAAGGTATACAAACAAACTTTATTCTAAATATTCAACTAAACAACAAAATGCATGTTCAGTCAGGTAGATTGGACCCAAGGTGGGCCCCTTTGTAACTGGAAGAACCGTGGGCCCGGGGCAGCCGCACCGTCTGCCCCCCTGCTCGCTCCGCTACAGCCTTCTCCATCACCTTCTGAAGACTCCCCTCTACAAGCTGTCTCTTCCAAGTATGAATGGACTTAATATTTCTTAAGTAATTGGGACATTTGCTAATATGAAATGCATTTGCTGTACTTGTACTTTCCAACTCATGTTAAGCCATTTATTGTCTTCTTTGTTTTTACAAAGATGATGAGAATTCCAGATGAATATAACAGCAGGTTGAAAGGGAAACATATTATCATGAGTTATTCATTGTCAGGCCCAGATGTGGCTTGGCTGTCTGTGATGTAAAATTCCAAGTGCATATATACAGAGCACTCTGCCACATCATAGGAAACATGGGAATCTTTGTGGGTGTACTGAATAATGATGAACTAACTATTTGTTAAACAGCTGTTTACACTGACAGCTGAAGCAATGTAGGTACAGGAAGAAGTTTGGCAAAAAAAAAAAGTCATTTGTAAATGGAAACCTGTTAAAAAAAACCTTGATAATACAATACCACAATCTGCACAACCAGCATTGTCTCTTGTGACATTTAAGAACTAATAATGTCAATTTAACAATAAACATGAATTTAACAACTACTGCGATAGAACACTGACAGTTGGACACACAAAATCAAAATTGCCTGCAATTTTTCTCGATCATTTTTCACTTAATTAATTGAATTCCAGTTCATTTCCTGAATTGACTGAATTAAAATGGATTTTTGGCAGTAAGCAACAGTTTCCTGATTTTGTTCCTCTTCCAATACACCAATGACATAAAGGCATTTTCGCTTGGTGAGAGTGTTATATTGGTTCTTTTCTACTATTTTTCTTTCTTGATTTTCATCAGGCCTGGCATTCAAGAGGCTAAATCTGCTCATCACAGGTGGTCAACCTCTGCTCTGACTAATGAGGTGATGTAGTGCTTACATAACAGTCAAACTTATCAAATATATCATGCGTGCATGATCACTTCATCAGATTGACACCAGAAACAAATCTGTTCACTTGTTACACTTTTCTTATTACACATACATTTATAAATATGTGCTGAGGTCCAGTTGATGCTGAGTAAAACTCAAAATTGTTTTTAAAAATGAGGGAACAAACCCTCAGGAAATGTAAACAGAATCTAAATTCCACTTCTGTGGAAACAGGACATTGTTTAAAGCAACCAAAAGCTGAAACTCAATTGCATAAAATGAATATTTCGATTGATGAGGACATTAGGGAGCTGAAAATTCTACAGCATCAGAATTTCACCCGCTATTGTGCACAGCAATGAGGAGCAGAACATTTTATTACTCTGCTCACACCGGCTGAATCTGATGTTGAACACAACTTTCAGACAGACATGTATGCCTCTTGCACCTTGGAAAGAGCAGGCAAAGGATATAAGTGAATATTTTTTTCCAAAGCTATGCAAATTGTAACAAGCAAAATGATTGTTAATAAGCTACATTTACAAACAAAAATCCCATGTGTTTAATTCACAGCATTTGGCAAGCAATTATTCAAGACCAAAATAATTCACAGGATTTTTCTGCCAGTGCAGCCCTGAACAAGACATTTAGATTCTGTAGAAGTATATCAAATTATAGATGACACCTCACCTCAGTATGGGTCCAGTCAGAAACGGTGCAGTTTCACCAGCTTTGCAGAAGTATGTACCCTAACAGCTCATTTCACAATGCAGAACTGTGAAATTTCTATGGTCATTAATGAAAACAATAGGAAGGTGGACATTTTATTTTGCTGACAAGTCTGTGTCCATTGTTGACAAGTGTGTGTCCATGGGGATGTAAAAAGTCTGCCAGAGCACAGCAGACGAAAAAATAGATTATAAACTGTACCTTTATTCCTACCATATTCTTCCTTACGCTACAACATCTATCCGAACAGAACAACAGTTGTATGAATTGTATCACATAGCTGGCAATGCTTCACAGCTTTACAATACCTCTTGTTACATCATGCCCACTTAGATATGCAGAATATGTCTTACTATACCATACTTGCCGTATCATGTCGTACTGATCAAACCATTATTATACAGTTCTAGCATGCCAAATCACAACTACAGACTCTACTTTATGTAACCTAATTAAAATAATGCTGCAATAATACTAATATTGACATTACAGGAATAACATGTGGTTTACATACAATACTATAACAGCAACAATTAATAATAACTATAATAACATTCCTTAAAATAACACATGTACATTATTATTCTATATGACATTTTTAAAAGCATGCTCTGGTGCTGTGAATTTTCCTTTCTGTGTGCTCCTGAAAATCTGTCTTAACATATTGAAAGCTGTGCTTTCAATGTGCCAGAGATTCAAAACAGGGCTGGATTGTTCCACATTTTCCCTTCCTTCCAGGAGAAAAATATTATCAAAGCACTTCCCATATTCCCATGTTCAATTAACACACACACAGCTTTGAAATAGATTGATGTTGCAGAACAACTATAGTATAGTCACATGGTAAATTAAATACGGCTCTGGTGGATGAATTAATCATTTTAATTGCAGCATTCTAAATTTCATCACACGGTTCATGCAAATTTTTTTGTAATTTGCATCTTCAGAATTAATGCTATATTTCCCATTAGCCTGCAGATCACAATATTTGTCAAAAATACCAATTAAAATGTAATTACAATATTTATTTGACTTACAAGGCACTGTTCTGAGTGACTTAGTTTATATCTCTTAAGGAAAGAGCTGATAAGTGTTATTATCTGAAGATTTAATAGATTTTTAATTGTATTTAACATTGTTTTGATTAATTAATGTCAACAGACCAAGTTCATATTTCCATTTGTTTCCTTTTTACAGAGAAAAAAATATTGTTTTTTTCTATTGCAAATCTCCAAGCAGTTCAATCACTGTATGATTCTTTTTGCTCTGCTAAACACATCCATGTTCACAAAGTGAGAAAGAAACCTAATTATAGGAATTATCAAAACCAGCCATCAGGGAAACACACACATACTTTCTCAAAAACTGTGTCTGGTTGTCATCTTATTTTTCCCTCCTTGGTGGAAATGAAAAAGATGCCGAGTGTGCAGCCACCACAAATATTTCCCAGGGGCCCGGGCTGTTTCTTTTAATTCAGGAAACAACATGACGGAAACACTGAGTCAAGGAAACGGAATGTGTTTCTGTGTTCCTCCTCTGGGAGGGGGGATATTTGAGCTGCAAAGGTGCAGGGGTGATATGGGAAAGTGTGGCCCAGCCAGAATCTTGCCGTCAGAGGTGACTGTGCTTAGCCTGGACCATTTGGAGGAGTCCACAGTCTCAATGGAATGACTTTTACAAGCCTTGGCAAATCACACTTTTTTTTTTTATAAAACATGTCCATTGTCGATGTCTCTATACACTCTCAACACTACACACATGCTCATACTCACATACACAAATACAAACACACAATCACACACACACGCACATGCGTGCAAAGCAATTTCCACGCATTTCAGCCTCAGACAGCTGTGCTTTGCAAAGTCTGTGGAATGGCTTTTGCAAGCCTGAAGGGGTTATAAATTTTATCAGGCTGCTTTTTTCCCAAAGCATTTACTGTAGTTTATTAAATATAACATATCACATCTCATCTGAAATATCATCATATCTCCCAATGGGCTGTGGGCTGTCTAAAGAGTCAAAGGACTAGACTGGAGAAATACAGGTGCCCAGAAAGCAGCCAAAAGAGCAAACCAAAACAAGAAATGTTGTGAAATTTTAATTAGCTAAATATGCTGGACTAATAAACTAATAAACCACAATAACATGATGATCACAGAACATACAATACACTGGCTTTATGCATGCACACAGCAAGCTGGGCCACAATGTATTTTGCCCTGCAGGTAGCTGCCTGCTGAGTGTATGTATAAAAGGCAGTATATTGTATGTTCTTTGATCTTTGAGTTAGTCCAAAAAATATAATAATAAGGCCTAGAGAGCCGTTTGTATTTGTTTATTTTTTTTACAGTGTAAAGTGTTCTAAACACAAAGTCCTGGGTTTAAAAAGGGAATATTTCAATAACCATGCTAGTCACTACTGGATAAGGTCTGGCATACATGAAATGCCAAAGGGCAGTGAAAGCATTTCAAAATATATTTAGTAGGGCCTGATTGAAATTACATTTTTAAAAAATGTGGACTAAATGTCATAGTAGGCAACTGTCCACAGGGGTAACTCTGAGAGTCAACTGGCCAGAGGAGAATCATTTAAAGGTATACTGTTCAGGACGAAGATAAAAAATAAAATATAATTGATAGATAATATGTTGCTGACATCACCCATTATTGTGCTGAGAGAGTGGGTTATCTTCTTCCTTTCTTGATTGTTCAGGAAAAATGGTAACCAGCAAATCAGCTGGCCTACTGACTATTTTGGCCATTAATTTGGTGAGTCTTGGATTTCCAATCTTGAATGTAAAGGTATGCACGCAACGAAATGAAGACTGCGGTTTTCACCACATGAAGAACCAATTCACAGAAGCCAGGTGGGTGTTTGGTGATAGCAATGTTTCTGGCCAAACACCTGAATACTGAATTAGCAAGAGAATGAGAATGCCTGTTTTCAACAAAATTACATATTACTGGTTGCATGTGTGGTGTTTTGCTTGCTGCTTAAAAAGATATCTGTCATTCCAAATCAAAGAAGCAATTCAGTTTCCAAATGACACATCCACATCTAAATTTGAATGAAACAAAACAAGGAATTGGCCTCTACCAAAAAAAGGTTTATCTAGGTTTTTCAGTCAAATGCTGATCAAGCAAACATTGCCAAACATACTGCTTGGTGTAATTCAGAAATGGTCACAGAAAACTCACTTAATAGTAATAATAATAATAATAATAATAATAATAATGCAGTGTGGTAATAGTGGTAAGGCAAAGGGGATAAGAAGCAGGGCTCTTAACCAAAAGGTTGCTGGTTTGAGGTAGCACTGCTTTTGTACCCTTGGGCAAAGTACTTAACCCACAATTGCCTCAGTAAACATACAGTGGTATAAATGGATAAAAATTGTAACCTATGTAAATCACAATGGGATATTTCTAAGCTATGCTAGAATGTGATCAAAGATTATCCTTAAGATGTCCTTAAGATTCAAGGAGTCGTGATGCAACACCTTGCAACTACATATAGTGGGGAATTATGTGTAAGATTCTTGAGAAATGAAAGCAAAAACTCCCATTACTCCCATTAACTGAAAAGTAGAAAATCTCAGTCTAAGTCTCAGTCTAAGTCTCCAAATAGCAACTGAAGGTAAATCTTCAAGAAAATTAACCTTAACACTACTGTGCTAATATTCTGTTATGACTGGCACAGTACAAGAATATGTGTTTGTTCCCTTAATTGAAACCTACTCAGTGATACTTGAATGTGATTTTGTTAAAAGAAGGGAATGAATGAAAATGCTAAGCTCTTCTTGAAAGCACAATATTAAGCAACACGCTTATATCCATGCTCTTAATACAAAACAATATTGATGGCTCATTGTCTATGTGTGGTGCACATATATAGATATTTCATTGATTTGATTGATAATGTAGGGCTTAAATGTCATTTCTTGGGGGATAGCTTGGAGGCAGCTGTACACAACACAACACTCCTGAAAATGCCAACATGAACGGGTCCCTAAAACCTGAGGACTGGAAGACATTTGGATGGAGGGAACATTTTGCACTACGAGCCATTTTTGCCTTGAGGGCTTTTATCATTTCAAATATTAAACAGTGGTGGCAATCACCCCCAGAACATTGTGACTCAAATATTCTACATGAACAAAGGGCAATGAGCCATTTAAAAGGGTCACATGTACAATATTTTATGAGCCAAACAAACCAAACCAAACAAACAAACAAACCCAGCCCAATTACATGCATCTCAGCTCCAGACTAGTGATCACTGCTCAGATTTTAAATTACAATGCCAAAGTCTTTTTGTCATCCCTCTCTGACAGCACTCGTTGCCATGGTTACCACATTAAGTGCAGATTTTGTTAAAATGACAGAGCTTATTTTAATTGCGGATTTGAAGAGAAGTGTCCCCCAGTGCTGCAACATTGTCTGTTAGTGCAAACACAGGTTAAAACTGAATTTGAATTCCTTCAGTCTGTGTGTGCTAAATGGATTACCTGATAGACACATTTGTTACTTTTTCATTTGACAGTCTTGCGTTTGGGCTGAAAAGCCCGTTTGCGCGCAGACTTTAATATCTGATGACAATCACACAAACGCAGAGATCGATTAACATCCAGCACGAGATACTTCTTGGTTAGTGCGGCTCCTGGTTAGAATGTCCTAATCTCAGCATGTGCACAGACCTGTCAGCAGGGAAATTGAGTCCGCTCTGTCAGATAGGGCTCAACTCTTCAATATGAATAAACCTGCCATGGCCCATATCCAGAGTGTAATCAGCTGAGAGTCATTCAAATGAGCTGAAATTTACCTCAGGCTTCAGTGTGCATCCCTTTTGCTTCAAAAGGTAGAAATAAACTGCAAGATGTGATATTGATTAGGATGAAATCCAGTGTATCTATAGATTTTTCAATGCTGTAATTAGAGTATCTCTGATGTGGGCCCACTGCATTTTGTATCAAAAGCTTAAGCGAGAGGGAGATGCTGGACAGCCTCATATTGAGCAAGTATTTCCATAAAAAAATGAAATTCATAAATTTGATCAGTTAACCAGTAAAAAAAGCTGGAGGGGGGAGAATAATATTTATATCACACTAACTCAAGTGGGAAGGCATATTGAAATGTTGTAGCCCAATTCATTACATTTTTGTCCATTTATTACAGAAGAGCAGATGTACTTAGACCAGCAGATGGATTTATTTTGTTTTAAATCACCAATAGGGGGAGATGCCAGTGAGAGGAAAGGACAGCGAACTAGCAAGATGGCAAGGGCAAATCTGAAGGGCTATTTATTGTAATTATTTGTGCAACGAGATATGAAATGGCCATCTATTTTACATGCAATCCTGTGCAAATGTAGCTGTTGGCCCCAGTCATTCACTGTGACATGGATCTGGAAAATATAATTTGTATCATTCCTTTCTGATAAGCAACCTTGACTATGTACTTCATTTCGAAACATACATTTAAAATGAACCGTACAATGTGACGTAGTAGTATATATTAAACATGTATTATTTCCTTTTATACATAGCCTTCTCCACCATCCACCCTCGGCAGTTCATTCAAATTTCAATTAATACATAATGTAACAATCAATTTATTCTACACATCTCAAAATGTCAGGGCAAGGAGGCAAAATGTATTCTGGGATTTTTACAAAATAACTGATTCTGCTCCACAGTCTTCTCCCCCTGGCACTGAGGTGTTTCAGGACCCATCGCGCATTACTGCACCATGCCTCTTGTCTGCCATCAAGTGGTGCTTCCATGAAACAGGAAGATGAGAAGGTTACAACAGGACACTGCCTTAGTTGTTATTCATTTCAGGTTTGAACAAGGAGGGATACATTATGTAAGTGGGGTTTTTTTCACATCAATGCAGTTGTTTCTAAAATCAACTTAAATATGTCCACTTTTCTGAAGGTTTGTCTTCAGGGTGGAGCCATTTTTGTTTATGACTTGTGCACCAAGGGATGAAGATGCCTCTCCTGGGTTGCGCTGCCAAGCGGCAGAAAATGGACTAAAAAAGCATCCTGGTTTCTGAAGTATTTAAATGAAAAATGCTGACAGCTGTGACTAAGGGTGGAATGGAAACGCTACATCAGCTCCGTGCAGAGCCAGCTGAACAGAACAGCAGGCCTCCATGCCGCGGTGCCATCTTTAAAAGTCAATAGCGATGGATTCAACAGCACTCCAGTGCCGGTTTCCACGCCCAGGCCTGGTCGGCGAGCGAGACAGATGCTGTTCGTTAATGAACGCCTCCGTTTGTTTACAGCGGCACCTGGGTCTGCCATCTCGCTGGTGTATTATCCTTGAGAGTTTGATCTTGTAGCACAGACATTGGATATGGTATTAATGGTATGCTTATGAAATGCAGCGCTTTGAAGGCTCTTCACCATTTGGATGCCCTGATGTGAATTTCACTGGCTTGTGTTTGTTCAGTCACCTCAGCGGGCATTTTAAGGTTTGGCACATTACTGATGTGGAAAATTTAAGGTTTTTATTATTCCATTCCTTTTGATGCCATTGTACATCAGAAATTATTGCACACATGAACTATTTCCATTAAGCCATGACTTTCCTTTTTGTAGACAACATGATTATCTATGGCTTCAGTGTTTTCCCAGGGTATTTTTCCCCAAAACTTTACATACACAAGAAAGCCATGAAACACTCCACCAAATAATACTCTAAACACTGATTATTTGCATTTTATATCAGTCATTTTGACAAATGGAACAAAATGCAAATATATTGTTGCCCATGCAAACAGCATTATCAAAATCCACATCCAGGGCTTAAAGTTCAACCAATCATAGTCATTCAACTGCACAATGGTCCAGCAACACACAACTGTCCTCTGATGGAAAAATAAATAAATGTTAAGGTCACAAATAAGAATTTTCTTATGAAAACTGCAGGTGGCTGTGCCCCATGGAATGCAGCCCATCAGGCGAGCTTCACCATCCTTTCACTGGCCTCCCACAGCTTTCTGGCCACTCCAGCATCTTTAGCAAAGGGCCGGAGGGAGGCACACCGACAGTCAACGAAGTAGCCCCCGCTGTGCGCCGTCACCTCATCTGCCACGGCGCAGTGAATGACAGTCTGGGCACCCGCTTCGCAGGACACGAAGAACATGAACATGATCACCTGCATCACGATGCGGAATAGGATGGAGTAGTGGCAGGTCCAGTTACTCTGAACGTACCCTGCAAATGCACACACACACACACAGACACACACACACACACAGGGACTACTATGAAATGTATATAAATTATGAGCATCGCAACGGCATGTACACAGCAGTGCTATCTTACATATCCATTTGCAGAACAGCAGAGCAATCCGTTGTCATTCAGGTCAAGTACACTCAAGCATAATGTCCACTAGAGAACTAGAGCAATAATGAATTCATGCTGCTAAAGAGTAATTGTTTTTTAACAATTACAGTACCATCCCTAACAACTGGTAAAATTGAATGCTGCATGAATCACATAAGCAGCTCAGATTGCCAGAAATGCTGGGCAACCTTCTGGTTTGAGTCTAAAGAAAAATGCTGCAACAAAATTTAAAAATGAGAAACACTATCTAGCAGGCAACATCCCCGGTTTACAGAAGGAATGATAGAAGGAAGTAATAGCTGCAATTATTCTTTCATATATACAGTATAATATGAATACTAACAGTGGTGACACAGACAGCATGTGCAATCAAAGTTATATTTGAGATCAGATATGCCAACTGGGCCTGAGTACACACAGCACTATCCTTCAAAGAAATGTAGATGTATTTCTTTCCAAGCTAAATCTGGGCTCTATCAGCATGTGACCTGCCAGACAGCCTGATAAATTGTCATGGATTGAGTCTCTAGGACAGTATGTCACAGCTCACCTGGATGCACAGAGTAGGCTGTCACCCCTTTCCCCTCCATCATCCTGGCCAGCTCCTGGGTGAAGTAGATGTTGGCCAGCTTGCTACGGCAGTAGGTGAAAAAGGGGAAGAGGTTGTAGTTCAGGTCCTGGAAGTCCAACTTCTGGTACTTGTAGGCAGAGCAGGTGAGGGTGATCACCCGGCTGGGGGCACACTCTTTCAGGCGGCCCAGGAGCAGGTTGGTCAGCAGGAAGTGGCCGAGGTGATTCACGCCAAAACACATGCTGAAACTGTCGTCTGTCCAGTCCAAAACACTGGGCATCCCTGTGAATATACACATTTTCACTTACACAAACCATGCTGCCCTGGATATTTCACTTGAGCTGATTTCATACCAGAGGTTTTGACTTGGTCTTCAGCATTTTTGAAGCATCCAGAAAACAAAAAAAAAACATGATGTCTTTTAAAAGACTTCTCACCTGCATTGTTGATTAAGATATCCAGCCTCTTCTCTCTTTGTAGAAATGTTTTACAGAAGTCTCGGATGGATCTCATGTTCGCCAGGTCCAGATGCATGTGGAGCACGTTTAGGTTATGGCTCGTTGCCTTTATTTCTCGGACGGCCTTTTCAGCTTTCTCCATGTCCCGGCATGCAATAATGACACGAGCCCCTCTTATTGCCATGGCAGTGGCAGTTTCCTTGCCAATGCCAGAATTTCCTCCTGAGGAGTGAGAGGCAATAGTGTTTATGCTATGATGCAGGGAGTAAGGCTAGCTCTTACTGCGGTTTTATGGCACTCTACATCATGGTGTCACTTATACTACAAGCACTGAAAAGACAATGTCACAGGAGTCTTTGTATTCAGACCAGTTATAGCCCAGCAGTTATGGTTTACTGCTTTAACATCAAACAGACAGTAGAAGCCAACACAAAAAAGGAAGTACAAAGGTATTAAGGCTGAAGTTGTTTGAATATTAAGAAAGCTTCTAGGAACATGTTGTGACAGTCACATCTGAAAAGCTAAAAAGTTTCATGTGTGTCATAGCAAGAAAACAGTTTTCCCATCCCTTCTATCCAGAGAACACCCGCACACATTATTTGCTGGCCCTAGGAATGTAATCATCCATCTTCCACATTCTGATCATCACTATTACAGATACTAAACATTTTGTCAAAATAATCCTTTGGACAAGTAAAATATAGTGTTTCTGTCAATGGTCATTATTTTAATTTCCATTATATCTATTTTGGAAAAAAAAATACACTAAATCATGACAAGATTGTTTCATATTTGCTTTTACTTCGTTATTTTTATAGGTAGCCAACCTCTTAGCAACATTACAGGGCCAAGCTACCTCTTGAAGCCAGCCTGGTGGTTATACAGCTTGAGTTTTTTAGCTAAAAAGGCTAAAAGAAATACTTCAGTATTTTTTAAGATAGCCTATCTTGGAAAATACACTCAATGTATGCTATTGTTATCTATATGACACCCAACGAATGCTACTCAGTGTTTCTTCCATTCATTCAAATGTTTTAGGCCTGTGGTTTATCACTTTAGCCTGAAAGGAAAAACCAGTCTCTCTCCAATGTTCTGTGTGCTCAGCAAATTGTAAATGGTCAAGTGCTGTAAATGGTCACAGAATAACAACTAATTCCTTGGTATGGAACAAACTGTTGCTGAAGAGCTACCTTCAAAAAGAGCTACATCTGTAAAAGCATACAGGCTCCCTTGATATGAAAAATTATAACATGACATGAAACAAACGTAAGCAAATGTGATTCTGTATAGCTACAACGTTACTGATCATTTACACACATGCGTACCTGCTCCACAGTATGTTTGACCATGTCATGCTTTTCATTCCTAATCTCTGGTCTTGCGTAGTACCATTTAATTTCTCATCATTTAAGTATAATTCAGTTTACAAACAGCTATAAATTTTCCCCCATCATATTCTATCAGTGCTACAGTTGTATATACACTAGTAATGGTAGTAGTACCTTTATTTTTTCACTAAATACTGCTATGATTTTTCCATGTGAGGGAAAGTGAAGAAAGAATAGGAGCAGTTCATAATTTAAGGCAATAACTGTGATTTTGGGGGCCAGACATTCTTGCATTAATGACACTGATGTCTGGATACTCATTAGCTCTTTTCACATGTACACAACTTGTAGTGATTGATAGCAGCTACAGTACAAAAACAACCAATGTATATGACAGCACATCAATGTCATCAAATTTGGTGATCATTCCATGACACACTGTAGATGTTCTAAAGGGTGATGTCTTCTTTTCAAACAACTTGCATGCTGGGACAAACATCCCATTAAGAATGTTGTTCATTAACAAAGGTCTGTTCCAATCCAATAAATCAGTTGGTATTCCCTACCTATTGTCAGCACTGGCTCCTTATTTTAGCACACAGGATATAGGGGAAAGCACATTGTGTAAAGGTGCTAAAATGATAAACCACAGGGCCAAGTTGGATGATATGGGTTGGAAATATTTTGTAGTCATGTGGACAGTTTTGTTAGTTGGTGTCATATTAATATCAATACTCTGTGTGGTAGAGCTCATTTTGCAAATGTGGAGGTATTGACAAGGGCATATGACTTGTAACTTAGTAACTTGGCATAAATGTATGGTTTAAATGCTTTGATATTATTCACATCCTCAACATTCTTCCATCTAGATATTGAGAGGAAGCTGCTGAAATTGTAAAGAAGCTTTCAATACCTCTGTTAAATCTGGATATAAAAAGGTTGTGCACAAAAGCAAATTTTGACAAATTTCAGCGTCTTGGACTTTGATGGTTCAGGTGATGGCTATAAAAATGTGACCTGCAAAGTGTCCACTCTAGCGTCTATTATTACAAAAGGGAGTGGCACCGACTTGACAAACTGCATCTTGAAGATGATAATTTGGACTATGATTTCTGTTCAAATGATAAAAACTTCGCTTCATGGATATGCCCATTACCGGTACTTTTTTTGCCAAAACGGGGAACCTCATATCAACATGAACGTCATCTCCTTCGTCAGATATGCAGGCAGGACTGTTTTGAGTAACTGAACGACATACAAGCATTCATTTAGCGTCTTCTCAGCGTCAAATAAGGATGCATCATCGAGATCATTTACCCAGGGTAAATTAGGGCAGCGTTTCCCAACCCTCTCCTAGAGGACCCCTTGTCCTGCATGTTTTAGATGTCTCCCTACTCCAACACAGCTGATTTAAATGATCAGTTTGTTATTAAGCAGTTTCAGGAGTTCATAACGAGTTGATCATTTGAGTCAGCTGTGTTTGAGTAGGGAGAGATCTAAAACATGCAGGACAAGGGCTCCTTCAGGAGAGGGTTGGGAAACTCTGAATTAGGGCATTGTAACCCAGCCAACATACAAAATAATGCCGGTCACATTACCTGTAATGAGAACTGTTTTTCCGTCTAGTCTTTTCACATCCATGCAAAACCTCCTTCTTTTCAGCCATTTTAAAAACAAAAAGCTAATTAAGGACGCTGCGATCGTGCACAAGAGATACATTTCCTAACTAGCCAGATAGGAACCCTTCTTAGAGCAATCCTCTCATCAAACGAGCACCTAGCAATCAAACTACAAAACTACCAGGCCATCTGCCAGTAATTCTGTGTTGCTCTATGAATAATTATAGGAATACTCCGTATCACAAATTATAGTAGCACCGCAAACAGCCAGCATTTTTTTTTATTTCTACGTGTAGACAGCTTACTAATATTCTGAAGGAACATCAATAACACCCTAACTCGTCTCAACATCCGACACCTTTGTAAGAAGTCACTTCCGTATACTATTACTTTACGCATGTGCGAGATAAATTCTCGTCACGCGAGAACTCATTGAGTGTGCGTTGGGGGTGAATACTGAACAGATGTTTTGCCATGAGTAGGAGACATCAGCTCCACCCTCCACCCACGTCCCAAAATTTGTAATCTTGATTCAGATAGATATATTAGTCACATTATCTAAGGGCAGGATGTACCGGGGCGGCTTACTCTAGGGGTAATTTCACCAGCTGTCAACCTCACATAACAAAACAGCAAGGTCCACGATAACACGGACACATGGGAATAAATGAATTCCATATTTATGTCTGATTCTCAAAATTAACTGAAAAAAAAACAGATTAACCAAATACTTTGCATGAAAAATAAACATGTGGTTCCAAAGCTTCACTCAGTCTGTTTCACCAAAGTCATGCACAGATTTTTTTTTCCATCCTGTAATTAAAAAGGGGCGTGGTTTAGCAATGGTCAATCTGCAAGACATTTTTTACTTTTTACGACCAAAAGGCCACAGGCTCAAATCCAACTCTACCCTGCATGTACTCACTGTACATAGGTTTCACATCTTAAAGACCAGCCTCTGTTCCTATAATGATACATTATTAATAATGTTACAGAATCCAATAACTATGGTATCTGAGGAAATCAGAACACCCCATGAAGTTCATCTTGTGTGATGCAGTTTGTGTTGTATGCCCATTTGTGCAAAAACGTTGTATTGTTCTATTTCAAATATCAAGATTAGCCTTGTTTAGTCAGTTAACACCTCAGTTTACTCCAATGAGATACAAGCTACAGTAATGTCACTCCCTCTGCACTTTCTCAGTTAGTTTTCCTCCCTGCTGAGGAAAAAGAGGCAGGCTATTCCTTTCACCTGTGCTTTATGTACAAATGTCTGCTTTTGAGGCATGTAAGTAATTTTTATTAATTACAACTGGTATGATTTTGATTAGTGTTTTGCTGACTGCAAACTGACATTCTTTACACGTGTCAGTGTTGTTGCTTCTCAATAGCCCATGGTTATTTAGCATGGCTGACAGTGAGGGATTGATTGTAACGTATGTATTTTCATTACCATGTTCCTGGTTAGGTCGAATATGTTTCATGCACTTCTCAGAGGAAGTAGAGGGAAAAGAATTGAATAGTTAGTCACCACCACGTTCCTGGTTAGGTTGAATATATCCAATGGATGTCTCAGGGGGAATAGAGGGAGAAGAGTTGTCTGGTTAGACATCACCGTGTTCCCAGTTAGGTTCAAAATGTGAATGTTGTTTTTATAGTTGCGGTGGTTATGGTAGCGCTATAGTTAATTAATCGCTAAAAGATAAATTACTATGTGATGAAATGTAGTCTCTGTGACGAGGTTACAACTAAAATATGGATGTAATGCTATGTTAATGAATAATCCATTTAAATTAAATTATACTGTGTTACACTGTTTATCAAAATAAATCATATTTTATGATCAATCTAAGCATCCTTTCTGCAAAATAATCAACCGTATTTTTATTTGTTTCAAACGCATTTTAATAACTAAATAAAAGGGTTAAAATGTGTATTACATAACATATGGGATGGACATGAGATGTTATTAGCATGGAATCGGACCTTAAGAGTGAAACGATTTACACCTGCACTATTTTATATTGGAATGAAAAAGACTACTATTTTCATGAAAGTGCATCCAATATTTTGTGTGATTATGAATATATAATATATTATATATGTTTGTGTGTGTTTCGCACCATAGTCTCTTACCCTTACACCACACTGCTGCCCATACAATTGACAAGATATATAATAATGTAATAATGCATAACTTGATAAACAAATAACGTCGAATTAAAACTCAATTCATCAAGTAGCAAATCTGTGAAAAATGTGTTTTAGTGATTATTCCTGTAGCCTACTGAATACTTTTATTTTGAAATGTGCTTATTTTAATACCGGAAATACGCTGCCATCGTATGGCTGCTAGATTAAAAAGAGTAATGTCAGTGTAAAGAATCGACGGCGGTGTATCGAACGCAGTAGAAACTTAATGTAGTGGTCGAATGTACTTCATGTGTAGTTAGGTAAACACTTTGTTTAATGTGCACTGCCACCTACTTCCTTTTCTTTTGGAACCGCTTATCCCGCTAGCAAGAGTAGCTAGGTAACCAACTGCAATCATGAGAAACTGTTTTAAGTGAAGTTACTCAACTATCAAGCAGTTGTGCTGGTCACAGAACGTGAGAGACTGTTATCGGGAGACCTTTGGTACAGTTGCACAATTGTAAAACACTTGGGTAAAAATAGTGAGTAAAATCATTAGTCCCGTGGGCACAGGCCGACAGAATGTTATAGCTTGTTTAGTAACATAGCATTTTCTCTGTTAAATAAAACATTAAACATCGCTCTTTTAGTTATAACGTCAATTGAAGCCATACGTAACAGTTTATGAGAG
Source organism: Megalops atlanticus (assembly GCA_019176425.1). Lineage (NCBI taxonomy): Eukaryota > Metazoa > Chordata > Actinopteri > Elopiformes > Megalopidae > Megalops > Megalops atlanticus. Next base: position 18,555,131 of record CM032878.1, on the reverse strand, counting down.
ACCATGTGGACGGAAAAAATTACGTTTGCTTTTAAAGTACTTTGTCTGCTTTCCTGCATTGCAAAAGTACACGGTAAGTTGAATTGAGAGTCATCATGCGGCGATTGCATCGTTTTTACCTATCTAAAAATTCTGAATACATTTAGTATTTTTTAAAATTAGTCTCATTGATTAAAAAAAAAATTACACTGTTTGTACCTGCAGGCTACAGGTTAATTCCTGGTGCTTCATCACCCTAGGCTACACATGTGCAATAATGGACCTTAGTTATATAGTAACATCCCTCTTACCAATAAAACATTTAGATACGTTATGGTGATGCGTTTCACACTTGTGGTGAATGAAATGTTGTATTTTTCCTTTTACAGCGCAGACATGTGAGGGACATTGTGGCCAAAAACAGGAGATCTGCTCTTGCCATGCAACATGCGTGCCCCTACAGAACTGCTGTGCTGATTATAGACAATTCTGTCTGGAGATATCCCCATACTCAGGAACAATGTTTGGAGGGACAGACTTCACTGTCCTAAATGTAACATTTCACCACAGTTCCAAACTAATCTGCAGGTAAGTATGGGTTGTGCATAACAATAGCGCACCACTTTCAACTTCATAAGAGTATTCAGACGTACGGTGCGAATGTCACAAACTAAGTGACCGTAATATGTGTCTTTGTAAATCTCAGGTTCAACAGGGAAATTGAAACTGACGGCTATGTTGACGGAGATGGCAGGGGTCATTGTATTTCCCCTTTATTGTACGAAACAGGGTGGATACCTTTTGATATCTCATCCGATGGTGTGACGTACAATAGACATGGGTCATGGTTATCAGGTGAGCTCAGTGATTTATGGTTATGTTTGTTTAAGGATTGCCAAAAGTGAAAATAATTTGTGTAATTAAAAATTTCTATACATTTTCTATAACGTGTATGATATATGGATTTGTTTGACTATGTAGACAAGGCCATTTCTGTATTGTCATACAAATGGTCTCTTGTGTATTTAGAGTGCTGTTCACACTTTGTAACTGTACTATTTTGACTAGTCCATTCTGGTAAACTGGATCCTGAATTTAAAGTCACCCTTGAGAATGCAACCCAGTGGCAGTACTATGGTACCCCCGGCATTGGCGGAACTCTGCGGATGACTTGGAACACTTCTCTCATCAGCGCAGATAAGGTCAAGGTGGAGCTATGGGGATACAGAGAATTGGGTAAGAGGATGAATCACTTTATGATGATCACATGTTTATGACAGAGGCGTAGCAGTTTCTGTATTTGTCAAGTTTGATGGGCACACAGAGACTGCATATTGACAATTCTGCATTGTGATCCACAATAGGGGAGCCCTATTCAGATAACTGGCTACCAGAATGGAAGTATCTGTACACTTTGGAGAGCGACCTTCCAAACAATGGCAAATTCAGCTTTGTTCCCAAACCCTCAAAGAAGCCCTTCTCAGAGTGGGAGCTTGGCAGTGTCCGTGTGAGCCATAGCTCAAATTCAGATGGGAAATGGTATGTGATACACGGATCCAGCCATTATGCTGTGAACTATGCAAAATATATCCATACATTCTAATATTCAGTAAAGGTTACTCTGCTTTGAAAGGCACGAGCCTGTAAGAGGAATCAAAGCCCTGGGAAAGTTTTTAGTTAGACATACATTCCACATTTGTAAACATGTGGAAGAGTTTATAGTTTAGATTTTTAAGGTCCATGAAATGTGTGTGCTTGGTATTGTATGCCCAAGTAAAGATACTTCCAGGGATTCATTTATTTATCTGTGTATATGCGTGTGTGTAATACATAGACAGATGCATAAATTGACATACATTAAATATAAAGGTATAGATTTTAAATGTAAGTTATAATACTTTTTCAGAGAACAGCCACAGGTCCTCGTAGAGAACTGCAAGTAGTTTGTGTTTACTCAACCTATAATGTTAGCTCCGCCATCTGGAGGTAATTTGGAGGCATTTGGAAACCCTGCATTTTTTTTCCTCGTAGAGGAACGTCATGAAATTAGCCTGATTAGAGCGCCTGATAAGGCTGTTTTCCCTCGAGATTGGCAGCAGAGATTAACAGTGCTGATGCGGAATGTTCAGGAACGTTCAGGCTGTGTGGAGCGAAGACCACGCCCTGGCCTGGCACCTGGAGGAGAGCTTCAGACAGGACTCCAACGCCTGGGCACTGGACAAGTGTCTGAAGTGGGACGAGCTGGAGAGGAATCTGCCCAACTTTCTGAATGAGACCATTGACTGCCCATGTACTCTGGCCCAGGCCCGGGCTGACACTGGCAGGTTTCATGTAAGGGCAAGATCTTAGGATAGCACTGTTAAAATCTAGATATTATACCTACTTAAGGTACATCTATGATGTTTCCCTGAAAAATGATATGTTGTGTTTCGAAAGAAAGGTGAGGTAATGGGGTTGGTTTAATACAGTGCCATACAAACTGCAGACACATTCAGGCAAATACATTCCCTGCTTTTTATTTTCCAGAGAAGAACCTTGCATTCCTCACATTTTTCTCCTGTTACAGTCTGATTTATTTAGAAATCCTGCATCTTTGTGGTACCTCAATCGCAAAGCATGATATAACTTACAAAGCGCAAACATAAATTGCCATGAATGATTAAGAATCCCTCCTTCTGCGAGACTGTTATACAATGAATGGAATCTTTCATTAACTGAAAAAATGCCTACAAGCATTCTTTGATGTGTTGTTCTTATCCAGATGGACATCTTTGATCAGATGTGGTGCATGTTGATTGATGTTTCATAACCTTTATGATTTTTCAGACAGATTATGGGTGTGACATAGAGAAGGGGAGTGTGTGCACCTACCATCCAGGCAGTGTTCACTGTGTACGAGCCATACAAGCCAGGTGAGCAAAAAAGATACTTGCTGTCATATCTGTAAATCACATTCAAGGGAATGTCCCTCATAATATTAAGTGGGTAATTTGCCTACGTTAATACACTCTAATTGTATAATTATATGAAATGTCTGTGTATGCATTCCTTGTTAAAGTAACGTGCAATTTGCGTGTAACAATTAAATTGCATTATCTTGTTAGTTCTGTGTTTGCCTTTTACTACAAACCCCACTCTTAGCCCCAGATCTACTTCACACTCACCCCTAACTGCAATACTGATGCTAATAACCGATGCCAACCCTAAACATAAACCTAATGCTTAAACCCAATCCTAAATCTACTTTTGACACCCGACCTTTATGTACTTATATAGCAGATATCCAATATGCACTTAGAGATAAATTCCAGTTTTTCACATTAGCATTTTTGAATGAATGCATACGAGAAGCTTTCTATATGTGTAAAATACATCTGTCCTTAGACGTTTAAATAATAGAGTTTAGGTTTGCTTTAAATTAGTTTTTTGGTAAACTGTAATATCCAGCAAATTAACTTTTTTTTTTTTTTTTGAGAAATACTACAGGATATATCTTGTCATAAAATAAAAATACATTGTATATTTGAAATAACAATGACATTTAAGTAGGCCACGTGATAATAAGATTGTAAAATGTAAGCAATTTAGATTTTAACTGGACATTTATTTTTTTATTTATTATTTATCAAAAATAATGCAAATGAATATATTGTGTTCTGGAATGAAACTCTTCACTTGTAGCTGCACTGTACATATAACATACATAACATACAATCATACGCAGCTCCATGTTATAAGTTAGTGGGAGGAAGCCAGAATTTCCTGGGCAAAGCTGTGTGTTTTTCTGTGCAGCACCCTGATCATTCAAAGACATAATGCAGGTTGAAGGTATACTGTACTTTGTCTGGGTGTATGAATATATCCTTTGTGAATGGAGAATATTTTGTTCCAACATGTGTTTCTCTGGTGATGGTTTCTCACTTCCTCCCCTTGATATTGCATACAGCTGAGCTCAGACCTGCCTTAATTCTGTTCATGTCATCAGCAGTTGGGGTGTGTGGGGGAAGGGAATGGTGGCTCTAAGCTTGCATTAAGAGAGTGTCATCAAGGTAATTTTCTTAAGTATTAAACTAGATAACATATATTGTATTTGGGTTTCCCATCTACTGTGAAACGTGGCAAAAAAGAAATGAACAGCAATCCATTTGGATCACTATGTATGATTTTTTTTTTATTCTTGGTTTCTTAGCAGTGCAAATCTTGCCACATGTAAATATCAGTGATGAGTTGTGGGACATCTTGCAAATATCTGTAGGCGTCTTGCCAAGATTCGAAGGTACTGTCTGTTCTGGGAATTGACAGCACGGCGTAGGACACGACCTTCAACCATATGCTCAGACTCACTGAAGTAATGCCTTCTTTGATTACGCTGTCAGCCCCAAATACGCCGCAGGACAGCAGTGTTGCTATGACAGCACGGGAGCACAGGTGCTGACATCTGATTCCATTGGAGGGAGCACCCCCGACCGAGGGCACGATTGGGGATCCCCTCCATACAAGAAGCCTCCCAGGGTCCCAGGAGTGTCCCACTGGCTCTACGATGTTCTCAGTTTCTACTACTGCTGTCTGTGGTCAGACAACTGCCACTACTACTTCACTCACCGGCCCTCCAGTGATTGCAGGACCTACCAAGCCCCAAAAGCAGGTGAGAATTCCACATCCCCCCATGTACACATTTATCCAATACAGAGTCGAGGGAAATAGTGGTTATTCACATCTGCTTGGTTATATTGTTAGTATTTTTCCATTGTTGTGCAACTCAAACTCTGCAATAGATGACCTCTAACAGAACACATGCTGTATGGAAGTCTCGAGAGTGGGTTGTGGAAGGCCTGAATCAATATTTAATATCCCAGTAGATGACATTTCATTCCACAGCCCATGCTGCTCATGGACTCTGCTTTGTAATGGCTTTGAAATAATTTCAGCACCTGCAGCTTTAAACAACAGGCATTGTAAAAAAGTAGGCGTACAGGTTTTAGGCATGGGAGTAGAACTTGACAGGTAGAGTTGCTGGTAAATCCATGTGCATTTTTATCATGCTCCACACCTGTTGCGGCAGTCCTTTATATCCAGCTTCAAAGGACTGCCACTGTCACTCTAGTGAACCACTAATGGCTGCACTCAACTGATGCGGGCAACAGTATCCGCGGCATGCGAGGCGTGCTCGGAGTCCACGGCAAATCGATACCTCCCTCTCCTCCGGGTGGAGTTCATTTTCCCTCTCTTCCTTCACAGGCATCGCATTCGGCGACCCTCACTTTATAACGTTTGACGGCATCACCTACACCTTCAACGGGAAAGGGGAGTACTACCTCGTGCTCACGCCTGACAAAGGCCTCACTGTTCAAGGCAGGACAGAGCCTGTGAAACAAGAGAACGGTGAGTGCCCCTCACCCAAAAAGCCGTATCTGAGCATGCTGGCTCTCTGGGGTCCCTGTTACAGGCTGTTTTATTGTGCAGCACCAAAAGGAAAAAAAATAGGCCAGGCCCTACCAGTTATGTCAGAGCAAGCGATTTCTATAACAACCTTGACATTCTCACAGTGCTTAGCAGACGGTTGGTGTCGGAGAATCGTGGGAGCGACACCAGGTTGTTTTCTCATTGTGCTGTCTGCAAAAGCTCTGGAGCCAGCCCAGGTCCCACTGAGCCGTATTAAACAGCATACCATTCCCTCCCTGATACAGAGTGTAATTGTTTTGAGTCCAATTTGGAAAAATGGCTATTCTGATGGTCTGAAATAAAGAACAAAACAAAACTTAGCATTGTTGCTCACAGAGTTTGGTGCACCCCCCAGGTTATAAAGTATATACTGTACATCTCTCAGATGGACTGCGTGTGTATGAACCCTTCCAGGTAGCCTGGGTAAGGCCACAAGGTTGTCTGCACTGGCGATGAAGGAGAATGCGTCTGATGTCATAGAGGTGCGCCTCACTGACCACGAAGATCACTTGCAAGTGTTGAGGAACCAGGAGGCTCTCTCCTTCTCTCAGCAGAGCTGGTTGGACCTGAAAGGTGAGGCAGTCTGTCATCTCTGTCACTTTATGACTTATGCCAAGAACCAAGAAATGCATTTTGCAACAATGTTAAATGTGATGAGATGGCTCCTCCATGTAACCTTTAGATTCTTGGCAGAGTTTTAATTTGATATAGGAGTGATAAAGATGATAGGCTCATAAAATAGCAGGTATGTTTGTTTGGCAGACTGATTGCAGACATACTGTAAAAGGCTCACCTTTATCGCAATGTGACACAGCTATGTCTGGATCAAACTAACATGGAATGTTGTAGAAGGGTTTGTGGCGATTATTTACTGGGGGTTAAGCATGCTTTAGATCCAGGCTCTGGGAAGACTTTATCAGGCCTCTGTTTCTCCAGAATGTCAAGAACACTAAAAAGACCAAGGAGTTACATTTCATATGTGGCCATTTAGCACTTTATCAGTGCATCCACTTTACACATCCATTATATGCATGGGTATAAAGGGTGAAGATGCAAGACCCTCCCAAAGCTGGAGCTGTTAAAAACCCTCTGAGTGGTTTTGAACGGAGCCTGTCTGCCCTAAAGTACACTGCTCTCCTTTTCCAGGTGTCTTTGTTTTCTCCTCCGTTCCGCAAAACGTGACAGTCATGTTCCCCACGGGAGCCGGGGTGGAAGTTCGAGCCAGAGGGGGCGCCATGGCAGCCACCGTGCTGCTCCCCCGGGAGTTCCACAACCAGACACTCGGCCTGCTGGGCCGAATGAACGACGACCCTGCGGACGACCTTGTCTCAAGTGATGGGGCGGTCGTCCCCTCTGACCAGAGCAGCCCCGAGTTGCTCTTCAAATTTGGAGCAGGCTGTGAGTAAACAGAATATCTGGAAGCACTGGAGCCCTCCGGGGAAAAAAAATCAATTGGCATACTCGTGTGCTGTGCAGCGATATGCACTGTTAAATGTGTCAGACTTTGGCTCTTGTCTTCATTTAGCAATGTCAAACCCGGTGTTTATGCTGGCAGTATTTAAAAAAACTTCCTTTAGAAGTGGGAGGGATGTGCATAGTTCTCAATGGTAAGAGATAGTTCAAGTGAATATTTTCAAGAGGGTGGGGAGTGTAACTATGGCCAAGCATGTGTTTGGAGTAAACTTACTTGTTTGAGCACAGAGGGCAGTGCAAATGAGCCAACATTGCAGATTCACATCATTACCATACCCTCTGTGGGGCGGCTGCAGGATGGCCCAGCCTCACCCTCTGCATCGCCTCTCCTGTGATGCTCACTTCTATTGGGCATGCTCATCGAATCACTTTTTACAGCATCAAATCTTAACATGGTCTCTCAGCTGTTACTGGCTGCTAGTGTATTTTTCAAACCACAGAAATATGGCACTAATAAAAAGCCATGCAACATGATTCTTGATCCCCATTACACTACTGTTATGCATTAGATGTTTTATGTTTGGAACATATGGTAACGTTTTAGCTTGTTACTCTTGCTTTTATTGTTGCACTTCACAACCTTTGATGCACCTGCTGCATTTGTGGGCAACTTTGCCAATCAAGATGTTGGTCTGACTTAAAATGTTTTTGTTGCTGTCTTCCAGGGGCCATCACAAATGAGACTTCTCTCTTCACATACGACACAGAGCATCTGCTGAACACATATTACTTTGCGCCGAAGCACGACCCAGAGTTTGTTCCTGCTTTTTATGTCCACGAGGACCCCAACGACCCACTCTACGCCGAGATGTCAAAAATTTGTTTCGGCCCAGGCTCTTGGTTCTGCAAGTATGACACCCTCACCAGCCGAAGTCTTGGGATGGGCAACGCCACCCATGTCTCCTTTCAGAGCCACATGTCCATCATGACAGACCTGGTACCTGGTAGGAACCTCGTAGATCTATGCCAGAACCACTCTGCTTATCTGAAAGCCACACTGTCAGTTCTCTACCATATGCGACACTCTTTCTCATATTTGCACTCAGCAGTTTCATCATGCTGAGAACGTGGATGCTATTTTTGCATGAAAAAGATGCAACAAGAATGTTTTTTTTTTCAATTTTCCCCCTCAGTGGTGTCCTGTGGATGGCTGGCCCCACCCAAGAATGGCCAGAAGGAGGGAACAACGTATCTGGAGGGAGCAAAAGTGAAATTCTCCTGCAACAAGGGCTATGTGCTCTCAGGGTCAAGTGAACGCACCTGTCAGATGGATGGCCAGTGGTCAGGCGAAACCACCCACTGCGTCTCTGGTATGCCGTTGTGTGCGCACTCTAATATAGTTCTAATATAGTTCACACATTTGTGGTACTACCTTTGGCACAAGTTCATTTTTTTGGTTTATTTAGCTCAAATCGGTATTGCAAATGTTAATATTCTAAGTTATTCACAGAATTTCCCGCAGAAAAAAAGTTTGTGTAGTGTGACAGAATATTAAAAGCAGTAATGACTAAACAGCCCTTTTACAAAAGATGTTAAAAAGGTTAAAGGATTCCAGAGAACTCTCGTCTGCTTAGTTAGATCATTAAAATCAAAACACCAAATTGCTTGGCTCAGCCTTTGTCTCTAAGTTTTCTGAATGGGAGCCACCTGTTCCCCTTGTAAAGATTAGCAGGAAGTCGACACTGGGTGTTTCCATTGCGAGACTCCCTGCTGGACAGCAGGTGGCGATGTTTCCCAGGAAAACAGCATCCAAGGTCTGTGGACTGGAGTTTTGCCCACACTTGTCCCAACCAATCTCTCATCCACCCTCACTCCTGCTCTCCAGTTCATTTCACCATCTGCTCCTTGCCACAAATGGCTGTGCAAGATTTAACTCCTTCTCATTTTTATTAGTTTCCAACCAGAAACTTCCTCCTGATATAAATCTCTTGGATATATTTCGTTTTGTATCAGATTTGGGCACCCTACGCTAGCTAACAGATCAGCAGGAGGATAAAGTGGAGCATGTTATGGGATGTGGGTTCCAAAAACCATCATGGCCTGTACAATTTTCACAAATTCTCCTCCATTTGTACAAGGGCAATTGTTATTGATATTAATGATCTTACAGGCCTTGTGCTTTAATCGACTTAACCACAAACAGCTTGTGATACTCTTAGAGGTGTTATACCCCAGGATGTATCTGATTTTGGCTAGATAGTAAAAATGCATTCTGGACTCATTTTTCCCGCTCTCCCCTAAGCAGGGCTGTTTAATTGGCTTTGAGTCCCGATTTTGACACATCTCAAAAACTGAGCCCAGCTTCATCCTCACTTTTGTTGAAAGCTGGGTCATTTACTCATTATGGTGCGGTTTTTGGAAGAATTTGTTTCCCAGAAGGATGTCCAACTATGCAGAGACCTCCTCTGCAGAATGCATTGGATTGCTTGCAAAATGCCGCAGGAGGTGGCGGGTATTGATTTATTTATTTATTTATTTATTCATTTATTTATTTATTTGAACTTTTTGTGGATTCCGTGACAGCTGCGAGTACATAGATCAGAAGTTGTCATGCTGTTCTGCTTCACGAATATTTTGATTTCTATCATCCCGTGAAGGCCAACGTTAATGGTAATAAAATATAATTAATGACATAATGTCAAGAACTGTAGAAATAGTAGAGCAGAACTGAGGATGATTGTGCCATACAGTTTTAGGAAATAGACGCCGTCTTTTCTGCCTTCACTTCTGACCTCTTAATGAATTTTGAAAGACGTCCAATATGACAAGAGCTCACATCAAGTTGTGAATAAAGTGTTGTTTCCCCTGTCAAAGCAGCTTTTAAGCACATACTTTTATCATGACTACAACTGAGTATAGCTGGCCAGTATTCCCCCCTTAATTACAATTTATTGTCATTGGCATGCTCCACTTGAGCTCACAATAATATGCATATGCTTACTAGTTTTTATGAGACTGTAATGAATACAGATTTCTAATTTTAATGTCTTCAGCTGGGGAGATGAGTCTCATTCACGTGGAGTTGGGTTTGTTTTTTCTCCTCTCCCAGAGTAAATACGGAAAATGATTTTAATTTGTGAAAATGAAAAGGTGAGCAAGATTGAATTTGAGGTCATACAATTTACTACCTCGAGTGAAGCGAGCCACACACTTTCCGAAAGTGATATTTTGGCGGCGGGGGTAATTGCATCAAAAAGAAAGCTTGCCAGCGATAATAGCATTACTGTTTTAATAGAATTCTCAACTCTGTATCAATTGGAAAGACAAGTAAGTTGTGACTGAGTCAGGCATGGGTGAGCAGGCAGGAGATAAAACAACGTCTGGCTTTTTTTTGTGCAGTGTCCCCGAGGAAGCAGAGGCAGCTGAGAGGTTGCGGTGGAGACAGGTTGCAACAGAAACGGTGCGGGAGGGTGTGGGGGGGAGTCAGAGACGTTTAAAGCGGCGGTCTCTTTCTCTTTGTGTGAAAGCCCCGCGGTGTGCAGAATCTGGAAGGTCCCTATCCAGGGAACTGGGAGTAAACAGGGCTTTGTGATTAAAAGAGGAAAATCCTGTGCTCTCTGCAACAAAGGGAACGGCAGCCACAAGGCCTGGGGAGAGCTCAGCTGCGGATTAGTGTGGAGCTGAAAAATGAGACAGTCTGTGTGACAAAGCCAGATACAGATGAGCATGCTTCGCTGTGTATATACACCCCTGTCCCACATTAGAGAGAGATGATTTATGTCCCTTTTTTATCAGTTATTGACAGTAAGCTCCTGCCCCCGCCATGGTTGTTTTGAACTTGAAACCAACCAAAGGGGGGGAAGGTGATGCACAACGGTGGCAACGACAGAGAAGCGTCGTGCTCAGGAATTTTTACCCTGACATACGTGCACACGCTTGTCAGGTCCCAGTCTTGTGGACGAACAAACCCTATGGGTGACACGTTGCATGAAAGTGGAGCAGGTGACCTCCAAACAGCGGCTGACAGGACCGGTCACCATCACTTTGTGTATCTGTTCTGTTGTGACAGCGCATCTCTCAGAGCGTTTCTCGACCACCACCACGTCACCCCCCCCCCCATTCACCCGCATCTCACCATGACTCACCCCCCACCCTCCTCCATGCCCTCTTGAGGGGAAAGCGGAAAGGTGAAAGGCATATTAAGATGCTGGCTGCACCCCCCTTACCACGGTAGCAGTCATAACAGGATGCTCCTCAGTGGGCGGGAATGGGGTGAGGAGTGTTGGGGGGTGAGGTGCAATCTTGGAGCCCGGTGGAGTACGGCACATGAAGCAAGCACTGGGAGCCAAGCAGACACCAGGCCAGGGCGAGTTTCCCTCAGGGGAACGTGTGAAAGATAGTGTGAAAGAATTGTGCCCCCCCCATCACCCAGAGGAGCGATAGCATCCCAAAACACGGCGATGTCCCGTGTCTTCTTTCCTCCATTAAAACACAAGAGGGGAGGGTGTGGGGAGAGGCAGCCGCTGCCCGTGCTCTGGGTTTGCACGTCTCGCTAGGAGTGATGGAAAAACCTCATTCACGGTGGTGCTTTGATCCCTGATCTCTGTGCCACCGAGCCTCTCTGCTTGGATGTGGGCTCAGCATGCAGCCGTCGACCTTTATCTGCCTCGCATCTAAGTGCCCGCATTGTCAGGCGAGGCAAGCAAGTAGCGCACAGCAGCCTAATGGAGCTTCCCCTCAGTTTCGGCTGACGGCTGGTGCCCTCTGCGCTGCCAGGTCGACCGCAGACCGAGATCACATCCAAAAAGGTTAGCTGTATAAACAAGCCTAATTGCACCGGACACCTCCACCTCCGCTGAGCTGCCAGGCTGCTCCCTCACCACCACCCCCCCACCCCTCCCGGCTGACGGGCCCCTGCTGCACTTTGATGTGAAAGCTCTTTCTCTCCCAGCCTCCATCAGCAGAAGCCAAAGGGATCCACGGTCATAAAAGATGGGATTCATGTTGTGACGAGGCACAGAAAACATAATGGCTCCTGCTGGCCGACTTCTGATCAGCCGTCACTATAGGGGGCACACCTTGACTTGTCGCCTGGAGCACTTGCAATCGATTGCTGATGTGCAAACCACAAGGCCTGTTGGGTACTTCTCTTGGCTAGCCCTGACATTTGAGAGAATCGGAAAGTCCAGAACGCAGTGTCAGATTAAAATGGCAACCTGACTGAACGTCCTGTTCCAAAGATACCTGTTGATTAAGGAACATTCGGTCCAGATAAGAGACTGAAGGAATGAGGTTCAGGGGCTTTGATTGCAGCAAGAGCTCGAAAGTGTGTGTTGAATTTATAAAAGTGCCCTTTAGCCAAGCAGTCCATCTTCTTTTATAAAATTCAGACAGTCACTTGCCTCCTCACTGTCTGTGTATCAATCGATCAGTTAACCATTCCAGTCCCTTCAGAACTGGATTATTACAGAGTTCTGTGCAAAAGGCAATCACAGAGACATTATAACAAAAAATTAGTAATTACACGTTCTGGGTGCAGTATTAGCAGAAACTGGGGCATGGTTTCATTTTGGTATTTATGCCGAAGGTGAAAATGGAGTGGAACATAATGATTAATGGATGCCCATGAGGCCTAAACCAGGATCAGAGGATGTAGAGAGGTTCAGACCCACCCTGTCCCAGACCTCAAGTATAGCTGCAGGCGTGAGGGTGGGGGTCTGTGTATAGTCATAGGTCGGCATCTTATGACTCTGTGTGGCCAGATAAGTTGGAAACTCTATGGTTGACTTGTGCATGTGTGTGTGTGCGTGCTCATGTGTATGTGTATTGCCTTGTGAAGAAGTTGGCTGATACTTACTCACAAAACAGTTTATTTTTTTAAACACAGGAAGAGATTAAGAAAATACATACTTCACTAAAAATGAGCAGTTTAAAAATTGAGCAGGAACAGGACATTGTAAAAGGGACAAGACTGTTACAAAATGATTAAAATGTATAAAACAAAGGAGTTAAAACAACCCTCCCTCCTTCTATTCTTAGTCCCCCCCATCATAACCTGCCTGTCTTATTTTATAGTGGGTGTGGCTATCTAATTAGCCAATTAGCCAGTGCATTACCTTCTGTTTCCACACATTCTCATGCTTTTAAACAGGGGTTAAACTGATGACAGAAAAGCTTCTCTACTGTAATGTGTTGTAAATGAACACATTGAAAACACAGGGCACTAAAACAACAAATACACATTCATACAATACAAAAGAGGAAGGAAAATGTATCAGTGGCGAGGATTGCATCTTCCTATGCATTTTTGGTCAAATCTTAAAGGGGGCTGCACTATTGGCTGATATTATGTTTTGGAACTCCTCCATGTCTATGTGTGTGCAAGATAAGTCAGGATGAGCTCATGAATGCCACAGGTAATCATCTTCAGCCCATTAACACTTTATTGCCTCCGGGCAACTTCATTCTATTGCAGAATGCCAAGAATAATGAGTTTGTGGGAAAACTCATCTGCAAATTATAATATATGCAAATTTATGGTTCCAACAAGCTATTTTGAAGGGGGGCAGTGTGAAAACAGTCATTCTAAAGAAGTGTGCCAACCTGTAAAATTGTTTGAGGAAGCTGTGCATTTCCTGAGAAGATGTAAATGATCTTAATGAAAAGCAGCAATAATACAACTTCTGCTCAACTGTCTCCTTAAAGTGCGCCTAGGGCAGTTCTCAAAAAAGTGTAAAAAAAAAATATTATACTTGGAAATGTACCCTAGGGAAAGTGTTTAGGTGGACAATCTGAACAAGTGCCTGATTTTTTTCAGCACTTAGTACATTCAACCAAACACATGCTCTTGGATTCATTTCCTCCCAAGACCACTCTCGTGTGAACATATTGCATGATTGCAAGCAAAACCCATCTCCCTCTTGCAGGTTGATTTCGAAATGGACATGGATATTGAATGCATTTTCACGCCTCATATGGCAATCTTCATAAATAGAGGATGCCCATCCAGTGTGTTTACAGGGCTTTGGAGCTCTGAAAGTCTGGCTGTTGTCCACCTTTGTAGTATTCAAAATCTGTAATAGTCTCAACACCATATGATTTTAAGGCCGTAGACTGTGTTGGGCCACGGCTGTGTTGAGATTTGAAGATAATGTAAGCAAACACATCTGGAAATCTTCTTTGTGTCTGTGTGATTTTCAGATAATGTCCTGGGAATCGTGCTGGGCAGTGTGTTTGCATCCATGGCATTGATCACCATGATAGCAACGATTGCAATTCACAACAGGAAACAGAAAAGGTATGTGGTCTCATCCACGCACATTCATGCTTTCCATGAATATAAGAGCATAGCCTTCGATCTTCAATTCAGTTGGCTTTTTTGAGTTTGGAGAGAAGCTTGGGTAGGGCTTTAATATTTATGAAGTACTGTTAGTATTTGTCAAGTGACGTTATATGTGACCTCCTTTCTTTAGGCTAGTGCCACAGTGAAAAGTCAATTTGTAGACATTTATTACAGGTAACCTTTGCAAAACTGTGAGGCTGAGTCTGAATTTCAGTCTGAATTTTCAACACCAGTCCAGACTTGGGGAAATGGGCCATTTCTCAGTGAGCACACGCATACAGCCCACTGAACCTTGGGAAAAAAAACGTGTCAGTAAGGATTCTCACCTGCTCTTTTCTTTAACCATCAATGACTCTGTGAAGCACAAAAAATATGAAATTTATGGTCTTGATCAAAGGAGTTATCTCAGAAGATTTGAATATGCTTATGCCCTGTAGGTACGTACACATAATAATCCTGGGTCGGAAGGGAAGGCTGCTGGGTCCAGTAACAAACTGCCTGTTGTTTTATGGGCTCTCCACACTTCAAATGAGTTTCTTCATAATTCTCACGCGTAAGGGTAATAACGATGTCACTCACACTACCCCTCACTGGACCGGGGGGCATTTTGCCAGCATTGAAGTGCACTCTAGAATTTCAGCCATGAGGGGAAGTGAACGCACCTGCTCTCCTTTAAAAGTGTTCCCTCATCTCTCATCTCCCCAGGAAAAGCGGCAGGAGAAAAACAGTGTCAAAGGTCTGCACCTGTAGAGAACGAACATGCGCTACAGGGCGACCCTTCCTTTGACCACACACACACACACACACACACACACACATGCAGGCATGTGCAGTTGCCATTACCCACGCTCACAAATGCATGTATATGCATGCACACACATACATGCACACTCGCCATCACCCACATACACACACACACAAATTAACGCGCACAGGCAAAAATGCGTACATGCACACGCATGTGCACACACTCACCATCACCCACAGTAGCAGATATACATGCAAATACACAAACACTCAAAGGCAAACATGCATATATGCATGTGCACATATGCATATGTGTACATGCACATACTCGTATAAACAAATAGAACACACACCCTCTCAAGGAGGCCCTGTCCTCATTCAGAGTTTTACCTCCTGTCCTGTCTCTCTGTGCTCACTGATTCTGGAGCGGGTCTGCCTGCCCCAGACGGCAGGGTGTTTTCCAGCTATTGGGTGTCCCTGCAGGCCTGGGCAGGCCGCCGCGCCGCCTCACCACAGGGGAGCGAAGCCATTAAGCGAGTGTGCAGCGTTATTATGTCTCCCCTGTGGACCGCATGACAGATCAAAGGCGAGGGAGAGAGAGTCCCACCTGGACCCTGATGGGATGCGGGGGGTGACGAACGGCTGCCCGTGTCCGCAGAAGAGGCGGAGGTCACGGGGGGTGGGGGGCGACCTGTCTGTCTGCTGCACCCACCCTGTCACCGACTCACCGCCACCGCCACCCCCTCCCCCAGAGCAGGGTCCTGTTTTTAGACACTACTTTACTGTAGGTCAGTATTTCAGGCCTCAGCCTTATACACACTCTGAACGGGTGTATGCTGGCAAGCAGTAGTGCCAGAAAAATTAGGTAATTATGGTGAGCTTCGATGTTGTGCATTTGTGAAAATATGTATCTTGCAACTTAAGTTCAGTAATTCATTTGTTTCATATCTTTCTTTTAGGACGGCAGCACAGATCGAACTCAAAGGTGGTCTTTGAACAGAGTTGACCCAACAGGCGACAGATTACCCAACTGTTCAATGCAGCCTTGTTGGCAATGTTACTGTGAGGACACACAGTGAAATTTGATCATGTGTACCTAACTTCCTTTTGTGGAGTTAACCTTGAAATTACCCACAAAAAGTGCAGATCTTTGATTTCAAAAATCACGTAGACACGATAGGTGTTATCGAGTCTGCAATATGAAGTCTGTATACAATGTAGTAACAATTACATAGTCCATTGACATCTAGAATTGCACTAACTCATAATGGCATGTATGCATCAATAAAGTTATGTTAATTTAGGCCTCCTTTATGCCTGGAACCATTTAAGATAAAGAGGAGGATAGGATTAATGCTATTGAATGATTTGTTGTCATTTTTTGGATGAAACTGCATAACATGTTTTTTGCATAGAATTACTACGTAGACATCAGTTTGTGAAGCTGTATATCCTGAGTTCCTCTGCTAAGATTAGTTCTGTTGCGGTTGCCACTTGTTTGGAGAGAGCCTT
This sequence comes from Megalops atlanticus, assembly GCA_019176425.1. Lineage (NCBI taxonomy): Eukaryota > Metazoa > Chordata > Actinopteri > Elopiformes > Megalopidae > Megalops > Megalops atlanticus. The sequence continues at coordinate 18,538,696 of CM032878.1, read as the reverse complement.
TTGCACTATAAAGGTACTTGCACAATGACCTAATATCACCCCACAAACTGCCATGAACACCAGTATCAGGTTTGTGTGCTTTGTAGACCTGCCTGTTGCCTGTTGTCAATATCTGCATCAGTCAGTGTCAGCCAAAGTCAGGGGAGGAATTTTGATAGCCCACTGCCATACTCACTAGCAAGGCTGCTACTTGTTCCTAGAGTCAAAACGCAGTGTGGACACAATAATGCACTTTTTTATCTGTCTGTAGAGAGTAACATAGTTTGACCTACGTGCAAAGTGGACAGTTTTAAATCTCCTGGAAGTTTAAAAGTTTTCAAATGTTCATAGTTCATACCATTTAACTTTGGGTTGACAGGACAGTTTTTTCCCCTACAATAAAGACAACTGAACAGCAAATGCACTGATAAGAAAATTCAAAGCAGTAATCTCTTAAAAGTTGAAAAGCAGAGTACACTGTCGAGATGGCTACTTTATCTGTATCAGGATGAAATATTTGTGCTAGACAGAGGTTTTCTTTCAGTGCCTCAGAGATGTAAATCATTACTACACACTGACAGCAGTACAACTGTTTTCTGTTCAGGTTTATCAAGTGTATGTATAAACTTGGATTCTGCTGTATGTCACAGTTGCTATGTAGTACTCAGCCAATGGGCGTCTGAGCCACATTTATTAACACAAAATGGCAGGATTAAAATGTTTGTGGACATAAAAACTTTTTCCCTTAGATCTCGACATTTACAATGATTATTTCCAATCCCAATGCACCGTTAAACAGGGTAGAACATATTATAGATGTATAGACATTTGTAGACTTTCTATGTTTTGGTGTTTTAATAATTTGGTTGCCATGGTATTTTTAAGTGGCTCCAAGTTAGGTTGTTTACAACATTGTAATGCCCAGTGACATCAATAGTGAATGGACTGGCAAAGGGAGCTTTGATTTGCAAACTTTCAAATACTGCCTTGCTTGCTGAGAAAAAGGGTTACCTCCTTTCTGTATACATGTTCTATTACAGAATGGACCAGTGTTGATCTGTCGGGGGATATCAGTCCTGCAAGTACCTTATGGAGAACTTTCTGCATTTAGATCGTTCTCAGTGTTTTATGATAAACTGACTTTTTTTTTTTTTTTTCAAAAAAATAAAGATGATGTTGAGAGCTAAATTTTCCAACATGGATGACAAAACAGTGTTACTTCATGAATTTAAGTGCATTTCATGCATCTACAAAGGTTACAGGTTAAATTGACTGAAGATTAAATATCATAAAATAATTTGTCATAACACTCCAGCCAGCCAGTTACCTTTGAATTGGATTCATTCAGTAGAAGCTTATGCCATGTAGCACAAACCTGATGCCAGGTAAAGATCTGCCACAGCGGTTTTTGTTTCAATTTTATCTTTAGCTTACATGTTAAAGATAATGAGTTGGATTACCTGCACTGATATGCATTGTGTTTGTGAATTCAGATGCTGAATTTTAATGGCTTGTTGAGACAGTTGCTAAACTTAACAATTTATGTTGTAAATTGTACTGAAGAATTACAAATGCTTTGCTGTATTATGAAATGAAATATTCTGCTTTTTTTGCACAGTCCCATGGAAGCTGGGAACCAATAAATGAAAGACAGGGAATAAAAAAGTTGACATGATAAAGTTGTTTTTCCTCTCTGTCTTTTTCCATAACACTGTCATTATTTTTCTCTGGTGAATGCTAAACAGTGAGGGGGAAAGAATGGCATAAACAAGAATCATCCTCCCAAGCTAGCTCCAAGTGGCTGCACTCTGTGACTTGTTTAAAAAGTTTGTGTGAGACATATATGTTGAGCACAGATACACAAACACACACATACACGTCTGACCCCCAAAACTCACCGCAGGTGTGCGCCACTGCGGGCGGAAACGTATCTGGGAAGCGAAAAGCAGATCAGCGTGCGGACAATATCAGCAGGGCCACGGGTCGGCTCCAGCGACGCTCGGCTCCGGTTACCCACAGCCTGCGGTTTGTGCCTTTGAACTGGAGTAACTTTTCCTTTCGGAAACAAACTCCGGGGAGGTTGAGGGGGGAGCGGGGGGACGGAGGAGCTCCGCTGATCTCTCAGAGTGATAGGTGGTTGCCCGTGGGAGGCCTCGGCGTGCGGTAATTGAAATAATCTGGTGTAAGTGAACCTTTGAAGTTATGCAAGAGGGCAAGGGCACGGTCCATTCCTCCCAGCTGTGCAACGCCGGATCTATTAGCATATCCTGGAGGATGCATGTCTAATGCAGGAGGGCCCGCATTGCAGGGGACACAGACGTTAGCTGTGCCCTTTGTATACATCGTGGTAACATCTGTTGATGCTGGGACACGTCAAAAGAACACAGATTTCAGTTTCAATGAATGAAAATGTAGAGGCATACAGAAGAGATGCAGGTCTGCCTGGAGTAAGATGAGCCACAAAAAACATTTCCCTCCATTTTTTTTTTTTTTTTGCTCAGCATGCCCTCGGGGTAATCTAAATTGGGCATGTACAGGAGATAGGTTGACTCATGGGGTAAAACATGCCCCATCCACTATACCTGTTTGCCACACTAAATTTCTGTTGGTAAGTTATTATGCAACTTTTTATACAATGAAACAAAGGTGAAACAAATACATCTCAGATGTATTTCATTTTAAAAGACATTTTTTTTCAGCAGATGAATTTCATTCAGATAACTTTCACTTAAGAATTTGAAAATGGAGGTCACATTGGGTTGGATTGTAAATGCTTACTCAACATGCCACTTGTCCTGATTATAGAGGGTGGTGATTTCTTCTCTTATGGCTGGACCATGTGTTGACATTGGTCTTAGGTTGTTCTTATCACATTTGTTTTAGGGAAGGAGCACTCTTCCTTTGTTTTAAATGTAAGGGTTGGTTAGTCTCACCAAGCAGTGAAGTCTGTTCTTAGTATCTTCTCACATCTCAGTGCCATCAGTTTTACCCAGGAAGCCAATGTAATATTTATCTTTGGACTACCTGGTGAGTTTAATCAGCACATAACTGTGTAAAAGAAAGGATGTATGGTATTTGCCATTAGATTTAAGATTCATATTTTCCTCCTCTTTGGAGTCACCCACCACACCCTCCAGTTGTATTCATCATCTGATGTGATTAGTTCTATGTGGGGAACTCCAGTTCTATTACACTGGAGTTTTGTCACACCTGGTAGTTTTTGCAGCCCTCTTATGTTCATGTTCTCTGTCAACTTTTTTTAATTCCAGCTTTTGAGGAGTGTGTTAGGGATGTTGACCCTTCTTTCATTTCCTTTTCATTTTTCATTCAGATTTTACAGTATTGACAGTAATTGACAGTAATGCTGCTGGAGAGATGCACCATTCCCTCTCTGCATTTGTCATATTGCTGGTTGTGACATCACAGGTGTAAAATGCAGTCATATCAGTTAGGGGTGTATGGACTGGGGGTATGGACTGAAGGCAGTTTAGGGGATTCAGCTAACAGAACAGTGTATGGCAGCGGATCAGGATGCCCTATGCCCAGTGGCTTGTCTTCTGTCTCCACATAATCCAAATTGTTCTACACAATAGCATAGACTCATTGTCATGCTCATATTGTAGCAAACAGCCTCAAGTTAAATGCAGCCCCATCTTTAGCTAAAGCATTTCCCTTGACATATAGGAGGCATTACAATGTGGGCCAAAAACACTTTCAGTGGCTAACTTCACTTCTTTTGCAGCACACATGCAATATACACATTGTTGCCAACTCCATCATAAGGCTGGTGCAGCATGCAGCCCCTTATGTTGATAGCTCCACATGGTTGATATGGTGCTTGGTTGCTTGGCAACAGTGGATGGCTCAACTTACCCACAGGCTCTTCTAAACTGTTTATTCCCCAAGATCACAGAATCATATAGCTGTGTTGGCACGATAAAACAATATGTTGCCAAAGCAATGTACATTTCCAAGAAAGCTAAATTTCATAGCATGCTGCAAACCGATGAACAAACAAAATGGTATGACTAACACTCAAACACTACTGCCCTTAAATCTCTCATGATATGCAAAATTTAAAAGCTTCCATGTGTCAGCCACTGCTTACAAGAAATGTAATCTACCGTAGAGTTGGACCTCTTAGAAGAGTCAGATACTGATTAATTGCTCAAGGATGAAGGGGACGTTTTGATCTCACTGTGGGTGCTTGTCCTAAGCTGCAGTGTTTACATGTGCTTATCTTATAGCCCCTGTAATTAGTGGAATTCAACTCAAACACTGATTAATGCTTACTGTTTTGTGGCAACTTTTTTTTTTTTTTTCCTAAAGGGAATTTCCAATCAAAATCATCTTTTTATCTCTTCATATACAGGGATTTCAAAGGTCCCATGAAGTGGCTTTGCTTAAATGTTTGTTTTATTAGTATTAAGTCAGAGGCAGCTGTGCAGGTGTACAATTTTTTTTTTTATTTCACTTTTGTTTTATGCACTTTATACATGCTTCCATTTGATCATTGTCTACACATTCACTGTGACCTTACATGTCCTTCAGTCTATGCATGAGGGCAGCTGCTTAAAAACTGAGTTACGACAGATGAAATTAAATTTGACAATGGCACTATGCTCGACCATATGTCAAGAATTGGTTTACATAATTCTGCTAGTTCCTTGAATGCAAATCAGTGCTTTCCCTGAATTTGTCGCCCAGACACCATGCTTGAAGTCGGAATCTCATTTTTCACCGGGGTCTATGTTTTTGTAACAGAGACCGCCGTGCGCAGAGTGACTGAAAAGCAGGCCCTCCCTCCGATTCATTACGCCGCAGTGGAGGCAAAGCGTATGGCAAAATGTAGAGCATTGTGCCCATTCCACAATGGCAGATGTTCACTTTGCCTCTGCTCCACGGCGCTTCAGCCATTAAAACTCATATCAATCAGGCCGTTCTGTGGAGAGGGCTTCCAGTTCCACAGAGAGTCATCCCAGGGCTGCCAATGAGAAAAACAATGCACGCATAACATTCATCGAACACATGGCAAATGGTGTTCCTGTAAACACACAGGCATATACATTAAAATTCCACTCACAATAATGCAGCACAAATATCAGTATGTGGGGTCCAAAAAAAAAATCACAAATGTGGAAGAAGCAAATAGATGATTAAATGATACCATCTTTTCCTCCATCCACTTGGAAAGAGAAACAGTGTTTTCAAGCAGATAACCTTTAAACAACCTCTTTTTTTTCCCCAGATAAAGAAGGGTCAGCCTTTGCAGCGCTCAGACCGAGAAACATTTCATGAATAAACATGCATATCTCCTTTGGATGGGTTTGCAAAGATCAAGTTTGGTTCCCTCTGAGCTGTTTGCTTTTCTATGGGAATCTTTGGGGAGGATACTTGCCTTCGGGACATGCACAAGTTTGCCCATTGACCTGTATGGCTGGTTTTGGTTTAATATGCAAGTGCCTTTAACTGCACTTGAAGTCAGCAGGCAGCCATGGCTCCCTAATTCAATTAAGCCGTATCAGGTTCCCTTATCCCTGATCTGGGGTGATAGCTTTGTAAGGCTGTTGTGTTGCACTGTTTGCACCACCCTGCCAAGGAAAACATTCACTTTTGTTTTGCATAGCTTTCAAATGTTTCATCTGACTTTCTCAAACAGGTTGGTCTTTGAACATTGCACGCTCCAGCTAAGAGCTATCAAGCCCATTTTGGCGTGATATGCTCACATTGGGGCTGTTATTATCACCTTTAGTGCATTTAATTGCTCTTAAAGGGTGACCAGGGTCATACAGAATTGCAATATTTGTCTAAACTTTAATTTGCATAAAACTAACATACCCAAAAAGGTGTCCTGAATAAATGCACGTAGGAGACTATGCATTTTTTAAAATAAATGTAGTTTTTGCCATTCATACAGAAAATTACTTTTATATTTGGACAAATACTCTGAGTTAATCCAGGGTGCCTAGCTCTTGCACAAATACAAAAGTTGATTTTAATGAGTCAAACAATAGTTTGTTGCTGGGATTGGTTGTGAAGCAGGGCTTACTAGAGAGAGGCAAACCCCCCTCCCTCAAAATCCACCCTAGAATCCTTCAAATCTGAAAGGACTTTGTTCCTGCTATCTCAGATAATGCACCTGGGCTTTGAACTTGCTGCAGCAATTTTCTGTAATGGCCTGGCAGTAATAATACTGCCAAAATCAGTCTGAAAAACTTCAAAGTTACATTTGAGTGGGTACATAGCTTTTTTTCTTGCTGTGTTTTATGATTTGTAACCTAAAGTGTGAAAGTTCTCTTTAAATTGTGATGTCATTTCCTTTACACCCAGGACACCCAGAGACCTTCTCTGAGGTAACACACCTATGAAGGTTGGTGTGATGGTTGCTCACTACATTCAACCAAACATTTTCTAATTCTCAGACCTTTACCGAATTGTTACAGGGACGTTCCAGGGAAAGTTAACAAGAGAAATTCTTTGTAGGAAATACATAAGGGAACTTTGAAGTGAGTAACGGTTGTTTCATGTTGGGTTTACAATAACATGTTTTTTTAGCAGGGAACTTCTCTTGTCCTCCAATGCAGTGGTGTACTGCACAGGAACAACAAACGTGGTTTACTTGAAAGAGGGAGTGGGGCATTAAGTCCCCCGTCCCTGCGTCACCTGAGCAAAGGATTGAAAATCCATGGTGTTATCATAAAACAAGCTAGAGTCTAAACTTTACTTATTATATGTTGTGCTGAGAACTAATTACACTGGTTCCATTTCACTCAATTTCTTTCCAATGCTAACAAAATATCCAAACAATCAACTTCAGCTCATAGTACATTACGTACCTGCATAACACATTGCACTGTAAGAATTAAATAAATGATAAAGAAAAGATATTGTTCAAAAAAGATATTGCTGTTTACCTGCTGGAAGAGATTTGCACAGTTTCATACACTACATTAACAACTTCAATGACACGTAGGATACATGGATGCTGATCATGGTCAAATTCAACTTCTGCGTTTTGCGCATGTAAAGCATTCAAACTTCAAAATAACACTGAGGTGCTGAAGGTAAAGGCTTATAAAGGCCAACATTGGCTTGATAGTCCACTAGATTATAGCTATCTTTGCTGTCTTTGCGATCTTTAAACTGTGCATGTGAACATGCCCTTAGTCTGCTGTGCTGGAGCTATGGGTGTTTTAGTGAGACAGATTTGGTGTCGTTTTAAGGACGAGCAGGACTTGAAGGTGTTCTGCCACACATAACACATGTCTTGCAGCCAGGGCAGCCAATACAGTAGAATGGCAAAATCTACATAACATCCATAGGGACAAAGCATCTTACAATGACAATGTTTGATGTTTGGGGTATTAGTTTCCAAAGTGTCCAAGCATACAAAGCTTCTGATCTGCATCTTACAATCTGCAGGATGTCTGTGCACTTGTGCAGTAACAGCACAACTGTTACTTCATAGGCAAACAATTCTTTTAAATGAGAAAGCAGCATGACACCAGTAAACACATTGTCAAGTATTCACATATCATGCAGTGTTTTTAGCAGCTTTAAGAATTTTAATGTTATACATGCAATGACTGAGTCCTCATTTGAGCTTTGCTATTGGAATAACAACTATGTCCTGATTACAGAGGCTGCTCAGAGAATTCCTGAGGTACCTTGCCCTGAGCATAGTATTACAGTGATATAATCAGAGATCCCTGCTGATCCTGGAATATCTTGTTCTTTTTCAGAACAAGCTGTTGTTATACTCTCAGTCAGATCAGAAGAAAAGTATAATCTCACTAAGGGCACATGCACCTCAGACTATGCTTCAATTACTCTCAGTTTAGACTGTGAAATTATAAGTCCAACAATTGTAATTCTAAGATTATATTATAATCATAAGTATATTCATTAGGTGCCATGGGTTTTTCAAACCATGTTTCCCATGATTGACAGTGCCCTCAATAGCTCCCCTAAATTAAGGACAATCATGATCACCATAATGAGGAACTCATTTTAATCTGTGCAGTGGCAATTCAGCAATAGCAGTGTGTTTAGACTATGATGGTGCGGGGAACTTAATTTCAGTATTTAGATGTGGTCAGCTCTGACAAATTTGAAACTGACTGTTGTAACTCGGGGGTTAATGGTTCTGCCACTATCTTTTGCAATTTATTACCTGGCCTGTGATTCATTCTGCAGCTAATGATAGGTGAATGTATCCATAATTAATATCCACGGTCACGTTTTACCTAGTGGAATGGGTAGATATGGTGAGGACAATCTGCTATGGATCACTTAGTTGTCACAGCCAATTCTGAGAGATCCAGCTAGAGGGGGTGTCCTCGTTCAGCCTATGCTTCCTCCACACTGTTACATTTTTAATGAAGAACCAGTGCTGTATTTTGCCTTGTATTTCACTGTCCTTTTCAGAAGCATTACAAAACTGCAAAATGCATAATTATGGCTCAATGTGGTCATTGGTGTCTGTGATTTGTAAAGTTATTCTATTTATTTTTACTCAGTTTTCAGCTAAAGGCATTCCTGACATATTTTTCTCAGTCTGGACTGGATTCATTAAATTGATTTAATAGTTTGTTTTCTGTTCCCAGTGCCAAACAACATAAGTGATGCATTAGTGGGTCTCAGTAACAAGACAGGTGGAGAAGTTATTTTGTCTTGGACCAGATAAAACAAGACAATTAGGCCTCAGATTTATATGTGTGTATATATATATATATATATATATATATATATATACACACACACACCATGCTGGTTGTTCCTTAGCAACACGTGAAGAATCCGTTTTGTTTTGACTACCTAGTCTTTCCTGTTTTTGGTCCAGGGCCTTGGATCGTCCTGCTTGGACAACTGCAGATCCTTGTCGGCTGATCTTCCTGCCTGTGGCGCTAGACCACTTCAGATCATTCACAATTCCAACTGCAACAAGACCCTGATGGTAGTGGGCAGTCAAGGATATAGCTCCTTCTGTCAGTCCTTAGATCTTTGTACAAGCTCTCCTCTTAGCAACCTCTGGGCATCTGGCCTTTTGTCCACGTTTCCGCATTTGCTACGTATTTACCATCTGTTTATTTTGTTAAGCAAGTCAGCAATATTATGATTATTATGACTGCCGTATGTGGCTATGTACAAATTCCAAGATCAGGCTGAAATCACTGAATGTTGTTTGATTAAAAAAATGTAGCGCTGCATTACGTTTGACACAAAGTGCATTGTAGTGAAATGATTCCCTACTGTCAAATGAAAAACTGCTCCCTCACTCCCAAATCAGCTTGTTTCTGCTGATCCGTGATCAGTACTTGGTGCTCTGCATTAAGTATTCATTTACTGATAACTAATCCAGCATCTGTACGGGGCAAGGGAGCAGTTTGGGACACGGGTCATGTTGAGAAGTGTTGACATGCTTTGCATGGTGTTTCAGATTAGTTCTAAATGAGTTGAAAACCTGAGCACTGTTCCCCATGGAAACACTAGCTGCCTCTGTGACCATTTTTGCTTATTAATATGAGCTGTGCTGCTGAAATGCAATGTGGGTTGCCTTTCATCTGCAAATATGTCACTGCTGTAAACAATGGCTGTACACGGACACGATATGCATCCTTTTCAATGTGTTTCTCATCAGGCGGCAAATGGGTTTGTGCTCTTCGTATGGCATAGTGCGGTCAGCGTTTGAGACTTTGCATTCTCTGTGAATGAAAGGAAACTCATCAGAGAATGTTTGTGGTGTTGTCTAAAAGGATCCCAAGGAGGCCCAGGAACCCAGGCTGTCCTCACCAAACCCCTGCTGCTGAAAACCACTGCTTGTTTGTGCTTTTGGATAACAACATCCCATCAGGGATGGTGCAAGAGAACTAAAGCTGATGGTTTTCGATGGGGAAGCGAAGTGCACAGATGTTAAAAATTGGAAAGGCTTCCCTTTAAAAAGTATTCCCCTTTAAAGCAGTATTTCAGGCAGGATAGGACTGCCTGGACCTCTGCTCTGCCCTGAACAAGTCCCCTGATATGGTCCTGATCAAGATAGCTGATCATGCCATCTGGGTGTTTCTTAGTTGTGGCCGTTTGTGCCAAAAAAGAGAATCGGTGCAAAACTGGCTCCATTGGGCACCCACGCTGTCGTCTAATTGTGTCTCTTTCATGCCAGCACAGATTTCTCACCGCTGGAATCCCATAGGATGATCACACAGGCCAATAATAAATCAGCATGGGCTCATTGCATTGCCAGCTTTCACAAGCTGGCTCCTGTGGACAAGGTAACCAACCATTGACCTTGTGTGGTTAAATGACCCCAACCCCAAAACCAATCCCATGTGCAAAAGCAAAATGCAATTTCAGACCTGCCCAGGAACAGAAGTCTAAAGAATGTGTGGTGAATCGCCTCCCGAGGCAACTTGAAGCTGTTGTGCCAGAACGTCAGTGAGGCAAAACAGGTGTGTTTACCAGTTTAATTTTGTCTAATTAGAGCATAACACCTAAATTGTATAACTGGCTCTTGGAGGCTATCCACATAAATGGATGGGGAAAAGAGATTAAAAACAAATAAACTACTCACTTCAAAAGGTTGCTTTGCTCCTGTCACACAGAGGTTTTTTTATAATTACAATTGTAATTTGAATGTTTTTACCTTACTGTTCAAATTGTAATTGGTTTAGTGAAACTACAGGCACAATATCAGGTCCTGGAGGCAAACCATAATGTTATTAAAGTTGTCTGGTGGTATTTGCCATGGTCGTCAACAGGAACATGGCAGAGCTCCCTTCATTTCGGGACTCTGCTTGAGAGGATAAGAATGGGAGAAATGCCTGCTCATTCACTCCATTCGCCTTTGCGAGCATCAAAGAGAAATGTGTAAATGAGTTGCCTTTGGCTGCCTGGTCTGTCATTATAGAAACCAGTTCCTCTAAACATGTTAGCTTTGCCAGGGCCACCTAGGCGCCATGAGTTTGCATAGTTTCAAAAGTCTGACAGAGTCATTCGCTGTGTATCTTGCAAGAGCTTGTGCTGCTGTTGGCCCCCAAAACCTGAGTGGGTTCATGTATTTGCTTAAATACCAGTTCTTTATGACACATAGTTTAAAAAAGTCTGTCTGCTGTGGTGTTGAACATGCAAGTGGACGTTTCTTAGTATAAAGCAACAAAATGTTTTCTCTACAGCACACAATCTCTGAAGCAAGGCCTTTCCTAAACTGAATTGTACAAAGATTCTCAGCAATATGAACAGTAGCAATATTTGCTAATTCATTTTATTCTCTGTCAGGAGTGATTATCATGCCAAGTCACCAAGAAGATTTTTTCAGATGCAATGGTTGTGAGGGGATTTTAGAGGAAAATCAGGATGGTCTGACATACCTCTGGTAAAGTTAAGTTTGGTAGAGGGAGCAGTCAGGAAATCAGATTTGTCAGATATTGCCCACTTGATGACCAATCATATCACACCTCTCACCCACTCAAAAAGCAGAATGACAAGAAAAAAACATTTGATTAAAATCTGGCATGAGCATACTAGCATACTAACATTTTGGAACAAGGAGAGTAATGTTATGCTTTGGTTTGGTGGCCTGACAATAGGTGCTGGAAAGCATAGGAAAGAATGTTGTGGTTGTTGACCTTCTGCTCTGCTGCCCTTAGGGTTCAGGTCAGCTTATGGCCAATCAGAATTGACATTGGGGCTTACACTCTACTCAAGGTGTTAGTACACTCTATAGCTTCATACAACCTAAAAAACTCATGGAACCTGTTGATGCCAAAACATGCCATTGCCCTGTATACACATGCCTGTCCCATGCACGTTTGAATCAGGCCCATGTCTTTGTCAATTGGATGGGTAAGAGGCAGAATGGCCTCTTAAATTAATAGAGAATGTTTTCAGGCCAAAATGATATATCTTTGGACTCTACTGTCAAGGCCAGCACAATTAGCAGTTTGTGAGGGATAGTGGGTAAGGTAGTTTCATGAGACAATGAACCAAAGGAAAGTGCTTATTTGGACATTAAACACCTCTGCTTTGTATCTGCTTTGTAGAAACCATTAACTGGGTGTGCATTTGGTACATCAGGTTATACAGTCTCCCTGTTGTGAAGTACATTCTATAATGTAATGTTATTGTTTTATCAAACACTTCAGATTAATGTTAATCTCAAATTAGATATAGATGGTAAAAGGATGGTTGTAAGGTAATCTGCTGATATGTATTCAGAGAACACTTCCTGGTGCTTTGAAAGACAGTGGTTTGTATGTGGAGTGGCTCTTTGCCCCGTCTTAAAAGAAAAGGAAGCTGGTTGACAATAAAGTAGTATTCCTAGGGGTGTCAACGCTTGCTAATTAGAGACCACAGAAGTAGAGGGAGATGGATGACTCATATGGCTGGGAAGGGGTGATTTAGAGAGTACAGGTGGGCGGCTGGAAGTTAACTTTTATTTTAGTCAAATTGAGGAGAGCTGTAGAGGGCTGTGATTGAAGTTTGGAGGGGAAAATATGAGTGAGGTCAAGAGTCACTCACCAGACATGACTTCAAATGAACTCTACAGGGCAGGCACGGCAATTTGCCTCACATTGTATGGGGATACCAAGGAGGCAGATTTATGGCAATGTATGGTCTGAATATACAGACAGCAGCAGATGGTGAGGTCACAACCATGTTGACTCACTTAAATCCCTCGGGCATGTTTGTTACGTGGATGCAAAATGCCTCTCAAACCCAGACATCAGTCTTTTCAGCATTGTTCTAAGTCTTGTGCAATGTGATTGCTTGCCCGATTGCTAGTAAATTCTGCTTTATCAAAAAATATGTTGCAATAGGTCGCTGAATGCAGGAGTAGTGAGTAAGATGGTGACTTACCCCCATAGCAATTTAGCACTCAGTCATGAAGTTACGGGAGGCTAAATTAACCATGGGACTTCATCTCATCCCTCCTGAAATATTAATGAAAGATCTGCATGGCACAACAAAATTCAGGCTTAAGGCTCTGGCCTTCTCCAAATTCGATTATTAAATACAGAATGTTAACTCACTCATAAAGGAGTTGAAACATGGGTGGACAAGCTTGAAGGTACTAAGTAGGCCAACAAAGTTAGATCTGTTACATTTTTTCTGTAAAGGAAAATGTAAATGAAAACACACTTTTTTAACACAAAATATTAACATCCATTCCACTTACATAAATTAATCCAATGGGAGCTGGAGTTTCATCCCAGTCATCTTACTTTTAAACCGCATTACTATAAAGATCTTCAAACCAGCTAAAATGGAACTTTGACTGAGGGTGGAAATTTCTGATCTGCAGTCACCAAAAACAATGACTCACTACACTGTCTATGTTTGTTTCTTTGTACATGTATGCATTATGTATTCCTCAAACATAATTTTTAAGCACACACTTCGGAGTGGACAGTTTTTCCTTGGAGAGGCACATGAAACAAAAAAAAAACCCTTCCCTTGGTTTGTGATCATCAACTGGTTAGACTCTTGTTTTTCTAAGTTAGCCAATGATTGCTGTGTGGTTTTTTGTGTTGATTTCCATAGTACTAGAGATTGTGTGGGTGAGAGTGCTTCTATCAGCACAGAGACAGAGCAGATGGCCAGTCAAAAACTGAAATAAACAGGGGAAGCAGTAACACACCAGTGGGACACTACTACATGCACAGGGTTTCAGATACCAGATAGAGGGGTCACCTGGTTAAGGAGCATGCTTTTATAATAGGCCGACTAACACATAGCCAGGCAAGGGTTGGTAGATCAGTACACACAAACTGAACCCAAGCATTTTGCATCTTTATAGAACACACTGAATGTGAAAACTTCATCTTTTACTCCCTAACAACAGTTACCAATCTATTGCATTGACTTCTAATCTTCTTGGGCACTGATCATTTTGGACAAATGCATTCATAAACCTAGGAACATATACAAATTCAATGCATATATTTATTTTTTATTTAAGAGAACAGGAGGATCAAAGACAAAGAACAGGGGTATAATAACGGCAGTATACCGCAAAGAATGCTCCTCATGGACATGCTCAGACAAGTATGATACATGATGATAGTCACAACATAGTCGGCAGCAGGCATGGTTTATTGTAGATATTTTATTTTCTTCACTTGAATAACAAAAGTGAAGAAATATTGTAAATATCAAAATCCTTTGTGTACTGTTCATATACCTCTTTGTTCAATTTGATAAATTGATAAGATGTGGGTTATTTGTTAAAACTAAGAGCAAAGGTTTAATTAATTCTTAGAAAATGTAAATCTCTAGATAGAAATGCGTGCAAGTTTATTAAAACAGAAGTACACATTCCACTTGCAATCTGCACATATCAAAAGCAATCTATCACTTCACCAATCACAAAGCAATCCGCAAAGGTCTGATCTTATTGATTGCAATGTATGCTGACCAGAGCACACCAAGTACATTTAAATAAGAACAAATCAAATATCATCAGGAACTATGACTGTGACACAAGCCACAGAAAATAGAAGTATGTTTTACCTCACTTCATTCAGAGTAATGCTTTTTGGTTCAGAGTAAGAAATCACTCAAAAGGTAATAAGGAAGGCTTCGTGAGACCCCTTCCAGCAAGCACATCCAAAGGCTGTGTCATGCCGTCTTTCAGAAGGCCATCTCTGTCTGTGTCCATTACTGTCAGTGAATGTTCTTCTGTCCCCTTTAGGTTTTGGCAGGATCTTCGCAATCACCGTGGTGGTTGATAAGAGAAAGGGACTGATATTATTAGACAAAATGCTTTAAGGGTGTAACATGTTTAGAGTGATGGTAAAGGTAATTGATTTCTTGTCTTCTTTTGTTAGAATGTCCCTTTTGGCGCCGGCCTCAATAAAAAATTATTTTGACATACTGCTTCCACAAGAGGACGCCATTCCGCACAAATGGAAATAATGGATGCGAACTTAAACTTCACATTATTCCATCACAAATGTGAGGCATTACAGCTCGACAATGCGACAAAATATTACGACAAGGAAATCGTATTTTCCTTCTGATAAGTGAATACAAATATAGTTTTTTATGACGCCGAATGTGCGACGTTTAGGTCATTCTAAAAATGTTAACTTAATACAATATTAACTTAATTACCATAGTACATTGGTAGTACATTGTACATAGTACATTGTTGAGGTAAATTATGAGGAGGTATATTATGAAAATCTATTGTTTCAGATCAATTACATCATTAATTGTGAACTAAATCAGAGGGATGGTTTATTCAACAACAAACTTTCAACTTTGCACCTTCAT
Source organism: Megalops atlanticus (assembly GCA_019176425.1). Classification (NCBI taxonomy): domain Eukaryota; kingdom Metazoa; phylum Chordata; class Actinopteri; order Elopiformes; family Megalopidae; genus Megalops; species Megalops atlanticus. The sequence goes on along the minus strand of CM032878.1, from coordinate 18,523,447 downwards.
CGGTAGCAGGTTGAAACATTTGAATTACTCCCAGTATTGTTAACGGAACAAATCACTTAAATCTGAACATGTGCACATTCCTCTTCCATTTGATAGCCTCGTTTATTTTTTCCTCGGGCTCTCTGAAACAATTATGTATCTCAGCGGAAAGCAACAGTGGGAGGTTCAATCGCGACCTAAATGCCAAGCAATTCGCCTGTTATATGAATTCCAGTTTACTAATGCTCTCATGATACTACAAAACAAGCTGTAATGTGCCAAAACTGACCATATAAAAGTTAATTAATCACTGAATACTAACAGAGAGGAATAAGGCGCAAAGTAAATGCAGAGCAATAATGACATGCTCCCCGCCAGTTCTGTACTTCTCAGAAGATACATGAAGGAACAATTCAAGGTATAAAGATACTAGTTTATCGGTCAGTTATGTATATACAAAACCTTGTTTTTTGACAGCGATTTAATGCATAGCATCAAAAAAGAGGAATTCTGGTGGTTCAGCCGAACCGATTCATTGTTACACACTCACGACAGGTCTATCTCTGCCACTATCTGACTACAAACTACTCGCACCAAGCTCAATTTTGCAGGTTGAAGCTATTGCCCCGATTTCCTGTCACATGATTCGAAATAGGATCCCTGCTTTCTACTATCTCTTGTGTCTGTGTGGTGCAGATCTGTCTTGAAGTTCAGACGCTCTTAGGGTTGGCTGTAACCGGGACCACTAGCTTGCGACTTGACGTTTCATTTCGGTTAGCAGTGTCCAAAACAAGTCACCTGTGAGCAATCTCTCTGGCTGCTCAGAAGAAGACCGTCCTACAGCCCTTCTTTCTTAAGTTGTGCGATGGATTCTTTGACAATCGCTACGCTGCTTGTAGCTGGGGTTCTCTCCGCAGTAAGCTCAGCACAGTACGAGACGGGTAAGTTATTAAAATACTTTGACTCGGGTTTTGTTTGTCTTTTGTTTTAGTTTTAACGCGGCGATGAATAATTTTACTGTTTTTTTGCATGATGTTTTTGGTGCAGGCACCCTGAAAATAGTACTGAGTTAAAGACATCGTTGGGCTACGCGTGTCCCTTTTAAAATGTGCATGTTTTTCGTTAAGATACAACAAAATTGCAACAGAGTGTTGGCATGTAGCTCAATATATGAAAGGAATATGCATGCAGGTGATGTTTCTGTTTGCCTGATAATGTCAATACTTATCTGATGAATACAGTAATCTCGAACGGGGAGCATAGCCCAAGTACTTATTTCCTTTAATGTGGAAAGAACTACATGATATCGTTGTGTAATAGGCTATTTGCGTAGCTGTTTGATAATTAACAAGTAGTCAGTGTACTAATAAAATAGGTAGCTGGACCTCGAAATGAAGAGGCTACCTGTCAACTCACCTGACGGTGTTGTCCACGGTGTGGATTATTACGTAATAATTAAACCAATGAATGTACATTATACCACACTGTAATATCAAATGTATTTAACCATAAATTAAGTTAATAAGTTTGCTATGTTTCTTTCACCGCCCCATCTTGTTTACTGTGAACAAGCTCACGACATAGTAACCATGAGACAAAGCGTAGTTTCTAGTACTCAACAGATGTCTTTTGTCAAAACCGCACAAGTCAATTTACACTTTAGCACAACACAACATAATAAATCGTCCATATCCGAACAAGAAGATAAACGTCAAACCTTTCGTGGACATTCAGTCCCACGCTTTCAGACATCCGACATGTCATCTTCAATTTATCTTTTGTCCAGACTAAAGAAACACGGATAGCTCTGTGGGGAGCTCCTTCTCCAAATTACACATATGGAACCGTATTTCGTTTCAAAATGAGGCCTTTACAGAGAAGAAAGAAATTGTTCATTTAAATATTTAATAACGACCACACAAACCAAACTTCTCTTGCTGTAATTTGTGTTGTGTTTCATGTTTAAAAAGCAAATCCCCATGCTTTGCTTTTTAATTTTTTGTTTCTTAATTATAGCCTTTGATTCAAATTAGAGGTTTCGCCATCTGGGCAGTGCGTAAGTATTGCCATCTGTACCTATGTATTAACAATGTATTTAAAGCTACGGCATTCCGTTTTTTTAACGTTGAGGAAAAGCCGTCTGTGTTAGCATATATAAACTTCTCAATATTTATAAGAAAACACAAGCAGAGTTTGTGTGTCCCTTACAGCTGCAGATGTACTTTCTCTTCTGGTTCCCGTTTTGTAAAAAAAAAAAAAAAAGACCAAGTATGTTCAATGAATCGTTCTTTTTTCATAATCCTTTTGCAGACACTCTCACATTCTCTCTTTCGTGAGTCATTTGTAAGTAGTTTCAGCATATAAGTTTGTAAATAGTTTCAGCATATTAGGCAAGTCTGTAATGTTTTGCGTGGGGGGGAAATTGACAATTGACTTTGCTTGTATGGTGCAATGCTGCTTAAAATCCACTTTCTTTTATTGTCTGCCTTTAAAGCTCTGGCAGAGACACAAAGATGTCCTGTATTAAACACATGGCTGTCCTCAGATCAGCAGGAGGGTCTTATCTTTCCCATTCATTCTATACTGCTCCAGCAATGAGTGTCTTGTGTTACTTGCTCTATGCTCATTAAGGAGTTGTGTTCACATGGGAAACATTATCAAATGTGCGCTATGCTGTCAGCTAAATGTAGGTTTAGCTTTTGGCAGCATACAGATAATACACTCTCACAATGATAAATGGTTAAAGTGATGTATTAAAGTATGATCATGCCATACTAATGCTAGGGCATTAGAGATTTTTGGGGGAAAAAAACGAAACTGATGAAGGAGGATTAGACAGAGGTCCAGGTTATGTTTACAGACCAGACAACAGTGTAGACAGCTCATTCCCTCCAGGCTCTGGTACCGGTCACTCAGCAATCCATTCTGTCTGTCCCCTAATTCTATCTGTTATCAGATCAATGGAGAGACAACTTATTGTAGATCGGATTCTAATTAGGGCTTATCTTGTTAAGGGAACACAGAAGTGTGAGTATGCACATGTTTGGGCGGGAAAGAGTGGAGGGCTGGGGGTTGGGGGGGTTTCCTCGTTGCATATTTCCTGGTTCTCTTTCCTTGCTGGAACAAGGCGATAATGAACTAAAGCTAACGACTCTAATCTGTCTTTTGCTCGCCGTTGTCAGAGTTTGATGGATCGTTAGCGCTGGATTAATGAGCGCCGCCGACTTTTGCGGCCCATTGGGTCGGTGCACTTCATCGATCCCCCCTCGTCACCTGACGTGGCTTGGGGCCGTCTGCTTGCAATGACACAGAGTCGGGGATACCGAGGGCAGATGCGTGGAGCAAACACCTCTGCGCTTCTTTTATTCCTTTCCTGTCATGTTTGTGTGAGCTGTGCTGCTGACTCAATAGAGGCTTCGGAGGGTTTCTGAGTGCGCACATGTCACCTGTTCTCCCAGCCTTTGCATTTGCCAGCAGATTTTGCTCCCACAACACTTGACACACATTGCCAAAATATATAAGAAATGGAAGGCACTCTAAGTCAAAGCCATCACAATTACACACAATCCAGTTATGGTGCAAGCCTTAAATATTGTGTTGAATATTTGCGATCATGAGCAAGTCAGAGAGTAATCTGCTTAGAATTTGGTGTGGGTGCATGCCTTGTTTATTGAATGGATCAGAGATGGCTGTAACATTTGACAATGTGCCTTTTTCCCGGAATTCCTTGTGAATGAGGGACCCACTCGCCCGGGCTATTACGCACATTCCCATTCAGAGCCAGCGGAATGTTGTGGGATTCATCTTTTAAAAGGAGGCGAGCGTGAACAACGGCTGTTTATTCATCACATTTAGACCAAGGCGCACTTTGTTTCCTCTGGTGGTGTAGAACGCAGTTTGTAAACACTTTCTGAGATGTGTTGCAGAAGTGGTGGATGATCCCGGGCTCACAAAGAGTGCATGCGTGTTTCTGTTACGCGGACGGAAATGCGTGTGTGTTGAGGTCGCCCTTTCCCAGGTCAGCGCAGGTCACGCTTCACTGCACGGATAGAACTGCCAGATTAGCTGAGTGGTGTCACCAAGCACTCCTATAGAGCTGAGATGGAGGAATCTGCAGAATCCAGCCATGCTACAGTTTGTCCTTCCTCGGAGCAAGGTTCAGACAAAGAATATACAGACACGGCTTGAAAGGAGAAAAAAAAACATGATTTGAGCTGTTTTGCTTGTCATCTGCATCTTTTTCATTGCGGTGGTGAAGATGTTTGAATAAATAGCAAGGGATTTCGTTTCAGAGAAGGACAAAGGGCAGCTGATGACATTTTGAGAAGATGAATGTCTTTAGGATCTTTGATAAAAAGAAGGATCTTTCAAAAAAGGCTTATGAAACAGGATGTCAGGATTAGAATGCACTTACTGCATTCATGTAAGTTATATGATACAGCAGTGGGCCTTAAAAGAACCCCATTCACATTTATTAGTTGGAAAAGGTCCATTTGTCATGACACCCCAAGCATATGCCCAGTCCCCAACAATATTTAGTTAGTTACTGAGATATTTAACAGCCTTTTAAATAGGTGTTTTCTTCAATCAAAGCTCTACAAAACACCTGTCAAGTGAGTAATATTGCTCTTGGCTGTGGAAAACAGCTAATGTTTTGACAGAATATGTGGATCTTAGCATGACAGTCATGTTTTCCATGTTATATCTTTGAAAAGGAATAGGTCCTAACATTAACTGTGCCCAATCTAATCTTTCCGGAACAAAGCAACATACTGTATGAAGCCCGTTCTTAGGATCATTCATGTGACAATAATGAAAGCTGAAGGAGCGAATATCACTATATCACCCTGGAGCTGTATATGGATCTTATATTGGTGCTGTGCGTGCCTCTGCTTCTGTTTCACTGCTGGAGTGTCTGTGTTTTTGTGTATTTGTGTATCTATTTGGCTGCTGTGTGTGAGTACATGTGCAGGCATGCCTATGTGTTTGTGAATATATAAACTTATTTGTGTGTATGGACATATATGTGTGTGTGTGTGTGCGTGTGAAGGCAGGTGTCTGCACATGCTTGCCTGCATGCGTGTGCGTGCGTGCTTGCTCGTGCATGTATGTGCATGGGTAGGCAGCTGTCCGCATCAAAGCAGCAAAGGATGGTGCCTCTCCCCCCACCTTCAGTGGCTGTCACTCTGAAGCACTTCAGTGTAGGGGAACGGCAGGTTCTTACGAGGTTCCAAAGTGATTTCTCTCTCTGCACTTGAAGCTCTGCCATGAGCCACACCTCTCTTGAGCATCCCCTGAAGATCAGAGCTGGCAGTGAAATATGGAGAGTGAATGCAGTTGGCCCAAGGAAGCCTGTGCAGCATTCTGACAGGGAAGCTAGGGCCGTCCCGCTCATGTTCATACCCCTATCATTGCACCACTCTCACAGCTAGGGTTCAGAGGCCATTTGCCCTCAGAGCATGACGTTTCCTCTCGTCATTCTACACATCACATTGTGTAGGGTTGGCTTGTTCTGTGGCTCGTCAGAAAATGAAGTGGGAGTCACAGGGCATCCGGAGGCTTTGCGTTCATATTTGCAGGTGTGTCTGGCAGGCTTTAGTCACTTGCGCTGACCCACGGGCAGGTGCATTGGCCATGCCCATGTCTGTGAATTTGTCCAACCCAGTCTATCTCCAGCTGAACCACTCTGTATTAGTGACGGCTCAGACTCAGTGATCTCCCCCGCCTGTGAAAGGGGGCGCAGTACAACCCAAATAGAGGTCGCATGATGTTGGTGGGGAGGGTGGGTCGTCTGGACAAGGCTTCCTGGGGTATTAGGGGCAGGCATGTGTTAATGCACGTGTATGCCAGGGAATGGGAGAGGGGGAGATGGGAGGTCCTCTCAACCAGCAGGGACTGCCATCAGCCCACAGTGCACCTGCTGTGAGCAGTTTGTGTGCTACTACCCAAACTTTTCCCTCTCCAGACCCATGTCAGTGGTACAGGCTCTAGCAGCCTGTACACACTTGTGTAAGTATCTGTGTGCATGTGCGTGTTTTTAACTGCTTTCTGTGTGCATGTGCATATTTGTAACTGCTTTAAATGAATTTACATAAATGGGGATTGTGTGGAAATATCCACTTTTTCTCTGGGTATAACATGCTTCAATGTGCTTCTAACAATCTGTGAGAATCAGTCAGCAAAGGCAGTGGTAATCTCTGACTCCTCTGATCACAGCAGCTGGGTACTGCCTCCCAGCTGGCCTCTCTGTTTTATCCAGACAGCAGGTTAAAGAGGATCCCTTAAGAGGTCTGCCAATAAAATGAACCCTACCAGTTACTGTCTATGCTGTTATGGGGATGGGGGCAGGGTATACAATGAAACCACAGCTGTGTGCTGGGGTGTTGAAGTTAAGTGAGCATTGATTTTTATTCAGGTCTAGCCAATCCAAGTGAAAGTCCTTCATTTGCCAAATACCCTGTATTGATTGATAGCCAAAAACAGGGTTTGCTTGCTCTGCTTCAGACAAATGTAACATCAGTGATATTTATTCAAAAACCAGTCTGGGTGGACTAGTGCAAACCTGTTTCCTGATACAAGGTAAACAGAGGTTCAAAGCTGACCTGGATCAGTTTGCATCCAGCGCGGATGGTCTTGACAGCACACCTATGTCTCCCCCGGTCGTGTATGATGTTTGGCTGGGCCGGTGGTCCGACAGAGGCAGGTTCTGCTGCAGAGAGCTGAAATGGGGCCAGAGCCACTCCTGCTGCCAGGCATAATCAGTTTTGCGCTGCCTCACATATGGAGCAGGCATAAATCTTTAACGCCACGTCGGAAGATGTTAACATCCACAAAACACAAACCCATATGGCTCCTGACACCCCCGGCGGCAGTGGCAATTTTTTGCATTCGGTGCTGAAGGGAAGCGACCCTCACCGCCCCCAACACCCCCAGCCCCCCCTCCCCCGGCCAGTCTCTATGGCTGGACCCCTCTCTGCTTCATGCAGCACATCTGCGTCAATGCAATCCAGGACACCAGCTGGGACCGACAGGCGGGAGAATCAGCCAGAGGAACAGAAACAGCTCCTGCCCTTTAGCGGCCTTCACGGCACTATACGCGCCAGGATTCCTGATGGCCACCCAACCTTGAAGAATATCCATATTTGCTTGGCAGGAAACCGGGAGAATTCGGCCCTTAATTCAAAAAAAAAAAAAAAAAAACCCTTGGTGTACGTTGTGTGGCTTTCCACGGCAATTTGTATTGGCCGAGGACTGAGGCTAGAGGCCAGAGACTTCCTCTTGACCTCTGCTTGGCCGGGGGGGTTCATGACAGAGGGCTCTGGGACACACCCGCGGGCGGGGCCCTCCACAGAGAGCCGCAGACCGACGATACTTTGTCGTATGCCTATGATCATAGTTATTATGACGAGGGTTATTCCACCCCAACACATTCTTCCATGTCTTAAAGGGTCAGATTTGTTTGAGCCAGTGTACTCCATCATGTATACAAATCACCACCTGCCTGGGCAAGCAGCAGTTCAGATGCAAAGCGTTCGTCTAATGTCTGACACGCAGCAGTGCAAGCGGGGCACTGCCGTCAGCTGAGGTAATTGGACATGACAAACAAATGGTTATGTAAAGTGTGTGTTGTAAAAAGTGTGCTAAACAAGGTAGTGTCAGGTTCGCTGTGTCTGTCCAATGTGATCTTGTGAGGCGGTGTCTGACAACGTGAAATTAAGCTGTCAGGCTGCTATACAGTAAGACATATCTATCAAGATTCAGCAATCCTCTGCAGTATGTTTATGAAACACAGCTCAAGCTAAGGAGAAGAACGGTCTTTTGGTGCACTTCTCAAAAGGCACTTCCTGTACAGTGGGTTATGGGAAACTTTGTACCTCGTCCAGATGTGATGCCAATTTTGTTGATGCGAAATGGAAAAGGCATTGCCAGAAAATGACGGAGGCAATCAGCTATGGTGCATTATGATGTCTCACACACACTACCCTCCAATACACTAGATTTGCCATTTTTTTGTCTGAGGAAAAATTGATGGGTAATAAAATCAACCTTTCACCACGACCTTCAGGTTGTCAAAATGTGTTATCCTAGTCTGTGGTTGTGTTCCAGTTCCCTGTCACTCTGTGTTGCACAGCAGTATGCGTGGGATGGCCAGTGTCGTGATTTGCTGGGATTTAAGCTGTCCGGAAACAAATTCCGCACCTCAGATGGAGCACATGAGCCCGGGGCTTGAGAAGCAGTGGTGTACATATTAAATAGTCAAAGCTCCCTTGACCCCATCATCCAAAAAAGGGAGTTCTTTCAATGCCACCAGCAAAATGTTGGGACATTTTCTGAATGCTCAATTATTTCAGTGCCGAAACCGCTGCAGAGGTCCTGGCGGCAGAACGGACTGATAGTCATGGAAAAATTCCCAGTGTAGGGACGTCTGGAAGAGCGTGCCGCCAGATATCAGCCTGTCAGCGGACATGGCTTTTCAATGGCGTTTGAAGAGGAAGGCGAAGGAGAGGGGAAAAAAGTTTCCCTCCTTTTGTCTCCGCCTGTTCCCGTCTCGCACCGTCTCGCTGCGTCTCGCTCCATCTCTCTGCTTCAGCAGTGCTGCCTGGCCTACTTCTTTACCTTGACATTTAAGATCGGTCGGGAAATGTGCGCAAGCAATTTTCGAGTGGCATTCTCATGGACCACTTGCCACCTCATTGTCATAGCTGGATGTTAAGCTCAACACGCCCCAGAGCGAGGCGATGCAGAGCACAAGCTGGAGTAGCTCCGTGCAGTAATAGGAAAAAACAAAGGGCCCTGTGTAGTCTTTGATTCCTATCAACACAAAGAATTATTTTCACAATAATTGGATTTTAGAATAGTTTGGAGAATATAATATAATTTGAGAATGTATGTGAGGCCCTGAGGAAAGTATGAAGTGCATACGAAAATTGCATTGGCACAGAATAATGGATTTTTGCTTGAGCTGCAGGATACATTATGCGTCATACATCTTAAGAGCTCCATCTTAATCCTCTGTAAGATGGAGAGCACGCATTGATATTCAAATGTTATGTTTGCGTTCAAACTATGCTTTATTTAGCTAAATCTGGCTGGCTTTTAGATGGGATTGCTTATTTTTCAGGTGGTGTCTTTTTGCAAAATGAAATATTAAATGTGCCCTGCCATCATTTTCAAATCTGGGAGAAATATATAAAGTCCAAGAATATAACCTGACCAATTTTAAATCATTTGAGCAAACATATAGTTATGTGGTTTTGCATGTAGCTCCGGATTTTAAGAGCCATAACCAATAACATAATGTCAGGATATCGAATTGCTACTGTGTGGGACATGACCTGTCTTGTGAACTTTTTGTGTGACAGTTGTGCTCTGTCCTGGGGCTGCGTGCTTTCTGCAGGCGCAGTGGAAAAAAGGACAAGTTCTCAAAATAAAGGGAAGCAATTCTGCCTCAGCTCCTCGGGCTTGATACCAATCCAAAGGCACTTTGTGGCTGAGGAAGCAAATTGTCGCCTTTCCTTTTTCCGACTGGTTCAAACCCCTACTGCTTCTGAAACAGGATGGACTGGGGTGGGGTGGGGGTGAGGGTGGGGGGTGCTTGGAGTCTGTCCTGACTCCTATTGCTCAGATTCCAGCAGATTTATTTGGAATGACGAATGAAATCTGAGAAAACATTTTGGGTTAGATTTTTAGGCTTCAGGGGTGTATTTCAGACTTTTTTCAGGTTTGCATTGATTGCTGTTTGCATGGACCTTTCTGTTTGTCGCAGGGACTGATTTCCTTATCCCTTATAGGCAAACATCATCAGCTGCTTGTGTGTAATTTCAGTGTCCAGCCAGATAAGGGCATTGATATGAGCTTTGAGTAGCACTTTAGTTACAACAACCAAAACATATTGACAGGTGTCATCCCTTGATCTGGTTTAGACAGGTGGTAAAATTTCCCCCAGCAATACTGACAACAATGAGTTGTTTTACGTATTATTTACTAATCAGACATCCTGTTCACTGGTGTGATATTAAAAACCCTCCCAGATGACTCTACACGGACACTGCATTACAGCAGTGTGAACCCTGGATTCAGTCAGCACTGCCAAGCCATCTCAAGTGGAGAAGGTCACTTTCTTTCAACATGGCAGCAAATTCATCTGGGGAGGTTAAAGGGAGGAAACCCTGAGCAGTCACACAATAAGCAGTATAGAAATGAAGCTGAATGCGTTGTGTTTGCAAATGGCAGCCCTCTGATGGGAATGCATTTCCTCTGTAGCCAGTGAAGAGGTTGAGGGGTCCAGTGTGGTGAAAGCACAGACAGTAGTTGAAAACATACTGGGCAGCACACAGATAAGCTGTACTCAAAGAGACATGGATCTCAATCAGACATACAGAAAACAGTTGTCTTTCATCATGGCACATCCTCTGCAAAAGCCATTCAGAATCTTTGAATCCTTTTCAAAGGAGGCTCATTCTTTTTGTTAAACTCTTTATTCTTTCTTCAGTGGCAGTGCCTACAGCGAAATTATCCTTTTCTGTGAAAGTTCACCAGCTGCATACAGTTCATTTGAAAAACTGCATTTATTATTTTTAATGGAACACATAGGTTTTCTTGGAAAACAGAGGCCACAGAAATGTGTTAAATGTTTAATCTTTTGTCTTTGAAGAGTTATCAGAACAAATGTTAGACACTTCCATCATTATGGAGTGTTGCTCGGCCTGTTCAAGATTTCAAAGTAGCTGCCTCAGTGGTACGAACATCACAGTAATAGACTGTCTAGAGTTCTTTAAAAAATCAGATTCAGGTCAAATGTGAACCAGCATTGCAATATAGACCTTACTGTACATTTGTGGGAGTTTTTCCACTAGCCTTGATTAACCATGGCCTTGGAATGATCCATGCAGTTGGCTTTTCACCTCAACGGAAGATGGGAATTGGTCCATGGCTTTTATGTGTGTTGGAATTACCCCTTACTCATTGTCACAGATAAAGATCCACTGATCATTCCTCAAAATATACAACAGTGACACATCATATTGTTATTCTAATGGCTAGCAGTGAATGTCACATTCCACAGAATACATGTTGCCATTCTGTGCTCTTGTTCACTTGTTTTAGTGCTTTGCCCACAGTTTTGTGGAGTGTAACACACCTCAGACCTCAATGGCTTGTAACTCAACCTAATGGGGGGGTGGGATGATTTTGTTGTGAGTCTTGTATTCGTGAATAATGCGTCAGAACAAACGACGCATACAGGCGGCTTACGTGGCAGTTAATGGAGAGCAGTCACACGCTGCCGGTGCCATGTAACCAGATCTTCCCGCCATTCAATGGACCTTTGTAATGGATCTGGTTCTCATGCACAGCACAGAATTGACTAGACCCGTCTGTTTGTCTGCGGCCTCCTCTTCCCATAGCTCTACCAGGGCATTTAAAACCCTCTTAGAATTTCACAGGCAGAGGTTGCTTGCCATTGGGAGACTGCAAAATATCAGTCAGTTAGGTTGTCTGTCTCTTTGTTATTGTTACTTGTTTTTTGGGGTCGCCCTTACTTTTCAGTGTCAGTGGTGTAGAAAATTATCTGAGGTCCATTATCCTCTTGCCCTTTCAGTGTTCAACAGTGTTAACTGCTTCAAACTGCATCAAAATTACGATTAGTAGGTGATCACAGAAACACTGAGCTGTAGCTGGATAACCATCTTTAAAGTACAAATGACTGTGTTTTGTTTTTTTGTTGTCGTTTTCTTGTTTTTGTAAAATGTTTCAAAGGGCCACGTCAGATAAGCAGAATTTTGCAAGGCATGAGATAATGGCTGAATGACCCACTGCACCAATGACAGCAATGATGGGGAAAAAAACTTTTCCAGATGATATCGGATTAAATGTATGCGAAATCTGATGAAGCCGTGGAATTTGGAGGGCTGGCAGATATGCCCATCTGTAGTTTACAGAGACAGACAAAACAAGCATGTGGGGCTGGGCTTGCTTCATGAGCACAGGCGTTCCACTTTGCAAGTCCTGAAATGTGGATGCCGATTTGCACACCACACATTTGCCTACATTAATTCCGCTGTAGAGAAAGAGAACAACCTCGAATTTTGGTGGCTGCTTAGGCATAGTGATGCATTGTCTGTACTTTCCAAACACCCTTGCTGCATGTCTGCAATGGAATGAATACAAGATCAGCCCTTGTTTTTTTTTTTTCCTTAATCAAAATTAGTGGCCTGAAGCGTCACTCGGGTATTTGATAGAAAACCAGTTACATTTCCTAAAAACCACAAAACGTCATTTTTAATCTCGCCAGCAGAGCAATTATGCGAAGCGAGAGAATGCCTCAAAGTCCTGCATTGGCTGCACCGAGTGGGACTGCTGGAGTCGTCTCCCATGGTGGCATCTGTCATTGAGATTCTGGGAAATTTTCCAATCATCTGGACCCGTGGTGTTGAAACAGTCCCACTGGATAGTTTTTTCTTCTTCTTCCGTCTCGTTTATGTTTAAATAAAACAGGAAAAAAAATCTAAACTCATAAATGAAAAGAACCAATTAAAAACTGTAGGCAGGAAGGATGCACAGGAACAGTTTTTGTTTTCTGCCTTCTGTACTTAGTGGGACACATCATGCTTGGTTCCTTTTTTCACAAGAAACTTGTTAGATTCCCCGTCAGTGTGAAGACTGTTTAGGAATTCTAGGATTGTTTTGAAAAACGTTCCAGGGGACTTCATCTATAGAGGTTATCAGATGCTGGACGGAGAAAAATTATATTCTATTTTACATTTAATGCACCTTCAAAGGACCTTCATAAAACATACATGCTGTCTTGAATATTTATAAGCTATAGAGGATATTTATGACAGAGGGTGATATAACAGATTGTGTTTTGCAGTTTTTCATTGTTTTAAATAGCATTTTGTCACTCTGGGTTAGCTGTCATTGCAAAATTATTGCAATTTCTTATGATTGATTTATTGCTTAGAGTAGTGATGCAATTAAAGCTTTATGTATTCTACATTAAGGCCATAGGCCATTGATATAAAGTGTGTTGAAAACTTTTATAGCACTGCTTGCATGGAAAGAAACGGTTCAATACACTTGTCTAATTGATTCCAGTCCCAGGAAGAGTATTGACTTGACAGGTCCCTGTACATATTTCTGTCCTCTGGGCCCCACAGCATTATTTAAACTTCTCACAGTCCTATAATCATTCTCCCCCTGGAATCAGAAAGCCAACCATTGCACACACATGCTCCAAAGAGCACTGAACCCCTGCCTAAAAGCTCTTACAATTAACATTCCTAACATGCCAATAAACCATAGCAAAAACAGAGGGATCTAAAACAGGTGTGTGTGTGTGTGCATGAGTGCATTGGTGTGTGTGTGTGTGTGTGTGTGTGTGTGCGCAACAAGCCCTCTCTCGACTCACCTCTTTCAGGTGCCTCCTAAGCAAATGATTGACTTTGATCCAGACCTATCCTGATTTGAATTGAATGGAATATCTGTGCTCTTTCCCTGTGAACAGTTCAGGGAATAGTGGCTAAGTTCATATTTAGGCAATACTGAATTTGACTGGTTGCTATGCGTCACGTTTTAGCTTCATACCTGCTTGTCAGAGAAATGGTGGTGAGTGTAATACTGTAATCTGTAGTGGCAAAACAAAAGTTAAATCTAGTCTAAGTAATTAAACTTCTCATATGATAGTACAAGAATAGTTACTACCTTGAAACATTCATGGATTCTTTACATTGTCAAGTATACAGTGTGGATTTTCAGTTCAGATCTTTTTTTTTTTTTGTTTAATTGTTGACCTAATACAGAGATTTGCATACCTTACTTTGGTGTATTACACACTCTCCTTTTATGTTCCTGGATATTTATTGGACCAAGGGTACAAGCAGTGACCTACCTGGGATTTGAATATAACCCCCTCTGGCCACAAGCCCAGTGCCCTAACCTCTCCTACATACCACTGCCCTGTAATTCGTTACATTTCTCTGACTTGTAAGGATCCAGTGGAGAACTTCAAAGTCACCTGTGTAGACACTGGAAGATTGAACAGGGCTCTTTGATGCTGTCCTCAAATTGCTGCCTTTAACGGCAAGTTAAAGACTGGGCGATACAAGACCGCCAAGACCAAAATAACCAAATGACACAAAGCTGGTGGGTGCACATCCGTCAATAAATTACAGTTGATGGTGGGCGAAAATAGCCAGCACACTGGCTCAGGCCTGAACTTTGGAACAATGGAGCCCTGTGTTTGATGTTCCCGGCATCAAGTGCATCTCAAAACATAAATGTGGTTTTGCTTATTAAAATGACTTACCCCCCACCCCCACCCCACTTTCATTCTTAAGTGCTGAAAAATAAAAGGGAAGAATGCAGTGGGCATGCATCGATTAATGCATGTTTTGTCACTGCGAATATTTATCAGATCTGTAAGCGGTAGTTATTGTAGGGATCATTTTACATGGTCGTACTTTGCCAAAACACCCACATGCAGTGCTTCAGCACCCATTAGACACAGTGAGCCACTATGTCATATATCAAAACCCATATGTCTTCTAGTTGTCATGCCTTGATAGTGCTTTACACCATCCTAAGGACCCATATGCACTTCCATCCAGTAGACACATTAGGGTTTTGCTTATTTTTTTCCCCCTTCTTTCAGTTGTTTGTTTGCTTTTGCTGTATAAGGGCCCAGCAGGCAGTTGAAATCATAGTACAAAGGGCCTCTGGGATGGATATGGAAATCTGAAGTCAGCCATTGTGTTGTGTTGGCCTTATCTCTTTTCGTTGTTGTTAATTTTATGAGTGCTAGCTTTACAGCCTTTCCATCACAAAAGGAAATGTAAATGAACCCAACTGTTGCTCCTCTGGCGAAAGCCCCATTGCCGAGACAATTACAGCAACTTGAAAGAAAGCAGAGTGTTCAGGGATCCTAAACAGTTTTTTTTCCCTGCTCTCTGTCTGTGTACCAGTTCAATTTATGGGGAGGTTTATGATTTCTGGTGGATCTGTCCCAAACCCTCTAATTGTGTACCTTGGAAGCAGCGACTTCATTGAAGTCTCCAGATGAAGTAACAGCCACACCCCCTTCTGGATTGGCTTGTTTACTTTATTGTCAGAATTGGTTTAATGTGAGTTTGCAGGGGATTTCCTTTTTATTTGTTTAACCTGATGACCCTGACTACTTAAAGACCTGAAAAACGGCAGATTAATAACACTGCGTAGATTGAATTCTGGAAGGAGAGAGGGCCACACGGTCCTTTGCTGCAAGCAAAGGTCATCTGAACATCTGCCAGTTTAGAAGGAGCCAACATGGACAAAACCCCCTGGAAGTTATACCTCCTGCAACTGTATAGGGAAAGCAGAATAAGTAAGACATTTTCATGTGAAGTGTGCCTTCCAAGCTGACATGTGCCTCAGTACCTCAGCTGTCCATTTCAACTAAAACAATGCAAATCCGGCTATTTGAAACTTGTTGCTCTGCCAGGATCTGTCTTCTCCTTTTTGAAATCTCTCTCAAACAGTCAAACTGTCCAGCCCTTTTAAAGTTGTGCACAAATATTATTCCACCTCTGTACATCCCCAAAGAGTATTCCCTGAAAGTCATATGTCTTTTTTTGCCATTTTAAGATCTTTATTTAATGAATTTGACTGCATCATTCAAGTTCCACTGTAACATTAGTCCAGGTAGCAGCTTGAGGCAATTTTTTTTGTTCTTTAAACCTTTTTAAAAGGTAAAACATCAAAAGCATTTTGAACTTTTGGCAGTGTGTGCTCACTCACACTTGGCAGTGTGGAGGACTTTAGTCTCTTCCCATTAAAGGGAACAAAAAGAAAGGATGGGGGGTGCATTAGACCCTGGCATGAGGGTGAAATGAGAAGCAGCCATGTTTTATAGGCACTACTGAACTGTTTGGCAAAGATTCTGTCAGGCTTGTGGCAAACTGGAGAGGTTGGGGTTGGCTATTTTTAAACTCAGATGGCATTCTGCACCTTTACTTTTCTTTCAGTTGGACTGCCACAATCGTACGAATGCAAGCTCAGAAAAAAAGGGGAACAGGAGAAAGAAGGCAGCAGGGATATCATCAGAGCTGGGGTCTAATGATGACTGGCTCAGGACTGACACTGGAAAACCTTCTAACCTCATAACCTCAGACATGTATGCAATTTGCAATGTCCAGCATCTTACAACCGGCTCTTATTGTAACGTCAATTGTAGGAGTGTGAATAAAGAGCACCTGTGTGTGCACAGGGAGCTACCTTTACGTTCTTAGGCTGAGCTTAGAGCTGTAGATTAATTACACCTGAGCATGATGAGATAGAGGGAGAAGCATTGACAGGATGACTGCTATATGCTGTGTCAAATGCCATCATGGTGTGCGTGCCCTCATCAGTTTTACAGCTAATTCCAGTAATTTACTCTAAATACCCAATGGGCCTCTGACAACCACAAACAAGGTCAAAGGGGATAGAGCTAGTTGCAGTTCCAGGCTGAAAACAGAACTGCTCAGACCTAGTACTCAAGGTGTAGTGTCACCAACTGCCTTTTTACAAGGAACGTAATGATTGGCATGACACCTGAAAAAAGTTGGATTTGAATATTAAAATGCAGTAAGTTAGTTATAGGGCAATCACATAACCTCCTACCAGTGGCAAGCATAAAAATTAAACTGTTAAATATGCTTGTTAAAGTCTTTATTATTGGCTCGCAAGTAGCTGAGAGGAGGCGCTTGTTCTGAGTGCAAGCTGAGCCCTGAAGCACAAGACATTGCAAGATCAAGCCTGGGCTATGTTGATATGTGACAATGACCTGTAGTTCACTGTCACATAACATAGATCCTGTATGATGTTATGTGGCAATGACCTGTGGTTTGGTATGGCAGCTAGCTTTGCCTCTTCACATTGCTCACTAGCACATTCTAGCAGCTCTCAGAGTAACTTCGATGACCTCAGGTAGATGTGCCTATTCTCCATGGACTCCTGTGGCACTTTTACTTTGGAAAATGTGAATCAGAGGGTTGCAGTTGTCACATTTCAGTGCATCTGTGGGATTGCAGTGGGTGAGGAGTGAGGCTGTCCTAATGTACAACTTGTGATTTCAAAGTCAGGGTGAAAAATGAGAAAACATATAAAGATAATTTTTTAAAAAAGTCATTATAATGGGAAACAGAATTGCTAAAGGTGTTAATACAATAATCTAACACATGGGACAACTGTCCTTCAAGTTGACATTGATTTTCTTCCAAACGTTTTGGCATCCTTTTCCTCTATTTATAATTTTTCCGCTGCTTACTTATAAAACAGTAGGAGGAACATTAACTTGATTGAGCCTTAAAAGTAAGTACAAATGTATGCTTACAAGTAGTCATTGTATTTACAGGTTGTTTTAAAAATCCAAAGCAGAAGTTGAAGAGCCTGCATAATCATTGATTGATGTCAAAAAATAAGTTGGATTTATTTGTCTTTCAACAAAATAAAAAAAAAAAAAAACAGAATATTTCATAATCTGAGATATTATCATTACTTAAGCCCTGTGAAAACATTATTTGAGTAAATGGCTGAATGGTTTTGTGTTTCCATGTATATGTATAATGCATGTAAATTCTAATTGTAAAATTATAATCTATAATATATAATACATAATATAATAATTTGTAAAAACATGCATCAGTTGTGAGTTTGATGTGATTGGAAAACCTCTCTGATTTGTTACTCCCTGAGAAGTTTTTATTCAATTTTATCTTTGTCTTAGAGCACCAGTGTTCTCACAGTAGAAAAAAAAAATCTATAGCATTCCACCTTCTGGATATACTTCTAGTGTCCATTCCTTGCTGTGCACCAATATTCACTGCTTGCTATGTGCATTCAGTATGATTTAAACAAATGAAACCAGGATCAAATGATGGAGCCCTGGCTGGTTCTGCTTTAAACATGTTTCCTTGCAAATTGAGCCTGACACTGAATGTCCATCAAGCTCCTACTAGGTCATTGTATCAATACCAAAATCTGTTCTTAGCCCAAAATGCCTGGCCAAGCACCTTGTTTCAGATCCTGGTAACCAGCAAGTGCTGAAAGTCCTGTAGTGCAGTCCAGTACTGCTCAAGGTGGAAGCCTTTTGTTTGTTTGTTTGTGTTGGTTCTCCAGGAATCACATGACCACAGGCCTGCTCTCCCTTCCTGCAAAAGACGATCATTTGAAGCCGTAACGTGGAAGCAATTAGCTGTAATCCCTGCAAGTATAATTAGAGGGGGATTAAATCGTGGTGAATAATCCATTTCTTGCCCTTTTTTATGTTCCTCTTTCTGGTGGTGTGGCATCCTGAAAACATGGAATCGGAGCAACTGCAGTCCTGGGATGGGTGCACTTTTTTTTTTTTTGCTATTTTTGGGTCCTGGGTGCATCACAGAACTCTGGTCTTTCATGCGGCGGCGGATCTGTTTTCAATCAGGGCCTCTGATCAAACCACAATAAAGCCATCACATCGTGACGGAGTGGAGTGGTCGGAGGCCGCGTTATTGCAAACAGAACGCTAGAACACCTCGGCCTCGCTGAAATGGTGAGGGGGTTGTGCACCACTTCCCAGAAGCGGGCATCCTGAGACCCCGCTAGCTTTTTAATTAATCTTCATTATCGTTGTCATTATCTCATTTTCTCCTTCATCCACGACTTCCAACCGCCACCACCACAAGCAGTCTTTTTTTTTTTCTTTTCTTTTTTTTGTTCTGGGACCAGCATCTGTTTTCAGCAGCAGTAAAGCACAGGCTTCACTGGAACCCTTGCCCGTTTTTAAATATTTTACTTTTTTATTATTGACTTCCTCTGTTCGGCAAGCCCTCTTGGCCAGCTTTGCCACAACAGCAAGATGAGTGCCAGCAGCTTGAGTCTGTGTAAGCCATAATAGAATGTTTTTTATAGTACTTAAAGATGAGTAAACAGTCACAAAGTTGTGGAGCTC
Organism: Megalops atlanticus; assembly: GCA_019176425.1. NCBI lineage: Eukaryota > Metazoa > Chordata > Actinopteri > Elopiformes > Megalopidae > Megalops > Megalops atlanticus. Next base: position 18,504,525 of record CM032878.1, on the reverse strand, counting down.
TCTTTAATCTGTGGCACATGAAGCAGCAGGGACAGAACGTTGAATCTGAGTTTCCGCAAGGAGGCCATGCTTAAAGGGCACCTTGTATTGTTCTATAAAACCCAGCAAGCATGTCTGATAGGCATTTATCGGCAGGGGTTTGTAAATTGGCCTTGTATGGGCCATTTATTTGGCGAGCACTCAACACTGTCCCAAGCTAAATATTTCACTGGTAGTTTTCCCAATTCTTACAGACTTTCACCATAAAATTAAAATTTCTTATAGATATTTCTGTGAGGAGATAATTGCAAGGTAAAGTTCTGATATTTTTTCAGAAAGTATTCATGGTTGCCCTTGCCCGACTTGTATTGCAGAGTTTTGTCACAGCACAGAGGAGTATAAGGTTACCCGCAATTGAGATTAGACCGGAATACCCTGTGATTGCTCAGGGAGCTGCCTAAGTCACAGATGCGTTGTGACTGCCCTCAAAGCCCCTGATTAAACATTTTCATGTGATGCATGACTGCCCTTCAGTTGTCCTGCATGTAAGCATGGGCATGACATGACCAGCATATAAGCATTATGTGAAATGACTGCGCTTCAGACGACGACACAAGGTTATAGTCTGCGAGTCTTCGGATGCGTTTCATTCTGTGCTGCTATTAAGCCGAATTGCTACTCCACAAAGCCACATTTTGACTTAATGTATTAACACTCCCTGACTTGCTGCGCTGAGGTGGAATTAAATCACTAAAGAGGGGAGCCGTTTAGAGAAAATGGAGTGCCATCATAATCATGGAAATTCAATACTGTCGCCATACCGGGAGCGTGCTTGTCGAGGTGGGGATGAATCAGAGAAAAGAATGAGAGAGTAAGGCCGCCTAAATGGCTTTAATTAAAATCTTGAAGGAGTTGCTGAGATGAATTGTTGGTGGCAAATCTAGCAGTCCTGGTAGAGGGAGAGACATCATACTAAAGCCAAAGTTTTGGTGTTATCTGATTTATATGTTAATTAGGGCTGGTTCTTATGGACTGGGGGCCAAAAAAGAATATGCTGAAGGTACTTCTTCCAGAAAATATGTCAAAAGAAACACTGAGTATCGTACAGGAACTTTGCTTAATTAGATTGGACTGTAGGTTCCTTTGAGCCTACTTTTGTTTCATTTCTGCTTTCCCTTCCTTTGGACATGGCAAACGTGAAACATGAAACATGAGTCTCAAGCCCATGGTACCATCGCCCAAACCAAACAAACAATGCCAACAGATAATTAGTATTATTTTTATTTTCGTCCAATAACTTTTTCTTATCAGTACACAGTTTCATGGAAGGGAGGCCAAGGGTCTTCGATATAGAACATGGGGATCTTTTTAACTGGGAGGGGCTAATTGTCTGGCATCTCACATCTCATGTACTGCCCTGGAGTAGACATGATGCTGCCTTAAAAGCCCAACCACTGGTTTCCTCGCCAAGCAGTCTGTTCTACAGGTTTCAAGCTGACTTGCTGTTAACAGACTCCACTTAGGAGTGAGACTGGCTGGACTGCTGGGTAAGGTTTAAGGGGCTTTTCATTCAGAGGAAAGGGCCTTAGATCCAAAGCTCACCATGTATGCTTGGGAATTGCACCGCAAGAATGGGATGGAGACAGCCCAAAGGAATTGCATATATAACTCCCAATGAGATGTGTGTGAAACCTCACAATTAGTCTGCTGTGCATGATTTTACACAGGTGTTTGACACTGCCTGAACAATACAAGTAATTTGGTTAGGCAAGGCAGAGCACAGAGGTGGTTGTATTTTCAGGTTAAGTATGTTGAAGGACATTGAAACAAACACTAAGCATGATAATGCATCCGCATTTGATACTTGATTTTTTTTTTTGCCTTTAATACAGGGTTAAAAGAAATTTACTGAGGTTGTGTTTTAGTGAAACTATCCTTACTTCTTTGGAAGCTTCTGCCAGGTGTAGGCCTTTTTGCTGGACATTGCAAGTTGAGTATCCTGTTTTTTCAGTCAGGTAGTTCTGCTTTGTGAAAGATGATCTCGGAGAAAGGGAGTCGCTTTCATGAAGAGCATATCTGCTGTGCCCCTGTCAAAAGCGAACAATATAAATCTGCGGGCTTCAGTTGTCAGTTGTTTTTGACATTTGAAACGCCATCACTTTTTTCCTGGGGAATGTAATGAGACGTTGGAATCCTCATGAGACAAACTGTTTTTAATTTAGCATACAATATGTTGCGTTGCAGTTGGGGGATCAGCAGGCCAAAATTCCCTCCCCGCCCTCCAAAGCCTATCTCTTCCTGATTAAGTTTTGAGATCCTTCAAAGGGGAGGCAGCTGAACTGCTCTAGGATATACTGTTACCCGACGATCAAACCTGTAATCAGATTGTGGGAGATAGAAGGCAGACTTGCCGGAATAAGGGGAAACCTCTGCTGAGCTGAGGGCTCTGTCAGGGGCTCAAAGCCATTCCGCTCCCCGCTCTCAAAAACCAGAATACCTCCCACTGAGTCATCAGGACGAAAGCATGAGCACTCTTAAAGCACTGCTTCAAATCATTTTATTCAATTTTATTTTGATTTAGCAAATGGATGCTTTATTTTTCTGTTTTGGTTGAGAAATCATGTGGATAAGCTGTCTGTGAACTATGAATTGCAGTCCATATGGTTATCATTGATCTCTGCTGAAAATGCAAACCATCCCCTTTTTTGTTTTTGTTTTTTTTTCCAGTTCTTGTGAAAGTGAAATATTGGAGGACAGTAATTGAAGCAATACTGATTTCTCCCTCTGTCACATACACAGCATTACATTAAATGCAAACACTGGCAGACAGACAGTATAAACAAATATAGATTTTTGCTTAAATCCTTGTGGTCACAGATTTATTTAGAGTTCTAAGAAATCCTAGCTCACTCCACCACATATTCTCAGATGCCATTGCATGTTGTCTGTTTGACCAGCTGTTTTTTTCCTTTTCTCAGAACATGTAGGTGTACCCCATGGAACTGTTCCTGGGATTAATTAATTAATGCACTTGATTAGAGTCATCAGAAATTCTGGGATACGTCTGTCATGTTGTGATTAAAGATTGATGCATTTTTTTTCCAGAGTGTTACACGGCCAATGGAAAGGACTACAGAGGCCGGCAGAACCAGACCCGCCTTCAAGGAGGAAAGCCGTGCCTTTTCTGGAATGAAACCTTCCAGCACCCTTACAATACCCTCAAGTACCCCAATGGAGAGGGAGGGCTGGGAAGGCACAACTACTGCAGGTGAGACACTACAGGCACTCTGCCTTAGTCTTTTTAGAGTTTCAGGGGTTGTATAATAAGTTTGAAACTAATGACCCAGTCACAGGCAATTATGTAAATTATGACATTGATGTAGGTGGTCATCATTATTAACTTGATACCATATAAATATCTGTGATTAATCACAAGGTACTGGATTCTAGACAAAATGTATGGTTCGTCTTTAGTCATTACTTACACAGATAGTTAGAAATGTTTTTTTTTTTCAGTGCATAAAATACTTCAGAAACTTAACTCTAAATGTCAAGCATTTTAGTAGCATTTGTCAGCATTTGGTGTGTCACATGAAAGCTTGGAGTGTCTTTTCGCTGAGGTTTGATAACTCTATTTCCCCTCAGATGCACACTTTCCAGTCATTCCCTCTTGGATAAGAAAAGCTATATGAAAGGAAAAGGGCAGAGTATGATCCGTATCTCCTGACCATTGAGCGACTCATCGTGAGAAACCAGCTATGCGTGAACGCTTTCCTGCAGCCAAAGTCTTCCGTGTCCCAGTTCCTATTAAACCCCAAGATATGTCTGGCCACCACACTTGCCGTGGGGATCTGCCTTGGTATTGCACTACTATCCCCCACATTCCTCAGCTGCAGTGACAGATTTAAAGACGTATTTTGAGAGCAGTTTTAAGTGCCAGGAGTCAGAGTTACTGCCAAAGTAATGATATAAATACATTAATAACCAAAATGTTCATTATTGCTCCTCCACAAAGTTAGTCCCCCTAGCATAAATTGCTAAAGTGTCAGCCATAAATTTTAAGAACAGCGCTTTGAAGCTGCATTCTGTTTGGACAGCTAGCCTGTTAAAACTGATAAAATAAAGTAGGTTTCACTAGGGAGTGCAATGAAAATAGAATGGTAATTTACTGGAATAGACAAGAAAAAAACAGCCCATTGGAATGTAGAGCCTGTTATGTAAAGCCTGATATCAAACTCTTGAGATTATCATAAAATATAAAATATTTTTAACAATTTAGTGCTTACCGTGCCTCTACACTCAGCTTTTTTAGCTACAGAAACCTAGCTAGTCTCAATAGGTAGCAAAATTAAGAGTATCCTTAACTAAAGCAAATTCTGTCACAACCACTTAGGCCACTAAACAAAATGCAGACAGGCTATAGTGAATTTAAGCAAGTTTGTTTTTGTTTCTTACACAGTGTTGTGGCTGACACAGCATGATGGTTGCTGACATAAAATGAAAGTGAAAGAATATAGAAGATTAAGTTACTCAAGGCTGAGCACAAATCTCCATGCAGAATGATTGAATCTGGACCTCAGTTGTTTATTAACTTTAATATGATAACCATGCCACTTTCTGTGTGACCGGGATGTACAGCTGAGGTTTGGTATTTGTATATACCTCACACTCACTGTTATCTTGTTGCCTCCTTGTTGGTGCTCTCCATGCTGTACGGGGGGGGGGGGGTGAAGGACAGAGGTCCCCCTCACTGCCTTTGTGTCCATGTGCAATCCACAGAATTAACGGTATGGAGAAATGAAAGAGGGCCTGGGCTGCTGTGGACAATGAGATTAGGCAGAGTGGTAGCTTAACACAGCGGAACACGACCGTGTTGACCTTCCGCATGGGGAGGTCAGGAGCCAGGGCCTGTGTTTGTTGATTTACGGTCTGGGACCACTTTGCTGAGAGTTCCCACCACAAGGCGTGTTGCTCACACTGGCCCCGGTTAGCTGCTCTCCCATGACCAGCTACAATATTCTGCCTCTCTAACCTAGAGGCCAATCACTGTTAATTAAGCTGATGGATTTGTTTTAAGGGAAACTCTTGTCCAGTTAAGCCACAGTGCTGGCATTTTTAATCATTTGTGTTCGTTCATGTAGACTAATAATTATATCTGAGGTCAGGAGAAGTAGCGTGCTGGCAAGGCCCTTAAGAAAACAATATCCAGAAAAATCATTTGATTGGACATACCGAGTGTAAAATTTATTTAAATTTATTCATTTATGAGTACTTTCTGGCTGTGTCCAGCACAGTTCCTGGGGCTGTTTTCAAATACTTAATGACTTTTTTCCCAGAAAATGTGAAACTAATTTCAAGCCCCAGTTAGACACGTACGTTAAATGATAATTATGAGGTACTGCTGATAATTGTCCAAGGATAAATGATCAGTAGGTACCCTTTAATGTGTAATGGCTCATGCATTCCAGGGCTTGAACCGTAAAAGTTCTGAAGCAGTCAATCAGAGGCTTGGTTTGATTAGTTGGAGGACCATTTTCTGATTCAAATGCCTGAGCAGGGATTTCTGATCCAGGGGAAGGTGGCGATTGAGGCACAGGTGGATGTCTTTCAGGGCAAAAATCAGCAGTGTCTTTACAGTCGTTTACAGCAGAGTCCTGATGTGAGGTTTGGGGCGGGGGGTTTGGTGGTCATAAACCTCTCCACATCTCATTGTTGACTTTCCACACACTGCCTTACTTGAAAGGGAAGACTGGCAGTATGCAGAGAGGCCTAATAGCCTTCATATTTTATCTTTATTGCACCCCATAAAATACTCAAGTGAAAGCATTGAGAGATCGGGCCGAGGAAACAGTCACATTAATCCCCAAAATCAGCCAAGGCATATGTGAGGGTAAGAGCCCTAAACTCCCCATTAAAGTGCATTGTCTTCCTCACTCACCTCATCTTAAATATGTCCTGTCATTTAAATAGGGTACCATATTGCTAATGCTTGAGATATGAACTACATTTTAAATGACAAACCACGGAAATGCTATAAAGGTAGTAACAGCTGCTCAAAATTGGGATTTTTTTTTTTTTCAGGACTAAGGGTGATGTGGTGTATGTCTGGTGTTCAATGAAAGAGAGAGTGGGTGGATTTACCATAGATGGTTTTACCATCAATGGATTTGATAGCTTTGATTGATAGATGGAAGCACTTTAGGCTTTTGCATTCTCCAGACATCCAAGTGAGTACTGGTGATATATGCAGGTCATTTGCCTTGCTGTAATTACATGGACCTGTTGTCAGTTCCAAATGTAAATTCAAGCGAATGGTGAAAAATGGGAATGTTTTGAGTTACTGGCAGTAAGGACACTGTAGTTGATTTATTTGGTTTGTCATTTGGGGGAAAAATGTGTGCATTTAAGCAGTTCCAGTCTACGATCAATTTCAAACCCATTTGTAAGTAATGGCCAGATTTGTAAAGTCACTTTTGTTTATTTTGACACACAACAGTATTTATCAAACTTATTGTGACCGGTGTGTCTGGTCTATCAAAATGTGGTATAATTAATTGTATCATAGAGTAATTTCAAGTTGTTTTGATTCAAATTTGAAAAATTTGGAATAGGCAGCACCTACTTTTGGGCCTAACGTGAAAAGCGTCCAGAGAGCTGAACTAATGTTCTTCTAAAGTGTATCCCAAACTAGAAACTTCATTTTAGATATCATTCATCATTGCCCTTCATCTTCATTTCATTTATTCAATAATTCAAGCTTTGCTGTTTTCATCCTGTAATCTTGATATGCCCGTACAAGAGGGCCTAATATATACAGTTATAGTGATTATCATGTTTTTTTCCAGTCACTGAAAATCTCATAGTGTTCTCAGTTGACCTCAAAGTCCATGCTTTAGGGTCATTTCAGCCACAAGTATGTCTTTTCCTGTCTTTTCCTCCTCAATGAGAAGTCATGGAACTAGTATACAAATGTTTGGAAAGAAGCATTATACAGCCAACTTTTTTCCTGTGTACATTTTAGTGTTTCAGAATCTGGGCTTTTATAGTTCCTCTGTGCCAGAAAGTTTAAAGTTAATCATAAAGTTTATGATTGGAGCACTCTGAAAATGGCTTATTTAAGATGTTTTTGAAAAAAGGCCAACTGTAGACAGCTGTTTTTTCCCTTCTCAGACACAAGCTTGCACAAGGTCTGCTGTTCCTCAAATAGACAAGGAGGGCTGATGTCGAATTTTGAGCTTGTCAGTGTACAGGCATGAGGGTCTGCAAGATGAAAGTGGTTACAACCAGTCAGCGCCAAAAACGCAACCACTCCCACAATGTACATATTGCAGATTTGGCCCAGCACTCTGTGTGGAAGTATAGCAATCTCCATGGCCCCATTACTGTCTCTTCTCTCTCACACACCTCCAGAGATGGCTTCAATTTCTCACAGTTAAGCTCCTCTGCTGACCTTTCATTAATGGACAAAAAATGATGGATTTTTCTTTTCCTCTAGCGCTCCAGTTAAATCTCTACTAATCTGAGGCTGCCCCATGTCATCCCCCAAAATGAAGTGTCTCCAGATACCCAAAGGCAGAAACCATTTCTCCTTTCATCTGGGCATACCTTTTCACTTTGCCATTATGGAGTGTTCTGCTGGTTACAGTAGCACATGAAAGCAAAGCCTTTTCACCACTGAAACCTGTCATTCATGGGCTAGAGGCGAAAGAGGACCATTTAGTGATCAAAGCATTCGCTCTATTAGATTGGAGTCATTCAATTTCCATTCTCTGTTTTTTTTTCCTCCTGGGGATAATTATCACTGAAATGAGGAGATGAATAAGCGGAGGGGCTCAAGGTGTTCACCCCATGGCTACTTGTATCGAATGTGGCTGCGTTGTGGAGTCCGTGTTCATACCGTGTTTTTTGTTTTTTTAAGCATCCTCTGATACATGCATGTTGAGCAACACTTTGATATATCTACTTATCCTAGCATATACACATACATTCAACTTGCCTGATGTTGATTGAATGAAAGGAGGAAAGCTTTCCAGAGGGTTCTTTGTCATTTAAACTGCATCTGTTTCCACTGTCTCTAGACAGTGTGATTTGCATTATTTTGCTTTGTGAGCATTTTATTTTCATTTTCAAGTTTTAAACCCATTTGAATTGCACCTAAACAAAGTTTGTATTTGTACACAAAGACTGTATCTAGTCTGGAGATACAAATGTAGTCAGAGGAGGACCAGGTAGCTCTTGCTGGGACAGAAAAAAAAGACTGAAATGTTCGCACTTATCTTCATTAATGCCGGGATTAAGTTTCACCCCACAAAAAAGGCCATTCTGAAAAAGACATCTGGATCAATAACCCTTTCTATTTAAAAAGAGAGAGGGAGAGAATCTGGAAAGTGTTTTTTGAAAGGAGAAGAAAAGAGATGGAAACACCCATCAAATTCTTCACGACAAAAGGAGAAATTGGATATCAGTGGCCACGGGGAATTTTGAGGTGCTACATTATATTACAGCACAGAGGGTAGAGAAAACGGATGTAATGAATTCCAGTAGGCTTTTAATAAGTGACTGGTAGTCTGTACAAAGGAAAGTCTTCTTGACAGTTTTCATGGTTCACCTCTTGTCAGTCCCCATACTGGTATTACTGACTCAAAACAGCAAGAACTTTTGTGGACTACCAGCAAGGGTTAAATGCACTCAAAGAGCTCAAATGCGTCCTTCATTGACGAATGGATAGTTCTACCAGGTTCCCCTCGGCAATCAAACAAAGTACCTCCCAGCTTGATGCTGCCAGTCTTTCTCTTTTGGTGGACATGACTGGCTGGACCACTGAGGCCTTTGGAGTGGGGGTCAGTTCTGCGACAGAAATGTTCTTTAATCTTTGCTGTTGTCTCCTCTGTGGATAACGTCCTGGTGTTTTCTCTCCCTTGACTCCACCCCGCACTCCCACTGCCCCTCCCCCTACCCCAGGAACCCTGATGGCGATGTCCGACCTTGGTGCTACATCACGGATCACGATGATGGGATCTACTGGAAGTACTGCGACATTCCCACTTGTCAGAGTAAGCACACCTACTTTTTTCCACAGCCTCAGTCCAGTCCCACTCTTTCTCTTTTTAGATCTGCAGGTGTTTCTTCTGATTGTCGTTCTGTGAATTATGACACTCTTATATGCCCTTGCTGGCATGTCATGGAGCTATTATCCAGGGGGAAAAAAGTCTATTGCAATTGCAATTACCGTTCCTGATGTGTCTGGACGTGTTAGAGCTACACACTAGCTGTCAGGGTATGTTATTTCCATGAAAGATGATGCTTGCGCGTTTGTATGTCTCTGTGTGTGTTTGTGCGTGCGTGCGTGTGTGTTTGTGTGTGTGTGTGTGTGTGTGTGCATGCGCATGTGTGTGCATGTATGCTTCTTTATGCATGTGTGCACACATTTACAATAGTGCCTTCAAGTACCTTCCACCCTGAAATGTAATGTTACATCCCTGAACATGTTTTCTGCTTTAGTGACACATAATTGCACTCTGGCCTGGTTAGGACTTGGATGGGGAACCCACTTTTTGTAATATGATAAGTGGCCCAGCCTAGGATACCTTCACTGAATATAACCTGAATTCCATTCAGCTAAAGGAACACCCATAAGATTAGCTTCCACCTGAAGATGCCTGTTTTGTCACATTTGATTAAATTGGTTCTATTCCAGGCCTTTGTGAAGTATCATGGTACATATTTGTGGGGACTCTTGTGTGACCAGTTTTGGTCATGTATTGCTATGATTCAGCCCTACAGTTGAAGAGTCACATAGGCAGAACCTTGGCAGAACCAGAAATGTCAAAGGGACTGTGCAGGAACACTCTTTCATACTTGCAATGGAGTGTGCAGGAAGCTGGGAGGTCAATCCTGCCGCACCCTAAGATGTCCTTTCCCTGTCTGTGTCACACGCATGCCCCCTACAGGACTGCGCTGGCAATGGGCAGCAGCAGGACAGCTGGTGCCAGGCCACACCCATCGTTAATGTGTGATGTGGTGTCTTGCACCACCTGGCGGCCCGGTTGCCAGCCAGATTGCTAATGAGGGCCCCGTTGACAGGCGGCCAGGGCCTCCGCGGGTAATTGGAGTTACAAGTGACCTACTTCACACAAGTGCCCTTTTCATATCGGTGCTGGGTCCCCCATGTTTGTCTGAATTACAAGGTTAGCCCTCCCCCGAGGGTAGCACCGCGGGACTCCGTGTCTCCGTTGGGTTAAGCCAACTCCTTACCAGCGGCGAATTGAGGCCATCCATTGTTAGGAACCTGACTGCCATGTGCACACTGTTGTTGTTGTCTGGTCCCATACTGTGCCCTCGCTGCCTGCAACCCATCTCGGCGCCGTGTGTCCCACTTCTGATGGTACCATGCGACGCCCACACCCCATACAATATATCACACACCCCTGTTTTGTTTCCGCAGTTTTGACATGCACTTTGTTATAGCCCAGATTGCTCTTAGCGGGGTTTCTGTAATCCAAGGGCTTTCTGATTGTTTACATAAGCATACATTTCATTTTTTTTTTTTTTTTTAAGTATGACCTGCCTTATTGTTGACACGAGCCTCTTTGCCTGGATTGATGCCTGTTTTTTTATTCATTTCACTGGAAGCAATTGCCAAGTGCAGAATGGCCTTGCCCCTTTGATTTAGTGTTTGCGACAGGAGCGGCATTCACAGCACTCCCAGTCTGGTAATGAAGGCCACATTTTGTTTGTTTTCGGCCTGGTGCGCCATCTCCAAGGCTTTCCCGAGCATTTGTCAACCTTCCGCTGTCATCTTAGGTCATGCTAGAGCACCCTCTATCACAGGGCAGGATCAGATCATGAAAGAGACATTGGGTCAGGGAAATCACATTCGTTCAGCCTCATCTGAGTCCAGTTTGGTGTTTAAAAAATGCACAGCGTAATTAAACTTTGACAACTCTTGGGCCCCTTTGTTTGTTTGTAGCTTTCCTGTGGCGTCTGGACCTTCCTCCCTCATGCGCTCAGATAAGCAGCAATCGTTTCCAACAGTTCGGCCTTCTGTGCCCAACTCTTCCTCTGTTCCTGCCGTGGTCCTGTGACCATGCAGCCAGCCCTCATTGGGCTTGTGTCTAAGCTGGAGGGAGGAAGGGAGGGTCCTTGCTCTCTGCCTCCTTGTGGTGTTTTCTCTCACTATAATCCCCATCTCAGCAGCAGCCTGGCTAAGGGTTTCTGGCAGCTCTGCCATTATGTGGCCTGCCTCTATGAAGCCATGTCCTCTCCCCATGCATCTCATCACAAACTTTTTATTTGGATGTAAAAACGCACCTGTTAATCACCGCTTCCTCCCAGCACTGCACGGCACGAAGTCTGCAGGCCAGATCTCCTGGTGCTCACATGTACCCTCCATTGTTGAAACAGATGACGCCTCACTTGGAGGTGCTGCAAATGCGTGGTGGGAGACGAACTGTGCTGCTGCAAGAGAGTTTGCCAGGTGATTTATTGGGATGCAGTCCCTCTCTCTTTGTCTCTTTTAGAGGGTGCTGGATTGTCTCCCCCCACTAGACATTGGTGGGTAATGGGGTGTGAAGAATGCGTCAGATAAATCACTGTACGCCCTCAGCCAAAATTACTGCACAGCCTCGTCAACACATAGCACAGAATTGTCGACAGGATCGCCCTAGATCGCGAGTACCCTGGCACATGTTTCTTTTGGCTTATTCATATTCGTTAGCTCTCTGTTTGTGTCCAGATCTGCGTCAGCTCACAACAACAAAAGCCCTGTAACATCCCCTGAGCTTCAAGCGTCCCAGCCGAAGACAAAACAATTTGATCCACCTGAGCAGATTGCGTATGCCTCCAGTCGCTGGGTGCGGAGGATACCTCTGAGTGAACTTGAAAAGGAAACTCCAGGGAGAACAAAAACAGGAGAGTCAGTGGGCACGGAGGCCTGGGGGTGAGCGAGGTGCTGTCTCTCTGCGAAACAACGTAGGAAAAACCCGCCGCACCAGTTTAGAGCATTCCATCTCGGTAGAGTCTTTCCAGGTCGCCGAGCAGCTAAATTGCAGTTCTCGAACTGTATATTTACGGAGATGGAAAACAGAAAAAAATACAGGCAGGCCTCCAGTGCATTCCAAACTAAAAAGGTAAACGTGGGCCTTTCATTGTGGAACACAGATCACCTGCTGCTTTGAGGGAGTCTCGTCAATAACTTTACACCACCCCAGGGTGTCAGAAAAGCTGCAATCTCTCTTGAGATCCAGTCATGACCAGTGAACCCCCATTGACAAGCCCCCTTAGTAATCTACCTGTCCATCATCGTGTAGACAATAGAGGCTATGAGGCCACATGTTTTTGTAGTATGTTGAATTTTTTTCATTGTTCCCCTAATAAACTATTTTGGCCTTAATGTCCAACCAGTTGCTGGTCATATATAATGAAAATTACAACCGCTTCTGAACTTCTCAAAGCTGTTCCATTAAACATTAAACGGACTGTATTCCTTCTGAAGCTGATCCTGTGTTGAGAGTAAAAAATTGTGTATGTGACACGAGTCTGGGACCGTCCAGCCCTCTGTGGAGCTCCATGGTATTTTCAGCAGAGGACGTTCTATAGGCCTTAGTTGCATTTTGAGAGAAAATGTGTTCCTGTTTCACAAGTCTTTGGCCAGGGGTCCTAGAGACAAAATCTTCATTCTGCATCTCAGGAGAAACAGTATCTGGTACATTTATTTATTTATACATTTATTTTTGGGATGGGAAAGACCGAACAGTTGTTTTATAGAATGTATACATTTGAAACACAAAGTTGTCAGAGATAAATATAGTAAGCTGTATTTCAGAGTGTCCCATTATGACTTCATATTATCATTAATCGCATGATTTCATTTTGCCAGTGATTTTTTCTTTTTATTTTGCTTCCCAGTGGATAGGTCTGTCACACATCTGTCTTTTGACTGCCCAGATAAGAGAATAAAACAAATCACTGAAACAATAGATGGTGTGACATCATAATTGTGCTGCAAGTGGTGTTGTTGGTCCTCTGTTTTGACAAGGAGCCTCTACCAATATCCTCTTGATAGACACCCTTTAAATGCAAGTATTAAAAACCATTCCTGGGTCAGAGACAATTTATCTGATGCGCAAGAAGATGAGAACTCCTTTAATGAACACTGTCACAACTTACATTAATGAACTGGCACTCCAACAGTCAAGGTTGATTCTAGATTGAAGGACAAGGGAAGTCTCCAGACAGACTCATTTCCATTACCGCTGTGTATGTGGACAAGATAAGGCATCTCTGGAAGAAATTCAATTAGGGGGTATCGGCTGAACGTGCCAGGCCCAGTTCCACATAGTAGGTCACCTCACGGCTCAGAAAGTCCGCCTCCCCCACTCTGACCCGAAACGGTTCCCTGTGACATCGGAGAACCGCCATCGTCGGGGGGCCATCGTGACTGTCCGAGTAAAGGTAATCAGGGACCCATTGTTCGGCCCCCACCTTCCTCTTCTCAACGGAGGCATTGTCATTTGTAACTGAGCCCTTTCACAGGAGCAGGAGAGTGGAAACACCAATCACTGCACTCTCCCCATGCAAAGCTTCCAGGTCTCACTTTGAGAGTTCTGGAAGTACTGCTCTGTCTAAAACAAGACAGAGCCTTGGGACGTTCACCCACAGTCTTTTTCTAAGACTTACGGTCCTGATCTGTTGCAAGGGCTCCGTATAGATTGTTATGATGGTCAGTGTCTTCATCTTCCTTGACAATGCAGACTGTAGGATGATTTCTGCCAGAGGCTGCTTTAATAACCGGTTTGGTAGGACAGGTTGAGGGGCCCTTTTGGTGGGGAAGAGCACAGCCTCTGAATCTGATCCCTTTAACAAGCTTCACTCACCTGTCAGAGGCCCCACCCTACCCAGGTGATCTGAGCTGGGTTCTGTCAGACCTCTGGTGACCCTTAACTGCAGGCCCCGGGGGAGAAATTCCTGCTCCTGTTTACACGCAGGTACAGACGGGCAGTAAGAATCTCGCAAGGGGGGCGACACCAGAGAGAGGCCGAGATTCCTGTCATGTGCATGCTGCTTACTGTAAGTGAGACCCTTGCAAAATCCGAGTGCATAGGCCGACAAGTACTGCCATTTTCAAAATTGCCAGCAGCGAGTGTCTTGGTGTCCGGGTGTGTTTTATTTGGCAGGATTATTTTACAATCACATTGCTTTGGAATTCTGCCACACAGCCCCTCCTTGCACAACCACATTTCTTCCTTCAAATGATGCGGATGACTGTGACAGGCACATACCACTGTGTAGTGAAAATAATGGAAGCTAGTATTCATCTCCTCCCTGATGTGGAAGTACCTCCATTCTTTACTTAATGATCTGAAACTTTTAGCCAGTATATATTTATGGAATGTTCTACTTATAAGCACGAGAAAGAACACTTAATTCTCAAAAGAGCAGTGCACTGTATCAGGGTAGCTCAAAAGTGCCTTAAGCTGCAGAGGCAGGTTCTTGCACCCATATAGGAAGAACCCATTCATGCAGCTATGGTGGACGAGGCCAGCTAAGCCAATTATCGGTTAATGGACAGACCGCTGTCCTCCCGCAGAGCCATCTGGGCTTGCCACATGCCCCTCAGCACCACATTTCTACATCATGGGTGTGAGCAGGGTCCACCATGCACTTCCTGCATCATTCAGCCATGCTGGAAGTGGTCAGGCCCGAACAAGGAAACGCAGAGTAGAGTAAACATCCCCAGCCATCAGGTCGCTGAGGAATGAGGCAGCGGTGGGATCTCTGTGGTCACGAGCAGCTGTTTGCTCAGTGTGTCATACTTGCCAAAAGGAGCCTCTCGCTGACCACGTCCCATCCATTGTGAAGGAACACGCTGGCGGGACTGTTGATAAAGCCTCATTGGAGGCCTGCAGTATACGTGTGTAAACAAATGACCTTGTGCCTCGAGCACCGCTACCTCCTCAATAACGCTGCAAGTTTGGGCATCTGTCAAATAAGAGACGACTGCGCCAAACAAGGTTTCTGTGATAGTCAAAGCTGTATTCCTCTGCGTTAGCGAACACTTAGTGATGAAATGTAACACTGCTGCTGAACACCCTGGCATGTTGTTCTGAGAGGAAAAAGAATGTAAATGTGTAGGTCTTCGCTTTAAGAGTCAGTGATGATGGATGGAAGTAAGTGCTTCAAGAAGATCTAAACCCCACTGGGATGAAAGTCCGAAAGTGGCTTTTCATCTCATATAACCCAGGCAGTAGTTTTCCCTGACCTGACCGAGAAAGATGGGAACATCATTCTCCTGACTTGAAGGACATTTTTCATGGCTTTTGTTGCAAGCATGACTCAGAGAGCTTCTAATTATTCATTTAAAGCAAATTTTCCCCCTCCTTTAATTAGGCAGTTAGTCATTCCATGAGAGCCTCAGGCACAGGCATTGATCTACTCAGACTTGATCGTGTTGTAACATGGTCCCAGCAAGGCACAGACGGCTCAAGTCTCCTTTGAAATTTTACCCTGCAAGATGAGTGGACATCTCTGAAGTCTGGCCCAGCTGTTTTTTCTTTCTTTTTTGTCTCATAATGGCAATAAAGGCTAGTAATATATATCAAAATATGAAAAAAGAATGTGATTCAGTTCAACAAAGTGAAAATTATCGAATCTCATAATCTCATTTTTTGGTTGCTGTTTTAAAGCACCGTGTCAAATGTGCTAGGTCACCCTATTTCAAACCAATAATTATTTAAGCCTTTTATTTAACATTCATATTTTAAAAAATGCAAATGTAAAACATTTCCCTGTTTAGTCATTTAGTCCTGAATGATAATCACACCAGAGTACCCTTAAAACCTAATTTAAACTAATATTTACTTTGAATGGGGTGTGCAGTGTGCCTTGCCACACACAATGACACACAAACATTCACACCCTTACAGCATACGCCTTTTTTAATTTAAGAGGGCTCTTACAGTGACTGAACTCACAATAACGGATGCAGCAAAACAGCTGTCAGAATGCTGTGTAAATGGACAAGTGCAAAATATCTTGATTTTCACATAGCTGAAGCTGTGGATCACAAATAGAAAACAAATATAGGCATATAAAGTGACACCCGCTTTTACACAAAATATAAAACCACTGCAAGAGGAATTATGACATCTAAATATTTTTGTGACATTTTCACATTTCACTTTCCGCCCTTAATGATTTCGAACACAGTACTGGTAAGTGCTATACCCAGCACAGTTGAAAAGTATATCTATATTGATGTGCTGCATCAGGCTAACCATTCCAAGAACCAAAGGGATTATCCCTATATATGAGTGTCACAGTGGGCACATGAAGACAAATTACCAGTATAGTGCTGTCGTCTGTTGGATGTTTTCCTACAATGGGTCATTGTTTGTGGATGCGGATAGTGTCTTAAATGAGCTGAAAATTTTTTTATGATGTTGGAATTCAGTTTTAAAGGCTTTTGTGTGACTTAAGCACTCCAGCATCTGACAAAGAGCTGGTGATGCAGTGATTATATGCAGATGAACCTGGGCCATAAGAAGGCCCCATGCTGGGCTTTGAACCCACACAACGACGTCGCGGCACAAATTTTGTTTACTAATCTGTGTGAGATTTATTCTGCTGGCATCACAGCTTGTTAGCTGACCTTTTTTGTTCTCCTCTAATTAATTCTGACTTCCGACAGGGGAGATAAACACAGAGAATGACCATTAAAACAAGCTTCCTTGTTTTTTCTTTTTTTCTGAGAAGTTTTATGATGTTGCCGGTATTCTGAAGAGACATTTTTTTTCTATGCATGAATGAACCCAGGGTTCATTATCAGTAGGCAGCTATTTTGCCGAGAGGGACACATATTGTTTTGGAAGATCCGGAAGGCAGACTGCCTTATTAACCATGACAAGTCATCCTCTCTCTCTCTTTCTCTCCCTCTCTCTCTTTCCACCCCCACCCCTCCTCTTCCCCCCTTCTCTCCCCTTTCAACTAAAAATGGCCCTGGCAGTGCAGCCTGGGCGTGGCACGGAGAAGCCGCCTGTTTAGTGCAAATGTATTTCGAAAGAGAAACGCCCACAGTCCTCCACAAAACTCTCTCCAGATGTCATCACAATTTATGTCTGTAATTACCTTTTTTAATAATACAGAGAGGAGGCCTACGGCAGACATGCTTGGCTGCTAACACTGCCAAGTGCACTTGCCAAGGCCGCGGCGTTTGATGTTGTTTTGTTTGTTATCCCGACTCTTTTTTTTCCCTTTTCCTTCTTCCTAACCCCCCTCACCCCCTTTTGATTTTTATTGTAGGTCTCTGAGCATAATTTTTTTTGTTGTCTTTCCGGAAGCATGATGGCCCCTCATAGGCTTGAAGACTAGGGCTGTTGTACCCAGGGAGGGTACCCGCTGCTGTGGGTCACAGCTTGAACCAGCAGGTTGCATGTCTGTGCCCTCTCTTCCACTTGGAAGCTCAGTGACATCGTCAGGCCCTGAGCCATGGCCAATGCAGACTAGTGTATTCTCCTACCTCCTGTCACAGTGCCCCCCACCCCAGCTTGTTAAAAGTGAACTCATGCTTCTTTAGACTCATGTTTAATTCCAGGGAAGGATTTTTTTTAAGTGGCAGAAAATACACTTTTCCCACCTGTACGGCAGATGTGTTTAATGAATGCTACATATTTCACAGCTTTTTTCTGATAAGTGCAACATATGCAAACAAAGAAAAAATTCATGGCCACTCCTGTTACAGCCTTATCACTCGCCTCCTGTAAGTTCTTAAGTAGACCTCCAGAACAATGGGGGACGAGGGCAGATAAATTGACAGCAGTGTGAAGTCCACCTGTCAAGAAAACGAAAAGGCCTGCTGCCTTTCATCTCCACAGAGCCTTAAAGTAGCACTTCCCCTACTTTGACAGCACTCAAAAAATGTTATTGAAGAGATACCTACATGGCTGGGGGCCGGGAAAGGATTTGAGAGGAGGTTTTCTGCTGTTCTATTCCAGGTGTTTGTCCGTTTCGGTCTCAGACAAAATTTACCCACCGTATAATGTCTGAGGGTGGAGCAGTCCCACCAAAACCAGTCAGCACATCTGCTTTTACGTTCAAATAAGCCACGCACTCAAGGCTCCAGATATCCCTCATTAGTGTCATATTTTGTATCTTCTGCACACCATTTTATTTTACAGAAAACCTCACCGCAGCAAACGGTCGTCACCTCTGGAAAAACTGTAGTCCATTAATCCCTCATAAAGCTCTTGCTTTTTGACATTTTGCCATGAAAGTGATGACTATCATGATTTATGATCAGGAGGGGTGGGTTGTCACATACAGTTGCTTCCAGTATGATGAATGTCATAATTGAGATCATTTGAATGTATATGCTCCTTATAAATCTGCATCACTGTCATGTGAGAATAACCCCCAACGATTGGCTCATGCATCTGTCTTTTTGCAGCGCTTTCCAGGATGTTACAGGGCTGGCCTTTTGAACCCAATTGCAATTGCAGGCAGGCCTCACCCTGCCAATGTCTCATCCTTGCACAAACACACTCTAGTCAGCGGCATCTGGTATTTATGCAAAGAAGCTGTCGTATCAGGCAAGAGTTTACATTGGCAAAAAGCGCTGAGCACATGTGTGGTCTTCGTCATACTCGGCGGAGATCGTCTAAACAAAACGGCGAGTACGGTTCACATCCAGCGCGCAGCGTTGAGCTTGTGCAAGTGCCGACATGACAGCCGCTCACATTGGCTCGAGCTCTCCTCAACGTTCGAGCACTGTGTCGCTGAGACCGCCGTCCGTCTCAGGGGTCCACACTCCAGCATTCTTTTAGAATTGAGGATGCACGATTGACGTGTCTCGTTCATGGGAAGGTTTTTGAAGGTGCTGAAACCTGAACATGTTTTTTTTTTTCTCAGCGGTAAATTAGCAGGCACTCTTCACACCTCCTCTGCAAGCTATGATGGATTGCTTTTAACAGAGAGTGAACTAATTGAATTAGCATTTTTCGGTGTCAGGTTTCTGCCGTCTTCCGTGGAAACTACTGTTGGCAGTTCGGGCAGTCTTGATCGATCCCAGCCTTTCAGTTGCGCATCTCCGACCCCCCACCACCGCTGCAGAAATGCAAATTTGCAAAAGTAGCTGGAGGTGGTATGCAATGGCAAAGAATAGAAAGTAGGTGTGACTCTTATTTTATTCATGTGATTCAGGTACGCTGAGGTAGGAAAACAAAATCAAGGTAATGTGGATGGAAGTCACATCAAACCGTTGCTTGGAACTCAATGTGAACACGCTTGAAAGTCCCCTTGAATTTTTCCATTCAAGGACAAAGGTTGTGGGGAGGAGGATGTTTCTTTCATCATTCTGTGTTCATTCACACTCTCTGTCGAGTGCGCTCTGCCAGACGCACTGAGGTAAAAACAGCACGACTCTGCAAGGGCCCCTCCAGTCTGTGGCGTCACATTGCACATGATTTTTGACACCATAAATGTCAGAGCATTGGATGCATCCTCCTTTTCAGCAAGCGGACCCACACAAACCCCAGAGCCAAACAGAAGTTCATAGTAGAGTTAACGCTTATTTCACACGGGCAGTTTTTAATTTCCCAATACGTTCCACCTGGTGCCACAGCCATACAGTGAAAGCCCCAGCATGTTTCGGTCGTCTTCCCTAGACATGCCCGGCTGGGCAATAGAGAGTGTCTGCCCTAGCTCATTAATATTTGTCTTACCGCTAGCAATGGTGCGGGAGCTCGTGGGCATCGTGCCCGCAGAACCCATCTGTTTCCCCTCCAGCAGGGAGGGGGTGAGGAGGTGTGCTTGACTACTGCTGCATGCCGAAGGCTACTGCTGCCGTCTGCACTAGGGGGTTTTGGGGGGGTTGAGATCTAGCCCCATCCACACGACTCTCATGAGAGGGGAACTCACCCAAACAATGCACATTTTTTACATTCCAACACTCTTTCTCAGTTCTTTCCAAACACATAAATGCCCCCATCCCCCAGTCCCCCCCTCCACTAGGACCTCCTTTTGTCTGGTGACAATTAACAAAAATTTCAACTGAGGCCAGAACATTCCGCCGTTGTGACGCCAGGCCTGGGTCGTAGATCTGCTCTCATGTTGCAGCCAATCCCGTTCTGACAGTGTGTGTCACTAAAATGACAGGGCGCTGGAGGAAGGCTGCCCAAAGCGCCACGATGCCCTCTCAGAGGAGGGCTATAACCTGAGGGCTGATAGAAGATCCAAACGCTGTCTTCGATGGGATGGTTTGAGAGGGCTCCCTACCCGTACCTCCCATACCGAGATTAAACGGCGCCTCTTTCATTCACCGCAGCTGGACCTCGTTTTCAGCTTGTTCCTCCTCTTGTCCCCTTCTTGACAGTGCCTGGAAACCTGGGCTGCTTCAAAGACAGCGGTGATCCCCCGACACTGACCGGAAGCAGCGAGACTAATAATAAACTCACCATCCCAGGCTGCATCAATTTCTGCCGGAAACAGAGATACAAGGTAAAACCGCTCTCCCTGCTCGGTGCGTAGGCTGCCCAAATCTGCTCACAGATGGCTGTGATGCACAGCCACTTTTAATGTTTGTCTCCCCTCTAATTTTCACTGACCGCAATGCACATTTCAAACCCTTGCCCCACATAATTTGTTTTTAATCATAAGCGGAATGATTTGCACAGTGATTCACTTGTGCTATAAAAGGGTGTTTTTAAAAAGTAAGCTTGCTACATGTTTTCCTAAGCTGTATTCATCTGATAGATATCTAATGACATAATGATTTCAAGGGGACTGTCACTGTGTGTTGTAAAGACGCTTTTCAAAATTGTATTCAGTATTCAAAATAATGCTTTGCCTTGCAGTAAATCCCTTAAGTCTCTAGTGTCTGTAGAATTCGTCTAGCATGGTGGAGCACTGAAGTGGATTTGACAACATTTGATTTAAAGGTCAAGATATATTTCAGCTCTTACAGCAGGCCCCCGAGTCTGCTGTCTTTTTCATTCAAGTCATAAAAAACCTCTTGGATCTCACAATAGAAGATGAAAGGGTGAATATTTACCACACGTAGTATATTTCTGTGGAATGGCTGAGGGCAATTTCAGAGAGGAAATTCACGTCCGTTGTGTTTTCAGCTGATATCTGTGGTGTGTAAACAGTACTTAACGAGTATCCTCTAATTATCGTTGACAATGAGGAATTTGTGACCAAAGCAACTTTCTCAACCATGAAAACCCTGAAAACCTTTGATGGTTTTCTGCAAAAATAATCTAAAAAATGTCTGAAATGACTTCAAGCCAAAGAATGAACAAGAGACCCAGTCGTGCAGACATATTTCCATCACAAAAGTAGATAAATAGGACAGGTGGGATAACCTAGATATTTCCAGACGGAAGAGCATAATCTGATCTTCTTTTTTTCTTCATTCATTTTTCAGTGTTTTTGAGTCATCAATCATTCATTCGCATATAACCTTTATTTGAATAAATTATTTTTGAAGTAACCTGACAAGTTGAATTTTCTCAAGGGGAATTGATTGGAGTAGCTCAGAGTGTTTATGTGTATTTACAGTCTGTAATCCCATGCCACCATAAGGAATAAATGAGTTAAGAGAGTCGAGGGGTGTAACTATTCCTTTGGTGTACTGGCAGGGAAAAAGAGTAAAGGTGAATCAGAGTGCAAGGAGTTCATTCCAAGTTGTGTGTCTTGCCCATTCTTTCGTGACATTGCTGATGTTTTTTCTGCTGAAGCTTGCAGGGATGGAGTCCGGATACGCCTGCTTCTGCGGCAACGACCTGGACTACCGTCGCCACGGGGAGGCGGCCAGTACCGAGTGCAACCATGTGTGCTTTGGGGACCACACCCAGCCCTGCGGCGGCGATGGCCGTGTCATCATCTTCGACAGTGAGTGGGAACACACCGCACCCCCACCCCCGCCCCTGCCCCCCAGATGCCCGTGCACCACCAGAGCTATGCTCAGGCCGCACAGTCTTCATCTCCTCTGACAACGCGCCGCCACACTTGGCTCTGACATTAATCTCTCCTGATTCTCCACCTGACCTGGAGATATCGGCTCCCACAAATTCCAGACGCTCCTGACACTTCGCCCTCAGAAGTTATTTAAAGAATTTTTCATCTCTGCCGTTTGTCACCATAAACGTCCAATCTGATCACTGTGTGTCCCGTGCTATGGATGCAGACTCTCTCTTTCTCTGGTGCATTGTTTACATTGTAGGACTTGTGAGACACAGCTATAAAGTAATTAAAGACCAACTTCCCTGCAGAAGAGAGCCAAGAGGAGAGTGTAATTGTCTCTGGTTTGCCCAGTGGGCATTTCCTATCTGTGCTCTGATTGTCATGTTTTTATTGTTTGTTTTTCTCCAGCACGGGTGGGGGCCTGCGGAGGGAACTACACCGCCCTGTCTGAGGTTGTGTACTCCCCGGATTTCCCGGACAACTACGGGGCGGGGCGTGTCTGCTATTGGACCATCCAGGTGCCCGGTGCCTCGGTCATCCTTTTCAACTTCACCTTCTTCGAAATCGTGGACCAGACGGACATGGTGGAGCTGCTGGATGGCTACACCAACCAGGTGGTGGCCCGCTTCGATGGACGGAATCCTCCCCGGGAGGTGGTCAACGTCACCCTGGACTTTGTCATCCTCTACTTTTACTCTGACAGGACCAATCAGGCCCAGGGCTTTGCCGTCCGGTACAAAGGTAGGATGGCCCCTCTTAGGGCTTTTTAACAGTTACAACAGTTCATGTCATATTCACTGGATTTGCTTATAAAGTTATGATATTGGGCACTTACCCTACCACCTATACCCCAATAATAATAATAATAATAATAATAATAATAATAATAATAATAATAATAATAATAAATTATAACCTTGACT